>OY728164.1:278466545-279787378 GCA_963277665.1 Viscum album | reverse complement strand
GCAGTAATTAGTAATAAATTAGAATAAACAGTAATAATTAATAATAATTTGTAATAAATGGGAATAATTAATAATATTTTGTAATAAATAGTAATTATTAATAATAATTATAAATATTTTGCTGTAATTTGGAATAATTTGTAATAATTAGAGCGAATTAGGAATAATTAATATTAATTTTTAATAAACATGTATAATTATTGATAATTTTTAATAAATAAGAATAATTAATAGTAATTTGAAATAAATAAGAAATATTAATAATAACTAGGAATAATTAGCAATAATAAGGTATAAGTAGTAATAATTAGTGTTAATTAGTAATAAATATTGGTAAATAATAATAAATAGTAATAATTAGGAATACATATTATAATTAGTGTTGTTTAGTAATGATTAGTAATAATTAGAAATGATTGGTAATAATTAGCTATAATTAGTATGAATCAGTGGTAATTAGTAATAAATATTAATAAATAGATGTAAATAGGAATAAATTTGTATAAATAGGAATAAAAGAAAAAAATAGTAGTAAATTAGAATAAATTGTAATAATTATGAAGAATTTGGAATAATTAGTAATAATTAGGTTTAATTACAAATAATTAGTAAAAATTAAGAATAAATATAAATAATTATGAATAATTAGTAATAATTAGGAATAATTATTAGTAATTAGTAATAATTTGAGATAATTAGTAATAATTAGTGGAAATTAGTAATAAATAGTAGTAATTAGTAATAATTTGTGGTAATTATGAATAATTAGTGGTAATTAAGATTAATTAGCGATAAATAAAAGTAATTATTAATAATTAGATATAATTAGGAATAATTAGTTTTAATTAGGAATAATTACAAAAACAAATTAGGAATATTTCGCAATAATTGGCTATAATTATGAATAAATTGGAATAATTTGTGGTAATTTGAAATAAGTAGTGGTAAATAGTAATAATTAGTACTAAACAGTGGTAATTAGTAATAATTATGAATAATTAGGAATAAATAGTAATAAATAGATATAAATAGTAATAAATAGAAATAAATAGTAACAAATAGAAATAAATAGTAATAAATGGTAGTAATTACTAATAAATGGTAATAAGTACCAATAAATGGTAATAACTTTTAATAAATGGTAATAACTTTTAGTAAATGGTAATAAATTGTAATAAATTGGAATAATTTGTAATAAATAAGAATAATTTGTAATAATTAGTAAATATTTGTAATAATTAGTAATAAAAAATAATAATTTAGTAAAAAAGAGTAAAATATAGTAATAATTAAGCATAATTGATAATAATTAATAATAATTTGTAATAAATAGGAATAATTAAGAACAATTAATAATAATTTGTAATAAATGGGAATATTTTGTAATAATAACTAATAATTTGTAATAAATAGAAATAATTAGGAATAATTAGGAATTATTTTTAATAAATAAGAATAAATAGAAATAAATAGTGATAATTATTAATAAATAGTAATAAATTGTAATATAGTAATAAATATGAATAAATATCAACAATTAGTGGTAATAAATAATATTTTGAAGTAATTAGTTACAAATTGTGGTATTTTGGAATACTTATGAATAATTTATTCTGTTTTCTTTTTTGAATGTCTTTTTCTTATATCAAATAATTAAAAAAGTAAATATTTAGTATTTTTAGAGAAATATGGAATAAGGTAGTTGACAATAGTCATTATTAGATGATCATACATAGAATAATCAACGCAGGAGTAGCAATTATTCTTGTTAAAATCCAGTATATATTGAGGGAATGAAACTCTCTTATCATTTGCATCATCAAAACCAATTTTTTCAGAAGGGATAATTATGTGTCTAAAAAATGAGTTTTCATTACATTTGAAAAATTTGACAATGTTTGGGGTCATATATTGCATTTTTGTTTTAAAAAAGATAATGTTTTTGGAATAAACATGGTGAACACGGTTCTAGAGAAGATACAAAAAAGTTGGTTCCAGATCTATAATGGTTTCAAAATTTAGTACATGATGTAGCAGGTCTGTCTTCTCAACAAACTAAAACTCAGGATGATATTGATTTAACTCTTGAGTTGGAACAATCTAAATTTTATGAGTTGTTGAGGTCGGCTGAGGATGACTTATATCCTGGTTGCAAGATAATAAAATTTGAAGTTGTTGGCAAATTTATGGCTATTAAATTAGATAATGAAATATCAAACAACTATTTTGATCAGATATTCTCTTTGGTTAAAATGCTATTTCCTGAAAGAAATCTGTTTCCTATAAATTTATACAAGAGAAAAAGGTCGGATCGTACTGGGTATTTGTTATGAGAAGATTTGTACTAGTTCAAATGATTTAATCTTATATTATGGTGAAAATGAATTGTTAGATACTTCCCTAACATGTGGAAAATCAAGTTATAAATAGGCTTGACTAGGGCACAAAACCAATATTTCAACCAGTGAAAGCTTAAATCTTGTCTTTGATGGTGGTTAATGGAAAAATTTTGACCATGTGCATCCGTTTATTACTTCAAAATCTCAAAATGTGTGATTTGGTATTTCTACTAATGGTTTTTATCCATTTTCATCTTATGGTTGTCATTATTCATGTTGTCCTACCTTTATTACCCAATACAATTAACATTAATTGATGTTGATGAAGGATCCGTATATCTATTTGAACTTATTAATTCCAAGAAATCCAAAAAATTATAATAGTGTTTATTTGGAACCATTGATTGATGAGTTAAATTCATTATGGAGTAACGGTTTCAGTACATGTGATATTGTTGCAGAACAAAATTTCCTACTGAAAGTTACATTATTGTGGACAATTGGTGACTTCCCAGCATATGGAATATTTTATGGACTATGTAAACGTGGTCCAAAATGATTCAGGTATTGTATGGGAGAACACAATGCATAAATTCTCATTAATGGAAATAAACATTATTTTTTTGACTGTTATCAAACATTCCTTCCAATAGATCATCCATTATACAGGAAAAATTATCTATTTCGAAAAGGCACAATTGAAAGAGATGGACCTCCAACAATGATATCCAGAACAGAGTTAAAATCAATTTTCTTTTCATTACCTCCCATTATATTTGGACCAACAATAAACCGACAAAAAATTGATGGCTTTAGGAATGAACAAAATTGGGTAAAATGGAGAAATTTTTGGGATCTTCCATATTGGTCTAATTTATTTGTCCATAAAATGTTAAATGTCATCTATATTGAGATGAACTATTTGGATAATTTATTTCATACAGTTTTGGAGACACCAGGTAAGAACAACGATAATGTAAAAGCATGATTAGATCATGCCCAAATTTACAGGCGACCAGAAAACAAGCTACCTGAAAATGATAGATCACGGAAGTTATTGAATCCAAAATTAGATTATATAGTTTCTAATGAATATTTATTATTATTTTTTCAAGGGATATAAAATATTAGACTTTTATATGGTTATGCTTCTAATTGGGGATAATATGTCAAAAAATGGTCAAATTATCTGATTCAAATTTCATAACTATCATGTAATAATGGAATAATGTCTACAAATTAGATTAAAAGGTTTATTGAATTATATGATTTGGGTTAGAATAATAGACATATCATATTTTTTTCTGGGACATTTATGGGGCGACAACAGATTGTGATGCCTTAAGTAGACTGTGAGAAAATGCTGTTTTAATTTTAGGTAAACATCAAAAAATCATCTTGATAGATTTCCTTGACTCAAAGGAACATTTGATATTACAGTTTCCACATGAAGAAAAAATTTAGTTCTATTATAGTTCTGATGGATGTTCTCATTTTATTATTACAAGAAGAATTTAAAGAAAAAATTAAGTAAAAAAACATTAGTTGAAGACTCAATTTGATAATATAATATGTATAAAAAAATTTATTTTTCTACTCTCGTTATTTTCAATATGAATATCCTTCAAATCAAAACTACATAGGACATAATGAGGGAAATGTTGAAGATTAAATGAGAAATCAGTTATCATTTTTTAATCAGCCAGAACTTGGCTTCGGTGGAGATCATGAACAATGGATTTTATATTTAAACATTACAGTTCTCATTCAAATGTTTTTTCAAACTATGAAGAAATGATTACATTGGTATTTTTAGTGCTCCTATCACATATTAAATAATCATTGTTACATTAAATTAATCTTATTTTATCTATAGGTTATACGATAAACATATCAAGAAAATATTCCACAAATTACAAAACTTCTCTTGAAGAACGTCGGAAAAATAATTTTTCTTACAGGTTTCAAAAACTGGTATCATAAACTATTTATGGTTTAATGTATAAAATCAATTTGTTACTCGTTATATTGATTATTTTTTTTTAAAAAAATAAGTACCTCAACATGATAATAAAATTGATAATCAACTATGTGTAATTAGTAACCCAACATCCAAAATGGTTAAATATTATAATACATATGTGGTGAATGGTGTTTTATTTCATACACATGCATATGGGGAATAAATACAATAATGAGTGCATGTGTGACTCTATCTGGATGGCATGGGAGGGTTGTTTGTGTGATTATTGCCTTCAGTTATTTCATAATTTGAGGAGGACAACAATGAAGAAAGTAGAAGTCACAAATTTTGATAAGTCATGTTGCACCCACCATCCTAATTACATTTCATCTCAGATTTGGAATGTATTATGTTTACACTGGATGGGAGGCCATTTTCAGAGGAGATCATCTGTAGGTCGACAAAACAAGGGGAGAAAGGAGGTGACACATCGAGATGGTGGTCATACATTTAGTATGCATATTGAACATATGGTAAGTACATATTTAAAATTAATTTATATAACATCAACTGTAATCTTTTTATTTTATATTCAAATAGGTAGTCAAATAGTCTGATATTTGGGAGTTAGATCTTTATAAGAGGATATAAAATGATCCTCTCACTGGAGAGATTACAAGTGATCGTCAACATCAGATTGTGGATAGTATAATTTATTTTTGAGTTTTAAATTCAACTATAAATAATATTTTGACTATTTTAATTTTAAATTGCAATTGAAATAGTCATATAAGGCCAAGATATCTGAGATGCAGAATGAGAGTCAGACCGAGAGAGATGATCAGACAAGTGCAGCCAGATTTGATGAGATAGAATGGACGCAGATTACCTAGTATGCCTTTGAGAAAGGCCGAGTTGTTGGTATCGACTCACGGTTGATGCCTGATAATTATTATGGTATCGTTATAATGTAGGCATCCATCTTGAAGGGAGATTGTGGATAATCATCATCATCTACTCCATAGCGTGAGATAATGTAAGCTCAGTGTGAGCATATAGAGAGGATGCATAAAGAGTAGGAAGAACTCATACAACAATAACAATAGTTGGAGGAGATACATCGATGGCAGAAACATCAGCACAAGTAAAAGATCTTTTACATGCGACATCTGGATATTGGTTTGGGGAGAGAGTTCCCTCTACCATCTCCTCCAACTCTTTTAAGAGACCCCCCCTCAGTGATGTATTAATTTTTTAAGATAAAACATTTGAATATATTTTTTTGTAATTTTAACTATATACATTTCTATATAGAGTGTTTCAAAATTGTTGCAAATATTTCATTTCTCATTATTTTATTATTTATTTAAAGTGTTTATTAATTTACGACATTATTTAATTTATTATTATTTTTATTATTTATTGACTATTTTTTTATTAGTTTATGATTATTATTAATATTTTATATTTTTGTGAATATTTGAAAAATTTATTATTATTATATTATTATTATTATTATTATTTCATTAATATTATTATGAATAATAATAATATTATATAATTATTATTATATTAATATTATTTATATAATTATTTTTATTTTTATATTAATAATAATATTATTATTATTATTAATGTTTTTATTAATATTGTTGTTGTTAATAATAATATTTTATTAATTTATATTATTTTATAATTTTTGTAATATTAATAATATTATTTCATTAATATTAATATTATTACAATTATATTGTTAATATAATTTTAATAATAATAATAATATTATTATTAGTATTTTATAATATTATTTTATTATTATTAATTATATTATTTTATTAATTTTTTGTTAAATTTTTTAAGTTATTTATGACTGCCCTATGGAAAATACTTTTTGTGACGGGTTGTTGCAATAGGGTTTTTACAAAATCTTTAAAATACTATTTTTGACGGGACATCACAATAGGTGTAGCGACTCGGGTTTTTGGTCCTATCAGACTTTGGAATATTTCTATGAATAATTCCAGAGCTAGGCGTGAAGACAGCGTGCGATTCCGAGGCCCGGTGTGCCCGAAATTAATTTTATGAAAATATTAAGTATTTTTATACTATGCACGTGGCAAGGGTGTGGTATCTCCTAAATGGTAGCTCAGAACGGGAATCTGAGGGCACGGTTGCGTCCGGAATGTGCCGTTTACCCTAGGCGGGGTGTAAACTTTGCGGGCGCGGGCCTGCGGTGAGAAACGCCACCAGGGGCGTTTCCGTAAATAAGTAGCAAAGTTAGTGTGCGAGCGTCGGCTCAAATAACTTCTGAACGGAGTCTCGGATGGAAAATCTGAGTCCACCGTTGCGTTCAGAACAACGCGTTTACCCTAGGGGTGACCTTACTTTTGTTCGCATCGGGCGTTGGGTCCGAGGCGAGTATGGCGCCGACGGGCGGCTGATATAAATATCAGCGCCCCCCCTTTTATCGTTCTTCGTCGTTCTTCGCCGCCACTCCGCCGAATCGAGCAAACGAAGCCCCCCATGAGCTCGGAATTCAATGGCGGACGTTCCAGGAGCGCGCAGCGGAATCTCTGGAGCATGGATCTGAGGCAGAACGTCGGCGTTTCGCCCGCGAGGTAGGCGGATTTGAGTTTTAACCCCCGATCCCATTTTTGCTGCGTTTTTCTGTAAATTGAAGTCGTAGCAGTATAGATCGGGTCCCGAGGGTCGTGTAGACGCCTCCGGATCGCAAAACGGACCACCGGGGTGCCCCCAGCGGTCCGCGGAAGTTCTGCCGGCGCGGCACCGGCGCCGGCGCGCCGGCGGCGCACGGCGGCGGCCGGTCCAGGCCGGCCGGACCGGCCGTTCCGGGCCGGTCCGGCCACTTTTCGCATACAGGGGTCTTTAAACCCCCGTATCTTGCACTCCGGGAGTCAGATTCGCGCGCCGTTTGCGGAGACGCGACCCTGACGACGAGGCGAACCCTCCGGTATGGGTTCGAGGGTTTAAATGTTCGGGATCGTGGCCCGGGAGCTAGAAACGTCGTATAAAATAATATTATTTTATTATTTTACGACTTCGGGCCATTGTAACTTCTACCCGGAGTGTCCGATTGACGTGCCATCAGTGGTGTTGAGACCCTGATGGTATGAAGGACTTTTTGAGATGGTTTCCGGGTGTTGGAACTGAGAATGGGGTGCGGGCCCCACGAGGCCGGGTTTTGGCGTTTCCGGGGAAACACAGCTTTTGCACCAGGAGTTCGATTTTGGCAGATGAATAGTCGATCCTGTGTGTTTTTCCGAGGGGATCGCAATGGTGCGATCCGTTCGATGAGTTTCGGAATCCAGGTGTGGGTCCCACCCGAGCTGGCCTTCGGTGAATAGTACCTTTTTCACCGGGTGTCCGTTTTGGACGAGCGAGTAGTCGATTCCGCTTGTTTTTCTGAGGGGATCACCGTGGTGTGATCCGCTCGATGGGTTTCGGGATCGTTGTGTGGGCCCTGCACGAGCTAGCTACGGTGAATAGTGCATTTTTCACCGGTGCTCCGTTTCGGGCGAGTAAACAGCCTATCCTGCATGTTTTTCCGCGTGGAACGCGATGGTGGCCTCGGTTTTGGCCTAGGAGGTGCACAGTGTGGTGTTGTGGCGGGTCGCTCGGGTTAGTGATTTTTGGACCAGCAGTGGTTGAGGGTTCTCCCTTGGTTCGTTCCTACGAGGGTTCGTGTGGCATCAAAACCTTCGTATGGGTTTGTGATCCTCTCGATGGGATGTTTAAACTGTTAGAGTTGTGGTATCCCTACGGTGGGCCCGGAGTGTATCCTCTAGCATCTTTACCCTAGATCGGGTTCTTGGTATCGCTATGGCCACTTATTCACGGGCGGCGATCCCCTATCTAGCAGGTTAACCCCGTAGGGTTTCTGGCATCATCGGGAATATGATCCCCTACGCGGTGGGTCGTGCACAGTAGGGTTGTGGCATCGTCGGGTTTACGATCCCCTACTCAGCATGATGTTTATAGTAGGGTTGCGGTATCGTTGGTTATACGATCCCCTACTCAGTGCTTGGTGTCGGTAGGGTTGCGGTATCGTTGGTTATGCGATCCCCTACTCAGCGCGTGGTTTCGGTAGGGTTGCGACATCGTCGGTTCGATCCCCTACATCGCGAGTTGTACCAGATAGGGTTCCGGTATCATCGTGACCATCTTTATATGGACGATGATCCTCTATCTGAGTGTGGAGGTTCTGTCGAGCGCTAGATCGGGTTGTGGTATCCCCCAGCGGATCCTGAGTGTGATCCCCTATCTGTGAGAACTACGTATGCCAGATCGGGTCGTGGTATCCCCCAGCGGACCCTGGGAGTGATCCCCTATCTGTGAGCTACGTATACCGGAGTGGGTCTTGGTATCCCCTAGCGGACCCTGGCGGTGATCCCCTATCCGAGGAGTTTGGTGGTTATGGTGTTTCAGCGATGTTTCCTCAGTGATGTTATCCGACGAGCGTGGTCTCTCGGGTGAGCGTCTGAGATGTTTGTTTGGGACCCGATGGAGTGTATCTCTCGGATGAGTGTCATCTAGTATGACAGTGTTCGTGGTGTACTCTCCTGGTTGTGGACAGTTGCTGGTGATGAGGTCGGTACCTCTTGTGGCTCTGTGGCGTGAGCTGTGTATATCTGGACCGTTCAAGGTGTATGTATGGGCATACACCTGAGTTGAGCTGAGATTACTTGTTGTGTTTAGCCGAGGATGGTCACGAGATGGAGTTTCTCTCTCGTCTGGGTTCCCTCTGGCTGGGTTGAGCGGACTGTTGTCTTTCAGTTGCTCCCTTGGGTTTTTGGGTTTTTGGGGTGCCTACTAAGTATGTTTATACTCACCCCTGCACGGGCTTTTCCCGCACCTGTTTGTGTCTTATGCAGACCATAGGCCTTTTGACGGAGTCCCAGGAGGACCCGGAGCAGGCAGATCTTAGTGAGCGAGTTGACCGGGGTGTTTACCGGAGCTGTGCCAAGGGAGCTTTCCGTCGGGTGTTTATGGCAGCGTTCCCCTTCTTCAGAGCAGGTTGGACGCGCTTTGTAGTTTTCTTTTAGTGGGCCCTGTTTTGCCCTTGTACTTTTGCTGTTGCACTCTGGTTTGGGATAGATTGTATGCATGCATTTACTTTTCAGTTTCTTTATCTCTGCACTGTTTCATGGAGGTGTTTGTGGGTGCGGGTGTACAGGTACCTTAGGTTAATGCCTCCCATGTGTGTGATAGCCTACTCGGCGCTGGTCGCCAGCCCCTGGCCTATTGGAGGCGGGCTTGGGGTGTCGCGGCTCGAGCCCCATTGGGTCGGGTCGTGACAATAGGGTTTTTAAAAAATTCAGCGAATCTATTTGTGATTCCATTTTCTCCAATGGTGCATTTATGACATGGTCCCATCGCAAATATACCTTTAAAAATGAACCAATTTCCAAGAGTGAAATTAATGTATTTAAAAACAAAGTATAATGATGATTAATATTCCATAAATTTTTATGTTATAATTATATGAGAATTATATTAATTTAAAGAAATATTTCAAATAGAATGGGATATTTACATTAATAGGAATGATAATTTTTGAAAAATTCATTAGTTTTGACTATTATTTGAAAAATGAATCATTTTAGAAAAATAAAAAAATCACTCTAATATAATATTGAAATGATGTATTAAAAAATGATACTCATTTACTAATGTAAACTTTATAAAAAATACAGAAATTAAATATACTTTTTTTCTCTAAAATTAAATAAAAACCGGTTTTTGAGGAAAATTTATTTTTTCAAACATAAAACCCTCTTTTTCAATTATTTTTGAGTTCTAGTATTTGTCTTTATAGGATTTATTATTATTATTTAATAATAATTATATTTTTATTATTCAAAACATTTATACATATTTATTTATAATGTGGTTGTTATAATTGATAACTTTTAATATAAGGGTTAGGCTATAAATGTTTACTATATCATGGTTATTACAAACTCGAGGTTGCGTGTAATCCAGGATATCAAATAATTCATTATTAGTTAAAAGGAAATACTTATAAAATCTTTGGGTGTTAAATTCTACCCCCTTAAAATAATTTTACCCCAAAATATTACAACTCTGATATAAAAAAAATTGGGGATAAATCTACTTCATCAAATCCTTAGTTTCAATGTATCTTCTTCAAATTTCTTATTCCTCCTAAGAAAATTGACAGATTGATTTGTGTTTTTCCATAGAACATTATCCCTTCAATTATGATCTCACATTGATTTTATTCATTGAAAATATCTTTCTCAAGTGGTAAAACCTCTATGTTTTTTACATTTGAAGGTTATGGAATGTTGGCCATCAGGGTAGATACATATAACAGATCATGAAATTGAAAAATTCTTAGTTTGAGTGCCCAATGAAAATTAAATGTATTCATCCAATCATGAGTCTCGAAGGGACCAATATAACTAGGGATGTTATTTTCTATTTTTTTAATCTCGTAACCTTTTCTACTGAGAAATTCATATGAATTTTATCACACCAACATCAAAATTTATATCTTACAGATGATTGTTAGAGTAACTCTACTATTGAATCTAAGCTGCATTGATGTTCTATTGAATGGATCTAACATTTTCTACCATTTCCTTAAATAAATCATTTTCAAATAGATTTTTTTAAAATCTTAATCCCACCATTTTTTTGTTTTTCACTTCTTCACATTGAGGGATTCATAATGACATATCGTAATTCTCTATTAAATCTTATTTTAATATGAAAACTAAAATATAAGAAGGTGATGATCCCAAGAAACATTGAAATATAGAGAACACGATCTTAATATATCTTCCAGGTTTTAAATGGTTCTCTTAGATTGACCATCTATCTATAAATACTATATAGTATTGAAAAAAAACTTTGTAACAAGAGATTACAAAATACATTACCTAAACATTAGAGTATTCATTATATCTTTATTAGATACAATATAATGTGGTACTCCTTGAAACAATTCCTCAAAATTAACTTATATTTGGAAATATTATCAAAAGATAAATCTCCCCTGATAGTAATGAACTCGTTATAAAGTGATCCACTATAACCCAAATATCATTATGGACTTTATACATTTTGGGAACTCCAAAGAAAAAAAATACATGATGATGTTTCTCAATTTGCATAATATTATGGTTAATGTTTGTATCATCCCAGTAGAATTATATTCCATATTATTAACTTGTTGACATTATAATTACCAAGATACATACCTGGAAATATTTCTGCTGGTGTTTTGCCACTGGAAATACTATTTCAAATCTCTATACATCTTCATACTTCTAGGATGAATAGATATTAGTGAGCTATACGATTCTTACAATAGCTCTTTCTTCATTTTTGGAATTAACAAGACATATAATCAGTTCCAAAACCATATTATTCTATCATGATCAAGGTTTAACTAAGGAATATTTCTCACTTTCTTTTATGAATCAATATCCAATTTTTAAATCCCCTTACTCATTACATGGATATATAGATGAAATATTTTTTGTTTAACATAATATTTCTCCAAATCATTAAATATTTAATGGTCTATTCATTTCATACCCATAAGATGTCTATCTTTTTTTATCCTTATCAAAGATAATCTAGAATGATCCTTTAGACTCAAAGCATCATCCAATTTATTGACATTCCCAGGGTGGTAATTAATTAGTCAATCATAATTTTTAATGAAAACCAACCATATTATCAAGAATATATTCAACCTCTTCTGGGTGAGTATATTCATTAATTTTTTTAATTATATATGTCACACATTTATACATATTTTTAGTGTTTGTATATTATTAATATAATGTTTACCACTTCTATATCTATATCATATACTGGGAAATTTTTCTCATGAATCTACAATTGGAAGGAGGCTTTAGATATCACAACATAACTTATAATGAGAATACATACAAACCCATTAGCTGATGAATCACTAAAAATAAAAAACCCTCTATGCAATATGGTAGTGTTAGAACATGTTCAATAACTCACCTTGTAATGTATTTGTTTTTTTCCACGTAATGTTTTGAATATATCATGTAATATTTTTGTAAACATACATATAGATAGTTTGTGATCTCGAGGCCCAGTGAGCCTGAATATTATGTTTGACATATATTGAATATATTAATTTCATGTGTTTTTAGTTTTATTGAAAGATTATAATACCCCCCAAACCAGGACTCGAATAAAAAATATGATGATTTGATTGATTTTAGAGAATGGTTTTTACCCTAGGCGCAACATAACCTTAAAGAGCACTGGACATTCAGGATGAGCACAGTTGTCAAGGGATTAACAAATAAATGAAATAATTTATTTATCTTATTAAAATTATTGGTGTGACATATTGTTTTTCTATAAATACACTAATATACACACATCTCATGGCCAGGTCTATAGGCCTACATATTTTAGAGAGAGCATTGGAGGATTGATCTTATAAAAATAAAAATTACATCATGGATGATCAATCAGTGTAAAAATAATCTCAAGAATATCAAAAACAACTTTGATGAAAATTCATTTTCACCGGTGATCGATTCATGGTGTCTTTGGATGTTTTTATGTGGATTTATCGTCATTTGATTTTTCCTAAGATGAATGAGAAGCAATAAAAAAATGAATTTACTCAGAGATATATTTTGTTGCTGGTATGAGTTAGATTTCTATGGGATTAAGGGTTTTTATTGTTTATTATATTAATATATTCATTCTTCTCTCTAATATAAATGAACTAAGGCTGACATGAACATTTGAAAAGGCTTATTCCTCTTCTTTTTGTTTTTTCCATTTCTCCCCCAATTCTTTGAATATTCATTATAAGAAATTCCACTGTCCTATGGAATGATGAATACTCAGAAATTGATTATTGAGTGATCATTATTCTGCACAGTGAATCAATTCTACCGATACATATGCAATCATGGTTGTTTTTACAGTCCATGATGATGACCAATGATTAATTGGGGACATATTGGATACAATCGATTCGAGTTTGGTGTGCGATGGTGAAAAGACATGATGGTGTTTGTTTCCTAAGAGGCCAAATTTGATAGAATCTATCCGATGATGAATATAGGTTATACTAATTAAGATCCATGTTCTTTGGTGAACATGGTGATGGATCTGAGGAAATTGGGAGGCGTGGGCGATGTCGTGTGATGTAATTTATATTCCTAGAAAACATTGATACTGATAGAATTTACCTAAAGAATAGACATTGTGTTCATTAAACATAGTGGAAGCTGAGTTTTTTCATAGGGAGTTAATGATTACATGTCATGGAGTCCCTACCACACATCAAGTGACACCTAGCTGGTCAGATTGGTGTGTACTAGAGGTTCGCTCCTAGGAAGCAGAGTTCCATTAAACCACATGTGGGACATGAAAAACACTATATACAAACTAGAAGGTGGCTCAACATGTATAGGGGCTATATGATACACATATCATGTGGTCTTAAATACTGTGTGTGGTGAGACACACACTATTTACATGGAAGTAGATAATAGCATAGTTCGTGATAAACTAGTAGACAATGTGTTAACGAGACACATCATGTACTCATAGTGCATACCATGTAATTTTTCAATGAAGGATTTAAGACATTTCCCAATGAATCTATGAGAATATTCATCACGGTATGTTCCCTTGAAACCCTTTATGGGGTTTTATTATGGAATCATGTCATGTTTACAGGTTTGTGATCCCATCTATGTAACTTGAGTCTCAAAAAGTGTTTTTGAAATACCTATGTGATTCAAGAAGTGAGATTCAATATTATTATCAGCCTGTGGTGGGGTTCTCAAAATAATCATGACTAGCACTATAAAGGTGGTGATCCCCTACATAGTGGGCTAATCTAAATTGGGATCCTAATATATCACATGGGCTTGGGTGAGATCCCCATCATTGTATAATTCTATTAATACTACCAGTTCATAATTCTTCTGGTGAGACCCAATGATCATGAAATATCAGATGTATCCCATCAGTGATACTTGACTCATGGAGTGTGTTCTCCTGAATGATTGTTATGTGGATCCTTTGAGTATGAATCCTAGTATGGGATTATGGTTATGACCATACCTTGTGACCGTGTTTCTACTTTGATTATATCCTAATGTTCTTGTCGTATATGTTACTAACATATCATGTGATGAGTTGAAAATTATTCTGGATGTGATATTCTATTTGATTTCTGGGTGTCATGATTAGTATTATTAAACTGACACATGTATGCTGTTTCCCACGGTTTTCATGTAATATTTAGGCCAACCTTTTAATGGATACCTAGAGGGACCAGGACCAGGCAGAGCATAGTGATCCAGATATACCAAGGTGTGTTCCATTTATATTATAAAAATTATTATTCACTTACTTCATAGGTTGGACATTTTTTTTAGTTCCTTTTAGTGGGCTTCTATTTGGACCAT
Source organism: Viscum album (assembly GCA_963277665.1). NCBI lineage: Eukaryota > Viridiplantae > Streptophyta > Magnoliopsida > Santalales > Viscaceae > Viscum > Viscum album. The sequence goes on along the minus strand of OY728164.1, from coordinate 279,772,601 downwards.
GCATTCCAATAGTATATTTTTATAATCTTATTGAGATATTTTAGATGTATACATGCATTTTTTATTGTTTTTTTTCATTTTAGTATTGTGTGGGCTTGGAGATGTGTGTGTGTGTGTGTGTGTGGATGCACATTATGATAAGTCCTCCCATGTGTGTGATATAATTACTTGGCAATGGTCGTCAGCCCTTGGTCTATTGGATTTGGTATTAGGGGAGTTGTGGGTCAGGCCCCATCTAACCTTGTCATGATAGATTTCTATAAAGGGATTCTGTTCTACCTTATTACCAGATTCTATGAGATTGGTTTGGGTTTTATGGAACCAATGTTATGTGTTTTGTGTTTGGTTATTAGGAAAGGGACTCCATTGTTTTTATGCCAGCTGACTTATCCATATACAAGGACTCAGATCACGTACCTTTCATCACGATACAAGTATATATTTCATATAGTCAAAACATTGGTACACGAATCATTTGAGAATGGTTTGTGGTTTCCGTGTCCTTCTTGATTCATCTCTCAAGATATAATTATGACTGTGATACATATTTTATATTAAAGGATTCCTCCATGATGTTTTACAGCAAGGATACAGTAGCTGTATCATGAGGATGATCTCTTGAGTGATGAGTCTTTGCACATGGATCTATTCAGGAGGCTTGCCTCAAGGTGGTGTACTAGTATTACCACCACCTATTGAGAAGTAACTGAAAGTACATGTAGATGAGGATTATATGCTGATCATATTTTATTAGTTTCATTGATAGTAAACCCACTAGTTATAAGGTGATCTAGACCATCAATATTATGTGAATTATCATGAGGTATTGAAATGAGTTTTTAATCTTGTTATGACAAAAGTAGACCAGAGGGTGGTCTTGGAAGAAAAACGTTCTCCATGGATTTTTAGTATAATGGTGGGACTTAGAAAGTCATTCATATGATGAGATGACCCTTTAATGGTAAAATTATGATATACTTTTTAGAAAGGAGTTTTCTCCATCAATGTTGCAGGATTTGTGCATCCAAGTTCTTATACTACTTCAGTAGGACAATATGACTGTGGATGATTGTTCTCTGAGGTTCACCTGCCTCTCTTGGTATATGATGGATATGGTGCATGATTAGTTCTTTTGGGATTATACCTTTGAAAAAGGTCAATGTAGATACATACCAGTGAATTTTTTTTGTCTTGGACCTTTGATTATGGAAAATGTCGATACATCTAAGGAAACATGATAAATATATGCATTCTAACCTATTTTGGGGTTGTGGATCATAATTTGTTTGTTAATACATTCCTCGATGAGAATACAAAAATAGTTTTTTATCCATTAGTTTGAATATGGGATCTGAGACATCACCAATAAAAGTCCATTGATAGATATATGGACCTTGAATTGTGATACCTTTCAAATGAAAATCCTAGGACATAGAATTTTTGGTTCAAGTTATAAATAATGGATATAGTAATCCAAGATATTGGTAGTATAACTCTTCTCAAGGTAGTGGACCACACACATGTGTTTTTATGACATGTTTTATGGCTCATAGAGAGACAGTGAATGATCCACCTAGGTAGAGGAAACAAAAGTATAAATTAGTATTACAGGGATTCATATGTGGAAGTGTAGTTGGGAGATCAGTTGGTGGTGGAAAACATTTTAACTTATTACCAATACCACCCCTAGTGGTCTCCATAAAACTTAGAGAGTTTGGGGACATGTGAGAGGACGACTGCATGTGGTTGAGGCTTATGACCCAAAGGCTCTAGGTATGATGAGAGATATGTTTTGAGCCTTCTATATATCAGTTTACGTATTGGAGCACATGTGTGAAATCCACTCCTTACATACCACTACCATGATTAGTGAGGTTCTAGTTGAGCCATTTTCTCAACTCTTGTGCTTAGAGATTACTAATTGAGGTGAATTAGCGATCACAAACCTCTACTGATGGTGTGATAAAACACTTAGATGTGGGATTTTTTTTATGGAATCTCATTGTAAAAATGACATTTCTTTAAGATAAAATCCTAGTCATCTGCTGATTATTTATAGTTCATTCTCAGATATACTGTAACATCCCAAGTAATTAATGAATAATAGATATTTTTATCTATGTCTATTTATGAATTAGATAGTGTTTTAGAGGCTTAAAATGAGAATAAATCCATTCTTAAGCATGGAATACACTAATATTTTTAAAAGATTGTTTTACTGCATTTTGATGGAAAACCATTTTTAAATCTATATTTTGACAATTTTATAAGCTATATTTGTCAAAATAAACGTATTCTTTATGATTGGGACATTGAAATTTACTTTGGATAAATTTTTGGTATTTTTCTGATAATGTTCTTTTTTAATGAATAGTGAAAAATGTTGTATTTTAATTCAAAACCTCTTTTTACTCTAATTTGTTTATAAGATTATATTATCTTTTTAATTGGTTTTAAAGTGAAATTAGAATATATTTTTACCATTTAATCCAATGGTGGTCATTGTAATTAATTTAACTATGAAATTGGACTTAAACTAATGTCAATCTTTTGATACTTATTGTTTCATAAAAACACGCTATTTTCTCCGACAGCGGGAATTAATTATTAAATTAATTAATGTAACTTATATGATTTGAATTTTGTAAAATAGACATCATTTTTGAATACGGAATATCAAATATAGCTTATGGTGAAGTTTTGGTATTTTTCTGAAAAGCTTCAATTTTTTATGAATAGTGAAACCACTAAGTGGTACTTAAAAAAACCGATTTTTCGTTTAAATGAAATTTTACCACCTCTGTGTTTTAAATTTCAAAAATCCGACATACATAGTTTTCATTAAGAAGTAAAATGTGGTTCAATGAGATTAAAATAATTTTTTGGTGAATAGTAACTTTGAAGTTTTTAATCGCGATTAGAGGTAATTAGTGCAATTTAAAGAAAAATGATATTATACTAAAATAAAAATACCTAGACAAATGTTCTACCCTTATTTTATGTGTCATGGCCGACCAATACAATCCATGGGTCAACTTGGGGACCCCATGGAGCCACTTTGGAAGGAATATTACTTTAATATCTTTTTATTTAATGTAAAAGTAAAAACGACACAAACATGAGTTGTTTTACTAAAACAATTTTTAAATGGGGTTATACAAGTCATATTTTTGACTATAAATATACATTATAAATATAAAAATATTTCCTAAATCATATTATTTTATTATAATTTTTAGACATTAAATAAATTAAATTATTTATGACACCATGATGATGCAGCGATGAACTCATTATTTAACGATTTAAAAAAATGAAAAGATAATATAAAATATAAGACCTACACATCTCAAAAACCTATTCAATGGGTGTATTTTTAACTATTATCACCTTATCCTAGAAATATATAATTTTGGGACCTTTTAAATCTGAAAAGAATTTTATAATAAAGTATCCTTTTATACCTTTCCAAGAGTACCCCTCCTCTCCTCTTATAAAAGGCCCCCACCTCTAGCACCTTACACACACTTCCAAAGCCTTTGGCTCGGCCAAAGCCTGCCCATTTTGTCTCTCCACATCCCTCTCTAACTCTTAGAAGCCTCACTTTGGGCATATGTATTACCAAGGAAGCCTTTGAGCTCAAATCAAAAAGAGTTACCTGATTTAAAGGTAGTGTATTCTCTTGTGTTCTTATGTTTTATTTTGCTTATCCAACCAACTAAACTCTTATTATTCATTTATTTTGTATCAACAACACTATCTTCCATATAATAGGATGTTGTTATAAGATGGATTATAGCTACACTTACACACACCTACATCTAATGGTTAAAGAACATACTGTTTCCGTGGATGGAGAATTTCTGCCTCACGAAACGATGATTGTTCAATATTCTTTTAACACCTTCATAGGTTTCCATTAAGATGACACAATATTTATATATGATATATAATATATTTATGTTTTACTTAAGCTTCTGTATTTTTCATTTATGTCATACCTTTGTGGTTTCCATTATGGGTAAACGTGATATCTTCATTTTAGGAAGTGCGGACTACCGCCCCCTCAAAGTGATTTGATTCATTAATGCCATATGTGGGACGTATAAAGGATGTAATTAATGATATTATATATGATATTATACTGGAATTATAATATACCTTTATATCATTATGATTCCATTCCATAAAATATGAAATAGAAATGAAAGTAGCGTTCATGCATACTTACAGATTACAGTCTCCATGAACAATGCATTTCATTTCTTACCTCTAAACGTTATGTAATATTATAAATGCATGTATATACTGGATATATATGATATCTAAATCATGAGTATAACTCTGGATATAATGGATACATGAATAACTTGTAATTATAAAGGGCTTATTTTTGACTCAAGTACCAATGATCGTTAAAACGACCGTTATTAACTTAAATAATTACATAGTGTTCATGACATGGCATTAAGTGATATAAAAGGAATAATGAACTTGAAAAAGGTTCTTAAACAAGTAGAAATTAACTCAAGTTTATTATTCAGGAGATTAAATAACGATCAAGTCAAGTCGGATACGAGGTATGAGAATCCGTCTCAATCTGCTTTCATTGAGGCATATTGTGTTTTATACACAACTTTCTTTTATACGGTGTATAAACCCCTTTGACTTTTACGATTATTTAAAAGGAATCTTTTTATACTAAGCGTTTACTAAACGAAAAAAGGGAATGTTTTTTTTGTCGTACGTATGAGGCGACAACGAACTCTCCGCTGCTGTGACCATTATTTGAGTTTCGACTTCCTCTCCAAGCCATACCTTTTTTTTAAATGAAAAATAAATACCATGTTTTACTTTTCTTTTATTTTTGTATTGAAAATGGTTTTCATAATGTTTTTATTATATTAATGTGTTGTATTGATATCCTGTGATTGAAATGTGGAAATGTTATGTTTACTTTATTCATGTTTTATGTGATACGATTATGTTATGGTTCTTTGGCATTGTTATGAAGATAGGTGGTTCTGTGATAAATTAAGGGCGGGTGAGCCCGATATAGCTCTCCAATGCATTGGGTAACGCGAAGGAGTTAAACATTAAGGTTTCTTCAAAGAGATTTAGGGAATATAATGTGATGGGTATTCCAAACATAACCAAGAGGGTTACTCCCTACGTAAGAATGTTATGAATGCATCAAGTTAACTTTATGTCTTATGATTTCTACGATTTATTCATGATTTGATGAGGTATGTTAAAGTGCTTATGTTTTATGAGTAGAGTATGATTTCATTGATTCTTATGTATACATGTACTCATGTTTCCTTTCCCTATTTTTATATCCCTTACTGAGCTTTTTATGCTCATCCCAAGTTTTTGAAATGTTTTCATAGGTCAAGGGAAGGGTACATGATATGATGATAGTGTCAAGGATGTTTCAAGAAAGAATCCATGTTTTATTTTAAATATGTTTCCGTTGATGGGAAAAAATGAATACTATCTTATATTATAACCACTTTGTCTAAATGTGGGATGTAATGCATGTTTTATAATCTAATTCTCTAAAACTCTAAACCTAAAAAGATCCTCAACGTGTATTCTTGAAGTAACTAAAGATTAAGTAAGGTTTAAGGCTGGGGCCTTATAGTTGGTATCAGAGGTCAGTTTAGATAACTTTAGGAGTTAGAATTTTATTAAATTATTATCCAAAAATATTTTTTTATGGTCAAATTGAAATGATATAGCACATGAAGATTACCATGTTGCTTCATCTAAGAAATGTTTGTTCAGAATGGTTTTCCACGAAGGAAACATGGAAGTAGTGCTAGGAAGGCATACAGAAGGAAATAACCTTTCGAATCAGCAGCCTGAGATGGTCGGAATTGGAACTGTACAGTTTGTTGCAGTAATGGCGCAGTTGACTCAAGCGATAAATGGCGGCGGTATCTATGAACGAGATCATCCCGATCAACCACAGAGGAACATGTCAATGGTGGAACATTTCATAAGGCAACATCCCCTATCATTCAGAGGATCATCTGACCCTGTGCTAGCTGAAGGGTGGATTAAATCACTGGAGAATATTTTCGATGTCATGGGGTGTTCAGACAATCAAAAGGTTAGTCATGCTATTTACCATTTTGAGGGTGAAGTAGATCAGTAGTGGTCAATGGTTAAAAATATCAGGGACACTGATAAGATTGATGCTCTCGAATGGGATGAATATAAAGGTATGTTTCTTGAGAAGTATTTTCCTAAGGTTGTTCGAATTAGGATGGAAAAACAATTCCTGGAATTGAGGTAAGAGGAATACTCAGTGGCTACCTATGAAGAAAGGTTCAATCGATTGGCAAGGTATGCTCCAAATTTTATCCGAGGCCTTGATAGTAAAATCAATCATTTTTACTCAGGATTATATACAAAAATCAAAGGGCTTTAGCTTCTCGTGAGTTCAAAAGTTATGAAAAGCTTGTTCGATGTGATGAGAAGCTGGAAATGGAGTTTGCTGATGATGAAGTGTTCTATAACAACCAATAGAAGAAGAGACCGAGGTGGCAGGAGAAAGGGAAGAATTCTACAAAAAGGTCTGATGGTAAGAAAACTAAGATTCCAGTTTGTGATAAATGTGGGAAAAGGCATGCTGGGGAATGTCTTCTGAATTCTGGAATGTTCTACCAATGTGGTAAGATGGGAAATAAGGCTCGTGATTGCACTGAAAAAGATCAAGGTGATGGTAAGTCCAAATTTGATTTACAGTTAGTGAAATGTTTTATGTGCAATGAGATGTGTCACTATGAAAATGAGTGTCCGAAAAAGTGCTCGATTGATGGGAAGTAGTTAGAATACTAGCAGAAAGGGGTGGTGAAATCCTTTGCAACTACTTCAGCAGATGTTGGGCCATCAAATGAAGTTGTATCAGGTACTTTGTTTGTTTTTTCAGATTATTCCAGTGTGTTGTTTGATTCGGGGTCTACACATTCCTCCATCTCTGAAAACGTTTCTAGTAAAATGGGAATACCATCTCAAGAAATGACTCCTGAACTTGTGGTAAAAACACCTGGGGGAAAATGTTGAGGCAAAAATAATTTATAATAATCTTCCTATCCTTATCCGTGGAAAGAAACTACTTGCGAACCTTATTGTTTTACCTCTAGTAGAGTTTGATGTTATCCTAGGTATGGATTGGATCTCTATTTACCATGCTAAGATTGACTGTAGAGATAAAGAAGTTTATTTTAAGAAAGACTTTCAGTTTGTGTACAATAATGAACCCTTACTATTGATAACATATCAAGAGGCCGGGAAACTGGTAAAAGATGGAAATGAATGTTACGTTACACACATTGTTGAAAACAAGGGAACTGTTCTGATTAATGATTTGCTAGTGGTAAATGAGTATCCTGATGTTTTTCCTGATGAGTTTCCTGGAATAATACCAGATCGGGAAGTTGAATTTACTGTTGACTTAGTTCCTGATGCTAAGACAATTTCAAAACCCCCTTATAGAATGGCTCAAATTGAACTTTTAGAGTTGAAGGAGCAATTGCAAGATTTATTAGAGAAAGGTTTCATTCGACCTAGCACATCACCATGGGGTGCTCCTATTTTATTTGTTAAAAAAAAGATGGTTGTATGAGACTTTTCATTGATTATAGAGCCTTGAATAACATCACTGTTAAGAACAAATATCCTTTGCCTCATATCGATGATTTGTTTGATCAGCTCCAGGGAGCACAATATTTTTCAAAGATTGACCTGAGATCGGGGTACCATCAATTGAAGGTAAAGGAATAAGATATTCTGAAGACTGCATTTTGTACAAGATATGGCCATTATGAATTTGTAGTAATGCCTTTTGGGATAACCAATCCACCTTCTATATTCATGGACTTAATGAATAGAATTTTCCATGAGTTCTTGGATAAGTTTGTAGTTGTTTTCATTGATGATATTTTGGTGTTTTCTAAAAGTAAAGATGAGCATGAAAGACATTTAAGGATTATTTTGCAAACCTTAAAAGAAAATAAATTGTATGGGAAATTCAGCAAGTGTGAGTTTTGGTTGCACAAAATTTCTTTCCTGGGTCACATTGTTTCAAAAGATGGCATAACTGTTGATCCGACTAAAAAAAAATTTGTTGAAGAATGACCAAGACCCACAAATGTAACCGAGATCCGTAGTTTTCTTGGTTTTCCATGTTATTACCAAAGGTTTGATAGAAATTTTTCACGATTATCTATTCCAATGACTAAGCTAACTCGGAAGGGTGTTAAATTTATCTGGAAAAAATAATGTGATGATGGTTTTTAGGAGTTGAAAAGAAGATTGGTAAATGCTCCAGTTTTCGCACTACCTTCCAGGAATGGTGAGTTTGTTATCTACAGATATGCTTCATTGAAAGGACTTAGTTGCGTCCTAATGCAGAATGATAAGGTAATTGCTTATGCTTCATGTCAGTTGAAAACTCATGAGGTAAATTACGCTACACATGATCTGGAATTAGCTTCTATTGTTTTCGCTTTAAAAATTTGGAGGCATCATTTGTATGGAGTAAAGTGTGAAATATATACAGATCAAAAAAGTTTAAAGTATATATTCACTCAGAAATAATTGAACAAGAGACATAGGAGATGGCTGGAATTAATCAAGGATTATGATTGTACAATTCTTTACCATCCGGGAAAAACAAATAAAGTGGATGATGCTTTGAGATGAAAAAGTAATTCTTCATTAACAATGTTTCATTTGGAACGTGATCCTTTGGTTAATGATTTGATGAAATTTGGCATAGAAGTTGTTGGTGCAGGATGTCCTCGTATTTTGTTTCATGTATTAGTGAAATCTTCTCTATCAGACAGAATCAAGCAAGCACGGAAGCAAGACAGTGAGTTGTAGAAAAAGGTAGAGCTGGTTCAGAAGGGTAAGTTTACTAAATTCAATATTGATAATGATTGTGTTTTTATATTTGGGAAGAGATTGTGTGTGCCTTGTGATTCACATTTGAAGATAGAGTTGTTATGTGAATCTCATAGTTCTCCGTTATCAGTTCATCCTGGCAGTACTAAGATGTATATAGATCTGCGGGAGTATTACTGGTGGGATGGAATGAAAAGAGATATTGCTGATTTTACTATGAAGTGTTTCACTTGTCAATAGGTTAAAGTAGAAAGACAGTTACCGAAAGGGATGATTCATCCTTTACTAGTGCCAGAGTGGAAATGAGAGAATATATAAATGGAATTCATTGTGGGATTGCCGAAGACACCCCGAGGTAATAATGCAATCTGGGTTATTGTTGATCGCTTGACCAAATCAGCTCATTTCCTTTCTATTCGAGATAATTTCTCTCTAGATCAACTTTCTCTATTTTATATTAAAGATATATTCAGGTTTCATGGAGTTCCCCTATCCATTGTATCTGATCGTGATCCCAGGTTTACTTCTAACTTTTGGAAAGGCCTTCAGAAGTCGTTGGGTACTGAATTAAATTTTAGTACAGATTTTCATCATCAATCATATGGGCAGTTAGAATGAACAATTCAGACTTTGGAAGATATGCTATGTGCTCGTTCGATGGATTATCAGGGAAGTTGGGACCAACATCTTTCTTTGGTTGGATTTTCATATAATAACAGTTTTCATTCTAGTATACAGATGGAACCATTTGAGGCGTTATATGGGAAGAGGTGTCAAACTTCAGCTTTCTGGGATGAAGTGGGTGAATGGAAGCTTATGGGACCAGAATTGGTAGAATAGCTCAGAGAAGGCAGAAGAGTTATGCGGACAACAGGAGGAAGGATCTCTTTTTTGAGGTAGGTGATCATGTTTTTCTCAAAGTCTCACCATGGAAAAGTGTGATTTGATTTAGTAAGAAAGGAAAGCTGAGTCCAAGGTTCATTGGACCATATGAAATTCTGGAGAGAGTTGGATCAGTTGCTTACCGAGTGGCTTTACCTCTTAGTTTATCTCAGGTACACAATGTTTTTCATGTTTTAATATTAAGGAAGTACATGCCAGATCCATCTCATGTTTTGAGTCCAGAGGTAGTTCAGTTAGACGAGAACCCATCTTATGAGGAACAATCGGTCCAGATTCTTGACCATAGGGAGCAAGTGTTACAGAATAAGGTGATTCATTGGGTAAAGGTTTTGTGGAAAAACCACATGATTGAAGAGGCAACATGGGAATCTGAAAATGCTATGAGGGATAAATACCCCCACTTATTCGATAAGTAAATAAATTGCGGGGACACAATTTTCTAAAGGGGTTAAGGATATAACATCCCAAGTAAGTAATGAATAATAGATATTTTTATCTATGTCTATTTATGAATTAGATAGTGTTTTAGAAGCTTAAAATGAGAATAAATTCAATCTTAAGAATGTAATACACTAATATTTTTAAAAGATTGTATTACTGCCTTTTGATGGAAAACCCTTTTTAAATATATCTTTTGACAATTTTATAAGCTATATTTTTCAAAATAAACTTATTCTTTATGATTGGGACTTTGAAATTTACTTTGGATAAATTTCTGGTATTATTATGATAATGTTCTTTTTTTAATGAATAGTGAAAAATGTTGTATTTTAATTCAAAACCTCTTTTTAATATAATTTGTTTATATGATTATATTATATATTTATTTGTTTTTAAAGTGAAATTAGAATATATTTTTAACATTTAATCCAATGGTGGTCATTGGAATTAATTTCAATTTGAAATTGGACTTAAACTAGTGTCAATCTTTTGATACTTATTGTTTCATAAAAACACGCTATTTGCTCTGACAGCGGGAATTAATTATTAAATTAATTAATGTAACATATATGTTTTGAATTTTTTAAAATAGACATCATTTTTGAATTTGGAATATCAAATATAGCTTAGGGTGAAGTTTTGGTATTTTTCTGAAAAGCTTCAATTTTTGATGAATAGTGAAACCACTAACTGGTACTTAAAAAAACTGATTTTTCATTTAAATGAAATTTTACCACCTCTGTGTTTTGAATTTAAAAAATATGACATACATGGTTGTCATTAGGAAGTAAAATTTGGTTCAATGGGATTAAAATATTTTTTTTGGTGAATATTAACTTTTAAGTTTTTAATCGCGATTAGAGGTAATTAGTGCAATTTAAGGAAAAAATGATATTATAATAAAATGAAAAGACCTAGAAACATTTCTTAACCTTATTGGATGTGTCATGGCTGACCAAGAAAATCCATGGGTCAACCTGGGGACCCCATGGAGCCACATTGGAAGGAAAATGACATTAATATCTTTTTATTTAATGTAAAAGTAAAAATGACACAAACATGAGTTGTTTTACTAAAACAATTTTTAAATGGGGTTATACAAGTCATATTTTTGACTATAAATATTCATTAGAAATATAAAAATATTTCCTACATCATATTGTTTTTTTTATAATTTTTATACATTGAATAAATTAAATTCTTTATGACACCATGATGATGCAACGATGACCTCATTATTTAACGATTTAAATAAAATGAAAAGATAATGTAAAATCTAAGACCTAAACATGTCAAAATCCTATTGGATGGGTGTATTTCGAAATATTATTACCTTATCCTCGAAATATATAATTTTGGGACCTTTTAAATCCAAAAATCATTTTATAATAAAGTATCCTTTTATACCTTTCCAAGAGTGCCCCTCCTCTCCTCTTATAAAAGGCCCCCACCTCTACCACCTTACCCACACTTCCAAAGCCTTTGGATCTGCCAAACCCTTACCATTTTGTCTCTCCACATCCCTCTATAACTCTTAGAAGCCTCACTTTGGGCATAAGTCTTCCCAAGGAAGCCTTTGAGCTCAAATCAAAAAGAGTTACCCGATTTAATGGTATTGTCTTCTCTTGTGTTCTTATGTTTTATTTTGCTTCTCCAACCCCATAAACACTTTTTATTCATTTATTTTGTAACAAAACCAGTATCTTCCATATAATAGGATGTTTTTATAAGAAGTATTCTAGCTACACTTACATACACCTACATCTAATGGTTAAAGAACATACTGTTTCCGTGGATGGCGAATTTCTGCCTCACGAAACGATGATTGTTCAATATTCTTTTAACACCTTAAAAGGTGGCCATTAAGATGACACTATATTTATATATGATATATAATATGTTTATATTTTACTTAATCTTCTGTATTTTTCATTTATGGCATACCTTTATGGTTTCCATTATGGGTAAATGCGATATCTTCATTTTAGGAAGTGCGGACTACCGCCCCCTCAAAGTGATTTGATTCGTTAATGCCATATGTGGGAAGTATAAAGGATGTAATTAATGGTATTATATATGATATTATAATGGAATTATAATATACCTTTATATCATTATGATTCCATTCCATAAAATACGAAATAGAAATGAAAGTTGTGTTCATGCGTACGTACAGATTACCGTCTCCATGAATGGTGCATTTCATTTATTACCTATAAACGTTATGTAATATTATAAATGCATTATATACTATATATATATGATATATATATGATATCTACATCATGATTATAACTCCGGATATAATGGATACATGAAGAACTTGTAATTATAAATGGTTTATTTTTTACTCAAGTACCAATGATCGTTAAAATGACTGTTATTAACTTAAATAATTACATAGTGTTCATGACATGGAAATAAGTGATATAAAAGGAATAATGAACATGAAAAATGTTCTTAAACAAGTATAAATTAACTCAAGTTTATTATTCAAGAGATTAAAGAGCGATCAAGTCAAGTCGGATACGAGGTATGGGAATCCATCTTAATCTCCTTTCATTGAGGCATATTTTGTTTTATACACAACTTTCTTTTATACGGTGTATAAACCCCTATGACTTATACAATTATTTAAAAGGAATATTTTTATACTAAGTATTTACTAAATGACAAAAGGGAATGTTTTTTTTGTCGTACGTATGTGGTGACAACGACTTCTCCGCTGCCATGACCATTATTTGAGTTTTGGCTTCCTCTACAAGCCATACCTTTTTTTTAAATGAAAAATAAATACCATGTTTAATTTTCATTTATTTAAGTATTGAAAATTGTTTTCATAATGTTTTTATTATATCAATGTTCTGTATTGATATCTTGTGATTAAAATGTGGAAATGTTATGTTTCATTTATGCATGTTTTATGTGATACGATTATGTTATGGTTCTTGGGATTTGTTATGAAGACAGGTGGTTCCGTGATAAACTAAGGGTGGGTAAGCCCGATATAGCTCTACAATGAATTGGGTAATGCGAAGGAGTTAAATGTTAATGTATCTCTGAAGAGATTTAGGGAATATACAGTGATGGGTATTCCAAACGTAACCAAGAGGGTTACTCCCTACGTAAGAATGTTATGAATGCCTCATGTTACCTTTATGTCTTATGATTTCTATGATTTATTCATGATTTGATGAGGTATGTTAATGTTCTTATGTTTTATGAGTAGAGTATGATTTCATTGATTCTTATGTATACATGTACTCATGTTTCCTTTCCCTATTTTTATATCTCTTACTGAGCTTTTTATGCTCATCCTAAGTTTTTGAAATGTTTTCACAGCTCAAGGGAAGGGTAAATGATATGATGATAGTGTCAAGGAAGTGTCAAGAAAGAATCCATGTTTTATTTTAAATATGTTTCTGTTGATGGGAAAAAATGAATACTATCTTTTATTGTAACCACTTTGTTTAAATGTGGGATGTAATGCATGTTTTATGATCTAATTCTCTAAAACTCTAAACCTGAAAAGATCCTCAACGTGCATTCTTGAAGTAAGTCAAGATTAAGTAAGGTTTAAGGCTGGGGCCTTATATATACTATTTCTAGAAAATGATGCAATATTCACACATTGATGTGGTTAATTGTTTAATTTATGGTTCAAAAGGAATCCTAGGAACAGAAGCATGGGCTCATGCATAGGAAGTTGAATCCAATTATACCCTACCTAGCAAGCCTGACTCTTGGTGTAATGGATTCTAGGAGATTTTAGTTTCCTAGATTGGTGGAGGAGTACAAGGAAATATTTCCCAAGGATGTGCTAAGATTACCTCCCCATTGAAAGATAGACTTCTACATTGATCTACACTTTGAGGAATCCCCTATATCTTTTCCATCGTATTGGATGTATCTAGAAATGCTTTACGAGTTGAGAGTGAAGTTAATGGACTTATAGAGGAATGGATTTGTTAGAAAAAATGGTTATCCCTTGGAATACCCTATGATGTATATCAAAAAGGGGGATTGGAGCATGAGTTTTTGTGTGGATTATTTTCTACTTATTTAGGTTAATATAATGAATAAACATTAACTACTGAGGATAGATAACATATTCAATTAGTTGAGAGGGGAATGATGGTTATAAAATATTGATCTATGATTATGGTATCCCCAAATACGATTACAGGACTAGGATATACCGAAGATTTATTTCTGAGGTCATTACAGTCACGATGAGTATTAGTGATGCCATTTGGCATATAAAATTTCACAAAAGTGTTCGTGGGACTCATGAACCTGAACAATAATCCTTGCATATACAAGTTTATGGTAGTATTAATGGAAAATATCCTAATTTACTCATTTTATGAGTAGAATCATTATAGACAATTGATTATGGTCCTAGATGTACTTTGAGAGAACCATCATTATAGGGATCTCTTGAAGTTCCAATTTTGGATTTAGGAGGTCTGCTTCTTGAGACACGTCACCTTCATAGATGTTTTAGTATTTTATAATTCCCTATATTTTCTCACATGTATTGACTATTTTTTAAAATTTTAATTCTTCTATTTTTCCATTGTAATGTTACCTAATAGAGTCATAGAGGTCACAAGGGTGTGTGGGTATTGTTCGAAGTTTGGGAAAACAAGAATCAGAGGAATAGAATTGTGTACATGGTTAGAAGAATCAATGCATCCCAGCCTGTATGTTTACTCCTAACTATGTAGGGTGTGGTGGAAGGGATCAGGGGGCACATCATTGTTAGAATCAGTCTGAGAAGAATCGAACTCTCGTGTAGGTGGTGTTTTATGTTTAACAGTGGATTCCACATGGTTTGTGCACTGTTATCTAAACAGTGCACCTAGACTGTGTGGGGGGTCCTCCTTGAGCAGAAATGGGTGCATGGTTGGTACACAGTTCATCCAAATATGTGGTAAAACCATGTATACCATTAGTATAAGAGGGAAATTACATTTTACCTTGAAATAGTTTACTACCATATATCTTCTTCCTTCACTCTTGTTCCAGTGGACCGCATGCCCGGGAAGCCTTATCCTCTCCCCTTCTATGGATTTTGATATCTCCCTCATCTTTCTTCCACATCTTTCACCATCGATAGTGTTGAAATTCTGAAGGTATCATCTAATATTCTCTTCATTCTATTCTTCATTTATCTTCTTCTATGATTCACTATTTTGGTAGGATATCATTTCCCCATTTTCCACAAATTTGACGATTCTTCCAATAACTTATGTTTTTTCTTAATCAAAGCATCTATAACGAATGATTGGTGTTCTATGAACCTATGTTAGGTGGTCTAGTTCATTTACAAACGTTTCATCACATTTATATCATGTAATATTATTACATGTGTCAGACACTTCCAAAAACACATCAAATTAGATAAATAAATCAAATTGAACTCATTTCCATGCTTGTTATGACTCTTGTGAGAAGCAATTCACCACTTTGGTTGATTTAATTGACCTAATACACCCCAGTGGGTGGAAATTTACCTATATGGCTAAGTATCATTTCTATATCAATTTCATACACACTTCTTGAGGTGTGCTACATTTATGAAAAATTACATTAATTAATTAATTGAGTTATGATGAATGGTAGGCAATGGTTTAGGCCATTTATGCCCTATTTATTTATCTCTTATGTATATATCTATTCCATGCTATTTATTTTTAATTTTAATTTCTCATGCATTCTTATCTATGTCGTATGCCATAGTTTTTTGGATAAAATAAAATAAATTTGGATATCATGGATATATTGGTTTACATCTGATGCCTTATTGATGATATATGATCTGAGTTTCAATGCCTTGATTGTTTTTATACCAGGAGTGAACACATGTCCCAACATTAGGAATCCATATACAGATTCAATGTACAAGTATTTGGATATATTTCACACATGGAGAGTAAACCAGGGCTTCCCTTGGATGGTCTATTTGGATGGATTATTTATACCCCTAAGTGACACTGGTTCCTGAGGGAAGGCACCATGGATGGAATCGCTTGAAAGATGTTTATATCATGCCTCAAGAAATACCCAGTCCGCTATGTTAGAAACCAATTATGGGATCAGATATTTATTGTTACACTATGCCGAGAGTGATATGAGAGATTCCATTTATGGGTCACCTTGGATGGGATCTGTAGTATTGGGTATTTTGAGAGCTCTGGAAGAAATACTTGGGATTTTATTGTGGATCTCCTTGTATGGGCTCAAGATTCCACACTGGATTAGATGGTTTCCTTTTCTTGGAGTATATGTTATGCCTTCTACTAAATTATTAGGATTCTAGATTGATTTCATCTGGATGAATCTTACAAGCCAAATCACATTCTAGGGTTGTTCTATTCTTGATGTTGTATTATAATGACCAATTTACACACCTTATCACTTTTTTACATACTCCTTGGTTCAAAGGCATTTGGATTTGGTCGAAGCTAATAGGCGTGGTTGAGTATCGGAGTGGAACCTAATCCATCATATTTTTATTTATTTTATGTCTTGAAATGATAATATAGTAACATGATTTATTTTATAATTAATGAACTAGGTTGATTTAGACACCTTTAGTGGTACCCTATTGAATATATCTCACAGTTTAAGAACCAGGTTTTTCACTCAGGTATAGATCCTTTAAAATTCAATCAAAATATTTAATTCAGACCTCATAAGGATGAATAATGAGTTAGATAATGTCTCAATGGTGCCTAAGACATTTTCAGAGCCCAAAACACATATTTATGGAGAAACAGGCCATGTTGCACTATTCATGCACAACTGGCGCATGGTTTGAATAACCGTGTAGATGGAAATTTTTGGACAGAACCATATCAAAAGGTTTGTGAATGGATGTGTGGCCTAACCGTGAATTTGAACCATCTACCCAGGTAAACATGCATAGTTTGTGCATGGTTTGTCAAACTATGTGGACAAACCTTGCACCAACTAATTTTTTTGGGTGATTCTATAATTTTTCCCTTAATTATCAATTAACCTTCCATCTTCCTCCTAAATATGACAACCAGCAAGATTTACCTCCATGGAAATAATTTTAGTGCCTTTTTTAAGGATATATCAATGGATTAAAGATCTCCTTCATCCGTGATCTGATTGAGCTTTTGTTCGTAACGTTGGATGTATAATGGTATGTACTTGAGTCTGTTTAATCCTTTATCCATCTCTCTTGCTCTCGACCTAGTCATCAAGGTGTGTGTGTTTTCCCATTTTCATAGATCTACTCTTATACAAGACAAATAAATGGCCAATATAGGAGGAGGAGAGTGTTACAACCCTATGGGGGGTGTTCTATAACTCATCCCTACTATTCGTTGATTTTGGAATATTTGTGTGCGGCCCACCAATTTCATTGGGTGCTGTTTATAGAATTTATATTCCATGATTATAATAATTAGAACTATATAGTTATTATTTTTCTATATATGTGATTAATTTTTGGTAGTAACTCCCACAACATCATTCATCCCATGTAGGATGTTATACCATAATTTTTGTTTTAGTGTTTTGACATGTTTGAGCCAACGTTCGGGTATTCCTTTTCTCGATCATTATAAGGGTAATATTTTCTATATTAAATTTTTTAAAGTATATTTTGTAATGAATAATATAATGTACCTTTGATGTTCACCGCTTGAGTGTTTCAATTAAAAATTTATCATGAAATGGAAATAGGAAAGTATAGTAAGTATATGACTTGACCAGATTAATTGAGAATGATTAATAGGTTATATGTATGTAGCACCCCTTACCACATTAATGGATGGTAGAGGAATCATTATTATTTGTTGAATATTCTTTTAATTGAATTAATAAATGTTTCAAGCTACTTGGACTTGTCCTACTAATGAAAGGAATGTCTGGGAACAAATTAACTAATTGATTAATTATGAATTCATTAAAAGGATTCATACTACTTGACCTTATCACACAAATGATAAGAAAGGCCTGAAACAAATGAAATATTAAATGACTTCATAATCAAATAAGAATGATCTGACTTGAAGTCACCTTGGATTCTGATCGGAGAATGCTAGGAGCACTCGATAACCTCATTCTGATTTAATTATATATCTTTAATAGGTTGAGACCCACCTTGATCACGATCTGTTCCTACTATTTGGATGCCTAATATGAAATTGTGTGATCCCTAAAATATCATTATAGGATTCCTTGGATACAGAACTTGGATTCATAATTGGCAAGTAGGTGCCATGGTTAATGCCCATTGGGCTCAGTCATTTATTAGCCCTATTTCACCTTTAATGAATTCATTAGACTTGGTAGGCATATCATTGTGGAATTCCTTGAACCATGATACTTGGATTACACTCTTACCCTATGCTAGGCTAAAATTATTATTAATTTTGGAACCCTTGATGTATATGTCGCCTCAATTATTACCTTGGGACTTCAGTATTAAATATCATTACATGTTTCCTTATTACGTCTTGGAAACTTTACTATTAATAAAATGTTACATATTATAGACTAGTAACAATCAAATATTGAATTGGTTACATGTTTAGACACTAGAAAAGGGATAAAGCATGTACATGTGTATTTAGTTATATTTTATTAAATTACATTATATATTCATTCTTTCACACTATTACATTTCCATTACATGGTATGGATGTTATAAACACCATTGGTGGTGGCCCATTGAGATTTAACTCACACCCTCGTTGGGTGTCGTTTGGTTCCCAAATTAGAACACATGGCTGCAAGTGTTGACAATGGGAAGGATACAACTTCAAACACATGATTTCTTACTGTTTAATATAGAGATTGATAATATATGGCTGAAATAGAGCTCTATATTGTTGGGATAGTTGTTTGATTTCCATTATAATTTTGTGGAACATGTTAAACTTGTATCGAGTATCCATTTCTTCCTTTTTTTTCCAGTGACTTGATATATCATTAGTTGTTGAATGCTATTCTAGTTTTTCAGTTATTATTAATATTGTCTCTATTTTCCATTATGTCATCTGTTTACTTATATTACTTCCATTATTTACATCTATTTATATACATCCATTTCACTACACTTTGGTAATAAGGGCATAATATCCCCATGGATACACCCTAGGATCCAACTACAAGTCTGCAACCTCTAGCATTTGGGGAGATGTGCTTGAAGCCATGTGGCCCACTAGGCTCAGGGCACCAGTTACATGGAACCCAGGTCTATGATGTCACAAAGTGGTATAAGAGGAGATTCCTTTCTTACTTTACTATTTGGAGACAATATATTGTACATTAGGAATTCATAGGACTTGGTCATAAGCTGTTGTTGGGTATTTTGAACCCATGTTTGTAGTAAAGACCTTGTTTCTAAAATTATAATAAAAGTTATACTTTTACCTATTATTGTTGATATTATTTCACCATTGGGTGATGTACATGTTACGTGTGGTTGTTGATTATTAATCTAAATGAGGAATTTCATTCATCTTTGGCCTGATGGTATGAGGTAAAGGATCATTTTTACATGCATCATTATAGGCACCTAGAATTCTCATGTCATGCATATTGACATGTCATATATGTAAATTTCACTACTTTTTATTGGTTGATATTAATGTGATTACAAAGTGATTTCAAGACAGTTATATTATAATTTTATTACTCTTTCCTATGATTGAGTTATTTCCTATCTCAATTCATGAGTTGTATGGCCCCTCATGGACTAGGATGAGTAATTTACTTAGTTGATCCATTATCCTATAAATAAATGGTTGGCGTTTCTAGGGATATGGTGTTTGATCACTAATTCTCCATGAATGGATATCCATTATAAAGGAAAACATGAATTATTAGATGAATTGGTTTCACATCCTTATCCCACATTGTCATGTTTAGGAAAGGTAATAGAGTAATCCATGTAATAAAATGTAAAATGAAATGAAACATATACATGAGCACATACAGATACCTAGGAGTCTAAGTGGGTAGTTGGGGTAGTATGCCTTGGGTAGTGATTTTTCCTATATTAAACATCTTCTAGTGATGCTATATTCATTCTAAATACTTTTTTTTATGAGGAATGTTCTTCAAATTTGATGACTGATGCTACCTTAAATTCCGCATATCTTGTGGCAAGAAGGTGTCATAGACCATGCTCTAGATGTGGTGGGTCTTGAGCTACCAGTACTACCTCCAAGATATCCACTTGAGGAACCTTCTGTTGTACCAGATATGGGCACTGGAACCCAATTTCTTGATAGTTTTGTATGTTTGATGCAGTCTGGGTATGGTACTACACATCTTTCACCTACGATGGCTGATATTACTCATGGGTTACAGTTGCAGCAACATCCTAATTTTTTTTGGGATTTTGGACCATAGGCTACTGATTCTTGGATAGAATCCATCCTATCTATCTATGAGGATTTCCAAACGCCTATAGAGGGAAGATTCAATGTTTCCACATATATTCTTTGGGATTCAGTCAAGAGTTGGTGGGATGTGACTTCCTATGAAAGAAATCATCAATACAAGTTTTGGGCACATTTTCAAACTTCCTTCTATGATAAGTTCATTCCCCAGATTCTGAGAGTTGATAGAGCCATAGAGTTCATGAATCTTAAGAAGTTTTCTATGTCGATTATAAAATATCCATCAAATTTCACAGAGTTACAACACTTTCCACAACTTTTAGCTGATGACAAGATTTCTTATGCTAGATGCTTTGATTATGGGTCCTAGTATTCCCTTTATACATAGTTGAATGTATTTATACTACCTAAGTTTTCTAATATTTTCAATCAAGCTCTTATCACTGAGTGTAACATAATGGAAGACAATAGTACCAGTTTTACAGGATCAGTGGCATGATAGTCCAATAGTTGTTTCGATAGCAAGAAACGTTCCCATGTGGTTTCTTATCAGGGTATGACAACCATAGTGCCCATTTTGATAGCTCTAAAGTGTGTCATATGTGTGGAATATGGAGGAATTTGAAGGATGATTGTGATAAAGACCCAATAGAGTTCCTTGATTGGGGTTATATGGGGAATCATTAGTGTTTTTGTAGGGTCTTTCCACCAGCATCGAGTGGAGAAGGATTTGAACCAACTCCACTTTCCAAAGTGAGTTCTTTTATGCAACATCAGTAGGGGATTTGGAATAGAACAGGTAGGTCTAAAGGATGAGGAGTTCATGATCATGGTAGTCAGACCCTTGATCACCTACAACACCAACATGGCAGTTATGATCGTGGTAGTCTATCTGTTTCACATGATCATAAATCAGGTCAGTTACTTGCACTACAACCAATAAATGAGTATCAGGCTACAATACCATCTATAGTACGAGGTACTATTCTAGTGGAATATTTCATTTTATCCACTTTATATTATATAGGTGCTAAAAAATCTTTTATATCTGTATATATCATGGAAAGTATCGGAGTAGAGACACATTACTACTATGGTGTAATGACACTAAATAAGATGTTAGGGGTAAAAACATAGGGTATACGCCTGTGTAGGGACTATCCTGTTGACTTAGGTAGTTACCCTTTATTATGAAATCTCATGAATCTTTAGATGATAGGATATGATTTCATTCATGGTATGGATTTATTAGTTCAGTATCATGATTTTTAGACTCTTAGCATCATGAGGTATAATTTACATCACCAGAGGGAAGTAGTTTTCTGCATAATGTTTAGTGGGATATCTAGGATAGTAGAACTAGGCCAGAGCATGATGGGCTAGGCAGAGTGACTGATCAGATTTGAAATATATTCATGGAGGATCAAGGTTTACATCAATCCAATTTCCCTCTATTAGAGGATCATTTCAGGTATGTCTTAATGAATGATTTTTCTACCATACCTCCAAAGAGAGAGGAAGAGTTTACAATAGATATTTTTCTAAGATTATCACAATGTACATTCATTTATACCGGATGGCAGCAACAATGATTCAAGAGTTCAAGCTAATGTTAAAGAATTTAGTAGCCAAAGGTTTCATACGGACTGACACATCCTCTTAGGGTTTTCCCATGCTTTTTTCCAAGAAGGATGATGGAACCATACATATATGTGTGGATTATAAAATGTTGAACCAACTTATAGTAAATAATTGATATCCAAATCCTCGAATCAATAATATATTTGACCACCTCTGGGAGTAAAGGTCTTCTCCAAGATCAACCTATGATTGGGTTATCATCATGTACGAGTTAGTCTATCAGACATACCTTGTACAGATTTCTATAGCAGGTATGGTCTGTATGAGTACCTTGTTATGTCATTCGGTCTTATGAATGCACTCTCTATTTTCATGGCTCAGATGAATATGGTTTTGCAACCCTATTTGGACTCGTTTGTAGTAGTCTTTGTGGGAGAAATCTTAGAGTATTCTCAAAATCACACTGATCATTCCAAGAATATTGAGATCATTCTGATTGCACTAAGTGAGAATAATATTTACACCAATATTGCAAAGTGCCACTTCTCGGTCTAAAAATTTCACATCATAGGTCATATAATATTATAAGCAGGGGTATTTTTTACCCTGAAAAGGTTAGTTCTGTAGTTTATATAGAGCATCCCAAGAACATGTTTGATATATATACATTATTGGGGCTATCTAGATATTACGAGAATTTCAAAAAGGAAATTTACCTACATTATTTACATCTCACTGGTCTTACAAGGAACGATGTGAAGTTCATATGGTTAGAAGCATGTTAGAAATAATTTCATGAGATGAAAGAGATTCTTGTATCAGAACCTATTTTGACTCTTCCAAAGCCAGTAATAGGTTATATCATCATCTATGTTGCATCAATCATCGACCTGGAAGTAGTGATGATGTAGGAGGATGGAGTCATTTTGTATGGATCTCAATAGTTGAGGCCTCATGAGAGAAATTTCCTGACACAAGGCCTTGAACGAGTAGTATTTATCCACACCTTCCATTGATGGAGGAAATATTTATCAGGTGAGCACTTTATGGTGTACACAGACCAAAAGAGCCTAAAATTTATCTTTTCTCAGAATTACATGATCCTCCCACATTAGAGAGTGGTCAAATATCTACAATCTTTTAATATTGAGATTGCCTATATGCCTAGGATATGCAATGTAGTTATAGATGCACTGATTTAAAAAACTCAAAAATAGGTTGTATGGGAAGCCCGTGATGAATGGAATTTATTGTAACTCTTTTATGAGATGCATATAAAGTTTCATGATAGTCATGAGTAGTCTTACCTCTCATCCTTGATAGTTACCTCTTCCCTCCTTGGGAAGGTTATGGGTAGATCATTTTTATATCCTGAAGGATTGGTTCTCTATGAGAGTATATCAAGAGATAACACACCTCTAGATTGGTCTATGGACTAAGACGACATCATGTGTATACATGGAAATAAATGGGTTCCCACCACCCTGAGAGAGGATTTGATCAAAGAGTCCCATGCTTCTCACTGAGATCTCATCCTGGAGTCTCCATATTGTATCGAGATGTGTGATGCATGTATTGGTGGCCTCAGATGAAATTTTAGATAACCGAAATTATCAATAGGCATTCCACCTATCATTAGGTTAATGAAGAGCACCATAAACCTATGGGCTTACTACAACCACTTAAAATTATAGAACAGATTTGGGAAGATGTTTCCATGGATTCCATATTCATCTTACCTAAGTCACATGAGCGTAGTGATTCTATATGGGTTGTTATTGAATGACTAAAATCATCCCACTTCATTCCTATTTGGGATACTATTTCATTTAATGAGATGTGAAGACAGTATGTCTGTGAGATCATAAAACTACATGGGGTTACATGTACTATCATTTTAGATAGCGATTCTCATTTCATTTCATTGTTCTTGAAGGGATTGAAAAAGGATATGGGAACACAAGTGGTTCTTTGCAAAACTTTTCACCCTTAGATTGATGTAAAATTAGAATGGACAATACATGTTCTAGAGGATATTCTCTGAGAACATGTCATTGATTTTGATAGTTCATGGAAAAAACATACCCCTCTAATTGGGTTTTCATATAATAAAAGCTTCTTGGTGAAAATTCAGATGGCTCCTTTTGAGGACATGTATGGTATGTAATTTCCATCACACATATACTATCTAGAGGAAAGTGAGTAATATCTACTAGGTCCTCATCTCATTCAAGAGACATCATAGTGGTTTCAGCTGATCAGAAAGTGTATCAATACTGCTCAGTATAGACGAAAAATAGGATGCTGATCAACATCGATAACCTCTTGTGTTTGAGGATGAGGATCATGTTTTTCATTGAGAATCTCTCATGTGAGGGTATAGATGGTTACGAAAGTAATGAAAGTTTTCTCCTCGTTATGTAGGGACATTTTAAATTCAGGAGAGATTAATGCCAATAGACTATCAGCTGCTTCTACCTTAGAGATATCATTCCATGCATGACATCTTCCACAATCAGAGCTTCTCTAGTATCATAATGATATGTATCATACATTTGATCCTAAGGAAGTTGAGTTTGATGTCGAATCTACCTTTGAGGGTTATCCAGTAAAAATCATTGACCAGAGCACGAATGATCTCAGTGGCCAGTTTTGCACACTAGTATAGGTGCAACAGAAGCACAGTCATGTGCAAGATGAGACTTGAGAGTGGGTGCCCAACATATGTGCCCAATGTCACGAGTTGTTCACACAAAGTGTGTGTCCACCCATGGAAGGTGAAATCCGGGATGAGTTCTTTTAAGGGGAAAGAATGTAAGAACCCTATTTTTCACTATGGTTAGGATGCTATAAAATTCAGTCTAAATATTTTCATTGTACCTAATATGGATGTCTATTGAGATAGAAAAGGTCTCAAGGGTGTCTATGGAATGTTTGGAGCCCGAAACCTAGCTGTTTGGGGAAACTAGCCATGTCGCATGGTTAGCGCATGGTTAGTGCACAATTTGGTTAACCGTGCAGATGAAAATTTCTGGATAGAACCACATCAAATGGTTTGTGGATGATTCGTTGGCCTAACTGGGTAATTTACCCTTATTCCTTGGTAATTGTTCATGGTTTTCACATGGTTTTTCAAACTATTTAGACCAACCATGAACATGCTAAATTTCTAGGTAATTTTTGAAATTGTCCTTTAATGATCTATTAACCATTCTTATTCCTCATATTACGAGAACCCATAAGATTTACATTCATGGATAACATTTTTCCACATTTTGAATGGGAAATATTGGGATTGAATGATATCATTCATCTAGGATTGGATTGAGCTTGCATTCATTATGATGGACACACAACTGTATGTACTCCAGTCCATTTAATCCATTATATTTCTCTCTTTATCTCCACCAAGTTATCGTGGTATGTGGGTTTTTGTTCATTTTATAGATATACATTGATCCATGTAAAATCCAAGGCCATTACTGGAGGAGGATAATTGTATAACCATGTGGTGGGTGGTATATAATTGATCCCTAACATTCATTGATTTTTGAATTTTCATATTGGGACCACAAATTTAATCGGGTTTTGTGTTTAGAATTTATATGTCATGATTATTATCATTAAAACCATATAGATATGATATTTACATATATTTGATTAAATTTTTATGGTTACCCCCACAACATTATTCATCCCATATAGAATTTTATTCCATAATTTTCATTTTAGTGGTTTGACACATTTGTTCCACCATTCGAGTGTGCCTTTCCAAGATCCTTCGAAGGGTTAGATTTTATATATTAAATGGATTAATTTATATTATGAATTATGTAATAGAAAGTACCATGTATTCTCACCACTTGAACCACCTATGTTTAGTGCATTAATTGATAATTAAATGTGAAATGGAAATTGGCAAGTATACCAAGTATATGACTTGACCGAAATAATTGTGAGTGATTAATTGGATAAATTTCTCTATCACCCCATACAACATTAATGTAAGGTTGCATAATTATCCATAATTGTTGAATATACATTTAATGTAATTAATAAATGTTGCATTCTACTTGGTCTTATCACACTAATGAAAGGTAAGGCTTGAAACAAATAGATTTATTTATTAATTATGACTTCATTAAAAGGTTTCATGATACCTGAACTTATCACACTCATGATGGGTAAGGCTTAACCAAATGAAATATTACATTACTTCATAATCAAATTGGAATGTCATGACTCGAGCTCGCATTGGATTCTTGATTGAATAATTCCATGGGAACTGAAGAACCAATTTCTGATTCAATGATATTGATTTCATAGGTTGAGAACCACCTTGATATCAATCCTTATCTATTATTTATATGCTTGGTATGACACTATAGGATCCCTACAATATCATTACTGGATTTCGTGGATACACTTCTTGGATCCAACATTGAAAAGTGGGTGACATGGTTAAATCCCATCAGGCCCAGTCATTTCTTGCCCCATTCTACCTTGGGAGATCTTCTTGGACTTAGTAGGAATCTCATTGTGGAATACCTTAGACTATGATCCTTAGATTACATTCTTACCCCAGGTCATGCTATAGTTATTAATGTGTTGGAGACCCTATTGGTCTATTCACCTAAGTTATTACCTTGAGACTTTACTATTACATAGCATTATAGGTTTCCATGTTAAATCATGGAACCTTTACTATTATTAACATGTTACATATTATAGATTGGTTAGAATAAAATATTAATTTTGATACATGTTGAGACACTATTCGAGGGATCAAGACATTACGTAGGTATTTAGTAACATTGTACTTCATTACTTTATATATGCAAGCTTCTACACAATTACATTTCTATTACATGGGCCGGATTTTATAGACACTATTAGAGGTGGCCCACTATGATTTATCTCACACCCTCTCAGGGTGTTTTTTGGTACCCATAGTAGATTAAAAGGTTTCAAGTGTTGAAAAAAGGAAGCGTATGACTTTAAGTACTTGATTTCTACTATTTATTATGGATCTTCATAGCAGATGATCAAGCTGATTCTCAAGATTCTTTGAATATTCTTTTGATTTTATTTATAATTTTGACAAACATGTTATTACTGATGTCTTTTATCCATGATTTCATTTTTTCTAGTGACATGACATATCATTTATTTATGAATGTTATTGCAGTTGTCCATTTATTTTTATTTTTGTCTCTATTTTATATTGTTCCATATAGTTACAAATATTAATTCTTCTATTTACCTCTATTTATATTCATCCATGATGTTACACTTTGGTAATGAGGGCATATTCTTTTCATGGACACAACCTAGACCCTCATTGGTAGTCTATAGCCTCTGGTATTTAGGGAGATGTGTTTGAGGCCATGTGGCCCACCAGGTTTAGGCACCAGTTATGTGGAATTCGGGTCTGAGACATCAAACACACCCTTCATAGGATGGTTTCCGTACCCAATTATACTTTATAACACTAGGTATGGACAAATAAAATTGACCAACTTCGGAGGTTTAGTTGACATTATTAAGATGGACTGCAGTAGTAAGTCACATAGACTATATTCGTGATGCTTGCAGTAGATATTTTTTGTGAACTTTTATTTTTTAATAGCATATGGTATATTCTTATGTCCACTTTCCCCTAATGTAATCATCATATATAAGTAAATGATCTACAACATCATCATTTTGAATCTATTTATTATATATCATCCACCTGTTTATTATCTTTTATAGTTTAGTATTATTGTACAACTATTTTTTTGTTTATTATTTCTTTTTATACTATTATATATTTATTATCTACCATTGTTCTAAAATATGATATATGTGGTCATAGTCTATCTAGAGATACACATTAGGCACTTTATCCTAGTCAGGATCCTAGGATATATGGGGAGGCAGGCATGAGGTCTTGTGGACCACTGCCTTAGGGCACCACTAAGTAGATTTCGGGGTGGGATGTTACAAAGTGGTATCAGAGGTATTTTTATTTTGTATTACTATATGGGTATTGTACATGAGACTTGGATGTAATTTTGTTTTGTAATGAGCCTATTCATGGGAGTAACTAACCCATATACAGGTGGAACCCAAATTACATACTATGGATTGTTGTTGTTGTTGGCTTCACTTGTAATTGTTTTATAAATGTCACCATTTGTTGATGTTCTTTAATTATTCAATTTTTTATTTTTATATTATTATGATGTAATTTATTCCATTTTCCCATGGATATGAGGGATTATTATATCATGAATTATACTAGGCACCATTGGAAATAAATTCCATACATTATTCCAGGATATATTGACATTTTTATATAAATTTACTACATTTCATTTTCTTGTTACAAGTGTCTTGTTTTTTTGTATTGTAGTGCCCTAATGTTTCTTATATTGATAAAATAATTAGTTTAATTAAAGTTACTACATCAATTTAAATGGTGTTTTCCCACATGTATTGATCAGGAAACCATAATTAACCTATTCTTCCATGTTGAGTCATGAACCATCATTTTTATGGACTCTGATATTGGTTGGTTGATTAATGAATTCAAACAATATTTTAAGAGGAAAGTACTTATATAAATTGGAAATAGAATTTCATTCAATCAAATCACTATACATGACTTGTTACATCATGATACCAAATGTAAATTTCATATCGCAATTACTTAACATAACAATTTAATCTTATAAAGAGTGGGGGAAATTATAAATTTGGAATTGGGTACACAAGTAAATGTATTGAGACATATATTTCCAAAAATAATATGAACGAACAACAATAAATTAATGTTTTAAAATAAAATAGTTACTGTTAAATGGATTTCTAATTACAAAATAATGGGTTTTTTCCTCTATTCCTTTCAATCGACATTCCATATACCAAAACCTCTCATGTGTGGGATGAGAGCAAACCATAACCCAAACTAAGTAGTGGGTTGTATTTTGTGTCTCTTGTGATATTTCTATAACTATTTCTTACCACCTAGAGCTGGATTAAGGGGAATTAAGAGATGTGTGACTCATTATAGAATGGTTATATACATTTCCATTCTTATTATCACTTTCTCTAGCTTATTTTAAATATTATATGAGGAGTGTTCTTGGAAAATTTTAGAGTTATTGCACCGCAATGTCCTTGAATCATACGCTAATAAATAGGTGGTGTTCATGCATCGAAGGGATGGGCATTGAGCCACACGTGGTTACTCTTGTATAGACACCTATTGCACCTATGTTTGACCATCCACTTGCCAGGGATTATGATTTCTATGATATATTATTCTATTTCATGTGTTCTATATATGGTGCTTCCTAAACTATCCCTACTTGGTATAGTTGACATGGGTGTTTTAGCAACAACATCCTCCCTCCTTCTAAGGGGATGGCATACCTCAGGCAACTGAGGCAGGAATGGAGGTAATGAAATATATCATTAGACATATTGAGACACCTCTAGATTTAAGTTTCAATAATTTTACCTTCATGCTAAATGAATCCACCATGCATCTGTAGGATTTCATCTCTCAGGCTTATCATCATCAAGGTATGGTTTGGGTAGACATCTGGATAGCGTTTAATGACAACTACTTTATACAAAATATGAGAGTGGACCATGCTAGTGAGATTATATACATATATCAAGGATTTATAATTGTGTTATAGTATTATAATTAATTCATATAGATTAAAATTTTTGTCCCAACACTAACTGGAGATGAGTTGAAGACTATTTGATGATTTGAGGACATTCTTTTATCTGTCATTAGATCATAGGTGAATGCTTTCTGAATGACCAAAATTTTGTAATATAGTGCACTAGGATCATAATACAGATCATAATCTCAATGAATATTAAAATTTGATCTAAGTAGGTTTAGTTTAGAGTAGGTTGATGCTTTGTCTCGAAACACGAAGCATAGTTTTGAGGTTTCATACAATGGAAGTACTATCAAGGTTACATACACTAAAAGATTTTTGGATTTTCACTAGTGTGGTAGGCTAATCCATAAAATCCCCAATGCAAGAGGAACATGATCGACTATTGATATTGTGATGCGATGAGACACCATAATGGATTTTGTAGATCTTTTCCTCTTGTGTGTAGTGAGAGAGGATCTGTAGCATCACCAATTTCAGGTAGATGATCAAAAACTCTATGTTAGGCTAGAAGTTGTTCTTCTTCCAATTGATCAGGATGATGAGGTTTTCATGGTCATCGAAATCATTCCAAATATGTTTAGCATCAAAATTGAAAACCATCTGGGGCTAGTCATGCAGCATCTCAAGGACACGTTTTAAGAAATATCAATGCAGCCTACTCCCAAGGAGATGAGTCCAGGGCCTTCTAATATACGATGCACTCTCCTGGTAGCCTCTAATTTAGTTTCTTTCCAATTTGATAATGATTCAATTCACTTCTTTATATCTTTTGAAATTATTTGGATAATAGGCCAAGTAATATAATAATTTTGTGTCATAATTATTTATGATACACTACGAGAGGTCGAATCGGCGAATATATGTAAGTACAAGGATTTACTCCTTGATATAGGTGGTTTAAGTTTCTTGTGAAGATTATTTTTTCTCTAGATTACTATATGTGATGTCAATCTCAGTATGGAAAATCTTGTTCCTTATCAGACTCATGTTTATTTCTATCATTGTTGGGTTTCATTTTCATCACCCTAGGGAGACACATATTTTTATAAGGGAAAATGGGATATCTAGGATAGTTGAGTTAAACCAAATCATAAGTCGATAGGTCGAGTGGAAACCTAGATGGAGAGTCTCTTTATGAGTGATCATAGAATGATCCTTATAGATTTCCCCCCAAAATAAATCATTCCAAGGATGTTTCCTTAATTATTTCTCCGGCTTACCTCCAATGAGAGAGGTGGAGTTCAACATCAAGCTAGTTCCTGGTGTGGAACCACTGTACACTACTCCCAATATGATTTCACTTAAAATATCTAGGAACATAAGAAAGTGGTAGATGATCTAGATTTAAAGGGTTTTATATGACCCAAAACTTTTCCTTGGAGTTCACCCATATATGTTTTCAAGAATATAGACACTAAACTTCCTTAGTCTATGGATTACCTCAAATTGAACCATCTTATAGTAAATAATTGATATATGATACCTCTAATAGACAACCTCTTGGACCAGCTCCATAGAGTGACTATTTTATCTATGATTGATTTGAGGTTTGATTACTATAAGTTTCATGTGAGACAACAATAAATGTATTGTATTGTGTTCCATATTAGGTGAAACTTGTATGAGTATCTAGTAATTTTATTTGGATACACAAACATTCTAGAAGTATTTTTTGATTTGGTGAATTGGGTTTCCCCCATACATGGATTCATTTGTGGTGGCCTTCATAGATGACATTTTAGTGTATTCATGCACTAGTCACAACCATGAAAATTAACTCAAGATCCTGTTGAACATACTGGGAGATCCCTAGATTTATGTGATGCTTAGTAAATGCCACTTTTTGATCAGTAAGGTTCACTTCATGGGTCATATAATTTCTGAGACAATCATATATGCTGACCCAAAAAAGGTGAGCACCATTTTTTACATAGAACATCCCATGAATGTAATTGAATTAAAAAATTACATGGTGCTATATAGATATTATAAGAAATTTATTCAGGATATCTCGAGATTAATAGTGCCACTTATAGGACTCATTAATAAGTAATGAAATTCATCTGCTCTAAAACATGTGAGTGATATTTTCAGGATTTGAAAGGGAGGTTTACATTTTCACCAATCCTATTTATACAGAATCTGGGTAGATGATGTACTATTTACTTTAATGCTTTATGGATTAGAAAGAGAAATTATGATATAGTGTGATTGAGTTGTATTGTATGGGTAATGCTCGATGATGCCAAATTAGTTTAATTACACTATATATGACCTTGAACTAGTATCCTTGGTTTATACTACGAATTATTTTATTAATTATCTATTAGGAGTGTGGTTCATTGTTTAAATTGATTAAAAAAGCCTTAGTTACATATCCACATAGTGAGACTTGAATCTTAGGTAACACAGGTTGGTGGAATACCTGTTTTTGTTTGATTTTGATCATTCTTATACATGTAAGAAGGGTAATTCTATAGTTGAAAGCCTGAGAAGGAAGAAAAATACACAATCCATCCAAGTGGCCAATAATGATTAGATGTTGATGGATTAGTTTTATGAAATTAACCTAGAGGTTTAGGAATAGGTGAAGAATTATGTCTTAGAAGCTATAATAGTAACATTCTTTCTTATTGAGAAGGTATAGAAAAAATTACTCTCAAAATAAAAAGGAATCATCTTGAGGGAGATCATATCAGGCGGAAACCCACCTCATGGTTAGGTTATTGATGTGAATGAGATCCTTCTCCATTGTGTACATGTATGGGTACAATCAGATATGAATAAAGACGTGATGAGGAAATCTCAAGCATCTATTTGGGATGTTCACCATGGTCTTACCAAGATGTATCAAGATGTTTGTTGACAGTATTGGTAGCTGGGAATAACAAGGAAGATATTGGGTTTTATCACTATATGATCCACTTGTTAGCAGGTGAAGACCGAGCATTAATGACCTCTTGTACTTTTTTTGCTTTGATCAATTACTGAGTTGAAATGGAATGACATCACCATGGATCTTATGACATGCTTGTAGAGATCCCCTTGAGGTAGAAATGTAGTATGGTTGATCATCAAAAGGTGGACCTAGCTTGCACACTTCCTACTGACATGGGAGAAAATCTTAGTTGATGAGCTTGTGAGGCTTTATATTCAAGAGATAATGTGACTTCATTGTGTTATCCATTATATCGTATCATACCGAGCTGCTGATTTTACATTGTTATTATATCAAGGAGTAAAATAATCACTTGGTTCATAGGGCTCTTAAGTACTATTTATCACCCTCAGACCGATGATCAGTCCAACTGGACGATATGTGTGTTATATTAATTTCTCAAGGAATGTTTCTTAACATTGTAGGTTTATATGGGAAACAAATACCTCTTGAGGAGATTTTCTACAATAAAAAATTTCTGAAAATAATTTATATAGATCTGTATGAGGTACTATATGGTAGACTGTTTTGTTCACCCCTATGCTGGTTAAAGGTATGTGCACAACACTACGGGGTCCTTATCCCATTTACAAGACATCAGACAAAGTAAAAATTATTTTGAAACATATGTATATATCACGGTCCAAGAAAGATTATTATAACAATCATCATCATAGAACTCTGGAGTTCATGGTGAGATATTAGGTCTTTCTATAAGTTTTTTTCATATTAGGTCAGAAATGAATATGAATATAGGGAAAGATATCAACTAGATATGTCGGGCCGTTAGAGATAGTGTAGAGAGTCAGGTTGGTATCCTATCAATTGTAGCTACTATAGATTTATCCTCTCATGCATGGTATCATCCAAAAATTGAATATTTTATGGTATTATTCTGACCCAACTCATTCATTTTACCCCAAGGATATTGAGTTAGATGTGGATGAATCCATTAAAGAGTATAAGATATTTATTGTTGATTGGAACATGAAGGCTCTTCGATGCTGGTTAGTTCAATTAGTCAGAGAGTAATGGTAGCACGACCATGTACATGATGAGACCAATGACCGAGTGAATGATCTACATGCAAAGAGGCCAGAAGTTTTCTCCGATGACATTTTACTACCCCCATAAAGGAAAAACATGTATGAGTAATCTTAAGGATATGAGTTTGTAACATCCAGAACTATCTAATAGATACGAAAAGATATGTTTTAGTTTTAATTATTTTGTTTAGAACATGTAATTTTACCAAATGGAGTCATGATGGACATGATGGTCTCTAGTGTATGTTTAGAGGTTAGAACACTGTGAATTTGGGTAGTAGACTAGTCTGCACAGTTAGAAGAAACTGTGCCACCCATCTCGCAAGGTTACTCCTAACTGTTCTATGTATGACATAAGAGAGTAGGTTATTGCATGATTTTATACAACCATGAAATCCAAGGAATATTCTTGTGTGGGTGGTGTTGTTTTTTTAAAATAGATTTTTTTATGGTTTGTGCATGGTTAGCCAAGTCATGTACCAATCTTGTGCGGGTTCCCTCCTCAAGAAGAACTAGGTTCACAGTTAGTGCGTGATTTGGAAAACCATGTGGCCTAGTAATTAAATGGGGAATTATATTTTTCCCTATATATTTTTTAATTCCTTAATTCTTCTTCCTCCTCTCTTGTTACATTTAACCTATTGTCTAGGATGCTGTCTCCTCTCCTCCATTAGGCATTTTGATAACACACTCATTCAGTATCCAAATCATTCATCATAGAGTGCATTGGACATAATAAGGTAATATCTATAATACTATTCCTTTCATTACTCATTTATCTTATTTTCTATTTTGTCAATTTTGTGAGAGCTCAATTGCCCCATTTTTAGGTAATCTGGTGATTCATCTTATAACATCCATTATAGCTCAATACAATGGCCAAAAATGGACCAGTGGACTTCTATGAACCTAAGGCGTCTGGTCTAGTTCATTCACCCATATTTTATTCAAATTTAATCATTCTTCATTGTGACACATTCCACACCCTTCTATCGATGCCACTAATTTGGTAAATAAATCAAATTTAATTCCATTCCATCCTCTTTACAAGTCAACAAATAAATGAATCAATCATTTGATTAATTTCATTGACCTAATCCTCCCCAATGGGTGGGATTTCCATTATAGGATTATTTCCTTTTTTATATACACTATTTATACTCCTCTTTATGTTTATTACACTTATGATAAATTCCATTAATTAATGAATTGAGGTAAGATTAATGATATTCCATGGTTTAGGTTCTTTATGTCTTATTGTATTATCCATATTCTTTTTCAAATACTATGTGTTTTATGCTTATTTCTTGTTTATGAATCCTTTTGCTCTATGCCTTATGTCGTGGTTATTTGGATTTAATAAAATTAATTTGATAGATTTCTTATCGTGATGCATATTTAATGCCTTATTGATGATATGTGATCTTGCTTGCTAAACCTAAACTATTTATGAGTTAGGAGAGAAAACAAGTTTGGAATTAAGGACATTGTGGATGGACTCGTCATTCTTGTATTTGGATATATTGAATGAACTGAGAGTTACCCTTGACTTTCCTGGTACGCACCCTCTAGGAGAATTAATTATACCCATGAGTGACACTGGTTCCTTAGGGGAGGCACCATAGATGGGATCATTGA
Organism: Viscum album; assembly: GCA_963277665.1. NCBI lineage: Eukaryota > Viridiplantae > Streptophyta > Magnoliopsida > Santalales > Viscaceae > Viscum > Viscum album. The sequence goes on along the minus strand of OY728164.1, from coordinate 279,737,062 downwards.
TGATATAGTTATACCATGCCTCATGTGATACTTAATCCCCTATGTGAGATACCTTGTATGGGATTAGAGTTTTATTATTACACAATTTGGAGGGCCATATGAGAGATGAATTTTTTGGGTCTCCTTGGAAGTGATCTATGGTATTTCTAATTTCAGGAGATCCTATAGAAACACTTGAGATTCTTTTATGGGTCACCTTTTACAGGCTTAGGATGCCAAACCGGGTTTGACTGTTTTATTTTCTTGGATTATATGTGATTTCATTTTACTAAATTATGTGGATGATTGATTAATGTAATAGGGACATATCCTCCGAGCCAAATCACATGCTTGGGGTCATTATACACTTGATTCTCTATAATAATGACCCATATACACACATTTTCACTTTTATACAGATTCCTTTGTTAATAGACATCCATATATGGTCGATGTAAGTATTGGATGTCAAGAATATGAGTGGAACCTAGGAGATAATATTTTTATTTATTTATGAAATTTCATTAGAAATACTGGCCCACCATTAATTTTATAATGCTTGAATCGGATTGATCTAGAATATATTGGTGTTGGCCAAAGGAGTATATCTTAGGCCTTGCTTCGGTGACCTTTGGTACCAAAGTTGGAATTATAATTTTATGTATGGATAAATGGAAGTATCCCAATTATGATTCTTGATTGAAATTAATAGGATGTAGTACGGTAAAAAGGGACCAATCACATGCTCATGATGCCAATATTAACTGTTTTGGCATTGTTTTATTTTTCTATAAAATGTGGTATATTGATGTATCCCCTATCTACCTATGTACTCATTTTTTATAGTTAAATGACCAAATTAATAATTATTTTGTAACTATTTATGATATATGTTACACTAATTTATTATCTTTCATGGTTAATTAGTATTTCAGCTATTTTCTATCTATTATTATTGATTCAGTTATTTCTTTTATATTATATACCTCTATGATCCACTTTGATCTATAAGGTAATGGTATCCCCATTGACACACCATAGGCCCTTACTTATATTCTTCTACCTCTCACACACATGGAGGCGTGTTTGAGTTCTTGTGTCCCACTATCTCAGGGCACTGCTAAGTGGCTTGTACGGCATGACAATACAAAGTTGACCTAGTGAAGGTTGAGGTAGTGTTGTCTTGGGGGATACCCAAGATAGCCATAGAGGTGTAGAGATTCCATGGATTAAATGGATATTTTCAATGATTTGTATCATATTTCTACAATATATTATCTCACATGAAAAATTTTACCCAAAGGGAAGCCTTTTGTCCTGACAAAGGGGTTCATGTTAATTTTTCATGATCTATGGTTGATACTGATGAGCACTCTAATTTAATGATTGTTGGAGGAGGGATTCAATTCTATAGTGTTCCGTGATGAATCAGGGAATGGGATTAGTTTTTTCTAATGCAGAGGAAAGTAGCGACTTACCATGTTAAAGGTTAGTTGGGACCACATGTGTATAAATCCTTAAAAAACAATATTGAGATGGCATCATTAGTCTTTACACTAAAGGTCCGGAGACACTACATTAGGAGTGAGTGATAATACATCTATTCTAACCACAAGATCCTTAAATATATCCTCACTTAGAATGATAATAACATTCAACAGTGGCAATGGATAGAGTTCCACTTGGACTATGTATTATAGATTTACTATACTCCTGTGAAGGGGAATGTGGTATTAGATTATCAAAACAGAAAATCTTTCTCATAATTACTGAGAAATGTTTGGAGAAGGGGGTCTCATTACAGTTTTCCAGGATGGAAGGAGATGTTGCATATTACCTCCAGTCAACTGTTGTTACCTCCTTAAATATATATTAATTTTTTTATTCTCATCATGGAGATACCGACTATGAGACCCTATATACTCATATATCCACTGGATACGCTTCTAATATATTTTCCCTAGGTGGGGACCACATTATCATTTTAATAGGACAAAGTATGGTGCTAGTGATTTAGTGGGAGGATGTTCAGAATGAGTTTCCTAAATCTCATTTGGAAGTACATTAAGGTGTTTTAAACATGTAATAGGACCTCCTATATCATTTTTGGAGGATATGGATAAATAAGGGAGTTTCATATTTCTTATCACGATTCCTTACTTATTTTCAATTGAAGGAGGAACACCAGGATCCATTGGGTTTAGCTCAGCCTATTGAGCTGCCTAATTGGATGTGGGATGGTATATCCATGGATGTTGTGAAAGGATTACTACATAATTATATAGGAAACGATGCCATTTGGGTGACTATATACTGACTTATCAAGTCATCCCACTTGATTTCTATCCAGGAGAAGAGTATACCATATATTATGGGATGACTTTACATGTAGTTGATTTTACATCTCTATGGAGTACCCTTAATGATCTTTTCTGACCATGGTGATCGCTTTGTATATTGGTCATGGAAGTGCTTATATGTATCCTCTGGGAATCAGTTACATTTGAGCATGTATTTTCACCGCATACTAATATCTAGAATGAGTAGACCATTCACATCCTCTTGGATATACAGCAGGCTTGCATGTTTCACTCTGGCCATAGTTGGGAGGATCACCTACCAGTGGTGGAGATTTCATAAAACAATAGCAACAATTCCACCATTTTTATGGCACAATTTGAGGCCTCATACGGGAGACCATGCGGTTCCCCACTATGCTATACAATTATAGGAGAGTAAGTACTTATAGGTAATTAGATAGTGTTATCCATGATAGATAAAGTGTGTATCTTCCATGAGTGGATTCATAATACACAAATCTATCAGATGTACTGTGTTGAAGGATAATGGGGGCCTTTGGAGTTCATGGAGAGAGATCATGTGTTCTAGATAGTTCTCCTTGATGAGTATTGCAGTGATTTGGTCAGGGAAACAAGTTATCTCTGAGATTCATTGGGCCTTTCCTGATAATATGTATAGTCTGTGATGTGATGTGCTATATTGATCTACCCCCCTAAGTTAGACCGAGTACATGAATTCTTCCATGTATTGCAGTTTAGGAGGTAAATTCATGACCCATTACATGTTATCATATAGGGTGAGTGGTACATCAAGGTTGCGAAAAAATTTTCAGAGGACCCTATAGAGTGTGCGGATCAATAGGGTAGAGTCCTCTATACATGGTTGATTACTTTATTGTGCGTCTATTGGACATATAGGAATCATCATGAGAGTACATAGAAGGAGTCTTAGATTTATTTCCATTACCCACATATCATTGTATAGTCTTTCATTATTATTTTCAGACATAAATCCCTATGGTGAGGAAATTTTAATATATATTTTTCATGTAATGTATTTTATTATATCTAGTATTATATTCAAGAATAGTTTCCAAGACGGTGCATTATTCCAAGAAACAGGGAGCCCATAAATGATGTTTGAAATATTTTAAATATATTAATTGCACACATGGTCGTTTTGTTAAAAAAAATGTGGAATTACTCTCAAATAGGGACTTTAATCGAAAATTTGAGGCCTCCATTATGTTTACAGCGTATGTTTTATCCTAGGTGAAAAAAAATATCAGAGTGCATCAGACGTTTGGGTTGATCACAGGCACAGGTGGATTTATAGATAAATAAAATATTTTATTTATTATTGTTAAAAAAATTGACATGTCCTAATCATTGTCAAGAAATATGCTACTACAGATAGATCCTAGGGTTAGCCACATATCCATGGATATTTTAGAGAGATCATAGGAGGATAATTTTCTAAAGAAAAACAATTGGATCATGTATCATCTATCGATGTGAAATGATTCTTTAGGATCTCTCCAATAACTACAATGCATATTCATTATTCAACATCAATCAATCTATATTAGGCAGGATGTTTGTTTTATAAGGATTTATCCCCATTTGATTTTTTTATATGAAGAATGTAAATCTATCACCAAAAAATTGATTCATAGATCAATCATATTGTAGATATGGGTAATATTTTTCCAGGATTGTGGATTTTTATAGTTTATTACAGTAAATCTTGTAAATCAAAATTCTATTGGTAATTATTTGAGGCTGAAAAAACATTGACTAAGGTATATTCCTCAAATTTTTGTGTATTTCTTCCCTTAATCTTTACACGTTCATCATGCCAAATTCCTTTGGCACGTGGTTCAACAAATACCCTGTAATTGATTTTTTCATGATTATACTTATATGCAAAGAATAAATTCCACGTGTACATATGGGATCAATGTTTTATATTATTTCCTTGATGATTACTAAGGATCAATTAGGGGTGGATTGGAGACTCCAAGTTTGAATATGGTGTGCAATAAAGATGGGACGTCAAAATGATTATTTCACGAGCATTATGATTTTTTGGAAAATGACTAATGCAGATGAAATGATAGAAAGGACCGAGATTCATGTTCATCGATTATTGTAGAATTAGATCAAACGAAATCATGAGAAGTGGTTGAAGTCACATGAAGGAATCTATATTTCTATAAAATTAAAATTCACATGGCATGTATCCAAAGAACACACCATGTGCTTTATCATCTCATTAGAAACAAGGGTTTCCATTGGGAGTTTGGGATCATAGGTCATGTGGCCCCTACCACACACCATGTGACCACTAGATGACCATCATTACATGTATAAGAGGTGCAAGACTAAGAATCTTGGTGGAATTACATGTCATATAGACTATGTTGTATCTCATATACACCTTGGTAGGTGACTCGTAATATACATGGGGTGTAATCCCAAGAGATCATGTGGACCCACACATCATGTTTGGCAAGCCCTAAGACATGTACTTGGAAACGTACATGGTCACAGGCTGTGATACATGGGATGACCTAGTTCCAAAGAGACATATCATGTACTTATAGTACACATTGTGTACCTTCTCGAATAAGTCATGGATCCCTTGTCCTCTTTGTCATACAAATGAATCATTAGGGTATGTTACCCCCTTATCTGACAATTAATTATGAAATCATGTCCTCTTTGTATAATGGTGATCCAATATAAGGAACTTCAGTCCTGGATAGAGTTGTTGGAATCCCTCCATGATTCCTAGAGTGATATCCTATATTATCATCAACCCTAGGTGGGGTTTTTAAAATCATTGTCAACAACACTACATAGGGGTAAATAACTTACTTAGAAGGTTAATCCATATTTGGTATACACCATGGACATGGGTTTTATACCAACATATGTATCATTCTATTTAGACTTCCAATGCAGATAACTTATAGTGAAACCCAAATAGAACGACATATCAAAAGGAAAATGTCAGTGATATCCGACTCATGGTGTTTTCTCTCCTAGAAGTGTGTTATGTAGAACCATAAAGTAAGAATCCTAGGTGGGTTTATGGTTGTGACCTTACATTGAGACCATGTTTCTAATATGATTACATCTGTATGTTCTTATTATATATGTTGTTGAAACATCCTTATTATAATATGACTATTATTCTTGATTCTATATTATTAGTGATTTTGTGGTGTATGACTAAGTATTGTTATAATCAGACCTACATAGAATTTTCCTCAGAGTTTACTATCATATGATGATGAACGACCCTTTAAATAAGTCCTAGAAGGACTAGGACTAGAATGATCTTAGATATCCTGTCAGACTGAGGTGTATTCTGGTTCTTTAATTGACACCAATCTTATCCTACTTCACAAGCTAGAAATATTTTTAGATTCATTTGGTGGTCTGGTATTTGGCCCTAGTTTTCTAATAGTATTATTTCTTACACTGATGGTGGTATTGTAGAATTATTGATGAATTATTATATTTTGTTTAATTTCATAATTTTATGGGCTAAATGATGTGTGCATGTGTATAGGTAAATTATTCTAAGGCCTGTCATTTGTGTGATATGCCTACTCAATGATGATCACTATCCCCTATCCTACTAGTGAGGGGCTTGGGGTAGTCATATATCCAGCACCATTAGGGTGGTTCATGAAAAATGATCTATTCAATTCCATGAATTTTTTTTCATATTCATCAGTCCAAAAAAACATTAATCATTTCTATGTTAAATTGGTTATAGGGTTAGATAGGCATGATAAATCCATTACAGCGAACATATAATATCAGACCAATACCTAAAAACTATGGATTTCAGTCATATAGTTTTGTATGGTCCAATTTTCAACAACATATATCATTGATGGGTCCACTAATATACCCTTACTTGAGATTATGTGACCCAAAAATGAAACATTCTTTTGGCAATGTTTACCCTTAGAAAAATTTTCATACAACACATCTTTTTTGAGAGACTTTTCTAAAATCCTCATGTGATATTCATAACCTTCCTCAATATTCAAATATATTATAATACAATCTATAAAATCTACCATATAATTAATAGTTTAATCTCTAATGAAATAATTAATAAAATCCTTGATGATAGTGGGGTGTTAGAATTCCCAAATGGAACCACTACATGTTCTTGGTTTCTAATCATTGATCAATAGGCTATATTCATAAGGTCTTTACATTTTACCATCTACTGATATTATCATGATCAAATATCAATAATGTAAAAATAATGATCCCCGTGTATTTGATCAAAAAAGTCATCGATGTAGGGAAGATGATACTTATTCGTAAAGATGATCCTATTATGTTCCTGATAATTAATAAAAAAACACATTGATCCATCATTATTCTTAGAAAGATGAATAGGTTAACCCCATATTGTTTCACTTGGATGGATTAATCCCATATCAATACACTCCTAGATTTTTTTTCATCAATTCAAGCAACTCAATCAGGGCATTTCTGTAAGGTTCTTTTGCAATAGATGTAACACTGGGTATGAGTTCCATTAAAATATCAACTTTATAATTTTGATAAATGTTGGGAAAATAGTATATAAAAAGATCCACAAAATCCTATTCAATGAAAAGATAATTTATTTTTACTTTAAACCAAACAATCTTTCATAAACACTAGATTTGAATCAAAATCAAGGACAATATAGTAAATTTAATTTTCAATGGATGTTAACATTAATCCTTGAACTGTTAGACAATAACAACATGTTTAAAAATATCATGTGTTATTTATTACTCTAAAAATTTATAGTGGAACTTTTTATAGGATGCAAATATATGATAAAAGTCACATCAAATTATAATAAAGGGTGAACACAAGTTTTACCAAGATTATATTATGAAAAACAAAAATATGAATCTTTAAACTATATAGTATGACTTATTTATCTTGTTTTATATCAGAGATAAAAACTATTTTCTCCCTTGATCAAGGTGTTAGAACATGGATTATGGAATCAACTTTGGTAATTAAAAATTTTCCCATATATAATTTATTCAACAAATAGTGATTACCTATGATGAACATCATTTCCCTCCATTAAACTATTATTTTTTTATCAGTAATTAATTTATATATTCCCTTATTTTCCATACATAAAATTTATTTCTATTCCATTGATATGTTTAACTAGGTGATTCTTCCAACATTCTCAACATGTATGAAGATGAATCTTCATTCATTTATATTGTTCATAAAATTATATTTTTATTTTATTATTTTTCACCAAAAAATCACCAATTAGGAAATTCTTAATCATATAATACAATATAGAATTACAAATAATCACAGGGTTTCACATTCTTGATCACCTTTTAATTACTCTTTCATGAGTAAAATAATTCCATTTTTCATCATATTCAATATCATAATTTTTCATTTTCAACTCCAACAAATGAATAAAACCAAAAATAAGATTTTGAGAAACAATAATCATATTGGGAAGTCATATAATCATGAAAATAATTTATAGTGTATCTAAATATTGACACATACTTTCCAATATGTGACACCTTAGGTTTAACCAAGGTTATCCTTGGTTATAATTTACTTGATTCATTTATAATGGTTCATGATGTAAATGTGAATTATCCAAATTATATACCCATGGAGTGTCTAGCTAAGTGTGTAGTTATGCCTATTTTTCATGCACTAGGTAATGGTTCAATTAATACCTAGCCGTCCATCGTTGGGGTTATTTCTCCAAGGAACTACTATGATAGATCATGTCTAAAAATTCTTGTATCCATATGGGGTTTTATTTTCTGAGAAAACCACACCCCTTTCTTTACACTAAAATAGAGAATAATCCAACCCTTAGGCTTATCCTAAGGGCTCATTATAATGTCTTGTCATCCAAGATTCCAAAGGTTACTAAAATATTTTATATTAATAACTATTTTCACCCATGAATTACTTATATAAATATTACAACATTTGAAATTAATATTCAATAAATTCTACAATATTACAATCCTAAGTACCATAAAGGATCAGTTTCTGGGAAAACATAGATAAATAATCATACGATATATACATGATATACATAATTTACTATTAATATTTTTACAAATAGAACCCTTCTTAGACATATAATTATAAAAACCCTTCATCATAACCTAGGGAAGGTATATAAAGGAATGGGCGAGATTAGGTTCTCAATAAGGGTAAACATAAGAGATATCAATCGATGATCATAAGTCAGTATAATATGAAAACAAGGTTATGGAATAATGATCATGACATTCAATCTTTATACTCGAACATTAAATTACATTTAATTATGAAACCCAATGAATGATTTGTTTCAAATAAATTAAATAATATATAAGGGCGATGAATCATAAATAATTAATCATACATCATAAGAGACACATTAATAAATATTAATAATTTTATATATACATAAACTCATAAAATAAATTCCTTAGTCATGAATCACATCAAAAAAATCATAATGAATTGAGTTTACCCCATATTATATCATTCCCTTTGTCATGGTTTACTCCTAAGACTTTACTATTCATCAAATTCCTTATTGAAAAAGGTTCACTCACTATATTTTTACTTACTATCTAATGAAATATTAATCATTATCCAAATTATTTGAGGGTTATATCATTCTGGGACCACCCATCATATAATGGAAACCATACATATATTTTCCACAAGTTTATAAAACTTTAATCATATAATCATATAATAAACCTTAGAAACGATTTGGGTTTTATAAACATTTCATCATAAGAAAAATAATACATCCAATGAATAAAAAAATATATTAATAATTTTTTCTTATTTTTATAAAATCATATGAAAAATTTAAGGAAGTTGATAGAGATTAATTAAAACATATTTTAAAGATCACTGGAGAATTGCTTAAGGAAAATGCCCTATTCATTTTGTATGAACTTATTTAAAATATAAAAAATATATAGAATATTAAAAATATGGTAATAACCATATAAACATAAAATGAATAATTATGTAAATAGAATTCATTATGGAAGTCAAAAATATTGATGGTATGTATGATGAAATAAATTATATTTTCACATTTTTAGTAAAAATTCGATAGAAAATCATTAGAAAATAATAAGAAGAATCTGTTAAACATTAATATATAAATAAAAAATGATTAAATTCTTTTCTAAATATAATTATAATATTAAAAAATATTGATATTTTATTTAAAAACATGGATACTGATGAATAAACATTTCAAAATAAAGAGAGAAACAATGCAAATTTTATTTAAAACATACTTGCAGATTTGTGAGTAATTAAAGATATATAAATAAAAGAAAAATTTGAAATATACTGAAGTAAATAGGAGAGAAAAACACATATTATTTTGGGGATATTTATTATATAATTTCATCATCAAAATTTTTAGTATAGATAATGCTGGTAAAAGTGAGATGGTAACATAAAACCCTTACCTCAAGTATGTATAACATCATACGTAATCTAAACCCATGAATATTAAATTTTGATTTATTATAAGTATATAACCTATCCATACTCATAAATATAATACCCTATATGTTTTACTTATAACATCTTACCACCAATTAAATAACATTCATTCATTATATTCTTTATTCCAGGTGATAACTACTCTATTTTTCATGCATATTTTTTTTTCGTAATTACGGTCCATGATAATTTATCATGGTTAAATAGTCATCATAATTTATATAATTTTATTTATATCATATATATTCATTTTATAAAAGTTTATAACCATTAAAATGTTGTGTTTATGAAAATTTAATTACATCACTATGTGCATATGGTAGTCCATACGTATGTGTGAGTGGAATTTTAATTTTTCAAGGGATGGAATGAAAGAAATTTAAATTTTTATTCAACATTAAAAAATAATTATTATTAAATAAATATTATATATAAATATAAAAACTATTATAATTATGAAGAATGAATTATGGTGGTGTAAAATGAGTCATATTACCATGTTGATGCGGTAGTCCGCACATACGCAAGAGTAAAACATTCATTTATAGAATAATTGTGAAGAGGATGTAAATGATCAGAAAATTATCATAATGAAATCTCATTAAATTTATAATATATTATTCATTTTATTTTAATTTATATAAAATGTATAGATGATATATAAAAATAAATAAAATCTAATGATCTGGATTAGGATCTACACATATTCTTTAATATAGTTCATTTAGATTACCCATTATGCCTATACAGATTGGTCGAAGTAGAAGAAAGGATGATATATGATAGAGGAATAGATTATAGGATTTTTTTAATTATTTATTTCTTTTACTATAAATATTAAATGGTTTGTATAAGGGAGGATATTAGGTTCCCTTTATATGTTAGGTAAGGGACACACATGGAATTTGATAAACGTTTTCAACGATATAAGGACCCATTCAGATGAACATGGCTCCAAATTTATATTTATTGGAAGCGAGAATAATATAATGATTAAAAATCATAAAAAAAGAATAATTATATTTGTTTTTGTGGACCGATAAACTCATTTTTACCTTAACCATGCCATTTTTTTTACCATTTTTACTATTCAATATTATAAAATTTTAAGTAGAACCAATTATATTATATTAAGAATAATTATTACAATTTTGGAATCCATTTTACCTGATTGAATTTTTATATGTGACTAAATTTAATTTTTAATAATCATGAAACCTACAACAAAAACCCATTTAAGAAAAATAATTCTTCAGGCATAAAACATTATTCACTTAAATCCAATTCCTTGTAAATACCATAAAATGAATGTTAAAATATATTATTGAATATATAATATATAAATTCCACAATAATAATTAGTAAATTTATTTTAATTAAATTTATATATATAAAATACATTACACGTATTAAAATAGTTGTCAGAAATACCTGTTTTTTTCGAAAACATTAACCTATAAAAAAAGTATCATGATGATTTTTATATAATTAATAATATTATATATAATTAAAATATAATTATACTACATTAAAATATAAATAAACCATAATGATATTTATTCTTTAAAATAAATCATAATTGTGAAAAAAATATATTCAATACATCACAAAAAATAATTTTACAAAAAATCCAAATACAAATTTACCAAAAAATAATATTGGAATTATGAAATAGAAAATTATATTAATTTTACAAATTAAAATTTATATGGAGGTATAAATTAATTATAATGTTCATCCATGGAAAATACTATAAAAACCACCATAGAAGACAACATATTTTTGAAGCATAAAAAAACATTACTAATAATTGAGTATTTATTTATTTTTTATTAACAAATATATTTTCATTATATCAATACTTTATAAATATTTTTATATAAATTTTTTCTTAATATCAATACCATATTATATAATTATGAGGTTATAACTGTTTTATATATCACATTACTTATATATTTGGGGTTTTACGAAGGTGAAGTTGTCGAATACATATTGTTTATTGAAAAATAAAAAGTATTATGGTCATACAAAATTAATTCCATTTTTGAGTAACAAATCAATAAATAATATAGTTATATTTTTTAAATGAGTAATTTTTAAATCAGATGCATAAAAACCTTTGTTAGTAGTCAATTATCATTAATAATGCCAATATGTTTTCCCATGCCAATAAGAAATGACATGGTCATAACCCATCTTGAGAATAAATTTAGATGGTCTAGAAATATATATTAAAAATAAAAAAATCATTTATATTCCAATTCGATCATAAAAACTTCTAATACATTTAAATGTATTAATAGCATAACATTCATTCTTGATGATTATCATCCAATCCGAATTAAATACAATGTGATGTTAACATCGTGTAGAGAAATTATTTTATGAAAAAGTCAATAAATGATCATAATACATCCATGGGGAATAGGTTAGTGGTATAAAAAATATATTTATGCATTATAACAGATGAAAAATAGAGTAATGTAGACATAAACAAAAAACAACCTCCCAAAAGACTCCTTAAACTATACCACCTCAGAAGAAATTATGAATCATATGATTGTTATCATTAGTTAATTTAAAACAAATGATTACATGTATATACATATATTATAGGTTAAATCATTAATCACTAACCCTATAAGGTAAAAAAATATTGTCAAATATAATTATAAATTGAACTGTAAATATAAAAGAGACTTTAGAAAACATATTAAATCTCCACTTAAAAGAGGATGTTATGGGTTTCTTAAAAAATTATTTCTCAAAAGGTAAAAAAATCATTGAAATATTTTTAGTTTAAGATAATATCTAATAATAGATAATTAAAAACAAAATAATAATTTTTATACGAAATTTATATCTAAAACATTTGAATATTGAAATGACATTTTTAATACTTGAAATTACCTTTATCAAAAAATAAAATTGTAAAAAGAGTTATAAAAAAATGTTTGTTTTAAAACATAATTTCCATAAATAAGATTATAAAATTAAGTGTAATATAATATTATAGTTGGAGAACCTGATCTGGGAACTAAAATTTTCAATATAAAACATTATAACTCAAATGGGGATTTAAATTACAAAAATTGCATTCTCCATGAAAATAACTATATAAATAGCCACATTAATTAGAGAACATGTTTTGTCTAGTAAATTCAAAATAAATAATGATACTATATATATGTTTAACCATGTATAATGTATAAAACGTGCATTGGAAACATGATTCCTACAATATAACATGTCTCAAAGAATCAAATTGGATACCAAATTAAATATCAGAGATTAAGTAAAACTTAATAAAAACCCATTGAAATATAGGAATTTTAATTGAACATAATCTCCAAATATTAATAAATAAATAATTAATTTATATATAAAAAAGACAAAATATACACCAAATAAATTAATTTTGGGTCATAATATCAAATGTGTCTTAAATAGAGAATTTTATATGAAAACCCATAGAATTATTCTAAAATTGCACATACATATAGGAACCTATTATTTTAAAAACATTGTTATTTTAATCACAAAATTAATATCCGTGTTCAATTCATTGTTAATTCTTATTCATTTTGGATAGTAATTATCTATATGAATTCTCTTTATATTCCACGTTGTTTGTTCATCATTTTGATAATCTGTACAAGTTTCTTAATAGTAGGGGTTGTATTATTTATTCATTAAAAATCCATCAATACTATTTAATTAAAGGTACTTTTAGGGATTATTTATAATAAATTATAATGTTTCAAATCCCGTTAATGAGTGATTTAGTGTTTATCTTTAGTGTTTAAAACGATAATAATAATGTTTCATTGATTCATGATAATGGGAGTGTGTTTTCTTAATTAAAGAATTAAATATTACATTAATTTATCTAGACCCAAAAAAATCGATTTAAAAATTTATAAATTATTAGGGTATTAATTATTTTTCCTATTGTCTCTCATAAAATAAAATTCACAATATTTTTCATGTGGGTGGTTAAACTGACCCAAATAAGAACATACCCTGATTTCATGAAAACTTATTAAGTGATCTTATACTAATACCATTATAATATTAGATTAATGATCTTATTTAGTTTATATTTGTGTGATAAATAATAATTATTAGGATTTAGTGGAATAATTAATGGATATTTAAATATTACACAATTTTAATAAACATTTATCCTCTTTGTACACTTATTTTAAATGATCAAAATTAGAATGACTGATTGTTAAATATATAATTAATTGGAATAATAATTTTCCATATCAGAACCAAAATGAAATCATAAATATAATATATTAAATCAGTACCAACCATGTATCCAAAATTTTAACAAATTGAATGAAAATGAAACATGTTATGTATTGGTGCTGTTAGTCTGCACAACACACGAACACCAGTTTTGTTTTTCTTAAGGGATGGGTTATATGCATAAATAGTTATTAGACAAAAAATAATGTAATATATAAGTATATAAATGTAAATAATATCACTATATTTTTATTTATAGAATAAATTCCAATAAGGATAATTAAGAAGAAAACTAATTATGTGATAATAATCAAATGTAGTTTTTGGATTTTCCTTGGAAGTCTAATTGAATTTAATTGGATAGGGAAAAAATGATTTGAAATGGGATTAATTTGTATAATGATCAAGTGAGATTAAAATTTATGGTTCAAAATTAATAATAAGAAGGAGGGGAATTATTGTGAGGATTTGGATGTTCCCATTTTTATAATTTAAGAGAGGGGTAGATTTGGAAATTCCTTTTACCCATTTACATATTTCATTACACTAATAAAGAAAAAGAATAAAAAATAATTTTAATATATGGATTTTGGTACTTTTTGAGGCTTATAATACCTCACCTACATCATTTTTATGTACTCTCGAAATACTTATTCATTTTAATTTCACTTCTATATATCCTATAATACTTTTATCAAGGTAATTTTTTTTAGCATTTGTACTCTATTAAAATGTTGATAATTAAAATTAATTTTATAAAATAATATTATAATTATAATAACAAATTTGAAAATAATTTTATCTTATAAAAATTTTTGGGTAATAAAGGTTATTTTAAAAATAATCATACATAACACATAAAACAGTATTTCTGGGAAATTTGGTTTTTAAGCTAAAATTTATATATGAGATAAAATTATCAGTGTAAATAATTTTTATGTAATAGATTAATTATTCATGAACCATAATAAGGCTATGTAACATTTAAATATTTAATAATAATATTTCTAACAAAATATTACTTAATTAAAAGAAAATTCAAAAAACTTGTATTATATTGAAGTTTTATTCTACTTTACTTATAAAAAAGTATGTAATAGGTTTTTAATGTACCATGTATATTTATAATTTTATAATGTTATTACTTTATTTCATATATGATAACTTTACTTTTTTTTGAAATAGTTAATGTAACATACTAATAAAATTAGGTAAATAATAATTTTCATAAATATCCTAATTTTTTATTATAAAAAAACTACTATTTTAGAACATGCTCAAAATTTTGTACTATATAAATTTTTATATGAGGTATTCCAAAATTACTTTCAATTTATTAATTTTAAATTATATAATTTTCAAAATAAATTTTCGAATAAAATCATAAAATATAATTAAAATTCAATTTTATTCAAATATGATATTTTTAAAAATTAATTGTTATTATTTTTATTACAAAATTAAATAGTGTTAACAAATTATTAATATAAAAAAATTATCATCATTAATATTTTTTTCATGAAATATAAATTCCTATCAAAAATGGAACTTTTTATTTACATATTATTCTATGAAAGAAATGATCTTACAAGTCAATTTAGGTAAACTAGATTAATTTCATTCATATTAAATATAGTTTTTATTTTATTTATAAATATATTTAATAATATATTTATTCATATTTATTTCTTCTAATTCAAATGCAATATCATTGTTTCTCTATAAGGTTTGTAAAGATTTTTAATTTTTATTTAACTATGTGGTTTTAACCTAATGTAAGTTACTAATGATTTCGTGGGATTTTTAGTAGTGTTCCAGGCTTGTTTGGAGCCCATATGCCTAGTTTTTGGTAAAGGAAACTGAAATACATTGTTTTTAAAAACATTGCATCCTAACCTGTATGGTTTGATAAAATTTTTTGATGTCGTACATACCATTTTCTAGGGCCACATGGTTTGAGGGAAATCGTGAGGTAGAGGTCGCACACCCGTGGGGGGTTTGAGGTAGGGTAGTAGGAGGCTACACTATTCGGGGAAAACATGCCTCCTAGGTCACAAACCCATTTGATGAATTTATAATTCTTATAATAGGCATGTATCAGTGTTTGTACATTTTTTTTAAACAATTCATATCAACCATGTGAGGACCCCTTGAGGTAGAGAAGGGAGAAAGGTTGGTGCCCGGTTTTCCCAACCGCGTGACCAAACCATACGACCCATTATTTTGAGGAAAAATAAACTTTTTCCCATAATGACTTAAAATATTAACCCACCAATATTATTTCCTTGTGTCTATAGAAATGGCTATCCCCCTCCTCCCTTTGTGTTTCATAGAAGCCTAAATATGGTATTTGGTGTTTGTTTATAGTTAGGACTCTAGTTTATTTATCGAACGCCTCATTGAAAAGATATCAGTATGTTCTTCAATACTTTAACACATTTCACTATTTTCATCATATCAATTATACTATTTTTGTTCTAGTTAATATGCAATACTTCTACGAATCCAATCCTTTCATCATTTATCTCACGATATGGACCAAAACAAAGGTTGATGCAAGATGTTTGTTCTACCATGAGTATACAGTAGGTGTTCTACTCCTTTCCCAAAGGGTTTTGTGTTTTATATAACTTTTTTAATCATGAAACATGTTGTACATTCTATAATTACACATAAAAATAATTAAAATTCATGAAAAAATAGGAGCCTAGTTTGGTTTACCACATTGTTTCATTTTGTTATTGGAGGTTGTTATCCCCAACCTATGTCACCCATTGGGAGTGTCTATGAATTTTCCATATATTGTTCCTCTCATTGGGTGACTGCAAGATCACCAATTTTAGTGGGTGCCTTAATGAGAATTAAATGAATTTTTTATGGTTGATAGAACCTTGTTTCTGATAATAATTTTTAAATGAAAGGAATAAATTGAATTGAATTGATAGGAGATGTTTTTGCCTCCTCTGCATGTTATAACTTATTATTAAAATGGATTAATGGGTTTTTCAGGGAAAATGATCAATGTATTGTAGGAAATATATGATTCTAAATAATTTATGAATTTATTTATGGAATGATAATGGTAGTAAATTTCTTGGACTCATTCTTTAGATCCTGATCATAGTGGATGCCATGGACATTTATAATCTGTGTATTATGATTTATTATGGTAGTGGATGCCTTGGAAATTCAAATCCTGGGATCCTAATTCTATAGTATGCTATGAGAATTTCCACCCTTTGGATATGTATTTCATACACTTTCATCAGACATGCTCTATTGACATTCTCCTTGGAATCCACCCAAGTCTCTACCGAGTTTCCTTGTAAATTCATTTGGGAATCAATGAGGATTCCTTTGTCTTTTCTACCATAGATCTAGACCATTTTGGTCTCAAACTGGATTATACAACATGGACATTTTAGATTTTACATTCTTGATTACACAACATTGTAGTTTGGGATATTTTTTATATTCCTACTAATAGACTAGGTATGAGTATTTGAATTCAGTTTTAGGACTAGAAAGTAGAACAACTACTTTTTATTATTTACTGTAGACCTTGATTATAGATACTTGATTATTATTTATAGGAATACATGCATGTATAGATATACAAATTTTAGGTTTTTGTACATTATATGCTTTATTATTAATCCATTGATATATTTCACACCACTTCTGTTTTACTAGATAGACTGGATATGTTATAGAAATTGTTGGACTCCTCATGTGTTAATAATGTTTTAATGATCAGAAATCCAATACATTCTGTAAATTTTGTTAATCTGAATCAATATGTCTCAAATCATGTGTAGAGATGGTTGGTTTCTTTATACTTTAAATAAACCTGTACAAGATCTCAAGTGCTATTTTTGATTGCAGTAAACTATTTTTAATTTATGTTATAATGGTTTTATTTTATAAACGACTTAGTCTAATCCATTCTATGAATATCACTATTTATGTTTGAATTCAGATATTTGGATATGTCGGAGAAACCGTGAGTCTTATACTGATTATGTTTTTCTATAAAAGGAATCAGTCACCGTGACCTAGGAACCATGACCAGACACCATGACCAAGACACTATGACCAGACACCATGACCAGACACTATGACCGAGACACCATAACCAGAAAACGTGACCCAGACACCATGAAGAAACACCGAGAACCAGACATTGTGACCTGATACTGCATCTGTGCTATCGATTCGTGATCATTATACATCAATGCCATCATAATTGTCTCACTGCTCAAAGGAAAAGAAAGAGACACTGTTTAATGATGACACCATTTGAAAGAGTCACAATTTCCTGACAGACTATGACTTCATTCTTTAATATATTTTTTCCTTTTCAAATTAATTTCTAACGGTCATATTTGAGTCTTTTAAATAAAATTACATAATTAATATTTCTTTGTAGACATGTCACCAAGAAGTGCAAGGTACGAGGTGCAGAACACATGCACCCTATCAGCTCCAAATCATGTACTCAAATAATAAAAAAAGAAGTGGGGCCTAGAGGCAAAGTAGTGTACGATAACAATGAAGCATGAGTATTCCTAAAAAAGAACCGAAACATGAAACTCAATAGATCTGAAGAACACATGAAGCATTCTCGAATCCAAAAATATGGGATACCATTGATTAGAGTCAAGAACATTTTCACATTACCAAATCCATGAATAATACAAGAAAGATCTAACTAGAAACCAAAGCATCAGACTTGCGATAATGTGTTTCTTACAAGTGGAATCGATTTTGACATCTACTTCGTCCTAGAAATCCAGAGATGCATATAGTAACAATCAGAGAAATTCTAACCTTATCTCACCATTTTTCATTATTTTTTATTTTTTTATCTTTCGAGTAGTGTGTCTATGTCTGTATAAAAACACACACTGTCTCCAACCTTAAAGTATAGTATAAAAGATATCCTTCCTCTTAGATCCTTTTACGCTTGTTTACTCCCACATATAAGTGTGAAAGAGGTCCATATGTGACCTGTTATTTCATACCCACAAAGAACCGTGGAAGAGGTTGTGTGACCTGGATTGTCATGTGCACTGTTGTTTACCCCAATCTAGGGTGTGAATCAAGTTTATTAATATAAACTGATTGGTCGAAAGTGATCACTAAGTGGATTGGATTAGGTTTCATCTTGATACCGAACCACTTGTTTTATATTTTCTGTATTGATTAATTTACTTTTCTTTGTTTTAATGTATAATTTAAACATCACTAAATTTACATTGATAATTAGTCATGAAAAATAGTTATAATTGTTTTTACTTATTATATTAGCTTCAAAAGTAATCTTAATAACTGATATTATGATTACTATGAATGAATCAATCTCCTGAGATGTTATTTAAATAGTCAAACATTTATAAATCTATTACATTGATTTAGTGGGATGTATTTATTTTTATTGGGGAACTATTTAATAATACTTTTCATACATAATTAATTATAGATACTCAATTCACCACCCTCTTGAGTACTCTACTCTGACCAACATTTGGTATCAGAAGATTGTTTTTTATTCCTGTTAGGACTCTGTTTTTTAACCGATTCAACTGTAATTTTAGTTGTACATTAAAGATATGTAAATTTATGTTAATTCTAAATTTATAGGTTTCTCAAAGTATTTAATTATTATGGATATTATACTAGAAGATTATACAACAAAAAAACCACCATTCTTTAATAGAACTAATTATGAACAATGGAAAATTTAAATGAAAAAGCATATAACAAGTATGGGTTTTGAAATTTGGTTATCAATTATAGATGAGTATAATATTCCATCTACTGATAGATTAACTTGGGATGACCCAACCAAGACTTCCTAAAATAACAATTACAAATCCATGAATGCTTTATATTTCTCTTTAGGAGATGAGGAATTTAACAGAATTTCTAAATGTAAAACTGCCCATGCAATTTGGGACACTTTTTCTTTTTCACATGAAGGAAGTTCAAGGAGAAAAAATCAGACTTAATACATATAATATTAAATATGATAACATTATAATAAAAAATGAAGAACCTATTTCTGATATGTATCTCAGGTTCAATGAAATTGTCAACACAATGATTTATTTTGTAAGAGAAGTTACTGCCAAAGAATAAATTATGAGGATTCTCATATTCCTACCAGAAAGATGAAGAGGAACCTCTATCCCTATTATAGAATCATATGAAATCACCATGTTACCAATAAAACAAATCACTGATATAGTATTGATGTATGAAGAGGAGCAGAAAGTAAACAAGGAAGAGGAGGATAAACCACCAAAGATAATATGTTTCATTTAATACCACCACCTATAAACACAAATAGAATGGTAAATTGGAAGTCTCTATAGAAAGTTCCAGTAGTGAAAAATCGTCACCTGACAGTGATAAAGAGATGGATCAATTATCCAAAAGGTTTAAGAGATTTTACTAGAAGAATAATGTTTTTAGAAAGCATAACTTCAAGGGATGATATAATAAAAAATGAGGCTCGAAGAAATATTGGAAAAAAATTAAATGTTTGGTGAGATAATGTTCTATGAATGTAATAAAAAGGGACATATAATGTATTACTATTCCAAGATCATGCACAAAAAGAAATATTAGTACAATGATAGAAATTATAAAAAAGGAATTGAAAGAAACATGGAGTTCTTCTGAGGATAGTTCAAGTGACTCAGAATCGGTACATGATGAATATGCTAACAAATCAAATCTATGTTTTATGGCAAACATGTCTATGGTAACACTGGAATATCCTATACAAAATTACCATTATTATTAATATGAGAGTGATTCTAAAAATATTTATAATGTTGAAATGTTTGACGATTGTAATATTAGTGAAGAGACATGTAATGAACTAAATGATAAATACAAATATTTAAAGAAAAAACATGCTCTTAACTCAACTGTTAAATATGAACTTACTATTGAAAGAGAGAAAAATTATTAATTACTAAAAAAACAATGAACTAAATATATCTTATGAGTAATTGAAAAAAAATATTGAAGGTTTTTCTATTGGTAAAAATTATTTTGAACAAATTCTAGGTAAACAGATTCCTCATAAATATACTACTATTATAGGGTATCAACCTGGAAAAAGAAATTTTGGATGAACTAATTATGTTTCTATGCCTTGGATATACAACATTACTCCATGCTCTAGAAAAATTTCACCTAGTTCATGTTAAGATACACTCTCTATTGTTTCAAGATTTTATAGACCAAACATATTTTATTTTTCATTCACTTTACATAATTCTTATAGGAAACCTATGAGGCTGATGTGGGTTCCTAAATCACTAGTCACTAATATTACTTAACCCAAACAAATATGGGTACCAAAATCGGTTTTTATTTGAATATTTTGTAGGAAATATGATTAAGGAGATCCTGTAAAATATTATACTACATGGACAATGGGTGTTCAAGACACATGATGGGGGACTATTCATGGTTCAAAATTTTTATAAAAATTGATGGTGGATATGTCATATTTGGAGACAATTCAAAATAAAAGATCATTTTCCTTGGTCAAATTGGTAACTCTAACCCGATTTTAATTTCCAAATTACCTTTTTTATGGATTAAAATGTAATCTGCTTAGTATTTCACAACTATGTGATGATGGATTTTATATTAAATTTTAAAATGATGCATGCAATGTTTTTAATTATAAAAATGAATTAGTGTTTTTTCCATTAAGAAATTAAAATGTATAATATATTAAGAGATATTATTTAGTATCTCAAAAAGTTTCATGTTTAATTGCATTTGAAAAAGAATATGGGCATTGGAATATGAGACTAGGACACTTTAATATTCACTCCCTTAGATGGCTAACTAGAAACAATTTAGTCAAATACTTTCCCAATCTTGAGTTTCCAAATGATAATATGTGTAATCCTTTTCAAGAGGAAAAGCAACACAAAATTTCCTTAAAAATAAATAAATAAGTGTAATCCTCTCAACCTCTCGAATTGGTTCACATGGATTTGTTTGTACCATTTATAGATTCTTGTTTAAAATGGATGCACTATGTTTATGTTCATGTAGATCACTTTTCTTGATATACATAGACTTTATTTCTGGCTCCCAAAAGTGTAGCATGCTCTCATTTTACAAAATATTCCAAAACTGTATAAAATTGTAGTAGACATAGAATTAAATACATAAGAAGTGATCATGGCCATGAGTTTGAAAATAAAGAGTTTGAATCCTTTTTCTCACAAAATGGCTATAGCCATAATTTCTCTACCCCTTGAACACCTCAACAGAATGGAGTTGTAGAAATAATAAATAGAACCTTGTAAGATATTTCTAGAACCATGCTTAGTGAATATGAAATAACTATTTATTTTTGGTCAGAAGATGTAAATATATAATTCTATATTGTCAATAGAGTATTGATTAGAACCATTCTTAAAAGAACTCCATATGAGTTATGGAACAACAGAAAACCCACATATAGATTCTAAAAAGATTTCGGTTGTAGAGTCTATATCATTAATACTAAGGACAATATTTAAAAATTCTCATTAAAAAGTGAGGAAATACATTTTCTAGGACATTCAATCTCTAGTAAATCCTATAGAGTGTTTAACAAAAGAACCAAATGTGTGGAAGTATCTATCCACGTCAAATTTGAGGAAATAGATACACAAGATCCTAAGACCTCTCTAGAGAACCTGGAGGATGATGTATCAAATATGGGCATTAATTCAAAATCCTCTATCCATCGTGTAATGAAATCTGTCAAAACTTCTATTTCTTGAAATTCATTAGATTCAAATCACAATGAACTCGAACCTATAGATGAATCTGAAATCACTAGTCCTTCTTTTTCTAGAGCTATTTCAACTCTTAAGAACCATCCTTTAAATGGAGTTATATGAGATTCAGATAAAGGAATTCAAACTAGATCTTCGCTTAGAAATCAGGTTGAAAATCAAGTCTTCTTATTGCAACATGAACCTAAACACATTAATGATGCTATCGATGATGAATTTTTGGTGATGACTATGGAAGAATATCTTAATCATTTTTAATGGAACGATGTTTGGAAACTTGTTGGTAGACCCAGACACATTTAACATAGGCACTAAGTGGGTGTTTAGAAGTAAAGTAGATGAAGCTAGTAACATATTTAGAATCAAGGCTAGATTGGATGCACCAGGATATAGTTCAGAAGAAGTAATTGACTATGAAGAAACCTTTTCACCAGTTTCTAGACATGAATCCATCAGAATTATTATTTCTTATGATTCACATATTAATTTCAAACTTTATCAAATGGATGTTAAATGTGCATTTCTAAATGGGTATGTAGTTGAGGATGTATTTGTTGAGCAACCCCCTTGTTTTACAAATCCTAATTTTTTAAATCATGTTTATAAATTATCAAAAGCTTTATATGGTTTAAAACAAGCTCCAAGAGCTTGGTATGATAGATTAAGTACTTTTCTTATTTCTAAAGGCTTTACAAAAGGAATAGCTAATCATACCCTTTTACAATCCAAATTTTAAATAATGTCTTAGTAGTTAAAATTTATGTAGATGACATCGTATTTGGATCTTCAAACAATTTTTTATGTATTGAATTTTGTAAAATGATGCAAAATGAATTTGAAATGAGTTTAATGGGTGAAATAAAATTCTTTCTTTGTTTTCAAATCATTCAAAATAATGATGGTATTATTTTAAATCAAATCAAATATACTAGATATCTTCTAAAACGTTTTGGCTTGGATAGGACTAAATGTAGTGACACTTCAATGATTTCCACTTGTAAGATGGATCTTGATGAAGATAGAAAATAATTTGATCAAATCACTTTTAGAGGAATTATTGGAAGCTAAATATACTTAACTACTAGCCGATATGATATTATATCTACTATATGTATGTGTGCTCATTTTCATGAAAACCCTAAGGAAACTCTTTTAAATGTTGTTAAGAGAATTTTCAAATACCTCAATCATACACCCAATCTAGGATTGTTCTATCCCAGAGGAAAATCATTTGAATTAGTAATTTATTCTGATTCTATCTTCGGTAGATGTAAGTTAGATAGAAAAAGATCAACTAGAACATTTCACTTTTTAGGCAAGTCAAAAGTACCCTGGTGTAGTAAGAAACAAAACACTGTTGCATTTTCTACTACCAAAGCTGAGTATATAGCTGCTGGTAATTATTGTACACAAATTTCGTGAATGAAACACAAATAACTAGATTATAGATTTCAAATCAGGAATTTACCAATAAATTGTGATAATACAAGTGCTATTAAGATCTCAAAAAATCATGTTTCACACTCTAGGACAAATCATATTGATGTAAGACATCACTTTTTGAGAGATAATTATCAAAAATGTGATATCACATTGGAATTTATTAGAACTGAATATCACCGTACTAATATATTCACCAAACCATTATTTGATGAAAGAATATTTTACATCATACATTAGCTGGGAATGATAAATTTTATGTAGTAAGTGTACTATTTCACAGCTTACTGTTTCACTTTTTATGATTTCACAAGTCACTGTCTTATGATTTTTTTCTAACTGTAATAGTTATATAGTTTTACTATCTTAAAAGTTGTTATTTCATGTTTACGGTCTCACAGTAACTATCTTTCAGTTACTATCAGGCACTTAATATGTCAAACAATACGGTCACACAGTTTAGAAGACACACTGTTACGGTCTCACTCTGAAAGCCTGTTATGGTCTCACCATGAAATCTAGTTCCGGTCTCACCGTAAAATTCTATTACGGTGTCACCGTAAAGATGATTTATATTTTTATTTACAAATAATATCCCGTATCTTGGTAATTAATTATTTTATTCTTTTAATTCCCCATGCTTTTGATTTTGTGACTCTTAATACCCCTAAATGATAAAAATGAAAGAGGTTTCACTCAATTGTTCACCAAAGATCTATTCTCTAAAACTATAACCCCTAATTCAACCATTTTCTCTATTGAACCATTGTTTAATGACCATAATGAAACATCCATACTCATCAACCCTTGATAAGAAAAGATCAAAGTACAATATGAAAATAGCATCGAAATTGGCACCTGAAGTTCCGTTGAATCCAAACCTACTGAATATAATAGTGGTACCAGAAAAGGATATTTTCCCCATGTGGCTACTGTCAAGTAGGTCTTCAATATTGAAAATACTAAAAGAGAAAAAGTGGCTGGATTGGTTCTCAAAGGTAGATAGGCCATTTTACCTGAAGCTAGTTTTACTATTTTATCAGTTTGTTCAATTCTCTTTTGATACAGAAGATGTTTTTGTTTTGAGAAGCTATATCAATGGGAAATGTTGTACCTTTTCTTCGAGGTTATCAGATGCATGCCTAAGGATACCACATGAGGGTATTTTTGAGGACTACTAGAGAGGTCCTCCTCCTCCATGTGAGATCTTGGTGTTGGAAGAAGCTTTGAGAAGCTTAACTGGAAATGAAACAAAGAGAAGAGCTATAACTGCTGATACAAATGGGGAAACCAAACATTTGTTTAAGTTTGTTTATAATATGATCAGCCCCAGAAAAGGTGTTTTTTCTACAATCATGTATCAAAATGCATTTTTGATACATCTTATGGTCAATTGAAACAAGATCAAGCTTTTCAAGTAGGTTATACTCTATATGTTTTAGTTGATCAAGACAACCTACAATTCAACCTCCCTATTCTACTCAAGGTTAATCTCAGATATGATTCATGAAAAAGTGTTTGTTGAAAAAGATGAAAAATTCACTAAGGACTATGCATTTGTATTTCAAAAGATATATTAAAGAGAAGAAAATTAGCTGGAATCCATGGAGAATCGAATGGGTGGAAGATAATGACATTGTATATGAAAATTTCAACCCAGTTGGGAACTCTTCAATACCTAAAGAAATTCCTGATCATGGTTTGGAACTGGATGAAATCGTTAACTACTCTAATGAGGAGGAGGAATAAGAGGCTATTACACATATAGATAAAACTGTCCTGGATGAGGAATAAAGTGAACATGCTCCTCAAGTCATAATTGAGAAGGTAGTACCTGTCCCGGAATAGATTTTGGATCTGAAAGAAGAACCTATATTTATAGAATTAATTGTTGTTGTTTAAAGGGAAAAGTCTGTTATGGAATAACATTTAGAAGAATATTTTTTTCTTGAGAAAGAAGCTACTTATGAGGAAAACTTTGAGAAACAAGTTGTTTCAAATGTTATCCCATCTTCTGAAGATATAATGGAGAAAAATATTCAATTAGCTTGAAAGGAAATGGGTGAGGGTATGTGGAATGAAATATTGGAATTATATCAAGGATCTAAATCTCTTAGTCCTGAGAATGATGCACACATTATGTAGGAGTAGAACCAGAATCTGGAAAGTTTTGAAGTTTCAAATCTGGTTGATTCAAGCTATGAGGATACATGCAATAAATTCCATATCTATTTTGATGTAAATGATTCCCATGAATCCCCAGTTAAAGCTATAGATTTGTCTACTGTATTTAAATTAAAATTAGTATCTCCACTCGTTGTTATAGCTGCAATGGAACCCAATCCAATCTCATATCATATCCTTGATCCTTCACAAGAACCTTCCACCTCGGAGAGTAAGGATGATTTGAAAGAATTTGGAACTACCCTATTGGATGGGGTTCAAAATATCATGAATACTCTAACGTATCAGGTGACAAAATTGAGTAAAATAAATGTTTCACTATTGTTGGAGAAGATTATTTGGATGATTCTGCCCAAAATTATTCATGAAATTCTGGATGATAGAGTTGATAACAAAAAGATCAGTGATGAAGTGAAGTATCTCAGAGGTATGGTTGAAGAAATGTAGAGAGCGATGAAACCAAGACAAGAACCTTTTGCTCATCCTATTGAGTAAGTTAGCAATCATCTTCTGCTGAATGTAGCCTTCCTAATTCAACCTAAACTAACTTCCTTAGATGACAAGGTGGATGAAAGAATCAAGAAAATATTTCAATAGATGTGTGAGCTTTTTATTGGTCTTAAAAATTTGACTGATGAGTATACAGGCTATATCCAAAAAGTTTTAAATCATGTGAAGTCTCTTACTTTAGCTGTTACAGGTTCTGGTGCCTCTAAACAGTCATATTAACCTTCCTTGTACAATGATATTCTTAGAAAAGTTGATAAAGAAGAACTCTAGTCTATGCTCAGTGGATTTGACCAGGAGTCTCTATCATTGGTTTTCAAGAAATGTGACAAAGTTCCTGATTTGGTGAGAATTAATTCCAAGATTTCAAATGATGCTGAAGAGGAAATTACTAAGGAGGTGGACTTCTACATCAATAGGATCTTCTCTAAGAATGATTTGAAAAACCATTTCAAGTACCTTGTAGGGAATCTAAACATCCATATTTTCACTAATTCTTTCAAAAATAAGGTTCAAAAGCTTAAGTATTTCAATCCCTTGCTTGACAAGTTCATGGAGAATAAGTACGACTTTGAGAAAGCGATGTAGTAAGGTGGTGAGATTATTGATGAATTCGTCAAGATTTTGAGGCCTTATCATCATGTCCAGAGCACTTATATTGTGGATCCAGCAGCTGCACCCTTGAGACCTGGATTTCCTACCTTCTCATCAACTGCCCCTGCCTCAACTTATATGTCTGCCTCTCAGGCTCTGGGTCAGATCAGACCTATTATCTTAGACCAACAATTTC
The DNA here is from genome assembly GCA_963277665.1 of Viscum album. Taxonomy (NCBI): domain Eukaryota; kingdom Viridiplantae; phylum Streptophyta; class Magnoliopsida; order Santalales; family Viscaceae; genus Viscum; species Viscum album. The sequence continues at coordinate 279,709,220 of OY728164.1, read as the reverse complement.
CTCGATCTTCCACTACACCTACCTTGTCCCCTATTTTTTTAAAGGACTCCATTTAACTTCTCTATTAGTTGGTTCACTTCCTTCTTACACTTCTACTTCTACTCCTGTAGCTTCTCCGGATGCTATTTTCAAGGGAAAAGAGAAGGCAGTCAGTTCTGAAGAAAAGTGAATATGATCTTTTTATAGGGATGTTTTTTTATTTTTTTTCTTACTGTTTGTCATGACCATTTTTTATCATATAATGCAATGTGAACTCATCCTCTTTATTCACTTATTTAATATTCTACTCTTTTTGATAATCCCAAAAGGGGGAGAGACATGTAGTCTAACTAAACAATAAGGGAGATACACATTAACAAAGAATAGATATCTCACCCATGTGATTTTTGATCATAACAAAGGGGCATATTGTTGGAATACTCATGTGTTAATCACGTTTAATGATCCCACATCCTATACATTCTGTAAATCTTGTTAATCCTGTTTAATCTTACTTAAATCATGATTACAGATGGTTGGTTTTTAATGCATTAAATAAACCTATCCAATATCTCAAGTGTTATGTTTGATTATTGTGAACTATTTATATTTTATGTTATAATGTATTTCCATGATAAATGATTAAGTTTAATCCATTCTATGAATATAACTATTTATGAATGTATACATATATTTTGCTAAGTATGAGAAATAGTGAGTCTTCCACTGATAATGTTTTTCTGATAAAGGACCCAAACACTATGAACAAGACACCGTGACCAGACACTATAGCCCAGACACCGTGGCTAGACACTGTGACCGGACACCATGCCCCAAACACCATGTCCAGACACCATGACCCAGACACCGTGATGAGACACCATGGACAAACACTCATAACTAGACACCGTGACCAGACACCCCATCTGTGCTACCAGTTCCTAATCTATATAAAACTATGACATCATAACTATTTTACCTATCAAAAGAAAATAAGGAGACATTGTTTCATGAAGACACTATTTCCAAGAGACACAGTTTCCAGACAGACTGTGGCACCATTCTTTAATCTGTTTCTTCTTTTTCAATTTAATTTATAATGATCATATTTGAGTCTTTTAAATGCAATAACACAATTTAAATTTCATTGTAGACATGTCACATTATATTATGAGGTACGTGTTGTAGAAAACATGCATAATTTTAGATAAAACTCATGCACTCATAGAATAAAAAGAAAAGTGTGGCCCCGAGACAAAGTAGTGCATGATAAGGAAGAAGTACGATCATTCTTGACAAAAAAAACGACCCATAAAACTCAATAAATCTGAAGAACACAAAAAGAATTATCAAATTAAAAAATCCGGGATACCATAGATTAGATTGAAAAACATCGTCACATTACCTAATCCATGAACCACACAAGCCAGGTCTAACTGGAAACCAGAGCATTAGACATGCAGTAAACTATTTCTTGTAAGAGGAATCGATTATAACATCTGATTCATCCTAGAAGTCTAGAGCTACACAGACTAACACATAGATCACTTTTAACCTTATATAATCTTTTTTTTCTCTATTGTGTGTTGTTTTTACCTTTAAAGAAGTGTGTGTGTTTCTGTATAAAAACACAAACTGTCTCCTCTATTAAACTGAAGGATATAAGATATCCTTCCTCTCACATCTGTTTACACTTGTTTACTCCCACAGATATGTGTGGAAGAGTTCCTTGTGTGACCTATTAGATTATACACATGATGAACTGTAGAAGAGTTTTTGTGACCTAGACAGTCTTGTGCCCTATTGTATACTCTGATCCATAGTGTGGATCAAGATTATTAATATAGACTTCTTGGTGGAAAATGATCAGCATATGGATTGGATTAGGTCTTGGCATGAGACTGAATCGCTTGTTTAATAACCACTATGTTGATAAATTTATTTTTCTCTGTTTTACTGTATAATTCAAAAATCACTAAATTTACTTTGATAGTTAATCTTTGAAAGAAGTTATAATATTTTCCTTATTAGAATAGCTTTAAATGTAATATTAATATCTAATATTAATATTACTGAGAATTAATCAATCTTCTTAGAAGTTATTTAAATAGTAAAACTTTTATAATTTTATTACTTTGATTAACTGGGCTGTATTTATTTTTATTGGAGAACCATTTAAGAATACATTTCAAACAGAAATTTTTATAGATAATCAATCCATGACTCCCCTTGAGTACTATACTCCAACAAATAGAAATCATTTTTGGTGGCCTACTCAGTGTTATATCCCAACTTGTTTAGGCCAACATTGAGTAAAAAATAGACTTCATGGATATAGTTAGGGACTGGGGAAGCACCAACTATATGATTCTTATTTTGATCATCACATAGGATTTGGGGAGAACAATATTGATATATTCTTGTGATGATATTTGTAGATAGTTATTTTTTTCATTTTAATTATGATACATAATTTTTATTGGTTCCCTATTTCCATGTATTTCATACTATTTTATATAGATACCTGACATGATAATTTTATTGTATATAACTACTTCTGGATTTATTATTATATAAATATTCAGTTTCTTTATCTTCATTATATTGTTCATTGAATTATATTATCTTTATTATATTCAATTATATGTTTACACTACTGTTTTACATGCCAACTTGAAGGAATATTCTCCCCACAAGTACACCCTAGGTCATCACTACTAGTCAGTATCCATTCAGATATGGGGAGGTGATCATGAGGCTACTTGACCCACCATGATAGAGAACAATTTAGTGGATATCATGTTAGGATTTTAAAAAATGGTATAAGTGGGGTTTTCTATTATAGTTTTACTATTTTCAGAAAATAAATTTTATATTATAAAGGTGTTAGAATTTTGAAATGAGTTTTTCTTTGGAGTAGCTAATCCACATACATAAACAATTAAAACTATCAATAACAAAAAATTATATTTTCTAGATATTTATTATGATGATTGATTTGATTCGACCATTGGTTGACAAACATGTGGTTTGATGTTTATTATGTTGGAATATTTTAATAATTTTCCTGGTGAGATGAGGGTATTCCAACACAAGAATCATTTTAGGAACTTGTAAAGAACTTACATGTCATGGATTATTCCGTTCTATATAGGATGCATTTACTAAATAGATGAAATTATTATTTCCCCCTATAATTATATAGGTATTATTTCATAAATGATTATATAGGGAATTGAGAAACATAATTGGTACTCAGTGTGCCTATGACAACCAAAACAGTTTTTCCTACATAGGTTGCAGTAAACACACTAAGAATCCAATTATGGATTTTTGAGTCATTGACCACTAGTTTCATAGACTAAAACATGTTTTTGTTTGGATTATGTGGACGTCACACTATAGTTCATGAGGTGTATGTGACCTCATGAATTTTAATTGGTTACCCATTAGTATCAACCATTCAAATATAATTAGAAAATAAATAATAATTTAAAATAAAGGGAAATTTTAAAAAATATTGAACTTGACCTATACCCAGATTTAGAATGGGTAGTAGGTAGTGCATCTGGTGCTTTTTATGGTTGTTTCTGTTATCAAATTATAGATTTTTTAGTTTCCATAGGGTTGTTGATTTTTTATAGGAATGATTTGGTGTATCCTATCCTTTTATCTATGGTCTTCTCAAAATCCATGTTTTTTGATGTGTGTGTTTGTATTTATAGATACAAGGCACCATAATAACCACAATTCATTCTTCCGAAGGTTTTTGATGACCATTCATGAGCGGTGGTGGACCCTGGGATTCTTGTAGAACATCCTTAATTGCCACTTGTGGCACCACCCATTGTTTCTGATATGGGTATTGATTCCTAGTTCCAAGATAGTTTTATCTGATTTATGTTGACCAGTTAGGGAGCCCCACAACCTGACTCATCCATGGTAGAGTCAGAAAATGTGTTCCAATACTAAAATCCTCCCAAATTATCAATGGATTGGGGACCAGGGCTATTGAGATAAGGCTATATACTATCATTTATATCTTTCAGCATCTTGGACACCTCCATAGAGTTGAGTGAAACTCACAACATATATTCAATAGAGAGAATCTAAGTGTTGGGGAATGTTTTTAACTAGTATGATATGATTTTATAATTTGTTTTAAAGGATTTGAAATCTATATTTTATGATTACATATTTAGGAAGTCCTTAAGAGCTAAAAGAGATAGTGATTTTATGCATTTGGACAAGGGATCTATGACTGTTATGGCGTAATCAGCGTTCATTACAGAGCATAAAATCTTTGTATTTATTTGTCTTATTAATGAGCCATTGAGGGTGAGATTCTTTGAGGAAGGAATCAAGAATGAAGATCAATAATAGGTTAATATATTTTGGTTGAATACTATTACCGATATATAAAATCTGACAATTATTACTGAGTGGGATCAAACTGATGTTGGGGGTGTAGAGAATGTCTGTTTAGCCTCTGGAGCTATTAGTTCACCCACAACTAGTAGGATGTTTAATGTTAATGCTTATAATGGGGGGAGTCCCATTCTTTATATCATTTATGGTTATTATATATTCATTCATCAGTGTGGTAGATGGGTACATATAAAGAATAATTGTGATAGAGACCTAATCTAGTGATGGAATTTTGGTTGAACATGCCATTTATTGTATTTCTATAGAACCTTCCCTCTAAAAGTTAGTGGAAGGGGGTCAAATCTGACTCCATGTTTAGGAGTATGATTTATATCTCTATGCAAGGCTGGGATATGGGGTAGTGTTAGTCATTTAGGCCAAGGTGGTGGTTCTAGATGAGGAAGTCATGCACTAATTGATCCTAGATAGTAGAGTGTGAATCCACTTTGATGTGATGTTGTTTTACAGGGTCTTGATTTAGTCTAGTTATATTATGTACAACCTACACCTGAGGATTACTGTGTTGGTTCATCTATGGTAATAGGTACTATCTTAGTAACCTATACTCTAGTATTTTCTCTCTTAGAAACATATGGTTCCAAAATATTAATATACGTACATGATTTGGAGAGCATGGGGATTGATTTTTTTTTTGTTTTATGAGGGTATTATGATACTGTATATTTTTTGGGGGATCATATTATAGAGTGAATGAAATTCTAGGTAGTGCCACTTGAGGAAGGTGGGTGTCACTTTTTATGGAATTTTTTATCTCAAGATGATAGGTTTTGACATCGTACTCAGGATAACCGTTTAGCTTCTTCTCTTGACAATTTTGACAATTATTGAAAAAGGGTGACCTTCACATCAATAAAGGGAGAATTTTTTTATTCACTGAGGTGAATGGAATGTCCATGAAGGTAGATCCAAACCTGATCATTGTGGGATGGTTGGGATGATAGCTCAATTTTCTAGTCTATATCTTGATGATTAGGGAATGTGTCAAAAGGATTTCCCTCTAGTGGTTGATTTTTTCTGAGTTGTTTTTACGAATGAATTTTATGGTTTACCTCCCAAGTGGGAGGTGAAGTTATATATAGATTTGGTTCTATGAGTTACACATGTATCTATTTCTCTTTACAAGATAGCTACCACAGAGTTGTAAGAGATGAATATTCATCTATAGGACATAGAGGAAAATCATACTATACAACCCAGAAATTAACCTTGGGGTTCAATGGTCCTTTTTGGGAGAAAGGAAGGTAAAACCCTCAAGAAATATGTGGATTACCAAAAATTGAACCAATTCATAGTTAAGAAATAGCGTCCTTTACTATAGATTGATGAACTCTTCAACCAGCTCTTAGGAGCATGGGTTTTTACCAAGATTTATTTAAGGTCGGGATATCATCAGTTATATTTGAGACCATCAGACATACCTCATACAACTTTTCATAGAAGATATATTCTATATGAGTATCTCATTATGCTATTCAGTCTAATGAACACACTAGCAGTTTTCATGGAACTAATGAACCGGGTTATCAATTCTTATTTGGAATTTTTTGTGGTATTAACACACAATATCTTCATATATTCTCATAATTGACGTCACCATTTAAAATATCATGATATCGGTTCAGATACACTAACAAACCATCAGTTATATGGGAAGATCACAAAGTAACACTTTTTGATGGATAATATTCACTTTTGTAGTAATATTATCTCTTAGATAGAAGTATCAATAGATCCAAAGTAGGTGATTACTATAGTTCCCAAGATGAAACCCAAGAAATTATTTTATATAAAGAGTTTATTAGAGCTATATAGTTATTAAAAGTGATTCATACATGGATTATCACACATACCATCACCTATTACATGCATGATTAGTAAGGGTATACAATATTGATTGTTAGATACTTGTGATATAGCCTCTTGGGAGTTGAAAGGGAGACTAAATTTTACATTGGTCCTCATTCCACCAGATCTGGGAAAGAGATAAATTTTATATTGTGATGAATCAGGTATTTATAAATCATTAGTTTTGATTAATGGTGATAAATTCATGGTGTATAAGTCTCAACAGTTGAGGCCACATGAGACGAACTACCCCATGCATGATCTCGAGTTAGCAGTTGTTGTACATGTCCTATGCTGCTGGAGGTACTATTTACCGTGAGATCATTCTGTAGTGTACACAGACCACAAAATCCTCAATTATATATTTTCTCCTCATGAATTTAATAGGTGGAAGTTAATAAGGGTTCAATACTTATAGATTTTGGACTATGTGATTGTCTATATTCATTTTAAAGAAAATATAGTGGTTTATGTTATGAGACTAAGGACACCGATATAGGCAGTTCAAGAGGAAAAAATTGAGTGGATTCTTACAACATTATTCATAAAGAATCACTCGGAGGTGAAGGATTTACAATTCCAGATTTTTTCACTTATCATTTTCAGTGGAATCGAATCTGCTGGATATAGATAGGATGGAATAATTATTGAATGTCGAGGGACTAGTCCTATAAGAGTGTTTTGGAGGTGAGGACTGAACTCTGGGTTGGAAATTTGGTGAGGATGGAATTCTACATTTTCATGGTGATATTTGGGTTCCTACAGACATACGTGAGGTTACGATGTGAGATTTTGTTAAATAGTTTTTGATGTACATCCTAATATTTCAAAGACGTATTGTGACTTTCACCATGAATACTAGTGATCAGGTTTAAAATTTTAGGTAGATGGTCTTTTCACATGGTGTTCCACCACCAAACAAGTGATGTAATAACACCAAGGATCATTAAGGATTTTATAATAGTAACTCATTCCCACGTGGAAAATTTAAGATGTTGTGATGGATTTCGTGACCGGGTTTCTGAGGTCTCCTCAAGGTAGTGATGTTGTATATATTTGTTATGGGAAATATCATGAAGGTCACTCATTTCCATCTAATCAATTAGACCTTATTGATCGATGATCTTAGGATAATTTCTATTTATGAGATTTTAAGCCTTCATTGGGTTCCTTATACTATGGTATAAGATAGGGAAACTCAATTTACATCTCGATCCGAGATTAGTTTTTAGAGGGAATTTGGTACACGAGTGATTCTAAGAACATCATACCACCCTCATAATAATTAATAGTCATATTAAAAGATTAAAGTTTTTATAGGAAATATTGAGAACATGTAAATTGAATTCGAGGGCTCCTAGGAGAGGTATATACCCCTAGTTGAGCTCACCAGAAACAATATCTATAAGGTGACTATACAAATGACACCCTATGAGTATTTGTTTGGTATCCCATGATGATCACACCACATACTGGTTAAAGGTATGAGAGGTATTTCTACAAAAAACATTTCTAATATAGGATACTTTATATTAGGTATAGTTGGTTCGAAAATGGATTGATACTAAACATTCTGGAGAAAAATCTTACACTGATTACCATTTATTACTTCTAAATTTTATGGTCAGGGATCATGTATTTTTAGATATATCAGTGAGGTTGGGACGTTAAAAGATTATGATATAGGTTAATATTTCTTTGTGATATGTTAGGTCGTTCCAGATTCTATAGAGAGTTGTGATGGTAGTCTATTGGTTGCATTTACCTCAGATGTACAGATCCATGAACAACTTCTTCCTTATATCTCAAGTGTGTTGTTATCATTTAGACCAATCTCACACTCTAAAAATAGATGATATTGATCTATAGGTAGATGCATCCTTTGAGGAGTATAATATTTGTATCATTTAATGATGCATGAATAATATTCAAGGATGTTTAGTTCCTCTAGTATGGGACTTATGGAAGAAAGGCCATTTATAGGACGAGACATGGGTGCAGGAGGCCAATATACATTCTTAGTGCCCAGATTTATTCTCAGAAAATTATTGACCACACTTGGAAGGAAAATTTGAGACTAATTGGTTTAAAGTGGGTATAATGTAAGATCTTTTGTTTTCATACGAGGTATGATTCATATTAAATTTAAATTTAACTATTATTTTTACCTAATGTTATTTTATAATGAGATCGCCAATATTTTGGGGTTTTCTAGAGCTTCTTCGGAGCCTAGAGGCCTATGTTTTGGAAAAGGTAGCTGAATCATTTGGTTAGTAGAAACATTTATACCCAAGAAACATGGTTTGATGAAATTATGGGAGTAATTTTAGTTCTCTATCTAGGGATACACAGTTTGATGAAATCCAAGTAGAAGAGGTGGCATGCCCATGTGGGGTTTGACATAGTGCAAAGGAGGCCACACTGTTTCAGGAAACCATGCCACTGGGGTGGTACACCTGTATAAGTTCTCTACAGTTTTCATTAGTGGAATGTATCATGGGTTGTATATAGTTTCTCAAATCATTCTCTTAACCCATGTGAGGTCCCCCTTAAGGTAGAGGAGGGTGCATGAATGGAACCCGATTTGTCCTACGATGTGGCCAAACTGTGTGACCCATAGTTCTGAGGGAAAATGAATTTTTTTTCACTTAATGACTTAAATTATTAATCCTCCTATATTATTTCTTTTTTTTTCTCCATCTCTGGAAATCCCTCTCCTCCTATTGTGCTCTATGAAATCCAAAATTGTGAAGCTGATGTTTCCTTACTATCAAGACACTAATTCTATTGTCAAACATGTCATTGTATATCTCTTGATAAGAACTTATATCCATAGAATCATTTCATTATTTTTTTCCTATAGATTGTGGAAATTTTTTGCATGTTAACATACACTTTTGCTATTATTTTCATCCATTATTCATTTTTCTCTCTAACTTGACTGATTCATAGGTAGATATTGGATCGATATTCTACCATGGGTATAAAATTGGTTGTCTAAATATTTCCCTCAAGGATTCATGTTTTATATACCTTTTCATCATTGTGGTGAACTCCAGAATTGTGGGTCTTTCCCTTAAAATTAATTAATTATATTTATAAAAATTATTTCAACCAAATTAGGTTTCCCACATAGTGACATTTTGTCATTGGAGGTTGGTATCCGCAACCTGGACCACCCATTTGGTGTGGCCTACTATCTGCCCTATGTTGTACACCCTTGTGTGGTACATGTGAGCTCACCAATTTTTGTCTGATCATTAATGAGAATTTTATTACTTTTATATGGCTGTTAGAATCTTATTTTACTTATTCATATTTAAATTAAAGGAATGAATTTAATTGATAGGAGATATTTTTTACCTCTATTTCATTTTATGGAATACAATTAAATTCAATAAATGATTTTTTAAATATGATGAAATTGTTGTAAAAACACTTTGGTTTTGAACGATTAAATAATTTATCGATCAAATGATAATTTTAGTGTATTTGTTGGATGAGTTACTTGGATCTTGATTCCATTGGATTCAATAGATATTTCTACATCATGGATCATTATTGATTATGGTAGTGGATTCCATGTAAATTTATACACATTGGTTCTTGATTATATAGGATTACAAAGGCATTACTACCCCTTGGATCCTCCTTTCATGGAATCACACTATAGATGTTCTATTGATATAATTCTTATACTCTAAACATGTATCTACCAAGTTCCCATTGAGATAATCCAATGTCTCAATGAGTATTACATGGTATTTTATAACATGGTTTTTCACTTAATGGTTTGACATTGGATTACAAGGTGTGTTCATTTCAGATGTTTTTATCATGATTACCAGGCATGGCCATTCAGGATATCTTTTTTATTCTTATAAAGAGCCAAGGTATGGGTATTTTATTTTAGTTGCTAAATTGGATAGTATCTTAGTTTTTTGTCATGAATTATAATAGCCCTTGATTATTTATTCTCATTTGTTGTTCATAGGGATCCATGATTATCTTGAAAAGATATTTTATTATTTGAAACATTATTTAATTTAATTTTATACTAGTGATATAATTACCTAAACCCAGTTACCCAGATTCAGTGCATTATTACATAACATTGGCATGATCACAAATGATCGAGTATCGAAAGATCAATTAGTTTAGTATCCTTGGAAAACTAGATACATTCATAAGTTTTAAATTACATTATAAAATGAAAAACTACAACAACATAGTCTCCATAGGCCACACTCATATCTTTTATACTATCCCTATAGGTCAGTCAGAATATTCATCTTTGTATCCTGGAAAACATTAAACATAGAAAGGGGTGATCCTAGATGCTCAGTAAGGATAACAATATTGAGGAAACTTTAATAAATTAGAATAAACATTTAAGGAAATGTAAGACTAAAACAAAATCCTTTTAAACCTGAAATTCACCATAATATGGAAATGATAAAATCAAATAATTCCATTTACAAATTCACATGGATATTCTACTAATCGAATAATCACATGAAATATCAATTGACACTTCTATATTGATGGAATTAATAATTCCAAACTACATAACCACATTGTCAAGGCCTTGTGCCAATACGACAAATAAAATTTTGTCAAGGCCTTGTGCCAAGACACTAGTTTCTCTCATGAGACCGACCGATGCATCGAGGAGCTATAGCAAGCTCCACCCGTCACTTATTAAGTCCAATGCACTCGTCATATGGAAAGGTTTAAACATAACATAAAAATTCATATTAAAACTAGCATAAGAAACGTCAATACTTTATCCATAAACCATGAATGGTATAAAAATAAGTAATCCACAAACAAAAATATCACAAAACCATAAATACTATATGGAAATTTTGTATCATAATAAATCAACTTCAAAGAAGATAAAAATCCATAAACGGATGTTGACATAGATGAAATCAATACCTTTTTTTAGAGAAATATCTCTTTCTATTTTTAAATAATTTATAAAAGTCATATAAGTATAAAATAAAAAAAATTATTTTAAAAATATTCTTATAAGCTTGTAATGGAAGATTTGATGATGTCATAACAGAGGAAAATAACCACAGCCTCCATATAAGTTAAGAAAACAATCTTACCTTAATTTTGTCGAAAAGATCATAAACTACCTTGTTTGGAAAACAACAGTAAGATTATTTTAAAAATTTATAAGGAAAAATAAGGGTATAAATGAAAATAACACATTGCATATTAAATAATATTTTTTTTGAAATACATTTGAAAACAACACGGATGAGGATGATAAAAATGTCCCAGTAGATACTTATGTAAAAACAACCTCGGATATTAAAGATATTGTGGAATTAAACCTTGCCTTTTACTTTTACATGGATGAGGGTAGGTTAACCTTCGGTATAATGGTGAAATTATTGTTATTAAATTATAAAATACCCATATACATTAATATGATATCATATATGATCTTTTAATATTGTTTTATTAATGATATTTCAGTAGTATCATCGTTTTGGGTGTAAACTGATTCGTTTTCCTTTATATGATTTGTTACGTATGTAATATTTGTTATGGATTGGATGTATATTATTCATATTAATAAAGATATTTAATCCTTAAACATTATTTTTTAATCATCAAATGAAAATTAGTCTTGATTGGATATGATGGGGAATTAATCTCATCACGTTTGTGGAGACGGTAATCCGTACATATGCACGAGTGAAAATATAATTATTTTGATATTAAAATAGTATATAATTGTATGTTATATCATATATAAAGAATAATTATCATGTTATATATATTATTTACATCATTTATACTCATTATTATACCCAACCAAATGATGATGTTTTTAAATAACAAACTACACCACGACATGGAGACGGTAATCCATACGTACGCACGTATGGTGACTTATTCATTTATAGGATGTATAGAATAATGAATATGGTTTTACGATTTTTATAAAAACATAATAGTATATAAAAGATACTGGAGTTATTATTTTATAATGGAAACAACAAAGAATGAGGAAGTGTAAGAAGAAAAGAACATGAAAGATGTGATGAAATATTTACCTCTTCTTTGGGTTCTTCCTATTGATTTGATCAAAATGTATCCATAGGATGTATTTATGATGAAAGGAAGGCCTCTAGGATGAAGTTAGGAATGTTGAGAGGATATTTGGTAAGGGGTGTTTGAGCTAAATGGCTTTGCAAGTGTGAATTTGGGAGAATGTGAAGTTCCCTTTATAAGAGAGGTGAGGGTCACTTTTGGAAAAGCTTGAAATATTATTTTATAATAAAATCATTTTTAGTTTATATTGGATCAAAAATAATTAATGTATAAGGTGGTTAAAGGTCTAAAAACTCCAACCAATAGGGTTTAGATAGGTTTAGGACACTATATTAACCTTATCATTTAGATTTAACTCTTAGACAAATAGTTTGACATATAACATGTCTCTTTGTATTTTTATATTATATGGTCAAAAAACATACTATAAACTTTAAATACAACCCCATGTGGTTCATTAATGATAAAAATATCATTATATAAGTCTTTTGTCTAAACATTATTTTTTTAGAAATATTATATTAATTAATAATATAATATTTGTTTTTAAAAATCTTTAATGTCAATTTTGATACTATTTGGTATTTGGTTTTTGTTAAAGTTATAACAATATGATTACTTCGAAAAAAATTAATTTAATAAACAATAAAATGTCATATTCACCAATAGATTTCGTGGATGGAATCGAAACCTTCAATTTATATTTATTTTTATAACTATAATATCATTTATTAGATTGTTTCATTAATAAAGTAAATACTACATCATTATTCTGTCATATATAAATAACTTTATTTTATGTCTAAAAATTATAAATAAAATATATTTATGTAGGAAATACTTTTATATTTATAATGACTATTTATAGTCTAATTGATCAATTATATAACCCCATATAAAAATTATTTTACTAAAAGATATTTCCTTTTGTAATTTTTTTCTTTACTTTAGGTTATTGAATATAAAATTTCATTATCACTCCCAAGTGGCTCTATGGGGTCCCATAATCTACCCAAGGATTCCCATGGTCGGACCTGTATCCGAAAATAGGGTCAGGACACATGTTAGGCTAATTTAATATTACTATAATATTATTTTTTAACCTTATTTATAGGATTTACCCCTTTAACCACGGTTCATAAAATATTTACTGAAGTAAATATTCATAATGTTTAAAAATAAGAGTTACCTATATACACAATTTGGAACTCCATATTCCAAATATAGAATCCATTTTTCAAAATTCAAAACTCAAAAGTGATAGTAATAAATTTAAAATTAATTTCTGATATCAAAACAAAAAGCGTGTTTTTATGAAATAATAATAATCAAAATATTTACACTTATATATCTTCAATTTAATCATAAGATTACATAAAATGTCTAATATTATATTAAATTATAAAAATATATTCAAATTCTATTTAAAAACAATTAAAATGTATAATTTAAAACTATAAATAATTTCAATTAATAAGGTCTTTTAATTAAAATTTTGTATTTTTCTTTATTCATAAAAAATTGATTATTTTCAGACAAGTACCAAAAAATCACCCTAAGATATTTTTGATATTTCGAATCCAAAAATGATGTCCATTTTGAATATAAAATTTATAAAATTTCAAAAGGTGGGTATTACTATTCATTCTGGCTAGTTTGATTGGTCGAGGTGTGTTAAAATCTCAAAGTTGTGTACAATCTAAGATATTGCGTTATTCAAAGGGAAACATACCATGGAAGCTTGGGGTGTTACATTCTTCCCTTATTTAAATAATTTTAACCTCAAAATTTCTATAATACTACCGCACAAAAAGATTCGTGTGGTTCTTCATCATTAGTTCCTCTGGTCCCCACGTTGCCTCTTCCATATTACGGTTTCTTCATAGAACTTTTACTAGACGAGTCATCCAGTTTCTCAAGGCTTGTTCTCTGGTATCTAGAATCTTGATAGGATCTTCAAAATAAGACAAATCAGGATCCTGTTCAATTTCCTCATTGGTGATTACACGTGTTGGTTCAGAATTGTATTTTATTAATAGTGATACGTGGAACAAATCATGATCTTTGGAGAGACGTGGAGGCATTTCCAAACGACAAGTTACAACACCAATTTGTTCTAGAATTTCAAAAGGTCTGATGTACCTGGGACTCATTTTACCCTTCTTACCGAAACGTATAACACCCTTCCATGGAGATACCTTTATGAAAAGCTAGTCTCCTACTTGAAATTCAAAATCCTTCCTTCGGTTATCAGTATAGCTCTTTTGCCTAATTTGGGCTTCATTGATGTGGATTTGGATAACATATACCTATTACATTGTTTCCTCAACAAGTTCTAGTCCTACGACTTTTATTTATCCAACATCAGCCAACATGTTGGTGTGCAACATCTCTTAACATATAACGCTTCATATAGTTCCATCTGAATACTTCAATGGAAGATATTGTTATAGGAAAATTCTACCAGAGGTAAATATTGATCCCACATACCTTGAAATTCAAGTGATCAAGATCTCAACATGTCTTCTAAGGTTTGAACAGTCCGTTCTGATTGTCCATCTGTTTGAGGGTGGTAGGAACTTCTCAAACGTAGATTAGTATCCAGGGCTTCCTGTATACTTTTCTAGAATATTGTATGTAAAACGGGGATCACGATAAAAAACAATCAATAAGGGTAATCCGTGAAGCATTACAACTTCATTAATAATTAATCTTGCTCAACGTTCAAGAGGTTAATCTTCTCTTATAGTAAGAAAATGTGATAACATGGTAAAATGATCAACAATGACCCATATTGCATCATTCCTTCTTGGAGTCTTTGGTAGCCCCATGAAAAATTCCATCGTAATGTTATCTCATTTCCACTCAGGTATGGGAATAGGTTGCTGGACTCTTCCAGGCTGTTGCCTTCCAGCCTTGACTTATTGACAAACCATACATCTTGACACAAAATCATAAATCTCCCTCTTCATGTTGTCCCACATAAATTGTTCCTTCAAATCTCTTTACATCTTGGTGCTACCAGGGTGTATAGAGAAATTGGAGCTATGAGCATCATCTAAAAATTCTCTTTTTAGGTCCGGTATTTGGGGAATAGAAAGTATTTTCCCAAATTTCAAAATCTCATCCTCATATATGAAGTAACTCAATCTCCCATCACACACAACATTAATCTTCTTTTGGAACTCCTCATCATCTTCCTGAGAAATTTTTATCCTTTCTAGTAAATATGGTTTGAAAACCATTTGAAAATGTATTGATGTTTCACGTTACAAGATTATCCCCATATCAATTTTCACTAGATCCATGAAAATAGTATCCCTTTCAACTCTCATCTTGTTCAAAACTCCATGATCCTTTCTATTCAAATCATCTTCCACCTTATTTGCCTTCACTGGGTGGTAGTTTATTGTGTAATCGTAATACTTGAGTAGTTAAATCCATCTCCTTGGTATCATGTTGAGTTATTTTTTTGATAAAATATACTTCAAACAATTGTGATCAGTATAAATCTTTCATTTTTTACCCGAGAGATAGTGTCTCCATATTTTATGAACAAATATTATATATGCTAACTGAAGATCATGAGTAAGATAGTTTTGGTCATGAATTTCTAGCTTTCATTATGCTTATGAAAAACTCTATCATTCTACATAAGTAAAAAACCATGTCCTCCCTTTGAAGCATCTCTATAAATAACAATCCCATCATTCCCGGATGGTAGAGTCAAGGTAGAATCATTGACTAATATTCTCTTCAATTCTTCAAAACATTATTCACACTCTTTTGTACAAACAAATTTAACCCATTTATGTGTGATCTTAGTTAATGGGTTAGGAAATCATGAAAAAATCTAGACAAAACACTGATAATAACATACTAATTCAATAAAACTACGTACCTCAGTTATACTCGTCGGTGTTGGACATTCTTGGATTTCCTTGGTATTTGAAGGATCAACTGATATTCCATCCATAGAGAAAAAATGTCCAAGAAAATAAATCTTTTGAAGATAAAATTCACACTTGGTAAACATCCCATATAATTCATTTCTTCTGAGGGTTTTTAGAATGGTGCGAAAGTGATTTTCATGATCTTCATATATTTTGTATTATACCAGGATATAATCAATAAATACCACTATAAAGTCAGTAATATATTCCAGGATAAATCTATTTGTAAGATCCATGAAAATAAAGGGTGAATTAGTCAGCCCAGAAGGTATTTCTGTAAACATGTAATGCTTGTACCTACGTCGAAATGCTATTTTCAGAATGTCTTCCTTCTTCACACAAAACTGATGATATCCAGATTGAAGTTAAATATTTGAAAAATATTGAGCACCATGAAGTTGTTTGAATAAATCATCAATGAAAGGTAGAGGATACTTGTAATGTATTGTTATAGAATTGATCTCCCTATAGTCAATGCACATCCTCAGAGATCCATCTTTCTTTTGAACTGAAAGGAAAAGGGCTCTCCATAGAGAAAAACTAGGGAGAATAAACCCTTTATTACTCAAATAATATTTTTGTTTCTTTAGTTACACTAATTCCATAGTGTCCATTCTATAAGGGTTCTTTGATTTGGGCCTTGAACTAGAAATTAAATCAATGGAAAAATCAATTTCTCATTTAGGAGGATGTCCATGTAAATTCTCTGGAAACACATCAACATATTGTTTCACAAAAGGTATATCCTCTATTCAAACATTATTTTCCTCACCCATAATTATTTCATTCTCATCCTCCTAAATAATTGAATTTAGTAGAGAAACTAGGGGTGGATATAGATAAGAATCAGGTGGTGATGTTTCTTCTCTAAAGATAAGGTACTCCTTGTCATCATCAAAAATTGTAACCTCCTTCTTCTTACAATAATTTTTTTCATCATGATCAGAAATCCAATCCATACCAAGGATTATATCAAATTCAATCATGGGTATGACGATGCGATCAGCAGATAAAGAACATTTATATTCCCTAATGGGAACTCATTCACAAAACATTATTGTGATGATACTACCCTTAGGTGTTTTGACTGACAACTCCCTTGTTAAGTCAAATTGAAAATATCTGATTTTCATAGAAAACTGGGAAGATATAAAAAAAAGTGATGATCCAGAATCAAATAAAGAATTTTCTAAACTTGAAGAAACCATTAAATTACCTTCCAACATGTCTTTTGGAGCTTCAACCTCAGCAGTAGTGATCACATAAGCTTTTCCTTTATCCCTTTACCTTTTTTGAGGTAAGTTCCCTTGGAACATAAGATATTTAATTGCATAATTCCACTTTTCTCTACAGTTGTAGCAATCAACATTGACAACCTCTTTCTTCCCCTTCAAATCACAAGCTTGGTGGCCTTTTTCCCCACATAAGTAATAGAATCCCATCCCCTTTAGGCAAGTACCAGGGTGTCTCATCCCACATTTACAACCTGATAGATATTAAAATTTTCCCTTCTTACCCATATTTCCATTTACAGAGTGTTCATCAGATCTCTTCTCCTCCTCCATTTCTTTAATGTCATAATACATAGAGAATTATTTTTCTATCTTAATTGCAAATGATTCAATATCTTCTTACGATTATAAGGATTGTGAGACCAATGATCGATGGAGAAATGGAATCAACCCATCAGAGAAATAATCAATCTTACTTCTTGGGTTACGTATATAATTTGAAACATTCATTTCTAACCTTGTAAAGTTAGCCACATATTTTGCGACATTCACATCCTCTTTTTTCCTCAAAATCTGAAATTGTCTTTCCATATCCGCTCGTTGGTCATGAGGAAAGTATTTTTCTATGAAAATCCATTTAAACTCTCTCCATTCCATATTTGAAACTTCATAATCTTGATTTGTGTTTTGAATCAATGGCTGCCATTGATCTTCATCTCCATTGAGGTGATAAACTACCATACAAACTTTTTCCCTTTCGTTACTCCCCAATGCATGAAATATTTTCTCTAAGGAATTTATCCATTGCTTAGGTAATAATGGATTTTTACTCCCATTGAATTTTGGTGGTTGTTTCCTCATGAAGCGGTCTAACATTGATCCTCCACGTTGTGGATCAGGTTGATCCATACATGTAAGGTTAATATTCATAACCTCAGTGAGTTGTCACAGTATGGTGATATGTTGATCAGCATCAGTTTCTTCACCAACTCCACTATAATTAACTTCAGTAGGAGGGAAATGTCTAAATTGATTATGTGTGTTGATACGGATTACATTCCTTACACTAGGCTCCATTTCTAAACAATGGAATACACTAGATTAGTATATGAATCACCATACATAAATCAAAACTTGTAAAATACATAACACAAATTAAAGAGTTTATGAATATTATCCATAATAATAAAAATGTTTTCCTTGAAGAAATATATAATCATAAACCCTTCATAATGGTTTGTAAAGAAAATGATAATTATCCTAAGCATATCCCCCAAGAGTTTCATAACCAAGAGTGCAGTAAGGCCCATTGTCGTGCACCCGTTCTCGTTCGAGTCTAGCTCAAAGTGGTGTTTTCAGGTTTTACCCCTTGGTACATTTATGCCAGAGCTGCCTCTACCTTCTCATATCTATACATGGATGTATTTCTTGGAAAAAACACAAAATATCTGCAATACCAAAATTCTACGAAGTTAATCCATACTAATCTTAAAAGTCTATCTTAGGGTAGTGTTCTCCTATCAGTGTTTTTAAAAATATAGCTTCCAAGGTTTTTACTAAACATTCACTAATTCAAACTGTAATGCCCCTAATCTAGTTACCAGAGTCAGTTAATTATTACATAACATTGTCATGATCACAAATGATCAAGTCTCAAATGATCTATTAGTTTAATAGCATTGGAAATACGAGATACATTCATAAATTTTACATTACATTATAAATTGAAAAACTAAAACAACATAGACTCCATAGGCCACACTCATATCCCTTATAATATCCATGTAGGTTAGTCATAATATACTTCTTCACATCCTGGTAAAAATAAAACATAGAAAGGGGTGAGATTAGATGCTCAATAAGGATAACAATACAGAGGAAACATTCCTAAATTATCATAAACATTTAAGGCAATGTGAGACTAAAACAAAATCATTTTAAACAAGAACTTCAGCGTTATATAGAAATGATAAAATCAAATAATTTCATTTATTTGTTCTCAAGGATATTATACAAGTCGAATAATCACAATAAATATCAATAACCAGTTTTATAACGATGGAATGCATAATGCTAGACTTCCTAACCACATAGTCAAGGCCTTATTCCCAGACCAAAAATAAGATTTTTTCATGGCCTTGTGATAAAACACTAGTTTTTCTCATGAGACCTATTGATGAATCGAGGAGGTATAGCAGGCTCCACCCGTCACTTACTAAGTCTTATGCATTCCTCATATTAAAAGGTTTAAACATAATAGAAACATTTGTATTAAAACTAGCATACAAAATGTCAATACTTTATCCATAAACCATGAATGGTATAAAAAAACACATCTATAGTCAAACATATCAAAAAATATTCAATATAATATGGATGTTATTTATCATAATAAATCAACTTAAAAAAGGTTAAAATCCATCAAAGAATGTTGACATAGATGAAATCAAAACTTTTTTTAGAGAAATATATCTTTCTATTTTGAAATCATTTAAATGTAATGTAATTATAAAAGAAAACATTTATTTTAAAAATATTATTATAATCTTGTAAGGTAAGCTTCGACGACGTTATAAAAGAATAAAATAGTCACACCGACCGTATAAGTTAAAAAAACATTCTTACATTAATTTTGTTGAAAAAGTCAAAAAGTACTTTGTTTGGAAAACAATGTGATGATTATTTTAATAAAAATATATGGTAAAATGAGGGTATAAATTACTTCAACCCATTTTATATTAAATATTAATTTTTTTTGAAATATATTTTAAAGAAACACGAATATGGATGATAAATAGGTCCCAATAGATACTTACATAAAAACAACCTCGGATAATAAAGAGATTGTGAAATTAACCATTACCATGTACTTTTCCTTGGTCAAGGGTAGATTAACCTATTTTATAATGGTGAAATAATTGTTATTAAATTATACATGAACCATATAAATTAATATGAAATCATATATGATCTTCTAATATTTTTTTTAATGATATTTCTGTAGTATCACCGTTTTGTGTGTTAACAGATTCATTTTCCTTTATATGATTTTTTACGTAAGTAATGTTTGTTATTGAGAGGATGTATCTTATTCATATTGATAATGATATTATGTATTTAAACATTATTTTTTAAATCATAAAATAAAAATTAGTCTTGATTGGATATGATGTGGAATGAATCTCATTGCGTTCTTGGAGACGGTAATTCGTATGTACGCACGAGCGACAATATCATTATTTTAATATTAAAATCATATATAATTGGATGGTATATAATATATTCAGAATAATTATCCTGTTATATTTATTATTTACAACATTTATACTTGTTATTATACCCATACAAATGATGAAGTGTTTGAATAACATACTACACCAAGACGTGGAGACGGTAATCCATACGTATGCAATTATGGGGACTTTGTCATTTATAGGATGGATTGAATAATGAATATGGTTTTAACATTTTTATAATAACATCATGGTATATAAAATATACTGTAGTTATTATTTTAGAATATAAACATCAAGTAAAGAGGATGTGGAAGAAGAAAAGAACATAAAAGATGTGATTAAATATTTACCTCTTCTTTGGGTTATTCCTTTTGATTTGATCAAAAGGGCTATTTAGGTAAGATTTATGACTAAAAGAAGGCCTATAGGATTATTGTATTATAGTTTATAGGATATTTGGGTAGAGTTGGGCTGATCCAAATTACTTTAATGGTGTGAATTTGAGAGAAGGGGAAGTTCCCTTTTATAATAGAGGTGAGGGTAACTTTATGAAAAACATGAAATATTATTTTATAATAAAATTAGTTTCGGTTTTTAGTAGCATAAAAATGAATTATTTAAAGGGAAAGGTGTGTATGGGTCAAAAAACTATCAACAAATAGGTTTTAGAGAGGTTTAGGTCACTATATTAACATTATCATTTAAATTTAACTCTTAGTTAAATAGTTTGACATTTACTATGTCTCTTTGTATTTTTATATTATATGGTTAATAAACATTCTATAAACATCCAATAAAACCCCAAGTGGTTAATTAATGATAAAACTATCATTATATAAGTCTTTTTTCTAGACCATATATTTTTATAAATATTATATCAATTAATAATATAATATTTGGTTTTAAAACTCTTTTTATGTCAATTTTGACACTATTTGGTATTTGGTGTTTGTTAAAGCCATAACTGTATGATTACTTCGAAAAAAATCATTTAATCAACCCTAACATGTAATATTCAGATATATAATTAGTGGATGAAATAAAAACTTTCAAATTATATATATTTTAATTTTTATAATAACATTTATTTGATTGTTTCATAAATAAGGAAAATATTGCATCATTAGTGTGCCACATATTAATAAATTTATTTTTTGTCTAAAAATTATAAATAAAATATCCTAATGTAGGAAAAAGTTTTATCATTATAATGAATTTTTATAGTTTAATAGATCAATTATATAATTTCATATGAAAATTGTTTTACTAAAAGATATTTTCTTTTGTTATTTTTTGACTTTACATTTGATTATTTAATATATAATGTCATTATCACTTTGAAGTGGCTCCATGGAGTCCCAAAATCGACCCAAGGATTCCCATGGTCGGAAATATATCCTAAAATAGGGTTAGAAAACATGTTAGGGTAATTAATGTTATTATAATACTATTTTGCAACCTTATTTACTGGATTTAACCATTTAACCATGATAAATAAAATATTTACTGATGTAAATATTTATAATGTCTAAAAATGAAAGTTAACTATTTACATAGTTTGATCCACCTAATTAAAAATATGAAATCCTTTTTTCCAAATTCAAAACACATAAGTGGTAGAAATTAATTTAAAATTAATTTCCATTGTCAAAACAAAAACCGTGTTTTAGTGAAATAATAACTATCAAAGTATTGACACTTTTTTATGTCTACATTAATCGTGAGATTTCATATAATGGACTAAATTATATTAAATGATAAAAATATAATATAATGATACTAAAAAACCATTCAAATGTATAATTTAACACTATAAATTATTTTGATTAAAAAGTTGTTTTAATTAAAATTTAGTATTTTTCACTATTCATCAAAAATTGAATGTTTCTAGAAAAGTACCAAAAATTCACCCTAAGATAATTTCGATATTTCAAATCTAAAAATGATGTCCATTTTGAATGACAAAATTTATAAAATTTCAAAAATTGGGTATTACTATTCATAACGGCTAGTTTGATTGGTCGCGGTGTGTTAGAATCTCATTGTTGCATACAATGCAAGCTATTGCATTATTCAAAGGGAAATGTACCGTGGAAGCTTGAGGTGTTACAAGTGATATATTATACACTTATTATATTTATATTACATAGAAAATACTTGTTTTATACACATTTGTTGGTGTCCTCTTGAGTGTTATCTCACACCTTGTTTAGGCCATCATTGGGTATTCAGAGAGAATTCTAATATATAATTAGGGATCATGGAATGTTCCCACTATATGATTCATGCTTTGAACATTTCATTGTATTTGGGGAGAATAGGAACAATATATTCTTGTGATTCTGGATAAAGATAATCCTTTTGGGTATATTTGGTTTTTGATACATACATTTTACAAGTTTCATGATATAATTTATTAACTACCATTTTTTATGAAGACATGACATGATCAGAATATTTCATATAACTAATTTTTAATTTACTATTATCAAAATATTTTGGATTTTTTCCTTCTGTACATAATTCAATGATTTATATTATTCTTCTGTTGTTGACTAATATGTTTACACTACTATGTTACCCTCAAACATGAGGGCATACTCTTCACATTGACCCATCCTAGGATCTCGCTACTAGTCGACAACCTTTGGATTAAGGGGAGGTGTGGTTGAGGCCATGTGACCCAACATAATGGGGAAACAATTAGTGGGTCTAGAGTTAGGATGTTAAACTAACTTCTAGGTTTTAACGGTAATTCTTAGACATTTATATTTTACCCAAATATATCATGATTAAATTTATGTTTAGTGTCATGTGTGGAGTAAGAGATCAAACACATTAAATTATTTTATTGTAAACATATATTTGAATTTCAAGGTGTTACAAAAAATTAATAGTCTAAAAATACTCTAAAAAATGAATCCATGAAAAATATATAATGGGTTTTAAAAACTAAATAGAAAACCCATTTAAGGGGTTTCATTTTAAAAAATGGTCTCCACTAATAAATAATTTAAAAGTATATAATGATTGTAGTGGAAATTTGGATGTAGGGATAAAATAAATGATACTAAAAGGGAACAAATTTTATTATTTTAAAATAACATTTTTTAAATCCCACATCCAAGAATGTTTTTATAAAATAAAATTAAGATAATATGAGAAGTGGAATATGATTTTCATTTGATATAAAAAATAATTAGGATTTCCAATATAAATTATAAAATCGGCGGGAATGGAAATTATGGAAATCAATAAAAATTAATCACTGAAGAGAATAATAATTATTCATAAAAATTCAAATATTTTTTAGGAAGGGATTCATTTAGGATGAATATTTGAATCAAAATTCTAATTTTTTATTATAGAGAAAGAAAATATTCGATGTAAAATATTAGGGTGGTGGAAATAAATCATAGAATAAAACTTCTTGCGATGAATCATTACAACTCAATGAAAAGTGATTTGATTTTTTAAAAATTCATCACATTATCACTCTCTTTCAAACTAAAATCCCATTAAGGGTAAACATTAGGTGGATTTTATGATCCTTTAAAATTCATGATAAATTATGATAATATAAATTCATTTTCAATATATACACCATAATGAGGAAAAACTACTGAATACATATCATATTTCAATGAAGAAAAATAGGGATACAAAAACCCTTACAGTCGGTCATGATTCATTATTCAGGTGGACCTAAAATCATTCATTATTAAATTACCTTTATTACAAACATTCAAAAGATACATTTTTGTCTATATTTAACAATATATAGTCCTTACTTATAATAATATGTAATTTATTTATGCAATAATTATTTCTTATTACTGTTACGCAAGGTAGTCCGGTCTATTTTAATAAATCATCCTCAGAATGAATACTATTATCAAATAGATTATAAATGTAAAACCCTGAGATTTTCATAAATATTTTTTTTTCAAATAAATTTCATTTTTTCTATATATTTCCTTAATCACGACATTAAGTTTTTTTACTTACAAACAAAAATGAGATTAGTTTTTGTTACATGAAACCCCATGTTTATCTTGTGTTACACGCAACACTCACTTAAATGAAACATGACATATTATTATTATATTATTATTTAATACGATAATTATATCCTAGTTTTTAGAATGGTGGGTACAAATAAAACTAACTAAATTATGAAAATATACTATTAAACATATATATAAAATGAGATATTTCGTTAAAAATTAATAATAAATTAAATTAGAAACCCTATTTACAAATTAAGGGAGCCATTTTCTAGAATATTTGATTATGTGCCCAAATGGGTATTATATCAATAAATTAAATAAATAACTTTTATTGAAAACATTTAATGATATATATATAATATAATAATAATAATAATAATAATAATAATAATAAATTAGAATTAATTTTCTAGTGTCTTCTAGTCATGAGATAAGAATAAATCCAATCTTACACTTAAAAAAATATTTTTCTAATAAATAGTTTAACCAAATTTCATGCACTTATTCTTTAAAAATTAAATTTTCCAATTTAATAAAATTTATTTGGAAAAATTAAATTTATTTTTGAAAATATAATTTCAAAATTATCTTAAGGTGAAGTATTGATAATTTTCTGAGTAGTTAATTTATTAACGAATTGTTAAAATACTTATTTTTATTATAAACAATCATTTATCTTAATTAATTTGAAAACATAAAAAATTAAGATGGTTTTGAATGTAAAATTATATCATTAAAATTATAATTAATTTAGTTTTTTCATTAGAATAAATTTCATATTTAATTTTGATATAAAAGTCATTTTGATGTTTTGAACATTTCCTCTTTGGAAAACTGTTTTTCATTATTGTGGCATGTTTTTTATTAAATTAAAATTTCCCAATTATATGAATGTAATTAATAAAAAAGGATTTAGTATTCATAATAATTATAATTAATATTACCTAATAATTTTGACATAATTGTTGACCATAATAAATAAAAATAATAATAAAATTCAATTATCCTTTGTAAGGATAAAATAGGTTTTCCAATGGTTAAACTAAAAACAATAAGGGGTAAAATGACCTGGAAACACTTAAAATTACAATTTTATTGAAATGTTGTCATATTATCCACTATATTTTTCTATAATTCTTTATTTTTATCCATTTTTATTGGAAAAAATTGTAAACTTTATTGTTTAAAAAAATTCCAAGTGTGTGACCTCACCTAATTATAAAAGGCCACCCACTTTCCTCCATAATTAACACTTCCAATACCATTTAGTTCATCAAATAACTAAAAAAATTAAATCATCAATTACCTCTCCACATCCTATTTGAATTATTTTTATTATAAAAACCTCATAAGAATACTTTGGGAAGAAACCTAAAGTTTTTCCTTAAAGAAGAGCTAAAATTCTTAAACAAGTGTTTTTGTTTTATTTTTATTCCACAAAATAAAAATAAACTTATAATATTATAATATAATTACACTATTATCTCCCACATAAATAGATATTATTATTTTAATCAAATTCCATACATCAATATCCTCGTACATCAAATTTGAAATGAAACCATTCATCATGTGTTCGGTGGAATTCATCTTCATGAACCGATGGTATTCTTTTTACATCACCACCTCTCATAGATAGATATAATGATTGATATAATATTTATATATTTTATTTATGATATGATTATATTTCTATAATTACGGTGGACTACAGTCACATGAAGCGATGTGATTATTTTTCGCAAACACATTACATGGAGGATAATAAGGGTATATTTAATTATTATATGTGATATATACGAAACAAAAATATTTATTAAAAGATAATATTTTATTTACCTATATTTTCAGACATTGAGAAAATGGAAACACCATTTATGTGTACATACGACCTATCATCTCCATGAATAGTGTAATTCATATTTTATCTCTAACATTAATCTATTACTCTAAATGATTATATAATTAATATATATTATATTTATATAATTTTAAAATTTAGGATATTAGTTAACCATGATAAAAATGAATGTAATAAATATAATAAAAAACTATATAGGAAAAAATTTATTTCCTGAAATGTGATTTTAATAAATATTTGTAACAAATGGGTAATAAATGGTCATATGTAAATAATGTATCATATTATATAAATAAAAATTATTTTGTAGTTGATTTATAATATAAATATAATTCATATAAATGAGTGTCGAACCTACATCAAGGATTTTGAGACTTACGGTAAGGGATTTATAATCTAACTTTTATTTTAGGGAGTCTTATTAAAAATTCACCACTCATTTCATTTAGGTGGTGTGTATAATTATCCTTTGAATGGTTATATAATGAATATAATTATTTATAAGATATTTAATTTCTTAATTGGTTTTATTATTTAATGGGGATTATTATTCAAAGGATTACCAATGTGATAAGGGAATTTGGTCTAAATTTTTCATCATTGGGAAATACATTATGTTGTTCATTAATAATAATTATATGGTGAGTATACACCCCCTTAGACATGTCATTTAATGAATTTATTTTTTACCAATATATTTTAAGTTCAATTATTGTTATTTTTTACTGTCACTTAAGACTCAAATGTTACCAAAGTGGTATGGGTGTCATGTTACAATCTCATTTTTTTATCTGGATGGTTTATGATTATAATTTAGATAATGAAATATTATGATCCATCTATGAGGAAAATAAACAATTTTATTATCCTATTTTTATTTCATGAGAATTTATATTTTCCCTTAAATTTATTCTCTTTATATAAACAATAGTTTAAAATAATATTTTTAATAAAAATCAAATTTATTTATATCCTCAGTAGAAAACCCTTTTTCTTCCATATCCATGTTTTCAAAAAAAATGTTTTAATGAATATTTTTAATAATCTCAATTTATTTCATAAATATAGTTTTTACCATTATTTTCCTTTTTAAAATTGAATTAGAATCTTCTTATAACTTTCAAAAAAATGACCATTTGTTTGTTACTTGAACTATGAAAGGAATAATTATTTTATCATGCACGTCATGAGATAAATATCCCACCATCATGACCAAACCATGTTTTAAATAATTAATTATAATTTTCCAATTTTATATTCAAGAAAAGTGTTTTGAAAAGTTTTTATAAATTTTTATGTTTTAAAATGTGATTTTCAATATAGAAAATTAATTTTTCTCATGATATATTCAAATTGATATTTGAAAATGATTCCCCATAAAATATTAAATCCTTTGATGTTATTTATGATTTAATATGGGATATTTTCCGTGGATATCATACTTATTAATTATTTGAATTTTTTATTTATATGATGACAAGATGTTTATGAAACTCTTTTCTCATCCACATGTTATTCCATGATTAAATTCTTATGAAACCTTATTCATTTTCTATGGGTGATGATGTGATAAAATGATGAAATGATTATGAATCCTATTTAATTTGACAGGTTATGCTATTGTGAATTTTTTTTGAAACCAATTTATTTTCATGGGTTATGATATGATAAATGTTTTATGATCTTGTGTATCATTTATGTATGATATTAATTATGTGACTGGTGGTACCTATATCATCCTCCAGTTCATTGGGTAAATATTGACATCTCATGAGATCTATATTATTGGAATAGGGAGTGAACATTATTTTAATAATGTACTTTGTCAACTACGATAGTTTTTTGAGTTAACCTTTACCACTATGATGTTTTCGGGAGCAGACCCATTCCACTATGATAGAATTGGAAATGAGTCATGACTACATAAGAAATGAATTTGTATTCTTATGTGTATGCCTTACTAGTATTTCTAATTCCAATGTTATTCTATCATGGATCATGTTCTTTGATTTTATTTTGATTCCTATCTTATAATATACCAATCCTAAATCAATGACTTAGTATTATGATATTTGATATATAGGTTATGGTTTTAAAATGTTATGTTCATGTTCATATAACCTTTTTCTCATGTTATGCTTACATATCTTCCTTGTTTAGCATTACTGAGCATCTGATGTCACCCTATATTATTTTCCCTTTCCTTAGGTTATGAAAAAATATTTTGCGTTTGATATTTCTAATAAGGGTAATAATTATGAATAAATTAGTGGGATATGATGTAGTTCACATATGAACCAATTTTTTGTGTTACCACATTCCCATATGCAATATACCTTTATGATCCTCATGTGTTTGCTTGTGTAATGTAATGAATTTTAATCTAGAAATATATAACATATATGTCAGGAAACTATAGGTCAATATAGTTCATATTCAATGGTAGGTTTAGTTAACCATTGGAATCAATGATTAAAAAACCTTAGTGAGATCCATATGGATATATATAAGTATAATTATATATATAGGAAATTATCCTGGAATATGGGTGATAAATAGAGTGATAAAATTCATAGAAATATATCCATGTCTGGTTAATACATGTGGATGAGGTCTTGAAATAAATGTACCTAGGGTTACCAACTACAAAAAGGTGCATCAATCTTGACTCAAACATTACCTAGTACTTGACAATAGACATTGTTACACACCTAGTGTAACACTCTTAGGGGATATTCTTTGTAAAGTCACAAAATTTATATGAAACACCATGTAGGATTCGAATAAATACCATGAATAAACTAGGTAAATCTTAATGATTCATATAATTAAAACATGTTTTCATGTTTTAGACACCATAAAAGTGATTTTTCATAAATATTTGGTTCCCCAAAATGATTATTGTTTCAAACACTATGGTTAATTGTTTATTTAAATTGTGGGATATAGAAATAAATAGGATAGTGTTGGATGTGATATGAAATGTGTTGATGGGGAACTAAAAGGGATAATGGCTAGAGTGAAGAATATTATGATTATTATGATTTATTTATCACAATATATTATTAAAAACTTTCACCTTAACCAATTTTCAGACATATAAAATAAGAGGACAAAAGAGTTCATTGAGAGCTTGTGTGGTATAAAACATGAAAGAAAGAAGATTTAGTTTCCATGTGATGATAATATGGGAAGAAACAATCAATATATTGACTCATAATTGAGATAATAAGTTTTGAGTCTAGAAAATAATCTCACAAAGCATTAAATTATTGAGTAAAAATGAAATGTTCAGTTAATTAAATTTCAATGATTACTAGAATCCCTAAGGTATTATCAACATATAAATTCTTTAAAAGTGGAATTTATGGGAATTATGAAAACAAATGTCCTGGGGGAATTATGTTTAAGATAATCCACAAGATTGTATGAGTAATGGTTGTGTTGTTGATGATGAGGAGACTATGAATGATGTTTGAGAGGTAATATGTGTAAATAAATAGAAGACAAATACATGTTAATGGTGTACAAATAAGATAGAATGATTGATGTGTTTATGTATTTGGATTCATTTAATTATGTTTTGGAATAATTTTATCAGTGGATTTTTTTTCTAGAATCATGAAACATCAATGGGTTATTCCTCAGTAGTTATACCTTATGTATTTTCAAGAATATATTGAATAGTATGGATAAACTAGAAAATTGATTTATTTTTCATGGTGATATTTTTTGGGAAACATATGATTGATGTAATATAACCTTTAATATGTACCCATTGTTGGTTTAATGGTTTTTAGTTTGAATAAAATGATTCTTGATATGGGAAACTTAAATTGGATATAATTGATGACATTGGAACTGATTAGTGATTTTTTGACAGAGTGGTTTGTGTTATCATTTATTGAGTTTCCTTTAATATTTTATTTATAGGATATAATCAATAATTTATGGTTTTATTTTTATAAAGGTCAAGCAATTATATTTTCATTGTCATTTTATTATAATTCTTGTAATTACCATGTATTAGAAGAAACATGGACAATGTATTCATATATTTTGTTGGCCAAAATTAATAGAAACATCATGGTATTTTTGGGATTATTGATAAATTTATTTTAAAAATATAGTAACCTTTTTTATAAATTTATATATTACACTTTTATTAGGATTTAGAGGAACCTAAAGGCAAACTATTCATGGAATGTATTAAGTTTAACTTTGGATGTTATTGGATAACTTGTGGGAAAAATTGGTTCTTCTAAATATTTAGTGCCTACATGAATGAATTATGGATATTATGATGATTTGATTCATTTATGAATGGAAAAAAATTATAAAGAATATTCACTCCATAGATGAAGTGGAAATAGTTTGAAGCACAAGTAAAGGATAAAATTATGCTGATTATATAAAAGAAAGTTGATCCCTATATATTTGGGACCATTTGAAATTATCCATTATATTGAGATAGAATATTATTATTTGAAACATCAACCAAATATCTCTCAAGTTCATAGTATGTTACATATATCCCTGTTAAGCATGTACATACCAGATCATTTATATGTACTGAACTCATAGGTCATACTAGTAGTGCCTGATCATTCATATAAGTAACAACTAGTAAATATTATAGACCATAGACAAAAAAATTTATGAAACAAGACAACTCATCCGGTCAAAGTTTTTTAGAAACCTATAACACCCTAAACTTATATGAAATATTTCTTTTTAAACAATTTTATGGCTTCTATTACATGGAACAACAAGTTTAGACAAACCATGTATCATTATTAAAAAAGTACATGACTTTTATCACCTAGATTTTGGATTGATGTGTGAATAGTAATAAATTAATTATAAAAAATTTATGGTATATAAATTTATAACATTAATTCAATGGTTATAAAATTATAGTAATAAAAAGGAAAAATAATTTAATATAAAAGTATTCTTTTTTCTAAATTTTTTTATCTACGTAATGTATATTTATATTAAAAAATAAAATTAATCAATTTTTTTAAATGATTTTAACTAAATATAAATATTTTTAATCTGATTAATTATTTTAAATATTCAAAAAATTATTTTCTACACATATGATAAGAATAAATACAAGTTTATGCTTAAAAATATATTACTTTTTTAAAAAAATGATTGTTATCACATTTTTCACACTTAAATTAAAATTAAGTTATTAAATTTATATAAATTTATGTTAAAAACAAATTAAATATTTAAAATAATAAGGTTAAAATTTGTTAGTTATAACCCTTTTAGTTTGGTCAATATAAATAGTAACTATGGTATAATTTTTCACTTTATTAAATGGTAAATTGGATGATTCGATATTAAAAATAAAAGATAAGGTCATGATTTCTTGTCCAAATTATTATTTTATGGATCTAATTATAACATTTACACCTTTTATATACATATTTGTTTAATTAATACTTTTACATGAAAATGACTTATATATTATTTAAATCAATGAATGTAACAAAATTTCACTCTATTGTTTTTAATATCACTTTTGATTCTACATAAGGAAACAAAGTATGTTTTTAATAAATCTAAGTGTCTATATTTATCCTAATAAAATCATTTTCATTATTTAAATTTATTTTTAATTTTTATTAATTATATGATTATGTTAATTTATTATACAACACTAATGTAGTATTTCACCAATTAATAAAAAATATATTAAATGATTTTAAAAATAATAAAAGTTATATAATTTTAATTATTAAATGTGTCCCATTAATTTAATAGGTATATATAACATATTAATGAGGTTTTATACCATTATATATGAATACCCTCTTTTTTGTAATGTATTTAATGTAGAATTAAATGAATAGTGACAAAATTTATAATAATGATATTTTATCAAAATAGTATTTTTTAAATTATATAAAAAACATAAAACCATTTAATTAAAACAAGGTGGGTATTAAATGATATAAAATTTCATAAATCTTTCCTTTATGGTCAAATCTACACATTATAATTAAATATTACAACTATTTAATATTAAAAAAAGTTGTAATTGTAGAAAAATTGAAATTTGTTAACAACGGGTTAACCAAAATGGTAAGGTTTAAAATTACAAACAAAATGTTTCCAAATTATATTTTATTATATTATTGAAAACCAATACAAACTTAACTTGTATTATATTACCATTTGGTTTCATTTTTCTAGATAATGATTTAATTTTAATTTTCCTTTTTAGAAATTCCAAAAGCGAACCTCACATAAATTAAAAAACGGTGTCTCCTACCTCACTTATTTACTCCAAATTGAGCCTCCTATATTGAGAAAAATATTAAAACTTAACTTCTTAATATACTTGTACACATCATAGTGTGTTTTCCGTTCCCAAAAGACCAAACCTATAAACCTTTAGAAGATATCTATAGGGGTTGTTTCAAAGAAAAGGCAATCACCTTAACTGACAAATTCCTTTTATACTAATTTTAAATCATCTAAATATATGGTGTTTATCATAAAATATTAACATAAATATACTAAATTTATTAAATTTTATTATTTCTATGAAAGCACCATTATATGCCATCATTCCAATCAAATGAAATGTGAAAGTATTACTCATGCATACATTCAACTTGGAGTCTACATGTTGTGATTCAATTCATTTTTCATCACTATATTTTATGAATGGTAATTATGATGGTTTTAATATTTATATATTATATTTCATATATAATTTGAAAATTTTAATTTTAATATAACATCTACCATCATAAAATCCAATACATAGGGAAAGGATAATGTCATTCAGATGTATGTGTGGACTGCCACCTCCACAAAGAGATGTGATTAATTTTTCATTAATATTTTATTTAGATAGTAATTTGAATTAAATTTATGAATATATATATATATATATAATATAATAATAATTATTTATTTTTGAATTGTTATTTACCTTTCTTTCATTCCATCTATTGAAAAATGAAATCATTTTTAGGTCTATGCACCAACTATCGTCTCCATGGATGATGTAATTCATCGGTCTATCATTAATTTATATGAATGATTATAAATATTTACATAATTATTATATATTAGTTTTATAACATTATTAACATTCTGAATATTATGTAACCATAATCAAATTAGAAGATCATGTACTATTGAACTGAAAAATGCTTATAGAACGAAGCAGTTATCACTCAGAACAATGATTTTAATAACAAGTTATGTATAAACATGTGACAATATTTCATAAACAAATCATAATGGTTATTATAGATACAAATATAATTATTTAATAAATCTATAATAAATACATTTTTTTATATATGAGTTTTTAATGTGAACAAGGAAAGGTGAAACTTGAGATAATAGATATTAATCTCACTTTTTTTTCAGTGGGATACGTTCCATATTCACCAATTTATTATTTTATGTGGTCAATATATTTTTAGTGAATATATTTTAGGATTATATTATTAAAATTAAGAAATATAAATAAAAATATATTGATGTTTCTTTTAAGGGTCTTATGCTTCAAAATTTTACAGTAAGGTATCGGTTTTAGTTTTGAATCTAAAAAAAATCATGATTTTTTAAATTTAAATATATGCTATGAAATATTTATCTCCCATATCCAATTTTTCTATAAACAATTATATAATATTAATTTAAAATTATACAATGATTTTTTAATGTCCTTTTTTCCCATTTATGAAATTTTAGAAATTGTTTTGAATGTAATGTTTTAGTCATTTTACGAATAAGTTACATAATGAAATTTTCCAAAAATGTAAAGAAGGAATGTTTTTTAAATATATATGGAATGAATGGAATATCTCACAGTAACATCCCCGAAATGAAATCCACTAAACCGGTGCTCCGAGGTAGGTAGTTACATAACCTTAATCGTGCCTCCCCATACACCAAAGGCTGCCGACTAGCAGTAAGGGTCTTTGTGGTTATGTGGGGAGACTATACCCCCTTTTTATCAGAGTAAGACACAAAAGAAACAAATGAATATAAGAAACAATAATCAATAAACAAGGAACATGTATAACAACCATTTCCAACAATAAATATGCCATGTCCTACTACAAGTGCAAAAGTGAACAAAATCCCAAAATAAGGACAATGGACAAAATACCCAAAATGGTCCCGACTCCAAGTCCGGATCCTCCACCAAGTGATACCCATTTCCACACAACTATATAGAAAGGAACCTTTCCCTTCTCCTAACCTGAAAACATGAAGTATCCTTGAGTACCCAATGGAGGCATGAGTAGGGTGTCAGTACAACTCAGTAGGCCACCCCAAACGGTGTCTACAAAATATCCAGTATGAACAGGTAGTACATTCAAAAGGAATATGAATGATAATTTCCAAGTAATTATTTAAGGTGCCATTAACCAGTTCATAGCCAAAGCCATTGCCACTTCTATTAAAATTAATTTCACACCAATTATCCTCACTTACCATTTCATCATATTTCCATGGGTTAATCATATACATTATGTTACATGGGTCTAAGGCCAACAATCACATTCAAGAGGGTAAACAAATCATTATCCTATCTCACTAGGACTAACCCCCCCATAGTAACCATATCATCACCTCGAATCCTCAGTCCTGGTGGATTTAACCGTTAGGAGAATAGATCATCAGTACCCATTCCTAACCCATGCATTTAGGGTGGAGTTTAGAGCATCAGTCTTCACTCGACCCATGGGCGTAGATCCTCAAGTCATACCCCACTCTACCGATCCATATGAATGTGCTTATATATATAAGTAACCATCAACCCACCAAGCCATTATCCTTTGAAAAACACCATTCACAACAACCACATAGGAATTCACATTATGCCTTAACCCATTAACACATTACAATTTCACATCATTTAATCATTCACCCAATTACCATGTGTTATGCTTATCTCACTAAGAATCCAACACTAAACCCATAACCTATCCTATTATAGTCTTTAATCAGTTTACACATTATCCCATTTAACTCATTCATCATTTCCATGAATCAACCATTCAACCCATTTCAAACAACCCTTAGGTTATTTCCAAATCTAGGTGAATCACCTAACTTCTATTCCAAGTTCAACCAGTCATGCCAACATATTCGTGAAGGGCTCTACCATTTATTACAACAAGGTCACTTGTTTAAAAACAATACCTAAACCTGGGAAAAGTCGGAACATCCAATGGATGGCCCCAATTAGGTCAAGTCATCCTCAACGCATCCCATGGGGATCGTGAGGGTTCCCATTTACCATCTTTAAGCATCGTTTATACCAACCGCATCCCAGTTGAACAAAGATCATCAAAATAAAACCATGAGCAAATACACACATGCATTAACCCACCACAAAACTATGGGATAACATTTGTAGACCACCTACCTTGAAACAGATATTGAGCGCACAGTCAATCGAGTCCTTAGACCTCAATCTGTCTAGAATTTGGTGCATCAACCTAGAACTCACCCAAAATGTATAGTTTAAGAGCATCAGAACAAGAGGGAGAGAAGATACAATCCATAAACCAAAAAGTAAAGCAAGGATGGGATTATCCTTAACCAGAGCTTATATCCGCATCCAACGACACCAAAAACACCATAGAAACGAGGGAGATCAACCTCTTGGAGATTTTGGGATATTTGGTTTGCACCCAGGGTAAAGAGGGAGGATTGGAGA
The DNA here is from genome assembly GCA_963277665.1 of Viscum album. NCBI lineage: Eukaryota > Viridiplantae > Streptophyta > Magnoliopsida > Santalales > Viscaceae > Viscum > Viscum album. The sequence continues at coordinate 279,672,868 of OY728164.1, read as the reverse complement.
GGAAATCCCAAGTGGGTTATTAAAATCCCAGGGTGACAATTTCGCAATTTTTCCAAACATTAAGAGGCCGCACAGTTTGGCTGCATGGTTTGAAAAATGGTGCTCAAACTGTGTGCATGCTACTGTCTAGAGGAAGAGGGTTGCACGGTTTACCTGGGCAGGCTGCACGGTTTTCCCTGGACATGCGCAGGCCATGTGATCAGGCTTGACTTTCCCATTTTTCCTTTCCTTTATGCCCCGAGCCCCTAAAACACCCCCAAGACCTCTCATAATTTCAGAAGATATCCCTTGAATCTTGAAACAAGGGAATAAACCAAAACATAATGAAAACACACCCTTCCAAAAACTGGGATCTTACAACCTCTCCACCTTATAATGACTCTTCCTCAAGCCGAGTTTCCAAGCCTCATTGATCCACCGAAGAGATGAGTTCGGACCACTAAGCCCACATATCCAATTTATGCCCCCAGGATTCTTCCTAAACTTTCCCATGCTGCCATTGTAATCGCACTAATGGCACAAGATTTCCTCTCAAGACCTTTTCAGTATGATCCACCACACGAACTGGATGATCCTCAAAGGACGCATCAACCTCAAGCTCCACATCCTCCATATCAACCAGGTGAGATGGGTTAGGGTGATATCATCGAAGCTGTGACACATGAAACACATCATGCATCCCACCATAGCACGGTGGAAGATCCAATTGATAAGCCATGGGTCCGATCATCTCCACAATCTCGAAAGGTCCCACATACATGGGAACCAAATTACCCTGCCTTCAAATCCGATGGTGACCAAACCGTGGCGACCCCAGAAGGAACACTTTATCACCCAACACAATCTCAAGAGGTGTACGCCTCCGATCTGTATACGGCTTCTGCCCACTCCGAGCCATATCCATCTGCTTCCTGATCAACATATCTCTCTCTGAATTCTCCTGTATGAGACTTTGCCCCAACAACACAGATTCAACAGCCTCTAGCCAACACAACATAGATCTATATGGCCTCCCGTAGATTGCCTTAAATGGTGCCATCTGAATCGAATCCTGAAAAATTTTGTTGTAGGAAAACCCAACTAACGATAAGTGCCTCTCTTAAGAACCACCAAGGCCCGAGACACAATACCTTAACATGTCTTCCAACACATAGATAGTACGCTCTGACTGCCCGTATGTCTGTGGGTGGAAATCCGTACTCAAAACACCTGGGTAAAAAGCGTCTTATGCAAACCTTGCTAGAAACGCAATGTGAAATGCGGATCTCAGTCCGAAACTATGGTTTGAGAAACAACATGCAACTGCACTATTTCATGAACATACATCTCACCAAACTCGTCGACTATAAAGGTCTCTTGAATCGGTAAGAAATGAGCCACTTTTGTTAACTGATCCACAACCACCCATATTGCATCATTCTTCCACAACATCCTCAGAAGACCCATGAAAAAATCCATTGTTAAATCATCCCACTTCCATTCCGGAATGAAAAATGGATACAACAAACCACATGGGAATTGATGATCGACCTTCACCTGTTGATAGCTAAGGCACAACTCCACAAAGCCCACAACATACTTATTCTTTCCAGGCCACCAAAACTGCCTTCAGAGATCACGATACATCTTGGTCAAACCAAGATGCACTGCCTACTTGGATGCATGGATCTAACGCATCAACTCTTCCCATATACACTTTGGCACAACCACACGATCAAGAACACAAACAACACCTTCCACGCTGACAGCCCAACCAAAAGGTCACTCCCTATTTTTAAGCTTTTCCTTCATGATCAAACACTCAAGATCATCAATATGACTATCCTTAACCTGACTCAAAAGCGTCAAATCCATCATTAAGGAAGCAAGAGTGACCTGACCACTCTCCTCCTGCACCTCCAGGTGCATCTCTACAAACAAATCCATCACTTTCCACTCAGTGCTGGACTCCTGAACCACCTGATTCTGAACCTTACTTCTCAGAGATTCAGCAACACTGTTTCCCTTTCACGGAGTGTACACCAACTAAAAGTCAAAAGACTAAAGATATTCTACCCATCTTCGATGATAAAGGTTCAGATCCTGTTGTGAGAGGATGTACATTAAACTATTATGGTCGGTAAATATATTAAACCATTCTCCCAACAGATAGTGCCTCCAGCACTTCAAGGCGTACACCACTGAAGCCAACTCAAGGTCATGAGTGGGATATTTTCGCTCATGGGATCTCAATTGCCTTGACCCGTAAGCCACAACCTGCTCATAATGCATCATCACAGCCCATGTCCGACTTCGGACACATCACAAAACACGATGTACTACTTACCCGGCTTAGGTAAGTTCAAGATAGGTGTGGTCATCAACCGCTTCTTCAACTCTTGGAAAGCATTCTCACAAGCATCAGACCACTCGAACCTGATTCCTTTCTTCATCATGCCCGAGAGTGGTTCTACCAATCGAGAGAAATCCTGAATGAACCTTCAGTAATACCCAGTTAAACCTAGAAAACTCCAAACATCAGAAACACTCTTGGGCTACTCCCAAGATATAATTGTCTGCACTTTCTCTGGATCCACTGTCACACCTTCCTCTGAGATTATGTGACCTAGAAAATGCACCTCAACTATCCATAATTAACACTTTTATAGCTTGGCTTATAGCTGATGCTCTATTAGTGTACACAAGACGATGTCAAGATGTTGGGCATGATCGTCCTGAGCTTTCACGTACACTAAGATATCGTCAAGAAAGAAATTCAAAAACTGATCTAGATAAAGATGAATGACTTGGTTCATAAAATCCATAAACCATGTCGGTGCATTGGTCAAGCCGAAAGGAATTACCACAAACTCAAACATCCTATACTGACTTCGGAAAGCTATCTGCGGTATGTCAGAAGTCCTCACACTCATATGGTGATAACCTGACCTCAGATCAATCTTAGAAAACACTGATGCACCCCTCAACTGATCAAACAGGTCATCAATTTTAGGAATAGGATACCTATTTTTCATTGTAATATGATTCAAAATTTAATAATCAACACACAACCTCAATGACCCATCAACCTTCTTTGAAAAAAAGAATGGGAGATCCCCAAGGAGACGTACTAGGACGGATAAACCCCTTATTCTAAAACTCCTCAATCTAAACCTTAAGTTCCTGGAGTTCTGCCAGTGCCATTCGGTATTGCTGAATAGAAACTGGCTTCGCTCCCAGTAGCAACTCGATCTTGAGCTCGACATCCATCTCAGGTGGTAACCCTGAGAAATCATTAGGAAACACATCCTGAAACCGATCCACAATTAAAGGAAAATTATATTGTTACCCCCCTCATCATCGTCAAGCATGAGACATTCCACTTCAGCCATGAGTCCACTCATCTGTTGAAAAAATGCTCATACATTCCCTAATCGAACATCCCATTCACCACGGTGGACATAAGCATCACCCTCAAGCGATCTGAACGATACCCTGTGATGATAACAGTCTATTTTCACCTGATACAACCCCAACCAATCCATTCCCAAGATTAGTTCAAACCCTGACATCATGAGAATGAACAAGTCCCACAGAAAATGATACCCACCAACTTCTAAGGCACATCCCTTGAACTGCTTGATATCCTCAACTCGCACCCCCCAATGGGGTGTCAATTGACATAACTCCACACACCCCCTCCATAGGTAAACCCAGCACTACAACAAGTTGAGTAGAAAAAAAAGTATGTGTGGAACCTATGTCAAAAAATGGACTAGAAAACATAGAATCTACAAGTATTGTACCTCGAACAGTTAACGGTTCGACCTCGCCATCACCAGGAACAAACATAACTGCCAAAAGCTGACCTTCACCTCTACCCTGTGCTCCAGCCTGAGCACACTGCGCCGCACTACCCTGCTGGCATGAGTGATCTTGACCTAGAGTTCCACATCCACCGTCCCTGCCAGTATAGATTTTGGAGCTCCAAATGCATGACTGATATGGGGCAACTGATCACCTCCCTGTACCGGGTACCTGCTTTTCATCATCATGTTCACCTTCCTGCTGAGGGTTCTTGCAGAACCTCTGCACATGCCCCATCTTGCCGCACGAACGACACTCAACTGGAGGTCGAGGACACAGACCACGCTTATGCCCCGGCCTACCACATTGATAATTGAACACCTGGTTCCCACTCTAAGAGGCAGACCCTCTCTTCTGACCACCTTGCTGGAAACATTCCAAACGATGCTTCAAACCTTCGGAAGATTCACCACTTGTCCACCCCGCTGGCACAAAAATCCCACCACAAAAAACTCCCTCCAGGTTCCCTTTAGAGATGAGTTTCTGATCCATCACCTCTATAAACCTATTCATGTGTAAGATATTTACTTGGGACCTGATCTCATGTCTCAACCAATCCTAAAAACTCTTGGATATCGCTACCTCATCCCATGCTAACATTGGGAAAAAGCATCGCAAATCAGTGAAGACGCTAGCATAGTCCATCACCAAGAGCGATCCCTAAGTCAGGATCATAAACTCTGCATTCCATTCCTACCTCAATATCTCTAGGAATAAATGCTCCAGAAATGTATCCAGGAAAACCTCCCGTGACATCCCCTCAGCCTGCTCGGTCTAAGCCTGAATGTCCCACCAACACCTTGACTCGCCCCAAAATATATAAATGGCCAGCTTTTCTCACTTTTCAACAGGGGTCTCCAGATGATCTAGTATCATCTAAACAGACTCTAACCAGAACTCCGCTGCCTCTGGCCCACCCTCTCCGGTAAAGGTCAGAGGGTGCTATAGCTGGATCTCCCTGGTCAGCTCAAACATACTCGGTGCAACCAGCCCTGGGTCCTGATCTATCATCTGCATAAGGCAAGACAAGTTCTCTCGGAGCTGGTCTTCTCTACCTACATTGATCAATACATTTTTGTGATATTCTAGCGGAGGAGTGTTCTCAGCAAAATACTCTCATTTACCAACTGGGATCCGACGTCTTCGTGGTATTTCTCTACATTTCCAAGCATGAGATTTAGAACACAAACCATAAAATATTCATGACTTCATCAAAAGCTCTTTACTATCTACAACATCCCATTTTCATATACTCATTCAATGACATTAACACCTCAAATCACCGCCCCAACCATCCCTACCGCGTGCCATTGTCCACATGGGGTAAACACCCATGCACTACCACCAAACTCACAAAACATTATATAAGAACATTTTCCACTTCGTTTCAAACCCTTATATCTCATTAAACATCATTTACCCACTTGTTTTATTTCATTCATCCCATTATTTCTTGGTTTCATTAAATGCATGATGCACGCTACCTTCCTGCCTCAAACACCTACCCCGTGCGTGTGTAGAAAATAATGCATGTCACCTATCTCCATAGGTGTCTACAATGATGCATGAATGAAAACCCTCGTGTTGTTAAGGAAACGAGCCAAATATCATAAAATAGTCACATCAAACCACATGTGCATCACCCAACAGTGAAATATCATCAACTGTAACAACACACAACCAAGAACAACATTTCCCACTCAGGGTGACTTGGATTTTTTCCATCGTACATGGGTTAACTACTCCCAAGCACGAGCACATTTAACAGGCCCCGACACATCTTAACCTTTGGAAACCTATCCCAAATAACAAGACCTCAGAGAAGCAGAAGAAAGACCTCCCCTGATACCACTTTGTAACGTACCTGACCCAAAATCCACTAAACCAGTTCTCTGAGTCGGGTAGTTACATAACCTTAAGCATACCTCCCCATACGCCAAAGGCTGCTGACTAGCAGTAAGGGTCTTTGTGGTCAAGTGGGGAGACTATACCCCCTTTTATCAGAGTAAACCACAATAGAAACAAACCAAATGCGGAAAAAATAATCAATAAACAAGGAACTTGTATAACAACCATTTCCAACAATAAATATGCCATGTACTATTACAAGTGAAAAAGTGAACAAAAGCCCAAAATAAGGACAACGACCAAAATCCGAAAAATGGTCCCAACTCCATGTTTGGATCCTCCACCAAGTGCTACCCATGTCCACTCAACTATCTAGTAAGAACCCCATCACTTATCTTGACCTGCAAACATGAAGTCTGCTTGGGTACCCAATGGCGGCACAAGCAGGGTGTGAGTACAATTTAGTAGGGCACCCCCAAAGGTGTCTAAAAAATATCCAGTATGAACATGTAGTGCATTCAAAAGGAATATGAGTGATAATTTCCAAGTAATTATTTATGGTGATATTAACCATTTCAGAGCCAAAGACATTTCCACTTACATTACCATTCATTTCACAACAATTATTATCACTTACAATTTCATCACATTTCCATGGGTTAATCACATATGTAATGTTACATGGGTATAAGTCCAACCATTACATGCAAGAGGGTAAACACATCATTATCATATCTCACTAGGACTATCCCTCTCATAGTAACCATATCTTCACCTCAAATCCTCAGTCAGGGTGGATTTAACAGTTAGAAGAATAGATCATCAGTCCCCGTTCCTAACCCATGCATTTAGGGTGGAGTTCAGAGCATCGGTCTTCACTCAACCTGTGGGCGTAGATCCTCAAGTCATACCCCACTCTACCAAGCCATGTGCACATGCTTATATATATAAGTAACCATCAATACACCATGCCATTATCCTTTGACAATCACCATTCACAACAACCACACGGGAATTCACATTTTTCCTTAACCCATTAACACATTACAACTTCACATCATTTAACCATTCACCCAATTCTGATGTGTTATGGTTTTCTCACTAAGAATCCAACACTAACCCATAACCTATCCTATTATGGTCTTTAATCAGTTTACACATCAACCCATTTAACCTATTCATCATTTCGATTAATCAACCATTCAACCGATTTCAAACAACCCTTAGGTTATCGACATGTCTAGGTGAATCACCTAACTTCTATTCCAAGTTCATCCAATCATGCCAACATATTCGTCAAGGGCTCTAACATTTATTACAACAAGGTCACTTGTTTAATAACAAACCCTAAACCCGGGAAAAGCCGACACATCCCATGGATGGCCCCAATTAGGTCAAGTCATCCTCAAAACATTCCATGAGGATCTTGAGGGTTCCCATTTACCGATTTTAAGCATCCTTTATACCAACCGCTTCCCAGTTGATCAAATATCATAAAAAAGAAACCATAATCCAAGACACACATGCATAAATCCACTATAAAACCATGGGATAACGTTTGTAGACAACCTACCTCGAAACCGTGGTTGAATTCACTCTCAATAAAGTCCTTAGACCTCAACCCGTCCAGCCTTTAGAGCATCAACCTAGAACTCACCCAAAAGGTAGGGTTTTAGAGCTTCAGAACAAGAGGGAGAGAAGAAACAAACCCTAAAAGAAAAAGAGAAGCAAGGATCGGATTAGCCTTACCCAGAGCATCAAACATCATCCAACAGCACCAACAACTCCTTAGAAACGAGGGTGATAGACCTCTTGAATATCTTGGGCGATTTGGTTCACACCTAGGGTAACGATGGAGGAATGGAGGGGAAATCCCGAGTGGGTTCTTAAAATCCCAGGGTGGAAATTTTGTAATTTTTCCCAATATTAAGAGGCCACACGATTTGGCTGCATGGTTTGACAAACTGTGTGCTAACTGTGTGCATACTACCATCTAGAAGAAGAGGGTTGCATGATTTACCTAGGCAGGCCGCACAATTTTCCCTCGCAGTGCGCAGGCCGTGCGCCCAGGCTTGTCTTGCCCAGTTTTCCTTTCCTTCATTCCCCGAGCCCCCAAAACAATTCCACAACCTCTCATTCTTTAAGAAGACATCCCTTGAAGCCAAAAATAAGGGATTCAACCAAAACAACATGAAAACAAACCATTCCAAAAACAGGGATCTTACACTCACTATCATGATGGAACAATTATTTAATGGTTATTTTAAAATTTAACAAATTTTCTTTTCAAATAAAATGGTCTATTTATTTTATGTATAGTTTTTAGATTTTAAAAAGTGATTTTTGAATTTAAAAAATTAAGTACCTAAATGATGTTTTAATAATATTTTAGTGGTATCTCTATTCATCAATGAAAATAGACCTTGATTATTATTATTCATTAATTAGGATATTACCAATGTATACCATCCTAATTATTTTTCAATATGGATTATTCTTGCGATGAATGTTTTTTTGAAACTAACTCCATTTCATTCATTTTGATATGATGAATATTTTATGATTCTATGAACACATTTTTTTTTGATTTTCATTATATGATAATTGTGACCTATATATCCTTCCAATTTATTGGGTAAATTATTATATCTCATGAGATTATCATGGGAAACCAGTTGATGTGATCTATCCATTATGGGGAATAAGTCAAAGTGCTTGATCAGTTATGGGAAACTAGTCGATGTATTTTATCCACAATGGGAAATAGATGTTAATTTATAATTTGAATGTTTTGGTGGCTAAAATGAACATATAAAATTGTTTTTATATTTGTGAATATTATACATATATTTATGACATGAAATTAATTTTCAGGGTTATTTTATTATTATTTCTTATAGTTATTATTTTCCGAAGTGATAATGTTTTAATCCATAACTCATCTTTATATTCTTTGTTAGATTTTGTAATAATATTTTAATTTATGGTCATGATATCATAAATTTATTCTTATATTATTCTATCTCATGATCCTCATGTGATATATCCAATGTTTTCCCTTTCCAATATTTTTTTCTCAATATTTTCCTATGTTTCATTTCTTTGGGTATGAAGAAATTTTTTTGTAGGGTAGCACTATGAATAACTTTGATGAATGATCATTATGAGAGTTATTGATGATCTATCATAAAAAATATATTTTATATATACTTTCCAAATATTTTAAACCTTTAATGTTATCAAATGGATCATATTGTTATGTTATGAATATTCTTCTAAATAAATTTAATATTTAAATATACAAGGCTCGGGCCAGTAAAATTTCTATCAGATAAGGGTTTAGAAAATATTTAAAGATTATGGTTATAAATATTTTATGAAAATACAAGAGATAAGTTTTAGTATATGATAATATCCTAATGTTTTGGTAATGATCATGGATGGTTGTGACTAAACCTAAGGTGACATAGATTTTAGAGAAGGTTTCATTATTTTGACATCTTATAAAGGATTTTTCATGATTGATCACTATTTCTGATATCCATGATAACCATTTTTCTTATACTAAGTATTGAGGATAGAATAAAGAAATTGATGTTGTAATTGGTATTCTAAAATATTGAATAATATGTAATGAGAAGTTTCAAGGAATTATAATTCATATCCTCATTGATTATATGTTGAGTTATTTTTGGAAACCCTTAATGGTAAGGTGATCCCACCCCAAGTATATTATTCTTCTCGAGGTGAAGTTTGTGTGAAAGTGTTTTCTTCAAATCATTTGATTATAACATTAGTTTATTTTTATGTTATTCTTATAATGGATTGTACTTATCAATATAGAAACCATATAAATTTCCCAATAAGGGAATTTTAATTTCTTATTCTGAATGAACCTATGATCATTTATCAATGTGAGGATGAATATGAACATCCAATAGGAATTACATTAATATTTTGGATATTAATTCAAATACATAAGGATTGTCTATCTTAGATCGATGGGTAGAAACTTAACATCAAGGATATATCTATTATACATGAGTTTCATGATTTCTTTCTGAAATAATGTTTAAGTATTCAACCAAATTGGGATGTTGAGTTCTTAATTTAAATCTTGCACATCTTTATGACTATTTTAATGAAATCTTGTGGAATGGACCCAATTGAGTTGTATGATTCAAAGAAGATACTCTAATATAATCTTGAAAAGGTATTAATATATCCAAGTACATCACCTTAGGATGAAACTGTCGTGATTGTTATGAATTAATATGGATTAATATGAATATGCATTTATTATCAATAACATAACAATATCGTTATCAAGGAAATGTATACTCTACCCCACATTAATTAAGAGTTGATCAACTATGTGGATATATATACTTTTTTGACATTGAACTTTTATTTGAATATCATCAATTAAGGGTAAATTAAGAGGATATACCTAATATAGCATTCCGTATAAGGTCTGAACTGTAATGGCCCGGACCTCTCTGGTCCATTACTTTGTGAAATGTTGGTGTTGGAGGTGTTCTGGGAGGTCAAGGGTCTTATCCCCAACACTTTGCCAATTTTCTAGTTCTGTGAACAGTGTTTCCAGTTTTATGAACAGTAACAGATCAGTGAGACAGATCGGTGAGACAGATCGGTGAGACAGATCGGTGAGACAGATCGGTGAGACAGATCAGTGAGACAGATCGGTGAGACAGATCGGTGTGACAGATCAGTTTCACAGATCGGTGTGACAGATCAGTTTCACAGATCAGTTTCACAGATCGGTGAGACAGATCGGTGAGACAGATCGGTGTGACAGATCAGTTTCACAGATCAGTTTCACAGATCAGTGAGACAGATCGGTGAGACAGATCGGTGAGACAGATCGGTGAGACAGATCGGTGTGACAGATCAGTTTCACAGATCAGTTTCACAGATCGGTGAGACAGATCGGTGAGACAGATCGGTGAGACAGATCGGTGAGACAGATCGGTGAGACAGATCGGTGAGACAGATCGGTGAGACAGATCGGTGAGACAGATCGGTGAGACAGATCGGTGAGACAGATCGGTGAGACAGATCGGTGAGACAGATCAGTGAGACAGATCGGTGAGACAGATCGGTGTGACAGATCAGTTTCACAGATCAGTTTCACAGATCGGTGTGACAGATCAGTTTCACAGATCGGTGAGACAGATCAGTTTCACAGATCAGTTTCATGTACAGTAACGGTGGGTGAACAGTGTTTCCAGACTCCTACAGTTTTTCCCCTTTTGACGTTTCCTTTGACGTAAAATACATTTAAAGCCTTATTTTTTAAGGGCTCTTAAGGCCGATTCAAATGCCATAAATCCTATATTAATTTTTCCTAAGGCTTGGAATGTTTCACTTGGTCAAACCGCGTGGGTTAATGCGATCCGTTTTTAATGGAGAATTAACCGGATCTTAAACCATCACCTCGTTAAATCTTAAAAAGGGACGAGACATCATTCTTCCTGGTTCTTTCCCTTTGTTCTCGATTAAGAGGCACTAGAACCTTTCAATCCTTCCCGTAGGAGTTTCACAATCAACCTTTACTCCTAGGATCAGTTCCGCTCTGTTGGATGCAACCAAGCTGTGTCGATCATTCTTCCACATAAGTTATCGCGAGGGGAGGATCGTGACCTGCTGTGTGGATAAAGGACGTCAAGAACTCTTCGAGGTAGGGGATTCATGGCTTCTCTAATTATATATGTGCAATCGTAGAGTTAGCATGATTTATTCCTTTGGATCACAATGAAATTGACCTAATTAAATACTTGAACCGGATTAAAAGAATTGGTTGATCGCATGCTGTTGCTTTATACCGTGATAACGGTTTGCCTCATGTTTTCCTAGATATAGTGATATCTATGTTTTCTTTGATTTATTGTTCGTTCATGATTGAAATTGATAATGAACGTAAAGTCGGAATTAATTGTTGATTAATTGGCTAAAGATAAAGAGGCATGTAAATTAATCTGGTTGTTGTCGTTGTTGTAGTTGTTCTAATTTGAGGATAATCAAATTAGGGAAGTAAGCATGGTTATTTAATTGTGATAGCTTACTGATTAGGTATCCATGATTGGAACCTACGAATAACAAATCTGTTAATTCAATATGGTTTAGAGAACAGATTATGTGGGAATTTCAAAAAGGGTTCTGAGTTACCCTCTTGTTTGTTAAAGGGCCGAGAGCCCATTTTGTGATGTTTGTTTTCCTGCTGCTTGTGCTGTGATGTGAGCCTGGATGGTTGTTGTGATATGTGGAGGCATGGAGGCCTTATAGTTGTGGCAGCGGATGATTCCTAGTGTGGCGAGATGCATCGGTTTATGCATATGGGTGTCAGGGAGGACACCGGGGGTGATGGAATGGGACGGATGTGGTTGCTGGTTGCTTGTGGTTTTCTTGAATGTTAATCTGCTTTGCTTTTCCCCACTGCTCAAGGCAGCTGGTCTTGCTTACCCTCATTCTGAAGGAGGCGAAGACACGCGGGGTATGCCACGTGCTTTCCGTGTTTAGCCTCTCGATGGAGGATGGGTCTATGCTCTTTCTATAGGCGGCAAAGACTCGACGGGTAGTATATCTACTCACCGTGTTGAGCCTCCTTTGTGTTTAGAAGCATAGGATGTTTTTCTAGAATGCCTGGGAATGTGGAAAAGTATTTCTGTATTGAATGTTTGATTAAATGGTGAAAATCCACGGGGATGGAGATGCTGGAATTTAAAGGTGATGTGAATCTTAAAAAGGAGCAGTTGTATTGAATGTGACGCCATTTCAGTTAAATGGGGAATTGTTCAATCTTAATTAATGCTTAAAGAATTAACTAATGTACAGTGGAACTGATAAATGAGAATGGAGTAATCTAATAAAGCTCTTCAATTGGTTGTGTGCTTATAGGATACCTAGTCTTAGAAGTAGCAGCCTGGAGTCTGAGAGACGTTAGCTGCAGTTGTATCTAAGACTAGGTAATGCCCATAGTGTGGATGTGAGTTACTTATATATTCTGTACTTTTTGTGTTTCTATATGCTACTCCACCCTGTCGGTAAGGGCAACTAACACCCCGGGGATTCTGAGCCCTGGGGGGGTGTTTTCCCCAACATTCTGATGGGAGGTTGAATGGCTGACTACCCCCTTTGGCCCAGCTCTCTTCTCTTGGTAGATCTTAGTGCTGGTAGGCACAGTGGTTAGTTTTACCCATATATGTGTGTAGAGGGCTGTAATGGCTTGTGGTTATTTCACACACATATATTCTGGATATAGTATCCTATGGACTACTATAGGTGTAACGTGTATAGGCTGTGATGGCTTGAGGATCCTTACTCGGTGTATGGGCTGTAATGGCTTGAGGTATAATACCCGACGAATGATACACGTTATGCGAGCTGTGGTGGCTCCCGGAAACTACCTGGTTAATTTTGGTTGTGAGGATTGTGTGGAGCTTAGCCCAGGTGTCTGCGGGCAAGCCTATGTGGTGCACGTGGTGCAGATTGTGGAGCTTGACCCATGTTGATACGGGCAAGCCTTTGGATAGAGATGCACAGGACGTATGTCGTTGGGGAAAAGCGGCAAACCAGTGGGGAAGTAGTAGCGGGGTACCCTTGATATTCTTTATTATATGATATATTCTTGTATGCGTTACTTGGTGAGAGTAGCCATGGTGAGGTTGGGAACATAATATACCTGTTTAGGTGACGAGTTAGTTTCACTTGTTGTTCACTGGGATTTAGCATGCTTTCTTTACTTTTGCACGAGAGTCTTGGGGAGGATCCTACTGAGTATACTGTTATACTCACCCTATGTACATATAAACTGTTTTTCAGGTCACTTGGAGTAGGTTGGAGATCAAGCTGGTTACTACTAGCTTGCGGTTGGAGGAGGAGCTGTTCGGGCTTGTGGTCGCTGCCGTTTTACTTTCTTTTGGGTACTTTTAGTTTCCCCTTTCAGTTGTAGTACTTTTGCATGACATTTCATATATGTACTTGGGTTTCTTTTACATTTCAGTTATGAGTTGGAGTTGGTTGGATTCTATTCTATCTCTCTCTTCTGCATGTGTTCTCTTAGAGGGTAATGCCTCCCATTTGTGTGTGTATTATACCCTCGGTGCTAGTCGCCAACCCGGGGCCTACTGGAGGCGGGACTCGGGGGTCATTATCTCCCTTTTCACATTGCCGGCCCAGGAGGGGTACACTTTGTGGGGAGGGGGTCGTGACAGAGTGGTATCAGAGGTCTGGTTGAGGGATAGGATGGAGTTTGGAGTTAGGCACAGGTGAGGATGCATGGGATGGTAGGGAAACGGTGTCATTCATGTTTAGAAAGTGGGGTAAACACTGGAGACCGGCAGAGACATAGGCGTTCAGGGCCCCCTATGATCTGTTGCACGGACATTTAAGTTTACGATGGCTACTAAACAAAGTGATACTGGTTGCAGGGTAGAGACCTAGGAAAGGATCATGCATCATTATTCCTTGCGCCTGTGTTTGAATGGGTAGACATTGGGATAGGTAACCTAAAATTAATAAAACAAAATAATTAATTAATTAATGTTGAGTCTTCCATATTCCAGGATTAGGAGCTCTAACGATTGTTATTTTACAGGTATGGCTCCAGGTCGGCATCCCCGTCAGGTTTGCGTAGAAGGTGCCCAGCAGGCTGTTCCAGCAGATCGCCGCCGGGTAGAGGTTGACGACGATGACACTTGGAGGAAGACACTCCGAGAGTTTCAGCGCCAGAGTCTACAGAAGTACGAGGGCTCCGTTTCAGATGCAGTCACAGAAGACTGGTTGGAGGAGGTCGAGATAGGCTTCAGTTCGATTCGTGCTCGGAAGGAACACTGGGTGTCCTTGGTTGTGACGATGTTGCGTGGAGCAGCGAGACAGTGGTGGTTCTTGTTCCTCGGGGATCGTGAGGAGTCAGCGATCTCATGGGAGGAGTTTCGAGACAGGTTTAGAGTCGAGTTTCTTTCTTCAACTGCGAAGGCATCTAGTCGCCAGGAGCTTCTTACCCTTCGACAGGGGAGCTCCAGTGTTCGGGAGTTTGGAATCCGTTTCAGGAACCTTCTACGATATGCTTCAGACCTGTTACCAGATGATGAGGCCAGGGCGAGGCATTTCGAGGAGGCTTTGCGTCCAGAGATCCAGCGCCAGGTCACCCCATTTATGCTGAAGACATATCTTGAGGTGCTGGCGAGGGCAGAGGTTGTTGAGAGAACTTTGTCTAGGACCGGATCGTCACGAGAGGGGAATCGTCATGATTCCTCAAGAAGCAGAGCTGTGGTCCGGGGTTCCCGGTTTTCAGGGCAGAAGAGTTTCCGTTCACCTGGGGGTAGGTCCCGGCCCTTCCCATCTCATTTCTCCGGAGGTAGCAACTCTCAGACCTATGCCAAGGGATCAGGCGCTTGTTTTTCTTGTGGTGGACGTGGTCATCAGCAGCGGGAGTGCCCAACTTTTCAGAGCAGTCATCGTGCACCAGGCGCTCCACTCCAAGTTCCTCCGTTGAGGCAGTTCCAGCCGAGGCAGCAGCAGCAGGTTGCACCAGCTTTAGATCACCAGAGGGTAGATGGAGCAGGCAGAGGACAACCCCATGACGCTCCCCGTCCTCAGAGAGCAGAGCGCGGCCGTGGTGGTGGTCGTCATCAGGGTCAGAGAGGCCGTGGAGGTGGTCGTGGTCAGCTTCATGCTCTAGCATTGCCAGCTCCAGGCGATCCAGACGTCGTCCGAGGTACCCTTTGCTTGTTTTCTACCTTGGTGTATGCCTTGTTTGATTCAGGAGTGACACACTCCTTTATATCCCCTACCCTTGTCCACGCTTTGGGACTTGAGGTAGAGAGGCTTCCAGTGCCCTTGGCGTTGACTATGCCAGTTGGAGGTCGAGCTAGCTTGTTTGAAGTATGTAAAGACTGTGAGCTAGTGTTGGGGCAGCATCGCTCTTGGGGAGATTTCCTATGTTTACGAATACAACCATATGATGTCATCCTCGACATGGATTGGTTGTATTCGGTGCAGGCTATTGTGGATTGCTACAGGAAGAAGGTCGTTTTCTTTGATGAAGATGGAGAGGAAGTAGTGTTTGTTGGTGAGAGAGATCCTCGGATGAGTCATAGACGAGTTTCATCCTTATCATCCATGATGGCTGGGATGATGCTGAGTTCTTCAGAGGTTCAACAGCTGGCGTTTCCTAGGGTCGTAGAAGAGTACCCTGACGTCTTTCCAGAAGAGGTTGTATCCTTACCCCCTCGACGGAAGATCGAGTTTGGGATCGAGCTACAGCCAGGAGCGTCTCCCATCACTATGTCTCCATATAGGATGGCCCCTTCTGAGTTACGAGAGCTACGTATTCAGCTCGATGGTCTATTGCAGTGTGGTTTTGTTCGGCCAAGTGTGTCACCGTGGGGTGCACCAGTCTTGTTCGTGAAAAAGGCTGATGGCAGTTTGCGGTTGTGCGTCGATTATCGTCGCTTAAACAAAGTGACAATAAAGAACCGTTATCCTCTCCCGCGGATTGATGACCTATTCGATCAACTGAAGGGTGCAAGTTGGTTTTCAAAGATCGACTTGCGGTCAGGATATCATCAGATGCGTGTAAAGGATGAGGATATCCCGAAGACTGCTTTCCGCTGTCGTCATGGGCATTATGAGTTTGTTGTAATGCCATTCGGCGTGACAAATGCTCCAGTTGTTTTCATGGGGTTGATGAATGCTGTGTTCCGTGAATTCTTGGACAAGTTTGTTGTGGTTTTCATTGACGACATCCTTGTGTACTCCACATCTGAAGAAGAGCATGCAGAACATCTACGAGCTGTTTTGGGAGTTCTTCGCCAACATCGGTTGTTTGGGAAGTTGTCCAAGTGTGAGTTCTGGGCTCGAGAAGTTCGTTTCTTGGGACATGTTGTGTCCCAACAGGGAGTAGCTGTGGATCCTTCGAAGATAGAAGCAGTGGTGTCTTGGCCAGCCCCCAAGACCGTGTCAGAGGTGCGAAGTTTCCTTGGTCTCGCAGGCTATTATAGGAGGTTTGTGGCTAATTTCTCCCGAGTTGCGACTCCTCTGACAGCTTTGACCAGGAAGGATCAAGCGTTCATATGGACTGATCAGTGTCAGACAGCTTTCGAGTATCTAAAGGAGAAGTTGGTAAGTGCTCCAGTCCTTTGTCTTCCAACGGAGGGAGTCCAGTTTGATGTTTTCTGTGATGCTTCACATCTGGGGCTAGGCTGTGTTCTCATGCAGCAGAGGTCAGTTGTTTCTTATGGGTCTCGGCAGTTGCGTCCCCATGAACGCAACTATGCCACCCATGATCTTGAGTTGGCAGCCGTGGTGTTTGCGCTGAAGTTGTGGAGACATTACCTCATTGGAGAGCGCTTTGTGGTTTTCACCGATCATAAGAGTTTGAGGTATGTTTTCTCTCAGCGGGATTTGAACTTGCAGCAGCGTCGGTGGATGGAGTTCTTGCAGGAATACGACTTCGAAATATCGTATACACCTGGGAAGGGAAATGTTGTTGCTGATGCACTGAGCCGAAAGTCACGTAATGATGTTGTGCGTGAATCTGGTGATTCCTGGAGAGGTATGGAAGAGCTAGCAGCTTTGCATCTTGATATGGGAGAAGTTGGAGGAAGAGGTTGTCTTTTCCAGATGACGGTGCAGTCGTCCCTGATGCAAAAGGTGGAAGAGTCTCAGTTGGGTGATCTAGAGGTGGAAGTTTTGAGAGACAGAGTTGTTTGTGGGGAGGCCCCTGATAGTTGGTCAGAGGATGAACAACACCGAGTGTTGTATCATGACAGGCTTTTTGTTCCCTTGGCGATGCGCGAGACGGTTCTCCGAGAGTTCCATAGATCACCCTTAGCTGTACATCCTGGTGTGACGAAGATGTATCGATCCTTGAGGAGTCAGTTTTGGTGGCCTGGGCTGAAGCGTTCAGTTCCAGAATGTGTGTCTCGATGTTTAGTCTGCCAGAAGGTGAAGGCCGAACACCGTGTTCCTGGTGGTCTTCTCCAGCACTTAGAGATTCCTCAGTGGAAGTGGGAGGACATCTCAATGGACTTTGTTACAGGTTTACCTCGATCTCCGGGAGGACATGATGCTATATGGGTGGTAGTGGATCGTTTAACTAAATCGGCCCACTTCATAGCAATCAAGGAGTCGAGCTCAGTGGAGGTTTTGTCGAGGCAGTATCTGGAGGAGGTGGTGAGGCTTCACGGAGTTCCTAAGACGATCATTTCTGATCGAGACCCCCGTTTTACCTCGAGGGTGTGGAGAGGTCTCCAGCATGCTTTTGGCTCTCAGCTATGCCTTAGCACTGCTTTTCATCCTCAAACGGATGGTCAGACAGAGCGAACCATCCAAACTCTTGAAGACATGTTGCGCTCTTGTGTTCTTGATTTTGGAGGTTCATGGGTGAAACACTTACCTTTGGTAGAGTTCGCTTACAATAATAGTTTTCACTCTACCATCGGCATGGCACCGTTTGAAGCCTTGTATGGCCGGCCATGCCGTTCTCCGTTGTGCTGGACTGGGGTCGGAGAGTCAGCAATTCTCGGACCAGAACTAGTGCAGAATACGACGGAGATGGTTCAAGTGATTCGTGAGAGGATGAAGACAGCACAAGATCGTCAGAAATCTTATGCGGATCAAAGAAGGAGACCCTTAGAGTTTAATGTTGGGGATCATGTGTTTCTGAAGGTGACTCCCCGTCGTGGGCAGCGAAGGTTTGGTCGCGGGAGTAAGCTTTCTCCCCGTTTTGTTGGGCCTTTCGAGGTGTTAGCTCGTGTTGGAGCTGTGGCATATCGAGTAGCACTTCCCCCTCGGATGAGTCGGATACATGATGTTTTTCATGTATCGCAGCTCCGTCATTATCTTCATGATGAATCTCATGTTATCGATTGGGGAGAGATCGATATTGATGATGATGCAACCTTCGAGGAGCGACCTGTGGAGATCCAAGACCACAAGGGGAAGGTGTTACGTGGGCGTTCTATTCCTTTAGTTCGTGTCTTGTGGCGACACGGTGGCATGGAGGAGAGTACCTGGGAGCGTGAGTCACAGATACGTGCTCAGTACCCAGAGTTGTTTAATGTTTAACTCCTTTCATGTAATGATGTTTTCTCTGTGGTTGGACCTTTCATGTTTTATTTATGTACCTTTGATGTGATGTTGTGAATGAATTGTTTGGGTATGGATTGTTTGTTCCCGGATGTCATAGTTTTGTTCCAGCTTTTGAACAACTCATGGTGGTTTTCCCCTGAGAGGTATCTTATGGGGTGGTTGTTCGAACCCCACTTTTCTTCTGGATTGGTTTTAAATTCTCGAGGACGAGAATGTTTTGAGAGGTATCTAATGTAATGGCCCGGACCTCTCTGGTCCATTACTTTGTGAAATGTTGGTGTTGGAGGTGTTCTGGGAGGTCAAGGGTCTTATCCCCAACACTTTGCCAATTTTCTAGTTCTGTGAACAGTGTTTCCAGTTTTGTGAACAGTAACAGATCAGTGAGACAGATCGGTGAGACAGATCGGTGAGACAGATCGGTGAGACAGATCGGTGAGACAGATCAGTGAGACAGATCGGTGAGACAGATCGGTGTGACAGATCAGTTTCACAGATCAGTTTCACAGATCGGTGTGACAGATCAGTTTCACAGATCAGTTTCACAGATCAGTGAGACAGATCGGTGAGACAGATCGGTGTGATAGATCAGTTTCACAGATCAGTTTCACAGATCGGTGAGACAGATCGGTGAGACAGATCGGTGAGACAGATCGGTGAGACAGATCGGTGAGACAGATCGGTGAGACAGATTGGTGTGACAGATCAGTTTCACAGATCAGTTTCACAGATCGGTGAGACAGATCGGTGAGACAGATCGGTGAGACAGATCGGTGAGACAGATCGGTGAGACAGATCGGTGAGACAGATCGGTGAGACAGATCGGTGAGACAGATCGGTGAGACAGATCGGTGAGATAGATCAGTGAGACAGATCGGTGAGACATATCGGTGTGACAGATCAGTTTCACAGATCAGTTTCACAGATCGGTGTGACAGATCAGTTTCACAGATCAGTTTCACAGATCGGTGAGACAGATCAGTTTCACAGATCAGTTTCATGTACAGTAACGGTGGGTGAACAGTGTTTCTAGACTCCTACAGTTTTGCCCCTTTTGACGTTTCCTTTGACGTAAAATACATTTAAAGCCTTATTTTTTAAGGGCTCTTAAGGCCGATTCAAATGCCATAAATCCTATATTAATTTTTCCTAAGGCTTGGAATGTTTCACTTGGTCAAACCGCGTGGGTTAATGCGATCCGTTTTTAATGGAGAATTAACCGGATCTTAAACCATCACCTCGTTAAATCTTAAAAAGGGACGAGATATCATTCTTCCTGGTTCTTTCCCTTTGTTCTCGATTAAGAGGCACTAGAACCTTTCAATCCTTCCCGTAGGAGTTTCACAATCAACCTTTACTCCTAGGATCAGTTCTGCTCTGTTGGATGCAACCAAGCTGTGTCGATCATTCTTCCACATAAGTTGTCGTGAGGGGAGGATCGTGACCTGCTGTGTGGATAAAGGACGTCAAGAACTCTTCGAGGTAGGGGATTCATGGCTTCTCTAATTATATATGTGCAATCGTAGAGTTAGCATGATTTATTCCTTTGGATCACAATGAAATTGACCTAATTAAATACTTGAACCGGATTAAAAGAATTGGTTGATCGCATGCTGTTGCTTTATACCGTGATAACGGTTTGCCTCATGTTTTCCTAGATATAGTGATATCTATGTTTTCTTTGATTTATTGTTCGTTCATGATTGAAATTGATAATGAACGTAAAGCCGGAATTAATTGTTGATTAATTGGCTAAAGATAAAGAGGCATGTAAATTAATCTGGTTGTTGTCGTTGTTGTAGTTGTTCTAATTTGAGGATAATCAAATTAGGGAAGTAAGCATGGTTATTTAATTGTGATAGCTTACTGATTAGGTATCCATGATTGGAACCTACGAATAACAAATCTGTTAATTCAATATGGTTTAGAGAACAGATTATGTGGGAATTTCAAAAAGGGTTCTGAGTTACCCTCTTGTTTGTTAAAGGGCCGAGAGCCCATTTTGTGATGTTTGTTTTCCTGCTGCTTGTGCTGTGATGTGAGCCTGGATGGTTGTTGTGATATGTGGAGGCATGGAGGCCTTATAGTTGTGGCAGCGGATGATGCCTAGTGTGGCGAGATGCATCGGTTTATGCATATGGGTGTCAGGGAGGACACCGGGGGTGATGGAATGGGACGGATGTGGTTGCTGGTTGCTTGTGGTTTTCTTGAATGTTAATCTGCTTTGCTTTTCCCCACTGCTCAAGGCAGCTGGTCTTGCTTACCCTCATTCTGAAGGAGGCGAAGACACGCGGGGTATGCCACGTGCTTTCCGTGTTTAGCCTCTCGATGGAGGATGGGTCTATGCTCTTTCTATAGGCGGCAAAGACTCGACGGGTAGTATATCTACTCACCGTGTTGAGCCTCCTTTGTGTTTAGAAGCATAGGATGTTTTTCTAGAATGCCTGGGAATGTGGAAAAGTATTTCTGTATTGAATGTTTGATTAAATGGTGAAAATCCACGGGGATGGAGATGCTGGAATTTAAAGGTGATGTGAATCTTAAAAAGGAGCAGTTGTATTGAAAGTGACGCCATTTCAGTTAAATGGGGAATTGTTCAATCTTAATTAATGATTAAAGAATTAACTAATGTACAGTAGAACTGATAAATGAGAATGGAGTAATCTAATAAATCTCTTCAATTGGTTGTGTGCTTATAGGATACCTTGTCTTAGAAGTAGCAGCCTGGAGTCTGAGAGATGTTAGCTGCAGTTGTATCTAAGACTAGTTAATGCCCATAGTGTGGATGTGAGTTACTTATATATTCTGTACTTTTTGTGTTTCTATACGCTACTCCACCCTGTCGGTAAGGGCAACTGACACCCCGGGGATTCTGAGCCCTGGGGGGGTGTTTTCCCCAACATTCTGATGGGAGGTTGAATGGCTGACTACCCCCTTTGGCCCCGCTCTCTTCTCTTGGTAGATCTTAGTACTGGTAGGCACAGTGGTTAGTTTTACCCATATATGTGTGTAGAGGGCTGTAATGGCTTGTGGTTATTTCACACACATATATTCTGGATATAGTATCCTATGGACTACTATAGGTGTAACGTGTATAGGCTGTGATGGCTTGAGGATCCTTACTCGGTGTATGGGCTGTAATGGCTTGAGGTATAATACCCGACGAATGATACACGTTATGCGAGCTGTGGTGGCTCCCGGAAACTACCTGGTTACTTTTGGTTGTGAGGATTGTGTGGAGCTTAGCCCATGTGTCTGCGGGCAAGCCTATGTGGTGCACGTGGTGCAGATTGTGGAGCTTGACCCATGTTGATACGGGCAAGCCTTTGGAGAGAGATGCACAGGACGTATGTCGTTGGGGCAAAGCGGCAAACCAGTGGGGAAGTAGTAGCGGGGTACCCTTGATATTCTTTATTATATGCTATATTCTTGTATGCGTTACTTGGTGAGAGTAGACATGGTGAGGTTGGGAACATAATATACCTGTTTAGGTGATGAGTTAGTTTCACTTGTTGTTCACTGGGCTTTAGCATGCTTTCATTACTTTTGCACGAGAGTCTTGGGGAGGATCTTACTGAGTATACTGTTATACTCACCCTATGTACATATAAACTGTTTTTCAGGTCACTTGGAGCAGGTTGGAGATCAAGCTGGTTACTACTAGCTTGCGGTTGGAGGAGGAGCTGTTCGGGCTTGTGGTCGCTGCCGTTTTACTTTCTTTTGGGTACTTTTAGTTTCCCCTTTCAGTTGTAGTACTTTTGCATGACATTTCATATATGTACTTGGGTTTCTTTTACATTTCAGTTATGAGTTGGAGTTGGTTGGATTCTATTCTATCTCTCTCTTCTGCATGTGTTCTCTTAGAGGGTAATGCCTCCCATTTGTGTGTGTATTATACCCTCGGTGCTAGTCGCCAACCCGGGGCCTACTGGAGGCGGGACTCGGGGGTCATTATCTCCCTTTTCACATTGCCGGCCCAGGAGGGGTACACTTTGTGGGGAGGGGGTCGTGACATGAACACTATAAATTTATAGTGATTTCTTTTGGTCATACTAATTCCACTAATATATTTGAATAATTAATGAATAGATTTTTTAGAGAATACGTTGATTAGTTTTTG
Organism: Viscum album; assembly: GCA_963277665.1. Lineage (NCBI taxonomy): Eukaryota > Viridiplantae > Streptophyta > Magnoliopsida > Santalales > Viscaceae > Viscum > Viscum album. The sequence goes on along the minus strand of OY728164.1, from coordinate 279,649,941 downwards.
GTTTTCTTTATATATTATATTATTATATATTCAAAGAGAATGGTAGAGTAAGAAGATCACTTGAGTATCATGTTTAAGGCATTGAGGAAGGATATGTCATCTGAATAAATTATCAAGTCTGAATTTTGGTTTATGAAATTTTTATTCATGGTTCATATAATCTCAAGAGATGGTATATCAGTAGATCATAGAATTATATGAATTATTAGGAAATGTCCACGATAGACCATAGTAAATGAAATCCATATTTTTCATTGGATGGATGTATATTTTTTTATTTTGGGAGGGATTTCGTCTAATTATTTAATAGTCTCAAAAAGTTGACTCAGAAAAGATTTAAGTTCACTTCAATGAAGAAATATGAATAAAAATTCATGGAGATAAAAATATGGTTGTTCATGGGACCTATTCTCACAAAATCATGTAGTGGAGAATGTTTTTTGATATATAGTTATGAATTAAATAAGGGACTATGATATATTTTCATGTATAATGATATGGTTATAGCTTATGCCTCATGTTGAATCAAGGCTCACGAGTAAAATTTACCAACTATGATTATAATTTAATTGTGGTATTTATTCCATTAAATATACACAGGAATTATCTCTATAGATAAAAGTTTTACATATATACTAATCACAAAATTTTATAGTATATTTTCACACAAAAATAACTAAACATTCACCCAGTAAGATAGTTAAAGATAATTAAATTTTATTACTACTCCATACATTACCATCCTTGGAAGGAGAACGATGTGGTTGATTATTTGAGTTAGAATGACCTTGAAATTTGATTTATAATGTGTATCATAAAGTGTATAATATTTATAGATTTTTAAATGAATGGTTAGGAAATCTTGAATGATGGGTAGGAATATTATCTTTTTCAAATAATATTAGAACCATTTATTTATGTGAGGATTAGGTAGGTGCCAAAGGAATATGAGGAGTTATAAAATTATGTGATAAATATTTATGAGTTCAGCCTTGGTTTTGATGGAATAATAAGGTTCAAGAACCAATTCTGTGTCCCACCCACAATATATTTTAAGAAGGATCTATTGGATGAGGCTTAGAGTTCATCATTCTCTATTTATCATTGAAGCACACAGTTGTACAAAGACATGAAGTGGTATCTCTGATGGGACAACATGAAAAGTCATATTTTTTAATACTTTTCTTAGTGATTGGGTTTTCTGTTATTTAATTATTAGAGACAAAATTTCACGGGGATGTAATAACTACTAACAATACATGAATGTAAATGGTAAAACTTCACCACATATTTTTTCATCGAAGTCGAAAAAACATCAGAATGACATATTGATATATATATTTTTATAGTCAATCATATTACATTGTCAAGAAACATAATTATTATCAATTCATACATTTAATTTGATCATCTTTCGATCATATATATTATGATAGAGTTATGATTCTATAGATTACCACTTTATATCGTATCTAATCTATACCAATGGTTAATGTCTATTTTATGGTGAAGTCTTCATAATTATTTGTATCAGAGATGAATAAAAGTAAGATGAATCATCCTTATAAATATAGTTAGACTAAACTAACCATTAAAACCATTAATTAGATTATTATATCTTGTTCTATAAATTTCAAAGGATTTCGGGATCAACACCATCATCTAGTCAAGTTTTCGTACAACAATATCCTTCACTCAAGCATTCAAATTGATTCTTATAAGTCCCTATATGGTAGGAATTGTAGAACTACATCATATAGAAATGATGTTAGAGAAATGAAGATATTGGTACATAATATAGTTGAGGAAATATAATAAAATGTTATGACCATTCAACATCACATGAAAGCATCTCCGAGTCGAAAAAAAACGTTATGTTGACAATCATCAAAAAGATCTAGAGATCGAAGTTAGTGAAAATAAATTACTACAAACATATAACTATAATAGGGTGATGATGTTTTTAATGGTGGGAAATATATGACCTCGCAGTATTAGTCCTTTTTAAATCCTTGATCGTATTTGGATAGTAGCAAATCGATTAGAACTTCCATCGAATCTCCCTTAGGTTCACGATTAGATATATGTGTCCTTATTGATGAAGAAAATACCTTATCCTTAACATGTAATAAACTCATAGGTCCTACCACTAGAACAAGATCATAATTATGATGAAAAACCTATATAAATATGGATTTCTAGGGATAAAGTATAGTGTAACAAGACAACAAACCTAGTTAATTCCACTACATAAACCAAAAATTTGAAAAAGCTATGCAGGAACATGGTGATGTAATGAAACATATGTATAATAATTTTATTTTCATAGTGATGAATTTATAGGGAGAAATTAATTTTATTGGGGGTATAATTTAACACCCTGTTATTTTAAAATTTATTTCTATTTAAATAATATGATGACATGCGTTACAAGCAACAACATGATTAGACAAACCACATAACATTATTAAATTATTATGTGATCGTTATTCCATAGATGTTGAATTGGAAAGAATGAAAATTAATATCTACATTACGAAAAATATATTTCCTACACATTTATAAAACTAATTTATCATTATTCAAATTAGTATAATTAAAATAAAAAATTATTTGAAAAGAAAAGATATGTTTTTATGGGATATTTGTTTTTATGAATGAAATATATCATTGTATTAATAAATTACATTAATATCTATATTATAATGATTTAAATTAAATTTATATATCATTTAATTGAATTAATTTTCTAAATATAGAAAAATATATTTTTTTATTCAATGGATTATAATAAATCAAGTTTTCTGCTTATTTTGATTTTTTTTCTAGAAAATAGTTTTATCAGATTTTGCACACATAGATTAAAATTATCTTCTTAAATTTATAGGTATTTAAAAATATAAAATTAATTACATATTTATAATTATGATGTTAAAATTTGGTAATTAGCCCATTTTTTTGGATAACATTTATAGTAATCGTGGTAAAATCAATCACCTCGATAACGGGTAAATCAAGTTAATCTAGATTAATAATAGGCGATAATGCCATAAGGGTTCATCCTAATTATTATTAGATGAATTATATTCATCCCATAACATATTAAGGGAGTTTTAAATTATTATATTTGAATTCCAACATTTTTCATGATTTATTTAATGCTAAATGTAATGAGTAGTGTCAAAATTGACAATAATGATATCTTATAAAAATAATATTATATTAAATTATTTAAATATCATAAAAAATTTTAAATATGAAAATTGGTTATTAAATGGTCAAAAAATTAATTACTCTACCATTTATGATTAAAATTTTACCTTATATTTAATTATTAGAACCCCTTAATAATAATTTTTTTACTATAGTTAAAATTAAAATTTGTTAAATGAGGGTGAATCAAAATGATATGGATTAAAATTACTTTAAAATTTTTTTAAATTATATCGATTGATAGGATTAAAATCATATCCTAATTTATATTATAAGACATGAAAATTTGGTGGATTTTTTCTTATGAATTAATTTATTATATTTTTCTCTTTGTAGAATTTTCAAAACTACCATCAACTCAGATATAAACAGGAGCCTCATCACTGATTTTAACAACTTTGAAGCATAAATATCGACCAAAACCTGAAAAATTTAAATCTATAAATCACTAAACACTTCATAGTTTATTTTTTCATCCCAAAATTACTACCCTATATCCTTTTAAAGAAGATAAAAAAGGATACGTTTCAAAGAAAATGTAATCACATTAACTGATCACTTTATTTTCTACTCTTCCTAACCTCTTCAAAATAAATGGTGTTATTAATAAAATAATAATTAAAATATAATAAATATTCTGAAATGTTATTATGATTATTAAAACAATATTATACTTTTTATTTCCCACCAAGGTAAATGTGAATGTATTTCCCATGTGTACGTATGGATTACCCTCAACACATAGTAATAGAATTTATTTTTCACCAACATATTTTATGGATGGGTATTATTAGGGGTTTAATTTAAAAATATTATAATTATGAAATTATTAATCTAAAATTAATTATATATAATATTTACCTTCTTATCATCCAAACCATTTATAAATGATAATGTCATTCATGCGTACGTGTGGACTACCACCTCCATGAATCAAAGTGATTCATTTTTCATTTAAACTTTACATAGATAGTAATGAGGATTAATTTTCTGAATATATTAGAAATATATAAACAATTAATAATTTTGGAAATTTATATTATTATTTTTAATTGTTTAATTCCATCCATTTAAAATTTAAAATAGGGTTCATGCATACTAATGGCCTACCATCACTATAAACGGTGTAATTCATTTTTCTATCTTTAATTTTTATGAATGATTATAAATATGCATAAAATTAATATATATTTTGCCTAAAAATTTATTACAACACTTGAAAATTTTAAAACATGGTCAAATTATAATGATGGGACTTTAGAACCGAAATATATTTGGAAAAAAAGCAGTTTTCATCCAGAACTGTGATTTTAATAAAAATGTAAATAAAAAAGTAATAAGATGTCATAAATAAATCATTAATGGTAATATATATATGAATATTTTTTTAATACTTGTATAAAGAATCCATATTTGTTATACATTAGTATTAAATGTGAACAAGGAAATGAGATATTTGAGGTAAAGTATTTTCATCTCACTTTTATTTTAGTGGGACACATACAATATTCACCACTTGTTTCTTTTATGTTATGTATAAACATAAAAATGAATTTATTTTATGATTAATTTCATAAAAATTATGATATATTAAAATCCCTATTTTTTTCATGGGTAATATGACTCCAAATTTACCATAGTGTTATTTTTTTATTTCAGAGTCGCACAGAAATTCAAGATTATTTATGCTTAAGCCACCATTGGGGAATATTTCCTTCCATATCTGTGTTATCTGAAAATGATTAAAAAAAGGTTTTTTTATATTACCCTATGAATTTTAAAGTAAATTTTACCTATTTTTGATATTATATGAAATTTTTTTAAGGGATTTTATTTTTCATTTCCAAAATGCAGTACTTTTTTACTTTTCTGAAAAAAGTAAAGGGGTATTTTTTAATATTATTCAACACGAATGAAATTTCCCATAATCATGAAACCACAATTATTTTAAACATACATTAATTTATTATAAGGTAATTTTAAAATAAAATCTTTCCATTATTACGTATCCAATTTTTAGATTCTAAAAAGAGATTTTCAAATTTCAAAGGGTATTTCCCACTAAAAAGAATGAGTGATATTTTAGTGGTTTATTTATTCATAAAAAATAACGAATTATTATAATTATGTTTTTATAGATTTATTATCCAAGTATAAAATAATTATTTGTTATTTATATTTTTTATTATTATTATGGAAACTTTTTATAAAAACTATTTCCACACGTTTTTCTATGATTAATTATTGATGAAACCCATTTCTTTGATAGGTTTCGATATGATGAATGTTTTATAATAATAATTAACTAATAGGAATGAATCAAATTTTGTGATTTGTTTGACCTATATCTCCCTTAAATTATTTTGTTAAAGAATTATATCCCATTAAATAGTTATGGGAAACAAGTTGATGCACTAGATCTATTATGGGAAACAAATAAAATTTCTTGACCAATTATGGGAATCAAGTCTATGTTATTGATATAAAATGGAAAATATGTTTTGATTCTTAATATGATGATATAGGTTGTTAAACATGACATATAAAATGGTTTCTATACTTATGAGGGTTCCACACACATTTATGATAATAACGTATACATCAGGATAAAGTTATTATGAGTTTTCATTCTTATGATCCTTGTCTTTTGAAAGGCTAATGTCTTATTCCATTAATCATGTTTATGATATTTTTAAAATTTTGTATGAACTTTTTATGTTATGGTCCTGATATCATTACATTATTCTTATCCTATACTTTCACATGATCATCAATTGATAGCTCCCATGTTTATCATTATTGAGACTCTGAGCTCAGACTTTACTTATTTTCTTTTCCCCATGTTAGGAAGAATTTATTTGTAGGTTATTCCAATAAATATTAATATAAAGGAAGATATTTATGGTATATGTTTTAGGTATTTCATAAAATAAGAATATTTTTATCTAGTCTCCAAAGACTCTAATCTTTTATCATTCGAATGTGGATCATATTGTTATGTATTGAATATTAATCCAAATAGATATAATATTTTTTGTATTAACTTTTTAGGCTACTAAAAACCTATATACTTGAGGAAGATAAATGTGCACATTATTATGTAATGTGGATTAATTATACTCTGATTTTGTTACCAATGTGGTGGAATTTATAAGGAGAAATTCATTTTAATGGGGGTAGAATATAACACCCTAAGATATTGTGAAGTTTATTGTTTTCTCTAATATTTGTTGTCAATTGATTTAATAACCTGAAAATGTAATATTATATTCCTATACACGATGCACTTATTTTACCTTTCATTACATGAAACATTGAGTGTATCTTGCATTAAACACAACAACAAATTTAAACAAAACATGACATACTATTAACATATTATTATTTAATATGATATTTATCACATATCCATTTAAATAGAGGGTTTGAATTTGAATGAATAAATTATGAAAATACCTGATTTATACAAATATATATATAATTAATTATTAATATGTCAATTAATTATAAATTAATATGAAAAACAATTTGAAAATAAAGGTATTCATTTTCTGAGAAGTAATTTTTATGTGTGAAAACATGTTTTATTAAATAAAATAAATTAATAAATTTTGGTGAATGATTTTATTGAAATATATATATTATATGTTTAATAAAATGTTATTACATTAAAATTATGTGTTTTCTATGAATGATATATGAATTAATCCAATTTTACACTTAAAATTATTTGTTTCTATAAAATAGTTTTTTCATATTTTATGCATTATTTTTAAATTAATTTATTTAAACTCTTTTAAAATTTATTTGAAATAATTAAGTTATTTTTTAAATAATATATTAAAAAATTATCTTAGGGCGATTTTTTTATAAATTTTTAAGAATATAATTTTTTTGATGAATAAAAAAAAATACTCGCTTTCATTAAGAATGGTCATTTATATTAAAGAATTTAAAAACATAAAATATATTTTAATATAGTGTAATTTGTAATATTAGATAAATAATATTATAAGTTATATAATTTATTTCATTATAATCAATTTAATATTTAATTTTCATATAAATTTATTTCGAACTTATGAATACTTTCTCTTTGGTAACCGACTTTTTAATCGCATCTATTGGTTTATTTTTAAATTAATTTTTCTAAATTAGGTGAATTTGATTTGTGAAAAAAGACTCCTTATTTGAAATCATAATAATTTAAATTATCAAATATGGTTAATGTATTTTTTGACAATAATTTATAGTAAAACCAAAAAAACTAATTGCAATGGTTGATGTTAAAATGTGTTTATCAAGGGTTAAACAAAAACGAAATTTGGTGAAATGAAAAAAAAACATGTCCAAAACATATTTTATAAAAATATATAGAAATTATAACATAAAAGGTTGTATAATGTACCATTTTGGATCCATTTTTCATGTAAAAAATGTGGGTACACTTTTTACTTTTCAAAAAATCCAACTGTGTCCTCTCCCCCACTTATGTAAGGCCACCCACTCTCCTCTAATTTCCACACTTCCAAAAAATTTTGGTTCAGAAATAAACTACCAAAATAACTTCCTTAAATAACTACTCATATTTATAGGACTTTTTTATTATGAAACCCTCTGATAAATCATTAAAATATAAACCAAAAAATATTCTCTAAAGAAGAGGTAAAATTAATAAACTTGGGTTCTTGTTTTTCATCTTCTTCCACATCATTTAAATCATTTTAAAAAATTATAATATAATAAAACATGTAAATAAAATATAATTAAATGTTTTTATGTAATGTAATGACCTATATAAATCTCCTCTTACATAAAATGTGAAATAAAACTATCGATCATTTGTACGGTGGAATACAGCCTTGCGAACCGATGTAATTCGATTTCCACCAAAACCAATCAAATATCGAAATAATATTATATTAAATATATATAAATGATATTTATTATATTATTATACTTATTAAATTATAAAATAACACATAACAATGTACCTTATATACCATGGGAATACGATAATGTCACCAATGTGAATAGTGGACTACCGCCTCGCGAAACGATGTGATTCATTTTTCAATTTTGATTTAAATGGAATGTAATAAGGGAAAATTTATTGATTATTTTTTTTACAAATATGACATAATATTTATTAAGTAAATATAATATATTACTTTCCATCTATTATATTCATCCATCGAGGAACTAGAAACACCATTCAAGCCTATGCACAACCTACCGCCTCCATGAGCAGTTTAAATCATTTTATACATTAATGTATTACTATAACTGATTATATTATGAATATATATTATATTTATTTCATGAATAAAAAATTATATGATATTACAATGATCAAAATTAATGTATTGAATATAACAAATCAAAACACATGTGAAAAAACAAAGCAATTATTACTGAGAATGTGATTTCAATAAGGAATTGTTAATAAAGGGGTAATAAAAGATAATAATTAAATCATATATGGTATGATATATATAATTATGATTTTATAATATATTTATAATAAAAATATATTTATTATTTTGGAGGTTTTAATGTGTATGATTAAATTCTTAACTTAAGCTAATAGATTTCTAGTGTCAATTTTATATCTGGGAGACTTATGATAGATTCACCACATGTTTCTTTTGTTTGGTATATATAATAACCGTTAAAAATTGGTATAAAAAATATAATTAATTACATTATATTAAAAGCTTATATTTTTTTATTATTTAATGTGGAGTATTGTTCATATTTTTTTAAGGAGTTAAGGTATTTTTGCTCAATTTTTATTCTTTGGGAAATACGTTCTGTTGTGAAATTGTCATATTTTAGGAGGCGTATATACCACCCCTGAGACATGTAATATCATGAATTTATTTATTCACATGATATATTAATTTAATTTAATGTTTTTATTTCATGGGGCTTATTATTTAAATGTTACCAAAGTGGTAAGTATTTGATGTTATAATACAATCTGTTATTAGGATTGTTCATGATTATGATTTTGATAATGAAATACTATGAAACATATCTCAATAAACTCATGAATTTTCTTATCCAATAGTTATGTTCGGATAATCCATGTTTACCTTCATATTAAACTATTTATGAACATAAGATTTCAAAAGTGTGTATTTAAGAAAATCCAATTATATTTCTCTCTTCTATTAAAACCCATTTTCCTTCTATATCATTGTTTTGAAAAAAATGTTATAATATTTTTTGTTTTACTATCCAATTATTTATTAAATACATTTTTACCCTTATTTTAAATTAAGAAAAATGTTTAAAAAAATATTTATTTACCTTTCCAAAAAATATCATTTTTATATTACTTTTAATGTGGAAGGAAATTTTGTTTTAATATGTAGAAGATGACTATAATTTCCCACTATCATGATCATGAAATATTTTAAATCTTTATTTGTATGATTTTGAGGTTATTTTCAAAGAAAATGGCTATGGAATTTTTTATATATTTATTTTGTTTTAAAAAGTTATTTTCAATGTGGAAAACCTATTTTCCCCATGAAATGTTCCAAGTAATCATTAAAAATTATTTTCTATCAAATATTTCATGCTTTGATGATACATAAAATTTACTGGTGAATTGATCCATGAATACCATTATTATTCATTATATTAATTTTTTATGTTTATGATGAAAAGATATTTATGAAACTTCTTTCTCTTCCATCTGTTGGTCCATAATAAAAATGATTATTTAAACAACTTATTTTTCACAGGTTATGCTATGAACAAATGTGTAAATGATAATTAAACATATGGGTAATAATAATCATAGGAAACCCATTTCCCTTTCCATAGGTTATGCTATGATGGAATGATTATGAAACCCATTTCTCTTTATGGCTACTAATATGTGGAATATTTTATGATCTTTTGTTATATATATGTATTAGTTTAATTTTGTTATTGGTGGGAGAAATATATCCCTATAATTCATTAGGTAAATATTGATATATAATGGGATACACAAGACTATAACGGAACGTGAGTCCAGTTCAAAAACACACATTTTTCACTATGATAGTCTTTGTAGTGAAATATGACCACTAGGATGGTTTGGGGACTGAACCCATTAATCATTGATGTCCTTATAAATTATCCATGACTAGGAATGAAATGAATTTCTATACATAGGTATATTACATAATTTTATATATTATGCAAATTTTATGCTCTCATGGGTCATGTTATTTGATTTCATATTCATTAATGTTTTATAAACTACCAGTATTTATGAAATGACTCAATATTATAATCTTTGATATTCGTGGTATGGTTTTCAAATGTTTTTCTCATGTTCTCATACCTTTATTCTTGTTTTATGCTTAATTATTTATCTTTTTAACCCTTACAATGAATCTGAGATCACAATTTCTTTTGCTTCCATTACACTATGATAATGCAATATATTATGTATGATATTTCTATGTAGGGTGATAACTATGAAGAAATTAGTGGGAGATGATGTTGTTTACATATGAACTTTTTGCTTATGTTTCCATGTTCTCAGAGGCACTATACCTTTATGATCCCCTGGCGGGTGTTTTTTTTGTAATGTCAGGAATGTTCATATAAAAACATTTATATATGTTTAAAAGTCATGTGCAAATATAATAAAATTTCTCTATAAAATCCAAAATTTTATAATCTAATTTTAATTATTATTTCAAAAACATGAATTTTATATTGCTTGAAAGCTTTTCGAAATGAATTTAAATTATGAAAAATTCATCAACATGTTGATTTTCTCGGTTGTGTTTACTATGATTATTTAATGTTAATACCACATATATAAGGTCCAATATTATTTTTCCATGATTTTAATAGTAACATATATATAGTTTTTAAACGTTAAAAATTTTATTTATACATGTTATTAATTAATGGAAAATGAAATACATTGTTCTGTAGAGATGGTAGTCAACAAGTACGCCTAGAAGACAATATCATTTTTCATAGAATGATAATAGGGTAGAAAATATTATATTTTATCATTTAAAAATTTAGATAATGTTATAATTTTTATTAATATTAATTACTAAAATATTTTTAACTATCTACATTTGGGGGATATGAATGATAGAATGTGTTTTTCACCGAGGAGGTAGTCCACACATATAGATGAAAACATCAGGTTTTGAATTTTTGAAGGAAGGTATGGATATTATATTAGTATAATAACATTTTATAATATCAATTACTATTATTTTATCATAATATAATTAATAAATATGATTTTATGGCATATAATAAGAAAATAATTAAGAGATATCATTTGAAAACATTACCTCTCCCTTTGATTGTTCTCCATTGGGTAACACCATAAGGCTTGTTAGTTTGGTCTTTTGGAAATAAAGAATAATCTTACGTCACAATAAAGGATTTTAGGAGAGTCTTGGTAATAGTGTTTGTTCAGTTAAATCATTGTAATGGGTGGGGAGAGGTGGTGGAATTAATATCCCTTATTCAGTGATGAAAATGGAATTTTTGTAAAAAATCATTATATTTTTAATGATGGAATAAAACTATTCAAGGTTCAATGGATCTGAAAGTCAGAAATATTGAATTTTCATGTGACATAGGGTAAAATATTCTTAAAAAATTAATTTACATTCATTTTTAAACAAATTTCAACTCTATTACCACTATATTGTTTTTGTGTTAATATTTTTTTCATTTACCTTGATAACTAGTTTTTATCAAAATAATTAATATATTATTAAAAATACATGGTAACAAATCATAAATAAGAATAATGTTTAGAAACAAAATTTATGATCCATATAATATTATTCATTTTATGAAATATTGGGTAGTTAAATATTATATTACAATGAATAATATATTGAAAAACAAGTTTTTTAGAAACACAATGTTTTAAACATTACATGTTTTTATTCTTATATATCATTAATTTAAAATTAAATGAGAGATAAAATGATTTTATAAAAGTGTATATATAATATCTGATCCCTTATATAAAATTCATTATATTAATTTAGTAAAAAAACTCACATAAATAATAAAACAATATTTGAAGGAAAACCCTTCCAAAATTAGCATGGTCGTTAAGTTTAATCATATAATTATACATTAATGCAAAAAATTGGAATTGAACTTATTACATAACATAAAAAATATTATCTAAAATATTAAATCTATTTTTTAGAGTAAATTTATATTAGTTATGGAAACTAATTTTTTATTGTAATAAAATAAAAAAATTTTTTGAGAAAAATATTAATTATGTTTCCTAAAAGTTATACATGATTTTTTTAAATTAAATATTTAATTTTTTAATTATTTATTTCAATTTATAAACAATTAATTTTTATATTAAATGTTTTACAAAACAAATTACACCATTTATTAGTTATGATAATATCATAATAGTAATTGTTTTAGATATGTACATATTTTTTAATTATTTGACTAAAAATCTATTATGTTTGAAACATCTCAAAAATTTACCCAAAATGTATATTTATATTTTGAAATCAAAAATTATTTCAGTCATAAATAATTAATAATCAATAATTTATAATTCAAGATATTAAATTAATATAAACATTACAATTAAAAACTACATTTAACGAAAATTTCCCTTTTACAACATTTAATTTTGTGAATCAAATTTTACTGAAAAATATAAATGATTACAATATTAATATTTATGTGTGGGTTTATTAATCTTAAATTTTCATAATAAAATTTATCTAATATATCATGGATCATTTTTGTTTGGTTTTTTATGTTCATAAAACTATCCAACATGGTGTTAATTTGGAGATAAATATTTTCAAAAATATTAGGGTGTTTCATTCTACCCATATGAGTAAATATAATTCCCAAAATAAAAAATATCATTCCCTAAGTGAATAATATTCTTCTTCTATAAAAAATCTAAAGATATTTATTATACTGGGATATCATGAAAGAAATAACATATAATATGTGACTCAACATTTCATACATAATATTAATGTATTGATATTTTTACTTCATTTAAAATTATTTTACCACATAAGATTCCTTGTTTGGTTAGAGCAGATCACAATGTAATACCATTCACAATTTCATTTTCATGGTCCAATTTCCAACAAAATACTGATATAAAGAATTTTATGAGAATATATAATAAAATAGAGTAAATTATTATAAAAATATGAGAAATCATTCGTAAGATCAATTCTATAACTACATGACATTTAATTCTATAAAAACATTGGTTTTACTATGAAATAAATTAGCCAATCTATAAATACATTAGTTTAACCTATGTTTTCATTTTTCATACTCAAATTATTATCTCTAAACATAACAAAAATAAGTGATATAACCCTTTATAATGGTTTGTGAGGAGAATATGATCAACCAAATCATATCTCTTAGGAGTCTCTAGCTAGGTGTGGAGTCTAAGGATCACATGTCATGAAACAAGTTAAAACCAAGTTGACATTGAACCATTATTTTGATGGGTGTTTACTTCTTGTAGCATATATTTCATAGTCAAATCCACATTCCAATAACAATACACGAATTAAATTACTAATATAATTATATAATCTATATTTTAATATAAAAATAATGATGTTATACTATATTTATACTTATCTCAATGAATTTATCTAACTAGTCCTAGTTCTCCAGTATAACAAGACCAATCCTCAGAGAATAACTAAAACCTACTCTAATACAAATAATATCTCCCATGAACTATAATATATGATCTATTGTTAAATACATATTCATTAAACACTATTTATAATGCCAAGTGATACCTCACAACCCAAAAAGACATGTATCTCAATAATTTAAAAATTATATCAAATAATAAATTCATAATCCCAATATGAAATGGTATAATGTATATGAGGGCCACCTATATAGGAATTTTATTTTACAATACTTCTAAATATTACCACATAATTGAACAACACTACACTCCTTTTTAGATTTATTATAACTTATAATTATATTTATAACCTTGATATTGGAATCATAAGTAAGGCGCGAGATCAATTACCCAGTGATGGATGAACATATAAACCAATCATTGTATATTAGTTAATAATCATTTAATAAAACATTATTAGTGGATAATTTTCATATAAAAATAATATAAGAATAAATTCTTTCTATATGGCAAGATAGAAGACCAAATAAATTCAATTGATCAAAACATGTAGTAGTTCATATGGGTCTATGATAACAAAAATGTTCTAGGGAATATAAAATATTCATATAATATATAATTATTGAATATTAATAATAATATTAAATAATAAATTTGTCAACCTAGATATCCTCATCTAGTTCACACTCAATCTTATGAATTGGGATAATCTATATTCTTTTCACACTCAATCTTGTGAAGGCGTTCATTTTAAATCATGGACATGCTCGATCATTTTAGTGTAGTAAGCCCAAATCATGTTCATGATAAAGATTTTAAATATAGTTAATTATAATTTTGTCTAGACATTTCTAATATTCACTATACTCATGTTCACTATATCTATATCAAGTTATATAAAACATTTACCAATTTAATAAAGAATGATATAGGACCCCACCAATAAATTTTTAATATATATTTTTTCTACAGAGAATTAATAATTTATCACATCATAATGAAACCATGGATAAATAAAATTGTTTCATAACATTTCCAACTATGATTATACAAAATCACTTCAAGACAAAGATATGTTGATACAAAAATTAAAATCACCAAAATTGAGTATTTTTTAAATCTAATAGAAGGTATTTACTAAAACAAAACACCATTTTTGTTATGTAATGAATGAATATAGTGTAAGATAAACAAAAATAAAAATTATTGAACATTTATTTACATTGTATTAAATGAATAAATTTTTTCCCCAATTGAAAAATCAATTTTTAAAAATTGAAAAGAAGTAATTTCTAAATCATTATTTTGAATGAAATATCAAAATGATTTTTATTAATAAGAAATAAAATTTCCAACAAGTGAACTGGAATATTTCTGATGACTAATACATATAAAAATGGGTCTTAAATATTTTTTCCTTAAAATTAATATAATTATATTCTTAGGAAATATTGAGTTGAGGAAAAAGAATCATCAATGGAAAACTATTTTAATATATTAAAATACATTTATCGAAATCCAAATCATGAAAAAGGTTAATTAATCATATTATAAAAAAATGATAATGTATATATGAATTAACCATTATATGAAACATAATTGTGTTTCTGAATATATTGGTGATGTTATGGATGTAAGTGAAAATATGAAAATGGAAGTAAAATAATCATTAAAAAGTGTGGGAATTAATCTTAACAAATTCATACTCTTATAGTGATGAAATTAATTAATAACGATGATTTGAATAAAAATTTCTATTTTCCCAAGAGAAAATGAGAGTTTTTAGCATTAAATCATAGAATTGAAGAATCTATTGATAAAATTAAGAAGCTCAAGATAAAACTATATATCTTAAGGATTGTGGTTCTGAGTTAACTATAAACCCTCCCATCAATAGTTTCTAACAAATTGAAAAAATATATCAACTAAAAAATGAGTTTTAATAGTAATTATATAATTATTCATGAAAAATTATGACAAAATAAATCCATTTCCAACATATACACCCAAAAAATTAACAAGTTGTTAATTCAAATCATATCTTATTAAAGTTAAATTAATATCTAGCGACCCTCTCAACGGGTCATGATTTGTTCTGAAAATGTTCCAAACATAATTGAAGATTAATTAATTTAAATTAATATTCAAAAAACAAAATAAATCTATATTTACCATTTTATGGAAAATTGGTTTTCATATTTTAATTATTTGTTAAATAGTTTTCACTTATCTTGTTAAATTGAATTTATTCAGTTGATTTCTATAAAACATTTTCGGTATAAGAACCAATGTCAAATTTTATTTAAAATTTCTCCCTAATACCCATATTTTTATTTTATTATGTATTTTATTATTCCATTAATAATGAAATTATAATTTCCTATAATATTTCAATAATGGAATCAATTTAATTTTATTTCATTAAAATGTTCATTTTTTAAGTTGAATTTACAATTACAAGTTATTATTAATATCAATTATATATTTTATAGTAATATATATCTAGAATATTAATATATCCCTAAAAATAATTATTATATATTAAATAAATTTCTAACATTATCAATGCTATTTGTAAATGGAATACCTAACATGTCATTACCTTGAGGTGTTACTCAACACACACACACAAATGATGTTGTCATTTTTCCTAGAATGTGATATAGATAGAAAACATAATAATTTATCATTTAAGAAAACTAATAATTTTATAATTATTATATTTTATTAATTAATAACCCTTTTAACCATCCATGTAATGATTATATTAAAAACAGAACACATTATTCTTTGAAGTTGTGTTCTGCAACTGCAAATGTGGTTGTCTTTACTTATAGAATTGTTTTAGAGGGAGGTATAATATGGATTTTAAATTAGTAGTATTAAATATAATAATAATAATAATAATATTGAGAAAATTATACATTAAATGATATTGTATATTTTATATGGTAAAATATTGAATTAATAAAGAGACCTCAATTGAGAACATTACGTCTCTCATGGGATGTTATCCTTTATATAATAACTTACGACACCTTAGCATTTTATTTTTCCATGAAAATAAATTATTGTTATTGGAGAGAGTTTGGAAGATACTATGTTTTAGTATTGTTCAATATACTTCTTTAGAAGATGTGGAATATGGTTTTGGAAGTGATTCCTTTTATAAGTATTGAAAATTTCATTTTTGAAAATACTCTATTCTTTTTCAATGATAGATTTTTATTTTCCATCATTCTATGGATCCTAAATTTGGATTTAATGATGTTTGAGGTTTCCCATGGATGATATTCAAAACATCACCCAATTTCATACATTTTTAATCTTTTTTAATTTTTTATGAAAACATTTTTTCATGTTACTCTTTTTCTTTTTTAACTTGGTAAATTATTTTTACCCATATAACATCTATTTAATTAAGAATATATTTTAATACTATTAACCTTATTTTTATGTTATAAATTTAAATTTTATAACCAATTAGTATAATAAAAATATTAAATTTAATAAAATTAAATTTTAAATTAAAACATAAAATATATATAAACAATTATTGAAGAAATAATTTTTTAACCATTAAGTGTTATCAATCTCATTTATCATTATTTATAAATAAAAATATTTAAATATATATATATATATATATAATTAATATAATATTCAATATTCGAAATATATCAATATAATATATTGGATAAAAATTACAAAACATTAATAAAAATTTATATGAAAATAACTTTTTCCATATTATCATAGTCATTAACCTTGTTCCTAGTAATGATAAATCTATACCTAAACTAGAAAGTGACATTATTACATAATATGAACATGTTTTTATAAATTATTAATTCAAATTTTTTATATTTAATTTCTACAAGTGATGAACATTAATATTTAATATAATAAAATAAAAATATTTCTTTGTGTTAAATATTTCAAGATTTTACCATATGATAAACATGTGTTTTATAAAATCAAAATTTTATTAATAAATGATTAATATTACTTTATTGATATATTATTTTTAATTTAATTTTTTTTAAATTTTTTACTTATTCTTGTATTATCATAATGTCATAAAATTTAGATTGTTAATTAAATTGGTATTTTTGACACTATTCACCAAAAAAAAATTCTTGAAAAATATAAAAAAAACTAGCATAATTTTTACATGGTATATTGAATAATGAAAATAATTTAAAAATATTAAACATAAATAATTTTTTTCACTTTCTTTTAAATTATATAACAATATAAAAAAGAAAAAAACCATTACTGGTAAAGTCTCATTTGAAACATTAATTTCTATTAATCATATTTTGTATGCATTTAAAATTTATTACAAGATGTTTATTTATAAGGGACATTATTATTATTAAATGTTATTAGTAATATTTCTCTAATATTTAATGAATAATTTTAGATTAGTTTTGTGTGTTTAGAAAGCTATCGAATATAATATTAATTTATAGATGATTATAATCTAAAATATCTGGGTGTTACATTCATCAACGATAATTTCATTCACCATTTAAATTTTAAATATCAATGAATAAGAAAATAATCTAAGAGATCCATGAGAATGTCATGATATATCTTTTATTGTGATATCAACCTCGCCATTATAGATACAAGGAAACACATAATATCTTATATATTAGAAATGTATTGAGATTTCTTCCTTTATGTTAACATTAATTAGAATGCATGAATCCTTAGTTTGTTATAGGTGATTATAAAGAAACATAATTCACATATTCATTTTCATGGTCTTATTTAAGAAAAAACACTAAAATAGAAATGGTTATGATAATATCCTATAATATCACATTAAATGCTCATATAAATATGAAAATATAATCATATGTTATCATCTCTAATGAAAAATTAATTTCAACCTATAACTCTTTCAGATTTACTATGATATTCTTATATTATCCTACATCTCATTCTATTTAACCTTAGTTTTCCATCGTCATATTTCTATTAGATTGCCTGACCATACCATAGTGGTGTTCTCAAATCCATCATAATAGTTCGTGATGTTCATATGATGGACCAAATATTCTCCATAAGTAGTGTCTAGAAATGTGTGTAGACTTAGTCCCACCCATTTTGTACTGAGTATGGATTGAGTTAGAACTAATCCATATTTAATTATGAATATTATACCTAGGTCCATCTTTTCAACATCCACATTCACATTCCTATATCTAAAAAGGGATGTAATTTCTAGGAGAACCACCAATTCACTATTTTAACCAAAAAATAAAATATTATCCAATATTGATAATTTTTTTATAGTTTTTTTATAACTTGTAATCATTCAAAAAATTTACAAGCTCAGTCCAAAAGAATAAATAAACCCTTCTTTAATAGAAGTTATAGTGTCCCAAACACACACTCCCGTAACTGTTTCAAAATACATATTATTTAAACACTAAATTTGATACCAACAAATATATACCAAAAAAAATATACATTTGTTTCAATTATTTATACTTTAAATATAACAATAATCATAGAATGTTAAAAAAATAATGCATTGTGTCATTGTGGATCATATATATAAGAAACTTATTTTATGTTACTTTTGAGGTTATCCCCACAATCAAACTGCACTATACACTATTCAAGACTATTCAAGATTTATATTAATCAATATAACCAGGTGAATGGAAATAAATGGAATAAGTGAGCTCAAACAATAAAGTAAAGGATCATCAATATTCCATCAATGTTTTGGTTATATGAAAATGAGGAAATATGAGTAGAAGTTACGTGTCAAACTTAAAATGTCTTGGGATAATAATATTTTCCTATAATTCATGATAAAAGTACATATAAACTCAAATGATGACAATATGTGCCATAGATTAAGGGTGTGTGATAATGAACATGATCAATAGAATATAACATAATAATATAAGATAGAATTATGGAATAACCATTAGCACGGGATATCATAAAATTATAATCATATCTAAAAATATTGATTTTATTCTTTATCTTGTGAAATTATGTAATATGCATCATGTTTATGTTTTATCTTTTATATATAAATGATATGAATTTTGTTTGTGCTCTGTCTTCTGAATAGAAATAATATCCATCATCTCCACTCTCAACCTTGCTAATATTTTAAATCTACATCATATCCATATCCAATATTTTTAAAATAGATAATCTATATCATGTTCACTATCAACATCATTATACAATATTTTATAAATCTTTAACCAATGATTTAGAGGGTTTAATATAACCCCACCCATCAACAATTTTTTGTATATGGGTGCCTCCAAAAATAAATCATTGATCAAACCATAATGAAACCATGTAATGAAAATTTAAATCATCAAATTTATAATTAATATCACATAAAATGACATTAACACATTGATCAATTGATACAAAAATATCAAACACTAAAAATATATTAGTATATTAATAAATTTATATGACGATTCAAAAAACAGAATGCGTTAATCATTTTTTATTTGAAATGAAAAATGTAATAGAATCATAAAAGATAATTTATAATAATTTTTAATCATTTATGTAAAAGAATAATATCTCAACCACTTTTGAAAAGATATCATTTGAGAAATTGAAACAAATGAATTTTTAAAGTCATTATATGGAAATAAATCTCTATAATGTTTCCCTGAAATGTTTCTAAAATTTTATAATATATGAAGTGAAATAATTTTAAAAAACACTACACATAAAAATTAAATTTGTTAACTGATACTTGAAAGGTATAGAATTGTTTTTAGAACAATTTTTTTTGGGATGATAAGAAAAATTATCATGGAAGTAAACCCATTTTGATATTTTAAATTACAATTTTTTAAAGCCCATATCATAATAAGGTTTAGTAAAACTAACATTATTAAAAAGGAGATGGAAAATATTATGGTAAAATTATATAACACAAACATTTGTATCCAAATATTATGGACATAAAATATTAAGAATGAAAAAATATAGACATATAATAAAATTAAATATTAAATATAATGGGAGTTATTCATAACATGACCATAATTCCATGAGGAAGAAATTCATCAAGGTGGAATATTTAATTCTGAAGACTCATTTTACAAAGATATTAAGAGAAAGGTAAATATAAAATATTAGGGTGGAATAATCTAGGGATTGAATTAAGATGTTCTTTATGAAATATAATGTCACTATGAAAGAGGCTTTAAGTTAACAAAACACCATATAATCATCATTATCTATCGATTTTAGAAACGTAAATTTTACAACATGAAGTGGATTTTTTTACGGATTATATTTCATTTGGTATGGTTTCTTAAGGTTATTAAAAATTAAATTAAAAATATTATAAGTTATATATGGAACTTTTTTCATCTATATTTCAATTTTCATGGTCAATTTATTTTATTTAGTTATTAATTTATTAGATAGTTTTCAATAATGGATTTTATGTGAGGTGGTTTGGTCGATTTCTAGGAATCATCATCAGTATATTGACTATGATGATTTTTTTGTAAAATTGCTCCATAATAAGATAAATTTATATTCATAGTAATTTTATTATTTAATTAAATCAAAACAAAAAATATAATTTCAATATGTGTTTCCAAAATGGATTTAAATTAAGAAAGGTCAATTGCTATGTTAAATTTTTGGAAGCTATGTATATTATGATCATTTGTTGTTAATTTAACATTTATGATGGCCAATATTATCATTAAATAATATTAACAGTGCCTTAAATAAAAAATATTACACTTTCACTACCATTTTAAAATTATTCATGTTAGGTGGTTATGAAGAGAAATAAGTTATTCCATGGTGTTGATAGTCTATACATACAAAAGAAAGACTCTATATTTATTAATATAATAGAAGGGTGTTATAAAATAATATAATTTATCATTTATGATCCATAATCCTCTAAAAATAATTCTATTTATTTATTAAAATGGGATATTTGAATATAAATATATGGATATAAGAAAATTAAAATATACTATCAATGGAGGTTGTAGTCCGCATGTATTTATGACGAAACCTTCATTTTTTGAATGGTTTTTGAGGAAGGTATAAAATTTATGTGACAATAATATAATTAAATTTTAGAATATTAATAACTATGATGTTATCATACATTTAATAATAATTTTTATTTTAGGGGTAATATAAGAAAGGAATAAATAGAGCTCAGTTGAGAATATTAAATCTCCCTTAGGATGATCTGGGTTGGGTACCACTTTATAACCTAGTAGAATGAAATTTCAGAAAGGCCATTGTTTAGAGGATTTGGGTAGTAATTTTAGGATATTCTAGTAAATGGATTTTGTTTCTGAGATAATGAATTTTAATTTATAGATAACTATAGGTGGTGTAAGGTCTGGGATCTTTCTAGCTTGTTTCTTTTCATGTTTTTGAAGAGCAAAGTTATTTGTGTGAAATATAGAATAATTTTGGTATATTTTTTGAGATAAAATATAGTAGTATGATTAATTCACAACATTAGCTAAATTTAATTACAAGAGTGAGTAGTTATTGGTTGAAATTTTGATTTGAGGCGTGGATAAGGGTAGTTTCCAGTTCACAATTCACGTTGAGAACCATCAGTTCATGAAGTGAAAGGATGAGAGGAAATATTTGGTGAATCTATCATCAAAACCCCATGATTTAAAAATTTAGTTTACCATGTAAATTAATACATGTTTTTCTAGATCTAGGGGTTCAAATTTTCAGTGGGTCATAAACTAGATTCATTCATGAAATGAATGAACTATTAATGATGTGAAATTGTGTCCAGAAAAATTATTCTAAAGCCTCTCACACACAAGAATTTTATGAAAACCATATGAATACTCTGAAAAAATAGTCTATTAGAAGTTCACATTCAAGGTATTTTGAATCCCATTTTTTTAGGTATGCTATTATTCTTCCCAATTTCAATATATACTTATCCCAAGTGATTTTCCCTCTTTAACATGTGGTTTCATCTATATTCAATTTATTTTCATCCTTGTTATCTTTCCATTATAAGGTTATTTTAATACTTTATTCTCATGGTTTTAGTTATATATTCATTGTGTTAATGGTGTGGCCCCTATAAATATAATTAGTCACATACATGATAAGTGATCAAAGTTTTTGTTAGTTATTCCATTCCCAGCGATCCTTGAAATCCATTAGGCTAGAGACTTATTAATTCCCGTTTTTTATATATGAAATCATAAATTTTTCTTGTATTATATCACTACATATGTGTTTAATTAACCTTAATAAATATTAAACCATATTAATTAAGGAATGTGGTTTGGCTGTACTGATCACATGTTTTTATTTTAATATTTTCACTATTGATTTATATATTGTTTTATCAATTTTTATGCAGTAATTTATCATTTTTGGTATGATTTGAAATTGGATAATGAAAATAAATATTTAAATCCTGATAGATAATTAAATGAAGAGTCTTGATTACTTGTTATTTTCTTCATTATATTTGAAGTAAATGGATCTTATTCTTGAATCATGTTTAAATAATATATATATGTTAAAATATGATGCCTTAGGTGTCATGTGGTAGTAAATTATGATAAATGATTCAATTAATTCAATATGATAACAAATTTATTATTTTTTAAAAATAATTATGTAGGGAAGATCAAAATCATTTTCTTATAATGGATCGATTACTTGGTTTTATAGACTACATGCCTTATTGACTATTTATTGTTTGGTTACTAATTTATGAACTTTTTTGGGAAGTAGGCTTCATATGGGACATTATGTGATACATGGATGGTTTATGATTTTAGAGATACATGGGTGATGATTCCCATGATTATGGAAATAGTTGGAACTTGTTATGGAGGGATGGATGTTTATATACATAATGCATTCAGATATGGAATTGATATTAGTGGAATATGTTAAATATAGGTTTGCCCAATATTTATTATTCCAAATCCAATAATACATTATTGTTAATGAATCATCTTAAATGTATGGATGGATGAGTTTCATGTTTTTTCATTCCATTCCCCAAACTTTTTTCACAAAAGGTTGGGTATGTTCTATGATTAATTTATGTATATTATGATGATTCCAAGAGTATATGGAATTATAAAATGATAAAAAAAATGTTAAATAATTTAATCTAAGGGCTCAATGGATTGATGGAATGCTAAAATGAAAATAATTTCTCAGGAAACATGGAAATGTTTAGATAATTACTAGAGGTAATGGTAATTCAGTTGGTAGTCACTATAATTGTGAAATATTAAATATAATGAATTAAATGAATGTCTCTTGAATGATTTTTTCTTATGGGATATATAGTCTTTATTATTGATAATATGGTTTTCTGTTGGTGATAAGAAAAGTTGATTTTATGGTTTTATAGTTTACATTAGTGTTTTTTAGAGATATATATGTTCATTATGTTACATGATTTCATATGATACCCCACCCATATCAGTAGGGTGAAAGACACAAAATGGACTTTGTGAGGGTTTTGTCCAAAATATTCCGGCTCATATGGAATGGATGAATGACTACGATTTATTTTCTTGATCTCTTATCTTGGTAGTATATTTTCTGGTAACCCCGGTGGTTACATTTTCCATATATGGGTAATGAATATTGTAATGGAATGTCATTATTTCACACACATGTATCTCTAGATATAGTATCCATAGTATTATTATAGGTAACATACGCATGAGTTGTGTTTCCTAGAGTTATAATAGATGATGTACGAGAAATTGTGGCTTCTAAAAACTAATCAGTTACTATCTATAGATGTGGATGTCAATTATCCAATTATGTAATGCCTGGGGTGAATGGTATATTATAGTTTCCTATGTGCTGATGGGTAGGTTAATTTATTGGATATAGATGGCGCATGAAATGAAGTATTGGTGAAGAGAAGATAACTAGAGGGGATGTGGTAGTATGGTACCATAATTTGAAATTATATAATACTTACTTAGGGAGTCATGGTGAGGATGGGAACTTAGCATACTTCATTATTTAATGAGTAAACATCACTTATTTATTCAATGGGATTTAGTATTCATTTATTATCATATTAATGAGAGGATCTGTAGAGGACCTCAACGAGTATATCAGTAATTCCCACCATATATATATATATGAATGATTTTTCAAGACCATGTGAAATAGTTTGTGATAGGTATTAACTTTTCTAAATCATGGAGTTGTTCATAAGTTGTTCGGAATTTAAGGATACAATTAATGATTCCACTTATAGTACATGTAGTTCCTTTTATGTAGTTTCTTTAATTGTATAACATTACACAAATTGATGGGATTCTTTTATAATTAGTATGATTGTGATTTTTTTGGAGGCATTATCTTATCTCTCATTCATCTTTCCCTTCATAGAAGGAAATGACTCTCATTTATGTGTGTGATATAACATCAGTTCTTTCCACAAACACATGGCCTATTGGAGGTGAGCTTTGGGGTTCATTATCTCCTTTCAATCATATTCGGCCTAGGAGGGGAATTGTTTGAAGATAGGGGGTAATTATATAGTTTCATTGAAGGTCACATTGAGTGATCAGATGGATTTCGGTTTACAGCACTTGTGAGGACTACATGGATTTATTTGGAAATTGTATTATATTATTTTATTATGTACTATAAATAAGGGAGACCATATAGTACAAAGGTATTTAAGAAAACTTGTGATATAATGTAACATCCATTAAATTAACTTATCTAACTAATCGAAGTGATAATGGATATGGGGTAGAGACCTAGAAAAGGACCATGAATCATTATTTTCACCTATGTTTGGAATTTTTAACCATCAATGTTACATTGAACCTTATTTAATTAATGTATAATATTTCATATTGAATGTTTAGGGGTCTCTAATTAATTTTTCATTTTTAGGATGTAATACAGGTCTACATCATTGTTTGGTTCTCATAGAAAATGTTTAGTATGATTTCCAATAGATATCACCATAGAATTGAGGTTGATGATGATTAAGCATGTAGTAAGACACTATTATAGCTTCAATACCAAATTCAATGAAGAGTATTTGGGGTTCGATTTAGGATTCAATGGTAGATGACTCATTGGAGGTGGTGGAGATAATCTTTTTCTCGATCTATGATCAAAAGGTTCACTATGATTAATTTGTAGTGATGATGGAATGTGTGGAATCAAGGTAGTGTTGATTCTGGGTATTAGGGGAGGATGAGGAGTAAGTTATTTCATAAGAGAAGTTCCATGATCTGTTCTAGGATAAGTTTATTTATAAGACTACAAGGGTCACTAGCCCCCCAAATGCGTCTTACCATCGATCGTGGAATTCTAGGATGATAGGGTTAGGGAGTCATTTTAGGAACCTTTTCAGATATGAAGAGAATGGTATTTCCTGGAGGTCTTAAGTCTAAGGAACCTACATCAAGTCCCCTTATTTATAAAAATGGCATATAATAAGGTATTAGTGACTATAGAGTTCGCAGAAAAGATACATTATATAAAAATATCATCACAATAGGGATGTTTTCATTATTCTATATATAGTATAGATATGTTATGGGGTTTTTTATTTCCCAAAAAATAGGAATTTAAATGGTTTGAGGTATTTCCTATATCTCTTCGTCACATTTCTCAAATGGTGGTGGTTCTCAAGCCTCTACCATGGGATCAAAAAAATATTATGGATTCCATGGTCATTATTGGAGGGAGTGTTAAGTGTTTTTGATAAGTAGTTGTTTGACTGGTGTTCTACTATAATTTCTGACATTGCTACAGTATCAGATGAGGCAGCAATAATAGGGGCCTTTATCATTATATTACTAGAGGAGAGATGGGTTATGTTGAGGATAGACCTATGATTTTCATCATCCTTTACAACACCCCAAAATAAACCACCATGAAGTAGATAGAGGGAAATAAGACCTCTTCTGCAACACCCCATATGCAAGAGGCTATCAGCAAGAGGCATTGTTTTGAATTCTATCAATGGGGAGACCATAGCATCAACATCATAGCTAAAAACCAAAAAATATAAAAAAAATGAAAAAACTCAGAGTAATATAGGTGGAAGATAATGAAACATAATATAATAAAACATATATCCATTTCATTCAAATAATTAAACCTGGATGCTAATGTAGAAATATATATGAGAGTATAAGAGAGCATAAAGATAAATAAACAAAACTCTAATAAAATCCTTTTAATTCTATATCATTATTAGTACATGACCCTTTCTCAAAAACTCACATATCTATCACATGGCCCTTTTCCATTCCTAGAACCCTATATATGATGTTTGTAAGTGCATCTAGATTTATGTGATGTTTGTGTGTAATAAAACATAGTAGGACACCACCAGTGCATTTTTCACATGTGTTATCGAGTATAATAGGTATTTTACATTATAAATATATAAGAACAATCGAAATTAAATTGTAATATCTTAGCTTTTCACATATCCTTTTATTTCTGGATTAAATTATTGTTTATGAACTAATGTGAATACCTTTTGAAGTCATTGGGGGGTATCAGGGGTGTTCAGGGATTATTTGGATCCCAGTACCTATCTCTCGGAGGAAAACAGTCGGGGTGTATGGTTAGTAGTAAATGTGTGACTCAAGACACGTGGTTTGATGGAACTGTGTAGGGCAGGAGAATGGTGTGCTACATGCCACATAGTTTAAGGAAACCATGCAAGTTGAGGCTCACACCAATGTATGGAACATGTAGTCTTTACAAGTTCTGAAATGCACTGATTACACATGTTTTATCAAATAATTCATATTGACCTTGCGGGTGCCCCATATCACAACAATGGGTGCATTGCTGACACACAATTTCAAAAATTGTACAGCTAAACTATATGACCTAGGAAAATATTTGTGGAAATTATAACTTTTTTCCTTTAAAAATCTATTAATACTAGTATCTTTTTCACTCTCCTTCTTCATTGAGAAATATCAATCTTAGAGCACCTTTGAAATACAAATTATATGTTTTTTTACCATTTCAACATCCAATCTAGAAATTGGGAATTGTTCATTACATTGGATCCATGCTTATGGGTATTCAATTCCCTTATTCATTTATTCCTTATTTTTAGTATCTTCTACGCCATTTAGGTGAAAGATAAATTGCCCTATTTTCATGTTATGCACCCGTTTGTTGTTTTTCCTCTGATATGAGTTGAATCAAAATATTATAATCGACGAGCACTCTTTTATGGACCTATAGTATATGCTCTATCGATTTCTCGAATGGTTTGGTTCTTTTTTGAGCTTGTTTCAATTGTAGCACCATATAGACATTCCAATGTTACCCCAAAATGAAATTTAACAATTGAATTTAATGAAATGGAACCTGTTAGGGATGTCCTTTATTTCCCTTGAGACTTATTGGAAGTTGTTTCCCCAATGAAGGTCACCCAGGTGGTATGACTTTAATATTTCCTTTACTAAACCACCAGTGGGACTAGGGTTTTTTGTTTCACTAGATGAAATAATCCCTTATATAAATTATTTCAATTGAATTTCTTGAATAGAATAAGTTCAAACTACTTTAACATGTGATAAATGACATTGAATTGATAATTGTTGAATTTCCATTTATTATATGTGTGGGTAAACACATGGATTGATAAATAAATGTGAATTGTTCAAGGAGACACTAAAGTCATGGAATTGAAGGGTATGAAATGATAAATTGAAAAAATAACGAATGATTCCATTAGATTCATTTAATGTTATTCCTTGGATCTTGATTGTGTTAGGGGATTCCTTGGATGAGAATGCTCCTTTGGTCTTGATTCTATAGGATGCCTTCAGACTTGCTACCCCTTGGATCATTTTTTTGTGATCCTAGTGGAAATGGTCATAAGGTATGGTCCATGGACCCCAATATAAGAAAATCTATGTCTCCATCGTGATGCTCTAGGGACTCAATCCGTATGCCTTGTCCCGGTATACCTTGGATAGGACATTGTGGGTTCTGAAACATTGTTTATATGGAACAACCATGGTAAATGTGGCATGTTTGATTACATGGACCAGCCGAGCATGTTATGACACTTCTAGTTATATGGCTCAACCATGGTTGACTTGATGTACATGCACTACACCCAAATTTGCATTTAGCACCAGTTTAAACCACTGTTAAATCATTCTACAACAGTTTTGGGAAACCACCGCAAAATCATGTGTTGACAATCAATTAGTGATAATTTTTTTAAAATGTTACTTAATGATCTAGTAGCGGTTTTAACCATTTATAAATCATATTTTTTAATTTTTTTAATTTTTAATCTTTTTTTTAAAATGTTTGATTTTCCATTTTTTTATTTTTGTAATTAATTAATTAATTAAGTTGATTTATTTTGGTTATTTATTTATTATTTAATATTTATTTTTACCATTCTAATATTCATGTACAAGACCATATACATGCACATGACCATGCTATATATTGAAATTCGACGTTTGGTGAAATTTAAACCCCATACCTCTTCCTTATTCTACAAAGACTTTACCACTCCAGTAGGTGCATCATGTGGTCAATAAATCGAGTTTAACACCCACACACACAGATATAAATTGGAGAAATAAATAATACATAACAAATAGATACAGACTAAATAATTATTAATCAATAATTATTAATCAATAATAATTAATAAATTATAAATTATCAATTATCAACAATTAATAACTAATTATTAATATTTAATAATTACTAATTAAAATTTACTGATAAATAAATAGAATATAAATTAATAATAAATAATGATTGATATATTATGGGAATAAATGGTAAATAAAAAATGATAAATAATAAATAATAAATAATAAATAATAAATAGTAAAAAATAAATTGTAAATTGTACATTGTAAATTGTAAATTGTAAATACTAAATACTAAATACTAAATAGTAAATAGTAAATGATATATAATATATAATATATAATATATAATATATAATATATAATATATAATACATAATACATAATACATAATACATAATACATAATACATAATACATAATACATAATACATAATACATAATACATAATACATAATACATAATATCTAATAAATAATATTTAATATTTAATTTGTGATACATAATAGATAATATATAATATATAAACATAAAATATCATATATCATATATCATACATAATATATCAAATATCATATATCTTACATCATATATCATATGTAATATATAATATATAACATATAATATATATGTAATGTATCTCTAATAAATCAATATCTGATAAATAGACAATAAATTGATAATAAAATAATAAATAATCGATATAAAATGATAAATAATAAATAAAAAACCATAAATAAATAAATAATAAATATATATTTAATATATAATGAAGATATAATAAATAAGTAATTAAAAATTCATTAATAAAAAATTAATAATATAAAAATAAAATAATAAATATGTAATAAATATATAAATAAATAATAAATGAATAATAAAGTAATAATAAATAAATAAATAATAAATTAACAATAAACTAATAAGTAATAAATAATAAATAATTAATAAATGAATAAATAACAAAATGAATCAATGAATAAATAAATAGATTATTAATAAAAAAATAAATTATAAATAAATAAATAATAAATAATAAATAATAAATTAATAATTAAATATTAATAATAAATAATAAATGATAACTAATAATTAATAATTGATCATAATGAATTAACAGTTAATAATTAATAATTAATTTTAATAAATAATTAAAAATAAATAAACTATTGATAAATTATTGACAAATAATTAAAAAATAATGATAAATGAATAAATAATAAATAAATAAATAAATAATGAATAATAAACTAATAAAAAATAAATATTTAATAAATTAATAAATAATGAATAATAAATAATAAATTATAAATAAATAAATAAATAAATAGATAAATAAATAAACAAATACTAAATAACAACTAATAAATATTAAATAAGAAATAGGATATAATTAATAATAACTAATAATTAATAATAAATAATAAATAATTATTAATGTATAATTATTAATTAATATTTAATAGTTACTTGTTAATAATTACTATTTCATATTTCATATTTTATAAATAATTAATTAATAATTAATAATTAATAAATAAATAAATAACACATAAGGAATAAATAATTAATAAATAATACATGAATAAAAAACTAATAATAAATATTTAATTAATATTTAATTAATAATACAAAAATAAATTAACAATTAATGTGTACACAATAATTAAATAATAAATAAATAAAATAAGTAAATATTAAATATTAAATATTAAATAAATAAATAATAATAAATAAATAATAAATAATAGATAAATAAATAATAATTTATTAATTATGTAATTAAGTAATTAATAAATAAATAAATATCAAATAAATAAATAAATAAATACTAAATAAATAAATAATAAATAAATAAATCATAAAATGTGAAGAATATATGAAAACCCTAAAAACACTGAAATGAACATAAAATGTAATCTGAGACACCTTTTTTAGCACCACAACTAGAAAAATCGAAGATGATGAAATGAGCATAGATATGGTTAATGGCACAGGTTGACCCGACTCATTTATAAGATGTTATGGCCATTTGAATTTTAAGAAATCATGGTGGTTGACTAAAAACTCTATTTGGAGGCCTTCTAGGCCATTTTGGGGAACATAAATGGGGGAGCAGTGCTAAAATAGCTGGTCCCATGCTAACACGTTGTAGATCTCGTCATAGGCATTGATTTGATATGTGGTAAAGTCCAAATGGGCACCGAGACGAATCTTTATGGTCATTTGAAGTTCAAGATCGATTTCTGACTTTTTTGAAACCATAATAACTATTATTCCTTTAATTTTCAACAAAAAAGAATGTAATATTGTTTTATCAAATTTCATAATCTTCGATTTGACTGGTTTTGGAGTTAAAACCGACGCCTATGTGTCTTTTTGAACTTATTGAAGATTTGTTTTCTGTTTTAAAAAAATATTAACTACTAATTATAAATATTAATTAATTTAAACATTACATATAATTAAAATTTTAAATGATAAACTATATTTTATTGTAAATAAATAAATAATAATAATAATTAATAAATATACCTTTTTTTTAAAAAAATACCTTCAATTTTTGCAGCGGTATTGAAAAAACTGCCGCTAAAAATAATTTTAATTTTTTTGTAAATTTTATTTAAAATTTATCAAAAATATTTTAAAAACATTTAGCGGTGGTTTTTAAAAGAACCACAACAAACTTGTAGAAAAATCTTTTATTGAAAAACATCTAAGAGTGGTTCTGAAAACTGCTGCTAAAACACTGTTTTCTTGTAGTGAGGTTATACTACAAAGTTGCAGTTGGTAAGATATACTGTTTGTACAACATAGACATGGTTTTTACTTATTTCTTACTACTGACTTGTTATATAATCATGACACTTATTTTGGACAGAGATTTGGGTGTCTTGATATTATCCATTAAAACATTACTTTTTTCCATGACCATTACACTTATATTATTGTAATATCTTTTATATACATTGCACTCTACTTTTCTTGTTTTTCACGACCATGATTAGTTATAGACCTCAAGGTGTTTACCTAATAGGACTGTGTCTCACAACCAGTTCGAGTAGTTTTTGGGTACCTGAAAAGACTATTAGGATGTAGGTAGGGACTTGGGAAATCATCAATAGTTCGATGCTTGATTTTTTTTCCATCTGTAGGAGTATGGGGCATGAGACAGAGATAAGGCTCCTGATTTTAGTTAAGATAGTCTCTTTTGGGATTTTGTTTATATGTTACATGTATTGTAGTGATTTCATTTATACTCGTTTTGGTTGCTTTGAAGACACATGGCATGATCATCATTATATATGATATTCCTTCTGGCATAGTTGGAATATTCATTTCTTTGTTGACATCTATTTTCTTAATGTTATGCTTCTTCTATTATTTACTAATATTTTTATTTAGTTGTGCTACACTCTAGTAATGAGGTCATAGTCTCCACATGGACACACCATAGGACCTCTCTGCTAGTAGTATGACTCTAGCTTTCAAGGATACGCGCTTGAGGCCATGTAGCCACCAAGGCTCGGAGAACTGTTGTGTTGAATTTGGGTCTTGGGTGCTACAAAGTTGTATTAACTGATTTTTTATGGTTTATTAATTAAAGATAATATATAGGTATAAGAAGGAATAAGAATTTGGTAATGATCCATGCATGGTTGTTGTTAACCAATGTACATGAAAAAGAAAAAATGTCTCCAACCGATTTTTTTTCTAGATTTTGGCTATTACAGTTGATTTGATTCCATCATTGGGTGGTGCACATGAGTTTTGATGTTATTATTTATAAAATTAAGGTTATTTTTTTCAACCTAATATAATTAGGGGATTACATCTAATTAATCATGTTAGGAACTTGTTAGAGATCACATTTCATGCATTATTCCATGCCATATAGGATGCATTGTTTATTTTCATAACATTGTGACAGGTTTTGTGATAGATATAACTGCTATTGTGATAGAATTCTATGAATGGAATTGAGAAACATGGTTGGTAATTATAGAATTTGTCATAAGCGAATTAGTTTTATCATGATTAAACTACAGAAGACACCCTGAATTAAAAATTGTGGAACATTGAGTAATGGACCATGAAATGCATGGACCAGAACATGTTATGTTGTGGATTAGGTGTATTCCATATTCCAGTTCTTGAGAAGTATGGGACCTTATGTATCAGAATAGGTGAACCATTTTTTTCAACCATTAAAATGGAATGTGAAATGAATATAAATTTAAAATGGAAAATGGAAATGACAGATGAAGAACTCAACCTATACCTGGCTTTTCAGTTTGAAAAAGGTAGTGTGTCTAGTGAATTTTACAACTATTTATTTTTATATGTCTCGATTAAAGAGTAGGATATTTTTTATGACCTGTTTATAGGATGGTTTTGACCCATCGTATTCTATTGAGTTGTTAAATTTGTTATCATTATTTTAAATGAATGTGTATGGATTTAATGAGGAATTTCACCATGATGAACTTCTACTTTAAATTAGGAGGGTGGTGACAACCACACTCTATAGGTGGTGGGTAATGGGCTATCGGTGGTCCCTCCTTTAGTTCTAGTTGGGGAACCTATAGTTTTAATGGAAATAGGAGTTGAGGAGGAGTTCTGCGTGGTGTTTTATTATTTTATACAATCTATTCAGAGAGCACTGCAGCCTATAATAACTATGTATGAGATGAAATGTGTGGTCTAATAGCATAGGTATCAATGTTTTCAATGGATGTAACTCCATAGGATGTTGAGTGTTGGATTGATAAAACACAATTGATATTGAAGAATATTGAGATACCTCTTGAGGGGAGACTGAAGCTCATTACTTGTATTCTTTGGGGAGTAGAAAATAGTTTTGCAGATGTTCTGAACCAGGCTAATAGGATTCAAGATATTGTTTGGATTGACTTACAAACAAGGTTATATGACTACTCTTACCCAACGATTCTGAGGGATGAGTGGGCAGTGAGTTCATGCGTCAAGAGTATTGCAAAATGATGATAATGGAGTACTCAATTTTTTTTAGAGATTTATAATTTTTCACTGACATACCAAATTGATGAATTATTGAGAGTGAGACGCTTTGAGGAAGGTCTCTAACATGCCATTTGATCTCAAGTAAAAGTGTTTAGATTTACCATTATTACCAATGTTATATACCATGTGTTAATTACATAGTGGAACATGAGGGAATATAACAGTGAAGAGTATATCTGTATGGTATCTCTCCCTTGTGGTT
The DNA here is from genome assembly GCA_963277665.1 of Viscum album. Lineage (NCBI taxonomy): Eukaryota > Viridiplantae > Streptophyta > Magnoliopsida > Santalales > Viscaceae > Viscum > Viscum album. Next base: position 279,615,168 of record OY728164.1, on the reverse strand, counting down.
TGACTTGTATTGACAAGAAGTTCTATTTTGAGGCTTTATGTGAGATGAGTACTAGAAACAATTCCATTGTTGGTATTATAGTTTTGTATCATTAGCATGAAATATGGGGACACATAATGGATTATTACACTCCTGAACAAGTTGCGTGCTGATTTTTCAGATGGATAGGTCATGTGAAATATTTTTATAAGTCCTTATGTCAAGTAATGAGTGGTTGGGGGTCATATCTAAAACTATATTTAGGATCTGGTTTTATGGATTTGTGTTAGGTTGGGAGCTTGAGAAAAACTGGTTGATTAGGTTGTGATGGTGATCATCATTGTGAAGGTATCATAACACTATTAGAAGTAGTTGTACATGCTTTGAACTATTGGATGCTCAGTTTACATTAAGTTCATTTTATGGTGTACATTGACCACAAAAAGCACAAGTACATATTTACATTATGTGATATGAATTTGAGGAGGTGAATTTAGGCTAAATACATACAGTCTTTCAACATCGAGAATGCCTATATGCATGGGAAGGGAAATACAATGGCTCATTCACTGATAAAGAGGTCATAGATTTAGGTAGTTTCGAAGGCTAGTAGAAAGTTTTGGCATATGGATTTATTCTATGAGATTCACATGGAGATGTCAAATAGAGAGGGATGGAATTATCATTCATCCTTATTTATAACCTCTATCCAATAGGATATAGTGAGGTTGTGGTAACTATAAAATTATAAGGGCATAGTCCTAAGAGAGAGTGTGGCCAGTGGGGACCCACCTCCAAGATGGACCGTATGTGAGGATGATATTTTGTCTGTCCATGGTCACGTTTGGGTTCGGATGGAAAAACACGAGGAGATGATTCTGAAGTTTCATGGCTCATTTTTGGTGGTGTGTCCCAGTTTCACAAAGATGTACCTTGGCATACACTATCAGTACTGGTGTCCGAGTATATAGAAATAGGTATCTAGTTTTGTTTCATGGGTTTTCACATGATAGAAGGTGAATGAAAAAAATCAGCAATCATCTACAATTCTATTGCAGTTACTAATTTCTGGGTGAAAATGGGATAATATTTTGATGGATTTCTTGAATTATTTTTCGAGGTCACCTTGAGGGAGTGATACTGTTTGGTTTTTTGTTGAGAGGCTCATGAAGGTTTCTCATATCCTACCAATCAAGGATTCCTCCAATATATATGATCATGGGTGGTTTTATATCCATGAGATAGTAAGACTTAAAGGGGTATCGTACACTATCATTTTAGATAGGTATGCTCAATTTACATCTCATTTCTCGATGAGTTTTTAGAGGGAATTGGTTATACATATGCTTCATAGAATAGAATACCATCCTCATACCATTGTATAGTTAAGTCATATGATTTAGTTTCTTGGGGATATGCTACGAACATGCGTCTTGGGGTTTTATGGGCTCTTCATAGAGCATATACCCCTGGTTGAGTTCACCTACCATTATATTTACAGGTTACAATATAGATGGATCCTTATGATTTTTTGTATGGTAGGCCATTTCGATCACCCTTATACTGTTTAGAGGCAAGATAGGCAACATTACTAGGACATAATCTCATACATGATACTTCTAATAAGTTCTAGTTATTCATAAAGAGAATGGTTATTACATAGTCTCAATGGAAATATTATATCAATCGCCATAGAAAACCTCTAGAGTTCATTGTTGGGGATCAAGTATTCTTATTGTTGTTTTCATAGGCTGTAAAATAGACAAATGAAGAGAAAGGGTGAGACATCACCATGATATAATAGACCAATTGAGATTCTATAGAGAGTCGGTCTGGTATCCTATCATTTTCATATACCGTAATTGTAGCATTCCACACATGATTTCTTCAATTTATCTCAACTACACTGTTATCATTTAGACCCTTCTTATGATTTTCATCACTATGAGCATGAGTTAAAGGTAGATGCATCGATTGAGGAGAATATAATTTTTATCATTGATAAGATCATGAAGACTCTTTGAGGATGATTAATTCCTCTAGGTAGGGTGATATGGAAGCACAACTGTTAACATGATGAGACTTGGGAGCAGGAGGTTGATGTACATGCTTAGTCGTTGGATTTTTTCTCAGACAAATCCTGAACACCATTGGGAGTGAAATTCAGGGATGAATTTAACTAATGTGATAAGATTGTAAGTTCCTAGGTTTTCATATGAGGTACTATAATATCTCATATTTCAAGAAACAAACATTATGTTTGATAGAGTACAAGATACACCACCCCGAGCTTAAACAAAAAACTAAATATTGTTAATTTAATGGTGCCATTATAACCTTGATGTTAGAATGGAGGGAATGAACATTATTAATTTAATTATAAAACTATAGTTTACTCATGTATATATAAATAATTATTTGATGAGAAATTAAATATTAATGATTTTAAAACTTTTTTAAAGAAAGGAAATGTTTTTTTTGAAAATCTAATTTAATGTAAATATGTGTGTTTTATACTAATAAATTAATAAATCAATTATATTGGATTATATTTATTAATTTATATCTTTAATACATTTTAAATAATTTTTAAAATTCATCTTATGTGTTTTCTATAGATTATATGAGAACAAATTCGATTTTCCATGTAAAAGGATTATATTTCTAAAAATATAGTTTTACAACCTTTTAATAGAGAACCCATTTTAAATCTATTTTATGAAACTTTTATAAGTTATATTTGAAAAAAAAAACTTTTTATTTGGAATTGGTACATAGAAATTTACATTGGATTAATTTTTTTGTATTTTCACTGTGAAAATCCATATTTTAATGTATAGTGAAAAATATTGTTTTTAATTCTAAAATTCTTTTTCCTCTAATTTATTTGTATAGTTATACTATAATTTTAATTGGTTTTATAGTTTATTTAGGTTATTATTATAAGGCCCCAGCCTTAAACCTTACTTAATATTGAATTAAATGAATAATTCACATTGAGGATCTTTTCAGGTTTAGAGTTTTAGAGAATTAGAACATAACTATTACATCTTAAAAGATTACAAAGTAGACACTTCTACTAAGTCTCCATAAAATAAAAACTCTTAAAAAGAAAGATGTCTAGATTCCATGTTTTAGATAGCATGAAATTCCCTTGATCCCATCCTTGAACTTATTCCACTTTAAGTCCTGTGAAAAACATTTCAAAAAAACTTGGGGTGAGCATAAAAAGCTCTGTAAGGGATACAAAAAGAATTAAAACTGTTAGTTTTTCAAACATCAAGTAAACCATGTATACTATATCAAAGTAATACCTTCACCTTCATGAAGTAGTAAAAAAAATCTTCACTGAATAAAGTATCATTACTTACCTTTTTGTAACCAAAGGATTACCATAAAACCCATATAAAGAACACATAGAATATATAAAGGTACCTTGGGACATAAACATACTTAAGTGGAATAACCATACGGTTGACTTCCACACATATCACTTAATGGAATATCCATACGGCCAATTTCCATACATACTTAATGGAATAGCCATACGGCCGACTTCCATACCCAATGCATTGGAGGTTATTACGTAACCACCCGTCCTGGTATTCACGGCACCACCCGTCATATGGTTTATAACGTAACCACCCGTTAAAATGTCCAAGTACCAATATAAAATCATAAAACATAAAACCAATATAAAGGAATGATAACATTTCCACATTTCAATCACAATATATCATAAATATATTGACATAATAGAATCCTTTTTCAAAACCATTTTCAATACCAAAATACATAAAAGAGTATATGGTATTTATTTTATTCTAAAAACATTACGACTTGTTGAGAAAGCCAAAGATCAAATAATACTCACGGCGGCGGAAAAAGGTCGTTGTCACCGCGTACGTTAAAAAAACATTCCTTTTTGTCGTTTAGTAAAACGATTCATAGAAAAAGATTCCTTTTGTATAAATGTAAAAGTCAAAGGAGTTTATACAACGTATAAAAGAAAGTTGTGTATAAAACGAAATATGCCTCAATGAAAGGAGATTGAGACGAAGTCCCTTACCTTGGGTCCGACTTGACTCGATCGTTCTTTAACGTCCTGAATAATAAACTTGAGTTAATTTATACTTGATTAAGAACCTTTTTAAAGTTCATTATTCCTTTTATATCACTTATTTCCATGTTATAAACATTATGTAACCATCTATGTTAATAATGTTTGTTTTGTCAATATTTGGTTCTTAAGTCGAAAGTTGACTTCTTACAATTACATGTTGTTCATGTGGTCAAAAGTTCTTTATATCCAGAATGAAATTCCCGATTTGGATATAATATGTATCATATATATCCAGAATATACATGTATTTATAATATTACATAATCATTTAGAGGTAAGAAATGGAATGCACCGTTCATGGAGACGGTAAGCCGTACGTACGCATGAACGCTACTTTCATTTCTTTGTCATATTAGTGGAATTAAAACTAAATGAGAGGTATGTATATTTTAATTCCAGAATTATATTCATCATTTAGATATATCATTAATTATATATATCCATTATATACATGTACTTTAATAGTACATTACATTTGGGGATAAGAAATGAAATGCACCGTTCATGGAGACGGTAAGCCGTACGTACGCATGAACGCTACTTTCATTTCTTTGTCATATTAGTGGAATTAAAACTAAATGAGAGGTATGTATATTTTAATTCCAGAATTATATTCATCATTTAGATATATCATTAATTATATATATCCATTATATACATGTACTTTAATAGTACATTACATTTGGGGATAAGAAATGAAATGCACCGTTCATCGAGACGGTAAGCTGTACGTACGCATGAACGCTACTTTCATTTCTATCTCATACTTTAATGGAAAGAAATAATAATGATATAGAGGTATATTATAATTCCAGTATAACATCATATATAATAACTTTAAATCCATCCTTTACACGTCCCACATATGGCATTAACGAATCACGTCACTTTTAGGGGGTGGTAGTCCGCACTTCCTTAAATGAAGATATCGTGTTTACCCATAATGGAAACCATAAAGGTATGCCAAAAATGAAAAATAAAGAAGCTTAAAGAAAACATAAACACATTATATATCATATATAAAAATAGTGACATCATAATGGCCACTCTTGAAGGTGTTAAATGAGTATTGAACAATCATCGTTTCGGGAGGCAGAATTTCGCCATCCACGGAAACCGTATGTTCTTTAACCATTTGATGTAGTTGTGTGAGAGTGTAGCTCAAATAAATATTATAAAAACATCATAGTATATTGAAGATACTGGTGTTGTTACAAAAGAAGTAAATAAAAAGAGTTTAGAGGGTTGGAGAAGCAAAATAAAACAAATGAACAAGAGAGAATGAATTACCTTTAAAAGTGTAACTCCCTTTTGATTTGAGCCTAAAGGCTTCCTTTGAAAGGATTATGCCCAAAGGGAATACTCTAGGATGAGGAGAGGGATGTGGAGAGAGTAATTGGACAGGGTTTGGCCGATCCAAAGGCTTGAGAAGTGTGTGAAATGGGGTAGAGGTGGGGGCCTTTTATAAGAGGAGAGGAGGGGCACTTTTGGAAAGTAAAGAAATATTACTTTATTTGAAAATGTGTTTCGATTTTAAAAGGTCCCACAATGATATAATTCGTGGATAAGGTGATAAGGGTTCTAAATCCACTCATCCAATTGGTTTTGGCCATGTGTAGGTTTTAGATTTTGCATTATCTTTCCATTTTATTTAAATTGTCAAATAATGATGTCATCGCTGCATCATTATTATGTCATAAATAATTTAATTTATTTAATGTCTAAAAATTATAAAAAAAGTACTATGATGTATGAAATCTTTTTATCTTTCCAATGACTATTTATAATCAAAATTTGGACTTGTATAACCCCAATCAACAATTATTTTAGTAAAACAATTTATGTTAGTGTCATTTTCACTTTAACATTAAATAAAAATATATTAATGTCATTTTCCAACTAAAGTGGCTCCATGGGGTCCCCAAGTTGGCCCATGGATTTTCGTGGTCGGAAATGACTCACCCAATAGGTGTAGGACAAGTGTCATGGTGTTTTCACATTCTTATAATACCATTCTTACCTTAAACTACACTAATTACCTCTAATCACGATTAATGAAAAAAAGTTACTATTCACCAAAAAATTATTTTAATCTCATTGAACCACATTTTACTTCTTAATGAAAATCATGTATGTAGGATTTTCAAAATTCAATACACATTAGTGGTAAACTTTCATTTAACTGAAAAATCAGTTTGCTTGATTACCACTTAGTGGTTTCACTATTCATTAAAAATTGAAGTTTTTCAGAAAATTACCAAAAATTCACCCTAAGCTATATTTGATATTCCGAATTCAAAAATGAAGTCCATTTTACAAAATTCAAAACATATAAGTCAAATTAATTAATTTAATAATTAATTCCCGTTGTCATGACAAATAGCGTGTTTTTGTGAAACAATAAGTATCAAAAGATTGACACCAGTTTAAGTCCAATTTCAAAGTAAAATTGATTCCAATGACCACCATTGGATTAACTGGTAAAAATATTTTCTAATTTCACTTTAAAACCAATTAAAATAGTAATCTAATCATATAAATAAATTAGATTAAAAAGAGGTTTTGAATTAAAATACAACATATTACACTATTCATAAAAAAATGAACTTTATCAGAAAGGTACCAAAAATTTACACAAGGTAAATTTTGATGTCCCGATTCTAAAGAAAAGTTATTTTAGGTCCAAAAGAATGTAAAAGAGTGATCAAAACTATATTTAATGATGGTTCGCCGTCAAAAGGTGATAAGTGAACCTTTAGTGAAAACTAGGGCATATATGCCTAAAATTGAATTCTTTCCGTATTTTAAGCCTTTATCTTTTATTGGATAAATGTAAAAACATTTAAAAACATATATAATCATATTTTAGTTAGTTCTATACATTCCCGCCAGTACAACGACTACTTGTTAACTAACATTTAAAATAATATTATTTTATTACTAGTGTGCTACGTAAGTTTCAAAGAAACTCATCGTTGCATATCGGGTACGCTATCGAACATAGCAACCCCTTTAAAATAAAATTAATATTTAATTCGTAAATATTAATAAATATGAAAATTATTTATTCTTTATTTACCTGGGATGTTACATCCTTCCCCCCTTTTGGTAATTGCGTCCTCGCAATTTTATTCACTTATCAAAATAAGTGGGGGTATTTATCCCTCATAGCATTTTCAGATTCCCACGTTGCCTCTTCAATCACATGGTTTTTCCACAAAACCTTTACCTGATGAATCACCTTATTCCGTAACACCTGCTCCCTGTGGTCAAGAATCTGGACCGGTTGTTCCTCATAAGATAGGTTCTCTTCCAGCTAAACTACCTCTAGACTCAAAACATGAGATGGATCTGGCATATACTTTCTCAACATCGAAACGTGAAAAACATTGTGTACCTGAGATAAACTCGTAGGTAAAGCCACTCGGTATGCAACTGATCCAACTCTTTCCAGAATTTTGTATGGTCCAACCAACCATGGACTCAACTTTCCTTTCTTACCAAATCTCATCACACTTTTCCAAGGAGAAACCTTGAGAAAAGCATGATCACCTACCTCAAAAGATAGATCCTTCCTCCGGTTATCCGCATAACTCTTCTTCCTGCTCTGAGCTGTTCTCATGTGTTTTCTGAATCAACTGAACTTTTTCTGTCATCTCTTCTACCAATTCTGGTCCCATCAGTTTCCTTTCACCCACTTCATTCCAAAATGCTGGATTTCAACACCGCTTCCCTTATAATGCCTCAAATGGTGCCATCTGTATACTGGAATGAAAAATGTTATTATAAGAAAACTCAACCAAAGAAATATGTTGGTCCCAACTTCCCTGATAATCCATAGAAAAAGCTCGTAGCATATCCTCCAATTTCTGGATTGTTCGTTCTGACTGCCCATCTGATTGAGGATGAAAAGCTGTACTAAAATTTAATTCAGTACCCAACAACTTCTGAAGGCCTTTCCAAAAGTTAGAAGTAAACCTGGGATCAAGATCCAATACAATGGAGAGAGGAACTCCATGTAACCTAACTATCTCTTTAAGATACAAACGGGAAAGTTGATCTAGAGAGAAAGTATCTCGTATAGAAAAGAAATGAGCAGATTTGATCAAGCGATCAACAATAACCCAGATTGCATTATTACCTAGAGATGTCCTCGGTAATCCCACAACAAAGTCCATGGATATGTTTTCCCATTTCCACTCTGGCACTGGTAAAGGCTGAAGCATTCCTTTTGGTAACTGTCTCTCTTCTTTAACCTGTTGACATGTCAAACACTTCACAGTAAAATCAGCAATATCTCTTTTCATTCCATCCCACCAGTAATACTCCCGCAGATCTCTTTACATCTTAGTACTTCCAGGATGAACTGAAAACGGGGAACTATGAGCCTCACATAACAACTCATTCTTCAACTGTGAATCACAAGGCACACATAACCTCTTCACAAACCTCAAAACACAAACACAAACTTATCCAAGAAATCATGGAAAATTTTATTCATAAGGTCCATGAATACAGCAGGTGCATTGGTTAACCCAAAAGGCATAACTAAAAATTTATAATGGCCATATCTAGTACGGAACGCAGTCTTCGGAACGTCTGCTTCTTTTACTTTCAACTGATGGTACCCCGACCTCAAGTCAATCTTCGAAAAATACTGAGCTCCCTGGAGCTGATACCACTTCATTTGATGGCCCAACATCTGCTGAAGTTGTTGCAAAGGATTTCACCACCCCTTTCTGCTTGTAGTCTGGCTGCATTCCCCCAGTTGAGTTCTTCTTTGGACACTCGTTTGCATAATGACCCATTTCATTACACTTAAAACATCTTACCGTTGGCTTTTCATTTCCTGCTTGATCATCTTCCTTACAGTTACGAGCAATATGACCAGACTTACCACACCGAAAGCACTTACCAGACTTGGATAAACATTCTCCAGGATGCATTTTACCACACTTCTCACAGGATGGATATTTGGTTTTCTTACCTCCTTGCTTCTTTGATGAATTCTTCCCCTTTTCCCGCCAACTAGACCTCTTATTCTGTTGTTTGTCATAGAACACCTGATCATCGGCAAACTCTATTTCTACCTTCTCCGCACATCGAACAAGTTTTTCATAACTTTTGAATTCACGAGAAGCTAAAGCCCTTCGATACTTTGGCTTTAACCCTGAGTAAAAACGGTTTATTTTACTATCAAGATCTCGTATGAAGTTTGGAGCATACCTTGCCAATCGAGTGAACTTTTCTTCATAAGTAGCCACTGAATCATCCTCCTTCCTCAATTCTAGGAACTATTTTTCCATCCTAAGATGAACCACCTTAGGAAAATATTTCTCAAGAAACATACCTTTTAATTCGTCCCAGTGCAGATCCTCAATCCCATCACTATCCCTTATATTTTTCACCATCGACCACCACTGATCAGCTTCACCTTCAAAACGGTAAACAGTAAGACTAACCTTTTGATGTTCTGAACACCCCATGACATCAAAAATCTTCTCCAGTGCTTTAATCCACCCTTCAGCTTGCACATGGTCAGATGATCCTCTGTATGATGGGGGATGTTTCCTCATGAAATGTTCCACCACTGACATGTTCCTCTGCGGTTGATCTGGCTGATCTCGTGCATGGATACCACCACCATTTATAGCCTGAGTCAATTGTTCCATCACTACAACAAACTGTTCAGTTCCGATTCCGACCATCTCCGGTTGCTGATTTGGAAGGTTATCTTCCTCCTGATGTCGTCCCAACATAGCTGCTTTGTTTCCTCTTCGGAAAACCATTCTGAACACAGAAATATCTTAGGCGAAGCAACATGGTAATCCGTAAATGCTATATCATTTCAATCATATTATAATTTAACACTTTTCTAACTCCTAAAGTTGTCTAAACCGACCTTTGATACCAACTATAAGGCCCCAGCCTTAAACCTTACTTATTATTGAATTAAATGAATAATTCACATTGAGGATCTTTTCAGGTTTAGAGTTTTAGAGAATTAGAACATAACTATTACATCTTAAAAGATTACAAAGTAGACACTTCTACTAAGTCTCCATAAAATAAAAACTCTTAAAAAAAAGATGTCTAGATTCCATGTTTTAGATAGCATGAAATTCCCTTGATCCCATCCTTGAACTTATTCCACTTTAAGTCCTGTGAAAAACATTTCAAAAAAACTTGGGGTGAGCATAAAAAGCTCAGTAAGGGATACAAAAATAATTAAAACTGTTAGTTTTTGAAACATCAAGTAAACCATGTATACTATATCAAAGTAATACCTTCACCTTCATGAAGTAGTAAAAAAAAATCTTCACTGAATAAAGTATCATTACTTACCTTTTTGTAACCAAAGGATTACCATAAAACCCATATAAATAACACATAGAATATATAAAGGTAACTTGGGACATAAACATACTTAAGTGGAATAACCATACGGTTGACTTCCACACATATCACTTAATGGAATAGCCATACGGCCAATTTCCATACATACTTAATGGAATAGCCATACAACCGACTTCCATACCCAATGCATTAGAGGTTATAACGTAACCACCCATCCTAGTATTCACGGCACCACCCGTCATATGGTTTATAACGTAACCACCCGTTAAAATGTCCAAGTACCAATATAAAATCATAAAACATAAAACCAATATAAAGGAATGATAACATTTCAACATTTCAATCACAATATATCATAAATATATTGACATAATAGAATCCTTTTTCAAAACCATTTTCAATACCAAAATACATAAAAGAGTATATGGTATTTATTTTATTCTAAAAACATTACGACTTGTTGAGAAAGCCAAAGATCAAATAATACTCACGGCGGCGGAAAAAGGTCGTTGTCACCGCGTACGTTAAAAAAAACATTCCTTTTTGTCGTTTAGTAAAATGCTTCGTAGAAAAAGATTCCTTTTGTATAAAAGTAAAAGTCAAAGGAGTTTATAAACCGTATAAAAGAAAGTTGTGTATAAAACGAAATATGCCTCAATGAAAGGAGATTGAGACGAAGTCCCTTACCTTGGGTCCGAATTGACTCGATCGTTCTTTAACGTCCTCAATAATAAACTTGAGTTAATTTATACTTGATTAAGAACCTTTTTAAAGTTCATTATTCCTTTTATATCACTTATTTCCATGTTATAAACATTATGTAACCATTTAAGTTAATAATGTTTGTTTTGTCAATATTTGGTTCTTAAGTCGAAAGTTGACTTCTTACAATTACATGTTGTTCATGTGGTCAAAAGTTCTTTATATCCAGAATGAAATTCCAGATTTGGATATAATATGTATCATATATATCCAGAATATACATGTATTTATAATATTACATAAGCATTTAGAGGTAAGAAATGGAATGCACCGTTCATGGAGACGGTAAGCCGTACGTACGCATGAACGCTACTTTCATTTCTTTGTCATATTAGTGGAATTAAAACTAAATGAGAGGTATGTATATTTTAATTCCAGAATTATATTCATCATTTAGATATATCATTAATTATATATATCCATTATATACATGTACTTTAATAGTACATTACATTTGGGGATAAGAAATGAAATGCACCGTTCATGGAGACGGTAAGCCGTACGTACGCATGGACGCTACTTTCATTTCTTTGTCATATTAGTGGAATTAAAACTAAATGAGAGGTATGTATATTTTAATTTCAGAATTATATTCATCATTTAGATATATCATTAATTATATATATCCATTATATACATGTACTTTAATAGTACATTACATTTGGGGATAAGAAATGAAATGCACCGTTCATGGAGACGGTAAGCCGTACGTACGCATGAACGCTACTTTCATTTCTATCTCATACTTTAATGGAAAGAAATAATAATGATATAGAGGTATATTATAATTCCAGTATAACATCATATATAATTACTTTAAATCCATCCTTTACACGTCCCACATATGGCATTAACGAATCACGTCACTTTTAGGGGGCGGTAGTCCGCACTTCCTTAAATGAAGATATCGTGTTTACCCATAATGGAAACCATAAAGGTATGCCAAAAATGAAAAATACAGAAGCTTAAAGAAAACATAAACACATTATATATCATATATAAAAATAGTGACATAATAATGGCCACCCTTGAAGGTGTTAAATGAGTATTGAACAATCATCGTTTCGGGAGGCAGAATTTCGCCATCCACGGAAACCGTATGTTCTTTAACCATTTGATGTAGTTGTGTGAGAGTGTAGCTCAAATAAATATTATAAAAACATCCTAGTATATTTAAGATACTGGTGTTGTTACAAAATAAGTAAATAAAAAGAGTTTAGAGGGTTGGAGAAGCAAAATAAAACAAATGAACAAGAGAGAATGAATTACCTTTAAAAGTGTAACTCCCTTTTGATTTGAGCCTAAAGGCTTCCTTTGAAAGGATTCTTCCCAAAGGGAATACTCTAGGATGAGGAGAGGGATGTGGAGAGAGTAATTGGGCAGGGGTTGGCCGATCCAAAGGCTTGAGAAGTGTGTGAAATGGGGTAGAGGTAGGGGCCTTTTATAAGAGGAGAGGAGGGGCACTTTTGGAAAGTAAAGAAATATTACTTTATTTGAAAATGTGTTTCGGTTTTAAAAGGTCCCACATTGATATAATTCGTGGATAAGGTGATAAGGGTTCTAAATCCACTCATCCAATTGGTTTTGGCCATGTGTAGGTTTTAGATTTTTCATTATCTTTCCATTTTATTTAAATTGTCAAATAATGATGTCATCGCTGCATCATTATTATGTCATAAATAATTTAATTTATTTAATGTCTAAAAATTATAAAAAAAGTACTATGATGTAGGAAATATTTTTATCTTTCCAATGACTATTTATAATCAAAATTTGGACTTGTATAACCCCACTAAACAATTATTTTAGTAAAACAATTTATGTTAGTGTCATTTTCACTTTAACATTAAATAAAAATATATTAATGTCATTTTCCAACTAAAGTGGCTCCATGGGGTCCCCAAGTTGGCCCATGGATTGTCTTGGTCGGACATGACTCACCCAATAGGGGTAGGACAAGTGTCATGGGGTTTTCACATTCTTATAATACCATTTTTACCTTAAACTACACTAATTACCTCTAATCGCGATTAATGAAAAAAAGTTACTATTCACCAAAAAATTATTTTAATCTCATTGAACCACATTTTACTTCTTAATGAAAACCATGTATGTCGGATTTTCAAAATTCAATACACATTAGTGGTAAAATTTCATTTAACTGAAAAATCAGTTTGCTTGATTACCACTTAGTGGTTTCACTATTCATCAAAAATTGATGTTTTTCAGAAAATTACCAAAAATTCACCCTAAGCTATATTTGATATTCCGAATTCAAAAATGAAGTCCATTTTACAAAATTCAAAACATATAAGTCAAATTAATTAATTTAATAATTAATTCCCACTGTCATGACAAATAGCGTGTTTTTGTGAAACAATAAGTATCAAAAGATTGACACCAGTTTAAGTCCAATTTCAAAGTGAAATTGATTCCAATGACCACCATTGGATTAACTGGTAAAAATATTTTCTAATTTAACTTTAAAACCAATTAAAATAATAATCTAATCATATAAATAAATTAGATTAAAAAGTGGTTTTGAATTAAAATACAACATATTACACTATTCATAAAAAAATGAACTTTATCAGAAAGGTACCAAAAATTTACACAAGGTAAATTTTGATAAGTGAACCTTTAGTGAAAACTAGGGCATATACGCCTAAAATTGAATTCTTTCCATATTTTAAGCCTTTATCTTTTATTGGATAAATGTAAAAACATTTAAAAACATATCTAATCATATTTTAGTTAGTTCTATCCATTCCCTCCAGTACAACGACTACTTGTTAACTAACATTTAAAATAATATTATTTTATTACTAGTGTGCTACATAAGTTTCAAAGAAACTCATCGTTGCGTATCGGGTACGCTATCGAACATAGCAACCCATTTAAAATAAAATTAATATTTAATTTGTAAATATTAATAAATATGAAAATTCTTTATTCTTTATTTACCTGGGATGTTACAATTATTTTATAATTTAATACAATTTAGTTCATATTAATCAATTTCAAATTGAAGTTGGATATGAAAACATTCTGAACATTTGAATGTTTTTACTTTAAAAACACATTTCGTTGATCCGTCTACGGGATTAATTTTAGAAAAATTCTAGTAACATTAGTAAATTTAATTTTGAAAATTGAAATAAAAATTTGAAATATATATGAAAATTTTAACTAATAGTATCCACTTAGTTCTTGGTGAATAGTAATAGTAGTATTTTATTTACAATAGTTAATGGTAAATCGGGTAATTAAAGGAAAATATATTATTATAATATTTAAAAATTATGCTAACACTTATCCTAATTTCATTTTATGAGTTATTGTGGACCAAGAGAATCACTCGTTCGAAATTGTGGCCTTTGGAATCCACATGGGTGTTAATATGACATATATAACATTTTATTTTAAGTAAAGAGGAAGATATGATAAATATGTATATAATTACTAAAACAATTTTAATATGGGGCTATATAAGAGATATCATCAACTATAAATGATAAATATAATTATAAAAATATTAACTACATCATGGTAATTTATTTATAAATTTACTAAAATAAATGATTAAATTAAAAAGTAAAACAATGATGATGTAGTAATTGATTTATTAAAAGAAAAATCAAATAAATGATATTAATAATATTAAAATAAATATAATTTGAAATATTTGTTTCCATACACAAATTTTTAAGATTATTTTGACATGTTAGGGATGATTTAATGAAGTGTTTTCAATGAAATCTGGTTTTTATTATATTTGAAAAAAATTCAATTAGTGAATTGTGTCAAAATTGAATGTTATGATATTTTAAAATAATTTATATTTAAATAAATGATTAAAAATTTCTAAAAATGAAATATCAGTAAAACAAGTTGGGATACAAAATATTATATCATCAATTACTCATTAATGGGTCGTTTTTTAGTTTATGGTAATTATTTTAACCTTCAAAGTGTAAATTGCATTATAAAACGATATGAATTAAAAATGTTATATAAAGGATAAAATAAAACGATAAAGTTTAAAAGTAAACCAATACATGTTAAAACATTGACTTGATTTAAAACCATAATCATCATATATTCTAAATAAAATATTTTTGGCTTATTTGGAGTAAAAAAATAATTTTTATTAATTTATTTTTTTATGAGTTTCCATGGGTTCCCCTCTCCTCCCTTATAAAAAGGAACTCATTAACCTCTATAATTAAAAAATAAAAAACCATTTGTTTCAGAAAATATCCGAAAATATCTTTCCTATAATACCTACCCACATTCTCAAAGAATTATTTTTGGTAGAACACCCACCATATAGGTGTTATGGTGTTAATAATGGAGATCATCCGAAGGAAATTTAATGTTTTTATTTAACTATTTCTATAATATGTCTTCATTAACTTCCTTAAAAAATTTCTTCAATGATGAAATTATAACACCAGTATCCCTAATATACTGATTTGTTAAAATTTTAATATTATCACCTAAATCAATCTACAATTCCATTAAATGGGAATGAAATCCATTTTTCATGTGTACATATGAACAATCACTTCCACGAACCGATCTAGTTTTTTTCCATAACCATCTCTAATGTCAAGTTATAATAATAGAATTGAAATTAATATGTGATATTAATTACATATAAATATTTATATGATAATAATATATCAATTATTTTCTTAATTTCCATGTGTATAAAAATTATAACGTTGTTCGGGCATACGTGGGAACTATCACCACCATGAATCGATGTGACTGATTTTTATTAGATATGTCACTTGTATGATATATATAAGTATATTTAAATTATTAATATGACAGTAATTATTTTATTATTATTTTATAATGATTAAATAATACTTACCATCTTTCCATTCTGATCAATGAAAAATGGAAAAATTTACTCATGTATACATATAACCTACCATCTCAATGATTATAACTTTGTTCGTTTTTCATAAAAATATATAATGGATTGATTTATAAGTATAAATTAGTTATAAAAATAATAATAATTTAATGAATATTATTCAATAGATTATGGACTTATTACCACATAGACTATTGACATCATACCATGTTTATTTTCGGCTCAAGTAAGGAATATTGACAAAACATCCGACATGAACACAAATAATTAACTAAATATTGTAACATAGTAATTAATTATATAAAAGGAAAAATAAAAATTAAAAGGTTTTTAATCAATTATATATTAAACTATGTTTATTATTCATGAAGAATGAGGAACATAGCTGATGAATCAAACTTAAGGGAAGGGACCCCGGCTCAATCATCATTTATTGAGGAATATAGTGATAATATGAAACTATATTATTTTATAATGTATATATAAATCCACTATGACATTTAATATCAATATTTTATCTATATTAATATTATTTAATGTTCTAGTAAATATATTAAAATATATATATTAATATTTAAATGTTCAAAGTGGTATGGGATGCCTCGATTATTAAATATTTAATTATAAAATATTTTTTCTTCATTATATTAATTTAAATATTTAATATATTGATATAATTTTTTTTTAAATTAAATTTTTATATATATTTAATTTAATTAAATGGTTTTTAAAATTAATATTTTTACATGTTTTATAAGGAATGTTTTGAGAAATGACAGCATGAATATTCATTTTAACGTATATAGTGACACAAATTTCTCTATCGTCAAAACCATTATTTGATATTTGGATTCCTCTAAAAGCCATAATTTTTTAAAATATAAAGGAATAAATTATTATATGTTAAGGGAAATTGTTTATTGGAAATGGTTTTGAGAATGGAATTGTTATTTTAATATCATAAAATGATTTCTTTTAATGGAAAATAAAATTCTATGAGTGAATGGTTGATAATTGCAATATTTTATATGTTATGATTGTTTAATAGTACTTGGATGTTTGAAGGGAAGTTAAATGATAAACAAACTACATGTAGTTCCATGATAAACCTTGTATAGGTGGTTACATTATAACCTCCAATTCATTGGGTTTGGATGTTGGTCGTATGACTATTCTATTTGTGAGAGTGATATGAAAAAAAGTTAACTGGATGGTTATTTAATTTAAGTATGATTATGTCCCAAGTTACCTTTAAATATTATATTTGATAAATATGGGTTTTATTTTAATCACTTTATTAAAAAAATTTAATCAATGAGCTTATTTTCAAAGGGGAGCATTTACTACCCCTTAGAGTTAAAAATTATTTCCTTATGATAAATTATTCATGGATTACATGTTTTCTCAAGGAAAAAAATTTTCCTTCTTTATGTATCCCTTACTAGCCTTTTTATTCCTAAACCATGTAATAAAATGTTTTTAATAGGTCTTGATATTGGTAATGATAAAGAAGATTTCATGATGAAAGAATTTAGGGTGTGTCTTGAAATCATGTCTTATTTAACAAGGGTTTAATTTGGTGAATGAACTGGTTACTAAGTGTAACTATCCACATATAATGTATAGATCTACTTTTTATGATTTTTTCCAAATTATCTAAAAGTATATACTGAAATGATCATATAATGTGAATTCTAGTTCAAAAAAACTATAATAAGTTCTGTGTAAATTTGTGACAATATATTTGGTATCAGAAGTGGATTTAGATAACATTAGATATTAGGGTTCCATTTAATAATAAGTGGAAAGTTGTATATATCCACAATGGTTAGAATATTAGAAATAGTAATAGTTGTTTTATATAAATTAAATTAGTTTTAGATAATATTAATATGGATTTCTTATTTTTACTATCCTCATATTATGTTATATGATATTTTTTTTGGTTTATTTAATCACACTAACATTTTTTGTATTAGTAAATGGATAGATCTAGAAAGTACCAATGTAATAATGGATATTAAGGAAAACATGGTGGTTATATAAATAAGAAATCAATTGAAATGGGATATTCAATTAGAACACTCATGGTTATTATAAACTAAATATCATGAGTAACGATTAACCACAAGAACCATGGTGATTTTTTCTAATGCGTAATATATGAGAGAGACAAATAAATGTAGAAGTTAAGGTAATAATTATTATAAACGTAAGTATATTCAATGAAATATGTGTCAAGTATGAGGAATTTAACTATAAGGAATATGTTTTATGTTATGAGATGATGATATAGACATGGTTATGAATGTTATAAATCAATAAACCGCCAAGGAAAACGGAAGAGTTCAATTGAATCTATGAAAAGGAAAGTGTATCTCTCTTAGTTATTAGTTGAGTGATTTATGTGTGGGGAGTTTTGACATTATGAAAATATATTTCTTATGAATAACGATGGGGAATTGGGTCGGCAGGACTATACAAATATATGTTTATAAATACCTAATTCCTTCTTAATTGAAGATAAGAAAACTGAAAATTACATGTGAAAGGTATGTATTATTTCATGACTCATGTTTTGAAATTAGAGAATATTAAGACATGATTCACATTGTTGTTTTTAAAAAATATGTATTACGGAATTATAAGGAAAATCTGGGATAATTAATCCTGAAGAATTCTTGATGGTTAAGATGTATACAATTTAGGAATTCAAGAGTTATATTAGATCTATGGATGAAGAAATGTTAACAAGTATTAATTCTATTTTTATGATGGGATTACTTTTGAAGATTGAATTGTAGTTATATCCCTAAAGTTTTTTATTTGAAAAATTATTCACAAAATAATTATCTTTTGTTGTGTGGACATAATTATAATGTTATATATAACCATTAGGGTTTATATGATCCTTTGTTTTGAGGTAATTATGTGATATTACTTATTGGGATTAAAAATGAAAGGCATGAGATAAAAATTGATGTTAAGATATGTTATGGTTATTTTTGAGGATTTTATCAAATTTTAGGATTGTTATAATAATTATATAATTTTAATAAAAAATTAAAATCCATAGGATTGGTGAAAAATTTTCGTGTCCAAAAAGGCTTCGAGAATCAAAACCACAATCAAAGGGCTACAAGGGTGAACTACCTACCACTAGACTACGAGATGTCCCTCATATGTATTAATTTTCTATTTTCTTTAATCATGTTGATGGAATAAAAATCAGTTGATTTTGGTAACTTCTATTTTATTGAAAATATGTCCTTGGTATTGGAAAATTATTTGTGAATTAAGTAAAATTGTGATTTTGGAAGACGTTCACTATTTTGGGAACATTATATGATCTAGGTAAATATAATACTATGGTATTATATTTGTGAAATAATTGTTGAAATATATTTTCAAATAATGTATGATTTCATTACGGAGTTATAGTGATTCATGTTATTTTTTGAAATAATTAGAAAATCTTGGAGATTAGGTTTTTAGGGTAATTAAATTGTGGTAAGAGACTTCAAGAGTAATTTATGTTATTTGGAGATAAATTTTAAAAAAATTTAGGGAAGACTATGTGGTTCCAGCCTTTAGATTTTTGGGTTTTACTCTTTAGGACAGTTATTTGTTGAATGGTCTATATTGAACATTAGGTGTCACTGTTTAATTTTTGAGATTAAAATAAGTTTTTCATCATAAAACTGTTTAATCATTTTAGAGAATTATCACTCTTTGTACTATCTATTTTTATTTTTATTAATGTTTCATAACATGATAAATGTATAGATAACATTTTTTGGATTATGTGATTCTCTAAATGTTTTATTATAGTTCTTCAAGCATGAAAATTTCATCTTGAAAACTCATCGTTTTGAGAAAAAGATAATTTTATGTTAGAAATTGACTTAATTATGATACTATACTTATCATGTATGTGTGGTTATTTATGTTCATATTCAACAAAATAAATAGATTCCACAACTCTATCAAAAGGATATTAGAGTAAATATGATATCTATTTACTTTCCATTCAAAGAAATCAATTACCTTTTAATGAATCACAAATTTACGATTTTGTGATTATTAACATACTCTTAACCATGTTCTCTATCACTCTCCATCATTACATGATAGTTATTTTTTTTCTTATATATCCATTTTTACCTACATTTAACCCTAGTATATGATATCTCATTTGACGTTTTTACTTCACATTCTTTCTTTAAAATAGAAGGTTTTATTGACTCTTTTTTGATGTGGGATTTCAATGAAGTAATATCAAAAGTGAAACCTTTGATACCAATACCAATTTTAAAATTTTGTGGATTCAATTTTAAAAATATGGGAAGGATGTAACATCCCTAATTTTAATAAATAAAAATTATGTCAAATATAGTACATGATATGCCACAACGAGCATAAACAATCAACTAAATATTATTATTTAGATGTTACCATTTTAACTTAACTGTTATAATGTCTAGAATTAATATTATAATTTGAATAATGATATTATAGTATAAAAATTTATATATAATTATTTTTGGTGAATAATTAATTATAAATGAATGAAAATCCATCTATTAAAACAATAAGAAATGTTTTCCAAAAAGTCTATTTAAATTTAAATATGTGTGTTTTATAATAATAAATTAATAATCATTATTTTTGGATTATATTTATGAAAATATATATCCAATATATTCATCATAATTCTTAAAACTCATATTATGTGTTTTAGGGATTATATAAGAATAAATCTAATTTTACAGATAATAGGAGTATTTTTCTAAAAATGCAGTTTTACCATATTTTGATGGAGAATATATTTTAAATATTGTTTTTGAAGCTTTTATAAGTTTTATTTGACAAAATAAACTACTTATTTGGAATTTGGACTTCAAAATTTACTTTGCTAGAATTATTTGTAATTTTCTGATAAAATTCATATTTTAATGAATACTAAAAATTACTACGATTTAATTTAGAACTTAATTTTCATATAATTTATTTGTATTTTTATAATATCATTTTTATTTTTTGTAAATTATTCTTGTGTTTTTTTATCATTTAATCCAATATCGGTCATTGTAATGAATTTAAAATTAAAATTGGATATTAAAACTTTGAGACTATTTGAACGTTTTTACATTAAAAACATGTTTCCTAGATCTGTTAATGGGATTAATTTTTAATTATTTTTACTCACTTTTGAGAATTAAATATAAAAACATGGACCTAAATGGTTTTAATCAGTATAAAAACATGATTCAATAGGATCAAGTTAATTTTTGGGGAATTTACTCTGGTATTTTATTTACCACGGTTAAGGTTAAATCAACTAATAAAAGGTAATCATAATAATTTATTATTTAAAAATTACCCTAACACATATTATAATTTCATTGGATGATTTATGGTCGACTTACACAATACTTGGGTTGAAATTGTGTACTTTAAATGCCATTTGGGTGTGAATATGACATTTATAACATTTTATTTAATGAATGACAAAGAATTCTTAAACATGTCTCTTATTACTAAATTAATTTTAATATGTGAATATATAATAGTTATCTTTGACTCTAAATAGACCATATAATTAATAAAATGTTACCTAAAAAATTTAATTTATTTATAAGTTTTATTAAATAAATAATTAAATTAAATAGTGACACAATGATGATGTAGTTATTGATTTATTAAAAGAAAAATCAAATAAATGATATTAATAATAATGAAATGAATATAATTCGAAATATTTTATGGAATAAAATAATTTAATGGAATTATTTGACATATTTGGGATAAATTATAGTAGTTTTTTAAATGGACTTAAGTTATTATGATATTTATATAAATCAAATAATGAATATTGTGAAAATTGACATTTATGATATTTTAAAATAATTTATATTTTATGAAATGATATAAATTTTCTAAAAATACATGATTTATCCAAAAATATGAGATAAGGAATATAATATCTTAAATGACTCATTTATGGGAATTGTGTCATGTTGTGGTAATTATTTTATCCTTAAAATTGTAAATTACTTTTTAAAATGGTAAGAATTAAAAAGGATGAATATGTGTTAAAACAAAATGTTAATAATTAGAACAAAACCAATACATGTCAAAAATTTATTGGTAGAGATTATTTAGAACCATATTTTCCTTATAATATGACTAATATAATTTTGATTTATTTGGAGTGAAAATTCATTTTTTATTAATTTAATATTTTAATGGTTTCTAAGGGTGCTCCTACCATCACCTATAAGAAGGCACCCATTCCACTATATAAAAAAAATATTAAAACCCATTTGGATTGCCAAATATCTACCCAAATCCCTTCTTATAATACCTCCCCAAATTCTTGAAGCCTTATTTTAGGCTGAACACCCTCATTATAGGTGTTATGGTGTTTTTAAAGGTGATCATACAAAGGAAATGTAATGTTTTTATTTAAGAGTTATTATTTTATGTCTTTTTCCACATCCGCAAAATCATATTTATTCATGATGAAATAATAAATCCATTATACTAAATATATTTATATATTATTGTTTCAATATTATCTCATAAATAGATCTCCACTTCTTTTAAATGGGAAAGGAATTAATTATTCTTATGTACATGTGACCTATCACCACCATAGACCGATCTAATTCATTTGCAAAATTGTTTATCATGATTGTTTTTAATAATAGAATTAAATTTCATACATGATGTTAATGACATATTAAAAATTATAATATAATAAAATAATAGTTACATTCTTCCATTCCATTAACATAAAAATGATAACGTCATTTGTGTGTACGTGTGAACTATCAACACCAAAAAGTGGTGTGACTTGTTTTAATTCATTAAATCAGTTTCATGACATATATATGTATATTTAAATAATTAATATGATATTAATCATTTTATTATCATTATGTAATGATAAAATAATACTTTCATTCTTTCTATAACGATCAATTAAAAATTTAAAGCGTTACTCATGCGTACATACGACCTACCGTCTGAATGATTATAATGTTGTACATTTTTCATAACCATTATAAATAGTATTATTTAAAAGTATATTTAATCTATAAAAATAATAATAATTTACGAATTTAATTCTGGAGATGATGGACTTATTACTATATGGATAATTGACATCATACCATTTTTATTTTTAATAGAAGTTCTGAATATCGATAAAATGTCCAATATGAACTCAAATAAATAACTAATTATTATATCATGGTAATTAATGATTTAAAAGGAATAAAAAAAAGTAAAATTTTCTTAATTAATTTTAAAATAAGTTAATTTTATTATTTATAGAGAATAAGGAACATACATGACAAATTAAACTCAATGTAAGGGACTTTATATCAATCTCCATTCATTGAGCCATTTCATGATAATATGCACTTTTATTCTTTTATAATATTTATATATAGACACTATGACATTTAATATCTTTATTTTATCTATAATAATGTTATTTAATGTTTTTTAAATTAATTAATTCATGGAGATTATGATTTAAATGTTCAATGCGGTATGGGACACTGTGGATGTTTAAATATTTATTATAAAGTATTATTCATTATGATATTAATTTACATATTTATTATATGGATATAAAGTGATATAAAGGACATTTTTATATATTATGAATTTAATTCATAGGTTTTAAAAAGGAGTATTTTTACATGCTTTATAGAGAATATTTTGAAAAAAATAGAAAAATTAATGTCCTTTTCAATTTAAACAAGGACAACACCTACTCTGATGATGTGACCATTATTTGATATTTAGATTCCTCTACAAGTCTAAATTTTTTTAAAACAAAAAGGATTCACTTATTCCATTTTATGGGTAATTTGGTACTGAAAATGGTTTTGATAATGGTATTATTATTTCAATATCATTAAATGATTTCTTTTGATTGCAAATAAAACCATATGATTGAAATGTTGATAATTGAAATATTTTACATGTTAAGTTTGTATAATGGTACATGGAAATTTCATGTGTGGTTATATGATTAAAAAAAATAGATGGTTCCATGATAAACCAAGGCTGGGTGGTTATGTTATAACCTCATACATATTATGTTTGGATGTCAGTCCATGACTTTTCCATTTGTAAGAGTGCCATGTATGGAAGTCGGCCGCATGGTTATTTCATTTAAGTATGATTATGTCCCAAGTTACATTTATATATTATATGGAATTTATAAGGGATTTATTGAAATATTTTGATTACCAATAATGTTAATAAATGATAATATATTTAAAGTAGGGTATTTACTACCCCTTAGAGGTGATAACTATTATGATAAAGTATTCATGATTTACACTTTTTCAAAAGACTAACAGTGTTCCTTCTTTGTGTATCCCTTATTGATATTTTTATGCTCAACCCATGTTTTATAATCCGTTCCACATGTCCTAATATTGTTTAGGACAAAATAATATTTCATTATGAAATAATTGAGGATATCTCTCAAAAGCGTGTTTTATTTTAAAAGGGTTTCCTTTGGTGGGAAGTGTATACTGAATGTAACTATTCATATGTAATATATGAGTCTACATCATAAGATATTGTACTAATTCTATAAAACTAGAAACCAAAAATACCCTATAATTTTAATTCTAGTTTAAAAACTAGAATAAGTTATGTTTAAAGATAGGCCTGTATAGGTACAAATATTTTTCAATTTGAAAGCTTTTTTACGGTCTAATGTGAATACCCTTTGAGTTCATGGAGTTCGGGGGTGTGCATGGATTTTTTGGAGCTCAGATAATGACTTTATGAGGAAAATAGTTGGACTGCATGGTTATTAGTAACCATGCGACCCAAGCCACAACGATTGATGAAACCGTAAGGGGTTGGAAAATAGGGTGTTTCATGACATAAAGTTATGAGGAAACCATTCAGATGGAGAAACTCACATGTGTAGGGAACCAATTGTTTTTAGAAGAAACAAATAATTATGTGAGGATGGATAGTCAAACCATTTGCAGCGAACATGTGGGTTCCCCCTTAGTACATTAGTGGACACTCGGTTAAAGCATGGTTTGGATAACCATGCAGCCAAAACATGAGGCCCAATAATGTTTTGGTGAAATTAAATTTCTCTATAAAAAATATTCTACCTATTTTCTATTTAACTCTACTCCATAAAAGGATATAAGCAACATTGGAGCTCTTTTGAAATAATTTATTTGTCCTTTCTACTATTATGGCATTTGAGCTCAAAATCAAGAACTATTCATCACGATGGATTGGGACCAGGGAGTACCAAATTTATTTTTTCAATTCTCTATTTTTTATGGTATTAGATGTTCTATTTATGTGAAAGGAAAAATTCCAATGTTTCATGTTATTAGTATATTTTTAATTTTTTAATGATATGAGTTGAATCAGATGCTGATAGGGGATGATCACTCTTATAGAAACCTATGGAAGGGGGTTTTAAGATCATTTTTATTGTACCACCTACTAGACACTCTGGTGAGGCCCTATAATTAAATTGAAATATTGAATAAAATTAAATATAACTTTTAAAGATTCTATATAGTTCCCCAGATACATAAAAGAGTTCGTTTCCCGATCTAATGTCATGCATGTTGTGTTCCTTTGATATTTCATTTTTTAAGACCCACATGGTGTGAGGGTTTTTTCATTCCTAGTTAAACGAAGCCCTTATAAGAAATATTGGAATTAAATTTATTGAATATGAGGTGTTATTTATCATTTTACATGTAATACATGTTGAATTGTTAATTATTTAATTGTAATTATTTATATGGGTGATTAAACTCTTGGATTGACTGCTAAATGTGAATTTTTATATGAGTGGGTAAACTCATGGAATTTAATGGTATGAAATGATAAATGGAATGAATGGTGAATGATTACATTCAAATCATTATATTTTATTACATATATTTTGACAGAGGTAGTAGATTCATGTGAAGAGATTACTCTTTGCATCTTGATTCCATGGTATTCCTTGGGTATTTCTACCTCAAGGATATGGTTTGTTTGGGTTCCCAGTGGATATGGTCAGTTGAAATTCTCTTTGAACCACAACTCATTCCTAGACAGGTTTCCATCAAGATGATCCTAAGACTCTATGAGGATACATTGGTTCACTATACCTTGGATCCAACCATATGGGATCTGAAATAAGGTTTATACAGATCAAACATGGTAAATATTACATGGTTAATTATACATCTCAACTATGGATGTTATGACACTTATGGTTATATGTTTGGGCCATGTTTGACTTGATGTACATGTTGTTTTCCAATTTCATGGGTGATATGATATACTATGAATATAGCATGGATTTGGTGTTCACTTATTTTATGTTTATTTATTCCATGTTATAAAAACATGAAAATTATTTCATAAGGTTCCTTGTATGGATTAATAGTATCACTTACTACTCTACATTTTCCATGGGAATTACACATGTATTACAATCATATCTATTATATACCTTTAACATCGATTAGCTTGTTTTTTATATTGATGATTTGTTAGAGACCTTTGAGAGCTTACCTACTAGAATTATATCTATCACCCCAATCAGGATATCTTTGGGTTTTCAGAAAGTCTATTTGGATACAGGTAGGGACTGAGGCAAGCACCCGTAGTTCAATTCTTGATTTTTTGTCATGCTTTAGAGCACAATGGTATAAGATTGGGTTGAGGCTCATGAAGCTAGTTGGGATCATAAATTTCTCTCTTATTGGAATTTTACTATAGGTATTGTACACGTTCCATACATACATATTTTGGATACTTTTTAAACAGATGAAATGATCATCATTGTATATTTGATTCTTTATAACATATTTTATATATTCTTATCTTGGATATCATATGTTTTCTAACTATAATACTACTTTTATTGACAATTATTGATATTATGCAGTGCTACACTCTAGTATTGATGTCATAGTCTCCACATAGACACACCCTAGGCTCTCTCTTCTAGTCGAAAGCCTCTAGTGTTATGGGATATTTGTTTGAGGCCATGTAGGCAACTATGCTCAGGGCACTAGTATGAGTCATTCTGGTTTGGGACGTTACATAAATAATCATCTTCCATGTGTTCACGTGTTAACCAAGTCACAAAAATCCCAATCCATACGAACATTAGATTCATTATATAAGGGTGATCATTGATGTTGGAAATTATCAATAACTAGCCACATTGATGGATTACAGGTTACCCAAAATCCTCATGGAATCAAGAGAACATGATACTCAAAATCAACAATATATCATGTGATCCCAATACTAGAAATCTATATGTCATCATGTGAACTAGCTGTGTAAAATACCCTATGCATCAAGTGAACCTTCCTGTTGGAATTCACTAGGGATCTAGTGAACATACTACATGTAATGCACTATGAATATAGTGAAAATTTTACATAATAATCCTTATTCTTCATGATTCCTTTATCTCATGTTCAGGTCTATTGACATCATTATCACATGTCATGAGAACTCCCTTACTAGTTGATTATCATATCATGATGCTCCACCTATTCATGTACCAAACAGATAACTTCATAACATGGTAAGGACATATAAAAGAACAATGAATACAATTTGAGAGTATAGAATGACATTATGAGAATATGTAGAAACGTAAAAGTACATGTGATCAACATCAATCATGAAAACAATGTATCTTTGCACACTCATGGAATCAAGTATTATAAACATGTCTCATGGGTTACACAAAGCCACAAACACATGAAATCATTATCAAGAAAAGTAAAAAAAATAAAACCTAAGAATCATACCAAAGAAAAATGTGTATAAAAGATCCACAAATATTTAGGTTATTCCTACATCATGGCCATCGACAAAGCATTTCAATGTTTGTTAAAATATAAATTTCTAAATCTAGCCATACACCCATAAATTATTATCTATCATGACAAGGATACCAACTCAGGTTATGGAACATCAATTAAGAGGTTAAAAATGATACTAGAGGATATTATATGTCAATTAGGGTGTTTCATAAATTATATACCTCATAGAGTACTTCAACAGAACTAGTTCAGAGGTTTGTTGAAGGGGAGGTTTCAAATTCCGTTGATCCATTTTGGATTCAACAATGGATCACAAATTCCTATAAAATTATAAAAGTGAAGAATGAGTATTTTAAATAAACCTAAATCTACCATCAATTAATCATCATAAAAATGATCCAATAATATATTTGAGAGGAATATAGTGTCAATGTGATATATTTAAAATGACTTCCTATGAAATGTCAACCATTAATGAGTGTTCATGCTCTGGTTAAGGGGATTTCATTTTTATGGTGAATGTTCCACCTATATAAAAATTTATCATCTATGGATTAAATCATAATATTAAATAAATAATCAAGAAGTGTCTAAGTAATGTTATCTATAAATACATATACATATAACATTTATAATCGATGTTAGATCTCAATTTTATCAAGAGAAGTCATCACCTCTCTAGATCTATCATTGATCTAGGTGGAAGATAATAATGAATCATGATACCATCATAGAAACCAAAACTCTATCAAATTCCCATGGAAATGTATAAATAATGAAGAGGAAATTTATTTATCTCTAGATAGAATATACTATTCTAGCATCACGATGTTGATCTGACCATGAAGAACCAAAGGAAGATGAATGATAGATGTCAAGAGTTATCGGAAGAGGCCTCAAATATGAAATAAGGTGACTAGGGATGAATCGTTTTAAAATAAGGTAAAACTGAGTCGAAATTTTAAAGTAGACAGGTTAATAATGAAACCCAAGAATAAAATAAATAAATAATGCATTGATATGAGGTATAATTATTACTTAAAAAATTTGTCTCAAAACCCAAGTACATAATAGATTATTATCTTGGAGACTAGATATATAAAAAAAATATTTTATATACTATAAAAATCTCCCCATAAACAAAATAAATTATTAGATATTATATGATACATAATATTCATCAAATACATGGGATGGAAAAATATCAAAGGGGTGAGCTCAAATAATCAATAGTTCATAAAATATAAAATACCATAATGGTAATATTTTAAACCTATAGAAAATCATAAATAAGGAAAATAATCTAATTTAAAATAACATAAAACAAAAAGGGCTAACCAGAAGGATTATATATACACATCACATCAAAAATGATAACAATTTTACCATGCATTGAGAAAAAACACTAATCACATAATGTGGTCCATATAATATGGGAAACAAAGTGGCATAATTATAAATAAAGTATTTTTTTAACTTTATGAACATGGGTACATGCCTATTAGCTCACCCATAAAATTGTGATTAGTGATAAAATCCATAACAATCACCCATTTAGAATCTAGTAACTTAAAGCACATTCATAAAATCATTATATCTCATGATGTTTAAGATTTTACCTAATTTATTGGAGGGATATATTGGTCACACAAATCTTTCTATCTATAAATTTTTGTTCCACATACAATAAAATTCACCACATCATAAGATAACCCATAGGAAGAAAAATGGGTTTCATGAAATTTCCAAATCATCATATAAATATACTAAAGTAATACAATGGGTTTCATGGAATATACAAATTAAATCATTCAATAATCCTAAGGAACCCATGAAATAATATAAGTTTCATAAAATATAAAAATAATGTCATAAGTAAAATTTATTGAAACTGAAAACATGATCACCCAAAATAATCACATATTAAATTAATATCATATGAAGAATCCTAAAAAAAAACTCCATTGGATTTATATATATATTTTTATGTTAATTAAAATCAAATAACAAAATATCAATTTGAAAAAAATGTATTTATCGTTGTAAAATATATAGTTATAACACCCTTTACAAAGTGACTTCATCTTTCTAAACAAATATAAAAATAAAAAATTTCTTTGGAATGGAATTGGTTTAGAAGAAGTGTTCGATATAATTAAAAAAATATAATAATTTAAAATATATTATTTCAGAGAAAATATGTTTAGATTAATAAAATTGTAACTGGAAGAAATGAGTTTGAGTTATCAAGTCCCTTACATTTATCTATGATTCCCAAGGAACTACATAAACAAATGTATAATAAATAGAAACATAAGAATTTCCCATTTCATAACAATATTCATATAAATTTTTATTGTTACTATTCATTAATATAACTATATTTATTTATTAGATAGTCGTAATCTCTTTTCAACATTAGGTGTTTATAATCATGACCATTTCAAATTAGGTCTATAAAGGTGGTTTTGATCTAACTTTTTATCCCAAAAATAATCATTACCCAACAATATATGGTATTAAAAATGATGTTTTATATTGAATTATAATGTTATAATACCATTAAATGGGAGTTTTAGTTGTATTTTAAGAAAACTAGAATGATAATGAAAACGTTTTTGGTTATTTACTGATATTGATAGATTTCCATAAAATATCATTACTTTTTTCAACCAAAAGGATATTATTAATTATTTAAATCACTTATATATATCATATACACTCATCCAATATAGACTAAAACCATCCAAATTTGGATATGAAGAAAACAGACAGGTTTAGTCATGGAGTCAGTTGTCCGCAAAATGCACAATTAGTGTTTTGGTTACCCAAAAAATGATATTGATGATTTTAGATACTAAATTTTCCTTCCATAATCATAAATAAATCATATCTATACATCAATACCATCATTAATATCGTCCATGTGGTGTGGTGATGAAAAAAAGAAAGCATCTCTTCATGGAGACAGTAATCCGTACACACACACAAACTATAATTCTTGTTTATCATAGTAGATGGAAGATATTGAAGCATACACATTTTTATAAAATATCATGAAACTAATTATGATGATTTTATTTTTATAATATGGTTATTCTGGTCATTTAAAAGTACAAATTAGATGGAAATGTTAAGAAAGATTTGATACATATGTTGTCACCTTCAAAGTCCTCTTAATAAAGACCATACATTTTAAGTACATAGGTTGGTTTTTGGTGATAGGGGATTATAGAGATATAAAGGTATTAAATATGTGGGAATTGTAATGGGATCAAGGAAATTATAAAATGGGAGTGGATTATTCAATAACTCGAAGTGTTCATATTTTATATTAGAATAAATGGAATCTTTTGGAAACAATCATCATCTTTTTAATAATACTTTGAAATTACTCAAGGGATAATGGATCATAAGATAAAAATGTGTAGTGTGGAACAATATAAAGTTGAAAATCATCAAAAAATAATTATTTCAAAAAATTAAAAACATTTTTTTCCATTTTACAATATGAAAAAAATTCTTACAATTTTTACTTTTTATGGAGGTAAATATTTTATAACCATGGTAAATAATTTTGTAAACCAAAAATAAAATAGAACTTGTTACCTAACATGGTAAATATAATTTTAAATTATAATATAATTTTATCATATCAAATTTCTAAATGTTTGAAATGTTAATTTTATATTAAACACATTTAACCACGTAAATATAGTTTCTACAAAAAATGATTATTTGCATAATCAATTTTATAAAAAAATAATGTAATTATTATTAATAAATTTACTAAAATAAATAATTTTATTATAAATATAATAAATGATTTATTATTTAAATAAAATAAAAAATTGTGACTCACCTTGAAAATAAATCATTTAAAGAGAAGACTAGAATTTTTTTATTAAACAATTTTTTATTTTGTTCTACAAATTTTAAACAAAGTATTTATAAGAATAAAGTGTATACTAAAATTCATAATATTATTAACTAAATAAATATTTTATTTCATAAATGGTTATTTCTAAAACATCAAGTATATGATCACATAGTGATAAAAACATAAAAATTATAATATTTGAAAAGAATGTATTATTCAACTAAAAAATAAATCTTCTGATAAATAATTATAAAATCCATACTAAGTACATATTCCTGAGAGGATTTCAAAAATAATTTTTCTATAACCAAATTTTCATTTTATGATTTTTATTTTTTAGTTTTTAAATGAAAGTAAAATATGAATAATATGAATTTTTTTTGAAAATAACCTTCTTCAATATTAAGTATTTATAATTATTTATCTGTTAAAGGTAACATATTTTCATATTTAATTAGAACAATATTTATTAAAAATATATTAATAAAGAATTTCATATATTTTTTGGTACAATTATTTTTATTTTAGTGTGTGAGGGAATTTTTCTACCATGGTATTTATTTATGAAGGAAAATTGTGTGTCGTTACATTCTAAACTCTTAAAAGAATTTCATCCATGTGATTTTTTTACAAGTAATAAAACAATTGAGGGTAATTTTCTCTCATCACATCCTTATGTTTCCATGTATCCTCCTAAAATATATGATTTATCAATATAACATTTATGAGAGGGGTGGTATTATTCCACACGACTATATCTCGTTGAATAAATATCTCCTTAGGTTGTTCATCATAGGAGATGTCATTTTCTAGTTTCATAGCTTATTAGTATAGTATGTGTGATATGTACTTCTTAAAAAATGATACATGGAATACAACATCAACATAGTAGTTGTGAGGGTGGATATCTCATAGATAATATATAAATCTGACATGATCCAGGATATTAAAATCTTCACTGTATCTGGGTCTTAGCTTCCCTTTCATCCCTAATCTCATGTCCCAAGTCCATGGTGATATTCAAAGAAATACCTTACCACCAACATAAATATATGGATCTCGTAGATTATTATCTATTTAATTATTCTATCATTTATATACTTTTTTTATATTCCATTGAATGGTTTTAATCTTCTCCATAATTTCAGGAACAACATCAACTTATATCTTCTTCCTATATCCAAATTCCTCCCAGTATGTCGTAGTCCTACATATCTTCCTGTATAGAGCCTCATATGGTTGTATATGATTCTTGGAATGGAAACTATGGTTATAGGTGAATAGTACTGGGGCAGGTGTTAATCCTAATATCCTTGGAAATATATTAAACCTGATCTCAACATATCCTCTTATGTTAGAATGGTTACCTAAGACTAAAATTCAATCATAAGGATATATACAGTGCTAAAGTTCATCTCTATCTCAAACAAATTATAAAGGCTTCTCCAAATCTCCAAAGTAATACTAGAATACTGATTACATTTAATCGGTAGTTTTCCATCATGAATCCTTACCACTTCAATTTTATATATCTCGTAGAGTTGACCAAGGGTAAAATATTATTTGATAGAGATAAAATGTGATGAATTTGTAAGGTTTTCATCAACATCTTATATTAGAATTATGACATTTAGATGGTATGGGGTGTCCAATGATGAGGTTAATGGTGTTTTTCCCCATTTGTATACAAGTATTGGTAATGGTTTCATAATACATTTAGTATTCATTCATTATTCCTTAACATAATAGCATATAATAAATCATGATATATACTCCTAGATTCCCTCTTCAGGTTTCCCAGCTATAATTTTTTCCTACAAATCTCTATGAATTTGAGTCCCTTTAAGAGAGACAGAGATGGATGAGGTAAAACATCATCCCAAACCTCATCATTTAAATTCGATATAGATGAGGGACGTATCCATATTCAAAACCATATGACTCCATAATTATCAAAGTTTTAACATAGAATACCCTCTACAATTTTGTATCTTTGTATGATCTTTCTCGGATCATTTGACCATCACATGAAAGTATGGTTTATAAGTCACATAGTTATGATAGGACTTATTGCCTCCCTTTAGGACTTCAAGATTCATCCTCTAAAAATACATAGGTATTGGGTCCTTTTCAAGTCTCATCATGGATAGAGTAGCATGTACATTTCTACTCATATCATCTACCACCTTATTTTCCATTCAAGGTTGATAATGTATCAGGTATTCATAATCATTGATAAAATCTAAATATCTCCTCTGGAATATTTTTAACTCCTTTTATGTTAATATTTTTTATATCATGTGATATATGTATTTATCACACTTCTCCTTATAAAGGTAATTCAAAAAAAAATCAATGCTATGATCACTACTGATAATACCAAAATGTGCATCAGGTAATTTTTTCCATGAGTTTTTAATTTTTTGGAGGCATAACCAATTACATTTTCATTTTTCATGAGGAAAAATACCATACTATTTAATAATTCCTAAATAAAAATTAAAAACCCATCACTAATAAAAGGTAATGTATGTATAGGTTCATTTTCCAACAATTCCTTGATTTCCATGATGATTTCCTCCCACTCTTTCATCCAAAACAACATGACTCTTTTCCATGTTTTGATTTTTAAAATGGTTGGGGAGGGGGAGTTACAAAGATATAAATAAAATGCAAACACACACACATACTAGAAGCCCAAGAGACTCAAACTAGAGACCTCCCCAACACCCTACATGGAACTTTTCCACTAATCTAGGCAATATGGGAATTTTCAATGTTAACATTGTTAATGGGATTTATATCCATGAGAAATTCTTCAAAAATAGTCTATAATATCTAGATAACCTTTGAAAAATATATCTTTTGGTTATAATAGTTGGTCTATCACATTTAATAATAACCTCAATCTTTAATTGATCTACAAATATACCTTTACTTGTGATGACATGACCAAATGAATATAATTTTTGTACTTATAATTTACATTAGCTGTGTCACAACAAAAAAACATGAACTAAAAACATTTTTTTTGGGAAATAACAGTATTTAAAAATATTGATAATTCATTTAATAAAATTTCTAAAAAATATTGGTAAATGAGTTGTCTGTAAGATATGGACTTTTATAAACGTTTCTAATTAGAGACATTTAGAAAAGATGGTAATTAGTTATGTTTTAAATTTCACTAAATTAACATCATATCTAAACATCGCTAATTACATATACCTCATTAAACAATGTTTTTTAAATCTTGGTAAATCTTGTATCATTTATCAATAATTATAGAAAATGCCGGCAGATTTTTTTGAGACATTTGTAAACATGTCCAAATTAAAAACATTTATAAATGTTGCTAATTAATGTCACTTCATTTACCAACATCTTTTTAAAAACCTTGGTAAATTGCACCTAAATTGCAATTTTTTTTAAAAAAACATCTAAAATTTGTTTGAATCTCTAATTTT
Organism: Viscum album; assembly: GCA_963277665.1. Classification (NCBI taxonomy): domain Eukaryota; kingdom Viridiplantae; phylum Streptophyta; class Magnoliopsida; order Santalales; family Viscaceae; genus Viscum; species Viscum album. The sequence continues at coordinate 279,579,857 of OY728164.1, read as the reverse complement.
CCATGTTTTTTATTAATGAAATTAGAAAAGTTGTTAAATCACACATCATTTACGGAAATTTCTAGAAAATTCTGTTAAAAGTTTTTAGCCATGTCTGTAAACATCTCCAAGTTAAAGACGTTTGTAAATGTATCTTATAAAAGACACTTAATTTACCGACGTTTTTGTAATTTTATCTTTGAATTAATAATTTTTCAATTTTTTATTGATGACATTACCAATTTCATTATTTTTCATTTTTTTATTGATGAAATTCGCAATTTTTTTTTGAAATGAAAACATTTTTCTAGTCATACATGTCCCTCCTCTCCAGAACCAACTTCCCCCACCCTCAAAAAGTTCCCCTCCTATACCCACCCTCTACACATCTTGTGTACCCTCACTCTACCTATATATCCCTACCTCATCATGTTTACCCCATGCTTCCCCCACGGGTGTTCCCCCTTGATTTCCCACCTCATGTACCCATGTTTTCCCCACCGCCCATGCCCCCCTATCATTCCAAGACATCCAGTACCCAAGTTTCCCCACAACCCATGCACTTTCTTTGCTAACTCAGATACCATGTTTTACCCAATGTACCCATGATACAAATGAAAGGAACTCTCATGGTCACGCTCAAATGTTATTTGGTTTCGGGTTATTTAGATGCTGTAGAGTGGTGGACCAAGGTCATCTCTCAAAGGAAGAAGTAATTTAGAACAACATATTGAAGGTATTTTGAAAGTAAAATTAAATTAGATAAAAAAATATTTAAAGTATTTGGGGGTGGGGTTTTTATATTTTATAAAACAATAAAAAGTTTTCTGGAAGAAGATTTCATTTTTTGTTTTTATATTTGAAATGATGTGCGATTAAAAAGGCACAACAAGAAGATGTTTTTTTAGAAAATATATTAAAATGTATAACCGATATATCTATAAATATTAATTTATTTATTAATAATTATCAATGAAATTATAATCCACTTAGTTAAGATCACCTAATTTTTTAACCCTTTAACCCTATGAGAGTCAGTATAACCATAATGATGAAACTACTTAAACCCTAGGCTAGCTTCCGAACATGCAATCACAACACTCTACTTTGATTGATGTTCTAATGATAGATTATTTTTAGTGGTAAATTAGTGCACATATTCACTCTATAAATGAGGATTAGTTGAGCTTAATTATTTTATTTGAACTTTCTAAATTTATCCCATGTGGTCTTGTTTTATCGATTAAGTTTTCACTCTCACAATTTACACGAATTCTGAACCACAAGTGTTATTGTGTTAATTGTTCAATTATTGACTTAGTTTCTTCTAATTCAAAAACTAAATTCATGGATCATATAAATTTAATTAAATTATATAATTTATTCAAAATAAATAAATTAATAAGTATAGTGTTCAATCTATTACTAAAAAGAACTAATCTTCTATTGATAGTGTAGTCATCGTAGAAATGATTAATATTGACAAGGTTTTAGAAAGGGTATAATTTAATATTTTTTCTACTATTGAATTCAAGAAAAAAAATAGTATGATTAATAGTAGAATAAAATTTATAATAAAAGAAAAAACCCGAAGAAATTGAAGTTAAACTATGAAGTATATTTTGCCAACACAAATATTATAATGCAAAGAAGAAGAAGAGGGCTTCGATGAAGGGATCCTTGCTTCCAGAGATAAACTTATTGAAATTCTTGGATAATTGGTGTGGAAAGACTTATAATACGACATAAAATTCCTAATTCACATCCCCAAACACTCCAAATGATAGAAACAACAATTTATAGAGTGGAGAGGAGGCTAGGTTTGAAGTGGTTTCAAGTGTGAATGGGGGAATTCAGAAAAATAAATTAATCCAAATTACGAATCCTGTTTGAACACCAAAACGCATTAAACAACTATCCTTAGATAAGGATGATTTTTTAGAAATTTCATTCTTAAGATGATCTCCAAATTTGGGCCCAATAAAAGAACGCATGAAGATGTTATGGTACCAATACATAAGTGTGGTCAAATATGGCCTCTCCATCCCACCTTTGATATAATGGCTCATTTACTCTATCTAAATTAAAGCTTTATCTCTAGTGGAATGAATAAAAGTTTTATTACATTACATAAAGAACAATATTAAAGAACTTTATGTTCCAATATATCATAATAAAATATTTCTATTCGAAATACTATAGTGAATATTTAAAGGGTAAACATCAAATTTTCATCAAATTTTCAAATAAAAGATATAATCCCAAATAATTTGTAAATAATCATATTTAACAAAATTTAAGGAAATTTTATCATTTATTATCAAAAAAAATTCAAAATAATTGCGTTCTAACAACTCCCTTACACTAACCATTTTTCACTATTGTGAAAAACCACATATCATGTATTCCAAAACATTATTACAAGTAAGAATCAATATCAAATCAAAAAAATTTAAAACACATATCCCTGAGATCAAACAATTATACATCAATAAAAAAAGATATCACACATCATAAAAAACCATTATTTCAAGTTCTCCATTTATATCATTAAATTTATTTCCACTTCATTTATCCTCCCATGCACAAAACACTTACCTCACTTGAATTTTCTCGTATCACACAAATATTAATTTTTCAGCAATGTATTTCTCATCCAAACTCATACAAGGTTCAATATACAATTGATAAATTCATACATCATCACCCTATCTGAGTCAAGAACATATGTTTACCATGGGGAATTTTCAAGTATGTTATGTGGCTTTGGGTTGGTAGGATTTAGATGAGAATTGTTTTGAGGTTGAATATGGAAGGATTGACTCTTTTTGAAGCAAAATTGCATTATTCTAATTTTCAGATAAAAAAAGTCTCCTCTTCACTCCCTTAGTATCAATTCAGCTCTATTATCATAAAAAGGCTTGTAAATTTTACACCATCCATCATTTTAGTAACAAAAAATGTCAATATTATAAAACATAGTTTTTCATGAAAGATCTAAATAGGAACAACATTCGTTCTTTATTGGAACCTTCAGAAAGAAACATCTTCTTTTACCATGAATGCTCCAGAAAGACACAAATTTCAACATAGTAATTTTTTTCAATAGATAAGAAATCTATTCAGAATTTAATTTTCCACCCAATGTATCACTAAATGTTGTAGCATAACACAAGATAGCTTCGCCTACACTTATGTTCATATATGTTATGTAATTTCACTTCAAGAGTTGGTTGGATAGGGAAACTTGGCTTGTAATATGGATAAAATTACAAGATTTTCATATTTATTCTAAGGGCTACAAGGATTATATTTTCATGGTTTGCGACTATAAAAGGATTATTTAAAATAGTGTATTTAATACCAAACAAATTCATCAATCATTTAAACACACATACCCCAAAGCCTAATGTTTTGACTAGAATAAATCATATTCTGCTTAAATCCCAAAAAAAAATTGATATCTCAAGTATTGAGGTAAATGTAAAGAGTATGAAAATAATTTCTTAGAAGCCTCACAGGAAAGTTATTTCAAATCTAAATACAGTGATATGTGGATTTACATTCAAAATTTAGAGTACTTTTCATGAAATTGCTAAAGATTTGAACTTTAAACAAAGTCATTTTCAATATTCAATTAAGCTAAATTTAATGGGATAAATTTTTTGAACATATTTATATGGTTTTCAAAATGGTGATGAGATAACATTTCATCTCAAAAGATTTAGATCATAAATAAATTAAAAAGACAACACATATTTTTTTTTCTAAAAAATAGAAAAACAATTCAAATTACTAATCTAAAAAGTTCCCTCCCCCCACAAATAAAATATTGAATTATCCTAAATGTGAACCTATGAGATGATATGTGCATAAGAAATACAGAATTTTAAATAGGAAAAATAATATAAAAGTGAAATGGTTAGGAACAACCTGATATTTTCAATTGATGATGGGGTTATGTAGTGTGATGAAATCCACTACAATAGTTGAAAGTCCCTCTAGGTCAACACCCTTTCCTAGAGTATATTCATCCATGTCAACACCCTTTTGGATCTTATAATCAGTTGGGGTTGATATATTATGATACCATATACCATTTTTTGAATTATTTATGATCAGTTTGATTATAGTTGTGTTATTTTGATACCACTCAACATATTACACTAGATTGGTTATGATTATGTTTGTTTCTTGGGGAAAGTTTTAACATTTCACATGATAGTTTAGATATAAATGTATATGTTGATTATTTTTTAGTCCTTTAAAAAGAGGAATTCATTTTACTTTTCAAGTGATGGGTGGGGACCACCTATAGCCTCTCGATACATCAGCAAGTCTTGTGAGAAAAACTAGTATGGGTATTGGATGATGCCTTTCTTAATTATGTGTGGTTTGTTGAAAAAATACATAATGGTATGTTTATGATGTCTCTTATTACACATTATAACATTATGAGAATAATTATTTATAATACATGTAGTTATTAGACTATTATAATATCCATTGTTAAGTTTTATTCTCATGTGATTATTTATTTGGAATTATTTGATCATTTTTAATCATACCATATCATTCTCAAGATTATGTTTTAATGTTATGTGTTTTTAGTTATTCACCTTGGCATATTTTTTTTATTCACTTGTGATAGGTTTTTGTTATTCTTAACCTTACTCAGCAAATTAGATTACCCCTTTCTTATATTTTATTCTTACCCAAGATGTCAAGATTTATATTATGATTAACATGTACTGATTATATATAATATAATGGGTGTTTATAATTGAGTTACAATATGTTATTCCATTTCACATTATAATTTAATAATTATGTTTATTTTTAGTATTCAACAGCTACTAAACTATTCAATTATTTGAAATGAGATCTCTTGTACTTATTACTAATGTAATAAAGTTAGAAATTAACTTTGGTCTATTGCTGTCAGGGTATTTACAGGTGGTATCGTAATTTTTTAAGTAGAAAATTTGGAAAAAAATTTATGAAAAAAAAGATTAGGGGAATATAAAAATATAATTGACTTTTATAACATTTCCAACGTAACCAAGCTCATGATTTGGTGATTAGTTATACATAAAATTTTTATGTTCTTCACTAGTTTCAAAATTTTATAATCAAATCTAGTGTATTTCATTATTTAAAAATGTCACTTAGTATAAGGAATGGAAAGTGTATCAATGAATTTATTCCATGATGGGATTTACCACCAATGAAAGATAATGATGTTGGAGATAGAGCTAAAACTAAAGATGGATCACTTATGACTATACTACGAAAATTTACTTAGGTTATGATAAATAACTTTAATCTAATATATCAGCCCGATCCACAATGTAGTGTAACTCTGTTAGAAAAATTCATTTGATAACAACCTCTATCATTCAATGGGAATATACATCCATTCATAGTTGAAAGAATCATAATTTCCATACAGAATATATTTCTCACATTAGGAATTTTTGAAAGGGATAAGGTCATAATGTTAGGTTGTCATATATCAAAAGATGTGGAACAATGATGGCCATTAATTTAAAATAAAAAGGAGGAGGAAAAAATTTATAATATAAAATATAATTATTTTAGGGAAATTTTATTGCAAAAATATTTCCCACACAAACTGCGAGTTGATATGGAGAAACAATTCTTGAGTCTAAGATAGAAAGGGGATGAAAAAATTTCTATCTATGAATAAAACATTAAAAAATTAGAAAGTCATGACATAGACTACATATGAAATAAAAAGGGGAATATTGACTAATTTGTTGATGGTATTAAAAAAATTATTTAAAGGGAACTAGTCTCTAAAAAATTCACATCATATGATGATATAGTATCTTGTTCGATAAATATGGATAAATAATTTTCTAAGACATATGGATTTGAGTGGAACCAAGATAACAGAAAGGGAAAGTGAGTACTCTAGAAATTGAAATAATTATAAAGGGAATAAGTTAATAGTATAATTTATAACTTGTAATAAATGTGGAATGAAACATTAGGTAACATTCCTATAAAGAACGGGAGTTTTTTACAAGTTTATAGAAAAATGCCACAAGGCCCGTGATTACAATGAAAGGAAAGAAGTCTTCAATGTGCACTACCTCAACTATAAAGAGACATTACACTATGCACATGATTATCCTAGAAATAAATGAAGCTTTCCCTAGAAAATTATAAGGGAATAGGGCTATGCTTATGAAATTATAGTAACTGAGATTGATGTTTCTAATGATGTAGTGGGAGGTACTTTTATCATATCTTTATATTTAAAAATATATTTATTTGATTCTGAATCATTTCATTCTTTTATATCCTACCAGTTTTTATAAAAAATAGATATTTTCGATTCACATTCACAAGGTATTTTTAAGTTAATATTCTTAGTGGAATCCTTATTTTATTAATGATGTGTTAATAATTTTCTAGTATGAAAATTAAACATGCTCAAATTACAGATTTGTTTTGTCATATTTATGGTTGATTTTGATATAATCCTTGATATAGACACTCTTTCAAAATATATTACAAAAATATATCGAATAAGGAATGTAATATGGATTCATGATGAAGATATAAAATGTCATATATTTATAGGGGATATTTCATAATCTGATTTATATCTAGATCTAACTTCAGTAGCACTTCTAAACAAGATTCATTGAGAATAAGAGTATATAAAACCTAGTAATGAAATAGGTTATCTTTAAATTGAAGATTTAAAAATTTTACATGAATTCATTGATGTATTTATGGAGGATTTTCATCGATATACTCTAGAGAAAGAAGTTGAGATTTCTATTGATTTAATCCCTGATGCAAGACATATGTCAGAGACTCCCTATAGAATGGACATTGTAGAGTTAATAGTGTTAGGAGAAATATTATTATCTACCTCGCATTGATGACTTATTTGACTAAATTCACAGAGCTCATTATTTTTCAATGATTGATCTTCATTTTGAATAATATCAATTGCATGAAAATAAAGAAGATTTAAAAAGATAGTGTTTCAAACAAGGTATTGACATTGTGAGTTTATATTAATTCCATTAGGCCTAACTAGTACAACCTCTATTTTTATGGACATGGTGAACTAAATATTGAAGTAATATATTGACAATTTTGTAAAGGTAGTTATTGATGATATCTTGTTATACTGAAGAAATATATTAGGACTATGAGAACCACTTGTGTATTATTCTGGTGACTCTAATAAGAAAAGTGTTATATGAGAAGTTTGAAAAGTTTGAATTCTGTCTTTAAAAAATTTATTTTCATGGCCATACTGTCTCCATGGGTTAAATTTCAATTGATCCTTTGATGAAAAAGGAAATGTAGGAATGGCCTAAACCATCATACATAACTAAGTTACATAGTTTCATTAGATTATTAGGTCACTATTGAACTTTCATTCATGATTTTTCCTAATTAACTAACCTATTAAACAAGCTTACTCATAATTTTTTTTTGTTTAAATAGGAAAAGGAATGTGAAATATGCTTTGATGAATATAATAGAAAATTAGCGAGTTCTTCAATCATGAATCCTCCATCAGGAAATGGTGGGTTTTTTATATATAGTGATTCATCAAATTAAATACATAGTTGTGTTCTTATATAGAATGATAATGTTTTTTCCTATGCATCGAGCTGGTTAAAAACTCTTGACGAGAACTACCAAACTCATGATATTGATTTATCATCTCTAATATTTTCTTTGATGTTATGGATACACTATCACTATAGTGAAATATGTGAGATATATACAAATTAAATGATTTTGAAATATATATTATCACATAACAGACTCAACATGAGAAAAAGGCACTGGATTGATCTACTCAAAGATTACGATTTTTCAATGTGCTACTACCCAAAAAAAAGATAAGATTGAAGAGGCATTGAGTAGAAATGATCATGGAGTTTTAAAAAAATGACTACTAACCTGGATCACGTGCACATGGATCTAGTAAATATGGATATGGGTATTATCAATGAAGGTGAAACATCATTATTTTTTAAATGGATTCCAAACCTTCATTATTGGAAAAGATAAAAAGTTCTCAGTCTAAATATGAGAATTTTCAAAAGAAAATTATGGATGTGAGTGATGGTAAATTGGTAGAATTAGTATATGAAGATAGAATTCTTAAATTTTGGAAGAGGCTTTTTGTTCCGTCTATATATGAAGTAAAAAAGGAATTATTGGATGATTCTCATAGATCAATTTTCTCCATACAACCTTATAGCCCTAAGATGTATTGATATTTGAAGGAACATTTTTGGTGGGATAATATGAAGTGGGTAATTGCTGATTGTGTATCAATATTTGTATTTTATTAATAGGTGAAGGCCAAAAGACAACATCCTATATGAATTATTAAACCTATAACTGTTTCATCATGAAAATGGGATGAAATTACTATATATTTTGTTACTATATTACTAAATACACAAAGAAGTAATGATTAAACATTAGTAATTATTGACTAACTTACCAAATATAGATGTTTTATCTATATTAGGGATGATTTTCCCCTGGATCACTTTGAAAAACTCAATATTATTGATGTTTTAAGACATCGTGGTACTACCCTATAGATTTTCTCTAGCTAGGATCCCCATTTTACAGAAAAAGTATTGATGATTCCTTCTAGGGATCTTAGTACTGAGCTTCATTTTAGCACTAATTCTCACCATGAAACTGAAAGGAAATCAAAAAGGGTACTCTAGGATTTAGAAGAAATGTTGAGGTCTTGATCACTTGACATTCAAGGTACGTGGGATCAGTATTTACCTTTGGATGAATCTTTTTATAATAATAGTTTCCATTAAATAATTTACATGTAACCATATGAAGAATAATATAGAAATAGATTTCATACACCATCATATTGGGATGAATTTTTTTAAATTTTTTTACAGGCCTAGAACTTGTAGAGGAAAAAACATTAAAGGTAATGACTATTCAATCCCATATTAAATAATCTTAACGTATGAAAAATATTTATACTAACAACCAAAGAAAGTACTTGGAGTTTCATGTCAGATATCATGTCCTTAAATAAGGGTATCCATGGAAGGATGTTATAATATTTGGATAAAAAAGGAAATTGATTCCTAGTTATAATAGAACTTTTGAAATTATAGGGATAATGGGAGTTGTGTCTTATAATTTGGTGATTCCACCAAGCCATTCTAAAGTACAATATGTGTTCCACATCTCTTTTTTAAAGTACCCCAAAACACCCTGAGGGGGAGGGTGACTCAGGCTGTCAATGTTTTCTTATAATGTGATGGATCTTATTCCCTTATTCATAAAAACTTGTTAAACTTATCTATTGGGTACAAGGAGTAAAGAAACAGTCACATGAAAAGATTCTATAGAATAATTTTATTTGGTTCATCATTAAGGGCTAGTCCAAGGAGTATACGACGATAGTGTGTCAGTCTTACCTAGGATCAATAATCTTCTCTAGTTATGGAGTAAAATATTTGGACACAATCACTTTGTTCCAAGAACAATTCATTTATAATATTTTAGGGATAGCTCACTGCATCCCTTAGATAACTTTGGTCTAGTCCCCCTAGCTCACTACCTCAGGAAAAATTCAAGCATAGTATATGGAATTGTAGGTCCCTTCATCTACATTAAAAAATGCATCTAGAACTATTGATATATGCTATGTTGAAGCCCCATTTTTACCTATAAATGTCATCTAATTTTACGTGCACAGATAGTTCATGAACTGTTCCTCTGCGAACTGGCCTTGCTTCCTCTGCGTACCACATCTGCATACCATTTCTACATACCACCTCTTCTTTCATGAAATGTCTTCCACAAACCATCTTTCAGGAACTGTCATCTGTGATCCATCCATAATTTATGATCCATTATACTTTGTGAGTTCTAGAGCCCCACAAAAACTCTTTACGTGGACTGTCTCTATGGACAACTTATCCTTCCATGTAATTCGCCTTGTGAACCTATCCTTCTTCTTCATAGGGTCATCTTCTTGCAAACAACTCTTCACATCACTAAATTCTTATTTTATTTATAATAATAATATTTATATTTAATGAGGTAATTATTGTTCCTTATATAGGCTAATATATCTAAAAATCTTACTAATCCATTTAACATAAACATTGAATGTGATACAGGCTTCACCATGTACTACTCCTTCCATGATCTGTTTTCCATATGTAGTCCGTGTACCACCTCTATTGCTTCTAGGCTTGAAAAATAACCACCTCATTCCCTCATAAGATGAGACATATAATGAACCATTTTCCTTCCATATACTGTGAACCTTTTTTTGAACCATATTTGTCATGAAAACCCTTTTTCATTCAGTATCTGTGTACTACCATTTATAGTCTACGTAGTGATTCTATACATAAATCCTCCCTTTTTTACTTTTCCTCACCAACCCGTGTACTTCCTAGGAAGTCTGCGAACTATATTTTATAGTCCATAAACCATTCTTTGCAGACTCATTTTCATAAAAACCTACTTTTCCAAAAAAAAAATTATCTCCAAATTTTGAGGACCAAATTTGTTTCAAACACTGGGAAAATGAACCACCTTAAACACATACATCAGCCTGTACTGTAAGAATCCTTGTATTGAGAGATCTTTGATCGAACCAATGTGGATTGATAAAAAAACCGCATGCCAGTTCAAGCAATGAACACCCTTTGATTATCCTTGTGTCCATCATTTGTCAATGATGTACATGCCAGACCCAATGCATGTACTCACCAATAAAGAAATAGAACTGGAACCTGATTTTTCTTACTCCAAAGAGCCTATTGACATTCTTGACACTAGAGAGAAAGTATTGATAAATCTAATGACTCGACTGGTAAAATATATTTAGAGAAATCACAAAATAAAAGAAGCAATGTGGGAACCTGAGGATGTTATGAATAAGAAAAAGACTTAACTGTTTAGAAGGTAATACTCATGAAAAATTTGAGGGTAACTTATTTTTTGAAGTAAGGAAGAATATAACAACCAAGTATTTTACGGTATGTATCTTCTTAAATAAATTGAATTTGTTTGATAGAATACATTGCATTAAACATTGATCTTAAAGAAAACAAGATATAATATTAAATATTAATATGAAAATTGGAAAAGATATGTTACAGATATGAATATTAATGAATCAATTATAATAATGATCTCACCTATTAATTTAAAATTAAAATTTAGGTTTATCATAAATTAAAATATGATATATTTATATAATGGAATGGGTAAATATATTTTGATGAAGTGTAAATGTTTATTTAAAATTTTATAACTAATATAATGATTTAAGAAGAAAATTTATTTTTATAAAATTTAACCCTAAATTAATATAGATTTTGTGTTGTAATTATAATATAAATTTTGGAGATCATAACTATTTTTTAAAAATGTCGTAAAATCTGTTCTAATATTAAAATCTATATTTTTTATGTAAATAATGATTTTTAAGAAATATAATTTTTCATAATAATACTGTTATTTTCATAAAATCGTTTCCCTTTTTGAAATAAAAAAATAAAAAAATGGTTAGGGTGAATTTTGTGTATTATATCTAAAATAGTTAAATTTTTTATGAATAGTGAACTATTGTAATTTACAGTATTTAATAGTATAAGTTAAATACATGAATTTTTGAGACATTTATGATGTAATCAACCAATATTTCAAACACACATGCACTAGTTACTACAATTAGTTTCAATAATCAACACTTTGGATAGTCTAGATCCAAATTAGTAAAAAAATGAATGAAATATTCATAAAAACCCCTCTCATCCCTTATAAATACGACTCCTCAACACCCCATATTCTCACACCTTATAAGCCTTGAAGACTCTTTAAATTCTACCCAGTTATATTCATAAAATTCTTCTTCATGTATTATACTGAATGGTCTCACTAAAATTCCAAATTCATGTGTCTTAAAGAGGTTCAAAAAGAGACAATATTCAAGAGGTAAAATACTCCATTCTCTTTTAAATTATATTCTTTTCATATCATATCCTCGCCTCCCGTATCCAAATTGGAATGGTAAATCAAGTATCAAACAAATAATATAATTTTATTTTATAATTTATTATCCATCATCAAACCCCTTTACCTATCCTTTTATTTTAAAATTTAAAACATCGTACGTGATGTGTCGATTCACCACCTTCATGGATGATGAATTTTTATTTTCCATAAACACCTTCAAGGCTGGTCATAAAACCATTATTATGGTTAAATATGATTTTAATATACATTTTATATGTTATATCATGTTCTCAAAATAATATAGGAACATAATATTAAATAAGATGACATATGTTTGTGACGGTCATAAAAACTACTAAAATAAATTTAGACACTTTAATTGAAATTGTATCTAATGAATCATCCTCATACCATATAACTAAATGATATATCGAAAAATTCAATATTATTTAAGTTCATTAAAACTAAATAATTTTATGTTTGGGGAAATCATTACCATTTTACAATAATTAACATATCTATACTCAAGCGAACCGACCATAAAACCATGAAACAAATGCCTCTATAAAAAAGGAATTAATCGTTATAACTCATCTAAATTTCTATATATGAACATAATAAAATTATAATAAATAAAATATCGTTCTATGTGGTTATCACCATAATACATTATTTTTATTAAGAGAATACAAAAAACATGGAAAGAACCACACCATCCCAATCATAGAGGTCTAAAATAGTAGTGCCCAAGAGTTGCAACTCTAACCAAATTAAACAACTCTTATTAGAATGACCTAAAACTAAAAAATAGACAATTTTCTCACTCTAAATTAACTTGGAAGCTAAGAACTCTACAACTAACTCCATTCACACCATGTGTGAGAAACATCAATGTGATCATTCACAATCCCTTTGCACTTTCGTATGATAAACTCTATAGACCAAGGAGTGATCCCTATGCCTTTGAGTGAATTGTGAATTATCAATGAGTATATATAAACTTATTATAGTGAAAAATTTCTTGGATTTCATAACCATGTCCTAGTGAGGATAACATAAACATCAACTTTATGTGAATCACCTCTTCCGAAGGCCATAAAAATGCTAGGATAATGAAACCCCAATTGTCACGCATCTCCCCTACAACTTACATGTTTCCAATCAGAGAAGAACCATATGTGTTTAGTTATAACCCATGATATGGATGCGGCCAGTGAAACCACCACCCTCATTCTGGGTTAATATTTGTTGGTGGGTTGTAATTAGAGACCCAAAGGGATAATAATGAGAGGGTTGTTTCACAATCCTTACACAACCTTGATAGATCAATGACTAGATTCCTATTTTTGAAAACTATGCATGTTTGGGTACATGTTCTCCCCTTGTGCCTCACCGCATTCCCTATTGTCCAGATGTTCCAGTTGCCCATGTCTAGGAAGGTTGTTCTGGATTTTTCTCCGATCCACGATTACCCACACCCTAAAACCTCTACTACAGGAAGGATCCACTTGTTCTTCCCTATTGGCTCACCCCCATAAACATCTCAAACGTATTACAGATAGAATTTCCTAACACACTATCAAAGAACTAGTGATCTGTGGTTTTTATTTTTAGATCTATACAACACAAGCATATAGAGGTAAGAATAACTCCTAGATGTTGGATATTATCCTACATCAGAAGTTCCTTATTCCTTACCCTCTAAACATGGTAATTGATTTATTTTTGAATTTTCCTACACCACACTATGTCTCCCCATTCATCCTGCTCATTATTATCCCTTTTTAGCCTCAAGAAACTCCCTCATATTGAATTCCCTTGAAGGGTAGCCCATGAAAATAAACCTATTTAGTTCAAAGTTAAGAACAATATTTGAAAATAAGATCGGTTTGTTCTCATAAATAATTTTGTTCAAGAATCCAGGAAAATCACTAGCTTCTTTAAATGAGATGTTCATAGTTGGCATCCTGGGATGTCTAGCTTAATTTCCAACCAATTATGCCACCAAAACAAGATGTCACCTCCTCCATCAATCCATTATGTATTCTACTATGAGATAGATATGTATAGATGGATCGTTTTACAAATCATTAAATGTATAGATCTTTGAATATATCAATAATTCATATATATATCATGCAAGAACCTTCCCTAGAAGTACTTACCCTCAATTGCGTCCCAAGTGATCTTGACATGCATTCCTGTCAAATATCTGAATACACTCCATGTGTTTATACCCCCATCAGATATAGATCTTTCCATCCAACTCCATGAATCCTAGTGTCATTTTCATTCTGGCTTACAATCCCATTCAAATGAAACCATTAATCTTTTCATGTGGATAATTACATTCCTTGGTACATTGAGGGTTTAGAGAAAATGAAATTTTATTAAATTAAGGACACTATCGATGAGTGTAATTATCCCTCAAAATTATTGGAACCTATTTTTTTTATTAAAAATGCACCCTATGATTCTCTCTACCACCTTATCAATCTGTTAACTCATTATAATTTTTATATAAACTATGAAACCCATGTAATATATCATAAATTCACCTCTATGAATGTCCTAACAAATCCCCACATAATTGATCCCCCTATTCGAAGTATTAATCACCATGCAAAAAAAATTGATTTTTCTTAGTTAACCAGTTGCTCGCTCCATTTCCCATACATCTCTAAGACATCATTGATTCTGTGTACACATCTACTACTACTATTTGAAAATATTATAGTGTCATCTCCAAACATCAAATAGAAAATACCACAATCCATGTGTCTGTTGAGTTATGGGATAATCCTATAGAATTCCATTCTGTTGTTGATTAACAAACATAGAACATCCTAGACAAGGATAAAAAATAATGTGGAATGAAGTTCTCCCTATTTTAGGCCCTAAACATACTTTAAGAATATATGTTTCTTTTCCATGAATATTGTTGACAACCATGCTAAGATGAAACATCGAATAAAATGGTCAATAACTTGTGGAGAGCATCCCAAACCTGTGAGGACTCTTATGATGAAGTCATATTAGACCATATCAAAATCCTTGTTCATGTCCAACATAATTACCTTGTAAGAGCCTATGGAATTTTAATTAATCTCACCGATCACCTTGACACCCAAGCCAATCACACCATGGATCATCCGTCATTTGATGAATCCATGTTGTTCCTCAAAAATTCAACTTGGAAGGTAATATTTTATCCTCTTATAAAAAATTCAATCTAGTACCTTATAAGAAATAGTTCACATGAATATTATATGACATTGATTTTGATTATTTGGAATTCTATCCTTCAGGATCATCACAATCATTGTAACATCCCGGAACCGGGTGCCACGCAACGGGTGCCCCGAGCCCGGTTCGCCACGTGACCTCAAGAGCATTTCCCCAAACGCCAGAGGTTGCCGACAAGTAGTGAGGGCCAAGGTCTGATAGTGGGGAAACTATGCCCTCATTTACCAAAGTGTAGCGCAGTGGAATACCAAAATAAACATACAACAACAGTGGAAGCAGTAAACATACACAACTGAAATAACTACAGCAGTGGATTTAACCATCAGTATATAAGTGATGATTCTACATGTTTCAAGTTCTAAGAAAACAGCCAGAACATGTTATACATCAATACATTACAACAAAAAACAGAGTACAACAAAGTAAGAAAAATAGCTAGTAGCAGCATCGCGAGCCTAGGCTCGGTCCCATGCCCTCTTACTCCTCAGAAACAGTCAAGTAACTGTATAGGGACTCTTGCCCCAATCTACACCTGCAGCAACGTAATCTATTTGGGATGAAAAGCATGACCCAAACAGGGTGTCAGAAATATATCTCAGTAGGCACCCACCAAAGGCTCGTGACCAACTGCGTGTCATCATGCAACAACAATGTGCAGTAGTAAAATGAAATAAAGCAGTACTCAAAAGTAATTAATTACCAATTATATTGCCATTTTATTATCCATTTAATCTATTTAAATTTTAGAAACCACCACAGTGCATTTCTAAGTAAACAGTCCACATCCTCAGACAAAAAAAACCTTACCCTCAGGTAAGAAGAATCCAACCCTCAGGTATAGCTCTCAAGCATAACAGAAATTTCCCTCAGGCGTAGGAAGTGTCGCCCTCAGGCATAGAAGTCAAGCGCTCAAGCACGAAAGGTTTCCCTCAGGTGAAATACTACATCCCTCGGGCTAAATAGTGATGTTCCCTTAGGCTAATCACAACAATTCCCTCAGGCCAAATACAACAATGCCCTCAGGCTAAACAGGTAACCGGGCCATGCCCAACAGGTAAACAAGTAGTAACAAGAAATTCCTCTCAAGGACATTCTATAATTACTACATTTAAGGCATACCCTCGGGTATCCTGGGCAAACGACTAAACAGAGGAACACACCCCTCGGGATGGTCCTGGATCCAAGCAACGATCCCGAACAACATTTTATTATCACAATTAAATACATAATCAATTCTAGGTATTAAATATAGCAACAGACTCAGCCGCACGACACCCCAACATGGGTTCGTGGCACAAAAATGCACAAAACACACAGCAGTTGGAAAACTAAAAACAAAGCCACCTACCTTATATGCCAACGAATGCTATACTCGAATGCCGACTCCAGAAACGCCCAAGAACGGCGTAGATCTGACGAAGAACAAAACTCATTAAAACGTAAATAAATTACGTTAGGAGAATAATTGGCAAGAACGGTACCGGGAGAAGAGAGGGCTTACCCATGCGGTTCCAACGAGATCGACTGAAGCCGAATCGGATTCCAGACGAACGCCCGATGGAACTTCAAAGATCCGGCCTCCTCCTTTGGCTCCAAAATGGTTCAAGTGCCTCCTCTGCCAAATGAGGAGGCTACTGCCTATTTTAAGCCGAAAAAACAAAGTACACGGCGTGTACTCCGTTCATTTAACTGTTCACTTGGTGGCACCGCCACACTGTTCATCAGTCGACATGAGTACACGACATGGACTCTCGAGTACACGACGTGTACTATCTCCCAGCAGGCGGCGATGCCACCGCATTACTATTTAAGCCTGCCGACTGACTACACGACATGTAAGGTACCACTACACGGCGTGTAGTCGGTTCCTACACCCTTCATCGCCGGCATGGCCACACGCCCAATGTACTCATCCCAACACGGCCAAATGTACACGGCGTGTGGATAAAGTACACGGCGTGTAGTTCCAAAAATTAGCATTCTTTCCCATTTTCCATATTTTCTCAAAAACACTCAAGGAAAAGAAAAAGGAAGAAGCCCGTACCTTAAAAATAAGAATCGGGTTCATACAAACTTCCCCCCTTATAGAAATTCGTCCCCAAATTTCCCTTCCAAGGATGGTGAAGAATAAGCTCAAAACAACTCTGGCCACTAAGAACGTACGTCGGCCTCCCACTCCCAGGTCTCGTCCTTCAATCGACCATGCTGCCATAACACCCATACGAGAGGAACTGACTGGCATCAGAGAACCTCCGTGCTCCTGTCAATGATACGGATCAGATGCTCCTCAAAGGACGCATCATGATGAAGCTCAACCTCCTCTGGATGAAAGGAGTGAGACGGGTATGAATGGTAGCGACGCAAATGAGACACGTGGAAGAAATCGTGTATGACTCGGTACCGCTGTGGTAACTGCAACCGATAGGAAACCATCCCGACTCTCTCTAGAATCTCAAATGGTCCCACATACCTTGGTGAAAGCTTACCCTATCTCCTGATCCGTTTGTGTCCCAGCCTCGGCGAAACACGCAAGAAAACATGATCCCCGACCACGAACTCCAAAGGTCGTCTGCGGCAATCACCATAAGACTTCTGACAAGACTGCGCAGTAGCCATCCGCTTCCAAATTAATTGGACCTGCTCAGATGTCTCCTGCACGAGCTGTGGCCCCAGCAAAGATGCCTCACCTGCCTCTAACCAGCACAAAGGTGATCGGAATGGACAACCATATAAAGCCTCGTATGGTTCCATATCAATAGTCACCTGAAAACTATTGTTATAGTCAAACTTGACTAAGGGTATATGCCTCTCCCAAGAGCCCCCAAAGTCTAGGACGTATGCACGCAGCATGTCCTCAAGAACCTGTATCGTACGCTCTGACTGGCCATCTGTCTGAGGGTGGTATGCTGTGCTCAGAAGCACCTGTGTACCCAGCGCCCTCTGAAAACTCTGCCAAAAATGAGACGTAAAGCAGGTGTCCCTATCTGAAACGATAGAACGATGGACCCCATGCAGATGTACGATCTCTCGGATATTCAGCCTTCCGAGCTCGTCCACACCAAAGGTCTCCTTGATCGGCAAGAAGTGAGCTACCTTCATGAGTCTGTCCACAAAAACCCACACGACGTCATTGCCTCGAGGTGACCTCGGCAATCCCGTCACGAAATCCATCACGACATCATCCCATTTCTACTCCGGAATGGGAAACTTCTGTAACAGCCCAGCTGGTCTCTAATGCTCTGCCTTCACCTACTGACAGGTGGAACACCTCGTAAAAAAACCAGCAATCTCTCTTTTCAAACCCGGCCACCAGTACTGATGTCTCAAGTCACGGTACATCTTGGTAACCCTGAGATGAACTGCCCAAGCTGAAGCATGAAAATCCCGCAACAGCACCTCGCGTATATCCCCTGGAACCCATACACGTCCTTGGAAACGCAAAACCTCATCATCAACTATCGTCCAACCAGGAGGAGGGTCCTCACTTGCCACAAACTCCAGTAGAACTAGGCCTTTTAAAACCGATAGCTGCCTCATCCTCACTCTGTCCAAGAGGGTATAAGTCATAGCTAACGAGGAAAGATAAGTCTGCCCCTAACTTTCATGCACCTCCAGATGCATCTCAGAGAACAAAGCCATAAGCTGCCACTCACCACTGGCCTCCTGCACTGCCTGTATCTGAGTCTTCCTGCTCAGTGCATCATTTATTGCATTAACTTTACCAGGTGTATAGGCAAGCTCAAAATCGAAGGACTGTAGGTACTCGACCCACCTTCTCTGTCTCAGATTCAGGTCACGCTGAGTAAAGATATACGTGAGGCTTTTGTGGTCGGTGAAAACCACAAAATGCTCTCCCAACAGGTAATGTCTCCAACAACGCAACACATGAACAACTACAGCCAACTCGATATCGTGTGTCGGGTAATTCCTCTCATGTGGCCTCAACTGCTGAGACCTATACACAACAACTTGGTCACCCTGCATCAAAACGGCCCCCATCCCTATCCCTGATGCATCACAGTAAACTGTATAACTTTTCCCCTGCTCCGGGAGTATCAGGATCGATGCTGATGTCAGCCTTCCCTTCAGGTCCTGAAAATATGTCTCACAAGCTTCTGACCAAAAAAACTTCACACCCTTCTTAGTCAGAGCTCTCAACGGTGCTGCTAAGGAGGAGAAGTTTTGTATGAAGCATCTGTAGTAACCATCCAGCCCTAAGAAACTTCGTATCTCAAAAACGTTCTTGGGATGCTCCTATGAAACTACTGCTCTCACCTTCTCTGGGTCCACTGCAACTCCTTCCTCTGAGATGATATGACCCAGGAAGTGAATATGGTCCATCCAAAAGTGGCACTTCGAGAGCTTAGCATATAAGTGATGATCTCTCAGTGTACTCAATACGATATCAAGATTAGTGGCATGGTCGTGTCGAGTGTGAGAGTAATCCATGATGTCGTCCACGAATACTACCAAAAATGAATCAAGATATGGATGGAACACACGATTCATCAGAGCCATGAAAACTGATGGCACGTTCGTGAGTCCAAATGGCATAACCGTATACTCATATAGACCATACCTACTCCTAAAAGTCGTGAGAGGTATATCAGATGGTCTCACGCGCAGCTGATGATATCCGAATCTCAAGTCAATCTTCGAGAACACTCATTCTACACAATGTTGATCAAACAGATCATCTATCCTCGGCAAGGGATATCGGTTCTTAACCGTCAACTAGTTTAGTTTCCAATAATCCACACAAAGCCTAAGGGTACCATCCGCCTTCTTCGCAAAAAGGACCGGAGAACCCCAAGGAGAAGTACTGGGTCAGATAAAACCCTTCGCCTGTAGCTCCTCTAACTGCCTCTTGAGCTCCTGAAACTCAGGTGTGGCCATCCTATAAGGAGTAATGGACACCGGTGCTGCTCATGGAACAAGCTCGATAGAGAAATCCACCTCACACACCGGAGGTAGACCTGAAAAGTCATCCAGGAAGACATCCCTGAAACGATCGACAACTGGAGGGAAATCCGTCTGACAAGTCCCCTGATCATCGAGATACAAACTCACAATCGGGGCTGTGACTCCACCTTGCCCATGATGCTCTGGTCCAGCTCGACTCGCCTGAACATCCCACTTTCCCTTGTATAGAAACTCTCCGCCCTATGGTGATGTGAAACACACCCTTCAATGATAGCAGTCTACAAAGGTTCGATAGGGAACCAACCAGTCCATCCCGAGAATGACGTCATAGCCCGTCATATCTAAGACATAGAGGTCCCAAAGGAAGTGAAACCCACCAACCTCAAGGGGGAACTCCTTGCACTGACGCACACCAACCGTCCTAGTCCCCAACGGAGTGTCTAGCGTCAAGATATCAGAAGAAGTAGAAACACAGAGCCCAAGGCTCTCCACCGTGGGTACAGATATGAATCTATGTGTAGCTCCCGTATCAAAAAGTACTGAAGATAAGACATAAGCTACTAGAATAGTACCTCGGACTGTAAAAGGTCCGGGATCTTGCTCCTGCTGGGTCTGTTGCATTGCATATGCCTTCCCAGTGCCGCGACCCTGTGACACAGCCTGGCTACCCTGAGTTGTCCCGCCCTGTTGCCTCTGAGATCCTGGTGTCTGGCTACCACTTCCATGACCACCATCTCTGCCTGCACGCCCTAACGTATTCCAGTTCCCTGACGGGTAAGAATCCACAGTTCCTGCTCCCGCACGCGGAGTCTGCACAGAACCCCTCTCACTTGCCACTAGTAGAAACGCCCTACAAAAGCGTTGTAGATGACCCATCTTGCCGCAAGCTCTGCACTCCACTGGGTCTCGTGGACACTGCAGTCTCTTGTGCCCCTCTATGCCACACTGGTAGCACCTGACCGGTCCACCTGAAGAAGCTGCCTGGCTGGTACTGCCACCCTGAGAAAAGTCCATCTGTCTCTTCCTCTTGGCAGCAGAAAAAGTACCCGTAACTGGTGCTGAACTGCCCTGGCCCACACCACTAGATTCCCACAGGTTCCTCTCTATAATCAACGCCTTGTTCACAATCGCGTGTACAGTAAGCAACCTAAATACATTTACCAGCGCTCAAATGTCATACCAAATACAATCCTCAAAACATCTGGCTCTCAACGTCTCATCACCCACCAGCACGAGTGAAAAACGCTGAAGCTCTGTAAAACGAGCAGAGTAGTCCATCACCAACATAGCACCCTACTGCAGATTCATGAACTCTCGAGCTCTATCTGCCCTCAGCATCTCGGGAAGGAATAATTCATAGAAGACTGCCTGAAAATCCTCCCACGCCATGTCCCTGTGATTCTCTGACTGGGTGGTAACATCCCACCACCTCTTGGCGGAATCACGCAGCATGTAAGTTGTGTGTTTGACCCTCCACCCTAGAGGCATCTCAAGATGCTTGAAAATAGTCTGCATCAATCCTAGTAAAGACTCTGCAGCCTGTGGTCAGCCATCCCCTAAAAACGTAGGCGGATGTTGCTGCTGAAAGATACGCATTAGCTCGGCCATTGATGTGGCAGCCTGGGGTGCTCCCTGAAAGGTCTGCATGAACCGCAATAAGCCTTCACAGAACTGCGCCTCCGTGCCTATGTCTGGTATAACAGCTGGTGCCGCATCTGGCTCTGCTGGTGGATCAACTAGTAGCCCATGGCCCACCATCGCTGGAGTATGATCGTCTCCGCTCTCCTGGAGAATAACTCGCAGTCGTTTAGGCGGCATGACTCTACAAGATCAAAATCACGCCTCAGATTCAAGATTAAGACTGAAAGTGAAGGAACCACAAAGGGAACAAGAGGAAGAAGGTATTCAAAATTTTCAAAACAAGACTACATGGCGTGTACTCTGACTACATGGCGTGTACTCTGACTACACGGCGTGTACTTGAATTCTCTTCCCCTGCCCAGGTCCTTCCATATGGCTAAGCCACACGACTTCTGTTCAACAAAACTACACAGCATGTATAATACATACACGGCATGTTCGGTGTTATTTTCCAACTGCTTGTGTCATTTGTGACACAGCCTAATACTCGGCTTTACCACACATGGTGTGTTACATCCGTACACGGCGTGTACACCACCCTGTTTCCCAGCCACACGGCTAACTCAACACGGTATGTCCTAGGACAAGACCACACGGCATGTCCCATATGTACACGGCGTGTTCAGGGAAAAGGTGACACCGACCCGTGTTGTTAGTTACACGGCCGAGTCACCAGGTCACACTACACGACATGTCTATAATTGACACGGCATGTTCTGTCAAGGATTTCACCAACCCGTGTTGTTAGTTACATGGCCGGAATCCGGATCAACACTACATGGCATGTACATAATCTACACGGTGTGTTTTACCCAACCCATTCCCTACCTCGTGTCGCCGCCGACACGGTTTGTGACACGAGAAGAGACTATACGGCGTGTACCCCGGGTACACGGTGTGTACCCAAAAAGTTTATTTTTCTTCCCGAACAGAAGAACACACACGGCGTGTATGAGGTCCTACACGTCATGTCTTCTGGGTTTTCTGGATAGTATGCCTCAGAAACTTTTCTGGAACCCAGAAAATAACGATAACAACACCTAAGTGTCAAATTCCGAATCGTGGGGGCCCATACACCCCACGAATCAAATTTTGACATCTTATTTGTGTTATAACTAATAACAGTCAATGATCCACCAAATTCCGGTCAATGGGAGCCCATACTCCCCAAAAACCCAAGTTTGGCATCCATTCTATAAACAAGCTCAAACAATAATACCATATCACAAGGCAGGTATTTATCAAGAAGCTATCACAACAGCATGCTCTACTAACAAAACAACTATCACAACAAAATGAAAATTCTAATGCACCTACATGTCATGGAAACTGTGCAAGGCATGTGATATCTAGCATGTGCCTATATGATGCATGAGACGACATAACCTCATCTCATCGAGTTGCAACTAAATAGAACCCACAGATAAAATATAAACAACATAATCCAAGTGTGTCACCCAACTGTGAAACCATATCAACCGTAAAATTTGCAAAATCAAAGAATGAAAAATATGAGGTAGACTGGCTTTTCCCGGTACACGGGTTAGCTATGCCCAGACACAGCTTATTACCAACAACTATTCCGTCCTATCCCTGACTACGTTTCCAAATAGTAAGTCAAAGAAAAGAAACTCTTCTAATACCACTTTGTAACGTCCCGGACCCGGGTGCCACGCAACGGGTGCCCCGAGCCCGGTTCACCACATGACCTCAAGCGAATTTCCCCAAATGCCAGAGGCTGTCGACTAGCAGCGAGGGCCCAGGTCTGATAGTGGGGAAACTATTCCCTCATTTGTCAAAGTGTAGCACAGCGGAATACCAAAATAAACATACAACAACAGCAGAAGTAGTAAACATACACAACTGAAATAACTACAGAAGTGGATATAACCAACAGCATATTAGTGATGATGCTACATGTTTCAAGTTCTATGAAAACATCCAGAACATGATATACATCAATACAGTACAGCAAAAAGCAGAGTACATCAAAGCAATAAAAACAACTAGAAGCGGCATCGCAAGCCTAGGCTCGGTCCCATGCCCTCCTACTCCTCAGCAACAATCAAGTACCTGTATAGGGACTCATTCCCCTATCTACACCTGCAGTAACGAAATCTGTTTTGGCCAAAAAGCATGACCCAAACAGGGTGTGAGAAATATATCTCATTAGGCACCCACCAAAGGCCCGTTCCCAACTGCGTGTAAGAATGCAACAACAATGTGAAGTAGTAAAATGAAATAAAGTAAGAAGTACTCAAGAGTAATTAATTACCAGTTATATTTCCATTTTATTATCCATTTAATCCATTTAAATTTTAGAAACCACCACAGTGCATTTCTAAGTAAACAGTCCACGTCCTCAGACAAATAAAAACTTACCCTCAGGTAAGCAGAATCCAACCCATAAGAATAGCCCTCAGGCGTAACAGAAATTGCCCTCAGGCGTAGGAAGTTTCTCCCTCAGGCATAGAAGTCAATCCCTTAGGCACAAAAGATTGCCCTCAGGTGAAATACTACAGCCCTCGGGCTAAATAGTGCAGTTCCCTTAGGCTAATCACAACAATTCCCTCAGGCCAAATACGACAACGCCCTCAGGAAAAATAGGTAACCGGGCCATGCCAAACAGGTAAACAAGCAGTAACAAGAAGTTACTCTCAAGGAAATTCTATAATTACTACATTTAAGGAATACCCTCAGGTATCCTGGAAAAATGGCTAAACAAAAGAACACACCCCTCGGGATGGTCCTGGATCCAAGCAACGATCCCAAACAGCATTTTACTATCACAATTAAATACCTAATAAATTCTAGGTATTAAATATAGCAATGGCCTCAACCGCACGACACCCCAACATGGGTTCGTGGCACAAAAACGCACAAAACACACAGTAGTTGGAAAAGTAAACACAATGCCACCTACCTTATATGCCAACGAACGCTATACCCAAATGCCGACTCCAGAAACGCCCAAGAACGGCATAGATCTGACGAAGAAAAAAACTCATTCAAACGTAAATAACTTACGTTAGGAGAAGAATTGGAAAGAATGGTACCAGGAGAGGAGAGGTCTTACCTGTGCGGTTCCAACGAGATTGTCCGAAGCCAAATCGGATTCCAGACAAATGCCCGATGGACCTTCAAAGATCTGGCCTCCTCCTTTGGCTCCAAAACGGCTCAAGTGCCTCCTCTGCCAAATGAGGAGGCTACTGCCTGTTTTAAGCCAAAAAAACAAAGTACAAAGCGTGTACTCCTTTCATTTAACTGTTCACTTGGCGGCACCGCCACACTGTTCATCAGTTGACATGAGTACACGGCATGGACTCTCGAGTACACGGCGTGTACTGTCGCCCAGCTGGCAGCGATGCCACCACCTTACTGTTTAATCTTGCCGACTAACTACACGGCGTGTAAGGGACCACTACACGGCGTGTAGTCAGTTCCTACACCCTTCATCGCTGGCATGGCCACATGCCCCATGTACTCATCCCAACACGGCCCAAAGTACATGGCATGTGGATAAAGTACACGACATGTAGTTCCAAAAATTAGCATTCATTCCCATTTTCCATATTTTCTCAAAAACAGTAAAGGAAAATGAAAAGGAAGAAGCCCGTACCTCGAAAATAAGAATCGTGATCTTACAATCATCATGGAACATGCATCATGAGGATGATTCCCCCCAAAAATAGTCCTGCACAACTTGCACCATACATCCGCTCACCGCATCCCATGCCCCCTGTTGAAGGATCAAGGAATTCCATTGGGACTAGGCCCACTCTCTAGATTAGGTTTTCAAACATCTTCACAAATATCCTTCTCATCCTGTACAACCTTCATGATATCATTATCCCTCTTCATGACCCTATGATAAGTAGCATTAAAGATATATAAATTTACCCAAGGATATACACCCTACATTCATGGATTGGGTCAATTTATAAGGGATTTAAATTGATCATTCACTATCTCCCCACCACATCATTATGTTTTTTGTATAAACCATACTCCATGAGGATGATAATAATCTTGAATCAATATTTTCACCTACTACATGAATGAAAATATTCGATGTTGTGAAATCCTTCCTATATCCATTTACCCTTGATCATTCATGAGTTTGGTTCTCCTATTTCAATCACTTGTCTGCCATTTTTTTTAATTTTTAAACTCACTAAATAAGATCTCATCCCATTATTCCTCAAAACATGCTTCCATATGCTCAATCTAACTACTAACCATACCTAGATCCTATCTATGATGAGGTAGATTTTTAATATATGTTTGAAGGCCCCCCTTTATGGACAAAATTTTATTATGAAGAACCATCAATGGAT
The DNA here is from genome assembly GCA_963277665.1 of Viscum album. Lineage (NCBI taxonomy): Eukaryota > Viridiplantae > Streptophyta > Magnoliopsida > Santalales > Viscaceae > Viscum > Viscum album. The sequence goes on along the minus strand of OY728164.1, from coordinate 279,553,698 downwards.
TCCATTGGGAATCCTTGTTTCATGACTCCCTCACCGCCTCATAGGATCCAGGCACTTCCATCCACAAATGTAAAAAAGTAGAAGCATTCAACACAACCATTTCCTTAAGAAAGTATTTTACATAGAGGTGAGTGATCCAATATATGTTTCATGGGATGTAATATATTAATATATGAATATGAATCTATTAAGTCATGGATTTTTACTATATAGTGATCAAGATGATGGTAGGAATGGGATATACCTCTTTGGTTGTTGCACGAACTAACCCAATCCCCTACATATTAATAATCCATAAGACTGGTGCTAGCCATAAATGATATAAACTTATTGGCTAGCTCCCCTTGTAAAAAATTTTCCACCTTCATTTATTTTGGATTTTCAAATATTTTAAAGTTTCCTCCAACCATCCTTGGAGACCCTTTCGGATTGAAGGAACATAAATTCTTCCAAATATCCTCTCGAATATTCACATCACATTTTGAATATACAAATGATAATATAGAGGAAACCCCATCCAAGAATATTGTATTAAACAAAATATATGAGGATGATATTAAATCCATCGATACATTACTATATGCATATTAGTTGTGTTATCTTCTAGGAATCCCTGTAATCTTAGCCAAAATCTGTATTCCTTGATTTTCAAGGGGTACTATTTGGGTTCTAAAATTTTAAAAATGGAAGAAAAAATATTTTAAAGAATATAGATAAGAACATTGGATTTTATTAGTTCTTCTATCCAACATGAATTCCCTATGAGCTTTGAATTCATCGCAAACAACCTCAGATGGCTTTGGCCCTAGACCCTCATCCAAGATAAATCTTAGAAGTCAGGGATCTACATGTCTCCCTCGAGGATGGGGATTCAAACATAGGAGAAGGAGAGGGAGCTCTTGAAGAGAATGGGAATCAACCTCCTCTATGAGAAATTTGAAAAATTTAAGGTGAGTAAACTCTACTAGTACATGTGGTACACCATAGATGCTTTTCGTGATGGGATAGAACGATGAATCTAATGGCCTTGGGCCATGAGATAGTCGTGATTAGGTAGGGAAAAGTACTTTTGAAAAAAACCAAATCCAAACTTAGGGAACCCACTCCATTTTGTGAAAGCTGGGAAATGTGTTTCCTTGAATAAGACACTGCATGAAAAACCATGGGGATAAGGGATAAAACAACACATCTGACCATTCTGGTAAACACTAAATATAAATAAGCACATTTTCCGGAAGAGGCTGTGATATATCCATATTTACACACATCATATATGTATTTTTTTCCTCCATAGGTAGTTTCCTCTCATAAATTCCTAAGAAATATCCTAGGGATTCACCAATACCTCACAGGAATCCCTAGTTCAGGAAAAAAGAGGCAACCCTTGAAGTGAGACCTAGACCACCGCACAAGTGGAGTCATTACGGGTATGATATTACATCAACCATATAAATAAACATAACCATTATCTACCCATATATAATTAGATTATATGCCAATCCTTCACAAATTTTTCTAAATATTGCATCCTAATAGATAAATCCTTGATATTCAATGGTGAAACTATAGTTGGAAACTCCAAACCCCATGAGTTAATGAAATCAAGGATTATTTCTACCAGTAATTTTTCTATCCCAAACCTTGAAAATCACATCCATTTTCAATGATCTACCACATCCCTAAAATCCAAAATAGGTATATCTAGAAATGGGAATCCACCCCTATATAAATATTCAAATATAAAGGAACCTCTAGGAAAAGACCATTTTTAGCATATAAGAATATTGGAACTAAAGAAGAACCTCCATGAATGAAGGTCTTAGAGTTGGAGAATCCACATAGAAATGGGTAATCCATTGATTAGAGTATTCACTAGATGATGAGAAGGGATCCCCCAAATTCTAGGCATTGATAAACCCACTGTTATTGGGGAAGGAGAAAATGGTGTCTCTAAAGCAATGATCGGTAGAGATTCAAAATTCATTGTTGTGTGCGGCACATTATATGTCAAACATCCCATAATTTTTCAATTTTTTACCGAGGTGGTTATGAATTACATAATTAATGAATCTAATTTGATTATCTTGGTTACTAATAACAAGTGGAGAATGATTTTGAACATAAGGAAAGTGTTTCTCATCTCACTTTCAGTTATACGAGATATGTTCCTTATTAAACCCCTATTTAATATGTATAGTGTACATACAACCCTTTAAAATATAATATCATTAATATACTTATAATCATGTCATTGAATGATTCATTTTATAATCATTAATTTTATGGAGCATACAGTTTGACTGTTTACAAAGTGGTAAGGGATTTCTTAACCAAATTTTCATTCATTGGGTTAAACTACTACTCTATTTATTATGCCGAGATATTATTATGTGTGAAAAGTTTTTTTGATTATCTTATTTTATATTTAAATGTATTTTAGGTAGATTTATATCTAATAAACATAATCTAATTATTTGGTTAACAATCACACTTCTTTTAAAAAAATACTCTTTTAAATTCTTCTTTTTTAAAATTTAAAAAGGATTTTTTTATCTTATATGACATGAGAAACTTTTACCAATTTCATGAAACCTTAATATATTTAAAAATCCATTAAATATTTATAAGGATAGTTTCAAATAAAATTTATTCTTTCATAGTAGCACATCTTTTAAAATAAATTATTTCAAAGGAAATTGGTATTTACCTCAAGAATGTCTCAAATATTTTAGTAGAGTCTTTTCATCTATGACAACACCACATGTGGGATATTATTCTTCATTGAGGTTGATCACATATGATACCATACACCACAAAATATTGAATTTTTGGTGATTAGTTTTAATGTGTATGTTCTATTTTGATACCATTCACCACATTACACTAGGTGGTTTATGATCTTGTTTATTATTTTGGGAAAGTTATTAACATTTCATATGCTAGTTTTAGTATAAATGTATTTGTTGAATATGTTTATCACATTTCATAAAAAAATTCTTTGGACTTATTAAATGATGGTTAGGGACATGTACATCCCCTCGATGAATCAGTATGTCCCTTATGACAAACTAATTTGGGTATTATCTAATATCATACATGATTATATATGGAGTCTTGGCCGAAACCTTAACGGTATGTTTATAACATAACACATTTTACAATCCCTCACTATGAGATTGGTTATTGATAATTCCATGTGAGTATTCAATTAGTATAATTTAAATGGGTATGTTTCATTCTCATGTGATTATTTATATGGTATTGTTTTGTATTCATTTATTCCAAACCTATTATTCTCAAGATTATGTTTTAATGGTATGTGTTTTCTGTTATTCACCTTGACATATTGTTTATATTTATTTATGATAGGTTCTACTATATTCATACCCATACCAATAATCTGAGCTCGCCTATTTCTTATGTTTTATTTTTCCCTATGATTAAAATATATAGATTATGACTAACATGCATGGATAATATATAAGAGTAGGGGAATTTCCAATGGAGTTACTAAGTTGTATTCTATTTTAAGCTGTAATGTAATACATATTTTTGTATCTATTTTTTCAAAGATTTTAAACTATTGGGTCCAATTAGATGTGATATCTTGTACATAGTACCAATTTAATCATTTATGGCACCATATTTGGGATACTGGGTTGGGGTTCTTTATAGTTTTCCTTTACAAGATCCCTATAAAAAAGTCTACACACATCGAGATTCCGAAGAAAATTTTAACTTATAAATCCATGTAGGAAACCACCAATGAATAATTAACATTTGCACTCAATTATTACAAATTTATTCCATAAAAATGTTATATTTAAAATAAATACTAAACAATAATGTGTTAATAATTCATATACTTGTAAATATACCATGCACTATGTCTATAAATATTTCAGATCCATGCTAGAAATATGATCGATGATATTATAGATGATAAAGAACAATCCAAAATACTCTTATATAATTTAAATTGAACCCTTAGGTCATTGAAATTAGATGATATTCTACATTCAAAATACACATTGTGATAAGGAAATTCTGAATCCACTAGGAATACTGAGAACAGACTACACAGAAACCACAAGGAATCGAGTGAACATACTACTGAACATCCTCTAAGAATAGAGTTAACAAGATACTTTGTATATACTAGGAATTGAGTGAACATGATACACTGTTGTTGTATCCCAACCTGAACCACCATGTTCTATATGGAGTTCAACATGACTCCATGTACACATACCTTCATAAAAGTGGCTACCAACTAGTAGTGAGAGTGTTTAGTGGAACCATAGGGGAACTATACCGTCCATTAGAGTGAACATAAGAAATAATAACAATGGAAAATAAGTAATCGAAGTACCATGTGAGGAAACTAAATATAGAATATATGTATCACAATAAACAAACAAACTAAACAATGATGAACAGTATAGGTTAAAGCCAGTAAATAAAATAGTAGTTTTCATCCCACTCGATCTCTATCCAGAAATTTCTACATCTTCTACCTCAAACAGAAAAATTTTCTACCACAGTGACCTTACAGTTCACTAGGTCTCTGGTCATGAATTCTATAAGTTCACTAAAATTTTTGAGTAGGGTAAAATTAGAGGACATAGTATTACACTACCAAAATAACATAAAATCACTATATAAATTATACACGTGTATTCCAAAAACATAAATTAGGTATAGATATAAAAAATTATCATTCAAGTACCAATCATATGTGGGGTCTTTGGGGACCATCTATATGTTATGTGGTACCATGCCGAGATAAACATACCGAATTCAACACAATGTCGAATGGAACATGGATATCTAGCCTAAAATATCCCCCTTAATTAGATAGCCCTATCAATGCGACACATTCTACCGATCGGGATTGTCCTTGTACATGTTGACTATTATGGTCTTATCACATCCATCTTGAGTGGATTGCCAAAAGCATGTGTAAATTATAAAATGATGACCAATGCTTTATCACATCCCTCTAGTATGGATATCCAAAAGCATGTGATACATCCCACTAAATAGAATACCCCATGTACTGGCCAACCCATTCCTAGAACTTCCTTCATAGAGGATAGAATCAAATATGTGTATAATATCTCATGTCATTAATCATGTGTTATAACTCACATGGCGACCAATAGGTCAAAACCTCTTTCTCCACTGAAGTATAAAGTAATAAAACATATATGATACATAATTAAAATGATATATCAACATCACATCAAGTCAATGAGTAACATAATCATATTATTCTCAATCCTTGTGCATGGGTCACAAGATTTGGTCAAAGGCTATACACAAACAACTCATGTGATCAAGAATCAATCATAGGTATCACATGATATATACAGAGATCAAATAATAATTCCAATAACTCATATAAAATATATGATAATTTCAAGGACATCCTACATTCAGTGAAATGATTATTGATGAAAAAGGTTAACGTTGAGTTTAATTGAACCAATAAATCCTCACTAACATCGGAAATAAAAATTGGGTTTGGAATTATACTCACTGAGATGAACCGAAAAAAACAATGGTGTGCCAATCCAATAAATATCTCATGAAATATTGAATAGATATGTTTGGAATAATAGTAAAATAAAATAAATGTAGGGGAGAGGGGGATAAGAGACAGGGAGAGTGGTGTCAGGTTGGGAGAAGGAAGCTCTTATATGGTGTAATTCCCCATGTTCCTCCCCCATCAAAAATTTAATGATTGTTTTTAAAAAAAATCAATTATTAAATTTCTATCTCCTTAAATAATTACATGCCTACCACTTTAAAATCACCACTAATTTCTCCATCAAATACCTCAAACCCCTATCCTTCAATTAATATGTATTTTCATCATTATTTTTTTCTTCTTCTATATTTACATCATTTATTATATCATTTATTTAATCAATTCATTATATATAAAAAAATTCATCCTAATATATATATATATATAAGCATTATATATATTTATATACATTCATGAATTTAAATATACACACTCGCACAATTAAATACACACACACACACACACACACAAACACACACACTCACACAAACACACACACACACACATATATTTAACCCATATATGTACATGTTATATATATATAGTCACATCCATATATACATATATTCACCCACACAGGTATATATATACATATGTATTTATCCCATACATATACATAATTTAATTTATCACATCCAAATATAATTTCCCAAAATTAATAATAATAGAAACAATAGTTTTTATTATTATTAAATCACTTCCAATATTACCTCTATAAACATTTCAATAATAAATTCCATTAAAAACTACTACTAGTTAATCTTTATTAATTACACACAATTGTGTTTATTTAGCATAAGTAATAATATCACTATTATTAGTTGGAAAATAATTAATATTTTTCCAACCAATATTTCCACCATAACAAAATTTTCAATTACACATATAATTTTAGTTATTTTTCTTAAACACAAAAAATAAAAAAATCAATTTTTTTATTATTTATTTCTACTAAAGAAAGTATTTATATACCAATTATTGTGACACATATGTGTGATGTATCAGAATACCCAACACGCACATCTCTTCTATCGTTCCTAGTGTAAATCTTGTTCTATGAACCTAACTATGGTAGTGGATATAATGTATGATACACCAATTATGTGATATTTAATATATTTCTTGAAAAAAATTATAATCAAAATATTAAAAAAATTACCCTCACATTCGATTTGTCCAAAGAGCTAAGGTGAACATATGTGATTTCACACTTTTGGTAAACCCTCAATCCCAAAACTAATAGTTGTATTGAATTACCTTTTTGAGATAGTGTTTTGGGAGATATTCTATTAACAATGGGAAACCAATTTTGGGGGATAAAATATTTTTAATATTTTTATTTTTTCAATGATGATACTCTACATGCCACAAAATCTCATTCAAACACAATTCCTATATCAAAAAATATTATATATAATTTTCTATGCTTTTAATAGGAAATTTACACAAATGAAAAGACATAAAATAATTATTTAAGTGATCATTGTTGAAAATTACATTTTCCACAAAAATTATAATAAATTATTTTCAATGAGGTGTTTATTATCATTAAAAAATAGGATATTAAAATACACCCTCTATAATGACTTCTCGTCCTCGATATGTACTCAAGTAGTCTTAATAAATAAATTCAAGACACCAATATTGAACATTTGACTCATATCTATTCCATGAAATTACACAAGGTTTTCTTAAGAGTCTATACATAACCCTAGGTTAAAACCTCCAAACAATTACTCTAATCTCTATACCTACATTTTAGTCATGGTCATCGTATATATAATAACACAACAATAGTATCTGTTCAACTAATTTATACCAATTTAGAAAAACCACAACCACATGTAAACACAGATATATAGTCCGTTAAAAAAATCCTTCATTAATAGAAAGAACAATATGAAAAATTTAAATAATTAACTAATATGAATTACAATAATATGTATGTATACATCGAAGATGAACCAACATTACTAGTCATTAATCATGAAAATACATGAAATCCCACAATTCACATATAAACATTATGTGCCTCGCAAAATATGAATTTAGTCAATGGTAATGATCAAACACAATTTATGAATTTATAGTAACTCATAAGCCCACTATATAGTGTTGATAAAACATTAAAATAGTTCCCCTACTTCTGTCCCAAATATCATAACTCATGTCTATTAGATCTAAAAATCAAGGAAAAGATGCTCAAATACCATTTTTTGATTCCCCACTTGAACCACCAGGTCTAATCTAGAGCGACACATGTCCTCATGTGTTCCTCCATAAATGTAAAAGGATGTAGACTAATAACTATGGTCTTGAGTGGAACCTTGGTGAGATTATACCCTATTTTAGAGTGCACAGAAGAAATAATAACAATATAATAAATAAATAATCAGAGAAATTAGTGAAAAATAAAATATGGCATACATTATTTATAGCAAATAATCAAACTAATCAAGGATCCATGATATGGGTTGAATATTGTTAAAAAAAGAAACTTCTGATGTCCCTCTGGAACTCCATCCCACAAAATTCACATCCTCCAACTCCAACTGCTCACCCCTCAACCATAGGAACCTTTCTGTTTTTTGGGTCTTTGTACATGAATTATATAAGATCACCAAAATTACTGAATAGGGCGTCAGTACAAGACTCAGTATGACACCACAAATGACCCTTAATATTAGTGTACAATATATAAAAGTCTATTCCATGAACAAAAATAGGGAACATATATAAAAAATATATATATCACACTTGTACCAAACACAAGTATGGTCCTCGAGGACCAGCTAGACCTACTTTTCTTCAATGATGATAGAACAATACCAGATGGAACATCAGTAACTAACAAATCAGATCCTCCTTGAGGGTATATCCCCATGCATGAGACACATTCTTCAGGCCGGGATGGTCCAAAAATAAGAGGACCACATGGGTCTTATAACATCTTTCTTGAGTCCATATTCAAACGTATACATCAAATCTCACATTTCATTCAATGTCTTATCACTTACATTATCTATAGATATCAAAATGCATGTGAAACATCCAACTGACTATAATAGTCAATGTACATGCTAACACAAGTGTAGAAGATCTTTCGTAGATGATAGTCTCAAACATGAATCAAATATCCCATGTCTTCAATTGTGTTTTATATCTCACATAGTGATCAAAGGGATAAAGATTCATGATTAACTATAGTATATAACAATAAAACATATATGATACATAATGAAAATGATATATCAACATCACATAAAGTCAAGAAGGGCCATAAACAAAGTCAGCATAATCCGTATTTAAGAATATCAATGAAAGTTAAAAGTCTACACACATACAACTCAAGTGACCAAGAATCAAATAAAGGTTTCACAAGCTATACACATATGCCAATAAATAATTCTATAACCCACATAAAATATATGCTAATTTCATGTAATTCCTACCTTAGGTGCAATGAAAAGTTATCAAAAGGGTTGATGTTCAAGTTTAATTATAATATAGAATACTAAATACCTTCAAAAAATTATTTTAAAATTTTTCTCATCAAGATGAACCCAACGACACTAACGATATATGGAACTGATCAATATCACACAACATATTGAAGAGATAAGTTTGAAATTAAAATAAAGTAAAATTAAAATTAAAATATCATATAGAGGAAGAATAGAGTGGGAGAGTGTTGTAAGGTGGGGAGAAGGAATATCTCATATGCATGTAATTACCCATGTGTCCCCACATTATACTTTTAAAGTTATTTTTTAAAATAATAAATTAATACAATTTTCTCTCTCTCTATTAAATCCTCAAACTCCTACCACTTTACTAATTTCACCATGTAGTGCCTGAGACCCCCATCCTTCAATTATTTTTTATTTTTTATGTTATTTTTAGTTTCATTATATTTAAATCATTTATTCCATCTAACATTTAATTCATTCATTATATATATTAAATTAAATCCATATATATATACACATTATATATATGTATATACACACCTTCAGATACATATAGAAACTCATATATGTATATATATATATATATATATATACCATCACACACAAAAATACACACACACACAACCCATATATACACATTATATATACATACACACATCTGTTTATATATATACACTCACATGTGTATATATATACAAATTTATTTTTCCCAAATATATATATATATTAATTTATCATGCCCGAATATAATTTTACCAGACTAATAATAATAGAAACATTATATAATTATTATTGTTAAATATATGTCATCATTTTCTCCATAAACAGTTCAATAGAATATTCCCTTAAAAAATTAAAATATTTCATTATTTATAATTACACACAATTGCATTTATTTATAATAATTAATAATATCAACATTATTACTTGACCAATAATAAATATTTACCAAACCAATATTTTCATTATAACAAAAATTTTAAATAAAATTTTAATTTCCTTTATTTTTTGATGTAAATAATAGAAACAATAATCCAATTATTGTTTTAGTCTCATGCTTGGAATCCCAAAGTCCTAGGATCAAATCCGGGCAGGAGAGAATTCCTGAGTACTGTAGCAGGGTACTATAGCAGCAATATAGCAGGTCAATTTAGCAGTACTGTAGAAATGGCAGACTGTAGCAGCGGAAGCACTGTAGCGGTGGAGGGACTGTAGTAGGGGACTGTAGTGGCGGCGGCACTGTAGAAGGTACTGTAGCTGCATTGGTATTGTAGCATTATTGTTCACCGAGGGGTCCTTTGAGATAAAAAATGGGCTTTTAGCCCTGTATGTAGGCCACTTGTCCTTGGGCTTTCGGGCTATGTAATGGGTCACCCTCTACCTAGTTTTAAGAGGCCTTTTCTTTAATAATAAATTGAGGCTTCGACCCCAACCTTTAAAAAAATAATCCAATTGTTTTTATTTATAGCTTCCCTATTAAATATTTATATACCAATTTTAATTAAAAATATGTGTGATGTAACCTAATTTCTTATTCATACAAATTTTATGCCACACATAAGGTAAAAAAGCATATTCTAGACAGAATGGTGGTATCATATTTCCTGTATGATACATCATCTAGGTTATATTTAATTTTTTCATAATAAATTATAATAAAAATTTAAGGACCCTACAATAAGAATTACATATTATAGTGGATTTGAGGTTGAATCCACTATCTTAAAATCCATAGGATATTTCTGGTTTATAGTTTTATATATTTATGATAAACTTTTACATAGTATACCCACACATTGTATGTTGACAAATATACCCAGTAACAATTTTTCACACTAAATTTTTTTTTAAATTAAAACATGGTTTAGTTTCATGATAAATATTTATATTTTTAACACAGGTTATTCATTTTTCATACCCATCCTTAGAACCTTCAAAAAAATGATGGATGAGAAGGAAAAGACCATTAAAGGACATAAATAAGAATGAGATAAAAAATCAGTCCATGAACACTTATCAAAATTTTAGTTTTACGAAAAAATGGGTTCTAAATAAACATATTCACTCAATGGAAATTTCATTCTCTATCCAAAAATTTACATATAATATTTCATAAGAAATATAAAAGGAAAAAATAAAACTCATAATTATTTCTTTGATAATATGAAAATCCTATAACATCTATCTCACAATGTTATGGTTTTCACCATTTTAATTTAGAATATTCTTTTCATAAAAAAATTATATCATCATACGACATTGATAAAACATCAAATTCTTGTAAAAATAAATTTAAATAATACATAAAACATTTAGGTTATTTGGTACAACATTTTTTATATTACTCTCATAGTTACTTTTACAAATGTAATAACTATACATTGGACTTCCATTCCTAATGAATTGGAGATTATAACATAACAACCCATCCTTGATTTATCATGGAATCAACCATCATTGGATAATAATTTAACCACACGTATGTGGTTTATAAATGAAAAAAAATTATTATAATAATTCAAAATGACCATAACTACATAATAAATCATGAATTATTGCATCATAAAAACATTCTTAAGGAAAATTCCATTTTTCTTTTTGAAGTCACTTATTTTTAGGAAAATAACACAAATATAAAAGAAAAAAATTTATTTGAAAATAACCCTGTGAACATGTAAGGTACGATTCAATGAATTAATGACATATGACTATGGAAAAACATATTCATGTCATATAATTAAATAAACATTCTGTCTGGATTGTTTTTGAAAAAGATGTAAAGTACCTCATTTGGAAAATGAAAAAAAGATTCATTTCAAAACATTTTTTAAAATGTTAAACCTGGGAAAAAATGACTTTAAAAATCAAAATCTATTAATAATTATAAAATTATATAATTATTTTTATAAAATAATCTAATTAAAGTGGATGAAAAAGATATTTTTATGGAAAACATTAGAGATGATTTTAAAATAAAGTCGCTTATCAAAATTGTGAATCATATCATACATTATCTATCATCTTAAATAATAAAATTATGTTATTTTTAAATTTTATAAGAACAAAATTCAAGTTTATTATTCTTTTTATAGTACTTATTATTGTAAAATTAATAAATAATTTATGTTCACATCAGAACTTTTGACAATATTTGATTCATAAGTCTAATATGACTTCGGTAGGTTGTCTATGTTCTATGATATCAATATTAAATAATATCCCAATTAATATTAATTAAATATCTATATATTTTATATATTAATTATACATTTAATCCAACAATTAAATATGGTAATTAAAAATGATCTACATTACAATCATGGGGAAGGTTCGTCATATGTATGCATGTGTAACATTTTCATTTTTCAATGATCATTATGAAAATAATTTTAGTATGATATCATCTTTACTAATTGATAAAAATATAATATAAATCATATTAATTCATTAAATATACATATATATATCTTTCATGTTTTTTTAAGAAAAACAATTCACATCACTTTGTACAGGTGGTACTCCACACGTACCCACATACATTCTAATCGTTTATTGTACGGAAATTGAAGAATTTAAATGATAAATTATATTGTAATATTGATAGATATGTAATTAATGTCATATGTGAACATTAATTTAATCATTATAACCTATCTTGATATATGGGGATGGAAGGTAAAGTACATCGATTTGGGAGGTGGTACTATGTCATATACAAGAATGATAATTCTGTTTTCCATTTGATGGAAGATGAGATGGATATAGTTTATGGTACTAAAAAGTAACACCTATGTATATTTATTATACTATATTTTTTATTTTATCATGGATGGAATAATATTTATGGACATGGAAAAAGAAAAAAGCATAAAACATGAGGATAAAAACAATGCATCTTTTTTGGAAAACCACCTTTAATTAACACCTTAATACTTATAAAATTGATATTATTAATAATAAAATACCTCTAAAATGTGGGTATGGATTCTAGGAAGGTAATTTGGTATATCTTGTATAAATAAAATAGTTTTTTCTGTGTGAATAAATGATAATTAGTGGTTCAATTTTATAAGATAGAGGAGGGGCACTCTTGGAATATCTCAAAATATTAAATTAATATAAATTATTTATCAATCCCAAATGGATAAAAAGTTATTTATTTAATATATAATATAATTATGGGTATAAATCCCCTAATAAAATACAAAATAGTCAAATTTTTATTCTATTTATACCCTTATCTTTTGTTTTTAACCCCTATTTGACCACATTAACTATTACTTGAATGACATGGATTTTTACTATTTGAGAGATAATATAGATATTATAAAATGAAAAAAATACCCAAAAAATGACATTGATGATATTTCAAACCTTATCCTAATAACATATATTTTTTTAGAATATTATATCATTTAATAAAATATAAATTACTCAAAATTATAGATAATTTCAATTCTCAGAACTATTGATTTATTTGACATTAATAATATATATAAAACATATAAAATTCAATAAAAAATATTTTATTATATCCCTATAATTTTATTATAATCTATAAAATTATTGTATTTCATTGTTACTCAGAAATTATATTTGTTTTAATACTTTTAATATCATTTATTTTATTTTTCCATTAATTAATCAATTTCACCATTAGAGTTGTGGAATCATTTAAGATAATTTGTTTTTTTACTAAAATATAAAATTAAATTTTCATGATGAATATAATAAAATTGAAATTGAAATATAATATTTACATTCAAAAATATCTTTTATATAACACCATATTAAAAATTTATGCTTATTAAAAACAAGAGAGTGACATGTTCGACATTTCATTAAATAAGTTACTATAAGTGAAATAATATCTTCCAAGTGGATAAAAAGGTAATAAATTATAACATTGGGTGATTATATTCTATATATACTCGTAAAATAAGATTTATTTATGTGTTTGGGTCATTTAATAGTTCTTATGATTTTATTTTTAACTTAAATTACATTATTTACCCTTTACTGTGGTAATAAAAATATTTCTATGTTTAAAATTCATATTATCTAAAAATTAAAAGGACCTATTTAATAAATTTAGATCCACTGATTCCAATTATTTAATGGTTAAAAAAATTCAAAAAATATATGTTTTAGAATTTAATTAAAAATTAAATAGAGAAAACACAACAAAAAATAGTTTTTCAAAAATATGCCCTTTTAAAATATAAAAAGATCATATAATTATTTCAATGATAAAATCAATTTTAAAACCATAATTTTATTATTTTAAAACTAAATTTACCAAAATAAATTAAAAAATAATCTGAAACATATTTTTACCTTGTAAATAATTTAAAATAAAATACAGTTTTAAATAAATTTAGTATTACTCACTATTCATTGAAAATCTATATTTTATGAAAAATATATAAACTCTTTCATAATATAATTTTTCATTTCCTGATTTTCAAATAAAATTCATTTTTTTAAATTAAAATTCTATAGTTTGGAAATTAAAATTTTAAAAAAATACTATACAAAATGAGTTTAATAAAACGTTTTCATTTTTTATTTTATGAATTACTTAATATATTTATAATGCATATAAAGACAAAATTTAGGAATAAAAAAATATTAAAATAATTTTTTCTATCATTACCTAGGTTGTTACATACTCCACACACCCCCTTTTAAAATTTCATCCTCATAATTTTTGAAATCAAGCTCGATAACTAGGTTTTTGACTTTTCAAAATTCCAATGTTTAAATCACACATAGTAATAAGGACTAACAATCCATCCACATGAAAAGAGAGTAATGAAAGTAATATTCTCATATAGAATAAAATATAATAAGTTTCCATGTTGTATAACATATGTGGGAAGTTAATACACATATATGGAAGAGGAAACTAACAACCAAGGGCTGATATAGAGTGATTGAGAACATGGAATGAAAACGTTAACCATCACAAAACCATAAATATTTGATGGGTTAAAAGAACATTGATTTCTTATTACTAAATGTAATATGATTATAATTTTGTTTCAAAGTAATTTTTCTAAAGTTAAGTAAACTCATTTCAATCTATACTAAGTTTATATGGAAATTTACTTACTTGATAAGTATAATTTAATACATTAATAAATTTCCCAAATAATCTCATTTTATTCTCCAAATGATAAGTATTAAAAATTAATTTTTCATTCCAAATTCAATATAATCGAGTAATTTCAATCACAAAATCCACAAAAAAACAACTATTTATTCCATTTATGTTTAGTAATTAACCAAAAAAATAGGTTAGTACACATTAAGATAATTATCCTAAAAATAATAAAACATTATATGATGAAAAAATAATTTAATCTCTAAAACTCAATAGTAATACCCAAAGATCAGAATAGAGAATTAAATAAATAATTATTCTTAAAATTCAGAAAAAATATCCTAGGCTACGATTAAAACCCATAATTCGGAAATAATTTATCACATAGTCTTCCGAGAAAATTGTAATATTTATCTCTTAATTACATCAATCACCCTAATATCTCATACCAAAAATATAAATTCCAAAAAAACATAATCTCTAAGATATTGTAACAATGTGGAAAAACAACTAGAATCACTGTAAATTGAGATTAAAAAAAATATGATTCCAAAATAAAATTCAACCATTCTTCCTAAAATAAAATCACATAGTATTTTGTTTATGTTAATCATATAGTGTTCCTAAAATATGAACATCCTGTAAAATAACTTAAATAACTTAATCACAAAATCATTTTTGAATCCCATGGTTTTCTATTCAATAAAAAATATATTCCCAAAATGAACATAAATTTTTTTCAATATATAATTCAAATATATGAAAAAAAAATCATTTTGACCAATACATCATGAAGGCCCGTTGTAGGTGATGCGCCCTTGTCACCCTTCAGTTGTGTGTTAAATCCCAGTGGTCATGATAGATGTGATTGGTTTTTACCCATCATATAAGTTGTACATTTATAGATATATATTAATATAATCCTTATAATCTACTATATATACTAATTATGGGTGTTTCTAGGCTTATGTGTCACTATCATTATGCATCCACTTCACCTAAGAAACTAAAATCCTCCATCTATTATCAAGCATTCATCATCTGTGTTTCCATTCCTCATGCATCCTCGACTCTTCCTCAGTTCTAGCATTCATGATCCCATCCAAGACTCTGCTCTCCCTCTCCCTTTCCCATATCTCCTCTCCATCCACACATCCGCCTACTCGCACTCTACCTCCAGCTCCTCCGTCTAAGACTTCTCCGCAAACGGAAACTCCTCCATTGGATCCTCCACCTCTGGGTCATCCATTGTAACTAGGTTTCCTACATATAACCACATGATCTACATCTTGTAGCTTCGACTCTGCCTCTAGAACCCACACATACGACTGCTCCACCTACAACTGGTCTGCTTACAGCTGATCTACCTCCAGGGATCCTCCGCATTTGGTTGCTCCGTCTATGAATTCTCTGCCTCTAGCCGGTCTGCCTCCAGCTCTTATGACTCATCCACATCATCCAGATATGCCTAATCCACCATCGCCTACTCCTATGGTATACCTGCATATACAGTGTCATAACCACATCGGGCTCAAAATTTTCATTCACCCTTCGATATTTCTCCTTCATCCCAGATTTCTCTTTAAATTTTGTAATTTTATTTCACGCGGTTTAGATTTTTTTTAACTGTCATTTTTTGGAATGATTAATCTATGGCTTGATTTCAAATACATAATTCTATAAGACTGTTGATTTTGAGTTTTATTGATATCAAATAATCAATACAGATGAGGGATAATGATGGATCTATTGAATGATTTCTATCAAACTGCACTGATAAGAGCCCTTATTAAGATTAATCATACACCGATAAGAGCCCTGAATGATGAGGTAATCCCTTCATTGATCAGAGCCATGAATATTTATCCCTACTTTTATAATGATTTTTTATATGCCATTGGTGTTTGTAGCTGTGTCCATTAATAGGGAGGACATAATACTCTTGCCTGTTGAGTTGTAGTAACCATCATTACATCTATTTCTATGGGAGCTTTATTAAACAGAGTACCTAATTGATGATCAATTTTCAATAATATTACTTCCACATATTCTACTTTTTATTTCAACTATTCACTTACTATTTCATTATTTTTTTGAAATAAATTAACCAACATTATAACTATTTCTTTTGAAAATTCATTAAACATAAATGTGAAGAAAATGGGTGAAGTGTACCACCGCATGAAGGTTATTTTTTTATCATATAAATTTGTACATATTTGTAATTTTCACACATTTTTTTGAATCCAATTTCTTTATCCAACACCATTTTAAATTGTGTGTTATACATATTTTTTGTTTCTTAAATGATCTTCACAAAAACAGAATCTGTTTATTTTTTGAAAGATTTTGAATGATGTTTTGCATCTTTATGATACCAGAACATAATACTGCTATTAAATTAGTTGGATGGGTGTCTTAATTTTCAATTAGTTTTGTTACTTAGTTTCTCCATCTTCAATAGTTTTATGGGAAATTATGTTTCTTTTCTTTCCTCATTGATATGTTCTGAAGTGTCACCTACACATTTTTCCCTTTCATCATTAAGAGTTTCATTTGAGGTTGTGTTTTTTAAATATTCTATGCTCATTTTAGTGACTTTAATGTTAGTTTTATTTATTGTTTAGAATTTGACTCACTACAATGTTCTGAACATAATTTTCTAAACCTTTACAAGGTAATTTTTTTAGATGACGATGTTGTGATTTAGTGGGATCTGTCTCTATTATGGGATAATGATCTCAACAGAAAAGTTAATGGGGTTGTACCAACATGAAAACTCGAAGATAAGTGGGTGATGTCTATGTGATTCGGTACATAATTCTATTATTCTCATCCTCACATAGCAAATAACATAATTCCTTTTGAATGTGTATGGGATTATGGAATGAATGTCTTCGATTTACATGCATGGAGGAGTACAAACATAAGATACACATCACTTATGGATCAAGGATGTTTGATCCTGATGTTTTTTACCAACTCATTATTCATGTGGATCTGATTTATGGATAAGGAAAGAACAATTTTATATTTTTCAGAACTGAAGGGGTTAATGATACAGTGATAGTCATGTGCTTCTTGAGTTTGACTAGATAGTACTTAAATGTGACTTATATGGGTAGGTATGAGTTGTTTTGGTTGTTTTTTCCTATTCATAAATGTTCAATTTCTAATGTATTTTTTCAGAATACATGGTTGCCTTTATTAATTTCAAAATTCCATGATCGCATTTCTTTTGGTTTTTTGTTATTTTATGTTGCCTTCAATAAAACTCAGTGAACATGTTTTGTAATCAATTTTTTTTTTTTTTTTAGGAATTTTAATGAAATTTCTTATAATTTTCAATTTCTAACTATCTTGGTTATTTTGAATAATTATTTTTGTGATTTGAAATCTGGTAATATTATGCGGGCTTAAATTGAATTTTCTAAACTTTACTAGTCAGCCCAATTTTCCTTGTTTTTAATCATTTTAATGAAATTTATTATCTTTGAAATTTTTTAACAATCTTGGATATTTTCATTAATCATTTTTAGATTTGAAATGTGGTAAATTTTTAAAGGCTTAAATTGTTTGTTAAGCCTATTTCTTCCGGTTTTTCAGCATTTTATTGAAATTTCTTATCTTTTAAAATTTCGTAATAACCTTGTTATTTTCATTAACAATTTTTGAGATTTCATAGGTGGTGATTTTATGCTTGGTTAAATTGAACTTTCTGAAATGGTCTAGTAACCCCATTTTTTCACGTTTTAATCATTTTAATGAAATTTCTTATCCACA
Organism: Viscum album; assembly: GCA_963277665.1. Lineage (NCBI taxonomy): Eukaryota > Viridiplantae > Streptophyta > Magnoliopsida > Santalales > Viscaceae > Viscum > Viscum album. The sequence goes on along the minus strand of OY728164.1, from coordinate 279,534,746 downwards.
AAAATTTATACTCTTCTGTTTATTTTATTTAACCATTTTTTAGATTTCAAAGGTTATCATTTTATGTTACCTTATATTGCACTTACAGAACATGTTTGGTAAGCACATTTTTTCTAGTTTTGATGTATTTTAATGAAATTTATTTTCTTTTTAAATTTCTCACTATCTATGTTATTTTCTTTAACCATTTAAAAAATTGACTGGTTGTCATTCTTTATTGTTGTCTATTTTATCCCATTTTTGAAATGTAATTGCACTAATGTCCTCTTTTTGAGTAGTGATCATTTTATTCTATTTTTTTAGTTATTAGTTTTTTTAGAATAAATGGTCTCACATAAGTTTTTTTCTTTGAAATATTGTTGTTATGTGGCTTTATTCAGTGACTTACTTGCACCACCATGGCTATGAAGAATGACTTTCGTGGTACCGCGACATGGTATACAATCAAATCACTAAACCACATTCTTTCTTAAACAACACAAATAGAAAAAAACATATGATATGTGTATCTAATAATGAAAAAATTATAAATTAATGTGATTCAAATGAACAAATCATGTTAATAAAATGTGTTTATCATTTGGTAATTGGAAAAAAATTTATTTTATCTTCAACCATGCTCATTCATTAAGCATGGTATCAAATTGTTTTTGATGAAAGTGTTTGATGAATGGTTTTTATTGACTTAATTGTTACCAAATGACTGTACTTAGGAAGAAAATAACGGGACTTACTTTTTCACTCACAACTCATTTCTCAGGATTATTAATGTTTTGACAGGAATGGAGTTATCTTCGGATAATATTAGAAGTCATGTAATTCATTATGTTTTTCCTCAAATTCCTCCAAACCATTTTGTAGAAGCAGTGATTATATACATATTTATTTACTTTCTAATAGAAAATAGAAAAAAATTTTGGTTTTTAGTATTGTGATTCAAACCATGTGGATAGATACAGATAAGTTGTTACTTGGGAAATACTACCATTAACCCAAGAAATCATCTCCCCTCCTATGGTACCTTCTTGGATACTTGATTATATGTTTTAGCGTGATCACTATGTTAGTAATTATTGAGATGTGGTGTACTATGAAACTGATCCTGAACTACATAAATGAATTATAATTCATTATAGGATGCTTTCATGGAGACATTGAGGGTTTTATTGAAAGAAGACATGCATAGAAATAACCCTTGGCATCCATACATTCTATAAAAATGAAAGATAATCTAGTTGTGGGTTATGGGACAACTTATTACAGCCGAGATAACCAATTTATTCCTTCCTTGCCTATATGGAATTTAGTACAACCCTCATAATTGACATTTATGATTATTCTAATTGTTCAAAAACTATAGGTTTTATATTATTCTAATTGTTAAAACTCCTAAATCCCAGATCTATGTAATTGAGTCATGGTCTTCTTCGCATCCATTCATTCCCTTAGTCTTAGATCCTATGCTCCATGATTCCAACCCTGGTTATTCCTATATAATATACCCTTCAATTATATCCTTAATATGGTCACCCATGGATTAATTTTCTGAATGATTTTTATAGTTTTGGATTGATGACTTGAAGAATCTACTCTGCTGATCTTGGATAATGACCTATTTTCTGCAAGACTATCTCAATTTTTTTAGAAATACAGGAAATTTATTTTTAGAAACCTCTCGGAACAAGGGGCTTATCTCCTACTATCAATGACATGGTCTCTGCAACAATTTCTACTACATAGAGACTTATTTTTTTATTGATACCATCTTGGTATCGTTCTGGTTCTAGTTTTACTTTCCAATACGTTTTATTTTATACCAATAAATATAGATGTTTGTTTTTTGATAATTATTTTACTAAAACATGTTAAATTTATATATTTTAATCACCATTCATTTTCATTGGGTGCTTCTTGAGATTCATACTAAATATTTTTTTCCAATATAATCTGAATGTTGGTTACATAAAGTTTCCAGTTTCATGTGAATTTTTTTATCCACTTGCTTGAAACATATTTTTCTGCTTTATGACAAGTTTAATATGGATTGTTAATGATACCACAGTATTATATTTGTTTTCATCTTTCTTTTATCTTTATACAACCAGGATCTAAAGACTATAAACCTTATTGGTAATAATATTTTATTATTTTTGGGGACTTTATATATTCCTCATGCATTGTATAAACCATTTTTGAAAATATGTTGGTTTTGAAATTATTTTTATCTTATATGTATCAGGTATATACATATTCAGGTGCAAATATGCAGGTTTTAATATTATTTTGTATCTTATATGTATCACGTATATAAATATTCTGGTTTGAATAATATTTGTAACTTATATATGTTCAGAATTGAAATACAGAGGTTCATATTTGTTTTCATATGAAGATTCATATTCTAATTATTTTATTCTTATCTATTCATTTTTGTTAACTAAAATATATAGGTTCATATTTGTTTTGATTTATAATTCTATGATTTCACTTTTCACCAATATTATCTACTTACTCAAACTACATTCTCAATATAGAAAAACATAATATCTAATTTAGATAGTGAGGATGTGGTCTATCATAATCATGAATTTTCTTGAGACAACATGGATACAATAAGCCATGCCATTGAAATGCACACCCAAATGAAGGAATTCCAAAACAAGACGACTGAAAAAATGATAGATTATTTCTGCTACAATATTGTAATATTTTATGTTGATTGTTTTTTTAATTTTCATATTTTTTTTCCTATTAGGTGCTTACCAAAAGAAGTGTATTATGGTATGCAGTTTTCAATAGGAAGGTAATAATAAATAATTATTGTTTTACCTACAACACCTCCTACTGGTCCGTCTCGGAAGTCACTTCTAAAAATATGCAGGTTTATGTTTGTATTTTCATGATCATTTTGGTTGTACCTTTTTTCATGGTGGTGTTCTTTTTCTTGAATAAAAGAGGATGAAAGTGGTGCTTTTTTATACATCTCATATCTAAAAATGTATTTTGAATGTGTAACCATCTTATTTTTTTCAGATGAGATGTTTTGGCTGTTGTTTTGTTTTCACGTTGGTTCTCTTTTAATGGTTCACACTTCACCACAATGTTGTTTTAATTAAAAAAAATTCAAAAAAGGGATTTTGAGTAAGACATGGTTTAGGGAAACCGTTCCAAATGTTATATTTTTCTTATAATTATTTCTTATATGTTTTCATTCGTATTTTTGATTCTACAAATTTAGTATGGTATTATTAATTTTAAACATTTTTTCTATGAAGAAAAGTCTGTTCCAATCTTTTGAAGGTGAATAATTGTACAATGTGACAAGATTTTTCGGTGAAATTCTATAACTTCAAGATACATTCAATGATTGATATAGTTCTAATAATACAAAAATTACTACTATTGCTATGTATTTTCAATTTCAAATGTCCATTTAAATGTTCTTTCAATTCATGAATTTCAATTCTTCAGACTGAAAATAATTTTTTATTCCTTGTATATTTTCCTAAATGTATTCAAATGTATTTATCCAAAATTTTATCTACTATCATAATGATGTCTCTATATTTTTTCCAATTTAATTCCAATATTAAGTATCATTGTTTTGTGATTTCAATATATTTAGTATTCATGTTCATTATTAACTTTGAAATTTAACATTGTCTTTTGGAAAATAAGAATTGAACCATATTACCGTGAAAACACACGGGTGAGTACTAGTGTAATATAAATGTGAGAAACATACTAAAAAATATATGTGTATATCGACGAACGTAGAAATAGATTATATCATTTGTCCTGTGAGTGATTTTATAAATTATTCTATAATTTATGTTACAACATTTAAACTTATATTATTTGTAGGTTATGTGATAATAAATCAAGAAACAACTTCCACAAATTATAGCTGAAGAACACAGAAAAAAAATTCTCAATGGTTTCAAAAACTGGTAACATAAATAATTGATGGTTTAATATCAATTCCTTTAATTATTTATTATATTGATAATTGTTTTAAAAATTTTCAGGTTTCTCAATATAATGATAAAATTGATAAGCGACTGTGTATATTGAGTAACCCACCATCCAAAATGGTTAAATATTATAATGCATATGTAGTTAATGTTTTTCCATTTCATACATATGCATATGAGGAGTCAAAAATAAAACAATTAATAGTGGAATTTTCTTGAGAGGATCACATCACAGAGAAACTAAAGTAGACTTTTTTGGCATTTTGGATGAAATTATTGAGCTATGTTATCTAGAACAAAATTACATAACAATGTTTAAATGTCAATGGTTTGATATTGAGAGAGGCTTGCATGTTAATCCGACTCATGGAATCATCGATATTAAATATAGAAGTATTCTTGTAATAAATGAACCATTTTTACTGGATAAACAGTAATTTCAAATTTATTATGCAAAGTACCGTGCTACTTCAAGAGACTTGAGTGATTGGTGGAGCATAATAAAAATAAAATCTTGGGAAAATCAGTTTACTCAAACTGAATATGGTTCTGCTGAAGTGGAAGGAATTGAAATTTTTCAAGAGACTTCTCAAAATCCATCTGATTAAAACAGAGATATGAATATCGACGATGACACCCCAAAATTAAGGATCGATGGTGATGAAGATGATAATGATGTTACAAATGAATTTGAAATGACAAGAGATGTTGAAACTAAAACTCATATGGATATTGATGATGTTGAGAAGGATGATTAATACATTGACATTGACATCTATGGAGAAGAGGATGAAGATGAACATTGACACGGTTATATGCTAGTTATAATCATAACTAATATATATCTATATATAAAAGTTATTTTCAACTATCTTCTAACAACAATAATTTTGTGTTTCAGGTGGACTCTGATCTATTGCGTGAGTTAGAGGAGGATGAGCTACCTTTGGATGATAGGGGTGTGGGATAATCTGAACCTTAGCCTACTTCTGGTTCAGGAGGTACGCGGAGGAGGCGCAGTCTTGCGCGACTGATGATTCCTGACCCTATCCCCGAGCAACATCCACATCTGAGTTTCGATCCACGCACACGGAGGTATGGTAACCTATATATTTTATTTAGATTTAATTAATTTATTTATATATATACTAATTGTTTGATTTTTTATTCCTTTTTCATGGTTTTCAGCATTGAGCTATTGGACAGGGGAGCGCTATATTGCGCAATTATTTTTCTCATCCATGGATCACATGGGAACATATTCTTGTTGATGTGCGATGCGACATGTTCCATCATTGGCTGGTATGGAAATAAATAATATTTATTTTGAAATTAATTTTATTAAAAACTTGATATTATAAATTATTTGTAGGGTTTATGGTATCCTATCGATGATAGCATGCACGACGCAATCCACGCGGCATGGAAGGTTTCTATGCGTGACCGTTTCCATCAGTTTTTGCACAATTTGAGAAGAACAACCATTAAGAAATAAGGAATGATAAAATTAGATTAGTCGTGTAGAGTCCACTGACCAGAGTACATTTTATCTCACATTTGGGATGTATTATGTTTACACTAGTTGGGTGGTGAATTTCAGAGGAGATATTCAGTGGGACGGTAGAACCGGGGGAGACATGAGGTGACACATCGAGCTGGTAGCCGTACATTTAGTTCGCATAGAGATCATAATGTAAGTATATTTTTTAAATATTTTATATAAATTTTAATAGAAACAGTTTATTTTATATTTTTGTAGGTAGTCGAGCATAATGATATTACAGAGTTCGACATTTATCAGAGGATGTACAGTAATCCATCCACTGGAGAGATTAGAGGTGATCGCCAATGTTAGATTGTCGTTAGTATTATTTTTTCAGTTTGACAATTAATTGAATATAATATTTTCACAATTTTAATTTAAAATTGGTATTGAAGGAGTCATATGAGGCTATGACCTCTCAGAAACAGGCTGAGGGTCAGGACAAGACGACTGAGCAGACCAGTGCACACCATTTCGATGAGGCGTCATGGATGCAGGCGACTCAGTATGGCTTTGAGAAGGGAAGAGTAGTTGGTATCAGCTCTCATTTGACTCATAGTACTTATTATGGTACTACTGCGATGTTGGTGTCCATCTAGAGAGGAGCTCGTGGAGAGACATCATCTTCTGGCTTATAGTTTTAGGAGAAGTTGCGAGCTCAGGCTGATCTTATAGAGACATTGCAGAAGCAGCAAGAAGAGATGAGTCAGAGGCAGCAGTAGTAGGAGAAGCATCACGAGGAGCAGATGCATCAACGGTAGTAGTAGTCGCAATAGCATGAGGAGGAGATGCATCGATGGTAGCAGCAACATCACGAGCACATGGAGTACATGTTCCGCCTGACTCATAGATTAGGGATGAAGTTTTCTCCACCAGCCCTCTTCAGCTCCTCCACCTCCTCCAGAAGACGACCCCTCTAAGTGATTTTTTTCATGTTAAAAACATTTTAATTTTACATTGTAATATGAATTATTTTCATTTTATATCTTTTATATCGGTGCAAATATTACATAATTTAATTTTTTTATATTTTACTATTTTTTTATATTTATTTTGTAAATATTGAGAATTTTAATATTTTTTATTGTTTTATTTTAATAATAATATTTTTATTTTATTAAATATATTTATCTAGTATTATATTTTGTAATGTTTTCTTATTTACTAATAATAATAATAATATTATTATTTTTTTATTTTTTTGTGAATATTGATAATTTTAATAATTTTTTTAATAATAGTAATATTATTTTTTCATTAATCATAATTATATTAAATTTATTTATTTTTAATTAATTTATTATTTTCAATGGGGCCTTTTGCGACGGGACCCCATCACAAATAGTCTAACTAAATAATTTTTAAAAATATATTTGCGACGAGACTACTTACCTGTCACAAATACTTTTTTGTGACGGGCCCATCACAGAACGTTATATATATATATATATAAATAATACATATTATTGGAAACTTATTTCCGATGATGATGTTTCCCATCGCAAATATTATTATTTTTGACGGGCCTATCGCAAATAATGGTATTTTCAACCCTGTTTTGTGCAACAGGGCTATTTGTGACAGGGCCCCATCGCTAAATCCTATTTACGACAGGATCCCGTCGCAAATAGGACATCCCAAATACCAAGATTTCAAGTAGTGGTGTTCCATGTCTCATTACTATGAAAGTACTTGCCAGACCCAACACATTTCCTCACTTTTGAAGGTATAGAATTGGAACCTGGCCTATCCTACTATGAAGATACTATGCGGATTCTATACAATAATGAACAGGTGTAAAGGAATTAGATTACTCTACTGGTAAAGATACTTTGGAAAATGCAAAAAATCTATGAGGCAATGTAGGATCCAAAGGATCTTATGATGAAGAACTACCCAAATATTTTTGTGAGGTAACATTCTTGTAATCTCGAGGATGAAATTTCTGTATAATGGGTAGACTATAACACCCCAAATATTTATTAATAAATTCAAGAATCAATAAGTCTCCAAAAAACACGAATTTTTTATAACCTAACTAGTTAACATGATTTATCCACCTCTGTGATTTGGATTTCAAAAAACTAACATACACGATTGCATTCAGAAAGATATTTTGAGTGTCATAAGACAAACCTAATATTTGGTGAATGAAACATAACATAATGAATAGTAAAATGACTCTTATGAATAGTAAATCATATTATTATTTTATTTTCTTATGGTTATAAGATATTTTGATCTTGAATAATTTTTCAAAGTTATATAAAATGAATTATTGTTTAAAATTTTTATTTTTTGAATAAATTGTGATTTTATCGAAAAAATAGTTCCATCTTATTTAGGAAATTATTTTAAGAAAATTCAGTTCATTTTTGAATTTTACATGTCAAAAAATGGTTATGGTGATTTTTTTGGATTTTTCTGATGTACATAAATTTTTTATGAATAGTATAATATGATAATTTACTGTATATATACACTATCAATTAAATTCACCATTCCAAACATTATGGAAGATGCAATTAAACTTGGTTCAAACTCACATAATATTATTACTAAATGGGTCAAAATAATTAACACTATAGGTTTTATGGAGAGAAATAATAAATTAATGAATAAGATATTCAAAAATCACCCCTCTCATCTACTATATCCCCCCCTCACTCCCACTTCTCTTCACTCCTCTAAAATAACGTCCCCTATCTAAACCCTGATAAAATATCCTCCCATTATCCTCCCACAAACCCAACATCCCTTTGTTTAAAAAACATACCAAAACCTCCCCCTTAAAGAGGATCTCAAGGAAGACTACTTCAAGAGGTAAATTCCTCTTTTCATTTTTTTATTTCATCTTCCTTTATTTTCTTTCTCTTTCCTCCCCTATTTTCATTGAAATTTTTTAATGACTCCAGTACCTTAAATTTAATATAATTTTGTTGCGAGAATGGAATAATTCCTCATCATTTCTCATTTCCCCTTATTTTATACTAGAAATGAAAACACCATCTGAGATGTGTAAATTCATCACATTCAAGGATGATGGGTTTTCAATTTCTATTACCCTCTTCAATTATTGTAATGAAACAATTTTTTGGGTTGAACTATACTATAATTTTTGTATTTTAACTTATTTGAGGATCTGGAATCCATTTTTACACATGATATTAATTTATAAATCAAAATGTGTTCCTTGTGATAAAAAACAACCCATTAACCCAAACAATTATCATTAAAGTTTTATATAATGATCTTTCTTCACTCCCAATAACCAAATATAATATTATAACCATGTAATATTATTTTATTTTAATAATAATTTACAACTTCTATTCTATACAAACATTCTCATTCTATATGTTTATCCGTACCAAATTATAAGTAAACTAATCATGAAAACCTATGAATAAAACGTCCATTATAATGATATTTAATATATTATCCCATAAAAACTCAATTAATAAAACCAATAAAGTTATAAAAAATCAATTAAATATAGGGAAGGTTAAGGAATTATTAATTTTTGAACCTAAATTTGATTATTCAGGTCATTAAGATCATGTGAGGAACACCTACAGAGTTAAGTTAAGGGTTTCTTACCTGAACCTCCATTTTCTTTCGGGTTACTCTTTGTCTATCTTTATCCCAATTAAATTATTAATTATTATTATGTACTCCTCATAAATTATATTGTAATTTTCTATGTATGTGTACAAACCATATTTATTCTTTCTTTTATAGTATTTAAATGTTTTGAAAAGATCATTCAAAATTTTATCTGAAATACAAGATCGATTAAAGGGAATTTCTCAAATTCTTACTTATTTTCAAAGGCACTCTGTAATCTATTTTTTTCAAAAAATATCTTTATAAAATAAATTATTTTATTATAAAAATACTATCTTACTTAATTTAGGGTTTTATTTAAATACTTTTCCTAAATAACAATTTTTCGAAGTAAAATAGTATTTATGTCAAGAATTACTCGAAGATTGTATAATAGTATCTTCACCTATTTGAACACTCTTGATGACTCTTACATATTATTGGGTTTAGTCTTTTATGATATCATCTACCATATTTAATATAAAGGTTTAGGATTAGTTTGAATATGGATGTGATATATTAAAACCATTCATCAATTTACTTCGATCAGTTAGTGTTTATGCTTATTTATTTTGGGAAGTTTATATATATTTTATATGTTAGTTTCAATAAGAATGTATATGTTTTTTTCGTTTATACCCAATCATATGTGGAATGAATTGGCCTTATATTTTTATGGGTGTGGCTCCCTATATCCCCTCAATGCATTGGTAGGTTTCATGAGAAAAATATAAATGGACTTGGATAAGGCCTAGCCTATTTTTAGATATAGTTTTGGGTGAGGCCTTAATCATTATTATATGTCTTCATTTAGGCCTTGCCCATTTGTAGATATATTTTTCTCTAAAGCCTTAATAATTTTTAGATGTCTTTTATGAGGCATTTCAGGTATGTTTCAGAATTACTAGTATATGAATTTCCCCCATTATGAAGATATAAATTCATATTTCATGTCATTATTTGACTATTATAAAACTCATGATTATGTTTTATTATGGAAATAATTACTCAACTCATATTCCTATTATAATTTGTTAAATTTTATTATTTTTAAAGTCACATGTTTTCAATTATTCACGATTCCTAAAGATTATGTTTATGATATGTTTTGTTATATTTCATACCTTTCTTGAGCATATATTCTCACCCCTTCAAATGTTTCATTTTTCACAGAATAAGAAGAGGTATATTATTATTGACCTGTAAGGATAATATTATAGTAGTGGATGTTTATAATGTAACTTTTATGTTGTTTTTCATTAAAAGTGGTAATTTTTAGCTTATGTATGTATCTATGTTTCCAAATCTAAAAAACTATTTATTTCGTCTAGATAATACTTTCTAGTAATCATGCTAATGTAATGTAATACTACATCGACTATAGGAAACTAGGGTTAGGTCTTTACAGATATTATTAGATAAATGTGAAAAAGGATGGTATTCTAAAGGCAACTGTATCAATGAGTATTTAACACTATGTGTAACAACTCAAACTATTATAAATGAAATTCCCTTTTGAGTGAATATGTTCTCTATTATGTAATATAGTTATATAAAACACAAGTCCAAATTTAGATATTTTAAAACTATTGTAAAATATAGTCGGTCATATTTAATAGACCATTAATAATCATAATCATTGATAATATAGTCATTTTAAATTGTCTTTTAAGATTATTATTAAGGGTTATGATAAATTCCAATTACATAGAGAGATTAACTAATGGAATTGACCCTTATGAGTTTACACTGTGAATCCCATTTATCAGATCTTTCAAGGGAGTTGAATTCTGTGGTATTTTCCATTGACCCAGACCAAGCCAAGGGTTAATAACTAAACCTCAAGTGAAACCATTTAACAGATATGTTAAAGCATATTATGCTCATGAACCAAATGATGTTAGTCGGTCCACCCTAAAAAACACCACCATCAAACACCACACACTTATTGAATTTTCTTGTGTAACAAAATCATATGTATCTAAACTATAATAGTATTCATTTTTTTAATAATATAATTAGTATGTTTATCACTTTTTATTATTACTTTATAAATTATTACATAATGACACTGAAAAAATAGATTTTGATATGAATATTTTAAAATTATTTTTTTTAAGAATTATAAACTCTCAATTTATATAGTATTTTATAATTTCATTAAATTATTATATAATTTATTTAATGAAATATTATTATTAAATAATGTTTATTTAAATATAAATTTTAATATATTGTAATGAATCCCAATGTAATGTTCAAAATGTTCAAGAAATTGTTCTTATTGTAAAAATAGTATTTTTTAGTAAATAAGAATTTTTATATTGAAGTTAAAAATATCATTTTTATTAAATTACATTGATTAAATTAAATTATCATGTAGAAATTTTAAAATATTTTTTTTTTAATTTTTACAAGACAAAATGTTTTTCGGAATAAATTAAAGATGGTATAAATATATATTTTGTATAATGACATCATAATTTCTCAAAAGGTTTGTAATAAATGTTTAAAGACCATACATGACCAAATATTGGATTCCACTTGATAATAATTCCTTTTTATGTAATTTAATTAATTTCATAATACATTAATTAATACTCCAAATTAAAAATTATATTTTATGGTTTTAAAATCATAAGTTTATGAACATGAATCACTTCCCAAACAATAGTGGTAATATTTAAATATGTTTTTTTAAATTTACCTATTAAATATTGGAAACCACCCTTCTTTGGTAGAAAACATGGGAAAAAATGGAATGGATTGTAATTTCAATTAATTTTTCTTAATGATTCTAAAACCTATTATTAGAAACAAATAATGAATTATATAATCTATTTCTACAAATACCTACACAACTTCTCATTCATATTCAGTAAAAATCCATTGAGAATGGAATTACACTCCCTATACATCAACAAAGACCTCCCATGGTGTTCAAACACTCTTATGAATTTGTTACTGTGATTTTAGAAGCAGCATATCTAGGTAAGGAATTATTTCTCCACATCATTATATAGGTACTTTCTTTGACTTCCTCCTTTTGAGTTCCAATTTTTCATTATGGATTATGTTTTGAGAAATATTTTCTATATTTATTGTTATTCCCAATTAATGATATATCCCATTAATATATCATTAAATCCATTTATGAATATTTATGTTTACCGATTTTTCTATGAAAATCATCCATCTATTTTCCATCTCAATCATTTGTGTAGTGAATATCCATCCACATTTCCACAGAAGGGTATTGAACTAGATATATAAATACTTCATTTACTGGTGACTTATATATATAAAACCAACACTATTTAATCATGTAATTAATAATGAATAAATATATCCTTATATTGTATGATATATGTGGTAAAAAATAGATATACAATATATGAATGTTATAGTTGGGTCTATAATTATATGTTTATATAGTGAATTGGGAAATATATGTATCTCATGAGATACCATAATGATAAATAGTAGGTTTTTTTAGCAGACTATGTTCTGATGTATCAATGAATAGCCTTGAGTAATGATTCTAATTTTATGTTTTATGTTGTTTTTACATTCCAATGTTTCCTTGATATTATCATCTATATCACGATTCAATGATAATGTTCATTATTATCATCCATTTTATGCCACCTTTATTTATCACTTGAATAATAATTGTTAAATTCATTATGTTAGGATTTTATTATTCCCTTGCTACTCCTTATACATCTCCATATTCTTATATATGTCCCAAGGTTATCTCATCTATTTTTAAAATAGAGATTTAATTTTAAGATCATGTTAGTGTGTTTAAAAAAATATTGGTGTATCCTAGTTTAAAGTTATTATAATAGGTGTGTAATTAAACAAATACTTTAGGCCTTTCAATATTTTGGGATTGTATATTTTGGGTATTTCTATATAAAATCATGAATTAATATGTATTAATAATATGGTTTGTCATAGATGGTATCAGAATGAGGTCTATTTATTTTTTACAATTATAATTAAAAAATATTAATAAAATAACTTAGGATAAGTCTAAACATAGGAATATAACAATAAATTTTTTAATGTAGATTGTAAGTGGTATCAAAGAAATAAAATACATATTTTGATACTACAAGTGGATGCAAAAATTAAATAGTTGTACTTAGGGGAAATATCACCTAAATAGTGTGTTTGGTATTAAATTGATCATGACCAGATGCATGATAAGGATTACTTACTGCACACCTAGTTGGACACACCAAAGGGACAAACATTGAAAAATTTACTAGGTTCTTATGAACCATCATAAAGGGGAAAAAATTACCATGATATTTTATGTCATAAAATAGACTATGGATAATATATATTGAAAAATATAAATTCACAGGTTAAATTTCTTTTTTTATTTATCCCTTAAATGTCACCAGTTTCCATTTCATATAATTAATAGTTCACAAATTTTCATCACGGTCACAATTCTGGATGAAGTTAATGATTAAAATAAGAACCAAATCGTGAAAAGAAGAATTGTAATATATTAATTAACATTAAGTTTACTATATTATTATAGATTTATTCATTATTTCATGTCACAAATGTTTATTATATCTATTCCAAAACCACCTCAAAACATCAGAGCAAATATATATTTGAAAATAAAGGGAGAAATTATTTCATATTAGGTACATAAATTCTCTATTGTTCATATTTTCAGGATGAACATCCATTTTAACCTTATACTACATTATTTAGTTGAATTCAATGAAATCTATAGTATGGATCAGTTTCCATTATATGGAGTAAACACAAATCATCAAGAGATGGAAATCAACCTCTATATCAAAAATCTCCCTCATATTTTGTATAATTGAAAGGAGGATGATGAATCTCTACTGAAATCATCATCTCAAGAATGAATATTATTACCTTGTGAAGAAGTGTATTTAGCTCAAATGTTTGAGACTAAGGAGACAATCATCCAAGATGAAATGAAAATTGTAAGAGAACATGATGATGAGTTTCCTACAAAATTATCTAGATATCATTGATAAAGTGAGGTTGAGTTCTCAATAGACCTTATATAAAAACAATTTCCAATATTTAGGACCCCATATAAAAAACCACTATTAAACATTAAGAAATTAAAAAGAAACTATATGTGAATATGGATAAAGGGTTTATACTGCCAAGTGCTTCACAATGGGGTGCACCTATCCGTTTCTCCAAGAATAATGATAGGTCAACACACCACTATATAGATTACCATATGATCAAAAATATCATGATAAAGAACATGTATCATGATCTAGGGATTAAAGAACTGTTTGATCATTTATGTGGATCCTTATAATTTTATATGTTTGATGTAATGGTCCATGACTTCCCAGCCCTTTACTTTTCCATTTGAGTGTTTGGAGTTGTTTGGAGGAGGTCTAGAAATATTGGTGGACCTAGTTTTTTAGGCATAATATAGGAAGGGGTTCAATATTTCTACCATATTCATTTTGGGATTTTTTTTATTTAAGACTTCTATATCCTGCCAGTTTCCAATATTGTAAGTGGGAAGGGGGAGTTTGTGAAATAGATTCACATTGAAAAAGGTGAATTTATGATGTGAAATTAAACTAGGATGAGGTATTGTGAATTTCATTAGATGTTTGAAAATTGGAAAACCCATGAATAACACGTCATTAAAGGGTATCACGACATGAAAGGGATGAGATCCATGGTCTAAAATGCTTTTTTTCACACGATTTTAATTCATTCAGACACCCTTCCTCTCATTTTTGGTAGATCCCTTGGAGATTTTGAGGGATCATCGAGCCCTCCTTCACTCATATTGATCTTTAGGTTCTGATGTTTTATTTTTTTGATCCATAGTATGTTACTCGATTTCCTACTTGTTTTTTTCTCATTTATCCTTTGGGGTATCACTACAGAGATGTTTTCTTGTTTTGGGTGAGTATGGTCTGTGTTTTTATAGCCCTATAATGTGGTGTCGGTTGATCTGGGATATCATGGTTGTGTTATTATTGCAGGCAGTTTATTCATCACCATATGATACAAAGTGATATTGGAAAGCTTCTTTGTAACACCCCAGGTAAATAAAGAATATGACATTTTCATATTTACCCCGATTTGTTAATAAAATATTAATTTTACTTTAAATGGGACTCTATTCTCGATAGCGTACCCAATACGAAACTACGAGTTTCATGGGAATCTTACGTTGCACACTAATAATAAAATAATATTATTTTAAATGGTAGTTAACGCCTAGCCGTTGTAATGGTGGGAATGAACGGAACTAACCACAAAAATGATTATATATGTCTTTCAAATATTTTTACTTTTATCCAATAAATGTTAGAGGTTTAAAATGTGAATGAATCTAATTTTAAGCGTAAATATTCTAATATTCTTTAAAAGGCCGATTAACCACCTTTTGATGGCGAACGCTTTTCAAATTCACTTTTTTACAATTTAATATGTTATATTGGACCAAATAAAATTCTCATTTAGAATCAAGACTTCAAAATTTACATTGTGTAATTTTTTTTTATTTTTCCGATAAAGTTCATTTTTTAATGAATAGTGAAAAATGTTGTATTTTAATTCAAAACCTATTTTTAATATAATTTATTTATATGATTATATTATCTTTTGAATTGGTTTTAAAGTCCAATTATAATATATTTTCACCATTTAATCCAATAGTGGTTATTGGAATTAATTTCACTTTGAAATTGGACATAAATTAGTGTCAATATTTTAATAAATATTGTTTCTTAAAAACACGCTATATGTTTTGACAGAATTAATTGATTATTAAATTAATTAATGCAAATTATATGGTTTGAATTTTGGAAAATGGACATCATTTTTGAATTCTGGATATCAAATATAGCTTAGGGTTAATTTTTGGTATTTTTCTGAAAAACATCAATTTTGATGAATAGTGAAACCACTAAGTCGTAGTTAAAGAAACTAATTTTTTCGTTTAAATGAAACTTTTCCACTTCTGTGATTTGATTTTCAAAAATCCGACATACATGGTTGTCATTAAGAAGTAAAATGTGATTCAATTAGATCAAGATAATTTTTGGTGAATAGTAACTTTTAAGTTTTATTAATCGCGATTAAAGGTAATTAATGTAATTTAAGGTAAAAATAATGTTTTAATAATATAAAATGACCTAGACACATGTACTACCCTCATTGTATGTGTTATGGACGACCCAGACAATCCATTGGTCAACTTGGGGACCCCATGGAGCGACTTTGTAGGAATATGACATAAATAACTTTTTATTTAAAGTTAAAATAAAAATTTCACAAACATGAGTTGTTTTACTAAAACAATTTTTAAATGGGGTTATACAAGTCATATTTTTGACTATAATTATTCATTAGAAAGATCAAAAGATTTAATACATCATGATATTTTTTTTATAATTTTTAGACACTAAATAAATTAAATTATTTATGACACCATGATGATGAAGCGATTACCTCATTATTTAACGATTTAAATAAAATGAAACGATAATGTAAAATCCAAGACCTAAAATTGTAACAAACCTATTGGATGGGTTGATTTCGAAACCTTATCATCTTAACCTCTAAATATATTGTTTTGGGACCTTTAAAATCCTAAAATCATTTTATAATAAAGTAATATTTTACAACTTTCCAAGAGTTCCCCTCCTCTCCTCTTATAAAAGGCTCCCACCTCTACCACCATACACACAACTATAAAGCCTTTGGCTCGGCCAAACCATGCCCATTTCATCTCTCCACACCCCTCTCTTCATCATTGAAGCCTCAGTTTGGTCATAATCCTTTCCAAGGAAGCCTTTGAGCTGAAATCAAAGAGAGTTACCCGATTTAAAGGTAATGTCTTCCCTTGTGATCTTTTGTTTTATTTTGCTTCTACAAACCCCTAAACTATTTTTATTAATTTTTTTTGTAACAAAACCAGTATATTAAATATAATAGGATGTTTTTATAAGATGTATTCTAGCTAAAATTTCACACACCTCCGTTTAATGGTTAAAGAACATACTGTTTCTGTGGATGGTGAATTACTGCCTCACGAAACAATGATTGTTCAATATTCTTTTAACACCTTCAAAGGTGGCCATTAAGATGTCACCATATTTATATATGATATATAATATTTTTATGTTTTCCTTAATCTTATGTATTTTTCATTTATGTCATACCTTTATGGTTTCCATTATGGGTAAACGCGATATCTTCATTTTAGGAAGTGCGGACTACCGCCCCCTCAAAGTGATTTGATTCGTTAATGCCATATGTGGATGTTATAAAGGATGGGATTAATGGTATTACATATGATATCCTTTGTAATTATAATATACCTTTATATAATTATTATTTCATTCCATTGAATACAAAAAAAAGAAATGAAAGTAGCGTTCATGCGTACGTACGACTTACCGTCTCCATGAACGGTACATTTCATTTCTTATCTCCAAATGTTATGTACTATTATAAGTACATATATATAATGGATATATATGTAATATATTAAATCTAAATTATGGATATCATTCTGGAATTATAATATATATCTCTCTCATTTTTTATTAATTCCATTAATATGACAAAAAAATGAAAGTAGCGTGCATGCGTACGTACGGCCTACCGTCTCCATGAACGGTGATTTTAATTTTTTATCTCCAAATGATATGTAATAGAATAAAATGAATATATACTGGATATATATGATATTTAAAACATCAATACTATTCTGGATATGATGTGCCTATAACTACATGGAAAATTATGTTCCAACAAGTTAAATTTTTACTCATGTACCGAACATCGACAAAAACGTCTGATATGAACTTACTTTATTAACCAGTTATTATAAAATTATAATATGTGATATGAACTGAATAATAATTTTTAAAGTAGGTCCTTAAGAAATTATAAATTGACCAAATTTTATTATTCAGGAGATTAAAGAATGATCGAGTCATGTCAGACATGAGGTAAGGGATCATACACCTCTCCTTCTTTTTAAGTACACTTTTTTATGTAATTCCTTTTAAGCTCATATTTCTAATTATTGGGATGTTATTTTATATTACTATTACTGTAATTTTTATGTTCATATGATGAGAGACCCTACTTTCTCTCATCAATCAATTTTGGATGTTTTGAGTGGCGCCGTTAGGCTGCCAAATTTTTGTAAGAGATCTAACCTCTCTATTTTTATGTACTCTCCTTTATGTCACTTATTTTAAGATCTTCATTGTTTTTATGGGGGATGTTCTATTATATTCCTCTTGATGTAAATTTTATGTTAATATGACGAGAGACCCAATTTGATCTCATCCATCCATTTTTGGAAGTTTTAAGTGGCGCCGTTAGGCTGCAGAGTTTTCGTAAGGGATTTTTCATCTCACTTTTATTTCCGTGAGATTTATTCTACATATGCCACCATTCCCATTGAGTGGTATATTTACTTCCCATTATTCTACTCTTTGTGTAATATACTTTTGTTTATGATTATTTACATCAATGTTTTATTGTCCTTCTTTCATGGGGTTCCAAGTCGGTAAGGGAACCTTTCACCCTTCTCTTTTTAAAAGTCTTCTTTTGTTGGGTCTTTTAATTTACATATTTTTATTTTGGGATATGTTCTTATTGATGTAAATTTTATTTCCAAGTGATGAGAAACCCTTTTTATCTCTCATCAACTCATTTTCTGAATTTTTAAGTGACACTATTAGGTTGTCGATTTTTTGCAAGGGAACTTCTTATCCCAATTTTGATTCTTTGGGATAAACTTGCACTCCTTGAATATGTCGTTCTATGAATATGTGTGAATAACATTTGATTGTTTTACACTTAATATCCACTTATATTTTATTTATTCTTCTGTCACACATAATTATGTAATTTATTTATCCTTAATCCAAGGATACCGTCTTTGTAAGGGAATCCGTCTCAATCTCCTTTCTTTGAGGCATATCTTGTTTTATACACAACTTTATTTTATATGGTGTTTAAACCCCTTTGACTTTTATGGTTATTCAAAAGTAATCTTTTTATATGAAGAGTTTACTAAATGAAAAAAGGGAATGTTTTTTTGTCGTACGTATGTGGAGACAACGACCTCCCAGCCGCTGTGACCATTATTTGAGTTTCGGTTTCCTCTACAAGACATAACTTTTTTGAAATGAAAAATAAATACCATGTTTTTCTTATCTTTTATTTTGGTATTGAAAATGGTTTTCATAATGTTTTTATATCAATGTTTTGTATTGATATCTTGTGATTGAAAAGTGGAAATGTTATGTTTCCTTTATGCATGTTTTATGTGATATGATTATGTTATTGTTCTTGGGAATTATTATGAAGACGGGTGGTTCCATGGTAAACTATGGGTGGGTGAGCCCGATATAGCTCTCCAATGCCTTGGGTAACATAAAGGAGTTAAACTTTAAGGTTTCTCTGAAGAGATTTAGGGAATATACTGTGATGGGTAATCCAAACGTAACCAAGAGGGTTACTCCCTACGTAATAATGTTATGAATGTCTTAAGTTACCTTTATGACTTATGATTTCTATGATTTATTCACGATTTGATGAGGTATGTTAAAATGATTATGTTTTATGAGTAATGTATGATTTCATACATGGTCTAATGTTTTCTTTTTGTACTTTTATATCCCTTATTGAGCTTTTTATGCTCATCCCAGGTTTTTGAAATGTTTTTCATAGGTCAAGGGAAAGGTGCATGATATGATGATAGTGCCAAGGAAGTGTCAAGAAAGAATCCATGTTTTATGTAAAATATGTTTCCATTGATTGGAAAAAATGAATACTATCTTTTATGTAACCACTTTGTTTAAATGTGGAATGTAATTCATGATTTATGATCTAATTCTCTAAAACTCTAAACCTAAAAAGATCCTCAATGTGAATTATTCATTTAATTAAATATTAAGTAAGGTTTAAGGCTGGGGACTTATAGTTGGTATCAGAGGTCAGTTTAGATAACTTTAGAGGTTAGGGTATTCTTTAAGCATAAGTGAAATTACCATAATGGATAGGATTTCACAAAGAGTCATAGTTTTTAGATAAAGTGAATGAGTAAGTATATCCTAGTGTTTATATTCCTCATTAGTACATGATTATTTTGTTGATATACTCACACTGTCATTTTTGGTTTTAGTAAATGGATGGATCTAGCAGGCACCAAAGTGACAATGGGTTAGAAGGAAAATGTGGTCGTTCTCTGATTGAGAGACTGGATGAAATGGGGGATTCAATGAGAAATCTTGTGGTTATTCTAAAACAACTATCAGGAGTCATGATCAACCACTTAGACCTTGGTGAGTTCTCTAATGCATCATGTACGAGAGAACCAACTCGACGTGGATATTCCGGTAATAATTATATAGGTAACCATTAGGGTTTATATGATCCTTACGTTTGAGGTATTTATGGGTTACTATATGTTATGATGGAATATGAACGACATGAGATAAACTTGAGGTTAAATTATGTTATGGTTATTTTTGAAGATTTTATCTCATTTTGGGGAATGATGTGAGAATTATATAGTTTGGAGAAAGGAAAACACATAGACCGTGTGACAACCTATCGCGTCTGACCAGGCTACGGGAATCGAACCTACAACCAAAGTGCGATTGGTATTTATCGCCTACCACTAGACTACGTGAAGTCCCTGGTTAGTTTGAATAATTATTTTTAGTTAGATGATCTTAAAAATCTAGAATAAGTTGATTTTGGGTTATTTATGGAAATTATTAACCTATTATGGAGGATATATGATTAGGTTAATTACTTTTCAGAATGAGACTTTAATATTAACTGATGTTATTAGGAGATAAATATTAAGGTTTATCTTGGAAGAATTTGTGATTAAAACATTCAGAGATTTGGGTTTCAGTCTTAGTTTTGATTACTTTAAAGAATTTTATGGATAGATGTTTATTGAATGGTCTTTTTTGAACTTTGGGTATTGTTTGACAAATTTTGGAGATTAAGGATAGATTTTTTTATAAAGGATTATCCTTTTTGGGTATTATCTGATCTCATACCAACCTTTTTGGTATTAGTTTTGGATAAGGTCTAAAGACATGGGATGTATATAGTACGCTTTTGTGGATTAAGTGATTCTATAGAAGTTGATTATAGCTCTCTTAATGTGAACAAGTCATCCTAGATACTCGTCTTTTGGAGAAAATATGAGTTCGTGTAAGAAATATAGTAAAAGTTGAAAGTAAACATGAAAAGTAAGTATGTTTCCTTATGTTTTAGATAAGATCATAAATAAATTCCTCAATGAAAAGTAACTTAAAACAAAAATGTTTTCTGTTAACTTTCCCTACTGGGGAATCAAATACCATTTAACCCATCACAAGTTTGTGATTTTCTTATGGGTAACTTTCTCCTAGACATGTTTACTATCACTCTCCCTCAGAACATGACCCTTTTTTTCTCCATATCCATGTTTTCCAATATAGAATCCTAGTATGGGTTAACTCGGGTGACCTTTGTACTTCTATTTCTTTATTTTAAAGTGATTGTTTTACTAACTCTTGTTCCGATGTGGGATTTTCAATGAAGTTTCCAAGACCAATTTTGAAATTGTGAGGACGCAATTTCCCAAAGGGGGGGAAGGATGTAACAC
Source organism: Viscum album (assembly GCA_963277665.1). Lineage (NCBI taxonomy): Eukaryota > Viridiplantae > Streptophyta > Magnoliopsida > Santalales > Viscaceae > Viscum > Viscum album. The sequence goes on along the minus strand of OY728164.1, from coordinate 279,512,938 downwards.
CCTAGGTAAATAAAGAATATGAAATTTTCATATTTATCCATATTTGTGAATAAAATATTAATATTAATTTAAAGGGGATTCTATTCTCGATGGCGTACCCGCAACTACAAGTTTCTTGGAAATCTTACGATGCACTCTAATAATAAAATAATATTATTTTAAATGGTAGTTAACGCCAAGCCGTTGTAATGGCGGGAATTATTGAAACTAACCACAAAATGATTATATATGTTTGTCAAATATTTTTACTTTTATCCAATAAATGTTAGAGGCTTAAAATGTGAATGAATCCAATTTTAAGCATAAATATTCTAATATTATTTAAAAGGTCAATTATCCACCTTTTGATGGGGAATGATTTTTAAATCCACTTTTTGAAAATTTCATATGTTATATTGGACCAAATAAAATTCTTATTTAGAATTGGGACATCAAAATTTACATTGTGTAAATTTTTGGTATTTTTCCGATAATGTTCATTTTTTTAATGAATAGTGAAAAATGTTGTATTTTAATTCAAAACCTCATTTTAATCTAATTTATTTATATGATTATCTTATATTTTGAATTGGTTTTAAAGTCCAATTATAATATATATTTACCATTTAATCCAATTTTGTACATTGGAATTAATTTCACTTTGTAATTGGACTTAAACTAGTGTCAATCTTTTAATAGATATTGTTTCTTAAAAACATGCTATTTGTTTTGACAGTGGGAATTGATTATTAAATTAATTAATGAAACTTATATGTTTTGAATTTTTGAAAATTGACATAATTTTTGAATTTGAAATATCAAATATAGCTTAGGGTTATTTTTTGGTATTTTTCTGAAAAACATCAATTTTTGATGAATAGTGAAACCACTAAGTCGTAGTTAAAGAAACTGATTTTTTCATTTAAATGAAACTTTTCCACATCTGTGATTTTATTTTAAAAAATCTATCATACATGGTTTTCATTATGAAATAAAATGTGATTCAATTAGATCAAAATTTTTTTGGTGAATAGTAACCTTTATGTTTTATTAGCCGCGATTAAAGGTAATTAGTGTAATTTAAGGTAAAAATAATGTTTTAATAATATGAAATGACCTAGACACATGTCCTACCCTCATTGGATGTGTTATGTCCGACCCAGACAATCCATGGGTCAACATGGGGACCCCATGGAGCCACTTTGGTAGGAAAATGACATAAATAACTTTTTATTTAATGTTAAAATAAAAATGTCACAAACATGAGTTGTTTTACTAAAACAATTTTTAAATGGCGTTATAATAGTCATATTTTTAACTATAAATATTAATTAGAAAGCTCAAAATATTTCCTACATAATGATATTTTTTTATAATTTTTAAGAACTAAATAAATTAAATTATTTATGACAACATGACGATACATTGATTACCTCATTATTTAACGATTTAAATAAAATGAAACGATAATGTAAAATCTAATACCTAAACTTGTCACAAACCTGTTGGATGGATGGATTTCGAAACCTTATCACCTTATCCTCGAAATATATTCTTTCGGGACCTTTAAAATCCGAAAAGCATTTTATAATAAAGTAATATTTTACAACTTTCCAAGAGTGCCCCTCCTCTCCTCTTATAAAAGGCCCCCACCTCTACCACCTTACACACACCTCTCAAGCCATTGGCTCTGCCAACCCCGACCCATTTCATCTCTCCACATCCCTCTATTAATCATCGAGGCCACACTTTGGGCAGAATCCTTTCCAAGGAAGCCTTTGAGCTAAAATCAAAGAGAGTTACCCGATTTAAATGTAATGTCTTCCCTTGTGATACTTTGTTTTATTTTGCTTCTACAAACCCATAAACTCTTATTATTACTTTTTTTGTAACAACACCAGTATATTAAATATACTAGGATGTTTTTATAAGATTTATTCGAGCTACACTTTCAAAAACCTTCGTCTAATGGTTAAAGAACATACTGTTTCTGTGGATGCTGAATTACTGCGTCACAAAACTATGATTGTTCAATATTCTTTTAACACCTTCAAAGGTGGCCATTAAGATGTAAATATATTTATATATGATATATAATATGTTTATGTTTTCCTTAAGGATATTTATTTTTCATTTATGGCATACCTTTATGTTTTCCATTATGGGTAAACGTGACATCTTCATTTTAGGAAGTGCGGACTACCGCTCCCTCAAAGGGATTTGATTCGTTAATGCCATATGTGGGAGGTATAAAGGATGGAATTAAAGGTATTAAATATGATATACTAATAGAATTATAATAATATACATTTATATCATTATTATTTCATTCTATTGAATACAAAAAAAAAGAAATTAAAGTAGTGTTCATGGGTACGTACGGCTTAACGTCTCTATGAACGGTACATTTCATTTCTTATCTCCAAATGTTATGTACTATTATAAGTATATATATATAATGGATATATATGTAATATATTACATCTAAATGATTAATATCATTCTGAAATTATAATATATATATCTCTCATTTTTTTAATTCCACTAATATGACAAAAAAATGAAAGTAGTGTTCATGCGTACGTACGACCTACCGTCTCCATGAATGGTGCTTTTAATTTTTTTTATCTCCAAATGATATGGAATAGTATAAAATGAATATATACAGGATATATATTATATTAAAAACATAAATACTATTTTGGATATGATTTACCTATAACTACATGGAATATTCTGTTCCAACAAGTTCAATTTTTACTCATGTACCGAACATCGACAAAAACGTCTGATATGAACTCGCTTTATTGACCAATTATTATAAAATTATAATAGGTGATATGAACTGAATAATAATATTTAATGTAGGTCCTTATGAAATTATAAATTGACCAAATTTTATTATTCATGAGATTAAATAATGATTGAGTCATGTCGGACACGAGGTAAGGGATCCTACCCCTCTCCTTCTTTTTAAGTACACTCTTTCATGTCATTCCTTTTAAGCTCATATTTCTAATGATTGGGATGTTCTTTTATATTAATATTACTGTAATTTTTATGTTCATCTGATGAGAGACCCTACTTTCTCTCATCAATCAATTTTGGAAGTTTTGAGTGGCGCCGTTAGGCTGCCGAATTTTTGTAAGAGATCCAACCCCTCTCTTTCTTTTTAAGTACTCTCCTTTCTGTAACTTCTTTTAAGCTTCACTTTTTTATGCTGGGGGATTTTATTTTATAATCCTCTTGATGTAAATTTTATGTTAATATTATGAGAGACCCTATTTTATCTCATCAATCCATTTTTGGAAGTTTTAAGTGGCATCGTTAGGCTGCAGAGTTTTCGTAAGGGATTTTTCATCTCACTTTTATTCCCGTGAGATTTATTCTACATTTGGAACAATTCCCATTGAGTGGTATATATAATGCCCATTATTCTACTATTTTTGTAATATACTTTCTTTTATGATTATTTACATCAATGTTGTATTGTCTTTCTTTCATGGGGTGTATGTATCAAAAGATACCCAAGTCGGTAAGAGAACCTTTCACCCTCCTCTTTTTAAAAGACTTCTTTTGTTGGGTCATTTAATTTACATATTGTTATGTTGAGATATGTTATTATTGATGTAAATTTTATTTCCAAGTGATGAGATACCATTTTTATCTCTCATCAACTCATTTTCTGAATTTTGAAGTGACGCCGTTAGGCTGTCGAATTTTTGCAAGGGAACTTCTTAACCCAATTTTGATTCTTTGGGATAAACTTGAACTCCTTGAATATGTCATTCTATGAATATGTGTGAATAACCTCTGATTTTTTTACACTTCATATCCACTTATATTTTATGTATTCATCTGTCACACATAATTATGTAATTGATTTATCCTTAATCCAAGGATACCGTCTTTGTAAGGGAATCTGTCTAAATCTCCTTTCTTTGAGGTATATCTTATTTTATACACAACTTTCTTTTATACGGTGTATGAACCCTTTTGACTTTTAAGATTACTCAAAATTAATATTTTTATACGAAGCGTTTATTAAACGAAAAAAGGGAATGTTTTTTTTTGTCGTACGTATACGGCGACAACGACTTCTCCACCGACGTGACCATTATTTGAGTTTCGGATTCCTCTACAAGCCATAACTTTTTTGAAATGAAAAATAAATACCATGTTTTACTTTTATTTTATTTTGGTATTGAAAATGTTTTTCATAATGTTTTTATATCAATTTTTTGTATTGATATCTTGTGATTGAAAAGTGGAAATGTTATGTTTCCTTTATACATGTTTTATGTGATACGATTATGTTACAGTTCTTGAGAATTATTATGAAGATGGGTGGTTCCGTGATAAACAATGGGCGAGTGAGCCCGATATAGCTCTCCAATGAATTGGGTAATGCGAAGGAGTTAAACGTTAAGGTTTCTTCGAAGAGATTTAGGGAATATACTGTGATAGATATTCCAAACGTAACCAAGAGGGTTACTACCTATGTAAAAATATTATGAATGCCTCAAGTTACATTTATGCCTTATTATTTCTATGATTTATTCATGATTTGATGAGATATGTTAAAATTATTATGTTTTATGACTAATGTATGATTTCATACAAGGACTAATTTTTTTCTTTTCGTACTTTTATATCCCTTACTTAGCTTTTTATGCTCATCCCAAGTTTTTGAAATGTTTTTCACAGGTCAAGGGAAAGGTGCATGATATGATGATAGTGCCAAGGAAGTGTCAAGAAAGAATCCATGTTTAATTTTAAATATGTTTCCGTTGATGGGAAAAAATGAATACTATCTTTTAGGTAACCACTTTGTTTAAATGTGGAATGTAATTCATGGTTTATGATATAATTCCCTAAAACTCTAAACCTGAAAAGATACCCAATGTTAATTATTCATTTAATTCAATATTAAGTAAGGTTTAAGGTAAAGGCCTTATAGTTGGTATCAGTGGCCGATTTAGATAAGTTTAGAGGTTAGGGTATTCTTTAAGTATAAGTGACATTACCATAATGGTTAGGATTTCAGAAAGAGTCATAGTTTTTAGATAAAGTGAATGAGTAAGTATATCTTAGTCTTTATCTTCTTCTTTAGTACATGAGGATTTTGTTGATATACTCACACTGACATTTTTGGTTTTAGTAAATGGATGGATCTATCAGGCACCAAAGTGAAAATGTGTTTGAAGGAAACTATGGTGGTTCTCTGATTATGAGAATAGATGAAATGGGGGGGATTCAATGAGAAATCAGGTGGTTATTCTAAAACAACTATCAAGAGTTGTGATCAAACACTTAGACCTTGGTGAGTTCTCTAATGCCTCATGTACGAGAGAACCAACTCGACATGGATGTTCAGGTAATAATTATATAGGTAACCATTAGGGTTTATATGATCCTTACATTTTTGGTAATTATGGGTTACTATATGTTATGATGGAATATGAATGACATGAGATAAATTTGAGGTTAAATTATGTTATGGTTATTTTTGAATATTTTATCTATTTTGGGGAATGATTTGAGAATTATATAGTTTGGTAAAAGGAAAACATGTAGACCGTGTGACAACCTTTCGCGTCTGGCGAGGCTACGGGAATCGAACCCACAACCAAAGTGTGACTGGTATTTATCACCTACCACTGGACTACGTGAAGTCCTTGGTTAGTTTGACTATTTATTTTTAGTTATATGATCTTAAGAATCTAGAATAAGTTGATTTTGGGTTATCTATGGAAATTATTAACCTATAATAGAGGATATGTGATTAGGTTAATTACTTTTCAGTATGAGACTTTAAGAGTGACTGATGTTATTTGGAGATAAATGTTAATGTTTATCTTGGAAGACTTTGTGATTAAATCCTTCAGAGATTTCGGTTTCAGTCTTATTTTTGATTAATTTGAAGAATTTTATGGATATATGTTTATTGAATGGTCTTTGTTGAACTTTGGGTATTGTTTGAAAAATTTTGGAGAGTACGAATAGATTTTTTTTCTAAAGGATTATCCTTTTTGGGTATTATCTGATCTCATACTAACATTTTTTGTTTTAGTTTTGGTTAAGGTCTAAAGACATGGGAAGTATATAGTTCTCTTTTGTGGATTAAGTGATTCTCTAGAAGTTGATTATAACCCTCTTAATGTGAACAAGTCATCCTAGATAATCGTATTTTGGAGAAAATATGAGTTCATATAAGAAATCTAGTAAAAGTTGAAAGTCAACATGATAAGTAAGTATGTGTCCTTATATTTTAGTTAAGCCCATAAATAAATTCCTTAATTAAAAGAAAATTAAAACAAAAATGTTGTCTGTTAACTTTTCCTACTGGCGAATCGAATACCATTTAACCCATCACAAGTTTGTGATTTGCTTATGGTTCACTTTCTCCTAGAAATGTTTACTATAACTCTCCCTCAGAACATGACCCTTTGTTTTTTTCTCCATATCCATGTTTTCCTACATGGAATCCTAGTATGGGTTAACTCGGGTGAGCTTTGTAATTCTCTTTCTTTATTTTAAAGTGATTGTTTTACTGACTCTTGTTCCGATGTGGGATTTTCATTGAAGTTTCCAAGCCCAATTTTAAAATTGCGAGGATGCAATTCTCAAAAGGGGGGAAAGATGTAACACCCCAGGTAAATAAAGAATATGAAATTTTCATATTTATCCATATTTGTGAATAAAATATTAATATTACTTTAAAGGGGACGCTATGCTCGATGGCGTACCCAATACATAACTATGAGTTTTTTGGGAATCTTACGTTGCACTCAAATAATAAAATAATATTATTTTAAATGGTAGTTAACGCCTAGCCGTTGTAATGGCGGGAATGAACGAAACTAACCACAAAACGATTATATATGTTTGTCAAATATTTTTAATTTTATCCAATAAATGTTAGAGGCTTAAAATGTGAATGAATCCAATTTTAAGCGTAAATATTCTAATATTCTTTAAAAGGTCGATTAACCACTTTTTGATGGTGAACACTTTTTAAATCCACTTTTTTACAATTTCATGTGTTATATTGGACTAAATTAAATTCTTATTTAGAACCGGGACATCAAAATTTATATTGTGTAAGTTTTTGGTATTTTTCTGATAATGTTCATTTTTTAATGAATAGTGAAAAATGTTGTATTTTAATTCAAAACCAATTTTTAATATAATATATTTATATGATTAGATTATCTTTTGAATTTGTTTTATAGTCCAATTATAATATATTTTTACAGTTTAATCCAATAGTCGTCATTGGAATTAAGTTCACTTTTGAAATTGGACTTAAACTAGTGTCAATTTTTTAATAGACATTGTTTCTTAAAAACACGCTATTTGTTTTGATAGAGGGAATTGATTATTAAATTAATTAATGAAACTTATAAGTTTTGAATTTTGGAAAATGGAAATCATTTTTGAATTCGGAATATTAAATAATTCTTAGGGTTAATTTTTGGTATTTTCTGAAAAACATCAATTTTTGATGAATAGTTAAACCACTAAGTCATAGTTAAAGAAACTGATTTTTTCGTTTAAATGAAACTTTTACACTTCTGTGATTTGATTTTCAAAAATCCATCATACATGGTTTTCATTATGAAGTAAAATGTGATTCAATTAGATCAAAATAATTTTTGGTGAATAGTAACTTTTAAGTTTTATTAATCGCGATTAAAGGTAATTAGTGTAATTTAAGGTAAAAATAATGTTTTAGTAGTATGAAATGACCTAGACACATGTCCTACCCTCATTTGATGTGTTATGGCCAACCACGAAAATCCATGGGTCAACTTGGGGACCCCATGGAGCCACTTTGGTAGGAAAATGACATAAATAACTTTTTATTTAAAGTTAAAATAAAAATCTCACAAACATGAGTTGTTCTACTAAAAAAATTTTTAAATGGGGTTATAAAAGTCATATTTTTTACTATAAATATTTATTAGAAATATAAAAAGACTTCAAACATCATGATATTTGTTTTATAATTTTTAGAAACTAAATAAATTAAATTATTTATGACACCATGATGATGCATCGATTACCTCATTATTTAACGATTTAAATAAAATGAAGCGATAATGTAAAATCTATGACCTAAACTTGTCACAAACCAATTGGATGGGTGTCTTTCGAAACCGTATCACCTTATCCTTGAAATATTTTCTTTTGGGACCTTTAAAATCCGAAAATCATTTTATAATAAAGTAATATTTTACAACTTTCCAAGAGTGCCCCTCCTCTCCTCTTATAAAAGGCCCCCACCTCTACCACCTTACACACACATCTCAAGCCTTTGGCTCGGCAAAACCCTTCCCCTTTCATCTCTCCACATCCCTCTCTTCATCATTGAGGCCTCAATTTGGGAAGAATCCTTTTCCAAGGAAGCCTTTGAGCAAAAATCAAAGAGAGTTACCCGATTTATAGGTAATGTCTTCCCTTATGATCTTTTGTTTTATTTTGCTTCTCCAAACCCCTTAACTCTTTTTATTAATTTTTTTTGTAACGACACCAGTATCTTAAATATAGTAGGATTTTTCTATAATATGGATTTGAGCTACACTTCCACACACTTCCGTCTAATTGTTAAAGAACATACTGTTTCTGTGGATGTCGAATTACTGGATCATGAAACGAGGACTGTTCAATATTATTTTAACACCTTAAAAGGTAGAAATTAAGATGAAACTATATTTATATATGATATATAATATGTTTATGTTTTCCTTAAGATTCAGTATTTTTCATTTATGGAATACCTTTATGGTTTCCATTATGGGTAAACGAGATATCTTCATTTTAGGAAGTGCATACTACCACCCCCTCAAAGTGATTTGATTCGTTAATGCCATATGCGGGAGGTATAAAGGATGGAATTAATGGTATTACATATGATATCCTACTGGATTTATAATATACCTTTATACTATTATTATTTAATTCTATTTAATACAAAAAAAATAAATGAAAGTAGCGTTCATGCGTATGTACGGCTTACCGTCTCCATGAACGGTACATTTCATTTCTTATCTCCAAATGTTATGTACTATTATAAGTACATATATATAATGGATATATATTTAATATATTACATATAAATGATGGATATCATTCTGGAATTATAATATATATATCTCTCATTTTGTTTTAATTCCATTAATATGACAGAAAAATTAAAGTAGCGTTCATGCGTACGTACGACCTACCGTCTCCATGAACGGTGATTTTAATTTTTTTATCTCCAAATGATATAGAATAGTATAAAATGAATATATACTGGATATATATGATATTTAATACATAAATAGTATTCTGGATATGATGTACCTATAACTACAGGGAAAATTCCGTTCCAAGAAGTTCAATTTTTACTCATGTACCGAACATCGACAAAAACGTCTGATATGAACTCACTTTATTAACCAATTATTATAACATTATAATATGTGATATGAACTGTATAATAATATTTAAATTAGGTCCTTAAGAAATTATAAATTGACCAAATTTTATTATTCAGGATATTAAAGAACGATCGAGTCATGTCAGACACAAGGTAATGGATCCCACCCCTCTCCTTCTTTTTAAGTACACTCTTTTATGTCATTCCTTTTAAGCTCATATTTTTAATGATTGGGATGTTATTTTATATTACTCTTACTGTAATTTTTATGATCATATTATGAGAGACCCTAATTTCTCTCATTAATCAATTTTGGATGTTTTGAGTGGCGCCGTTAGGCTGCCGAATTTTTGTAAGAGATCCAACCTCTCTCATTCTTTTTTAGTACTGTCCTTTATGTCACTTCTATTAAGCTCAACTTTGTTATGATGGGGGATGATATTTTATATTCATCTTGATTTAAATTTTAATTTAATATGATGAGAGGCCCTATTTGATATCATCAATCCATTTTTGGAAGTTTTAAGTGGCGCCGTTAGGCTGCAGAGTTTTCGTATGGGATTTTTCATCTCACTTTTATTCTCGTGATATTTATTCTACATTTTCCACCATTCTCATTGAGTGGTATGTATACTTCCCATTATTCTACTCTTTGTGTAATATAATTTCGTTTATGAGTATTTACATCATTGTTGTATTGTATTTCTTTCATGGGGTGTATGTTTCGAAAGATAACCAAGTCGGTAATGGAACCATTCACCCTCCTATTTTTAAAAGAATTCTTTTGTTGGGTCTTTTAATTTACATATTGTTATGTTGGGATATGTTCTTATTGATATAAATTTTATGTCCAAGTTATGAGATACCCTTTTTATCTCTCATCAACTCATTTTCTGAATTTTGAAGTGACGCCGCTAGGCTGTCTAATTTTTGCAAGGGAACTTCTTAACCCAATTTTGATTCTTTGGGATAAACTTTCACTCCTTGAATATATCGTTCTATGAATATGTGTGAATAACCTATGATTGTTTTACACTTAATATCCACTTATATTTTATGTATTCTTCTGTCACACATAATTATGTAATTGATTTATCCTTAATCCAAGGATACCATCTTTGTAAGAGAATCCTTCCCAATGTCATTTCTTTGAGGCATATCTTATTTTATACACAACATTCTTTTATACAGTGTATAAACCCCTTTTACTTTTTTGATTATTCAAAAGGAATCTTTTTATAAGAAGTGTTTACTAAACAACAAAAGGGAATGTTTTTTTTCGTACGTATGCAGCGACAACGACTTCTCCACCACCATGACCATTATTTGAGCTTCGGCTTCCTCTACAAGCCATAACGTTTTTTAATGAAAAATAAATACCATGTTTTACTTTTCTTTTATTTTGGTATTGAAAATGGTTTTCATAATGTTTTTATATCAATGTGTTGTATTGATGTCTTGTGATTTAAAAGTGGAAATGTTATGTTTCCTTTATGCATGTTTTATGTTATACTATTATGTTATGGTTCGTGGGAATTATTATGAAGATGGGTGGTTCTGTGATAAACTAAGGGCGGGTGAGCCCGATATAGCTCTCCAATGCATTGGGTAATGTGAAGGAGTTAAAGTTTAAGGTTTCTTCGATGACATTTAGGGAATATACTGTGATGGGTATTCCAAATGTAACCAAGAGGGTTACTCCCTACGTAAGAATGTTATGAATGCCTCAAGTTACCTTTATGCCTTATGATTTCTATGATTTATTCATGATTTGACGAGGTATGTTAAAATTATTATGTTTTATGAGTAATGTATGATTTCATACATGGACTAATGTTTTCTTTTCGTACTTTTATATCCCTTACTGAGCTTTTCATGCTCATCCCAAGTTTTTGAAATGTTTTTCACAGATCAAGGGAAAGGTTCACGATATGATGATAGTGCCAAGGAAGTGTCAAGAAAGAATCCATGTTTTATTTTAAATATGTTTCCATTGATGGGAAAAAAACGAATACTATCTTTTATGTAACCACTTTGTTTAAATGTGGAATGTAATTCATGATTTATGATCTAATTCCCTAAAACTCTAAACCTGAAAAGATCCTGAATGTGAATTATTCATTTAATTCAATATTAAGTAAGGTTTAAGGTCGGGGCCTTATAGTTTGTTTCAGAGGTCGGTTTAGATAACTTTAGAGGTTAGGGTATTCTTTAAGCATAAGTGACATTACCAGAATGGTTAGGATTTCAGAAAGAGTCATAGTTTTTAGATAAAGTGAATTAGTAAGTATATCTTAGTGTTTATCTTCCTCATTAGTACATGATTATTTTGTTGATATACTCACACTAAAAGTTTTGGTTTTAGTAAATGGATGGATCTAGTAGGCACCAAAGTGACAATGGGTTTGAAAGAAACTGTGGTGGTTCTCTGATTAATAGACTGGATGAAATGGGGGGATTCAATGAGAAATCTCATGGTTATTCTAAAACAACTATTAGGAGTCATGATCAACCACTTGGACCTTGGTGAGTTATCTAATTAATCATGTACGAGAGAACCAACTTGACATGGAAGTTCAGGTAATAATTATATAGGTATCCATTAGGGTTTATATGATCCTTACGTTTGAGGTAATTATGGGTTACAATATGTTATGATGGAATATGAACGACATGAGATAAACATGAGGATAAATTATGTTATGGTTATTTTTGAAGATTTTATCTCTTTTTGGGGAATGATTTGAGAATTATATAGTTTGGAAATAGGGAAACACGTAGACCGTGTGACAACCTGTCGTGTCTGACGTGGCTATGAGAATTGAACCCACAACCAAAGTGTGATAGGTATTTATCACCTACCACTGGACTACTTGAAGTCCCTGGTTAGTTTGACTAATTATTTTTAGTTAGATGATCTCAAGAATCTAGAATAAGTTGATTTTTGGTTATCTATGGAATTTATTAACCTACCATGGAGGATATGTGATTAGGTTAATTACTTTTTAGTATGAGACTTTAAGAGTAATTGATGTTATTTGAAGATAAATGTTAAGGTTTATCTTGGAAGACTTTGTGATTAAATCATTCATAGATTTGGGTTTCAGTCTTAATTTTGATTACTTTGAAGAATTTTATGGATAGATGTTTATTGAATGGTCTTTGTTGAACTTTGGGTATTGTTTGACAAATTTTGTAGAGTAAGAATAGATTTTTTTATAAAGGATTATCCTTTTTGGGTATTATCTGATCTCATACTAACCTTTTTGGTTTTAGTTTTGGATAAGGTCTAAAGACATGGGAAGTATATAGTTCTTTTTTGTGGATTATGTGATTCTCTAGAAGTTTATTATAGCTCTCTTAATGTGAACAAGTCATCCTAGATACTCGTCTTTTGGAGAAAATATGAGTTCATGTAAGAAATCTAGTAAAACTTGAAAGTCAAAATGACAAGTAAGTATGTCTCCTTATGTTTTAGTTAAGCCCATAAATAAATTCCTCAATGAAAAGTAACTTAAAACAAAAATTTTGTCTGTTAAATTTTCTTACCGGGGAATCGAATACCATTTAACCCATCACAAGTTTGTGATTTGCTTATGGTTAACTTTATCCTAGACATGTTTACTATCACTCTCCCTCAGAACACGACCCTTTGTTTTTTTATCCATATTCATGTTTTTTTACATGGAATCCTAGTATGGGTTAACTCGGGTGACCTTTGTAGTTAACTTTCTTTATATTAAAGTGATTGTTTTACGGAATCTTGTTCCGATGTGGGATTTTCAATGAAGTTTCCAAGACCAATTTTAAAATTGTGAGGATGCAATTTCCAAAAGGGGGGAAGGATGTAACACCCCAGCTAAATAAAGAATATGACATTTTCATATTTATCCATATTTGTGAATAAAATATTAATATTACTTTAAAGGGGACGCTATGCTCGATGGCGTACCCAATACGCAACTGTGAGTTTCTTGGGAATCTTATGTTGCACTCCAATAATAAAATAATATTATTTTAAATGGTAGTTAACGCCTAACCGTTGTAATGGAAGGAATGAACGGAACTAACCAAAAAATTATTACATATGTTTGTCAAATATTTTTAATTTTATCCAATAAATTTTAGGGGATTAAAATGTGAATTAATCCAATTTTAAGCGTAAATATTCTAATATTCTTTAAAAGGTCGATTAACCACCTTTTGATGGAGAACACTTTTTAAATCCACTTTTTGACAATTACATATGTTATATTGGACCAAATTAAATTCTTATTTAGAATTAGGACATCAAAATTTAAATTGTGTAAATTTTTGGTATTTTTCCGATAAAGTTCATTTTTTAATGAATAATGAAAATTGTTGTATTTTAATTCAAAACCTATTTTTAATATAATTTATTTATATGATTATATTATCTTTTGAATTGGTTTTAAAGTACAATTATAATATATTTTTACCATTTAATCCCACAGTGGTCATTGGAATTAATTTCACTTTGAAATTGGACTTAAACTAGTGTCAATCTTTTAATAGATATTGTTTCTTAAAAACACGCTATTTATTTTGACAGTGGGAATTGATTATTAAATTAATTAATGCAACTTATATGTTTTGAATTTAGGAAAATTGAAATCATTTTTTAATTCGGAATATCATATATAGTTTAGGGTTAATTTTTGGTATTTTTCTGAAAAACTTCAATTTTTGATGAATAGTGAAACCACTAAGGCGTAGTTAAAGAAACTGATTTTTTTGTTTAAATGAAACTTTTCCACTTATGTGATTTGATTTTAAAAAATCCTACATACATGGTTTTCATTAAGAAGTAAAATGTGATTCAATTAAATCAAAATAATTTTTGGTGAATAGTAACTTTTATGTTTTATTTATCGTGATTAAAGGCAATTAGTTTAATGTAAGGTAAAAATAATGTTTTAATAATATGAAATGACCTATAAATATGTCCTACCCTCATTTGATGTGTTATGTAAGACCAAGAAAATCCATGGGTCAACTTGGCGACCCCATGGAGCCACTTCAGTAGGAAAATGACATAAATAACTTTTTATTTAAAGTTAAAATAAAAATGTCACAAACATGAGTTGTTCTACTAAAATTTTTTTTAAATGGGGTTATACAAGTCATATTTTTTACTATAAATATTAATTAGAATGATAAAAATATTTTCAACATCATGATAATTTTTTATAATTTTTAGACACTAAATAAATTAAATTATTTATGACACCATGATGATGTAGCGATTACATCATTATTTAACGATTTAAATAAAATGAAACGATAATGTAAAATCTAAGACCTAAACTTTTCACAAACCTATTGTATGGGTTTATTTAGAATCCTTTTCACCTTATCCTTGAAATAATATCTTTTGGGACCTTTAAAATATGAAAATCATTTTATAATAAAGTAATATTTTACAACTTTCCAAGAGTGCCCCTCCTCTCCACTTATAAAAGGCCCCCACCTCTACCACCATACACACACCTCTAAAGCCTTTGGATCGGACAACCCCTTCCCATTTCATCTCTACACATCCATCTATTCATCATTGAAGCCTCACTTTGGGCATAATCCTTTCCAAGGAAGCCTTTGAGCTAAAATCAAAGAGAGTTAACCGATTTAAAGGTAATGTCTTCCCTTGTGATATTTTGTTTTATTTTGCTTATCCAAACCCCTAAACTATTTTTATTACTTTTTTTTGTAACAAAAACAGTATCTTAAATATACTAGGATTTTTTTATAAGATGTATTCTGGCTACACTTTTACACACCTCGGTCTAATGGTTAAGAAACATACTGTTTCTGTGGATGGCGAATTACTGCCTCACGAAACAATGATTGTTCAATATTATTTTAACACCTTCAAAGGTGGCCATTAAGATGTAACTATATTTATATATGATATATAATATGTTTATGTTTTCCTTATGATTCTTTATTTTTCATTTATGGCATACCTTTGTGGTTTCCATTATGGGTAAACGTGATATCTTCATTTTAGGAAGTGCGGACTACCGCCCTCTCAAAGTGATTTGATTCGTTAATGCCATATGTGGGAGGTATAAAGGATTGAATTAATGGTATTAAATATGATATCCTACTGGAATTATAATATACATCTATATCATTATTATTTCATTCCATTTAATACAAAAAAAGAAAAGAAATGAAAGTAGCGTTCATGCGTACGTATGACTTACTGTCTCCATGAACGGTACATTTCATTTCTTATCTCCAAATGTTATGTACTATTATATGTACATATATATAATAGATATATATGTAATATATTACATATAAATTATGGATATCATTCTGGAATTATAATATATATATCTCTCATTTTGTTTTAATTCCATTAATACGACAAAAAAATGAAAGTAGCGTTCATGCGTACGTACGGTCTACCGTCTCCATGAACAGTGATTTTAATTTTTTTCTCTCCAAATGATATGGAATATTATAAAATGAATATATACTAGATATATATGATATTTAAAACATAAATACTATTCTGGATATGATGTACCTATAACTAATGGAAAATTCTGTTCCAACAAGTTCAATTTTTACTCATGTACCAAACATCGACAAAAACGTCTGATATGAACTCAATTTATTAACCAATTATTATAACATTATAATATGTGATATTAACTGTATAATAATATTTAATGTAGGTCCTTAATAAATTATAAATTGACCAAATTTTATTATTTAGGAGATTAAAGAATGATCGAGTCATGTCAGACACGAGGTAAGGGATCCTACCCCTCTCTTTCTTTTCAAGTACACTCTTTTATGTCATTCCTTCTAAGATAATATTTCTAATTATTGGGATGTTATTTTATATTACTCTTACTGTAATTTTTATGTTCATATTATGAGAGACCCTACTTTATCTCATCAATCAATTTTGGATGTTTTAAGTGGCGCCGTTAGGCTGCCGAAATTTTGTAAGAGATCCAACCTCTCTCTTTCTTTTTAAGTAATCTCCTTTATATAACTTCTTTTAATCTCCTATTTTTTATGCTGGGTGATGTTATTCTATATTAATATTGATGTAAATTTTATGTTAATATGATGATAGACCCTATTTTATCTCATCAATCCATTTTTGGAAGTTTTAAGTGGCGCCGTTAGGCTGTAGAGTTTTCATAAGGGATTTGTCATCTCACTTTTATTCCCGTGAGATTTATTCTACATTTTCCACCATTCCCATTGAGTGGTATATATACTTCCCATTATTCTAATATTTGTGTAATATACTTTCGTTTATGAATATTTACATCAATGTTGTATTGTTCTTCTTTCATGGGGTGTATGTTTCGAAAGATACCCAAGTCGGTAAGGGAACCTTTCACTCTCCTCTTTTTAAAAGACTTGTTTTGTTGGGTATTTTAATTTAATTATTGTTATGTTGGGATATGTTATTATTGATGTAAATTTTATGTCCAAGTGATGTGATACCCTTTTTATCTCTCATCAACTCATTTTATGAATTTTGATGTGACGCCGCTAGGCTGTCGAATTTTTGCAAGGGAACTTCTTAACCCAATTTTGATTCTTTGGGATAAACTTGCACTCCTTGAATATGTCGTTCTATGAATATGTGTGAATAAACAATGATTGTTTTATACTTAATATACACTTATATTTGATGTATTCTTCTGTCACACATAATTATGTAATTTATTTATCCTTAATCCAAGGATACCGTCTTTATAAGGGAATCCGTCTCAATCTCCTTTATTGAGGAATATCTTGTTTTATACATAACTTTTTTTTTATACGGTGTATAAACCCCTTGGACTTTTACGATTATTCAAAAGGAATCTTTTTATAAGAAGCATTTACTAAATGACAAAAGGGAATGTTTTTTTTTTCGTACGTATGCGGCGAAAACGACTTCTCCGCCACCGTGACCATTATTTGAGTTTCGGCTTCCTCTACAAGCCACAACTTTTTTGAAATGAAAAATAAATACCATGTTTTAATTTTCTTTTATTTTGTTATTGAAAATGGTTTTCATAATGTTTTTATATCAATGTGTTTTATTGATATCTTGGGATTGAAAAGTGGAAATGTTATGTTTCCTTTATGCATGTTTTATGTGATACGATTATGTTATGGTTCTTGGGCATTATTATGAAGATGGGTGGTTTCGTGATAAACTAAGGGCGGGTGAGCCCGATATTTCTCTCCAATGCATTGGGTAACGTGAAGGAGTTAAACGTTAAGGTTTATCCGAAGAGATTTAGGGAATATACTGTGATGGGTATTCCAAACGTAACCAAGAGGGTTACTCCCTACATAAGAATGTTATGAATGACTCAAGATACCTTTATGCCTTATGATTTCTATGATTTATTCATGATTTGATGAGGTATGTTAAAATGCTTATGTTTTATGAGTAATGTATGATTTCATACATGGACTAATGTTTACTTTTTGTACTTTTATATCCCTTACTGAGCTTTTTATGCTCATCAAAAGTTTTTGAAATGTTTTTCACAGGTCAAGGGAAAGGTGCATGATATGATGATAATGCCAAGTAAGTGTCAAGAAAGAATCGATGTTTTATTTTAAATATGTTTCCGTTGATGGGAAAAAACGAATACTATCTTTTACGTAACAACTTTGTTTAAATGTGGAATGTAATTCATGATTTATGATCTAATTCTCTAAAACTCTAAACCTAAAAAGATCCTTAATGTGAATTATTCCTTTAATTCAATATTAAGTAACGTTTAAGGCCGGGGCCTTATATTCTTTGTGGTAGGGAATCCTCATTTTCATTTTTTTGTGAGTTATTTATGATATCTTTAATGTTTTCATTTCCATTCTGTGGATAGTATCGGTTGGAGTAATAATATAATCAATTTTAATGTCAAACAATAAATAATTTATCAGAATTATAAGTTAACATATGTTTTTATTCTTTGATATATGTTGGTGATGAGTTTATTTGATGTTATCATCTTTTTGAAAATGATAGTGTTTAGAAACATTTTTTATATTGTAGTTGTTGTGTTGTGATAACCCATTCCATTTTGTTGTGTGATAATAATGTGGATAAAAAAAGCTGAATAAAATATATTTATCCAATAATCTAGTTTCCCTTGGATTATATTTTGTGTGATAATAACCATTCAAAGTAAATATTGAATATGATAGAGCCCCTAAATTCTTACAGAATACAATTTTTTTAAGATTTTGTCTGTGGTTATTCTTATAGAGTTGACACATGTGGTTTTGGTTGTAGTGAGGTGGTGGTGGTGACCATTTGGGTTGTGTAGTACATGGGATTGTGATATAGTTTTTAGTTTTCATACATTCAATTTTGGAGGTGGTTATTTTCTAGTAGTTATATTTCTGACAGGTTTTGTTAGTGTTTTCCAAGGATTGTGTTGTGAGATGTGGTTAGGATGTATGAGGAGAGGTTGTTGTGGAGAGATGTCTTGGGTGATGTGACACAACCATTATGGTAGATTTGTGGTTTCATAGAGGTGGTTTTTTAAGTTATGATATTCATAGCATGTCGAGTTTGAGATAGGTTCACCATTATCCAGGGGAAGAACACTAATGATTGATGAAACAAAATGGGATGGTACATAAATGAGATGAACGTGAAACAAATGTGTGGTAATTGGTTAACTAAATTTAATAAAAAAATTAATAGGGTAATGTGATATAAACATGATAGAGAACAAATGAGTAAAATAATGTAATTGGAATATGAAAATGATGTGTAGTTTCTATGGAAGTTGTGTGGTGCTGCATATAGTGGTGGAATCACTTGTGATGTTTGATGTGAGATTAATTGGTGGTGATTTGGTGTCTTAGAGTTCATTTTATGTGAAACTGTAGGTTGGGTATTGTGTTCTAACTATATATAATGTATGTTTATGTTATTCTATATGTTCCCACACGAGTCTGATAACATTACCAATGCTCAAAGGTGCTGAGTTTCAGGTGTTTTCCCCAAAATCAAAGATAGTGGTGATATAGATAGTTGGATCCCCCCACATCTATTACTTTAGCATTAGTGATATGTTTTGGTGATTAATATTAACTATCTATGATGTGTGGCCCAAGATTCTATGAGAGGGATGGTATGTGATGTGATGTATATACCAGGTGTCTATGTGCGGGATGTGATGTGATGTGATGTGATGTGTGTCCTAATTTTCTATGGGTGGGATTTGATGTGATGTGAATTATGGTGTAGGTGTCTTTGTTCATGATGTGATGCGATGTGATTTGTGTCCTAGGTGTATGCATGTAGGATGTGATGTGATTTGATATCTGTGTAAGGGATGGGTGCATATTACATTCAACATTTGTGTATGAGAGTTGAAAATTAGTGGGGAAGTGGTAGTGGGGAACCATGTCTTTTTATGATTTCGATGGTTGGTTATTATATTTTATATTTTATTTGGATAGAAATCCATAGTGAATCTGGATCCCATTAGATTATCTATATAGGTTCTTCTTGGTTCTATTTTTTTTATTGTTGCATTAGCATTCTCTTTTCATATGTAAACCGGAGGCATGGATATGTCCCTACTGAGTATACTTGTTATGCTCACCCTATAAATATAAACTATTGTTTAGTTTTATAAGAGGATTTGGGAGACCAATATAAACATTACTAGCTATGTTGGTGCTTCTATTAAGTCTCAACCATAGATTATTATTTTTATATGTTTTCGGAGACTTTAATACGTATCAGTTTTACTTTATTCATGAATTTGGGGATGGATTTTGGTTTTATATTATATTATATTCTATATTTGTTTTTTATCCTATCATTGGATTCTATTTTATATATAAAGAGTAATGCCTCCCATAATTTGATATTTTTATACCCATGGTTATAGTCGCCAACATAGGGTCTACTAGAGGTGGGACATAGGGGTCATCATCTCTCTCTCCTCATTGTGGTTTCTTTGGTAGGAGGGGTTAATAAAGAGTGGTATTAAACGATTGGTTCAGAGATAAGATGTAGTTCATAGTTATTCTGTGTGAATTTTTCATGGTTTGGTATGATAATGTAACTAGTTGACCACGGTACATGACATAATCTAGGGAGACTAGATGGGACACGAGACCCCCCTCCCCCGTGATCTAGTACACAGACTCTGAATTTATTTAATGGGAAACATGGGTAAACCTATTTTCAATGTAGAGACCTAGGAGGAGAACATGCATCATGATGGTTTGAGTTTGTGTCTGAAATTGGTTTTTGTGAAAAAATAAATTGAATATGTTGAATCATATTTGAAAAATTACCATGGTATCAGGTGTAAGGAGTTCTCATTGATTTTATAGAATAGATCTTGTTCATAATATTTGAGAATTATAAGATGCTGACATTCATTAGGTTCATTAGGTTGATCATATATGGTAGACCTGGTAGAGGAGGAGGACATTGAGAATTGGGATATTTGTGACTTTCAGTGGGAGAGTTTGGGTATGTATAAGGGGATCATCCCTGATATGGGGATAAAGTTCTAGTCGGGGAGCTCAATATAGATTTTTCAAAAAATTTGGTGTGTTTGAGTTTTGGGTTTCACTAGAAGTTATTCATATGTGGGTAGCTACTTATTAGTGGTGAAAAGTATTTCTAGGTGACCAAAATGAGGAAGACGTGTTGTGGCCTAACTTTTCAAGGTATATTTGTGTATAGTTCTTATCATCGATAATGATGAAATCCAAGATGTCGAAGTTTATCTCTCCTTATTAGGGGAGATTGAGTGTATTGAAGCTGATGATTTGGTTCAAGTACCTCTTACACATTGACTCTAATATTTCTCTAGATGAGGAGTCTAGAGTGAGGCATCTGGAGGTGGATTTGCGGCCAACAATCCAGTACGCAGTCACACCATTTACACTACTATGATATTTGGAGGTACATAAATAGTCTAAGGTTATTGATCAGATGAATTACATGGGGTTTAATCTTCTATTTAGTGGCTAGTAAGGTGTTTTTAGGAGTAGAACATTAGAATGTGGGCCATAGGATTTGAGGTAGTCAAGTATTCGTTCAATGGGGAACTTTCCATGTAAGTATCATCCTCATTAATTAGGGGAAGGTGTTTCCGAGTACCATCTTAGGGTTTTCAATTTTTTAAATATCAATGGGAGATATGGGAACATCAAAGATTAGTGTCCATCAACTCAGGGAGTTATGTTTTAGATGGGCGGTCAGGCCCTTTTTTAGCAGCATTATTTACCTTTGATGTAGTTCCAATGGCAAGGACCATTGTTTTTTGTTTAGTATAAGAACACAAGATGATTTGGTAGAGGTTCGAATCATAATGGTCCTAGTCCATTAGGACCTATTCCAGATCTTGGTCGTGGAGGCTAGTAGTAGATTGGCATTGGAGTTGGGCATGGTAAAATGCATGTGTTAGAAGCAGTATTTCTAGTAGAGCCAGGAATTATTTGAGGTACGATCTGTTTATCTTCTACCCTTGCATGTGTCTTATTTTATTCTAGAGCATATCACTAATTTGTTACACCATCATTAGTCTAATTATTGGGACTATATATGGAGTGGGATCTAGTGTTCCTAGTGTTATGTACACCCATTTAAGGCCATTATTCATTATTTGATGTGCCCTAAGGATATAGAATGGTGACAAGAAACATCATCTAGTAGGGAACTTATTCTTATAGTTGATTTATCCGTATGATACAATCCTTAGTATAGATTATCTACATTCCATACGAGTAGTCATCGACTAATTTTATTGATGATATATTTTCCTATTGTATAGGGATATTGAGTGGAATTCTTTGGCGAGAATGGTTATCATTTCGGTTGAAAGAAAGTGGAGTCTATTTTTTATAGTCAGTAGAGTAATCAATTGAAGCATTGGTTGGTAGTATTCCCATGCTTGTGGAAGAGTTCGTAGGTGTTTTCCTATAACTCTCAATTACATGGATCCCAAAACATTGCATGATATGATGCTACAGGTGGATGTTCTGATGCATAGGTGTTTAATACAACTCATTGTGTCAATGGGGGCTGCCCCATTATTTTTCTACAACATGTGGGAGTTTATTATGATTCCTTTTATAGACTTGTGGAGGTTCAATCAGGTGATGATCAAATACTATTACCCTCTTCTAAGGATCGATGATCTATTTAACCAGTTGAGAATAGCTAGCTAGTTCTCTAAGATCTATTTACAGTGTGGGTACCAACAATTGAAAGTTATATTTGAGGATGTTCAAAAGACTGACCTCGGATTGAGGTATGTGAACTTAAATTTGGTTTTTGTGTCATTTGATGTTACAAATGCACCATTTGTGTTAATGGGTCTTACGAACTCTATGTTCCAAGAGTTCATCGACCAATTTATCATTATATTAATCAATAATATCTTGTTCTATGTGAAGTTTGGGTTGGATGATGCAAAACATTTCAGAATTGTTTTTCATGTCCTTTGACAGAAGCATCTTGTTTGGATTTTTTTTCAAGTGTGAGTTATGGATATTAGAGGCATGTTTTCTTGGACATGTGGTGTCTCTACAGGTTTTGGTAGTGGACCTATCAGAGATCAAGGTAGTTACTTATTAGGAAATATTAATGAATATGGTAGAGTTACATGTCTTTCATGTTATTGAAAAATATTATCAAAGGTTCATGCCAAATTTTTATTGATATGCAGCCCCAAAAATATTGTTGACTAGTAAGGACTATGTTTTTTAATAAAATATCAATTCTATTTTGTATTTGTTAACCTAAATGATATGTTAGTCCATTATATAATGCCATGGTTGCTAGAAATGTGTGTGTTTTGTGAGTTTTCTTGTTATTTTTCCCATATGAGCTTGTGATACATGTTGATGAAATAGATTTTGGAGATCAATTATGGATCTCGAAAGTTACATACCTAGGAGGGTAACAATACCATCGATGATCTGAAGTTAATGTTAGTTGTATTCACTCTAATTTTAAGGTGGAAATTCCTCATCGGTGATATTTTTATGGTATTCATGGACCATAATATCTTGATATATGTTTTTTCTTAAAGGGGTATAAATATATATTGCTGGTGTATGAATTTTTATCCATATTATGATTTTGAGATATCTTACACACCATGGGTAACATATATGTTGACATGTTGAGTTGGATGTCCAGAGATGATATAGAATAAGAGTCTATAGATGTATAGAAATGAATATAGGATCATTCAGCAATGCGTCTTGATGTCCTGAGAGTAGTGGCCATTTTTTTCCTTATTAGATGATTATGGATTCATATTTGATGAAGTTAGTGGAGGAGTCTCAGTGAGGAGTCCCCAAGGTAGAGGTGATATTTTATCCAACTAGTGATATTGACACTCCTAAGGGTTGGTCAAAGGATGATAAAAAACATGTGTTATTATAGGGGATGTTTTTGTTCTAATTGGTGATGTAAAAGGTATTTTTAAGTGAGTTTAAAATCTCACCTTTAGCGGTACATCATAGTTTTAAAAAATAAGTATTAACCATTTTGGATACAGATTTCGTGGCTAAGTATGAAATAATCGGTGGCATAGTTTGTGAAAACATTTCTAGTTTGTCAAAAGGTGAAAGAGGACCACATTGTTCCAGGATGTTTTTTGCAGTTCTTGGATGCCCCTAAGTGTAATTGGGATGAAATACCGATGGATTCAATCCAAGGGGTACACTGAGATCAGGGAGTATGTAAAGCATTCACGATGATAGTTTACCAACTAATGAAATAAATTCTCTTCCTGGAAATATATGATTGAAGTGTCATTGATGTTCTATCTATGGGTTATGCGTATAATATAGTTATGATTATCATGGTAACAAGGGAAACCTTATCTTATCAGTATCCTCATTTTACCTCCGGAGTTTGGATGGGATTTTAGTATGCCTTTGGCTCCCAATTGTGCCATAGCACCGTTATCCACCCTCAGATAAACTAGTAAATGGTGTATTCCATCCAAATGATAGAGGATGTGTTGTGGGTATGTATCTTGAAATTTCTTGGATCTTGGTATTGAAACCTTCCTTTCATAAGGCTTCCATACAAAAATATCAATCACTCATCCATTGATATGTATCCATTTTAGGCATTGTATTGGAAGCCGTGTAAATCTTGGTTATGTTGTATTGAGGTAGGGGAGGCAGTAGTTCTTAGTCCTGATGTGGTATAGAGCACAACTAATTAGATCCATCTGGTTCATGAGATTATGAGGGAATAACAATACCTTTATTAGGCATATGGTAATCATATGAAGAGTCCCATGGAGTTCAAGGATGGGGGCCATGGGTTCTTCAGAGTATCCCCTCGACAGGGGAGTTGATTTTTTTCATGGAGAGTAAGATTTTTCAAATGATTTTTGGGCCACATGAGGGGTTGGGTTGTGTTGGTGATGTGGTGTATCATTTCTTGTTTCAACCATATCTAGAGAGAATCCATGATATCTTACATATATCCCAACTTCATCATTAACATCATGATGACTCCCAAATCATTAATTGAGGATATTTTGATATGGAGGATGACACAACATTCATGGAGTGGAAAATAGAGATCCAATATTGTCAATATAAGGTACTGTGTGGGTGTAACATTCGCATGGGTTTCATGTTTTTGAGGCATGGTGGTATAGCGGTGGGTACATAGGAGTGGGAGTCACATATGTGTTCCTAGTACCCCGAGTAATTATGAGCATTTCTTTATTCAATTTTGTTTTCAATGACATTTTTTTTGGGTCTTTATATGTTATGATATTTTTTTCCGTGATGATTTATGTGCGATAAAGTTTCCAAAATTTGAAAATGGGAGTACATGATTCCAAATCAGGATGCATTATACTATGATGGGATTAAAACACTTCAGTAAATTTTGTGCTACATAGAATGGATAGTATCTTCACATAGATGATTAGATTCCATGATTTATATACACAGTCTTGTTCTATGTGTTGGTTTTAGTAATGGTTGGCTTTATCTGTGTAGAGGTTGATGTGGTTGTGTGTTGATTTCGTTTCTTAGGGTGTTTCTTGTGAATTATTGTGAGGTTTCTTTGTATATTTGTATCATTTGTGTTGTGTAAAGATCAATGAGATGTATCTTGTGTGTTGGATGATAAGAAACCTTTATTTTTTATAGTATGGTTTTGATTATCATGGACAAGAATAATTTGAGAAGTATTTGATGTAATTGTTCATGCCTTCCTAACTTTTTACTTTTCCATTTGGGAAGTTGGGGTAATTTGTAGGAGGTCTAGAGGGAATAGTGAAGATATAGAAACAAGAGTAATGTGTGTGGTGGTTCCTGATGTGAACCATATTCATATCCTGAGTTAGAGGTTTAGAGGTTGTATAGTCATTCAATTTCATGTCTTCTAAGTGGGAAATGGGTATTGTGAAATGGATTCACATCAAGAAAAGGTGAATTAATTATGTGTAATTAATTTCAGTTGAGAATAAATTTATTTCAATTAATGATGAAAATTTGGAAACCCTAGAATAAAAAATCATGAAACTGTTACAAAATTTTAAAGGGGAAGGATCCATGTTTTTAATTCGATTTTTTGGCCATTTTTTTTTTCATTCGACCAACCTTCCTCTCATTTTTTCTAGATCCTCGAGGGATTTTTAGGGATCATACAATACTCTTTCTCTCAACATTATCCATATATTTTAATGGTTTACCTTTGGTGATCAATGGTATGTTTTTATCATTACTACTTGGTTTTTTGTCTTTTTTCTTTTGGGGTATCATTATTATTATGTTGTTTTTTGTTTAGGGAGATTATGGTATTCATTTTGAAAACCCATTAATGTGGTGTAGGTTGATATGTGATATTATGGCATAGTTTTGGTTGTAGGATGTTTCTTCTTTTACTTACAAGTGAGATCATAAAGCTTCATTTTGGTATTGGATCATTTCTCTCACCTATTGATGTGTTATGTGTGATATATTCATCATTTTTATTTTTATATGGAGGATATTAACGATCAATATAATAGAATAATTTTTTGTCTTGTTAAAAAAATTGATTGGAATAGGGAATTTTCACATGGTTTGATGATTTGATATTTGTTTTAGGTGATTTTGTGCCATGTTGTTTCCTTGTTTAAAATTAATGTTTTTGGGAGTTTTATTGGCATTGTAGTTTTGGTACATTCATTACCATTTCTATTTTTTTTCTTGATGACACCTTGAGAAAAAGGCTAATGAACATATTTTCTGATAATAAACAGGTTTCCCCTAGATTGCGGTTTTTGTGATAATACACATTCTGAATTAATATTGAATGTGATAAATCCCCTAAATAAATTTTCAAGATAGTTTTAGATGTTATATTTTATTCTTGTGCTTATTTTGTTTCCCTATGTGGTTTGGGCTGTTGTGAGGTGGTGAGAGTGACTGAATGAGATTTTTAATACGTGGGTAAGTGATGTGGTGGTTGTTTTGCGCATATGTGTTGTTGGTAGTGGTTGGGGATCAGTGGTTGTTGCTGTGACATGTGGTGGTAGCTTCATATGAAGGCTGTGTTGGGAGATTGGGTTGGGATGTTTGTTGTGAGGTTTCCTGGGTGAGAGGGATTGGGTGATGGGATGTGATGATGATGGTGGATGTTTGGTTATATGGAAGTCATTGCATGTGTTGGTCGAGTAATTATTTTCTATGGTTGAGATTGTTTACCTGATATGAATCTGTAGAACTTTGATGATAAAACAAAAAATAAATTTTTAGATAAATGAGACAGAATAGAAATTTTTTTATAGTAATTAGATAAATGAATTTAATAAGTGAATTAAAACTATAACATGAAAGGAAATGGATAACAAAAATGTGTTCCAAAACCTGTACGGGGAGCTAATAAATATTGTGTGGTGGTTGTGTGGTGTCACATATAGTGGTGGAAGAAATTGTGATAGTTAATATGAGGGGTGGTTTTGTTGGTGATGTATGTACTACTGTAGTTGATGTGAACATGTAGGTTGATTATTTTTTGATATCTATATATCATATATGTTTACGTTATTATACATTTTCCCCACCAAAGTCAGATAACCATACAAATTATGAGAGGTGATGAGTTATGGGTATTTTTCTCAAAATTCTAAATGGAGGTGGTACATATGGATGACTACCCCCTCTCCCCTGCCCTTCCTTTAGTAGTAGTTATATGGGTTGCTTTTGCAGATTACCCAGTGGTGATTTATGTCCTAGGTGTCTTTTGGTCCGATGTGATGTGATGTATAGATTAAATTTCTGAAGTCGGTATGTGATGTGATGTGTGGACCAAGTGTCTACAGGAAGGATTTTACATGATGTGATATGAGGTCTGGCCTAGGTTTCTGTCAATGGGATGTGATGTGTAGTGATGTTTGTCCCATGTGTCTGCTGGTGGGATGTGATGACATATATCATGTGAAGAAGGTATCTGAATCTAGGATGTGTCACGATGTGGTATGTGTGGAAGGGAATGAACTGTAAGAGGTTTGACATTGGGGGGAAAAGAGTGGAAAATTAGTGAGAATGTTGCAGCGAGGAGACTTACATTGCTAAGAAATTGATGTTATATTATTATAATGGATGATTTATTTTCTGAGTGATCCATGTTGATATTGGGTTTGGTTAGAAAACATATTAAGGTTCTTGTTGACTCTGCTAATTTTTCACTAGCACGTTGGAAATAACTTCTCAATTATTCACATGATGTCTTAGATATTTCAAAGATGAGTATACTTGTTCTAATCACCCTACATATATAAATTATTTTTTAGGTTTCTAGGAGGATGCTGGAGACTGAATAGAACATTACTAGCTAGGATGGAGAAATTTTGGAGTCATTGTTATAGAATTTACATTTTTTTATAATGTTCGAAAATTTAATATGTATCAGTTTTAACTTATTCATGCATTATGGGATGGTTTTTTTCAACCTTTATATTTTATGATGATCTATTTTGGTAGATTTTTATCCTATATCCTGGCCCATTTTCATTTATTAATGGTAATACCTTCCATAATTTGAGATTTTTATACAATCAATGTGACTCAGTATCCTGTATCCTAATGGAGGTACGAATGCATGTAATCAACCCTCTCTCCCCCCATCATTTTGGTTTCTATGGTGGAATGGGGTCACAATAGTGGATCTTTGGTCAGGATATTATCATGTATTGATGAATATGGAGGATATTCCTAATAATAATTTTCATACAAGTTTCAGTCACTATATGTTCATAGTGATTCCATTTGGACTCAATAATTACCCAAAAATGATCAAGGACTTAGATAATAGTCATTATTTATGACATAGATAAATTTTTTTAGTCTTTAAGGATGATATTATAATATAATAAAATATAAAGGAGAAACATGAGGAGAATATGGGTGTTTTACTAAATACCATGCTAAAGGAAAAAATATTCATAATGTACAAAAAATTTGAGATTTGGATGGATCATGTAACATCCCTATGGAATGTTATCACAAACCAATGGATATCTATTTATCCATTGAAAATAGTTACAATTGAATTGTGTACAAGAAAAATAAATTTTATGGTGGTCAATAATATCCATTTAATACGTCTGTACTATCATTGATTTGTGACACACTTCTCAATAATGTCAGATCCACTAATCATGCTAACACATAAGAGAGTATTTTTTCTACAATAATAAATTAAATAAGATAGTTAAATAGTTAAACAAGACACTAATCACAACACATGAACTCATATTACAAACCAATGGGTAATAATTTGTGATCTTCATAAATAAATCCAACAAAAATTTTGGTTTTTTAATCATGAAAGATGTCATGTTGATAGCCTATTCCACCCACCAAATAAAGATCCAATGTTGAGATTCCCCACACATGATTTAGAATTTCCTGTTGTAATCTTCATATTGATGACTTTGTAAAATTACCTCTATTGGTGGAAGTGTTACATATATAATCATCATAAAGTAATCTAGTATATATTCACCCAAAAGGAGTTTTGTGCACCCACAAAGGTGTATAATGATTATCAAGTATTAGGATTATTCAACCCATTTCCCTACCAGGAAGGTGAAAGAATTGGAAGATGCTATGAGAAGAAAGGATCATGTAACCCTACCCATGTCTAGGATGAAAAGGTGTCTAGTATTATTAGAAATTAAAAATATGGGAATGAGAATAATTAAATGATATTTATACTACATTTTTCAACTAACTACTAAACCACCCATTCTTGAGTGGATTAAAGTGACCGAAACAGATTATGAGCAACTATAGAGAAAGTTATAGAATATTATATAGTTTAGCTTTGATAAATATATATTTATAAGGATTGGAACCCAGATATGTGTCCCATATAAAATATAAATTAACTGGGAACATTTATATGATGCATATAGATCATTTTTATATATTAATCAAGGTAGCACAAAGATATATAGAGATTTAAATTAATACATATACTGGAATAACATGAATATGGATATTGAAAATTTTGTATCTTGATGCTTGGATTTCCAACATGTCAATAATGAGTAATAGAAGTACATGTCTATAATACAACCATTACCCCTACCAATATCAAATGGGAAAACATAATCTTGTATTTCATCATAGGACTCCACATGACATATAAAGGCAATAACACAATCTAGGTATTAGTCGATCTCCTTATAAAGTCAATTCAATTAATGTATATCAAGGAAGATTTATATCTTGACCAACTCAACAAGATAAACATAAGATATGTAGTAATACTTGATCAAGTACCAATTTCCATTGTTTCTGATTGAGATCAGAGGTTTGCCTCATGATTCTCGATAAATCTTCTGTAAGAACATTATACAAAGTTCACTTTCAATAGTTCGTATCAACATAAAATGGATGGTCATTATAAGATGACCATTAAACCACTATAATATATACTTAGAACATTTTCAGTGGAATTAAACTATTTTTGGGATCAACACCGTCGCCTAGTGGAGTTCTCAAATAACAATAATTTTCATTTCGGCACTCAAAAGGTACATTATATTGAATTGAATGGAAAGATATGTTGGACTCTAACATGATCAGATGATGTTCAAATGTGAAATATTATATGACCTGATCATATCAAAGAGGGGATTGGGAAGGTTTAAAACATTCAACATTATATGAAATACAAAAAAAAATATTTAGAAAATATATATACACAATCATCTGTGAGACTTAGATTTTGAGTTCAGAGAAAATGTGTTCCTTTTTATATCACCAAGTAATATTGTCATGAAGTTTTGGATGAAGGGGAAACTTAGTCCAAGACACATCAACCCTTTTGGGACACTTGATCACATTATATTTTTAGCCTACCACCTAGAATTCCCACCAAACATATATCAAGTGTTTTATGTGTTCCATGTATTCTATTTAAGGATGACCTTACCAAACTCATCACTTGTACTAAATCTAGAGGTGTTACTCTTGGATAATGATCTTTCAAACAAGAATTATCTGATGAATATCATATATTGTAGAAACATTGTTCTTTGAAAGAAGGCAACACACCATGAAAAGTACTCTGGTTAAACCACATTTTGAGGAAGTAATGTTGAAACCAAAAGTAACAGTGAAACAATAACACCCTCAACTTTAATAGTCTATGAAATAAAATATTGAGGGTGAAATTTATGAAAGAGGGGATAATGTAATGACTTAAACATCAAAAAATTAAATTCCATTTTTAATGAATAAACGAATTATTAACTGAGATAGTTACAAAATACACATGCAATAATATTGTTATTTTGGACCAATTATAAGATAAATATGGTCGCATTTAGAAGATTATTAATAATAATAACCATTAACAATATATATTCTATATGCTGACAATTAATATTATTAAATTTAGGGTTCTGATAAAGTCCAATTGACAGAAATTGGTGAAGTGGTCGCTTTGACCCGTAAGATTATATACTATGAAGCTTGTTTTTTGGATCATTCAAGGGAGATGACATAACTAAGATTTTACCTTAATGAATCCTTAGCCAAAATTAAATTACTTAAGATAAATTTAAATTATTTATGAGTTAATTAAAAACATATAAATATCAAAATCCAATTAATATGGACTAAAACTACTTAAGAATTCACCACCATCGAGGACCATACTCTTTGGGTGCATTCTAGTGTAATAAGGGGTTATGTAATAAGACCTTAATTTTAGGATCAAAATAATGAATGCAGATGCTCAAAATATAAGTGGGGGTGAATTCTATGTTTAAAAATTCCTTTGGAACCTTTAACCTGAAGGAAAATAATGTTTAACAAGGTTAAACAATGTAAATTCACAAGACCTATTAGTTCTACAATCATGCTATGTTTCGGAAATATGTTTCTGAAAATGAAACATAAGAAAAGTTTACAATGAAAAAGATTATACCTTAAAGTGTATAGATTCTTATTAATCAGAGTATAAAAGTACAAGAAAGTATAAGATAGTTATAATTCCCTTATTATTCAATATTAAATGGAAAATAAACTTGAAACAATACAAGTAACAAGTATGAAATATTTTAACCCAAAGAGAAGGGTATCCAACAACCTTTGATAAAGTTACATTGGTTTATATGTTCAAGAAAGTTTGTCCTACCCACACCAGGGTAAACGCTCAATAAAAATATCAGAGTCTATCTTGCTTTCCACACAAGCCCTCTAACATCAAGTTAGTCAGCACCTCTTTCTTCCATATAAAGGAAGTCCATGAACAGTATGGTAGTCAGCACCTCTATCTTTCTATCTCTAGAAGCCCTCAATTTTACACACAAAAAATTCAGAGTCGCACGAAGCAAGTTGAACAAGAAGTTCAGTACGGACAAGGTATAAGAGTCTCTCTCTAGAAATTACTTTAGGAGCATATAATATCAAGATCTTAGAACTATTGTTGAGCTCTTTCAAATAAACTTTTATTTATAGGCATTTCTCCAAGGGTCGGATCCCTCCTTCAATGGTCATATTTTTCCTTGAATCTCGGAGCGACCTGTACACATGTCACTCAAACAATAGTTAGTAAGAAACAGAATGCACGACATCGTTTCAAAACTAAAACAAGGGTAATAAATTTTTTTTTGCTTAACTAAATCCATTTTTCGAAGTGTAGGAAAATAATGTTCGGGGTCCGAGATAAAAACATTCCGAGTCTATATTACATGGATATACAGGTTCTGTTTTTCAACGAATTTAGAATCATAATTCTATAGACATTAGAGTCTTAATTATAAGGAATTAGGAATAAAAATTATATAGACTACAAAGTTTGAATTATAAGGAATTCAGAACCTGAATTCTAAGGAATTCAAAACCAAAATTATAATTAATTTTGAACCTAGATTCTAAGGAATTAGGTACCTGAATTCTGAGGAATTCAGAACCTAAATTCTAAGGAAATCAGACAATGAATTCTTAGGAATTATGAACATGAATTCTGAGGAATTCAGATGCGAAATTCTGAAGAATTCAGAACCTGGATTCTAAGGAATTCGGAATCTGAATTATGAGGAAGTCAGAATCTGAATACTAAGGAATTCAGTCCCTACATTCTGAGGATTTCAGAACCTGAATCCTGATGAATTCGAAACCTGAATTTCATAGTATTCAGAATCTGAATTTTAAATAATTTCGCATCTGAATTTCAGATTATTTGGAATCTGATTTTAATCGAATCCATAATCTGAATTTTAGTGAACTCAGAATCTAAATTTATGAGAATCCAGAATCTGAATTTCAGAGAATTCAAAACCTGAATTCAAAACCTGAAAATAGAATACTCTATATCTATGTATTTATTGGATTCTTATGTTTTATATATGAAACTGAATTTTACACTTAGTAATTAAATAATTTATATTTATAGAAACTATAACATGATCAATGAAAACAAAGGTAAGGAAAAAATTTCATTGGGGAAGGAAAATTTCCATATTAAGATAAAAATTAAGGGAAATAAAATTTTCTGTGAGATAGTGTTTTGTGATTTTAAAAACATAAATGAATGGAAAATTTATAAGGAAACCTTATTGACTGAACAATATCCCCCTTTTTGGAATGCACAAACATCCTTATGAAAAAGAATCTAAGGACTTAGAAATTTTATGGACCAGAAAATAAAAACTTATCTCGCTTTACTTATGGATCATAATGAATATGACTAACTCCCCCTTAGGATTCAAAATCACTAAGGATCATATTCATGATTTCTTGAAAGAGATTTTACATAATATTGTATAAAAAATTATTCATTGATACGAACATTCACATAGATGAACTCCCCCTTACTTAGGGAAATCTCTTAGTATTTATTTTATCAATCCTTTCTCCCACTTTGTGATCTTGAAAAAAACTAGAGGGATTGGAAAGAAAATATTGGTACCTGAATCATTAGTGGTAAACAACCACATATAAAATATATAAAGAACAACCAACAATTCATTAATATTGAAATAATTTGTACAATGAAAGGTACAAAAAAATCAGATTGGAATAAAATTATCCTTCTTTCTCATTTAGCATCAGCTTCTTTACAATGGTTTTTAGCTTCTTGAGCTCATTCTGATCCTCTTCTGCATGCTTAATCAAGTGATCATGTTATTCACTTTTCACCTCTAAGGATATAATTTTCTCTTCTTGAGATTTAAGAGATTTTGCTTGAGCTTTCAACAATTCTTCTTGCTTAACAAGATTCTCTTCAATCTCAATTATGAGATCCCTTTCCCTATTACAATTCATGGCAACAGAATTAAGCTTTCCATTAAGATATTTAACTTCTTGCTTCTGAGAATTCGGTTATAGGCTTAACTATTCCTCAAAAAATTTTGTAAGATCCCTGATCTTTACATCTTCAGTGTCAAAAGCATCCTTGACATTATCATGTAATTCACCAAAGATTCTCATTTCTTCAATTGTCTTCTATGACCAGCATTTCATCTTATTGAATGAAATTTTATGAGCCTCATAACCAATGAGGAAGGTTTTAAAATCTACCTATAGTCCAACACATTTGTTTATCATCATGGAAACTGAATCTGATTTCTAACTTATCATATGCTGAAGCATTTGGAATCTTGAGTATATAATTAGAAATAAGGGAATAGTACCAACCAAATTTTTCAATGACTGAGCAACCAAATCATGTCTGAGGGAAGATGATACAGAATCTGATGGTTTGGTTTATAGGGATTATTTTTCTATGACTTCAACTTTTCACTTTGATGAAGTACAAACATCTTTCTTATTCACAATAGATTTACATGTTGTATCTACTACAACCCTCTTTCCCTTATTTACTCTCGAAATAATTTTTTCTTTTTAGGGAGATTCATGTTCACTATCTCATAGCTGAACAATCTTATCTTCCTCAACATCCTCTTTCTCACCTCCTGCCTCTATATCATCTTTCTCAGCATCAACCACTTGATCTTCCAGATGAATAAAATAATTACTACTTCTTTATTCTTCAGAAGTCTTGTTTACTTCTTACTGATCCTTCTCTTAATTCCATTTTGTAGCTAGTTTTTAGGATTAGGCTTGGAATGTCCGGATTGAAAATTTTACATATTGACTTTCCTTCTCATGGTAATCTTCAACTTTCATTATTTTGTCTTTTGAATCACCATTTCCTTCTTCTTAATCTTCATCTTATACTAATTCTTCTTCAAATATTTCTTCTTAATGATGTGATTCTGGAATCACCACATTCATTCCACGAGTCTCAGGAAGTTATTCTTGTAGAAAGAATTCTGGTACCAGAATTTTCTCAGAGGATTTTTCAACAGCCCTAATAAGAGATTAGACGATTTCAGTTTCATCTTCTGCCAATTTCTTCCACTCATTCTTTTATTCTATTCATTTTCAAGATTATTAGCAGCCTTTTACTTCAATTATTTTTCATTACCAGGGTCCAAGCCAATCTTAGGCTCCCCTTCCTTCTTGTTTTTCTAATCTTCTCTACAGGTAGAAACTACTTTATCAAGTTATGATATTTTCTTATTCGGCATTGGAGGTGAAGACTATGTTTCCATAGAAAAAATAGTTTTTCCTTTTCCTTATTACTCCATATCCATTCTCATCCTTCCACCTTTCTTATAGGTTTCAGCCACTTATAGTTTCCTTGACAGAGCATCTACTTATTCTTTAGATATATTATAAAATTTTCTAGATTGACTATTAAAGTCCAAATTCATCCTCCATAGGGTATCATCACTCAGCAACATCACCTTTTAATTTCATGGATTGGAAATATAAGAAATATTGAATGAATGAAGGAAAAGAACAATAATATTTGAAAGGATTACTGGATACATGATGAGTTGAGACTTCAGATTTCCATTCTAGATATTCTCAATGGTTACCAAGATATACTTAACAAATTTTATCTTCCTAAGGATCAAAAAGAAATCCAATATATATATATATATCAATCTTATTCATATTATTCTTATCCCATTTCCTTGGAATTATTAAACCATGAACACACAATTCAAGAATCCGAAAATTTTTAGAGAGATGAATGATCTTCATATTATTTACTCCTTTCAATCCAAGAAACTGTATTGCCTTCTCCTTATCAAAAGATCATAATTAATTATGTAATTTGTGAGTACATAACTCTACTTATCCTTCAAAAGGAATACCAGTCAGACTTGCTGCCTTGCTGTATGAAAGCGAGTAGTTTTTTCAATAACACTAGAATGAAAATTTATCTTACCCTCTTTCATTGATAAAGTTAACTAGTTCATAGAACTCTACCATCAACTCTGGATACACTAGATCCTATGCTCTTGGTTTTGATACGCATACACTCTCCTAACCATTCATCGTGACATTCGTAGATATGATAGTGTCATACTTATCATAAATATCCGGATCGACCAAACTTCCTCGGTATATCTACCACTCGAAGATTTCTTTAACAGTTGACATTTATTTCTAAGGAGAGGCTTCAGTAGACATCTGGAACTGAGGAAACATTGATGATTTGGAATGAACATAAAATACAAAGGCAGAGATTCAACATGCTAGATCTTGAAAAAACGATGTGAGATAACCATCAGGGGGATTTATATAGGAGATTTAGGCAATGGTTCAGCTTCCATGGTTGATCAAACGGTCAAAAAAATTCTGACCAAAATTGGCTATTGAGATGATATCCAAAGAAGGATTTTGATAGATTCTGATCTTTTGAGGATATTAAAAAAACATTCAGATTTAAGGAAAAAATTTATCCAAAAAAATTTTAAAACATAATGAAAATACCAACAAGTAAAAGATGATTACAAAAAATTAGGAAAGAAAACATACCATTAGGATTACATAAGGAATATTGTTTGTAATGAGGGAAAATTCTACTAGAATGAAATTATATTCCAAATATTTTGATTGCAAAAATTTTAGACTACAAAAATTTTAGACTTCGGAAAAATTGACTACGAAAAATTTGTCTACGAAAAATTTGATGATGAAAAAATTTTGACTAACAAGAAAATGTAAAACCCAAAAAAAGAGTATCTTACTATAAAGAGATTGCTTTTAACAAGAATTTAATATGGAATATTACCTTATGGTTATCATTTCTAATTTATGTTTAATGTATTCATATATATCAGTGGGTAAATATATTGTGAAAATATCAGCATGTTGATCTTGTGATTCGATAAATTGAAGAATGATATCTCCTTTTTGTGTATGATCCTTGAGAAAGTGATGCCTAATATCTAAGTGAATTTCACGAGAGTGATGTATAGGGTATTTACTTAAGGAAATTGGACTAGTATTATAAAAAAATGTGTTTTGGTAAAACACATACCATAGTCTGTGGGTGTGTGTTGCATCCACAATACTTGAGCACAATAACTTTCAGCAGCTACACATTCAGTTTCAGCGGTGGAAAGTATACTAGATGTTACATTTTTTATACCCAAAAATCTAATTAATCTCTTATGAAATGAAAATTTTTGGATGTACGTTTTCTATCCATTCTACACCCAAAAATGTCACCTTCCAAAAACATTTTTAAAACCAAATCGTTTCTAGAAGTATGGAAGAGTCCAAAATCCATGGTTTCCTTTATGTAGTGAAAAATCCTTTTCACTGCGTTTAATGTAAATTCTGTAGGATTGGATTGATATCTTATATATAATAATACTTGAAGCATTATCTCTGGATGACTAGCTTTTAAGTAAACTAGACTTCATATCATACCTCTAAATGATGTTTGATCCACTGGTTTCCCAGCTTCATATAGATCAAGTGAATTTGAGGTACCGATGGGAGTACTTATACTCTTAGTGTTTTCATATCCATACATTTTAAGAAGATATTTAATATAATTATGTTGGGATATATAAATTTTTTCTGGTTTTTGAGAAATGTGAAAACCAAGTAAAAATGTTAACTCACCCATCACACTCATTTCAAACATAGATTTCATTAGATCTGAAAAGGAATCAGTTAAATATTGCTGAGTTGAACAAAATATAATTTCATCAATATAGATTTGAACAATAAAAACATTTTCATATATTTCATTATAAAAAGGGTCGGATCAACATTTCCCTTTAACATACATGTTTTATAACAAAAATCTTGTAAGTCTATCATACCAGGCTCTAGGGGATTGATTATGTCCATATAAAGATTTGGTATGTTTTTTAACATGTTCATGATTTTTTGTATCTTCAAAACCCGGAGGTTATTCACAAAAAACATCCTCTTGAACATAACCATTAAGTAAACCACATGTAACATCCATTTGAAAATTTTTGAAGTTAAATAATGCTGAAATGTCAAGTAAAATACGAGTAAATTCATGTCTAGCTACTTGAGCATAGGTTTATTCATAGTCTATTCCTTCTTGTTGATTATAGAATTTAGAGAATGATCTAGCTTTATTTGCAACTATGATTTCATTTTCATCACACTTAATTCTAAGGTCCTATTTAACTCTAATAACAGAAGTTTCCTTAGGTCTTTCAACCAAGGTCCAAACTTTTTTCCTTTTAAATTCATTATGCTCATCTTGCATGGATTTTATACAGTCAACACCACATAAAGATTCATCAGTACATTTTGGTTCTAATTAAGAATGGAATGCTAGATGTTTCACTTAATTTCTTAAAGAACTTCTAGTACTTATAGGTTTATTTACATATCCAATGATACTATCACTGGGATTATCCTTAATAAACAACTAATTTGGGTTTTGTAAAACATGTTCATAAATATATGGTAGGAAATATTCTAGGGTAAATGCATCAGAAATATCTTCTCGAACATTTTCCTTATCATGAGGATCATCTATAAAGAGTTGATAATCAATTTTTTAAATCACATCCAATAATGTAGGTTGAGGATGTTTGAAAACAAATGGATTATTTTCATCAAATTTAACATGTATTGTTTCTTCATAAGTACTTTTATTTTTATTAAAAACTCTATATTCCATAAAAGTTGTGTAGTAGCCTAAGAAAATTCATTCATCATATTTGGGTGAGAATTTATTTAAATTATATTTAGTATTTAGAATGAATACATTGCAACCAAATTCCATGAAGTAGGAATGTCTAGGTTTTCTACCATTCCACAATTCGTAGGGTTTTTTTAAGAAAAGGTCTAATCAAAACCTAGTTTAAAGTATAACCAGAAGTAATTATAGCTTCAGCCCAAATTTTTTTGGCTATAGAATATTCCCTCAACATTGTTCTGGTTATCTCTTGAAGAATTATATTTCTTCTTTCAACAATACCATTCTATTGAGGAGTTCTTGGTGCTGGGAAGTTATGAGTAATGCCATTTTTACAAAAAAAAGTTTCAAAATTTGAATTTTGAAATTCTTCTCCATGATCACTATAAGTAGTTATCAAAAAATTATTTTTCTCATTTTTAACTTGGGCTCTAAAACAGTTGAAATAATAAAATGCTTCAAATTTATTTACTAGAAAATAGACCCATGTAAATATATTGTATTCATCAACTAAGATAAATACATAATACTTGTCTCCAATGCATCTAGTTTGTGTTGGGCCAAAAAGATCTATATGAACCAACTGTAATACATCAGTAGTTGAGTCTTCAACAACGAATTTAAAACTTGATTTATTTTTCTTTTCATATTGACAAGGATCACAAACATTTGAAGAATCAAATCTATGATCCGGTAGATCCATAACTAGTATATTCATAAAGAGTTTGAATATGTTCCTAAGGTCACAGTGTCCTATCATTCTATGACATAACCATGAATGATCTTCCATAGCATTAAGGCATGGTAGATCTTGGCTCCTAAGGTCTTCTAAGTTTAATGTTTATACATTCTGTTGCCTATTGGCAGAGAGAATAAACAATTCCCTGGAATTTTATACTAAACACTTGTCATTCCTAAAATTCCCAAGGTAACCTTCATCACATAACTAATTTGTGTTGTAAAGTTTGTGCTAAAGACCCTTAACAAATAAAACATTTGAAATCAACATTTTTCCAAGATGTACAATGTTACCAATAATAATAATTTCTCTCATAGCATTATCTCCAAAAGATACTTTTCGTCCTTTTATCTTGATAATCTTTTCAAGGAAATTTATGTTACCAGTCATGTTCTGGGAACATCCACTATCTATCTACCATGTATTTTTGTTGGTACTTTTTTACTTTAATGAAAATAATAGTGTAATACTTTCGAAACCCAAATTTTATTGTATTCGGAAACTTTAGAATGGAAAATTTTAGGAATCCACATTTTCTTTAAAAAATATACTTTATTAAAACCTAAAACTGAGTTTTGTTTAAGGAGAAATTTTTTGCCCAATGCCCACCATAATGACACTTAGTGAAGAATGGAGCACTTTTATTAACAAAATAATTGTTATTAAAATCTGGTTTGGAATTTGAATAACCAAATACTCAATTTTTCATTATAAGTTGAATTTGGGAACACATCTTATCAAAATTTTCCTTACCTATGGTAATGTTTGACAAACACTTACTCAAGGATAATATTTATTAATTTAGTCTAATAACTATGTTTTTATCCTAAAAATAGTAGTTTTAGCACTACAATTATTTTCTAAATCATTTTTCTTGGAAATTAATATTTCTAGATTCTTAAAAAGTTTATCCTTCTCATAATTTACTTCCAAAATTAATTTTATTTTATGTAATTGTGTTATGTGCCTAACAAACAAAATATACAAAAAATTTTATCCCATAGATTTTTATTGGGGTTCACCTTATGTAACTAATAATGAATTGACATGTAATAATCATATGGGTTGTAATGACATGAGATCATTTTTATTCCATTGGTATTTAATAGTTACCCTACAATATTCATGTATTTGATGAATAGATTCTTTATAGATAAAACTAAAAAATTTGTCATACAATCTATTTTAATAATCCATCCCAAATACCATAATACCTTAATACCCAAGCCTCCATTGACATAACCCAAGGGTACTCTTGACCCCCATGGATTGGTGACTAGAATCATTCATCATATAAGATAAAAGAGATAATTAATTTTCCAAAAACTTATAGTGTAGGATAATGATTCAGATTAGTATAGTCAAAATCATCAAAAAGAGACAGAACCAAAAACCATATTGGTATATCAAAACCCAAATAGAATATCATCAATGTACTCAATTTCTAATAATGAAAACTCAACATGCGGAAGGACATGTCACTTCAGGCCCTAATAGATCCAGAACATCCACCTACTTCAAGATGCACTTTACTTTACTTGGACCTGGTTAGAGAAAATGTAAAAACACCCTATGGAAAAGGTATGTTGTGACCTAAAAATACTAGAAAGGTATCACCATGTGTTTCATAATATTATTCCAATATAATAAAAGAAAATATTCTTTTAATTATAATAAAATATGGAATAGAGAAACAATTTAATATTTAAAACAGTACATACTTTTCATTTCAGAATGATGGAAACAATTTAAAACATGTCATAAACACACACATTTGGTAAAATAGTATATATATATACACCACTATTATTGAGTATAGAAGTTTCAAAATCAATAGAATATATAAAACAAAATAGTCAAATAGAGTTCCATGGTCATCTACCCTATGGTTTGATAGTTTCTAGTTTTGGAATTCTCACACATCACATATCAATGATCATGAATAATATTTTTTCACACATCCCTCAAGATTAGGATAAATAAGACTCATCCAAATCCTATCAGGGATAAGTTCTTTTGAATATGGTTTTTGATAGAGTTTTCATCATAAATATATTTCTAGGGTATTACGATCCTAACATGACTCTTCCATATAACACAATAACTTCCCAGGATCATATGTGCTAAATCAATCAATTGGGAAAGTGTAAATCAGTTCATTTTACATAAATCACCATTCACAATATAATTTCCCAGTTTATCTTTTATAAAATCTAATTCAGATTCAAAACCAAATCTTGTATTATTCATTGTTTCATTCATTTTTTTCAAATATAAACAATCATGGGTTTGTATCTATTCAATTAATGCTATTCTATAAAAATGGTTCTCATATCAATTCAAAAATTTCATCAATTTATTATTACACAACAACTACCAATTCCATTGGAATTTTGGATTTTTTGAAAAATTCTATCTAAAATAAATTAAAACCCAAATTTTCATCAAATTTGATTTTTTCAAATTCATTGAATGAAATTTAAAATAATAATAAATTCATTGGTAAATCTATTGGACAAGATTATATGGAACCACCTACATTTAGTCATGGAAACCAACACCCGTAATAGGTCTTGCGAATGACGGATGAAGGAGAAGAATATCATGGACCTCAACCCAAAATAATGATTAAAGAAATTGGAGTTTAGATCCAT
This sequence comes from Viscum album, assembly GCA_963277665.1. Classification (NCBI taxonomy): domain Eukaryota; kingdom Viridiplantae; phylum Streptophyta; class Magnoliopsida; order Santalales; family Viscaceae; genus Viscum; species Viscum album. The sequence continues at coordinate 279,470,612 of OY728164.1, read as the reverse complement.
CAATCCCAAAATGATCTATCAAACCCAATGTTGGAAACCAATATAGATGGGGAAACTACATACCTGGTGAGATACACTTCAACCAACACGATGATCAGTCACCCAACAGATGTTCTGGAGGAAGAGGAGATCACAAAAATTTCCTTGGAAGAGACTATTGGTTGAGATAAGGTAATACCAAATAAATGATATAATAATTTCATCTGAACCACCTACTTAAAACCGAAACTCGTGATTTTACATGGAGAGTAACCCAATTAGACGTCATGTAATTATAGAGTCCACCATATGTGAAAAAACACAACCCCTATTATTTGTTTTTGTGATATTCAAATGGAATGTATATTATACATAGTATGTAACATGTTATGATGTCCACCACTTCCAGGAAATAATTACACATCATGTAACTCCATTACACGGTGCGTAAATCCCTAGAAGAATACATAAGCTGTGTATTTTATGCTGAAAATTCCAACAAATACATGACTTCATAATTTTAGGAATCCCCTCAATTTATTATCGACATTAATGATAAAACAAAAAAGTTAATCCAAGACAATGGTTAAAACATTGCTGGAAAAAAAAGTTATTGGGGTGTTACTACCTCCCCACCATAAAACATTTATCCCCCCAGAAATAATGTCAAGAAGATTCCATATAAAAATGGTGAGGCCAATAATCTATCATTAGGGACCCAAAATCCTATATCTCATGTGAATAAAATTTTTGTCTCCATAGCACTTGGAAAAATGGTATCATCCTCCAATTAAGTACCTTGGTCTCATAATCTACTATCCTAACTTGATGCCCATTCATGAATAAATTGGGATCAACATCAATATCACTCTATCACAAAACATGTAATTGATCAGAACGATACTTTTGTAGCTATAGTATATGGAAAATATTATGTGTCGATGTCAGCTATAGAGGAAGTGTTAAATGTTAGTCCATTATACCCATCTTCTAAAAAACCTCAAAAGGTCCCACAAATCAAAGAGAAACCTTCCCTTGCCTCCCAAGATTTCAATGACCTATATGAGGTGAAACAGTCAAGAACACATTGTCACCAACTAAAAACTAAAAGATTCCATAATGAAAGTCATCATAACTTATACCAGATATGTTTTATCAATATCCTCTGATGAATCAATTGAATCATGGAGTTCCTCTCTTAAAACAAGACCGTTCCTCTTTGGAACTTTCACAGATCACCAACCAAAATAATAGAAATTTACATGTATTCCTATATAAGGTATAAAAAGGATCCATTAAAATCACAGACTGGAAACTATTTTTATATAAAAACTGAACCAATCCCAAATGGTCAACCTAAGATCCACTAAATCTAGGGCACATGAAGAATTTTTATCCTCAAGAATCTATGTAGTGCTCTATATCTGTACATCTATATGTATATGTTAATCCATGAACAAATAAACCTGAGATCCCAATTCCTCTAGAAAGAATATACATAAGTGATATGTAAAATGAGGATCCCTATAAAATACTATAGCATATGGAACTCCATTAAAATAAAAATCTCTCTCACATACAGATTTACCAGCTCCTCAAATTTGGTTGCATCATGAATTGATATAAAGTGAGCTGATTTTATTAGCATATTGATCACAACCCATATCTTATTATTCTTTCCCTAGGTATGTAGATAACCAACCACAATTTCCATAAGAATATCATCCAACATCCATGTCAGAACTGGAAGAAGATAAAGAAAACTCAATGATCTCTGATCATCATCATTAACATGTTGGAAATTATAGCAGCATGAAACTATGTTAGTGATGTCTCATCTCATACAAAACCACCAGAATCATTGTTTTCTATGATAGAACATCTTTGTGGTCCTAGGTTTACAAACCACTATGAAATATGGAGATATCCCATCATAAATTTTCTCATGGATAATGGTACTAAAAACCAATTTTGAACACATAGCATACCATTTATAGAGAACCCCCACACTACAAGAGTCTCCCTATCATAAAGATGCACTCTAATGAAACAGAGTTCAACATAAAAATGTAGATCCTAAAGAACCATCTTGAAGTGAGTGGAGTTCATTTGAATTATGTCTAATATGAATTATGAAACAATGGTCATCAAGTTCCACTCATTTAATGAATCTTTCCTACCCTAGCCCAAATGTTTTCTTTTAAATGAATCAACATTGACATTCCCATTCCCTAGGGTATATGAAATTTTAAAATAAAAAAATATTTCATGAATACCACCCAACAAAAATATCATAGATTAAAATCTTTTTGAGTGAATGATCTTGTGGTTGGAATACATAGTAAACCATTCTCCTAAAAATTAATTCCATTAACTATTAAGTGCACACATCATAGATAAATGATAAAGGTCATGAGATAAAAAATTATAATCATCTAGCCTATGATTCAAAGATCCATAGGAAAAGATTTGATCGGCCTTCCAAAGAACACAACCCAAACTGAAACATGTTGTACCACATAAAGACCACATAGCCCTGCCCAGCCACTAAAAGAGTCAAAACTGGTGGAAATGTCAAAATATATTTCATCTCAATATAATTACTTTGAAATTTATCATACCAAACAAACATTAACGACATCTAGTTAGAGTGTTCATTAGAGAATAAAACATGAAGAAAAAATTTACAAACGAGTGATAATATCCTACTAAAGACATGAAGCTGAAAATCATTAAAACATATATTTTCTCAAGTCATAAAACCATTTATATTCATTGGATCAATTGAAATACCACATTTTGAGACAGTCTGTCCCATCAAATTCACTTCTATAATCCAAAAATTAAATTGTGTTGGATTTTCATAAAGATAATGATTTCTCAAAATTTACAGAAGTACTCCCAAATGATTCCCATGATCCCCATTGAACATTGAGTAAATGAGGATTTCATATGAAAATACCATAATGAACATATCAATATACCCATGGAAAATATTATCCATCAAATACATAAGTATTTCAAGATAATGGTATACCAAATGGAATGCAAAGGTACTCATGATGGGCATACTAGCTCTATTAGGTTGTTATCTGAATGTCATATTCTTTTATTCTCAACTAGTGATAACCATATCATAGATAAATCCCCAAGAACAAATATTCCCATTTTAAATTTTAAAATAAATCATCAACATGTGGAATCATATACTATTTCTTTTTTGTAACATGGTTTTATTTTTTTAATCAACACATAAGAAAGGTGTTTAATCATATTTATTAGAAAATATAATAGGAGCCCCACATAGTGAAACACTCAGACATAAAAAGAAATTTTATACTAGATAATACAACTGTGTCTTCAACCCATTCAGTTTAATTGGTTCCATAAGGTAAGAAGGAAGTAATACCATTTGAGTATTAGGAACTATGTCAATTGAAAACACTACCTCCCTTAATGGTGGTTAACTAGATAAGTCAAATGAAAAAAATGTAAACTCAAGGAAAACTGGGGGAAAATCATAACTAAGATATTCCCACTATAGATAAAATGAAAACATTGTTATTAATTTCACTAAATATAGATAATAAGGACTAGCTCTTCTCGACCATGGGTCCAATTATCCTTGAATGATATGGAACATCCCTAGGGTATAGTAAATGAGATATGTGGAAGTTAACAATCAATTTAGGATTTATTGTAAATGATCCAATCCATCTCAAAAATTAAATAAAGATGTTTCATATTAATAACATGAAAATACCAATAAATCTCGATATCTAATAATTAGAAAACACAAATAGTAGAACAAATACACTTATCTCGATTTTTTTCGAGGGGTGTAATTACATCTATCACATGAGACAAATGATTCATATGAATATTTAAGAAATATCAAAATACATGTAGATATTATTAATTATAATAAACCAGTATCAAATAAATTCGCCACTAAAGATAAAATCTATAGTAATGGTACCTATCACAGTAACTTGATCTGAATATTCCTCCTCTGGAGACTCTTCCACTATGTGAAAGAGCTTCACTACAGATACTTGTTGATTGAAACCCCTTGATATTTAACTATCTAATTACACTATAGTAATTTTTGGAACAAATAATATTTTTCAACTATATTGAGTAGAATGGATATAATATTATTTATACAAGTTTCCTGAATGGACATAAGATCCACATATCTTTGGGCCCTCAGTGAAAACTATTTCAAATTACCAATATTTCCACACTGGAAGAAAGTCAATGGGCTACTTATAGGAACTGCAGGAGGTCTATAATAACCCTACTGTTGTGATCCACCACGAGTCTCATCATGATTTATCCTAGATATATGGGAATTCATAGAACTTATAATTAGCGAAAAATGATATCTTATCAAACCTGACTTACCATCCATGTCAGGTTCGACCATATACTCCCTATCCATGATGTCAACATAAAAAAGTGAGATTCAACTAGAAAACCTGAGAATGAATATATGATGAATGACCCATATTGAATAGTAGGGTCTTCATCTTCTCATTTAATACAATATCAGGTGAAAAATACAAAATCTTCGTAAATTTGTCTGTATATTATATTAGGGTCCTATCACCCTTCTTGAGATTGAGAAACTCCTTTTCTTTAGCTAGAACCACAGACACTGAACAGAACTAGTCAATGAATTGAAATATTAATTAATTCAACTCTAAACCCTCATGATTCATCAACATCAACATAGACTCCCACTATATCATTATATGTCCCTCTAGATTAATGGTAGAACATGTTACCATAATAGATTTTGTATTTTCCAGGAAATAAAATAGAATCTCAATATTTATCAACCCATCCTCAGCCTCTTGAGGATCATTTGAGCCTTGAAACACTAGTGGCTTCTAGTGACAGAACTCCTAATCACAATTTTTGGATTAATCCCAAAAAATTTTCATAGTAAGAACCTAAAAGAAAATGACATCATGTCTCTACCCTAGAGCATAGATAATACGCACAACAACCTCATCAAGATTTGACTTCATGTGTGTATTATCTCATTATATATTTTAATAGATTCATCATGTATCATATCCACACATCTTACTATAAGAAGATTATACACAACATCAACAAACAACATTGAAGAAATCATAATATTACATACATCAATAAATCAAAAAAGATAAATAGGGAAAATTGATATCATAAAATAAGAATAAATGATTTGGATTTCTATCGATCCAAATATGAATCTAGTAAAAGACTAAAAAATAATCCTCAATATGCCTTCCCTAGAGAACCCATCGTAGATTAAGGATAATTATGATGACTTATAGCATGTAACTCCCTCCCAACTCCATCCAAAGTCTCAAAAGATTATTCAAACTACATACTGACATCATGGAAAGATGCTTATCATGCACTGCTGATGCCACCTTTTCATGAATAATCCCAAATACCCTGGTATCATGATACCATTCCTAGAACTAACATAGCCCTAAAAGAATTCCACATCAACATGGGTAGGTTACTATAACCTATCATCATACAATATAAAAGATAAATTAATTTTCCGCAGATATAGAAGAAGATAAATATACATCTCATCAGGCTCAAAAACCGAAAAAGAAGATAGTACCAGAATCCAAATAGGTATTTCATAACCCAAAGAGTACGACATCAATGTCCTCAGTGGTTGATAAGTAAAACTCAATTTTTCAAAGGAAACATCACTCAATGCCCCAATGGATCAGGAACATCCACATCATCTAAGAGGCTCATTACCTTTACTTTGACCAAGTAGGATATAATCTATAAACACTTAAGGAAAAGGTAGGGTGTGAGACAAAAAATATCAGTTTGGTCACACTAATTGTTCCATTATAATAATCGAAAATAATTAAACAAAACATGCTTTAAATTTAAATAAAATTGGTCATGGTGATATAATTTCATATTTAAAACAAAACATGATTTTTATTTCAAAATTATGGGAAACATTTCAAACATGGATTAAATATAAACATTATGTAAAATATTTTATATATATCAATAGGAATGAGTATATAAGTTTCACAATAAATTCCTTTTATAATAAAAAATCATTAAAATGAGTATAATGGTCATTTGGAATGTGGTATAATAGTATATAGTTATGTAATCCTAACACATATCATAACATTGATAATGGTTAATATGTGTACACACATCCCTTAGGACCATATTGAATAGAAATCACCAAAATCCAATTGGGGATACGATCTTACAAACTAGTTTTTTGTTTGATTTTTAATCATCAATCCATTTCTAAAGAATCTCCATCCTAGCATGCTTATCCCAAATATCCATGAAACGCACGGCCAATTGTTGCCTAATGACCGATCAAAGTTGCGGTGCTCTGCTAATGTGTATAGCAGCACTCGGGTCGAATCCTCGACGATGATACTTTGTAATAGTCGTTTGTTTTTAGTTAATTGTATTCTGATTGTGGGGGTTTGTTTGCAGAGATTATGAAATAATTTTTGGATTATGTTTTATTTAATTAATTGATAAAGATTGTGGTGAGTTCATCATTAGGTTAGTTAAGCTTGTGATATCCTTGAGCTTTGCATTATATTGCATTTAAATTAACACCCATGTCACAAGATGATGTTGATTAGAATTCCTAAGTGTTAAGGATTTAAACCAAGCCTTAACTTAACTTAAGGTTATAATCTCAATCAGATCTTATTTATGGTGGTGTATTTATGGTTCCAATAATCCATGGAAACCACATGTTAAACAAAACAAGTCATTAATCCATGACATGTTAAGTCCAACATACACAATATTAATTCAAAGAATATTCATCGAGCAGAAGCTCTCAATCACTTAACATACCTAAATTATAACTCACCCTAATGAGATATTTACTCATCCATTTGGGTGATTAATAATCTGGTTATAATTATTATGATTATAAATTAATAAGAGAAGAAAAATAAAAGGGATAAGAAAAGAGTGGTACGTCGACACACACACACGAACAATGATGATAATTAAAAATGAACTTTCGATTGAATGAGGAAGATAAAGAAGGGAAGGGGATTGAACTGAATTTAAACTATTTTAATAACATAAATATTAAACTATAGAAGTTTGAGGAGAATAAGAGATATTGAAGAATAAACTTTCATTAAAACAGAATTACAAAAGAAAGGACTTACAAAATTACAAAAATGAAGAACACAAAAGTAAGTGAAAACAAAGAGAGGAGGAAAGGTATCTCAAGTGAAAACATGAGTATGTAAGGTCCTCCCAAGCCTTTTTAAATTCTTTGGTCATGCCAATATTTTCTCCTATCTTCTGAAATTCCAACCCCTCTCAATGAGAGAAGGGGAGAGTATTTATAGCCCAAGGAGTGGACTGTTTGCATTCCCAATATGTCCCTCCACTTGAATCGCCAATTTGGCTATTCAGACAGCTGAATCTTCAAATATATCCTTCTTAAAAGTTTTAAACCATAATGTTGGACGACTACGCTCCAAATTTGGAGTCATTTGGACTTACGGATCAAAGGTTATGGCCAGTTTATTAAACAAAGTTAAACTGTCCATTTCAACCCAGTCTTTTTAAAGTCCATAATGTGAAAGGGTTTCTGAATATGAATATGCCTTCAAAACAGAATGGTTTCTTCAAAAAAGTCTGCCGCCTATATCTCCTATTTCACACTGAAAAATCTCAGCTCTATTTGATGCTTATATCATGAGATATGTCATGCATACTATACTGATTTTAATTCTCGGCCAGAATGGTGGGCTGGACTTAAAAGCCTTATTTGGGCCCCTTGTACTTAGATTTGGGCCTTGAAATTTTTATCCAAGATTACATGTAGTGTCCCCCGAATTAGGTAGGACATGTAATGTTTTTGGACTTCTGGATTGAGCCCAGTAAATCAATCTTCAAGGCTGGTCCATTTTGTTCACAGGTTCTTTGGTCTTGTTTGTGAGGACCATATGACCCTTCAAATGGTAGAATTGGCTATTGATACCTTATAATGAAATATTGTATATTGAAAGCATAATACTAAAAAACCAGAACCACAAAATTTGGATTATTATAGTGACAATTATTATTAAAACATTAAACTGACTCAATTGGACTACTTCTAAAAATGCTCAAAAATTATACTTAATATTAAAACATTAATATTTCACACAAATTATGCACATTTCATATAAAATAAGTAAAAGGGGAATATAATAAGTCATTAAAATATTAATAACATCAACTCCCCCACACTTATCTTTGTTCATGTTCTCATGTTCAACAAATATAAAAACATGACAAAATCATTTCCACTCACCAACAAATATTAAAGTTTTGTTTTCTCCAATCAGGGGAGGTTTAGACTATTTCACTCATCCATTTTGAAATCCACCAAAAGTTGTTACAGAAACAATGTTCCAAAACTAATTCATTTTTCCATGGTCTAATTTATAAATGGAGAATATGGACACTCAAAACTCACACCTCTCAAGATGATAAAATTTATTTGTGGAGGTTCACTCTTTCACCAACCAAAAGTGAAAATCTTAGAGTTTGAAAAGAGATCTCATCTTTCAATCCCTATCCAAAGTGCACAAGAATCAAGAGTTATTTTTAAGGGGTTTTTCTGTGGCTATGGGACGGTAGGAATATAATGTCCAAGAGAAAGAATAAGAGGGTTAAAATACCAACATAGAAAAGCAATGCACATTTTTTTTGAAATAAAACATGGAAGGAAATGAAAACACATATTTACAAGGGAATTATTGTGTGAAGAAAGACACAATAGAGGAAGAAAATATGAAGGGGATGAGAAGATTAAATATTTACAAACCACCAAACATCTCCCAATGATATAAGAATATAATGCAAGTGTTCTTTTTTTTTCCTTTTTTTCCTTTGGTTTTTCGAAAGTTGACCTTGAAAAAGATCTCACACTCATATCCCAAACCATGTTTGATATCCTCATGACACTAATTGTAATCGTTATAACAAGATAAAAGGTTGAATAAGATTGATTTTTGACCTACCCAAGACACAACCCATTTTTTCATTTTTTTTGATTTTTTTTGAATTTTGATTTTTTTTGATTTTTTTGAACACTTTTCAATATCATTTGTATAATACATTCCCAAATCCCACTGAATGATAACCTCCCACACCCCACACTAAAATGGATGCTTTACCTCAAGCATATGATAACACACCAGAAAGTAAGGAAATGATACCCAAAAATGAAATCCATTCCCCCCCCCCCACACTTAAATTTCAAAAACTTATGCAATGAAAATCCATGTTGATATTGAGTGGGATAAGGTATTGGGTTTGTAATGTGTCTATCAAAGAAAAGGTTTTCATAGGCTCGAAGGGGATTTCAAAATGAGGATTAATGTAAGGGAAATGGGAGTCTATTTGGCTATTGTGATTTTCATGTGGTTCAGAAAATGCCTCTATCATATTAATGCACACTAAGGTAGGAAATTCAGCTCGAAGGTCTACAAACTCAAGACTCACAAATGGGGGTGAAAAGACACATTTTGAAATGATGGCCATGGGTGGCCTTGGCATGAAAGCAATTGTTTGTTCTCACGGTTTGGGAAAAGCATTTTCCAAATAAAAAATTGAGCATTCAAAATTTGTTAATTTTGACACAAAATTCTTTATCCAATGTCATGATGAAAATACAAAATTTTTGAGATGAAAACATGTCTGTTAACTCCCCAAAATGGTTGGACAAAATTTCAAAACTCGATGGTGAGTAAGCATGACTCTTTTTTTGTTATTTTTTTAAGTAATTGTGTTTTTTTTGGTTTTTTTAGTTTTTAAGGTTTTTTTTTAAAATACACACCCACACAAGAAAGAGAAAAAGAAAGGGTTTGATGAATAAAGTGGAAAAAAATTAAAGAGAGAGAAATATTAAGAAAGAGGTAGAGAGAGGAAGAGATAGAGAGAGTTAAAGGGAAAGAGGTTCCCCCTGGTTTGGATTTTGTGGGTTTCCATCTCCATCCAGTGGTGGGTCTACTGTGGATCCAATGGAAGTAGATGATGATCCAGGATTTTGTGTCCTCTCATAGTGATGCTTCAACCGATGTCCATTTACCGTAAATTTTCTTTTAGAGGAGGGGTCTTGGACTTACACTGCACCAAATTGGTAAATGTTAGTAATAACAAAAGGACCATCCCAACGAGAATTAAGCTTACCTAGGTGAAGTTGAAATCCGAAATTGAAGAGCATTACCTTTTCACCTTCATGAAATACCTTTCTCAGGATGTGTTTGTCATGGAGTACCGTAGCCTTCTCTTTGTACATATTGGAATTCTCATAGGATTCAAGTCGAAGCTCCTCCAGTTCATCCAATTGCAACAATCTTACTTCACCAGATTTTTCAAGATCAAAATCACATGTTTTCACTGCCCAAAATGACTTATGTTGTATTTCAACTAGTAAGTGACATGCTTTACCAAAAACAAGCCGAAAAGGAGACATCCCAATGGGTGTTTTATAAGAAGTTTGATAAGCCCAAAGTGTTTCACCATGTCTTTCAGGCCAGTCTTTTCTGGTGGGTTTTACAATTCTCTCAAGCACCCTTTTCACTTCTCTATTAGAAAGTTCAGCCATTCCATTTGTTCGGGGGTGATATGCAGTTGAAGTTTTATGTACAAACCCATTCTTTTTCAGAAGAGATTCCATGGTTCTATTACAAAAATGGGTTCCTAAGTCACTGATCAAGGAACGTGGTGTGCCAAATCTTTGGAATATGTGGGTCTTTAGGAACTCACTAACAGTATGAGCATCATCCTTCATAGTGGGTTTGGCCTCAACCCACCTTGAAACATAATAGACCGCAAGAAGAATGTAAGAGAATCTATTAGAAGGGGGAAATGGTCCCATGAAATCAATACCCCAAACATCGAAGATTTCACAAAAGATTAAGGGCTTTTGGGGCATTTCATTTCTTTTGGATATTATGCCAAACTTTTGGCATGTGGGACATGATTGACAGAACTCATGTGAGTCTTTGAAGAGGGAAGGCCAGAAGAATCCAGAGTCTAAGACCTTTCGGGAGGTCCTTTGTGGTCCAAAGTGGCCACCACCAGGTATTGAGTGATAGAATTCTAAGATGGAAGAATATTCATCTTCATCAACACATCTCCTAATTACCATGTCTGCCCCAGTTTTCCAAAGTTTATTTTCTTCCCAAAAATAGTATTTTGAATCACTTTTCAACTTCATTTTTTGTTCTTTTGAAAAATATTCAGGAAAAACACCAGAAACCAAGTAATTTACAATTGGTGCATACCATGGTAGTTTTGGAGTGAGAGATGAAAGGTGATCAATTGGAAATTCAGGATTAATGATTTCAGAATGAGAAGAATTAGGAATTCTACTCATGTGATCAGCCACGAGGTTTTCTTTTCTAGGTCTATCTTTGATTTCAAGGTCAAACTCTTGGAGAATTAGAATCCATCTTACTAGCCTTGGTTTGGAATCACTTTTCTTGAGTAAGAACTTAATAGTAGAATGGTCTGTGAAGATGATGATTTTGGCACCTAAGAGATAGGGCCGAAATTTATCTAAGGCATAAACCACAGCTAAAAGTTCCTTTTCAGTCACAGTGTAGTGAGATTGAGTTTCATCCAATGTTTTTGAGGCATAATAGATGACATGAGGAATTTTTTCTCTTCATTGACCAAGAACATCCCCAACAGCTCTATCAGAAGCATCACACATTAACTCCAAGGGTAACGACCAATCTGGGGGTTGGATTATCGGGGCAGATGTAAGAGCAGTTTTGAGTTCAATGAAGGCTCTCTTGCAAACCTCATCAAAATGGAAGGTGACATCATTTTGGAGCAACCGAGTGAGTGGGAGGGAAATCCTACTGATGTTATGGATGAATCTCCGATAGAAACCGTCTTGACCGAGGAATGAACGGATGTCACGAACAGAAGTGGGTGGAGGAAGTGATTGGATCACTTCAATTTTGGCAGGATCGACTTCAATACAATCTTTTGAAACTATGTTCCGTAGAACAATCCCATTTGAAACCATGAAGTGACATTTTTCAAAATTTAACAAAAGGTTTCACTTGACACACTTTTGGAGGACAAGAGAGAGTGAATTCAAACAAGATTCAAATGACTCACCATAAATGGTGAAGTCATCCATAAAGACTTCCATGCAGTGTTCAATGAATTCAGAGAAGATACTCATCATACACCTCTGGAATGTTGTAAGAGCATTGCAAAGTCCAAAAGTAATTCTTCTATATGCATATGTTCCAAAGGGGCATGTGAAAGTAGTCTTTTCTTGGTCCTGAGGTGAGATTGGGATTTAAAAATAGCCGGTGTATCCATAAAGGAAGCAATAGTGTGACTTTCCGGCTAATATTTCAAGCATTTGATCAAGGAATGGAATAGGGTAGTGATCTTTTCATGTTTCAGCATTCAATTTTCGATAATCGATGCATACACGCCATTTGTTCTTCACTTGAGTTGTGACTACCTCTCCATGTTCATTTGTGACAACAGTTATCCGACCCTTCTTAGGTACAACTTTAATTGGACTAACCCATTCACTATCAGAAATTGGGTAGATAATACCAGCTTGAAGAAGCTTGGTGATCTCTTCCCTAACTACCTCAAGGATGAGTGGATTGAGTCTTATTTGTGGTTGTCTAATTGGTTTGGATGATTCCTCGAGAAGGATGTGATGCATTGAAAGGGCAGGGTTGATTCCTGGTATGTCATCTAGGGTCCAACCTAAGGCCTTTTTGTTTTCCTCTAACACTTGAACAAGTTTGGACTCCTCTGTTTCAGTAAGTGTGGTAGAGATAATGACAGGATATGAGTGATTATGGAAGAGGAATTCATATTTCAGGTGTGCAGGAAGAGGTTTCAGATCAATCTCATCTTTCAGTTTTGGGCTAGACAACTTTGAAATGGAGGAAGGGACTTCAGTTTCTTCAGATTCATTTTTCTCAACACTGTCCAAGGTGGAGAAGTAGAGATCAGAGTTGCTGTGGGATTCAAGAGAGTATTCAAGTTCATCTAGATTGATGGAGTCTATGAATTAGAGGTCCACATCAACTTCACCATTTATGACATTGTTAATCATGGTGCAGATTTCACAAAATCTTATCTCTTTAGAATAGAATGAACATGATGTAATGGTGTTCAATTTACTCTTATAAGTGTCCTCAGATGCTTGGATTGAGAATGTAGAGTGATCCTCAGATGGGTATCACATGGCTTGGAAAATTTTGAACTTGACCAGTTGGTCACCGAATTCCATGGATAAGATGCCTGAATGGACATCAATCTTGGTTCTCTCAGTCATGAGGAATGGTCTTCCTAGAATTAGGGGAGATCGAGAAGAGTTCGTCTCACCTTCCATGTCAAGGACATTGAAATCAGCAGGGAAGATAAGATCATTGACTCAGACAAGGACATCCTCAATTATTCCCTCAGGACTGGCTGTGTTTCGATTGACTAACTGAATGACAACACCCATTGGGTGCAAGGGACCTAGACCAAGGTTAGAGAAGATGGATTTGGGCATGACATTAATTGAGGCTCCTAGGTCTATGAGTGCATCATCAAAGTTGGAACTTCCAATTTGGCATGGGACTGTAAAGGTCCCTGGATCTTTGCACTTTATGGGAATAGACTGCTGGGTGGAAACATTTTCGAAAGTCCTAAGTTTCCTCTTATGGGTACACAACTCCTTGATAAACTTTGCATACTTAGGAATTTGTTTTATGGAATCTAAGAGGGGAATGTTGACTTCAACACGTGTAAACATGTCGAGCATTTTAGGATCAGGTTCAAAGGACTTCCTTGGTTTAGAGACATCTTGAGGAAAAGGAATTGGATTCCTAAGTGGAATGGAAGGAGGTGAGGGAATGGATTTAGATTCCTTTTCAATTTTCTTTTTCTTTTTATTTTCTAGGTCAACATTTAATGGAGGGTTTGAGGATTTATCTTGAGGCATAGCAAGTTGCTTTCCTGATCTAAGTGCAATTGCACTTACATTACCCTTGGGGTTGGGTAATGGTTGAGCTAGGAGTTGGGAAGAATTTGATTGTTGTTGCTGGCTCAGGTGGGATGCAAGTTGACCTATTTGAGTTTCAATGTTTTTAAGGCTAGAACGGGTGAAGGAGGAAAGATCTTCAACAGCACGTTCCCATGGTTTCTTGGAAGAAGAGGCTGGTCCCAAATTGGGATTTCCTTGATTTGGGTTCTTGAGAAATCGATTTTATTGGGTTGGGAATTGGGAAGGCTCATTCGGATAGTGGAATCCAGGAGGAGGATTGTTCCTTTGAGGTTGAGGAACAAAAGGATAAGGTTGATGGAAGTTACCACCAACTTGACCATATTGGAATTGGTTTGGGTTTTGAGGAGGGAATTGAGGGGGGTGAGATATGGGATTACCATACCTAAGGCCTTGGTTATAGGAAGAAGAGAAAGGCTCAGAGTGAGGTTGGTTGAAGTTTCTAAATAACTGACCTGATTGTTGAGGGTTGGGGTTCCGCTGAGCGTATGCTACATTGAGCTCCATTGGTCCGGATGAATCAGATTGATCCTCTTGAAGTTGTGGACATGTGTCTGTTGGATGAGATGGGGAGCTACAAATTCTACAATTCTTGATAGGTCCAGGGAATAGTGACTGTGGAGAAGATGAGGTTAGGGATTTGGTAGCCACCTCTAGTTGACGAACAAGACCTGTAAGTTCACTCATCCACTCAGTCATCTTGTTAGGCTCTATGGATTGATTATCTTGGGCCTGTTTGACTTGAGCATGTGCTCGAGTATGGAATTGTTGTGTGTTTTCAGCCATGTTACTTATGATATCTCTTGCAGCTGCAGGAGTTTTATCAACAAGAGCACCGCCACTTGCGACATCTATGAGAGTTCTCTCCATAGCCAATAACCCCTCATAGAAGTATTGGATCAAGAGTTGGTCAGGGATTTGATGGTGTGGGAAGGTTGAAACAATCTTTTTGAACCTCTCCCAGTACTCATGGAGTGATTCATTTGGGAATTGACGGATACCACTTATTTCCTTTCGGATGGAAGCGGTAAGAGAAGCAGGAAAGAATTTTTCTAGAAAGAGATGCTTAATGTCATTCCATGTAGTTATGGAACCAGGAGGGAGGTAGTAGATCCATGACTTGGCAGAGTCAGCTAGGGAGAAAGGGAATGCTCGGAGTTTGATTTGTTCTTCAGAAACCCCTTGAGGCTTCATGGTAGAGCACACCACATGGAACTCTTTGAGATGTAGATGCAGATCCTCACCAGCTAGGCCATGGAAATGAGGTAGAAGATGAATCAAACCCGATTTGAGTTCGAAGTCAGCCTCTATGTTTGGATATTGAATACCAAGGGGTTGGTAATTCATATCAGGGGAAGCAAGTTCTTTCAATGTTTGTTCCCTAGGATTGGCCATATTGAATTCAATTGGTAGGGAAATGATTGGTTCTTGGGTGATTTGGTTATCCCTAATGGTCCTCCTAAGTCGATGAAGAGTTCTATAAATTTAAGGGTCAAACAATCCTAGGGATTGTTTGGGAGGATACGGGGCATTCAGAGAGATTTAGAAAGGATGAGGAAGGTGAGTTTTTCTTTGTATTTTTTAGTTTATAATTTTTAAGAGGAAGACGGGTTTTTCTTTGTGTTTTTTTTTCAATTTTTTTTAAAAAAATTGTTGTTTTGGTTTTTTGACAATAACCAGAAAATAATGACTACTTAAAGCACCATCCCCGGCAACGGCGCCATTTGAAACGCACGTCCGATTGTCGTCTATCGACCGATCAAAGTTCCGGTGCTCTGCTAATGTGTATAGCAGCACTCGGGTCAAATACTCGACGATGATACTTTGTAACAGTCGTTTGTTTTTAGTTAATTGTATTCTGATTGGGGGGTTTGTTTGCAGAGCTTATGAAATAATTTATGGATGATGTTTGATTTAACAAATTGATAAAGATTTGGGTGAGTTCATCATTAGGTTAGTTAAGCTTGTGATATCCTTGAGCTTTTCTTTATATTGCATTTAAATTAACACCCATGTCACAAGATGATGTTGATTAGAATTCCTAAGTGTTAAGGCTTTAAACCAAGCCTTAACTTAACTAAAGGTTATAATCTCAATTAGATCTTATTTATGGTGGTGTATTTATGGTTCCAATAATCCATAAAAACCACATGTCAAACAAAATGAGTCATTAATCAATGACATGTTAAGTCCAACATACACAATGTTAATTCAAAGAATATTCATCGAGCAGAAGCTCTAAATCACTTAACATACCTAAATTATAACTCACCACAATGAGAGATTTACTCAGCCATTTTGATGATTAATAATCTGGTTATAATGATTATGATTATAAATTAATAAGAGAATAAAAAGAAAGGGATAAGAAAAGAGTGGTACATCGACACACACACACAAACAATGATGATAATTAAAAACGAACTTTAGATTGAATGAGGAAGATAAAGAAGGGAAGGGGATTGAACTGAATTTAAACTATTTTAATAAAATAAATATTAAAATACAGAAGGTGGAGGAGAATAAGAGATATTGAAGAAGAAACTTTCATTAAAACATAATTACAAAAGAAAGGACTTACAAAATTACAAAAATGAAGAACACAAAAGTAAGTGAAAACAAAGAGAGGAGGAAAGGTATCTCAAGTGAAAACTTGAGTATGGAAGGTACTACCAAGACTTTTTCAAGGCTTTGGTCGTGCCAATATGTTCTCCTCTCTTCTGAAATTCCAACCCCTTCCAAGGAGAGAAGGGGAGTGTATTTATAGCCCAAGGAGTGGACTGTTTGCATTCCCAATCTGTCCCTCCACATGAATCACCAATTTAGCTATTCAGAAAGCCGAATCTTCACAGATATCCTTCTTGAAAGTTTTAGAAAATAATTTTGGACGACTACTCTCAAAATTTGGAGTCATTTGGACTTACAGATCAAAATTTATGTCTGGTTGATTTAACAAAGTTAAACTGTCCATTTCAATCCAGTATTGTTGAAGTCCATAATGTGAAAGGGTTTTTGAATATGAATATGCCTTCAAATCCGAATGGTGTATTCAAAAAAGTCGGCCGCCTATATCTCCTATTTCACACTGAAAAATCTCAGATCTATTTGATGCTTACATCATGATATATTTCATGCATACTATACTGAATTTAATTCTCGTCCAGAATGGTGGTCTGGACTTCAAAGCTTTATTTGGTCCCCTTGTACTTAGATTTGGGTCTTGAAATTTTCATCCGAGATGACATGTAGTGTCCCACAAATTATGGTGGAGAGTTAATGTTTTTGGACTTCTGGATTGAGCCCAGTAAATCAATCTTCAAGGCTGGTCCAGTTTGTTCACATGTTCTTTGGTCTTGTTTGTGAGGACCATATGACCCTTCAAATGGTAGAATTGGCTCATGGTACCTTCTAATGAAATGTTTTATATTTAAAGGATAATCCTACAAAACAAGAACCACACAATTTTTATCAGTATAGTGACAGTTATTATTAAAACATTAAACTGACTCAATTTGACTACTTCTAAAAATGCTCAAAAATTATACTTAATATTAAAACATTAATATTTCACACAAATTATGCACATTTTATATAAAATAAGTAAAGGGGGAATATAATAAGTCATGAAAATATTAATAACATCAATCCCACTAACTACCCAAGCTCCCATGTCCTCAACCTATCAATTAGAAAATTCAAAATAATTTCATTTCCTATAAATAATGATCCAATATTAAATTACCCAATTTCCTATTTCAAAATTCCAATTCACATTCAAAACCAAATCATGGGTTTTCCGACATTCCATTCCATTTCCAAGTAAGATAAATCATAGGTTTTCATTAATCCAATATAATCCATTTCACAAAAATAAATATAAAATCAATTCAAAAATTCCGTCAATTTCGAATTATTCCCCAAATTCTGACTCCCTTAGAATTGTGTGATTTTACCAAAATTCGATGGCAACTAAATTTAAATACCAATTTTAAATTATTTTTTTTTAAAAATTAATTGATATAAATTTTAAAAAATAATAAATTCAAGGATATTTAAATTCTAAAAATAATAAATGAAACAACCTACCTTTATTTACAAAATTAATGAAATGCAACGGGGCTCACCAAAGAAGGAAAATGAGGGGAATATCTAGAAACCAGACCTTGAATCATGATTCACCAACACAGCATTTAGATCCATCATTCCCAAGATGATATATCAATCCTCAATGAGGAAAGAGAGTGAGATGGGGAACCACATACCCAGAGATATGTACCACAACCAAAGTGATGATCAATCACCAAACAGATGATATAGAGGATGAATAAATCACCAAAATTGTCTAGGAAGAGAATCTTTGTAAATAAAATGTACATAAAATAGAATAAAATAAAATATTCATCCAAACTACCAATATAAAATTAACACTAAGGATTTTTCATGATGTGTAATCCAATTAAAAGTTGTGTAGTTTTCATGAACCATATATACTGAAAAACAAATCACCTTTTATTAAATAAATGATTTTCAATATTTAAAAGGAGTGTGAGCTTTACACGGTGTGTAATCTTGAATATTGTGAGCTCTTTTCACAGAATCTTCTAGGAAATGATTAAATGATGTGTAACTCCATTAAAAGGTGTATAAATACCTAGAAGTCTACAAAAACTATAGTTTTTATGCTAAGAATTCCAAAAAATCCGAGACTTCACCATTAAATGTATCCACCAAATTCTTTCTCATCATTACTAAACTAACAAAAATGGGAAAGTGAAACAAAATTTGTAAAATAACTAACTAAATGGTAATGGGGGTTATTTTTATTATGATAGTCTCATTATCATCATGGGAAGGTAGGAAAATGTAGTAAAATTAATGATTGTGCTTGTGAAAAAACATAAGAAGAGGATGTATGTTATCCTTTACATGTTTGACTTTTGGATGCAACAAGTATAATTGTAGGGGAATGTCACCATAAGTGATGGAATTTTTTTAGAACCACTAAAGGAATATGGAATTTTTAATTGGTATATACCAAACATCTTCCAAGTAATATACATCCTTCTTATAATAGATGGTAACTAAAAATGATTTTGGAGAAATTTATCATGATTTTCTATCCTACTTACTCTGTTTACACACAAAGTGTTAAAATATATTTAGATAAAATAATGCGAGGAATGATTTAAGGAGATCAAAAAGATTCTAATAATTATGGCTGTAATCAAACTACCATTATATGAGGATGTATTCGTGATATATAGTGATTATTTAAAGAAAGGTTTATTTTGGGATCTTAAGAAGAATAATGATTTTATATCCTATTCTTTACGATAATTAATGCTCAATGAGCATAATTACCTGATGCATGATTCAATGTTAACATCAATGATCATATAATTTATGATTTTGTTACATGGACTATATGGTGAAAAGTGTGAAATATATATAGAAAATAAGAGTATAAATTATATATTAAAATATAAATATCACAACATGAATCAACAATGATGGTTAAATATGATCAAGGACTTTGATTTGTGTATTACCTACTATCTGGGAAATGGGAATAATATAGATGATTCTTTTGTATAAAAAACATGTCACATTATCAATGGTGAATATTTGGAAAGACCATACCTTCATGGATATTCAACAAATATATTTATATATCATAATAACATGGAAGACATCTAATCTTTCAAAAATTATTTCTAAACATTCTTTCCATGAGACTATCAATGAGGATAAAAGGGATGATGTGGAGTGTCAATAAAATTTTCTATAATCCAAGGAATAAAAATTTAATGAATTCCACATGATTAAAGATGATTTTATTCAGTCTATGAATATAATTTTGGTTCATTTATCACATTCTATAAATAAGTTACTATTGGCTAATTCCTAATGCTCATATTTCTCAATCCATCATTGTAGTACTAAGATGTACATTGATCATTGATTCCGCATATATTAAGAAAACAAAAATATGTATATTTTGGAGCATAAAAAAATCTCTTGGTATTACAATAATTTAATGAAAAGTTATATAAGTATAAGAGGATGATGGAACCATTTTTTATACCTACATGTAAATGGGAGAAAATCACCATGGACTTTTTCACTGGTCTCCTAAATATTTCTGAATAAAGAAATGACAATATGATTTTGGGGGGTTATACTCACAAACACTACCCACTTAATCTCTATTCTAGATTATTTCTCTCTTGAACAACTTACAATGATATAAATAAAATAAGGGGTGGAGTTTCATAGGGTTCCACTTTTGATTATTTTTTATCATGAACTATAGTTCACCAAAAAATTCCGAAGAAGACATATATATGATCTGAATACTAATTTTAATTTCACTATGTCCTATCACTCAAAATGGATAGATAATATGAAAGTACCCTTTAGACACTCGAGGACATGTGGACAACCTTCTTAGTATAATTTTATGGAGGAAGGTGTCAATATATCCCATTGGATGAGTTCTAATAACAAAATTGATTTCAATCATGTACTCAAATAACTATATATAAGGATTATTATGGGATGAAATGTACTACTCTTATATGTTATGATAGATTTATTAAAAAAAATTACATGGTCCAAATTTTATGTAATAAAAGTCATAGAATGATCAATCCATCCAAAAACATGTTAAAGATATGCATAGTTGGTATAAGAGCTATACTAACAACCATCGAATGGAAAATGATTTTGAATATGGATATAAGTATTTCTTTCAATATCACCATTGAAGAGATTCATATGGTTTGAAAATATTAGAATTATTATCCTATAGTACATTATCCCCTTTTATATCCTTAATCTGATAGGGGCAGTGGATATTAGAAGTCACTTTCAATAAACCAGTCTCAATTTCATGATCTATTCTCCATATCATTCTTAAAGAAGTACATACAAAATCTATCACATGTATTGAATCTATAAGTGGTGAAATGATTACATGACCTCACTTATGAGGAGTATCAATTGATGATCATATACAATAGATACAATGTTATATAAAACAAGATAAGTAATCTTGTAAATGTGAAACTACAAACCATAAACCTAAATATGTGACACGGAAACATGATGAAACAACAAAGTAGATTTTCCCTCATCTATAATCAACTGAGAATATGAGTTGAAATTTTAGGGATGAAATTTCTAAAGGGGGGAGAATATAGCAACCAAAACATTATATATTATATTAGTTTCTTGAATAAATATGTGTTATATTATATTATATAGTATTATACAAATAAAACAAAAAAACCCAGAAACACTATTTCATTAATGGATATCAATACATTAGTCAAAAACTGAACCCATAAAAATAAAAAATACTATAATTGAAAAAAATAGAAAATATAAAAAGTAGAAAAAGATAATTTATATCATTAAAATCTTGTAGAATCATTTCCCTCATTCACAGTAATATAGAAAAGGAAAAAATATTAGTAAAACAATCTATATTTTAGAAAATAAAAATATAGAACCATGAGATCAATTATTGGGAATGATATATATATATATATATAGTAATGAATGAGTATTTTTAGGATGCAATGTGACTATTTGAATAATAATGTATCCACTATGAATATTAACTAGAACATTGGAAATATCAATTTGACCTCAAAAAGTTAATTAAAATATAAATAATTTTCAATATGTGAAATTATGAATATAATAATATCATCAAATAAAATTCAAGACTAAAAACACATAGAAATCATAAATACGTTTCTAATAAACACTGTTTTAATGTATTTACTAAAAAACAAAACTATTATGTTCATAATTAATAAAACCACTTTATAAATATATTTAAAAAAATGGAATTTAATTTTTATAATCTTCATTTATATATTTTCTATGGGTGATTTTTTGATACTTTTATAAATATGCAATTTTTATGGGAATTGTAAAAATACATTTTTTTATTATATGCATGTTTTTTTACAAAATAATTATGTAATAATGAGTTAATATATATTTATTTAATTATATAGACCAAAAATAATTTTAATTAGATGAAAATTTAATTAAAAAAATAAACTATATTTTGAAACATAAAATGTAATTTCTAATGTCTAAAACTCTAAAGGGTCCCATTAAATAATTTTTTTTCATTTTTATCCATTAATTTTAAATAATATAATAAAATAAAATAATAAAGTTGTTAAAAGACCTAGAATAATGTAATTTTATTCAACTATATTTAATAATGTTAAAAATATTACTATTGAGTGTTTTACCTTGGATATAGTTTTTTTTCAACATTTAATCGTTAAAATACACCTCTCCTCAAGTATAAATAAACCCCCACCCTGCCCTTGGGAAAAATTTTAGAGTCTTATAAAATGTAAATATCTCTCTAAAATACCTATATTACCCCCCTTAGGTATTTTCTAGATTTATTCAAATCCTAGAATTCAAGGAGCTTATTGTAGTACAAAAGAAGAAACCATGAGAATTAGGTAAGTTTTCAACTATCTTTATTCTCATTTTACTCTTATCTTCCCCATATTATAAATTCATTCTAAAACCAAACCATATGAAATTATTTAATTAGTGTCCTAAAATTATATTAATAATTTTAACATATTTTAATTATTATATTTATGTTGTATTTATATTTCATGATTCACTTCCTTCTCTTCTAACAATGTCCCCTCATTGTTCGGTTAAATGCCTAAGAGGAAATTACCAAGAATATGTTTATCACCTCCTTCATGGACTAATATTATGAATAATTTATAATACATAGATATATATTTATATTTATTTTTAATAATATAGACGTAATTTTAATTATGTATAAATTACAGTGAAAAAAGTGAAATTAAATCAAAATACGATAATTTACCCAAGTAATGACATAAAAAAAATTCATTTTTAATAAAGATTATTATAAGATATAATCTAATAATTATAATTTTTCAATGGTGACATAAATTAATATAATTATTTTCTATTTTAATGTGGTCAAAATATGTTTATTATGCAAGTGTTGTAAACAAGATGAAACATAATATGATTTATGGAATGGGGTTTCCAAAACCCAACTCCTCCTTTTTGGTTAATCTACTCATTAACATTATTTGTGTTATGTATTATCCTATTTTGTCCTTAAAATTTCAATTCTCTATTTTTTACCATTTTTTTGTTAATACATGTTTATAACGTCTAAAAATGTTTTCTAAGAAAGTCAAAAATATTTTTCAAAATTACAGTATTTTATAAAACGTTTTTGTGACTCCTCTTGGGTTATTTTCTTCTCTACACAATCATGATGATGTTTTATGTTAAAATTTAATATACCATTTTAATTTGGGAACACTAATGGTTATCCATGAAGGAAATCTCTAAAAACCTTTTATGAAATCCATTTTATTCCATGGGATTATTTAATGGTTATTATTGTTATATGATATCATTCCATGTGGAATTCATGATTATGATAGTTTTATTATGTGATTGGTAGGTCCTTAATTATATATACCTCAATGAATTGGAAAATGTGATATATCTCATGAGATTATGTGTATTATGAATGAACACGATTCTTGATTTTATCATAGTTACTAATTTATGATTTATGTGCATATATTATATGTGAACATGATTCTAGATTTTCTCAAAAACATGTGTGGTATTTTTTCAACTATATTATGTTGTTCCATTATTATATATATTCCAAATTCCATGCCATGTTCAAATGATTCCCTCATTCATATTATAACGACAAAATTCTTATGATATGATGATTATGATTGTGATCATCCATGTTCTACTAAATAATGTATCATATTCCTTGTACGGTATTCCTCCCCATACCAAGATTTTATCTCATCCCTTTCATGGATGTATGTCCTCAATATAATACATTTTCTAAAGAAAACATGATATATTTTAGGAGGATATATATGAAGGGTATAAATAATTTTTCTAATTTAGTATCAATAATTTATATATAAACCAAATGTGAAAAAGATACTAATCGTGTACGTAGTTTAATATATTAAAATTATTTTACATATCATAAAAATGATGTAAAATCATATAATAAAAATTTATATGACTATATTATGAGTTCACTGTAATATCATTCAATGCGATTAAATCTCTTTCTATATTAATGGTAATGATGAATATGGTGTTTGAAGAGTTTTTAGACTAGTTAATAGTGGTTTACATCGATGATATACTTGTATAATATTTATATGGGGATGATAACACATATAATATATAGGTAGTTTTAGGATTTCTTCATCATCCGTGTCTATTTTAAAAGTTCATGAATTGTGGGTTTTGGGATCACGATGTTAATTTTCTGGTGTATATTGTATACTAGTGTGATATAGTAAGGTATTATTAAAAGTTCTTGGTGGTTCTTTATTTGGACACACATAAGAATATTGTATATATGTCTATTTTCCATTTTGTAATATTCTATTATTGAGGTTCATTCCCAACATCATTCGGATAGCAACACATTTGATATTCATGATAAAAAAGTATCATGTGTTCTTGTGGGCATACTGTTTCCCCATGGATAAGTAGGTCAGTGCCCCATTTCATCATTTTTTAGTAGTTGGACTCTAGTTATTTGTTCTATGTAATACTTAACATCTTGTATTTGGTAATGTAATGATGAAATAGAGAGAAATCATTTATTATGGGTCTTAAAAGTTATATCCGAAAAAAATGTAACAATTCAAGCCATGATCTTGAGCGAGAGGTAGCATTGCATTCCTTGTTATTTTGCTATCATTAACTCATCAGTGAATGATTTTAGTTTTTCAGTATATAGAATTTCATGATGTACATATTTTTTCAACATGATCATACCATATAACAACTATAGTGGATAGAATTATTAGCATCATATAAAATAATGAAAAAGATGTATTTTTTATTGATAGTCTATTTTTGGTTTCCTCAAATGAATCATTTAGTGATATAGTTCATATCCCAATGTTTAGACTTCTAGAAGGTGAAGGTTGAGTAATATGTTTTGAGTGGTTTGTAGCTACCGTTAGATATTCCTCACTAGTTATTAGAGGAAACATCAATGAAATTTCTTATTGCATAAACATATTATAAAGGGGTATATCATTCCATATTGGTGATAGTAGTCCATTTGAACAAATGAACACAGTTTATTGTCATCAAGGATTTATGTTGAGTAGAGGTCTTTCCAATGTAGTATGTAGTGGATGTGGTAAGACATCAGAGATTCCAAAAGAAAATTATCTTTTATCATGATCCTTATTTAACCTAGAAGGTATAAAGATGAATTTAAATTTAATTTGAATGTTATTAGTACCATAGAACTACTTTTCATTTGATGATGGGATGCTAGAAAAAGTGGCCCATCTACACTCTTAAAGACATGTTGCATGCTTGTTCCATGAATGTTAGAGTTTTTTGGGTGAGTAACCTACCATTAGTTGATTTATATTTCAAACATTTATATGTAACCATTTTAAGATTTGTATTTCTAACCATTCCATACACCTTTATACTAGTATGAGGTCATAGATTCATCAATTCCATAGAAATAACTAGTGAATAACATGATTTAGATGGTCTTAGTGATTTTCAAAATGATAAAGAAGTTATATGATCAAAATAAGTCCAATTTAAACTATAGGATGAGACCTATGGAGCTCAAAATTGAATATAATGTGATCGTGAAGGTGAATCCTCATCATGAGTGGTGAAAAAGTGGTTGTGGGAATAAACATTCAACCCAAATTTTGTAGTCTAGTCAAGGTGTTGGTGTGTTTTTGTGTCATCAAATATAAGACATCTCCTTCACTGTAGATGAATTCGTTTCATAATTCCATTAAGGTGTCACATATTTGAATCTATGTTTATAATGAATACCAAATCATTTAATAGGGTGATATCATTAATAATAAGTATGATACATTAATGTAGTCACCTGTGGTAATCCTGGACTACTAAGAGAAAGTGTTTCATGGCTATGTTATTTAATTATTTTGTATCACATGGAAACATTTTTGGCCTAGAGGATAGAATCTATAAATGTGAGTTGTGGATACATGATAATTGTCACAATATTTTTTATACTTATTCCTTATTATGTAATGATGATTTGGATGTTTTGAAGTTATCTATCTTATGAGACCATTTGTTATACCATTATACCTTTTCTTATGGAGTTTCTCTTGTTGGAGTGGTATCTTCCATGGGATATAGTTTCATAGTATTGAAGCTTGTTTCTATAAGTTGGATGTTTTTTTCATTTGAGGGAAAAAATCTTGAGTCTATCTCATGATGTTTTTATTCATATGACAATTTGTCATTCCCTTATATATAGGTTTGGTTTTAATTTCTCTAATGGTTGAATTGTTTGTTAGGTATATAATGTAAGTAAAAATATCATTTGATTAAATTAATTTTTATGTTTATAAAGTACAAGGTTCTTGGGTAAAATGTAGAGTATGTTTGTTAGACTTTGGTAGCTGAATGATTAATATATTAGAAATTCGCGACATGAATTTTAGTTCACAACATGTGTGAGTAGTTTGTGGCCTTAATGTTTATTCACAACATGGGTATGTGTATTTTTTAGAGTGAAACATAGGATGCGAACTATAAATTAATGAAATGAATGTATGAGGTGTTCAAATTTGTTAATCTTTCTCCAAAACCTCATGACATAAAAATGTATTTATCACTTGAATTAATCATATGTTTTTAGATCAAGGGAACATATTATTCATGATTCATTTTTCTTCATGGTATCTACCAAGGATTTCAATTTTTACATCTGTAGTTCCCTTTTTATAGTTGTTTCAATTGTATGAAACTAATTGGGTTAGTTGTGATCATTTATCTCTATTATGAGTATGATGTTTTAGACTATTATCTTTGCTCTCATTCGTCATGTTCCTCTTATAGGGGTCTACCCCCCTTTGGTGTGTATGATATACCAACAATTCTTCTCACAACCCTTTAGAAAATTAGAGGTGCTCCTCAGGTGTCTTAAGTCCATTCCCTCATTGTTATCTCAGAAGGGTACCTTAGGGGGTATGGGTCATGAATGTGGAAGTGATCTCCTTTTATAAGTGAAGAAAATGGAATTTTTGAAAATACCGATTACATTTTCAATGATGGAATTCCACTATTATATTTAATAGATCTAGATGTATGGAATACATATTTTTAGCATGATCTAATGTCACAGAGTAATGTAGGATTATTTTTCACACACATTTCCAACACGTTTCATGTTTAATATCTCTAATTTTTTTTCATGTTATAATTTTGGTTTGTTACTTTAATAACTTGACCCAAATAATGTAAATTATAATTTATTAAAAATTTATTGTTACCCCACTTACAAAATATTTTTTTATTGAACCTTAATTTACAGTCCATATAATATAATTCATTTAATTAATATGTTTAAGTTAATTTTTATACTAAGACATATAATATTTACGAAAACTATTTTGGTGGAAATTTTTTTAAACATAAAGTGTTAAAAATATTTTATAAAATTTATTAAAAATGAAATGGGTGATAGTATATTTTTGGTTATTTCAAAAATATATATCAATTTCATTATATAAAATAGGTCCATTTAATTAATTAGCTAAAAAGTACCAAACATTAATAAAAAAAATTAAATAACACTTTCATTATTGTCATACTCATTAACATTAATCTTAGTACTCATACATTTATCAACAAAAATTAAAAGGTAATTATTAAATAATATAGTCATCTTGATATAAAATATTAAAATAATTTTATTAGATTTAATTCCTACAATTTATGAAAACTAATTTTTAATATATGTGAATAAAAAAAGTTTTTATAGAAAAGTATTTCTTATGTCTCCAAAATGATTAATATGGGTTTTAAAAATTAAATATATTATTTTACAATAATTTATGATAATTGGTTCATATATGATTTATATATAAAAAAGGGTAAAAAACTTCATTATTCATTCTAGTATTATGACAATTTCTTAAAAGATACAATATTAGAAAAATTGTAATATCTTATCTTATTCACCTGATTTGTTTTTTCAAAACTCTAAAACATTAACCGTATGTTAATTTTGAAATGAATAATTAATAAAAAAATTCATATAAAAAAATTAAAATTCTTAAATTTATAAGTTTAGTTTAAAAAAATACAATATATAATACAAACAACATTTATTTAAAAAATCCAGTTCGATTTTTTTTAATTTTCATAGCCATATTTTTTAAGAAATAATATTTGATTAAAATATTTTTTATTAATATAGGTTTTATTATTGAATTTTCTTAATAATATCCATTAATCATGTCATGGTTTATTTTATATCACTTTTTTACAGATAATTATATCAAATAATATATTACTTTAGAAAAAATATATATTCCAAAGTCATGGGGTTTTAAAATTATGGCATATATATATAGGATTTCATCATCTCATACTTATAAAACTATGAGTGTGTAATGTCACATGATTTTAAACCCCCGCATATAGAAAAAGTCGTTTGGTTGTTGGATATCATGTGTGCCTGCCCATATGGAAGTGGCTGTAAATAATTTATGACGGTGCAAAAAATAATGGGGAGACTTTACCCCTAGTACATAGTTGTAATAAATAGGAAATAAAAATCTGTTTGAGAAATAGAAATAGTGAAATAATAAAACATACTACTAGAAGATAAATGAAGAACTATGAAAACCAAATAGAAAATAACCATAAAATGTCAGGATGGAATGTAACTAAATTCTATTCTTGAAGTCATACTGATAAATGAACATGGTGACACAGATAAACTCAAACGACCCCACTCCTGAATCCCTAATTGGTACCACCTTCAAGATCTATACCATCTAGTAAGAATAATTAAACAATAAGGTCCTTTACAATTTTCCAAACCTGTATGCATGTAATATGATTGGTTAAAAAATGGAAACACAATGAGGGTATGAGTAAAAATCTTGTAGGTGGACCCCAGCAAGTATAAGGAAAACCATTCTGATAATAAGTTCATGTAATAAATTGATAGTCCAGAGTATTAATTATTCAATTAATAAGATATAATAAACAACCCACTTCAGCAACATGTCAAAATATCTCTAAGAATGTAAAACAACCATAACAAACATTTCCATAATTCCATGTAATAATCACATAAACAGGTCAACCCCTCTAAGAACCATATTATAACTAGTCCAAGAACTTTATATAATAATTCCAGCATCATCAGGAAAAAATCTTTATATAAGTATTTCATCATCAATGGGAAAATCTCATTAAATAAAATTTTATCTTCACTTGAAAAATCCCTATATATAATTTTAGCATCGCTTAGAAAAGACCTTTATATAAGAATTTAAATATCAGCAGTCAATGTCCTTTAAATAATTATTTCAGCATCACCAGGAAAATAACTGTATATAATCATTTCAGTATAAATCACAACACAAGTCATAGTGTCTAGAATAATACAATAAAACAAAAAAAGTCACAATGGTCAATTTAGCGCATTATCATTCATCTTTATATTATCCATAGATTAATTAAATTATACCATAACATTTTATTATGCATGTGTACACACCCATTTATATAAAATCACTATAAATCATTAAACAATCAAAGAACAAATTTTCCAAGGGGAATTTATCACATGAAATTACCTAAGGTCTCATGTCATGATAAATCATATTCTCTCTCCTAGTTATCCACCAAAACATTCCAATACTTCCACTACACTATAGCTGGTGATACAGTCTTTCCCTAGAGATTCTCCACACTATGGTTCATAATCCATATCAGATGAACATAAAAGTAATCATCTACAAGATGCACTAATTCATCAATGTGTACCATATGAGGGGGTCTTCATGATATCTCCAAAGTTGAGACACATGAAACATGTCAAGCATGGAATTGTAGTTCTATAGAAGGAAAAATCATTGTACTACTGTACTAACCCTCTCTACCATCTCAAATGTCTAGAGAAAACTAGGCACTAGATTTCCCTATTTCCCAATACAATGCTATCCCAAAATAGGTGACACCAAAATGAAAACAAAGGGACCCACCTCAAACTTCAGATCTCATCTTCTACGGTTAGAGATTGATTTCTACATTAATTGTATTATCAGTAAACTATTTCTGATCAACATAACCTACTCATATGTCTCATACGTTAGATTAATTTCATCAAGAACATACTCACCTACCTCCAACTAGAAAAGAGATGAACATCATGACATTCTATATAAAGACTCAAACAGTTCTATTAGAATCAATTAGAGGAAGATATTATTATATGTGAACTCCATGAGTAAAAAATACCACTCCCATAAACCCCAAAAATCCAAAATGTTGCCTTATAACATATCCATTAGAATATTAATACTCCATTTATATTTGTCACAACACTATGCATTATAAGAATTTTTGAGAAGAACCTATGATCACATAGTATTCTAAATACCCTGATAGAACTGAGTAGTGAAATGAAGATCTCTATCAGAAAAAATTATCCCTAGAACATCGTGAAACTGTTTTATCTATTACACATAAATACTACCCCGATTATCAAAAGTAATTCTCTCCATGATTGTAAAATGTGTGAAACCTTCATCTACTGATATAATATCACCCACACAACATCATTCTTAATAGTTTTCTAAGGTAATCCTATTAGAAAATACACAGTGGAACCATCCCATTTCCATTCAATAATGGGAAAATGATTCAATAGTGTGGTAGGCCTCTGATGCTCATACTTTACCTAATGATAGGCGAAACATATTAATATGATGCCCACTACCACATTCTTCATTACTGGACAATACTATTATCTAGAATGATCATAATTCATCTCTTTAGATATAAATATACCTCCCATCTAGAAGAATTAAACTCTCCAATTAGCTCCCTGTGCAAAATTGTCGAAATATATACTTGTACATGGAAATTAAGAACATTGTGACTGTCAAGTGTCCATCTTAATGGAATATTTACACCATATAAGTTTTATCTCACAAATAATATATTTGGAATATATAATTTCAATATCTTGATATGGTTAATAATAATTGTCATAATAAATATTGAAATTAGTTTCAGTCATCATTGGGACTCTTTAACATCATGATTCATTTATGCAAAGAGTTTCATCATCTACCTATCATCACAAGGCTCCATTATACTTCTACTCATGTCATATATGTCATAGAATTCGGAATGAAATTGGCCTTTTTTAGTGAACATGTAAAGTAAATGTTTAAATTCTATAGATACTAAACCCACATCCTCTGGAAAAGGTTCAGGTCCTACTGATAAAACATGTACAAAAGGATCTCATGGTCCATATTCTATAAAATAATCTCACACAAAATATAGTGTATCCCTCATCTCAAGAAATGTACCACTTTAGCTAACTCTAGAATGATTATTGGATAATTCCTCTCATGCATCCTCAGCTGTCTGGATCCCTAAGTAACCACTCACTCCCCTTACATCAGAACTGCTCGAAGTCCAACTCTTGATGCATCATAGTAAATGGTATATGCCTTACCCGACAAATCTAAGGATTAGTGTTGAGGCAATCCTACAATTAATATTCTAATAATCTATCTTGCAAGAAATTATCCAAAAAAAATAGTCCTTTTAGGGTTATCCTAGATATTGGTGCTTCCAGATGGGAGAAGCCTTAGATAAAGCATCAGTAATAACCTACTTATCCAAGAAATAAATGAATATCGAATACATTATTGAGCCTCACCCAGGATACCACAAATGAATCCCTTTCTTGGTAAACTTATAGTCCAACATATAAGCTAGCATAGACCATGAATTTATCAAACAAAACCACAATCTAAATTTTTTTATCTCTGCATAAAGCCAATGAGTTCTCAATGTATTCAGCATATGTGAAGATCCTAGTCATGATTATCAACTGAATAGGAGTTAATTAAGGCATTGATGATGAAAACCACCAAAAAGAATCCATAGAAAAATTAAATATCTGATTCATCAAGTCCATGAATATCATTGGTTCATTCATCATACCAAAAGGAATTACCTATAATTCATACAATCTATACATTCTTATAAAATAACATCTTGGAATGTCTAATATTCTCACCCTCATGTGGTGGTACCCTAATATTCATTCAATCTTAGAGAAAAT
Source organism: Viscum album (assembly GCA_963277665.1). Classification (NCBI taxonomy): domain Eukaryota; kingdom Viridiplantae; phylum Streptophyta; class Magnoliopsida; order Santalales; family Viscaceae; genus Viscum; species Viscum album. The sequence goes on along the minus strand of OY728164.1, from coordinate 279,438,339 downwards.
ATTTTAACCACTTCGGGTATCAAATATATTGTCGATTCATGAAAGGGTATATCAGTTTCTATTTTCATCTGGTTTAATCCATCATACTCCACACACAAGTGAAAAGTCACATCTTTACTCTTCATGAAAAGAAGCAAGGAACCCTATTTTGATGTAATAGGTCACATGGATCCATTTTCTTATAGATATTCCTTTAGAAATTTTCAACTCACAATGCTTTGATGGTGTCATCCTATATAATGGGATAGAAACATTCTCTTCTCCTCACACCAAATAGATTGTGAACTCGATCTCCCACTCGGGTGGTAATCCATTGATCTCATCAGGAAAGGCATCATAAATATTTTCTACAATAGAAGGAAAATAATCATGCTGAATTATACCATCATATAGAGAAATAATTGTTATCTCACCTTTGATAAAATAACATATACTCTGAATTGGTAATGCACAACCACCATAAAGATCCCAATCACCTTGGTTAAAATAGATTCCACCTTCTAGAGGTAGAAATTTTATTCTCATATTGTATTAGTTGATATGTTCCTAGTGAAAAATTGTCCAATACATACCAAGAATAAAATTGAGACATATAATTTCAATAAAAATTGTTCCCAAATAAACTAGTAACAACCAATTTCTCAAGAACACGCCTTGAAATGTTCGATATTCTATGACTGCACTCCAAATATGGTATTGGCGATCCAAACACCATCCAAAATTTAAATAAATAATCCCAAAACATTTTCAAAAATTGAAGATATAAATGAATATGATTCTCTTATTTCAAGGGAATTAAAATAAATAGTAGATGGTATGAGAATCATACACCTAACAGTAGAAGGTCCTATATCCAAACTAGCTGGAGGAGAATGCATAGCATTTAGCAGACTTTCCCCTATTCCCTAAGCTATAGTCTGAGTTTCCTATGATATTCCCCATTCCTGGTAATAATACTTCTACAATAGGATACCGTGTACATACCTTGGCCTAAAAATCTTGTGTTACTCTAGATACCAATCTTCGTAGGGGTGGTTGTTTCCTTCTGAGACTCTAGTACCTCTACCAATCCCCTATCACTACTATACTACTGTATTCCCCCATGAAACCTGTATAACTAACCAAACATTCTATAAACATGGAACTCCAATGTAGGGTATGGAAAATGATACTTTTTATGACCAAATATCCTACACTAATAGAACCCTAATAGAACACGGTCTGGAGATGGATACTCACTATCTTGGTAACTCTGCCCGCTATTTTCATATCTGTAACTGTCGTAGTGATGTTTATTACCACCAGATGAAGAGATACTAATTCCCCATACTAAAAATTCATGGATAATACTTCAGGACTGTTTCAAATTCCCATCCACAAGGGCATCATAGTTCACCATATTCCAAAAAAATAAACAAGATAAAAACATTCACCATTGAACAATTCTCATAGAGAGTACCATCCTAAAACGATTTACCCTGACAGTCTAATCTACTACTAATGATGGTATAAAGCACTTTAAGTTGGTGAAACATCCAACATAGTCTATTGCTGATATTATATCCTATGATTGATGTATAAACTCGTGATCCTTATCATATCTCAAAGTTTCATGATAAAACGGGCTTTGAAACTTTTTCTCAAATTCCTTCCAGGGTGTCTCCAATTATTGTGTAGCTTTCTATATTATGTTCCACCAATGCTTGTTGGTCCATAATGTATGTATATTTTATTATTTACACTCATATAATTGGTTTTTTTAATGTGATTTATTATCATATGCACTGACTCGATCCAAAACTCAACTGCCGGGGGCTCCCTCCCCTGTGAATGTAGGTGGAATTTGTAACTAAAACTCTTTCATCAGATTAGTTAACAATGGAATAGTTCAAATATTATCTCATTCCATGGATCACATGACCCTCAGTAATATCTCATGAATATGAACATCCATATGATCTTTAGGAGATATCGGAAATTCTTGTTTTGTTACAATAACAATCTCCAAATTTACACTCTCACAATTCTCAATTCAAAGATTATAAGGATGCAATGTATTTACAAAAAAAATTCACCCCTTAGAAAAATGGATAACAAAAATTTCAATCTCAAAAAGTTAAAAAAATAGAGAACCATTACCTCCTAGTCTCTCTAAACGTGTATTAACAAGTGGATAAGTATGACATAATAGATATTTCATTTCACTAATCAAATATAATAGGTGTCTAACTTCTCAATTCAAATGGGAAGATATATTAATTGAAATAAATATGTATCTATATTGAACAATTTATGTTAATATATATACCTATGATCCTATCATAATTAATTCATATTCACCTCATGAAAACTAGGGAATGAGTATGAATCTTGAGAAATAATAAAATCAAACAACATGTAAATCCCCCATGGTGAAATAATATCAACTATAATAAGTAAATAATATGAATTGAAAACCCATCCATGTGATATTTTATTTTCCCCCATATGGTTCAGCTTCATCAATGATATATCTTATTACCAATTCACAATAAATACTAGTCTTCTTCCCCAATCCATCTTAGGTATCCCGATAACCTGATAACCATTCCGGTCTAGATATATCTCAAAGGGTGTTCGCGATCCTGATGAGTTGCTAACTAGAACCTAGATTATTAAAAAACACGGGTAGGAATGATTTTTTCATAAACATTGTTGAAACAAGAATAAAATATTAGTATGCATAAAGAAGAAACTCCATAGGGAGAAGTGTACCATAAGTCAAATAAGTAAACTAATCAAATGAAAAGCACTATAAACAAAAATAATCCCATGTCCAAATGGACACAACTCAATATTTCCAAATATTTATAGCTACTGCCACCTCTAAGTTGTTCTTTACCCTTAGTCAAACATAGAAAAAGATATTATATAAACATTTAAAGGAATCATTGTGGTGGGAGTTAAAACCCTAATAGGGTATCACTATCGATTACATAACAATATATCAGTATTAATTAACCAAATAATGATTTCAATTTTTTATAAAAAGGTTTGGCATTTCAAATAAAAATTTTAACCAATCATGATTTACATTTCAAAGTATGTAAATACCTTAGAATATTCTTTTTATTTCAATGGATGTAAACTTTATTAAACAATGAATTAAGTAAATATTTTTTATAAAACTATTTATATGAATTCAAACAAGGCATGTAAAATAGGTTACAATAATAGAATTTATTAATTTAGAATACAAAAATACGAGACACATGCTCATATTACTAAAAGGTATGATAGTTCCCCAATAAGGGGACTCCACACTCTAATGGTGACATGAAAATATTTGTATACATGAATCCCTTTGGTAAGGCCAAATGTGATTTCATGACCATCTTATTGGGAATGTGATGCGCTGCATTATAATTTTGTAACATTGTAAATCATATAGTGTTATATGAGTAACTCACTAACTACCTAACACTTTCATATTCAAAATTATAAAATCAATGATGAGAAATTCATTTTCAAATAGATTAGATTCATACCATTCACCATTTCAAATATTCAAATTTTAAAATTTAAACCCATAACAAAGGTTTTTAATCAAAACATTCCATTTTCCAGGATAAAATCAAATGTATTCAATAAATTTAAATTTAAATCATATTATCAAATAAAATCAGATATAAATTTGATGAAATAAATTTCCAATATTTAAACTCAACAATTTAATTTTAAACAAATTCCTTCCAATTTTGAAATCCATCTAATTTCACAAACCATACCAATTCAAAGGAACTGGGGGTCCCAAATCCAATATAATTTCAGCCAAATCCATAATTTAATATATATATATATATATATATGGTTTTAATAAATTAATTAAATGAAATTTCATGCAACTAAATTTAAATCAATGAAATAAATTTAAATAAAGCAATTTAGGGTTAATAAAAAATGGGCATCATGGCGGAACCACCTACATCAAAAAAAAGATCTCAATACCCAAATCCTGAATCAAGATTTGGAAATGAATAATGGAAAAATGGAATCTATGAATCAAACCAAGATACATGATATGAAAAATAGAGAATAATATCCAAAAACCAATATAAAGATATATAAATCCCTAGGGAGGAAAGAATAGAGGGTGAGAGATAGAGAAATAGAAGATGAAACTAATGGAAAGAAGATCATACGTCGTTCTCCTAGATTCGATTCACTACTATGATAGTGTTGAGGGTTCAGAATATTTTCTTGGGATATCCTTGAGATTAAGATGTCATAAATGGGTCATAAAAGTCCAATAGGGTTCTAAAAAGTTGGTTTTGGGGGTTTTAAAATTAATTTTTTGAATTAAAAAAATTGTACACATAGTTTGTTTAGTAGAGACGCATTGTTAGACGAAACCATGCATGCCTTTTTCCAAGGTTAGTAGTTTCTACTGAGTAGACTCATGATTTTTAAAACTATGCACCAACTATGAAATACCTCACTTCCTTGGTTTCCATGGTTTTATCTATTAGTAATAACATTTATGGAAAATCATGTTGCATCTATGAACTAGCCCATAACTTTCAACAAAATATAAATTTTCTCTGGAAACAACCTCCAAATGAAACCCAGAGAAACCAGGATTAAAAATAGTAGTTTAGGGATACCTGAAAACCATAACAAGATGTTATAACTTCCCATTCATTGTAAAATTTATTTCAAAAGAACTCATATTTAGAAGATTCCAGGCCAAAAAGATAATGAAATTATTGTCTCATCAGTGCCTCCCTCCCCCACATCTCATGTTCATCAAAACTATGCTAAAATTGCACTCAAACCAAATGTATCGTCCTATAATAAATTACCTTTGTTTTATAATCATGTGTAATGATTATAAATTTATTAATTAACAAAATCTTCAACCTCATGATCTATCCAGCTCAGAACATGAGATGCATCAGAGAGATACTTTCAGAGCTAAGATATGTGGAACACATTATGTATTGATGTAAGTTTTGGTGGGAGTTATAAATTATAATATTTTTTCTACCTTCTCAGCATTATAAAAATTTACTAAAAAATGGGGAGAAACTTTCACTTCTTTTCCAAGCCATAGATGACACAAATGAGGTGAAACTCTCAAGAATACCTAGTAACCAAATGAAAATCACAACAGTATGAGACGAGGATCATCATAAGACTTATACCAGCTTTGTGCTATCAACCTTCTCGGATGAATCAATTGAATCCTTGTTATCATTTCTTAAACCAATCATTTTCCCACCAAGGAATTTTATCCAATCTCTAACCAACACAACCGATATTTATAAGGTCGACCATAAAATATCTCAAAAGGAGGCATAGTAATTGTAGACTAGTAACTATTGTTATAAAAAACTCAACTAGCCCCAAGTGATCATCCCAATCCCTTCCAATGATGATAACACAAGAACTAATGGTATCCTTAATAATCTATATATCACTTTCTCTCTACCCATCTGATTATATATGGTATGTCATGGTCAAACAGACCTGAGATCCCAAAGAATCCTGAAGTCCTCTCCAAAAATTATAAGTGAACCAAGGATCTCTATTAGAGCCTATATATGAAGGAAGTCCATGAAAATGGACAATCCCTTCCACATAGAGATTTCCCATCTCCTCAAATTTCATTGTGCCACTAACGGGTATAAAGTGGATATATTTCCTTAGGTTATCGATCAAACCCAATATCGAATTATTCGTTCTATGGGTACACATATACAAAACTAAAAAGTACATAGAGATATCATCCCACTTCCATGTTGGGATGAGATGTGGATGAAGAAAAACCAATGGTTTCTGGTTCTCATCATTGACATGTTGACATATATAACAATGATAGAAAAATTCCGCAATTCATCATCTCATACATGGACACCAGAACTACCAATGCATGTCATATAACATTTTCATGGATCCTAGGGGCAATAACCACTGAGAACTATGAAAATACACCAATACAGCTTTGCATTCGTCTAATAATACAACAAAGCACTTTTTATAGAATAGAATTCCCTTTGTGGATAATGACCAATTAGTCACAGTCTCTCCACCATTAATAGAGTCTCTAATTCTACAAAACTCATCATCAAGCTATTGTTTCGAAAGAATCATCTTGAGAAGAGAAGACATCAACTAAACACCAGACAAGAAAACATTGACCCATAATTTTTGGACTCCAATATGAAACTATGAAAATAGATCTATTAAGTTCCACTCTTCAGACGATTATTTCAATTCATGGGTTAGAAGTCTCTTTATCAATAATATGCAATGAAATTACCTTTCACTGGGGTATAAGTTGTGTTGAAACTGAAATATTGTAGTTATTCCACCGAATGACTCTATTACGTATTCAAATATTTTTTTAGAGAATATATAACTCATGATTTTGGGGTCAGAGATCACTATGACCATTTTTTCAAAGAGGTAATGTTTCCAGCTCTTATGCAAATGTATCAAAGTTGTATGTTCATGGTCTTGTTCTATGTAATTCTTCTCGTGTGTCCTATGATGATGAGAGTTATAAGATATGACCTGATCACCCTATATAAAAAATGCTTCCCAAGTATAATCTTGAAACATAAAATATGGCCACAAAGCCCTACTCGGCCTATATAAGTGTTGGCACTGGCTTAGTAATCAAATGATATTTCAAACCAAGAAAAAAAATTCAATCATTTATCCCTTCAGAGTTACTGTAGTCATTGGAGAATCCAATTTCAAGATGTCTTTAACAAACTAGGGATAATAACCAACTAATCCCAATAAGCTCTAAATCAAAATAATATTTTCTGCTTATTAACATGTCATATTATCCTTCACTTTTTCAAGATCATCTAAAATACCTTGTTCCATCAACATATGCCCCAATAACATTACTTCTAAGATACAAAAATAAAATTTCAAAAACTTGGAATAAATTCAGTGATTTATAAAAACCAATAACTGTTCTCACATGATGAACATTATCTTCAATAGAATTATAGTAAATGAGGATGTCAACCAAAAATACTTAATATAAAGAATCAATATACTCATTGAAAATATTTTTCATTAATTCCAAAAAAACTACAAGATCATTGGTGAAACCAAAAGTCATGAAAATGTACTCATAATGACCTTACCTACACCGAATGGATGTTTTCTGAATATCGGATTATTTTATCCTATATTAATTACAACCTGATTAATGATCAAACATCAAGAAAAACTATTGTATTTTTAACTGATCAAACATTTCATCAATTTGTGGAAAAATATTCTTATTCCTTACCATATCTGAATTGAGCTTTTGGTAATCCAGAAAAGTTGAAGTGAACTATCATCTTTTTTAGAGAAGATAATATGTTCCGCCCAAGGAGACACACTCAGGCATGTAAATCTTTTCTCATTAAGATAATACAAATGAATCTTAAATATTTTATTTAAATAGGTACCATTTATTAAAAATAAATAGATGTTTATTGAGTACCGGGCTCTAAATCCATAGAAAAATATACCTCCCTTAATAGTGTAAAACCACAGAAGTATAAAAGAAATATATCAGTATACTTTATAACAGCTAGAGGGATACCACTGCTCCAACATTCTCACTGACGATCCAATGAAAAAATTTATATTACTTTCCTTATCTCTAGAAAAGAGGGTCCAACTCTACTTGACCTCGGGTCTCATTCTCCTTGAAAGATGCAACACACCCCATCATTCATAGTAATGGTGAACCGCTAAAGATATAAATAAATATAGGATTCATTAGACAAGAACAAATCAATCCCAAAATTTATTTAAAGAGGTATCATGTTGATAAATAGAAAATCCCAATAATGTTCAACATATGATAGAGAGAGAGGAAAAATAATTACTAAAGAGACCCTGGTATCTCTTTATATCAAGGGGTGTTGTAAGACCCCCGGCCTTAAACATTACTTAATCTTGAGTTATTACAGTAGTACACATTGAGGATATTTTCAGGTTTATAGTTTTATAGAATTAGATCATAAAACTTGCATTACATTCCATATTTAAACAAAGTGGTTACATAAAAGAAATTATTCATTTTTCCCATCAACAGAAACATATTTAAAATAAAACATGGATTCTTTATTGACACTTTCTTGACACTGTCATCATATCATTTACCATTCCCTTGACTTATGAAAAACATTTCAAAAACTTGGGATGAGAATAATATGCTCAGTAAGGGTTATAAAAAGTATGGAAATGAAACATGAGTACATATATACATAAGAATGAAATCATACTTTACCCATAAAACATAAGAACATTAACCTACCTCATAAAATAATGAATAAATCATAGAAATAATAAGACATAAAGGTATCTTAAGGCATTCATAACATTCTTACGTAGGGATTAACCCTCATAGTTACGTTTGGAATACCCATCATAGTATATTCCCTAAATCTCTTCGGAGAAACCTTAACGTTTAACTCCTTCACATTACCCAGTGCATTAGAGAGCTATATCGGGCTCACCCGCCCTTAATTTATCATAGAACCACCCGTCTTCATAAAAAATGCCCAAGAACCATAACATAATCATAGCACATAACTTAGTCATAAAGGAAAGATAACATTCCCACATTGCAATAACAATATAACATTTTAAGATAATGAATCCATTCTAAAAACCATTTTCAAAACCATTTAAAACATTTAATAAATTGATTTTTGAATCAAAGTGTCCCATACCACTTTAAAGCTTTTAACATTTTAAACCATTAATATCCATATAATTAAATCCTTAAAACAATTTTGAAAACATGGATATTAATGAGAAATATCTATAAGAATAAATCATTAAAACATTTAAAATGATATTTTAGTTAAAGGGTTTTTAACAAAATGAGAGACACATGAATACCATAATTGAGGAATAACATTTAATAAAAACTTTATAATATCATGAGAATAAATGGATTCATGATATAATCTTCCATGGACAGTATATACACCATATAAGAGTGAATTGGTTCATAACAACAAGGAAGTCTCAATGGAAATGTAAATTGAGATGAAATACATTATAAAGATGGTATCCTTAAATTAAGGATAAATCAATCCCATAATTATGTGCGACAAATATATATACACCCAATATATGTGGATATTAAGTGTAAAATAATCAAAGGTCATTCACACATATTCAAAGTATGACATATTCAATAACTACATGTTGAACCCAAAGAAATCGAAATTAGGTTAAGAAGTTCCCTTGACTGCCTAACGACATCTCATCAAATTTTAGAAAAAGAGTTGACGAGAGCGATAAAGGGTATCTCATCACTTGTAAATAAAATTTATGACAATAAGGATATATAATAACATATCCCCACATAATAAGATGAAAATTAAAAGACATAACAAAAGAAGTCTTTTAAAAAGAGGTGGGTGAAAGGTTTCCTTACCGATTTGGGTAACATTCGAAATGTACACCCCATGAAAGAAGAACCATGCAAAATTTATGTAAATACTCATAAAGGAAATTATGTTAAACAAAGAGTAGAATAATGGATAGCACAAACACCACACAAAATGAAATATTGGAAAATGTAGCATGAATCTCACGAAAACACAAAGTGAGATAAAAAGCCCCTTACGAAATTTCGACAGCCTAACGACGCCAATTAAAACTTACAAAATGGATTGATGAGAGAAAATAGTTTCTCTAATCATACAAAAATAAAAATTACAGTGATATTAATATAAAAGAACATCCCAATCATAAGAAATATGATCTTAAAAGGAATGACATAAAATTGTGTACTTAAAAAGAAAGAGGGGAAATATCCCTTACCTCGGGTCCGACTTGACTCGATCGTTCTTTAACCTCATGAATAATAAACATGAGTTAATTTATACTTACTTAAGAAACATTTCCAAGTTCATTATTCCTTTTATATCACTTACTACCATTCTATGAAAAATATGTAATTATTTAAGTTAATAATGGTCATTTTGTAGATCATTGCTACTTGAGTCAAAAATAGACTCTTTATAATTACAAGTTGTTCATGTGGTAAAATATATATTATATCCAGAATTATATTCATTATGTAGATATCATATATATAAAATATATCCATTATATACATTCATTTAAAATATTACATAACATTTAGAAGTATGAAATGAAATGCACCGTTCATGGAGACGGTAAGCCGTACGTACGCATGAACGCTACTTCAATTTCTATTTCTTATTTAATGGAATTAAAACTTAATGATACATAATATTATTATAATTATAGTATGGTATCATATATAATATCATTCAATCTATCCGTTATATGTACCACATATGGTATTAACGAATCAAATCACTTTAAGGGGGCGGTAGTCCGCACTTCCTAAAATGAAGATGTCGCGTATACCCATAATGGAAGTCATAAAGGTATGCCATAAATGAAAAATACGGAAGCATAAAGAAACCATAAAAATATTATATATCATATATAAATATAGTGACTTCTTAATGGCCACCTTTGAAGGTGTTAGAAGAATATTGCACAATCCTCGTTTCGTGAGGCAGAAATTCACCATCCACAAAAATAGTATGTTCTTTAACCATTAGATGTAGGTGTGTGTAAGTGTAGATTTAATGCTTCTTATAAAAACATCATAGTATATTGAAGATACTGTATTTTTAAAAAAATAAATAAATAAAAAGAGTTTATGGGGTTGGAGAAGAAAAATAAAACATTAGAACACAAGAGAAGACACTACCTTTAAATCAGGTACCTCTTTTTGATTTGAGCTCAAAGGCTTCCTTGGGAAGACTTCTGCACAATGTGAGGCTTCTAGGAGTAATAAAAGTATGTGGAGAGACAAAATGAGTAGGGGTTGTCTGAGAAAAAGGCTTGAGAGGTGTGGATAAGTAGTTAGTGGTGGGGGCTTTTATAAGAGGAGAGAAGGGGCATTCTTGGAAAGTTACAAAATGATACTTTATTTTCAAATCAGTTTCGAAATTTAAAGGTCCCACATTGATGTATTTCTAGGATAAGGTGATAAGGGTTCGAAATATACCCATCAAATAGGTTTTTGAAAAGTTTATGTTATAGTTTTAACATTATCTTTTAATTTTATTTAAATCCTTTATTAATGAGGTAATCACTCCATCATCATGATGTCATAAGTAATTTAATTTACTTAATGTCTAAAAATTATAAAAAAAATATCATGATGTAGAAAAGATTTGTAGCTCTATATTTAATATTTATAGTAAAAAATATTACTTTTATAACCCCATTTAAAAATTGGTTTAGTAAAACAAGTCATGCTTGTGACATTTTTATTTTAACTTTAAATAAAAGGTTATTTATGTCATTTTCCAACCAAAGTGGCTCCATGGGGTCCCCAACTTGACCCATGGATTGTCTTGGTCGGCTGTGACACATCCAATGAGGGTAGGACATGTTTCAAGGTCATTTCATATTATTAAAACGTTATTTTTACCATAAGTTACACCAATTACCTCTAATCGCGATTAGAAACATAAAAGTTACTATTCACCAAAAACATTATTTTAATCCCATTGAACCACATTTTAAAAACTAATGACAACCATGTATGTCATATTTTTTAAATTCAAATCACAGAAGTGGTAATGTTTCATTTAAATGAAAAATCAGTTTTTAAACTACCACTTAGTGGTTTCACTATTCATAAAAAATTGATGTTTTTCAGAAAAATACAAAAAATTCACCCTAAGCTATATTTGATATTCTGAATATAGAAATGATGTCTATTTTAAAAAAATTCAAAACATATACGTTTCATTAATTAATTTAATAATTAATTCCTTCTGTCAAAACAAATAGCGTGTTTTTAAGAAACAATATCTATTAAAAGATTGACACTAGTTTAAGTCCAATTTCAAAGTAAAATTAATTTCAATGACCACCATTAGATTAAATGGTAAAATTATATTCTAAATACACTCTAATATAAATTAAAAATATAATCTATATATATAAATAAATCAGATTAAAAGTAGGTTTTGAATTAAAATGTAACATTTTCAATACAAATGATCTTTATTGGAAAAATAACAAAATTTTACACAAAGTAAATTTTGATGTCCATATTCTAAAGAAGGATTTTATTTTGTCAAATAAAACATATAAAATTGTCAAAAGTATATTTAAAAAGGGTTTTCCATCAAAAGGCGGTTAATCGACCTTTTAAAGAATATTAGAAGATTTATGCTTAAAATTGGATTCATTTGCATTTTAAGCCTCCAACATTTATGGGATAAATGTAAAAATATTTGACAAACATATATAATCATTTTTTAGTTAGTTATGTTCATTCCCGCCCTTACAAAGTCTAGGCATTAACTACCTTTAAAAATAATATAATTTTATTATTAGAGTGCAACGTAAGATTTCAATGAAACTCATTGTTGCGTATTGGGTACGCCCTCGAGCATAGCATTCCCTTTAAAGTAATATTAATATTTTATTCAAAAATATGGATAAATATTAAAATGTCATATTCTTTATTTACCTGGGGTGTTACATCCTTCCCCCCTTTTAGGAATTGTGTCCTCTCAATTTTAAAATTGGTCTTGGAAGCTTCATTGAAAATCCCACATCAGAACAAGAGTCAGTAAAACTATCACTTTACAAGAATGGGAGAGAAGTACAAATGTCACCTGAGTTAACCCATACTAGGATTCCAAGTATGAAAATATGGATATGGAGTTAAAAACAAAGGGTCATGTTCTAATGGATAGTGATAGTAAACCTTTCTAGTAGAAAGTTAACAATAAGAAATCACAAACTTGTGATGGGTTAAACGGTATTTGATTCCACAGTAGGAAATATTAACAGAAAACATTTTTGTTTTAAGTTACTTTTCATTGAGGAATTTTTTTATGAGCTTAACTAAAACATAAGGAAGCATCCTTAATTGTCATGTTGACTATCAACTTTAACTATATTTCTTACACGAACTCATATTTTCTCCAAAAGACGAGTATTTAGGATGACTTGTTCACATTAAGCGAGCTATAATCAACTTCTAGAGAATAACCTAATCCACAAAAGAGAACTATATACTTCCCATGTCTTTAGACCTTAACCAAAACTAAAACCCAAATTTCATCAAAGAAAATTCAATAAACATCTCTCCATAAAATTTTACAAAGTAAACCAAACTATGATTGAAGCCCAATTCTATGAAGGATTTAATCACATAGTCTCCTAAGATAAATTTTAACATTTTTCTCCAAAATGACATCAATACCTCTTACAGTCTCATGCTGAAAAGTAATTAACCTAATCAAATATCATCCATGATAGGCTAATAATTTCCACTGATAACCAAAAAAAATCAACTTACTCTAAATTCATAAAATCATGTAACTAAAAAGAATCATTCAAACTAACCAGGGACTTCACGTAGTCCAGTGGTAGGCGATAAATACCAGTTGCACTTTGGTTGTGGGTTTGATTCCCGGAGCTTCGTCTGACACGATGGGTTGTCACATGGTCTACGTGTTGTCCCTTTTCAAAAGCTATATAATTTTATAACATTCCTCAAAAAGATATAAATTCATCAAAAATAACCATTACATATTTTAACCACAAAGGTTATCTGATAACTTACATTTTGCATCCCAAAATTTATTAACTAGTAATTACCTCAAATTCAAGGATCATATAAACCCAAATGGTTCTTTATAACTATATCCAAAAAAGAAAGGATAATTATTCCTTGAATAAAATTTTCGTATATCAAACATCAGGGTTACTATAAAAAGTCTTCTAATGTAACCCCATCATCAAACGAGACTTAATACATCTAAGAATATCACCCTCCCAAGATCTACCATAACTCTTGAATCCCTTATATGATGAATTATTACTCATTCAACATTCTTCATGATCCATTATCCATTCCTTTTCAACTTATTCTGAAATACTTCTTTTCTACAAACAAAATCATGAATCATATCCTAATATTCCAATAATAGGAAAACATACGTTAAGAAATAATAAATACTTTTCATTCTTCATTGATAGTTTCTTCATCCTCAATCGGAATGGAATTAGGTATTGGTAAATGAATTTTTTTACGATCTTGGGGATCCCATTCCAGAAACTTCTTCGCGGGACATGTGTTTGCATAATGACCATGCACACCACATTTAAAACATTCAATTGATCCTTTAGAAATAACTTCTTTCCCTTTCCTAGAGTCAACTAGATGCTTCCTTTTTCCATGGAAGGTTCTTGCTTTATGACCTTTATTTCCACATATATAGCATCTTTCTGTCCCTTTGAAACATTTTCCTATTTGTTTCTTTCCACATATTTGACACATAGGTTTTTGAACATACTTACCTTTATGATTATTACCTAAACTTCCGTAGGGATTTGTTTCTCGCATACATGATGCCATATAAAAATCACTAAAGTTCAGGTGGTCAATCATGACTCCAGATAGTTGGTTGAGGATGGCCACAAGATTTCTCATTACTTCTCCCATATCATTCTGTTTTTATTTCAAAAAACCGTTACAGTTTTCTTCAAATCCACTATTACTTTGGTTCCTGCTAGATCCAGCCATTTACTAAAACCAAAACGGTCAGTGTGAGTATATCAGTAATATCATAAAATAAAAAATAGGACGATAAGCACCAAGATATACTTATCCAAGTTATATCAAACTCATTCTAACATTAAAAAAATGATGACCCCATCTAATATACTAACCATTGTGGTTATACACAATTTGTCACTTTTTCTTAAACAACACTCTAACGTCTAAAGTTATCTAAACCGACCTCTAATACCAACTATAAGGCCCCCGACCTTAAAACTTACTTAATCTTTTGTTATTACAAGATTAAACATTGAGGATCTTTTTAGGTTTAGAGTTTTAGAGAATTAGATCATAAAACTTGAATTACATTCCACATTTAAACAAAGTGGTTACATAAAAGATAATATTAATTTTTCCCATCAACGAAAACATATTTAAAATAAAACATGGATTCTTTATTGACACTTCCTTGACACTATCATCATATCATGTACCATTCCCTTGACCTATGAAAAACATTTCAAAAAACATGGGATGAGCATAAAAACCTTATTAAGGGTTATAAAAAGTATTGAAACAAAACATGAGTATATATATACATAAGAATGAAATCATACATTACCCATAAAACATAAGCACTTTAACCTACCTCATAAAATCATGAATAAATCATAGAAATCATAAGACATAAAGGTAACTTGAGGTGTTCATAACATTCTTATGTAGGGAGTAACCCTCTTGGTTACGTTTGGAATACCCATCACATTATATTCCCTAAATCTCTTCGGAGAAACCTTAACATTTAACTCCGTCGCGTTACCCAATGCATTGGAGAGCTATATCGGGCTCACCCGCCCTTAGTTTATCACGGAACCACCCGTCTTCATAAACAATGCCCAAGAACAATAACATAATCATAGAACATAACTTAAGCATAAATGAAATATAACATTCCCACATTTCAATAACAATATAACATTTTAAGATAATGAATCCATTCTAAAAACCATTTTCAAAACCATTTAAAACATTTAATAAAGTGTTTTTTGAATCAAAGTGCCCATACCACTTTGAAGTTTTTAACATTTTAATCCATTAATATTAATATAATTAAATCCTTAAAACCATTTTTAAAACATGTATATTAATGAGAAATATCTATAAGAATAAATCATTAAAACATTTAAAATGATATTTTAGTTAAAGGGTTTTTAACAAAATGAGAGACACTTGAATACCATAATTGAGGAATAAAATTTAATGAAAACTTTATAATGTCATGAGAATAAATGGATTCATGATATAAATTCCATGGACAGTATATACACCATATAAGAGTGAATTGGTGCATAACAACATTGAAGTCTCAATGTAAATTTAAATTGAGATGAAATCCATTATAAAGATGGTATCCTTAAATTAAGGATAAATCAATCTCATAATTATGTGTGAAAAATATATATACACCCAATATAAGTGGATATTAAGTGTAAAATAATAAAAGGTAATTCACACATAATCAAAGGATGACATATTTAATAACTACATGTTGAACCTAAAGAAATCGAATTTGGGTTAAGAAGTTCCCTTGACAGCCTAACAGCGTCATATCAAATTTTAGAAAAAGAGTTGATGAGAGAGATAAAGGTTATATCATCACTTGGAAATAAAATTTACATCAATAAGGATATATAATAAAATATCCCCACATAATAAGATGAAAGTTAAAAGACATAACAAAAGAAGTCTTTTGAAAAGTGGAGGGTGAAAGGTTCCCTTACCGATTTGGGTAACATTCGAAACATACACCCCATGAAAGAAGGACCATACAAAATTGATGTAAATACTCATAAAAAAAATTATGTTACACAAAGAGTATAATAATGGATAGTACATACTCCAAAAAAAAAGGAAATATTGGAAAATGTTGCATGAATCTCACGAAAAGACAAAGTGAGATAAAAAGCCCCTTACGAAATTTCGGCAGCGTAACAGCGCCAATTAAAACTTCCAAAATGGATTGATGAGAGAAAATAGGGTCTCTCATCATATGAACATAAAAATTACAGTAAGAGTAATATAAAAGAACATCCCAAAAATAAGAAAGATGAGGTTAAAAGGAATGACATAAAAGAGTGTACATAAAAAGAAAGAGGGGTAGGATCCCTTACATCGGGTCCGACTTGACTCAATCGTTATTTAACCTCCTGAATAATAAACATGAGTTAATTTCTACTTTCTTAAGAACCTTTTTCAAGTTCATTATTCCTTTTATATCACTTACTACCATTCTATGAACACTATGTAATTATTTAACTTAATAATGGTCGTTTTGTAGATCATTGCTACTTGAGTCAAAAATAAACTCTTTATAATTACAAGTTGTTCATGTGGTAAAATATATATTATATCCAGAATTATATTCATTATGTAGGTATAATATATATCATATATATCCATTATTTACATGCATTTATAATATTACATAACATTTAGAAGTAAGAAATGAAATGCACCGTTCATGGAGATGGTAAGCCGTACCTACACATGAACGCTACTTCCATTTCTATTTCTTATTTAATGGAATTAAAACATAATGATACATAATAGTATTATAATTCCAGTATGGTATCATATATAATATCATTAAATCTATCCTTTATACGTACCACATATGGTATTAACTAATCAAATCACTTTGAGGGGTCGGTAGTCCGCACTTCCAAAAATAAAGATATCGCGTATACCCATAATGGATTCCATAAAGGTATGACATAAATGAAAAATACAGAAGCTTAAGGAAACCATTAACATATTATATATCATATATAAATATATTGACATATTAATGGCCACCTTTGAATGTGTTGGAAGAATATTGAACAATCCTCGTTTCGTGAGGCAGAAATTCGCTATCCACAGAAACAATATGTTCTTTAACCATTAGATGTATATGTGTGTAAGTGTAGCTCGAATTCTTCTTATAATAACATCCTAGTATATTGAAGATACTGTAGTTGTTACAAAAGAAATTAATACCAAGAGTTTAGGGGGTTGGAGAAGCAAAATAATACATAAGAACACAAGAGAAGACACTACCTTTAAATCGGGTAACTCTTTTTGATTTGAGCTCAAAGGCTTCCTTGGGAAGACTTCTGCCAAAAGTGAGGCTTCTAGGAGTAAGAGAGGGATGTGGAGAGACAAAATGAGTAGAGTTTGGCCAATAAAAAGGCTTGAGAGGTGTGGGTAAGTTGGTAGAGGTGGGGGCCTTTTATAAGAGGAGAGGATGGGCACTCTTGGAATGTTACAAAATGTTACTTTATTTTCAAATGAGTTTCGGATTTTAAAGGTCCCAAATTGAATTATTTCTAGGATAAGGTGATACGGGTTCGAAATATACACATCCAATAGGTTTTTTTACAAGTTTATGTTATATTTTTAAGATTATATTTTCATTTTATTTAAATCCTTTATTAATGAGGTAATCGCTGCATCATCATGATGTCATAAATAATTTAATTTATTTAATGTCTAAAAATTATATAAAAAATATCAAGATGTAGAAAATCTTTGTAGATTTATAATTAATATTTATAGTCAAAAATATGACTTGTATAACCCCATTTAAATTTTTTTTAGTAAAACAACTCATGCATGTGACATTTTTATTTTAACTTTAAATAAAAAGTTATTTATGTCATTTTCCAACAAAAGTGGCTCCATGGGGTCCCCAAGTTGACCCATGGATTGTTTTGATCGGCCGGGACACATCCAATGAGGTTATGATATGTGTCTAGGTCATTTCATATTATTAAAACATTATTTTTAACTTAAATTACACTAATTACCTCAAACCGCGATTAAAAACATAAAAGTCACTATTCACCAAAAAATTATTTTAATCCCATTGAACCACATTTTAAATCCTAATAACAACCATGTATGTCGGATTTTTGAAATTCAAATCACATAAGTGGTAAATTTTCATTTAAACGAAAAATCTGTTTTTAAACTACCACTTAGTGGTTTCACTATTCATCAAAATCTGAAGTTTTTCTGAAAAATACCAAAAATTCACCCTAAGATATATTTGATATTCCAAATTCAAAAATTATGTCTATTGTACAAAATTCAAAACATATATTTTTCATTAATTAATTTAATAATTAATTACTGCTGTCAAAACAAATAGCATGTTTTTAAGAAATAATATCTATTAAAATATTGACACTAGATTAAGTCCAATTCAAAGTGAAATTAATTCCAATGACCACAATTATATTTAATGGTGAAAATATATTATAAATATACTATAATATAAATTAAAAATATAATCTATCCATATAAATAAATCAGATTAAAAGGAGGTTTTGAATTAAAATGTAACATTTTCAATACAAATGATCTTTATCGAAAAAATAACAAAATTTTACACAAAGTAAATTTTGATATCCAGATTCTAAAGAAGGATTTTATTTTTTCAAATATAACATATAAAATTTCCAAAATTATATTTAAAATGGGTTCTCCATAAAAAGGTAGTTTTCGACCTTTTAAAGAATATTAGAAGATTTATGCTTAATATTTGAATTCATTTGCATTTCAAGCCTCCAACATTTATTGGATAAAAGTAAAAATATTTTACAACCACATATAATCATTTTGTAGTTAGTTCCATTCATTCCCTCCATTACAACGACTAGGCGTTAACTACCTTTTAAAATAATATTGTTTTATTATTAGAGTGCAACGTAAGATTTCAAAGAAACTTGTTGTTGCGTACTGGGTACGCACTCGAGCATAGCATTAACTTTAAATTAATATTAATATTTTATTAAAAAATATGGATAAATATAAAAATTTCATATTCTCTATTTACCTGGGGTGTTACAGGTGTAGTAATATCCATTATATACGATAAAAGCTCCCTAGAATGATCAATAAGTTTAAAAATACGGGTGAAAATAAATTAATGTGATGTACTAGTATCAAATAAATTAGTCACTAATGAAGAAGCTATAGTGATAGAACCTCTCAGGGTTGATGGACCTATATCTGCTTCCTCCGAAGACTCTTCCACTACGTGAAGAAGTTTCATTCTGGATGCCTGTGGATGAAACCATTTTTCACATGTACCATCTAATTGTGTCATAGTTTTCAAAGGTGTTGAGGACCCCATACCACATCACATAGTGGAATAGATATGGAATAACTTCTTTAACTGACGTAATCATCTTCATGACCTATATACCTTTGGTGCCTCAGTGTAGGCCTTCTTTTAGTGCCTTGTATCTCCACACTTGACGAAAATCAAATGGCCTCTATAATGCACTGAAGGAGGACAAGAAAATACCTTCTATTGAGAAATTTTATGAGAATATTCATGATTAATATTTCTCCTAGATGAATTTACACTTCCACTGGGAGAAAAAGATACTCTCTTCAACACAGACATTCTATCCAATTCCATTTCTACCATCAATGCTCTATCAAGTACATGAGTATAAAAGGGAAGATTCAGAAAGAAAATCAGTGAAATAATATCATACCATTTTCTCATTGAAAACTACCAATAAATTATTTTCCCATTCAATACTATCTTAGGATCAACTGTACAAGCTCAGCAAAACTGTTTGTATAATATATCATGTTCTTATCAGCTAGAACATATTTGAAAAACAAGGTATCCTAAGAAAACAATAATAAATCTATATATAAATGTACAATGAAATGAACATTTATCTATTCCCACTATAAACCCTCATGTTTTTTTTTCATTCACAATCACGTCTTCCAGTATCCTGCTCAGTCCTTCCAGTACGAAGGTGACACAATTCTCCTTTATTTTACCAGCTGTCTCTATGATCCCGAAACAAATGCTCCCTTATTATAAACCATTCTTAAGCCTCTTGAGGATCATTGTTTCCTTTGAATGGTGATGGAGTCTTATGAAGGAACTATTGATAACTAATATAGATAACGTCCCTCTAAGGCTCCACATTTGGATCCTGAATGGTAACTCGTGGTGCTGCCAGTCCCTGGGCTTGGATAGTGCACATGATCACCTCAAAAAGTATCAAGTCCACCAAAGGATTTTCCCATTGAGATTCATCATAAGCTTCCCCCTGCAACTGATTAGAACTTATTCTTGAATGTATGATGATACACAACATCAATAGACAATATTGAATAAGACATATTAATATTCAGACAGAGCAATAAGGAAAATTAATCCAAACACATAGGCAAATAATATTTGGATTTCAATATATTCTATTTAAAATTAGGGAAAACAAGATCTAATCCTTAATATTTTTTCCCAAATAACCACTGGTTATGTAAGGTTTGTTTAGTGAGGTCTGTCCAGGAACTCAATAATAACTACCCCCTAAGTCCCAAAAATAATACAAAACATCATATAAACATCAAGAAAAGAAGCTCAAGCTAGAGCTATGATACATCTTTTTCATGAAACTGATCAGGTACCATGGAAACCAGAAAACCAAGTTTGTTTATAAATGTCCTGAAGTGAGTTCTAGACCCGCAAGGGTTGTATAAAATCACATGGAATCCTAAAAAATGAGAGTGGGAATTATTTTTCCACAAACTTTGTAGAAAAGAGAAGAAAAAATCAGCATGCTTACAAATGAAACTCTACAGGGAGAAATGTTCTAGAATTCACATAGGTAAACTACCATAAAGTACTATAGAGAAGTACCATAAATTGAAAAAAATCCCTTATCCCAACAGACTTAGTTCACTATGTCTCTTGATGAACCACTACTAGCACCTCCAAGTGAATCCTTACCCTTGATCAAATCTGGAAGAAGATAATCTACAAACTTCTAAAAGAAAAAAGTTTGATGTGAGATAAATTCTCGATAGGGTCTCACCAATTATTCCATAATACGATTCAGCATTTAACAACCCAAATAATGCATTAAATTTTAAATAAATATGTATGGAATTTCAAAATCATATTTAAACCATGAATGTTATACATTTCAAAGGATGTAAATAGTTTAAAAAATGATTTATATTTCAATGGATGGACAATTTTATAAACAATGGATTAAATATTCATTTTATATAAACTGGTTTATATAAATTCTCAAGGCATTTAAAATAGTTTACAATAATAGAATATATGCATTTCCAATAAAAACAAGTGAGATAAATGGTCATATGCCTAAATGGAATGATGGTTCCGGGATAATGGGAATCTACACACTCAAGGTGAAAATGAAAAATGTGTAGGCACATGTCCCTTTTGTACATACAAAGGTAACATTATGACCATATTTTCAAGAATGGGACATGCTACATTATTATATTAAAACAATGTAAATCATAGAGTGATGTCTGGATAACTCAATTAATAAATAAGGATTTCTTGTTCTATATTACAAAATCAATATTGGGAAATTAATTTAAAAAAAAAATTCATCCCATTATCCATTTAAAATATTCAAATTTTCTATAAGAAAACTGTAACATGAGTTTTTAAGCAAAATATGATATTTTAGATGAAAAAATCCATAGGTTTCTATCTAAATAAATTCAAACCACTTTCTCAAGTACAATTTGAGATCAATTTCATCAAATCAATTCACACAATTAAATTTTTAAAAAATTCCATACTATTTTTTAGTCCATCAAATTTCACAATCCATCTCGAATTCAAAGGAATTGGCTGGTCTTACCAAATCCATTCTAATTTAGTCAATATTACCAATTCAATGAAAATATGGTATTTAATAAAACAATGAAAATAAATTTCAAGAAATTTACATTAAATCAAATTGTTGAATTTGAATAATGTAATTTAGGGTTAATGACAAGTGGGCGTCATTTTGGAACCACATACCTCAGAAACAGAATATATCAAAATGATAATCCATAGATATGATGTGACAAAAAACAACGATGATAATGAAATCAAGGAATCACACCTAGATCCAATACCCAAAAAATAGGGTATTAGATCCTCTAACAAACATGTTTGTCTATAAAATCCTAGGGAAGAAAGAGGAGAGAGTGGTATATAGAGAACATGAAGTGGAAAATAACTAGGAGAAGATTGAATGTCATTCTCCAATCTTTAATTCACTTACGTGAGGGTTATGAGGGTCAAAAGATTCCCTTGGGAGATCCTATGGAAGAAGAAATAATAAATGTGTTGTAAAGGCTTGTCATGGTTTTAAAACAAGGTTTCAATAAATTTAAAATTATTTTTTTGGTTTAATAATATTCTACACACTTCTAGCTAAGAAGATCTACATGGTTAGACCTAACAGTGTTCCCTAGCCATGTGCCCCTTTATCTACGGTTCACAGTTTCTACTAACTAGTCACATGGTTTTTCAAAACGTGAGCCAATTTTGTTAAACTCCAATACCTTGGTTTCCACGGTTTTCTATGGAAATATAGATAGTTTGGGAAAGCCATGCGATAACCATGTACTAGCCCAAAACATTCAGAAAAATCCAAAAATTACTCCCCAAACAACCCCAATAAAAACCAAACCAAAGCAAGATTAAAATTATAGATTCATAGAAACATGCAAGTAATAGGATGTTACATATCCTTTCTATGTAACACAAATAATAAAGCAATAGAAAACAAAATTGAAGTCTATGATACCAATTTGTAACATCCCGTGATTCATAATTATCTCATATAGCCACATTATGTTGGTTACTAGACCTTAAGAGTGCCTCCCCATACACAAGAGGATGGTGAGTAGAATCAGGGGTGTAGAGAATATAGTGGGGAGAATATACCCATGGTAATAATTTTCAATAAAATGTAAATAAAAAAAATATATCAGAGTACTGTAAATAACAGAAATAGAACATCAAACAACAAGAATATCTAGGAAGAACCAAGTTAACAAAATAATAACGAACCATGAAATGTGATGATTTAATGTCACTAAATTCCATAATATAAGTTATATAAATAAAAGAGCATTCTAAAAAAACTCAAAGGTCCCCAACCCTGAATCATTGGTCAGTCTCATCTCCAAGATCTGACCCATAAAAAATCAGCAATCTTCAAAAGGGTCCCTTAACCTTTTATAAAACTACATCCATATAATATTATAAGATAGAAAATGGTTTCATGATTAGGATTTGAGTAATTCTTTGTAGGTCATAATCACTATGAATAAAAATCCAATATAATAATAAGTGATTGAAATAATGTTAATTAAGAGTACTAATTAGTCAATTAATATAATAAGATAATCAACCAACATCGACACCATGTCATAATATCATTGAACTTGTATAAAAACCATTCCATCCATAACCAAAAGTATATAGAATAATCACATAATTGGGTAAATACATATAATAATTACACCATAACTGTGCCAAGCCTTTTATATAAGTGTTCCATCATCACAGGGAAAATCCATTTATATAATATTTTTTAGCATCACTGGGAAAATCACTTTATATAATCATTATAGCATCCCCAAGAAAATCACTTCATATAAGAATTTTAGAAACATCGATAAAATCCCATTATATATGTATTTGAGTATAACTGAAAAATACCTTTTTATAAGAATTTTTTCTTAACCAGGAAAATACCTTTATATAATCATTTCAACATAAATAACAATACAAGTCACAACATCAGAAATAAAACAGCATGACATCATGTATCGTAATGGTCAATTTATCTAATTACCATTTGAAATTCAACTATCCATTGATAAATTATATTATACCTAAATTTGATATAATTCTAGTATACATAACCATTTATATGAAATCATCCCCAATCATTCAAAAATCATTGAATACATTTTCCATGGGGAATCAATCACAATATATCACATGATGCCTCATGTCATACTAAATCAAATGTTAATACACTATCTTTTTTGTTATTAGTATAGGAAAGTCCCACCCAAGGGGTAGCCACAAGTCATTTTAGAACACTATTAGATCGAAAGGGAGACAATGAGTAGACCAAAAATATGGTTATCACCACCCATTATTCAATTTTTTACTGATCATTTTTTGTTGAAAAAACCACATAATATTTCACAAAATTATAAAAATTCAAATTTTCTACATGGATTTTTTATAAACCAACTACCTTTATATAATGATTCAAGAAATACCCACAATTGGGAATTCCAACAAGGAATGATGGTAAAGGAGATCACAAGGAAAACATAGACAACATATGGTCAAAACCAAATTCAATTGTGGTTATGTGATTACACTATGATAATAAAGAACAAGTGGAATAGAACAGAGAAGCAAAGCATATAAACTCATCAAATATCAATATTTGGACCGCGAAATCTGAAAGGGAATTAATCAATGAAAAAATAACTTAGACCCAACCTATGGTTTGAGGGAGGATGATTCATAGTGGAAGCGAAATAATTCATACATATAGAATGGTTTAATATCACTAGTAATGATATATTGATAATGTACAACCCTTTAAAGATGAGAATTTATCAAATCATTAGATACAAAAAAACTCATTTCTACAGATTAACATAACATTAATCAACTATTTCATGATGTAATGTTGTTTCATAGAATGTAACATTTCATGAAATAAAATAGTTTAGGATTTTTTTTTGTTAGAATTTCACATCATTTAAACTATTCAAAACATGAAATTGTCTATCAGATATATTTCAACCGAAATTCTACAAAGGAACACCAACCCACCTCTGAAGCCTTCTAAAACATTAAAAACCCATTATAATCCCTTAACCCATTTATTCCCAGAATCCATTAATTCAATAATATATATATCCTGTAACATTAGCTTATTTTCCTAGAAAATTACCTCCACCCCTAAAATGGGACATGGTGAACAAGGTTTAAAAAAGAAAGAAAATCCAACAAAAAAAGGTTTCACCAAAACTCAAAGGGAAATTATCTTGGTATAATATGGGATCTTTAAAAGTTAACCTAATAAATAAAGGATTTACAAAAATATTGGCTAGTTGGAAATCTTTAGGTCTGGTTCTCTCAATGAATTTATTTCTTGGAAAAGATTTAATGATCTTTTAGATTGGTTCCATAACTCTTTCATCATCGAAATTTTCCATTTCAATTTTATTTTCCCTTTTTAGAGTATAAATATATATTATTTCAGGAAATAATAGCACAATGTTTTTTTTTATATTTTTAAAAAGATTCAATGTAATAAATAGATTTTTGAATAATCAATGAATGCACACTTCACAAGAATATATCAATTTTCAAATAAAAATATATAAAAGAACATATTGTTTGAATATATTTATTATTTTAGATTCAATTTTCTCATTGATTTATTGTTTCATTTGATTGAAACTATTCCAAATTATTACAAGGTTTTAGTATCCAAATATTCATTTACAACATATATGAATCTAGTATAGTATTAGAGAATGATCAAAACCATGCCGAAGAAAAAAATTATATACATAAAAAAAACTTTACAAATGAATGAATAAAATATATAACAATAAGACACAATGGTATGGTAGTTTTATGTAAATAAATAAGATATTAAGTAATTCAATAAAATAATTTTTATATAGTTTGAGTGGAAGTGTAACAATAGTAGTATATGAGTAGTAAGTAAATTACAAGATATTCAATTGATGATGATTTCACAAAAGTTATTCCTATAATATAGAGAATAAATGGAATGGAGTGTATTTACAAGAAAAAAATAATGTTATATAATCTTTGGGAAATTAACTTACTAGTACCTTAAATTTGAATTTATCTATTTCAAAACATGATCATATTTTAAGGGAATAGTAAATGGTTCTCATTTTCAATATTAATTTGTCAACTGGCCTTGAATATTTTACTATTAATTGAATAAATATTTTTCTTAATAAATAGGATTTATATATAAGTTAACCTGAAGAGATATTAAATAAATCAAGGAATGTTTTCACGGATTTAGGATTATTGAATTTTTTTTATAAAATATTATGAAATGAAAGAGTGTACCAATCAAAACTAGAATTTAAATGAAATAAGTATTAAAAAGAAATTATATTAATCAATCTAATTTCCATATAAATTTTTAACCTACAACCATATTAAATTAAATAAATATTAATAAATACTCTATACCTAATGTAGTAGAAAAATGGATAATAAGTGGATCCGAAGAAATATTCTCTATCGATATAGCTTTACCCTCCCCACATCCATCATTAGCAATTATCCTACACTCTATAATTGGTTTCCCTTATTTTATAGTCATATATTTTTTAATATCATTAGGAATTTATCTATGAATCACCCCAATAAAAATCAACCTCACTGAATATGAGGTTCTCAATTTTTATTTCCATATAGTAGTTGTCACCAAAGTTAAACTATACAGAGTAATTTAGTAACCATATTTATTAATTATCTCAATCATATTACATGAAGAGAACCCATATTCCGAATGATACTACCCCATGTGAATCAATCATTGGTTTCATGGAATGAGCATCTAGATATAATATTAGATCAATTATTTCAACTTTTTTCTACTCAAAAAATCCTCATCATCTCACCAAAAACTCACCTTATTGGGTCAATCCACCCAACCCTTCTTTATTATTTTTAGTTTCAAAAGAAGGGTATTGTGGAATTTTAATCATACTAATACACTTTTCATTATCATAAAATTCCATAATTTTATGAAAGGTAAAAATTAGATACATGTGTATAAAAATCCTTAAGTATTTCATAGATCCTCAAAAATTATTATGTATGAAAATATTTCAACAAAAATAATCTTACAGAGATGATTATTATCTTAATTTATTTATGGAAAAAATGTGATGTGTCAATTCATGAAATAAATAATATATAAACCATATTTAAAAACTTTTCGTTTTATATCATTGGAAAACTTATATCACATATATTATTCTTTAATAAGATTCCAAATGTTTTTAAAATAAAAATATCTAATGTATCTACCTTAATCATCACAAAAAAATCTCATATAAATTTACTTTAATAATATCTTGTATTTGAACCTCTAGTGATGGATTATCAAATTACTCATTAATATAATATTGTGCATCTCCTTCTATAGTAATTAAATTTTACTTATCCATAAAATCCTACCCAAATTCATCAATTATAATATAACACACCTGTATTTCTCATGGAAAAGATAAAAAGTTTGAAAACTAATTCTTAAATAATACAATTTTTTCAATATTTAATGTTTTATGTTCCACTAGATTTGACTATTTAAATAAACAGGAGGAACTAATAATTATTCTAACAAAATATATTAATATTAGAAACAAGATTCATTAAAAATATAAATTAAAAAATATCAAAACATTACGACAACTCTAATATAATATTTCATTTATAATTCCACTAAAATAAATATTTTTTATAAAGGTGTATGAAAATAAATGTTCATATTAACCATTGAGTAATGACCAAATATTTAATATTAAAATATAATATTAAAAAAATACATAATAAATGATGATGAAAGAATTATTTACCAATAAAAACAAAATTACTGATGAAAAACAACATGATTGAATATAATAGAAGTGAGATAAATGTATCAAAACATGTCCATATTAATGGATTATCCAAATTAATCAATCTATAAAACCTTGTAAAAAATATCATTCACTCTCATATATCAATTCCAAAAAATTTTAAATCATACCTGGGTTCCAAAATTTCATATATGTATTCAAATAAATCATAAGAAATCCAATACAACTCTAGAAAACAAAATTTTTCTCCACATTATATTTCTGTATGTGAATAAAAATATTACATATCACTAGTAGGGTCAAATCTCTTCATCTAACACATAAAGGAAAATGTTTTATCTACCATGGAATATTTATTATGCATCAGTAATGATTTCATATTTAGTTTTGTAATAATGATACATAATATCTATAAAATATTTCATATCTCTTAGAAAGTCATACGTATCACCAAATATATTTTATATATTATTTTGAGGAGTTTTTAGTACCCTGTAAATTCTATATAATTTCATCACTACATCATTTTCCCTTATCCTTCACCTACAATACAAATAATCATGGGATTATTAATATTTGGTGATTTAAATTTTCTAGAAAATATTAAAATCAATTAAATATAAAATTTTATACATTTCATGTAACACTAAAATAATATAGTGAAAGAATACTGTATTTAAAAAAATAAATGAATTATAATTAATTATTTAATATTAGGTAGTAAATAGAATTTTATATCATTAAATTAAAAAGATTTGATTGCCTATATTTATTCCCTTTCACTTAATTTATGGACCCTTGGATAATAGATCATCAAAAAATTTACCCATGTAAAATTACAATTTGAAGACAATTTGTATCCCCTTTTGAATTGATAGTTCATCCAATATTACCATTTAAATTATGCATTCTTTGTTAAAATTTATCAATTAGATACATTTAATTTGTTATAATGTTTTTAGCCTCAAATTTACATTTTTACCTTTCAAAAAGGATATATTTATCTCATCATACAGAATTTTAATTTTAAGAACAATTATTCTTCATTTAAAATAATTAATTGGTATCCATATTCTTTTTATGTTCCACCACCTCCTTACAACAATCAGTGTACATTTATTTACCTTAGGTAAATTAAATTCTTATGATTATAAAAGGTCTAAGGTATAATAAAGAGGTTGGGATCTAATTGAATCATAACACATGATTAACTATGTAAAATCATAAATGATATCCTTACCCACTTTCACATATATAAATATTCACAAAAAAAACTCATTAGTATTGATATATAATATTCACTAAAAAATTCAAAACACGAAAATTTATATTTTCCCTTTATACTTCAGTAACAATTCACATTTTTATATCAATTATAAATGAATTATGACTCTTGAATATTGATAGAAATATTATAATATAAATTAGTTTTGTGAGATCCCTTACAAAATTTTGAATATTTTTTTCCTTCTATCATTCCTAGACACATTGTGTACCAAATTTTTACTCACTATACAACATCCTTCATGCATTAGTTCAACTATTATCTTGAATTTTCATCTAGAGTGGGGTGGTTAGATATTTTAGCCTTGTAATATTATACCAAAAATAGTTTCCCATGGATTTTAGTGATAAGTCAACCATAATATATTAATAAATTCTTCCAAATTTGTTCACTATGAAAAGTTATTTTTAAACATAATAATGCCTCAGTCATTTTAATCAAATTTTCATTCATTCTATATGGTATTCAATAGATTTGTGAATAAAAATATTTAATCAATAATAAATATGTTCTCAAAATTCTTGAGGAGTCTCTCATGTGAGTGATTTTGAAATTGGATTGTATTCCATGGAATAAGATTTAAACTTTTGTTTTATTTTTATTGGACTATCGAACCAAGAATACAAAAATAAGTTGATTCATACGTCATTTATATTGAGTTACCTAGCGATAAAAAATAATATCATAATTGGAATATGTTCAAAAAATAAATATTCCTTTAATTTTATATCAACATGATTTAAAAATATATAAAAAACAATAACATATAGATATGAAAATGAAATAAAAAAAATAAGATTAATGAATGGAAAACAATCCTAAAGAGGTAAAATTCTTTTATTCAATAAACATGAATCATTTATCCACCTCATTTCATTTAAACTTGTATGATCGAATATGAAAATTTGAGATTATGATAAATATATCTACGGATAATTGTATCCTAGTGGTTTTATTTGTACATTTTTTTTGACAATAAACCCCTATACTTTCATATCTAGAATATGTCATTAATATTTCATCAGAATTCACCCACTGATAGTGGAAGTTTTCATCTCTCCTCTATTAGTTATCCTGAGAACATAAAAACAAAAAAAATGTTGATGGTAAGTGTTCATTCCCATACTAAATAATGATTATAGGGAATCAACATAAATCAAGTGTTATAAAGATACCCATGTTATCCTTCGTTAAATTAACATTACTATAATAAGTTTTCATGATCCACTCATGTACTATCATTATATATTATATATTTCTCAAATGATTCTCCCCTTTTTTATTATATATTTTTAATATAAAATATCTTTTTTTAACCAAAATTTTTTAAAATCAAATTTATCTCATTGACATTTAAATTTTTATTTTGGCATAACTCCAAAAGAATTTTATAATATGTCACACAGATAAATTGGTAATGGATCAATCCAATTTGGGTTTTGTATGCTATCATTTAATTCCACATGGTTTATTCCCACCATTAGATCATATCCATCCACTTTTATTTGTTTTTCTTCACTAAGACTGTTTTATTTTAACAATTTTGACCATTATATTTTTTATTTCTTCATATATGATATAGTTATAATTTATTTTTGGTTGTACAATTTCTCATTATTTATGAATTTATGGTCATATTACAAAATTTTATTAATTGTTCACTTTTTTTTGTTTTGTGATTCCAAATATGAAAAATATATTATATCTCAAAAATACCAAATTTCATATAAGCTATCTATTCTAGTGATATAAAACTCCAAGAAAATTAAAACATAATCCCCAACCAATAATATGTAATAATGTAAACAATAAATGGGAATAGATACAACAAAATTGTTACACCATACCATAATTACTTTATAGAAAATAAATGTTCACTGAGATATATATTTTATTTTTTAGATATTTCAATAGAATTGAAATTTCTATTTTTTTTATGAAACTAAATAGAACATTCAATTAGTTTTGGACATTATATTATAAAATCTATGACTTTTTTAATAGTTTTATAGATTCTAATATATATTTTACAAGAAAATGTATAAAAAATTCAGTAATAATTACACTTAAATTATTAGAAAAAAACTCCTAATAATTGGTTTACTATTAATTTTATAAATATATAGATCATAGTAAAAATAAAATTTTGAATCCACAATAAATGTTTTTTATACATGATTGATATTGAGATGTTAGTCAAAAGAATATCATATCACTATATCATGGTGCCCCTCAATTAATCAAATAATGTTTTCCTTTAAGAGTGAATCCATTGTCTGAATCTTTATTTGGAATTTCTCCCTCAACTGGGTGAGGATACTAATGAATTTTATATTTAATTTTATTCATAGTTTTAATATTATTATTTTTTATAAAATTATTTTTGTAATGGAGTCCATAATACTACAATTGACATTCCCTCTACCTTTTTCATAATGTTTCTAACCTTAGTATAATTATAAAATTGATTTATTTATATTTAAGTATAAAGGATTTTAATTTTAGTAAGGTTTAAAAAGCTTTTAAGAACACATTTTAATGTCAATTTAGTGTTTTTTTACCACATAAAATTTTATTGATTCATATAAATTCTCATGGTATCTTTCACAATTTTTTTTGAGAAAAATATAATATAACGTTTCACATTAATAAATTATATAATAACTCATATGGATAGTCCTAATAGTGTTATTCTATAATAGGTGGGGTGTTTAGTTTATCCATCATCTCTTATAAATATTTCAAATAGGGTTTTAGTAAAATTAATTCAAAATTATTGAAAAGTAATCTATAAATTTTCTAATCAACCCTATTAAAATCCTTTATTAATTAATTATAGATGATTTAATCACCCAAAATAGATAAAAAAAATTTCACATATGTTATGTAAGAAAAATTAATGATGAATTCAATTTTATATTTTCTTTCTTTAACCCCTTTGTGTGGGATAACCATTTTGGAACAATTTATCTTTCACTATAAAATGAAACATTATAATATTCAAAATATATTATTTCAATGAATTATATATAAAAATTGACTATAATTTCCAAAAAAACAAGAAATTTTTAAACATGGTAAAATCATTAATAAATGATTCCAAATAATTCTAAATTAAATTATATAAAATAGTAAAATTATAATTCTATAATATACTTATTCTATTAAAAATAAAAATAACATCATTTTATAGGATAATATGACATAAGCATATGTGAATATTTTCTTTTAATAGTCCTTATATTAAATGGGCTCATTAAAGTATCCTATAGGTCTAAATAATAATTAATAATGGGTTTTTATTATAGTATTCCAACAAATTATTTATATAATTATATAAGAAAAGTATTTTCTTCTTATTAATTGGCCAAAAAAACATACATTCAAACAAGTGTCCCTATTTTTTTGTATTTTCATAAGGATAACAACATTATGTTCATTATATGTAATGGTTACAATATTTTTTTTATAAACTATATAAAATTTTCACTATATCAATTATACACAACCACTATGTATCAAAAATGTTTTAGATGGCCTCTTTTTGAAACATCCTTTTTCCATTTTAACCACATTCATATTTATTATTCTATGTACCCATTGGGGTTTCATAATTGATTATGAATTTTATTCAAGTAGAATGATACTCACACACATTACATAAACAATACAATCAATTTCTCTAAATCTCCAGCCTATATCTCTAGAAATGTATTTTATAAGGGTGATCATTTTTTATTTATTAAAATAAATATTTCATTTCATAATTAATAGAATCACATTTTCATCCATTTGAAACATATACATCAAATCTAGTGGTTATTATTTTAACTCTAGATTTTTTTAATGAATTAAAAATGATTTTATCTTAGGTTAACATTCTACAATGACCTTTGATTACTATATAAGGGATCAAGTTTCTACTCCTATATTGTTGAATAAATTTTAAAATCCATCAATAAACTGTTATATTAACATGTGGGGACAAATATATCCACTTGGGAGATCTTTGTATTAGTGGTCCTACAGTTTCGCTTCTATCAACCTTCTTCTTCACATCTAGAAAGATCCAAGTCAAATTTATGTATCACTAGGAGGGTGATGGGTGAGTCAGTGATACCCTTTTTGTTTTATTTTCCCTTTCTGTTGGAACACCCATCACCTCCTATTAAATATTAAATTCACTATTGAAAATAAAGAAAAACACATATCCATAAGAAAACTAAAATTTCTAAGGATCACTATTCATTAATAAAAGTTAAATCTTTGGTATGGTTGGAAATAATCAAATACCATACAATACACTAGAAAAAATAATAATTGGATTATAATGAGTAGTAAATGACCTTACACTTATGTATCACTATGAAACAATCCCACTAGTAGATGTGAACCCTCTTAGCATAATAGGGAAACTTCAACTTCTTTTGTAACAACTCACGTTATCTGTGATTCTTTTAACTTCAATATGTTTATACAAGTGTAAAACAATTATTTAACGTATTTCCTAGAAGAAAGGTAATAACATCTTGAACTTATGTTAAGAAACTAAGAGTTCGATTTCCCAGTCTTCTCCTCTTGAATCTATTTCTCATGATACTGCTGAATTGTCTCCACAAAAAACATAGAGTATGGTAAAAATCAGTATAGTTCTTCCTATACCGGAAATCCTCAGTAAGGTTAAACCAAGAAATAAAAATCTATTATCATCATTACTTAGTCTGAGAAACCTTGTACGATGAAACCCAATACAAGAAATATTGTTCTGATTTCTTCATCCTCATATGGTAGTCGGATTCCGATTATCATAGGCATGTACATCAGTTTTCAAAACGCAACATATTTCCCAATAATGTTTTTCAATACAAGATGGACATAATGACTTTCTCTCTAAGAACACTCAAAACATATATATCTTCGGAAATGAATAGTAATCATTTTCATACATCCACATAAGCACAAGGGAGTGTCTCGCCTTTTATAGGTGACTCAAAATGGGATAGGAAGAAATCCCAAAACGATTTCCCACTCACATAAATTCACATTGATCTTGATTTCCCCTGAAATCCCAGAGTAATTTTGACTTCGTCAACTATTCAAGATTCTTCTCAAATCTTATTCAAACATATTTTCTTCTCCATTAGACTCTTATTTATGAGGCTAATTATGTTTGGTAGATCCTCGAGGATCTAAAAATTAGACTCTTATTCTATTATGTTGTTTTCGGAATCCGACTCTTAAGAACCAATTTAAATCCAAATATTATAAGAAATAGTTTAACTCCCCCTCGAAAAGTCATTAAAAAATATACATATATTTTATTTTTTTTTAACCCACATGAGAAAATATATTACTTCACTTCCCTTGATATATTTGGAGGTGAATACTCATATTTTTCACTTCTCTTGACCCACGTAAAAAAATCTGCTTCTTCACTTTTCTTGATCCACTAGACGAAGGTAGATGTTAGTCCATCCAGGGAAAGAGACTTTATGGATATGATCTTTATAGGTTTTTATATTTTAGCATATGTTCATCCTTATGTTGGAAAATCTTTATCTCAACATCACCTTCCACCAGCTATCAGAACCACTCTTATCGACTCATCATTCATGAGAATCACATGTTAAGCGATTATCGACACCACTCTTTTTCCACAATCATAAGTGTCACTATTCCATTCCTTCATTCATCAATTTGGATTTCATAATGACTTATCACATTAAATGATAATTTATGATATGTGATAATCAGAAAAGCATCGTTACATTTAACACATTGTAGTCATAGTGACTCCAATTCTACCTCACAGTAACCAAGTATTCAATTCAAATCTATCAAGAAGAGACTCTGATTCTTCTAAAAAACATGTTATGATTTTTTTATAAAACAAAATCAATTTTCTATGAAAATAAGGCTCTATATTTTTTCAAAAAACCAGCTTACCCTTTATCTATAAAATAGGCTCCATTTTCTCTGAAAATCAGGGCCCATTTTCTCTTCAAATAATATTATGTTTTCACTAAAAGGCTATGTTTTCATTGAAAATCTGTATTTGTTGTCTGTAAAAACATGACTCTGATTTCATCAAAAATAAGACTCAGAATTATTTATGAAACAGAATCCGAATTCTTCGAAAAGAAAAATTTTAATTCTTCAAAAATTAGACTACATATTCATTGACAAACCGACTCATAATTCATTAAAAATTAGATGTTTGATTATTTGAAAAATAGAATCTTAATTATTCAAAAATAAGACTCTATATTCATCGAAAAATACACTCCAAATTCTTTGAAAAAAAAGACAATTAATTCTTTGAAAAACAGACTTTGAATTCTTCCATGCAGCCCAGGTTCTGATTCTTCATTTCCCACAAAGAAATATCTGATTTCATTAAATGAAAAGTGAGGTGAATTCCTTTCTTAAAACCCTATTCTTTTACCACAAAAGGAAACATATGAAGACCACCAACTTCAACATAATCATGGTCCTAAAACATCTAACATCCTTATACCATTTATAATGGTGATTGTAGTGACCCCAGAAATGTTTGATTTTACTATGTGGTTATTTTTTGTATTTTAGTGGTCCTATGGTTTCATCGATTTAGTTCTCTAGTTAGAGAACTGTCGATGTAGCCTCCACCATTGTTCCCCCTCTTCTAATGA
This sequence comes from Viscum album, assembly GCA_963277665.1. Taxonomy (NCBI): domain Eukaryota; kingdom Viridiplantae; phylum Streptophyta; class Magnoliopsida; order Santalales; family Viscaceae; genus Viscum; species Viscum album. The sequence continues at coordinate 279,402,278 of OY728164.1, read as the reverse complement.
AAACATCATAAAGGTAATTTTCCTTATTTTACCCTTATATTACCTTTAATTATTTCATTTCTACACTAATTATTCATTTTCCCTCATATGTATTAGGATTTATTTTTTGTGACTCTCTCATCATTATGGGCTATGTTTTTATTTATCATTTTCTATTGAGGTTTATTGTTGTCTCTTTCTAGATTTGTGGGTCTCTTTTAAACTATTCACTATAATTATTTATGAAAAAATTATGTTAAACTATAGACAAGGTCTAGATCAATTTTTTTTTGGATTTAGGGGATTGGGGTTGTAGATTTTTGTTTGGGATTCCTGTATTTTTATGTATTCTATTTTTTAACTAGCAGTTTTTCTAATTGTGTACATTGTACACTATCATATACCTTATTTACCCTTATCTACTATTAAATTAAGATAATAAAATTTAGATCCTATTGTGGTCTTTCATGATTTCTATCCTGGTGATTTGGAATCTTGTTGAATACCGACTCTCACTCTTTCTAGTGGGTGTGAATAATTGTGTCTGCGACCTTTTAATTTTATCATAGAATCTACTGGAATTATTCTTGTATGGGAATATTCAATGAAATAGTAAATAAGAATAAGAATTTAAATGATAAATAGGTAGGGAATACACCATTATATGGTCTAGTACAAAATGTCTCCTCCATTCTAGATGGATCTATTGATGGTGTAGGCAGGTGGGTGTAGTAAAGGTCACTGGCATGGGTCAACCTTTTGGGTCAGGTTTTCCAAACCCTTACAGGTTCTCCTAATCACATCCAAATATTGGGTCTAGGTGGTTTCCCTCTAATCCAAATTCTAAAATTGTGGCTCATACACGATTCCCCCGTATGAAAATTAAAAATGGTTTATAATAAAAATAAAAAAATGTGTTGTAAAAAAATCAAATGTCACATCATCTACAAGTAGATTGATGGTGATATCATGTTTTTCATATATTTGGTTTATGGGTTTTTCGTATCATATATTATTTCTAAAATTTAAAATTTTATTAAAAATTGCACTTTACACTTATATAATTGTATCAATATAATATGGAGTATGGAAATTGATCACTCCTATTTATGAAATTTCATGGAATCAATTATAATAAATAGATATTGTTTTCTAAAAAATCCATTATCATATGTACCATCATGAACATTAATTAAATCCTATTTTTTAATCAATTTAATTCCAATTATTATATGGGATTGCGCTATTATCATATCTTCCTATAACTTTTCAATATAAAAGTTATCTTAAAATATCAAATTATGTACAACTAGACAGAAATATGCATGCACAATATCATTGAATGTAAAGAATCAACTAAATAGTTAGATAAATAAAATTATTGTTTCGATATCTCTTGTATATATCAACATTATGATATTATGGGGAAATAATTAATATATTATCATAGATCACTTAAAACATATATGATATATATGGATCCGATAAGGGAAAAGAGTTAAAATTTTCCATGTATATAAAAATTCGGTAGGATGTTATGGTTTAATCAATTCTAAAATATTTCACCCATAGTTTAATCATCAATTCTTCTGATGTTTTCTTTTTCATGGTTTATAATTACATGTGTAACATATCATGTTTACGAATCTGTTTAAGGGATTTATGAATAGGTATATTGATTTTAACATTACTGGATGTATATTGAATTTATTTAAAGATTTTATAGAAATAAATCCTCTTTGATTATATTGTTAATTAGTGAAATGGTAGTGGAATGTTTTATTTTTCTCATTCAATTGATTTTTACATTTCAACGTTTATTTTATATAAATTTTTCATTTTTTCCTCTTATTCAATGTTTTTGGTTGGAATGTTCATGAAAATTTTTAAGGTGTGATTGGATATTCATACTACACAAAGTTGTAAGCATGCTCTCAATACTATTTTTATTTAGAATGTGTTTTTATATTCATTTTCTAGGTTGTTTTCCATATTTTATATAGGGATCACAAACTTATTTTTCAATTCCATTGTCTTCTTTCATAACACATCATTTCTAAAATATTTCTGGCTCTATATTTGTGGTTTTGAATATGTTAATGTTTTTTTCATGGGATTTCTATTATTGAAAGGGTAGGTTATAGAACGTATATTTATATGGTCCCTTAATATAATAATGAAAGGGTATATGTTGGTATATTTTCATTATACAATGTGATAGAATTTTTATTTTTAAAACCATATTGGTTTTGGGAATTGTATCTCCATCCTTGGATGGAAGGCTTAAATTTTATTTGTTGATTGGTATCACTACATCATACAGTTTCATATAACTTAACACATTAATAAATGATTTTATTTGGTTAATAACACTGACCACATAACATCACTTTCATGGATTTATTATTTAGTTATCAAAGGGGTTTCATTAAAATAATATTATTTTGTACTAGATGTTTGGATTCATGTAATAGAGAGCTAGTAGATCTTACATCGTGCAATCCTCTAGAACTAGGTCATTTTTAACTAAAATGATCCAATTTTATATATGTCATCACAATGAAATCCTTATCCATATTTATTTACTAGTTAATCATTCCTCCTCAAGATGACATGTCTAGAAAAATATGATCACTATCCAAATATTATTAATATTGGTAAATAGGAATGTTATGTTCCATAATTTCGTACTATTGAAATTGTGAACATTACATCTTAAATCATTCCCAATACTCAAACATGGTCTCTACTAATTCATAAATAGTTAAATACATATCCATTATAATGTAATTGGTCATTGATGATTGAAATAACTTCCTTATAAGACACCCATATAGTAATCCCAAAAATTAGTTTCTTAATATATTCCCTAATGACTCTTTATAATGAGAAGAGGAATTATATAGACTAATATTAAATCTCATCCTCATGACTCTGCTTCAATGTTTAATAAATAATAGTTAAATATTTAATGTATTTATTTGAATATTCTCTTTATAGACCATGAAACTAGGGAAATGATTGAATCAATAAAGTATTGTGTTCAATTGCATCTTTGAAAAAAATGAAAACTTCTTTTTAATTTGTGATATTATGTGAAAATAATATTTAATATTTTGATAGGATTTCCATACGAGATACTATATTCCTAGTAAAAAAGTGATTTTTTAATTGATTCCTTCATTATAATGTGTTAAAAACTAATTATTGATTATAATTATTCCTTAATTCACTATTGTATGAACCTAGTTCTCACTCAAATATGGATTCATTAATGTTGGTCTAATTTAATTTTATGGACCTAATATAGATGCCTAATGTGTTCATGAAGGTCTCAGGGGTTTCTCAGTCTTGTTTGGAGACCTGAATCGACTTTTTAGCATAAAAAGGCATGTCTCATGGTTAGTTTATACTCTGAATGGTAGGACACAAGGTTAGTTTTAACTGTGAAAGGTAGGATAGTGAGCAGAATCAGGGAGCATCGTTTTCCAAAACCGTGAGTCATACACCACACATCCATGAAAAATTCTACAAAAAAATTACAAAGGCATTTTTCATGGTTGTCACATGGTATCCCTAAATGTGTAGAATAACTATGTGGTATTCCCCTTCCTATAGCTGCCCGTGCATAGATTTTGTATGGTTTGGAGAAACCGTGCAACCAAACATTGAAAATAAAATTTTTACCCAAATGAATTGTTTTTCCATAAAAATATAGTTAAATGATAACCTCCTTTGGTATTCATCTCTATTGGATATCAGCCCCAAATATTCTCTTTTAATGGCTAAAAGCTAACTATTCTTGATTTTTAGATCTAGTGCCCACTTAAAGTTTGAAACCAACATCGTTATTCTAATTGGATTGGTTCCGGTAATATCTCAATTAATTTTTATAATTTCTCCATTACTCTTACTATCAACAATTCTATTTAGATTCCGGATCATATGCCCTATTTTCAGGGTGTTGGACTGTTCATCTTATCTCTTCCAAACCAAGGAAAAATAGTGGCAGATTATGGATGAAGAGATTTATACGAACATAAGTTAGGTGGTCTATAACTCATCCTTTGAGTTTTTTCTTTTTTAAAAATGTTGTGTGTGTTCTCATTTCATTGTGTACCATCTATTAAATTTATATTCCATGATTATAGTCATTAGAACTATGTTCTAAGTCTATTTCACTATACGTTATTCATTGTTGGTAGTTACGTCCACTACATCCACCACCCCATATAGGTCGATTTCTATAATCTTCCTTTTTAATCATTTAGTGGTCGATGTGTGTCTATGACACCATTCATGTGTTCTTGAGAAATACCATGAAAATGGTAAGCCTCCATATATTTAATCAATGTTGAAATTATAATGGTTATCCCTTATATGTTTTTGTGTTACTTGACCCGCCTAATGAAAGTTCTTCATATAATTAATCAATCTCAATATAATTGGAATGTATAACAAGTATATGACATGGCCTTATTAATTTTAATTGAAGAACATTGTTGTACATATGTATAAACCCTTTCCATGGCCATGGGATGGAAGAAGAGTGAACTATAGAAAATGAAAATTTTCTCAATGTATTATTCAAAAGGTTTCATTATCAATTGGTATATTGATCCTTATTATATATTTAATGGTCTGGGTATTAAATGGATTAATTAATTAAATGAATTAAATATGATGCTTTTATTCATTTATATAGCTATTGACATCATTATAGGAGTTGTTTGACTTGATATAACTTTGGATTCTCGAGGGATTTTCTTGAGCACTATGGGACACCATTTCAATTCAAGGATATCAGTTCTTTTTATTGAGACAACCTTGGAACACGATCCTATAAAAATAGTGGACGCCCGATATGAGATCATAGGATCCCTCCTTTACTATTATAGGATGACTTTTATGCACTCATTGGATCCATCATGTCTTCTATGGACACCAGGATCCGTGGATATATCCTTGGGCCTAGGAATATCTTGTTATGTTTTATCGTAGATGTATTCCTTGTACTCTGTTAGATGATACTATTGTGGAATTATTCGGATGACTCTCCTTGAATTACGCTTTTACCCCTATCAAGGTTTCAAATACAACTGTTTTAGTGACCCTTGGGGTCTTGGGATCCCTATTAGATACCTTGTAACACTTTTATTACTAGTTTTAATACATGTTTCCTTGTTACATAATAAAACCTTTGCTATTACTATCACGAGGTGATGTTAGTTTTAGTTTTGCCTCACATGATCTAATTATATAAACTAGAACTTAATTGATTAATTAATTGGTTAAATGTTCAGACACCAGTTGAGGGATGAACTAGGTACATAGTTATTTATGTTACTCTACTACTTTAATTTCATATATACATGATTTCACACATTCAGTTTTTATTTGATGAACATGATGTTATAGACACCCCTGGTGGTGGACCACTATGATTTATCTAACGCCCAATCAGATTTCAAATGGTACCATGTTAGACAACATGTATGTAGGTGTTACAAATGGAATCATACTACTTCAAACACATGATTTATTAATATTTTAGGATGGGGTAGTTAGTAGATGATCGAGATGGATTTTGGGATGCTGGTGATAGTATTTGAAGTTCTTTTTGTTAATTTTTTATTTCATGTTACGTATTATTTCTTTTATCATTTTTTTAATTTATATACATGACATATAATCACTAGATTTTTTATATTTCAATTAGTTTTTTGGTTGTTTATTTCTTATGTCCGCTTATAATGTAGCTTCTATTTATTACTATGCTACTTCTACTTATCTCATGTTTTATTCTACTGATCTTCTATGTCACACTCTAGTGATTAGGGCATAGTATCCCTAATGACACACCCTAGTCCCTCACTGCTTATCATCAGGCTCTCACATTCAGGGATATACCCTTGAGTTCATGTGGCCAACTGGGATTAGGGCACTTCTAAGTCGAATCATGGTCCATGAAATTAGAAGGTTGTATCAAAGAAGTTACTTTCTTACTTGTTTATTTGGAGACAATAGATTTGAGATTAGGAAGCCTTGGAAATTGGTCATAAGTCATGTTTGGGAATCAGGAACTCATGTTCGGGGTAAATGTCCAGTTTCCAAAATTATAATTGATGTTATTATTTTTCCTATTACATTTGATATCATATCACCATTAGGTGAAGAACATGTTGTGTTTTGGTTATTATTAATATTCTAATTTAGGACCTTGTTTCATCAGAAGGATGATGACATTAGGGAAAGTTGCATTGTTAAATGAATCATAGAATGAACCTAATATTCACATTCTTTGCATATTTCCATGCCATATAGGTTCATTTCAATACATACATTGCTTGATATCCCTATAATTATTGAGTGAGAATTGTATTTATAGACATACTTATGCGATTATTGTTTATTATTGAGGGATTTTTTTTTCTTTTTTTGAGGTTTTATGGGCCATCATGGGATAGACTTGGTTATTTATGGAGTTGATCCATTAGATTAAAATCAAATGGATGTGATTTTCAATGAATGGTGTATGGGTCCCAATTCACATGGAATGGTGATCAATTTTAAATATTCTTGAATATCATTTATATGAAAATGAAAACAGTGGAACTGAAAAATAGAATTTAAAATGTAATGGTTGTATGTCATTTTCCCATCATATCATGTTAATGAATTATAATGGAGTGTACCTGGTATTAAAATACGAAATAAATTAAATGGTTTCTAGTATAAGATGAGGTAAAATACTGTTAACCCTTCACCCACTAGAACCCTTGAACCATATACTTGAGCACATAATAACACATGGACTTCTTAGTAAGTTGTGGGGAAGTATATCATGGGTAGTCATCCATTCTTCTCTATAGCTTCTCATGGTGTTTCTATAAATCTATTTAAATCATGTTATGAGGCATGTTATTGATCTTAGTAGACCAATGATTCCATGATTTCTTCGTGTCATGTGCTATGAAGGTAGTGGAGACCATTATCTGGATGTGGTGGGCCCTGAGAAATCCATATTACCTCTAGGTGTGACACTTGAGGTACCACCTATTGTACCTGATCTGGGAACTGACACTTAGGTTTGTGATAGTTTCATTCATCTGATGATGTCCTCACTAGGTGCTCTATCACTCTCACCTATGATGGTTGATCTGACCCATGAGTTCTAGTTGAAAAATCATCTTTCCTTCATAGGGGATTGCAGTCCACATGCTACTGGGTCTTGTCTAGAGGTCACATTCTCTATCTTTGAAAATATTGAGATGCCTCACGATTAGTGGGTCAATATTGCATCATACATACTACGTGATTATCCTAAACATTTATGTTATGTGATTACCCAAGAGAGTCATTTTCTTGGTATGGTATGTGATATCATCAAAACATTATTCTTTGAGCACTTATTTACTCAAATATTGAAAGATGATAGGGCTAGAGAATTCATGCATCTCGAGTAGGGTTCTATATTAGATAGGGAATATTCATCATATTTCACTGAGTTATAGTACTTATCGCCAATTATAGACGGTGATGAGATTTTTCATGATACAAACTTAGAAAATGGTATTTAGGGTTCCATACATACCCAGGTGAATGTATTCCACATATATATCTTTTTGAATAGTGAATTAGGAACATATCTCTAGGCACACCCTAAGGGACGACAGCAGTACCGAACATAAATGATCCCTGATGAATTATATCATTATTTCATCCGGTAGAAGAAATAAATCCTTCGTGGTTTCTCATCAGGGTAGTTGTAGAAAGAGTACCCTTGTTGGTATGTCTATGGTGGTTTATTAGTGTGGGAGAAAGGGTAACCTAAAGACTTAGTCTGGTAGGGACCCTCTATAGTTATGATCTTACAACCATAAAGTGTATCAACAGAGATTATTTCACAATATTCCATAAGCTTCTAGAGGAAGTGGGTTTTCACCATATCCACCCTCAAGAGCATATTCATTTATGAAACAACATGTAGGAAGTTGGAGTACCACCAACAGAACTAGAAAAGAAGGAATTCATAGAGGTGATAGCCAGACTCTTAATCACATATAACCCCAGTACAACAGTTTTGATCAAGATATCCCAATGGTAGCATAGGTTCATAGATCAGGTTAGTTGAATGAATAACATCCAATACCCAAGAATCATTTTTCAATACCATCTAAAGTAGAAGGTACTATTCTTGTATCCTCCACTATAGTATTTGCATTATTTGATATAGTTGTTTAATAATATTTTATTTCCTTATCTTCCGTGAAATTTTATAGGTTGAAAATATAGTATTACTACATTATAATGAACCTAGATGCACTTTTGGGTGTGTTGTCAGAGGGAATAAAACAACTTATAGACATCCCCTTGAGGTAGGTAGTTTCACATTCATATGGGACCTATTTGTTCTCTTCATCACATGTTTTGATGTCATTCTCAGGATTGATAAGTTGGTTCTATATCATGTGTTTTTACTCTTATATCATTGAAGGTCATCATTTTAATCACCATAGGGAAGCAGTTATCTACACAATAGTGAGTGGGATGTCTAGGCGAGTAGATATCAACCAAAGCTTCGTGGGATAGGTGGAGTGATCACCTATATTGAAAATATCATCATAGAAGATCAGCGTATATATCAAGTTGAATTCCCTCTAATAGTAGATCATTTGAAGGGATGTATTTCCCAATGATTTTCTATCTCACCTCGTAAGATAGAGGTAGAGGATTGGATTTATATCACTCTAGGAGTAGCTCCACTTTCCATTTATTCACATAGGATGGTACATATTGAGATCTAGGACCTCAAGCAACAATTAGAGGACTTGGAGGAAAAAGCTTTAATATGGCATAATACTTCTTTTTGGGCTTCAGAGATGCTTTTAATCTAGAAGGAGGGTGGTACCCTTCATCTATGCATGGATTATAGATGGTTGCACCCGATTATTGTCAGGAAACAATATCAACTGCCTGAAATAGATGATCTATATGACCAGCTCCATGGAGCTAGGGTTTTTTCAAATATCAAACTATGAGTGGGATATTATTAGGTGCGAGTTACACTATCAGACATATCTCAGACATATTTTTGTATAAGGTATAGCCTATATGAGTTATTTTTTATTATTTTTGGTCTAACAAATTCTCTCACTGTTTTCATGGATATAATGAATATGGTGTTACACCCCTATATGGATTGTTTTTTGGGTTCTTTGTAGAAGAGATCTTAGTTCACTCTCACACTAATAGAGACCATTATAATTAAATTGATATCTTTCTAAGTACATGGGGAGAGTATTGGATTTATGAAAATCTTTCTGTGTTCAAATAATAGATCTATAGGGCTTACTTCTTAGGTCATATTATCTGAGAGTTAGTAGTATCAGTTGACCTAGAGACGATGAGTGTTGTGGTTTCCTGGGATCATCCCAAGAATGAGTTTGATACATAGAGTTTCATAGGGATGGATGGATATTAAAGGAATTTAAAATAGAACTTATCACTCCTTTCTTCACTAATTACCGGTATTATAATGAAGGGTGTCAAGTCACTATGGTCATAGGAGTGTGAGAAATCATTTTAGAATCTAAAAGGGGCACTTTTCTCAACACTAGTTATGATTCTTCTAGAGCCTGGTAGAAGTTATACCCTCTTCTGTGATGCTCCAAGAATCAGACTAAGAGGATTGTAGATATTGTAAAATAGATTCATCTCATACATATCATGGTAGTTGAGGCCTCGTGCTATGAATTACCCAATGTATGACTTTAATCGAGTAGTAGTTTTCTAGGATTTAAATTTCTGGAGACACTATCTTTTTGGTGAGGACTTTGGAGTACAAGGACCACAAAAGCCTCAAATATATCTTTACACAACATAACATAAATAAAAGATATCGATGATAGGTCAGATATATTCAATCCTTTGATTTTGATCTTTCATATATTCTTAGAAAGGGTAATGTAGTTATTGATGACCTGAGCTAGAAAAGTTAGGCACTGGCTTTACTGGAAGGCGGTGATGAAAGTATATTTATAGACCTAGTTTCTAAGATATATATAGAGTTTCAGAATAGTTAGGATAGGTTTTATCTATTGAAAATGACAATTACCTATTCCATCCATTTGAAGGTGAAGAGAATGGAATTTTCATATCCTAAGGGTTTGGTTCTCAGTGAGACTATTTCAGGAGATGACATTCCTTTAGATTGGTCTATGGATATAGATGACATCCTATATATCCATGGATGTTTCTTTGTTTCAATGGTTATTTTATAAGAGTTTATGTGACAGTCCCACACTTCTCATTGGGTTTTTTATCCAGTCATCTTCAAAATGCATCAAGACATGCGATGCTAGTATTGGTGTACTGGGATAAAATGTCAGAAAATAGTAATTATCACTAGGTGTTCTACATGTTATCAATTGAAGCTAGAGAACCGGAGACCTGTTGTCTTTCTACGACCACATACCCTCTTGGAATAAATGTGGGAATATGTTGGTATACATGATGTAGTTTGTTTACCAAGTACACCATGAAGTAGTGATGATGTATGGGTTATAGTTGATAGACTGCTGAAGGTGTCCCACTTCATTACCATTCATGATACTTTCTAATTAGATTAGATGAGAGGACATTATTTTTTTAGATCATCTAACTTCATGGGGTCCCTCGTATTAATGTTTCATATGGGGATTCTCGTTTTACCTGATGGTTCTAGAAAGGGTTACAAAAATCTATGGGTACCCAGGAGCTTCAACGCATATTAGTTCACCCTTAGGCTAATGTATAGTTAGAACGGATGATACTAGTAATGCAGGACATGTTCTGAGCATGAATTATTCATTCATATAGTTCTTAATATAAGAATATTTTTTTCATCGAGTTCTCCTATAATAATAGTTTCTGGGAGATGATTCAGAAGTATCATTTTGATGCCTTGTATGGCAGGTAGTTCCATTCACCCCCTTGGATAGATAAAGGTTAGAGAGGCTTCCCTACTAGGGCCTCATATCATGAAGGATATTTAGAAATAGGGTTAGTTGATCAGAAAGAGTGTGCATACTACAAATTCTAAAAATAATTCGTATGCTGATCACCACAGATGAACTCTAGTGTTCGTGGTCGAGTGTCATGTTTTCCTATGGGTATCACCCAAAATAGTGCATAAATGGATACAATGGAAAGAGTATTTGTTATATCACATTGAAAATACATTTGAGATCATCAAGAGAGTCGAGATGGTAGCCTATCAGTTTCTATTAACTTAGAGGTATCATTCCATGCATGACCACTTCCACGTTTCACAACGTCACTCGTACCATGACGACCTACCTCATACATTGATCCCAAGGAAGATGATCTAGATTTCGATGTTTCATTTGAGGAGTTTCTTATTGACACATTGAAAGGATAATTAAGTATATCTAATGAAATTATATACATCTAGTACAGGTTCTATGGCATCATCAACATGTATAGGGTGGAACTTGGGAGTGTGAGGCTGAAATACATGCCTAGTGTCAAGATTAGTTCTCAGACAGTGTTTCACCACCCTGAGAAGGTGAACTTAGGGATGAGTTCATTTATGTGGGGAAGATTGTAATAACATGGTTTTTACCCATGTATGGATCCTTTTAATTTTGATCTTATTTTCTTTTATAGACCTAATATAGATTCATAATGAGTTCATCGAGGACTATGGGGGTGGGTCTAGCGATTATTTGGAGACCAAAAACAAGATTTTCGGGAGAAAAAGTCATGCCACATGGTGAGTTTTAACCATTTAAGGTAAGATTAATAGTTAATTTTAACCATGTGAGGATGGATAATGAAAAGAATAAGGGTACATGATTCTTCCAAACCCTGTGATGTGGTCCATATGTCTATAAAAAATGTTACAAACTAATTTTAGAGTCATTTTGAATGGTTGGAACATGGTTTTCCTAACTATGTGGAATAACTGTTTGGTATTTCCCTTCTTAAAGCTGTCCGTTAATGGTTTTCACACATTTTGTCCATACCATGTGGCCAAACAGTGAGAAGGAAAATATTGGGAAATATTTCCATATTTTCATTAAAAATATAATTAAATGAAATCCTTATTTGGTTTTATTTTCCAATATATATCAACCCCAAATACTATCTTTAGTATCCTAAAAGCTATCAATTATATCTTTTGAGATCTAGCACCAGCCTAGAGCCAGAATCGATCATCTTTTATCTCATTGGATCTATACTAATAAGGTCTCAATTCCATTTTTAATCTTTCCTCATTCTTCTTCCTATCAATGCCACTATTTAGATGCCATCTCATATGCACTAATTTAAAGTAATATGTCCATTATTCATATATTATATGATCTAGTACAAAACATTGCTAGATACTGGATGAGGAGATTTATAGGATCTTAGTTAAGTGGCCTATAACTCATCCTTGGAGTTTCGTCACATTCAGAAATACCGTGTGTACATGCCGATTTCATCTAGAAATGTCTGTTAAATTTATATTCCTTGCTTATAGTATTTATAACTATGTTCTACGACCCTTTCTATACATGTTATTCATTACTCGTGGTTACATCCACCAAATTCAACACCCCATGAAGGATGATTTCCATAATTAGTCGTTTTGAGCTTCTAATTGTTGGACTGTGTCTACACAACAATTCATGCATTCTTGAGCATGAACCTATTAAGGGTAAGAATCCAGGTATTAAATGAACATGAAAATTATAATGGTTATCCCCTTTTTTTATGACACTTGACCCATCTTTGTTAAGTGCTTCACTTAATTATTCAATCTGAATTGAATTGGAATGTAAATTACATATATGAATTTATTTATTAATTGTAAATGAATATCTTGGTTGCACATCAATAGAACATCTTTCCCAAGCTATCAGAAGGTAACATATTGAACCATATTAAATGAATATGATCTAAAGGTATTAGATAAATCAATTATTTCTCAATTTTCCACATCAAACAAATGAAAATAAATGACATGGACATTATTATATATTAAATAAAATTAATATTAAATAGACTAATTAATTAAATTAATTAAAAGGGACTTTCCTAATTATATATATGGAACATAACATCATTAGTGGTGTGGTTTTCATTGATCTCTCATTAGATTCGTTAGGGAATTCCTTGAGCACTCGAGGTCCCCATTCTGATTCTACGATATTGGTTTCCTTGGTTAAAACCCACCATGGAACATGATCCTAGTCTATTAGTGGATGCCTAATATGATAATATAGGATCCCTCATTTACTATTATAGGATTCCTTGGATACAGTCCTTAGATCCAATGAGAATTCTACAAACATGGGTGCCCTGGTTATATCCTTGCACCTAGCCATAGATTATCTCATTTTTCCTTGGATTGATTCCTTAGACTCAGTTAAATGAAACTATTGTAGAATGACTTAGATGATTCTCCTTATATTAAACTCTTACCCTTATATAGACTGAAATTAATACAATGTTGGAAACCCTTTGGGTCTTGGTTTCCTAGGTTGATACTTTAGAACCCTTTTATTACTAATTTCAATAATGGTTTCATTTTTTCATATTGGAACATTTCTATTACAATCACAAGGTCATGTCAATGATGGAGATGCCTCACATTACATAAACATATAAACCAAAACATCAATTAATTAACGAACTAGTTAAATGTTAAAACACCAGTTGAGGGATGAAGTAGGTACTAAGGTTTTTACGTAACTGTACTATTTAACATTTATACATGCATGATTGAAGTCATAAAATTTATATTAGAAGGAGAGGATGTTATAGAAACCATTGTTTGTGGCCTACTAAGATTTATCTCACACCCTATCTGAGTGAAAATGGTACCTAGGAAGACTACATGTATGAAAGTGTTGATAAAGAGAAGCATACTGCTTTAGACACATGATTGCTTACTATTTTAGGATAGACCTGGTAGTAGATGAACAAATTGAAGATTGGAATGATGAGGATATTTATTGGATTTTTTAACTTTTTTATATCATGTTATGTCTTATTCCTTGTATCCATGTTTTCCATCTTTATTAACACCTGACATATCATCATCATCTTTTGTATGTTTTGATCTGTTGTATGGTTGGTAATTTCTCCTTTGTACTTGTGTTATGGATTCTATTTATTTCTATGATTCCAATAATTATATATGGTTGTCTTATACAAATATGATGTGTTAGACTTTGTTAATTAGGGAATAGTATTTACATGGACACACCCTAGACCCTCACTGCTAGTCAGCAGCCTCTGAAATTTGGGGAGATAAGCATGAGGCCATGTGGCCATCTAGGCTCGAGGAACTTCTATGTGGAAACCAGTTCTAGTACATCAAAACTAACTATAGAAAACATGGTTCTAACACTCACATGATCAATAGTGAAATTTTTATCAGTATGTGCACTAGTTATAAAAATTAATCATTTCAATTTTTAGGAATTCAAACCCACCCCTCCTTTATGGAACAATTTTTAAACAAAAAATAGTCAGGGGTATGAAAAAAATATATTAAAACCTAATATTAATATATAGTAAAATATAAAAAATAATTTTCTACAAATAGGACCTACAAACTATGGTTTCAAGTTATAATATTAAGGGGTTTTGAATTTTATTTTATTTGGTATGACTGATATAAATTTATAATATTTTTATATTTTATAATAGTATTTAGTGATTAGTTGATGGGTTGGATTTCCAAATGATATATTATACTAATATTAAAATATTTAATCCTTGTTTATTTTTCTTGATCTACTATGGAATACAAAATTTCATTTATCTTATGATATGTTGATGGTCAAAATTATTTTCAAATTAGTGATTATTATTATTGGTTGATCTTCCTTCTTATATTTGTGGGATGATATCAGACATTCACCTGAATATCCCAAAATTTAGATACCCTAAAATAATTCTATAAAATACTAATAACATTAAAGTAAAATTAATAAATATTGGGAGATTAATTAGAAACATGTTTCAATAGTATCTTAATAAAATACCTATTAACAATGAAAATTTCACAATATATAGGAAACATAAAATAATGGAGTAATGGAATTTTTTATCCAAAACAGAAACAATGGCCTAAAATAAAAAACGAATATAATTACATCCTATTAAATATTAAATCCAAAGAATACTAGGATCATATAATAATGGAAGAATTATTTACTGAAATTTTGAATCATTTATTAAAAATATTCTCCACCCTACTATAATGAAATCTAAAAGTATTTCATCCCACGAAAATCATGGAATAACATAAAAAAAATTGAAAAAAATAACCTGAATAATATTGTGATTAAAATCCCTATCCTTACATAGTAAAACTATTTAAGTTGATTCTTCATTAAATTATTATGATACCAGATAATTCCCTATAGATAAATATGTATAAAATTTACTCAACATTTAATTGAATATTTTCTCCATGGTTAAAAGATTATTTTAAATCATTAATAGAATGTTTCCTTTCATTGATCGATCAAGACTTGGCGTATGAGATACCATATTTCATGATTTGGTTAAAAATTCATTTATGATGATCAAATCAAGGTACCCTTAGCAAGGTTATGATCCACATACAATTATAGATATATCAACAATAGTATTTAAACTTGAGTAATTATTCTGATGTGACCATATATTCTCCTAGTTGAGTAAATGGTAGGATATTACATAACCTGGGATTATATTTTATGCATCTTTTCCAAATTACATCAATGAATTATCCTTATATGACATATTTTTCTTTATAACAGATCTACTTTATAATGGGGAAGGCCTTAAGTGTGATCTAAAAAATCATACATAAGATTTAAATTTTCATACACATCCCACTACTACTAAAAAGTAATTATGTATCACCACATGAATAATATATAAGAGCATACAAATTATTATATCATAAGTAAGATCAAGTACATACATTATTGTGGTAAAGGAATATTTATTAAGTATTTTGGATCATTTGTTAAGTATCAGGGGATATGTTTTACATACTACTCAATAAAATCATACATATGATCTAGAAAATCATATGTATGTCATTAAAAATATTACATATCAACTTATAGATGTCAAATTCCATAGTGTTTATTTTTTATATATTTTTTCAATCTCACCCAATTTCAAGACTACTTCATTAACCCATTTTATTAACATTCAATATAAAAGATTATGGGATAATTAATTGTTGGACATTTATATTATTCCGAAAATAAATAAAATAGTTAAATTTATTCATTTTTGGTACAAGAAGAAATATGTGAAAACATAATGAAATATATAATTATTTTAAAAAGGCCATGATCTAAAATATTTAATTTATTTGGGGGAATAATATAATTTGATTATCAACAAGATATATTGGTCTTCTTACATCTATAAGTATCATGTACCTGGGGTCATTGATTCCAAATTAATAAATTGATGTATAATCTGACACTTGTATTGGATTTTTGGTGGATCAATCATATAGTTAATTTACCAAAGTGATACATCATTCACCACCTGATGCTCAATAATGATAATTTATTCACTAAATTTTTTATATAATGAGTAATAAATCAATAATTATTGATTTTTTTCCATTCCAATTAATTTTTTTTACAACTTTGGCATTATCTGAAATATGTATGCTCACATGTGTTTGGGATATAAAGAACTATACTGGGTGATATGTTATTTATTAATTTCTATTCTTAAAATTCCTTATGAAGAATGGATTATTATTTAATCGGTTTTTAAAACAAAATTATAACTCTATTCATGATTTATACTCTCACCCAGCTTGGGGGTTGTACTAACAAATCATACAATATGATTCATGTTCCTGATAAGGGTAAGTTTACTTATCCTTTCGAATGTTGGTGTAGTAGATCTTATTCAAAGATTGTTTTTGGGACTATGTTGTGATAATAGACTCATCAGTGGTTCTATTTATTTGGGGTTTTTATTTGTAGGCATTCTTCTATATGATTTTGTAAAGGGGGTCTTGTTTTTATGGTAAGACTTGAATGAAATGAACCATAAATAATTTTTATATTTCATGGTTTTGATATTTACTATTTTCTGGAATACAGATTTCATATATATATTATTAAATATTTTTATATACTATGATGACTACATCAAGTTATTTATTCAATTATTTTTTCCTTTATCTATGCATAAGGTTTTAGTTTTGCCATTTTTTCATATCAACACTCATTTTTTATATCCATTGGAATATGAATATCCTCACATGATTTTGTGAAAATACAGTTCGATATAGTAGAAGTGAACTAGACCAATAATGTAACAATGTAATATCATAACCATATTTTTATTTTTCTTAAAATTTGGTATATGTGAGAGTGGAGATAGAATATTACTAGATAATGGTATATATATTTTTCTTTGGAGTATCATACCAACATATATAAGACATCCGTTTAATAGGGATATTATTGTTGTTTTTTATTTATACTTTTTCAGCTATTTTGATTATGTTTTGAATGGTTCATTTTTTAAGGTTCTTTTATTTTCTATTTTACTAGTGGCCTATGATGGTATGGAGGATATAGTTATACATAATTTTTGGTATATAAGGTTTACATGACATAAGTATTATTTCATATCAATAATATTGTCAACTGGTATTTTATTATAATACACAGTGGAGTAATACAATCTATCAATGAAAAGTTATATATTGTTTTAATAAATAACATTTTTATGGAATTTTACATTTTTATTCAGAGATTAAATACTATTACTATGATATTTTATGATTGTTATGGAATCATGTGTGATATTATACCTAACCATATAACATCTAGGATATTCTTGGCTCTAGTCCCGATTTAAGAGAATTTTGTGTCATCAGGTGTGTGGATATGGTCGATTATACTATTTTTCTTCATTAAGAACTTAAATTATTGGATTTATAACTATGTTAAACAATTTAATTTGGGGTTTTGTGTGTGCCATTATAGATATATTCTACATTAGTGGACTCTTGTAGAGGTCTAGGTGAGTATGGATTAGCATTCCCCACAAACTATGGTTCTAATGTTTCCTATAGAAACTATCACCACTATGGAAGTGTCTCTCAAATATATTCTACATTAGTGTAATTTTAGATAGGGTATTGGGGGAAAATATTGATCTTAACAATATCAAATCTTAATCATGATATTTGGAAAGAAAATCCACCTCTCCTTTTTTGTAACGTCGTGACAGTAGTTACCCAGGGTCGGGGAATTATAACAAATCATTGGAAAGATCACAAGAGTTAATGTACCAAAAGAAAGATTAGTTTAATAGTCTTAGAAGTATTAGATATATACATAAGTTTTACATTACATCATGAAATATATAAAATCAATATTGTATCCCCTTTGAACCCAGTCATATCCTTTAGCCTATTTCTATAGGTTAATCATGATATAATTCTTCACATCATGGGAAAAATAAAACATAGAAAATGGTGAGCTCAGATGCTCAGTAAGGATAATAATAAATCTTAAAATTTCATAAATAAGAATAAATATTTATGGAAAGGTATAAGTAAAAAAAATATCATTTTAAACTAAAATTTCAGCATAATAAGGAAAATATAAATAAAATAATTCCATTTACTTATTCACCTGAATATTCTACTAGTCTTATACTCACATGTAATATCAATATATAATTTTATAATGATGGAATGCATAATGTTGTCCATCATAACCACATAGTCATGACCTTGTTCCAAGAACACAAATAATATTTTTTCAAAGCCTTGTACTAAGACACTGGTCTGTCTCATGAGACCTACCGATGCATCAAGGAGCTATTGTGGGCTCCACCAATCAATTACTAAGTCCAATGCATTCCTCATATGAAAAGTTTGAAACATAATATAAAAATTCATCTTAAAACTAGCATACAAAATGTCGATATTTTAACCACAAACCATGAATAGTCTAAAAATTTCACATCCACAGTTAAACCTAACTCATTCAATACAATATAAAATATTTTATTATAATAAATTAATGTCAATCAATAATAATGAAGGATATTGACATAGATGAAAATAACCATCAAGACTATTTGAGAGATATATCCCCCTTTTTCTAAAACATATAAAAGTCTCACTATTTATCAAGAATCCCTTTAAAATATATTTTTGAATCAAAGTGTCCCATACCACTTTGAAATATTTAAAAGAAATTTTATTTTTAAAACATTAATGGCCATAAAAAGTATATCACTAAAATCTGTTTAAAAAAATGGACATTATTGAGAACTATTTAGAAGAATAAATCTTTAGAACATTTAAAATGATATTTTAGTTAGAGTTCCTAACCAAGTTATAGGTTCTTGAATAAAAATAATTGAGGTAATAGGAACATTATAATATCATAAGAATAAATGTATTCAGGATATTCTATTTCAAATTAAAATATATACACCATATAAAATTTAATTGTCACATAATAACAAAGAAGTCTCAATCAAATGTAATTTGAGATGAAATCCCTTATAAAGTATGTATCCTAAGGTTAAGGATAAATAAATGACATAATTATGTGTTCCAAATATAAATATACTCAGTATGATTGTATATTCAGGGTATATCAATCAGAGGATATGAACACATATTTTTGTAAAAACAACACCAATGTCTTGAATGTTTAACTCAATGAATGGAAATTGATTTAAGATTACTCTTATCAAGTTCATATTGATGACTTGAAAATTTAAAATGGAGTGATTATATGTATCAAAATTACATCCACACAAAGGGGAGTGTAAATTACACCATATGGAAATAAATAGTGAATTCACACCTAATCTTGGAGTCAGATAAAAAATGAAGTTTTCATAAAACCCAATGAGATGATATTGAAATTTGACGTTCCCAAACTAATTTCGTAACATATGAAGCATAAACTCCATGAAAGAAGGAGTATAAAATTTATATTTAAATACCAATAAATTAAATTATATTACACAAATAATACAATCTTGGGCAGTACATATTCCACACAATATGAAATAGTGGAAATATAACATGAATGTCACACGAATAAGAAGTGAGACAGAAACTAATTACCTTGTACATTTACTTAGTTGAGGGTATATTAACCACCTGTATAATTGTGAAATAATTGTTATTAAATTATAAATGTACCATATACAAAAATATGATATCATATATTATCTTTTAATATTGCTTTGTTAATAATACTTCAGTAGTTTCTTTGTTTTGAGTGTCAACTAATTCATTTTTATTTATATGTTTTGTTACGTAAGTAATGGTTGTTATGTATACGATGTATTTGATTCATATCCATAATTATAATATGTTCTTAAACATTACCTTTTAATCATAAAATTATATTTATTCTCTAATGGTTATGATGCCGAATGAATCTCATCGCGTTTGTGGAGACGGTAATCCGTACGTATGCACGAGCAACAATACCATTATGTTTTTGGAGAAATCGTATGTAATTAGATAGAATTTCATATTTATAAAAAATCTTTAACATGTTATATTTATTATTTACATAAATTATTCTCATTATTATACACATCCCAATAATTAAGTGTTGAATAACCAACAACACTACGACGTGGAGACGTTAAACCATACATCCACACATATGGTGACTTTTTCACTCATAGGATGGATAGTATAGTGAATACAGTTGTACCATATTTATAATAACATCAATTTATGTATATGTTACATGATTTATTATTTTTTTATGGAAAAAACAATATGTGGAAGAAGAAAATAACGTTGAAAGAGGTGAGGAAATAATTACGTCTTCTTCGGGTGATTCCTTTTGATTTAATCCAAAGGGCTCCATAGGTTGAATTTATGATCAAAGTAAGGCATATATGTTAATTTAGGGTTAGTTGGGAGGATATTTGAGCAGGTTCTGGCCAGGACAAATTTCTTTGGATGATTGATTTTGAGAGAAGGTGATGTACCCTTTTATAAAAGAGGTGAGGGTCACTTTAAAAAATCCCTTAAATATTGTTTTATTATACATTCGTATTAGGTTTATATGTATCCAACATGATTTACTCTAGGATAAGGTGGGTAAGGTTAGAAAAACTCTAAACCAATAGGTTTTAGATAGGTTTAGGTCACCATATTATCTTTATCATTTAGATTTAACTCTTGGTTAAATAGTTTAACATTTACCATGTCTCATTGTATTTTAATATTATATCATTAATAAAAATACTAAAAAATGCCAAGAGAACCCCATGAGGTTAATTATAGACATTTATATGATTATATTAGTCACTTGGGAGAACCATATATTTTTAGGACTATTATATCATTTAATAATATAATATTTGTTTTAAAAAATCATATATGTAAATTTTGACATTATTTAGTACTATGTTGTTGTGAAAGTCATAAAAATCAGATTTCATCAATGAAAATAAATTTAATCAACCCTAAAATAAATATTAACCTAGATAAATTATGGAATTCATAAAAAGTCTCAATTTACATAAATTTTAATCGTTATAAAATCAATTATTTCAATCGTTCATTAATAAGGCAATTATTGCATCATTATTGTGTCATAAAAAAATTTAATTATTTATGGTCTAAAAATTAAAAATAAAATACCATGAATCAGTAAATTTTTAATATTTATAATGATTATTTATAGTCTAAATTATCATTTGTATAACCCTATATTAAAAATTATTTAGTTATTAAAATTTGAATTTAACACTTTTAACTCTCATTTAAATAAAATAAAAATAAATATCCTAATCATAACCATATAGACCCAAAAGGATCATATTTTATTACTATGGTTGATTTTGGTCGAAATAAACATTTCCAAAAATTTATGACATGTGTTAGGATAATTATAATATCATTTTTACCTTTAATTACCCTATTTATTTCTAACCGTGGTAAATAAAATTCAAAATTTATTATTCACAAAAAACGATTTTCAACTTATTGAACCACATTTTACATACTTATTTCAACCATGTTTCTCAAATTTTAGAAATTCAAATCATAGAAGAGGTAAAATAAAATTTTATGCAAATTTGATAATATTCCTAAAAGGTGGGTAAAAGATGTTAAAAAAATTGAATAAAATTTTATACATCAAAATTTTATTATAAACATACTCCAAGTAATTATATTGAACTAATATAGGAATTTTTTTATCTATTTTGAATTAAAATAAAAACAAAATAAATAATTATTTAAATAAAAATTTGGTTTCTTAACAATAACACATCATTTTTCTCAATTCATAAAAAATTGAAAGGTTTTAGAAAAATATAAAAAATTCACCCTAAGGTAATTTTGATATGATGTGTAACACCCCAAGCTTCTACGTTACGTTTCCCTTCGAATAATGCGATAGCGTGTGTTGTACGCAACCTCGAGTTCTAACACACACCACAACTAATTAAACTAGCCGTTGTAAATAGTGATACCTACTTTTTGAAATCATATATATTTTATATTTCAAAATGGACTTCATTTTTGGATTCGGAATATCGAAATTATCCTAGGGTGAAATTTTGGTACTTTTCGGATAACTTTTATATTTTGATGAATAGTAAAAATTACTAAATTTTAATTAAAAACAACTTTTTTAATCAAAATAAGTAATAGTGATAAATTATGAATTTGAGTGGTTTTAAAGTATATTTAGAATATATTTTTACCATTTAATATAATGTTGGTCATTGGACATAATTTTACAATTAAACCGAACATAAACAAGTGTCAATCTTTTGATAGTTATTATCTCTTAAAAACACGCTTTTTGTTTTAACAGCGGGAATTAATTTTAAATTAATTTCTGCCACTTCTGTGTTTTGAATTTAGGAAAATGGATTCCATATTTGGAATCAGGATGTCCAAATTATGTAAATAGGTAACTTTTATTTTTAGACATTTTGAATAATTACTGCGGTAAATATTTTATTTACCATGGTTAAGGGTAAATCCGGTAAATAAGGGTTAAAAAAATAATATTATAATAATACAAAATTACCCTAAAACGTGTCCTAACCTTATTGGTGTACACATACCCGACCATGGGCATACTTGGGTCAATTTGGGGACCCCTTGGAGCCACTTGTAAGTGATAATGACACATTATATTAATAAAGTTAAAATAAAAATAAAAATGGCATAAGATTACATCTTTTAGAAGAACAATTTTTACATAGGGTTATACATGTTGGATTTTCGATTATAAATATTCATTAGAAATATAAAAAGATTTCCTACATAATGATATTTTATTTATAATTTTTAGACATTAAATAAGTTATTTTATTTATGACACAATGATGATGCAGTAATTACTATAATAGTGAAAAATTAAAATAATTGATATTATAAATACCCAAATAAATATAATATGAAACTTTTAATGAATTAAACTAATTTTCTAGGCTAATATTATATATTAGGATTGATTTAATGGACTTTGTTCGAAGTAATCAATCTGTTATGAGTTTCACAAAAATCAACTATTGAATAGTGTCAAAATTGACATAAAAGAGTTCTTAAAACAAATATTATATTATTAATTGATATTAAATTCCTAAAAATCTAAGGTTCGGCCAAGAGACTTATATTATGATAGGTTAATCATTAATGGACCACTTGGGGGTCGCTTGGATGTATATAGTAAGTTTATTAACCATAATATATAAAAATACAAAGAGACATTGTAAAAGTGAAACTAATTAACTTAGAGTTAATACTTAAAGATAAGGTTAATATAAGTACCCAAACCTGTCTAAATTCTATTGGATGAGTTGTTTTCGACCTATCCCCACCTCATCCTTTGAATAGTCAACTTTGGAGCCTTTAGAAACCGAATATGAATTTATTATAAATTAATATTTCTAGCTTTTCCAAAGGTGCCCCTCACCCCTCTTATAAAAGGGCACTCCTCCTTCTCTTTTCCTCACACCTCTCAAGCCACTTGGCTCGTCCAAACTCTGCCCAACTAAGCTCCCAACATCCCTCACTACAACCTAGAGGCCTTAGTTTGATCAGAAAGCCAACCTAAGGAGCCCTTTTGATCAAATCAAAAGGAAGAACCCGAAGAAGAGGTAATGATTTCACCACCCTTTTCTAAGTTCATTTCTTCTTCCACTTCTTCTTCCTTTGTTCTTACCATTCTAAAATAATAACTCCAGTATCTCACATATACTGTGATGTTATTATAAGTATGGTACAACCATATTCAGTATTCTATCCACCCTTTGAATAACATGTCACCATACGTGCGTACGTACGGCTTACCGTCTCCACGTCGTGGTGTAATTGTTATTCAATATAATATTATTTGGATGGGTATAATAATGATGTGTAACTCATGTAAATAATAAATATAACATGTTAATGATTCTGTATATATGATATACCATTCATTTATATATTATTTTAATATCAAAAGAATGATATTGTCGCTCGTGCGTACGTACGGACTACCGTCTCCACGAACGCGATGAGATTCATTCTCCATCGTATCCATTCAAGTATAATTATCATTTTATGATTTAAAAATGATGTTTAAGGACTTGATATCATTCTGGATATGAATAAGATACAACAAACATGGCTTATGTAAAAAAACATATAAAAGAAAATGAGTAAGTTAACACCCGAAACGATGATAATTCTAAGATATTATTAATAAATCAATGTTAAAAGATCATATATGATATCATATTAATATATATGATTCTTGTATAATTTAATAACAATTATTTCACCATTATACAGGAGTTTAACCTACCCCAACCAAGGAAAAGTACAAGGTAAGGGTTATTTCACAATCTCTTCATTATCCGAGGTTGTATATACGTAATAATCTACTGGGATCTCTTTATCATCCACATCCATGTTTCTTAAAAATGTATTTCAAAACATTTTTACTATTTACAAGAATATGGGTTAAAGTCATTTATACCCTTTTTGACTTTTATAAGAGGTTTATAAAGGAATCTTTCCGTCGTTTTCAAAACAAGGTCCTTTTTAACCTTTTCGACAAAATTGAGGTAAGAATGTTTTTTTAACTTATACGGCGGGTGCGGTTATTTTACGCCGTTATAAAATCTTCAAAGCTTTCCTTACAAGCTTATAAGAATATTTTCAAAGAAAATGTTTTATTTTATATGGATCTTAAATGATTTCAAAATAAAAGGAGATATTTCTTTAAAAAGAATTTTGATTTCATCTATGTCAACATCCTTTGATGGATTTTAAGATTATTTGAAGTTAATTTATTATGATACAAAACTTCTATATTGTATTGAAGGTTTTGTGATATGTTTGACTGTGGATGTGCTATTTTTATACCATTCATAGTTTATTGTGAAAGTATTGACATTTCGTATGCTAGTTTTAATACGAATGTTTATGTTATGTTTAAACCTTTTCATATGGGAATGCATTGGACTTAATAAGTGACGGGTGGAGCCCTCTATAGCTCCTCGATGCATCGGTAGGTCTCATGAGACAAACTAGTGTCTTGGCACAAGGCCTTGACAAAATCTTATTTGTAGTCTTGGCACGAGGCCTTGGCTATGTGGTTATGATAGTCTGGCATTATGCATTCCAACATTATGAAAGTGGTTATTTATTTTTGCATGCGATTATTCGATTAGTGGAATATCCATGTGAATAAGTAAATGGCATTATTTCATTTTATTTATGCCATACAATGTTGAAATTTCATGTTTAAAAGGCTTTTGTTTTAGTTATACATTGCCTTAAATGTTTATTCTTATTGATGAAAGTTTCCGCTATATTGTTATCCTTACTGGGCATTTGAGCTCACCCCTTTTCTATGTTTTATTTTTCCCAGGAAGTGAAGATGTAAGTTATGAATGACCTGCAGGGATATTATGAGGGGATTGTAGTGTGGACTGTGGAAACATTATGTTGTTGTAGTAGTTTTTGATTTTATGATGTAATGTAAAACTTATGAATATATCTAGTGTTTCCAAGGCTACTAAACCAATCGGTCTTTCGAGATTTGATCTTTCTTGTGATCATGCCAATGTTACGAAGTAATGCACCGACTCTGGGTAGCTGGGGTCGGGGCGTTACAGTTGGTATCAGAGGAAGTTTAGTACAAACCTTGGAAGCTAGATTTAGATAAACTCTGATTAGAGCACGTAGACCTAAGATGAACTTTGAGGATTAGTATAGAAGAACTTCCTAGAATTTTGGTATTGTAGAGATTTTGTGAGTTTTTCGAGCAATACATCCCTGTCTGGATACGAGCAGGTAGAGGCGGCTCTGGCACAGATGTACCTAGGGGTAAAACCCGAAAACACCACTTTGAGCTAGACTCGAACGGGAACTGGTGCACGACAACGGGCCTTGCTGCACTCTTGGTTACGACACTCCCGGGGGATATGCTTAGGATAACTCTCATTATCTTTACAAATCATTATGAAGGGTTTATGAGTATATACTTCCACAAAGAAAACATTTTTATGATTATGGATTATATCCATAAATAGTTCAATTTATGTTAAGTGTTTTATAAGTATGGGATTATGTATTTTGACTCATAAACTGATCTAGTTTATGCCATTGTTTAGAAATGGCGCCTAGTGGAAGAAATGGAAACCGTATCAATGCACGCACTCCATGTAGGGATTGCCCTCCTGCTCAAGATAATTATAGTGGGGCTAGTGATGCAACTGGTGCTGATCAGCTAATCACCATACTGGGACAACTTACTCAGGTTATGAATAATAACCTTACCCGTATGGAGCACCCTGATCCGCAGCGTGGAGGGTCAATGTTAGATCGATTCATGAGACAACAACCACCAACGTTCAATGGGAGTACAAATCCCTTAGTAGCTGAGCAATGGATATTTTCCCTAGAGAAAATATTTCAGGCTTTGGGGAGTAGTGAAAGGGAAAAAGTTACCATGGCAGTTTACCGCCTCACTGGAGATGCTGATCAATGGTGGTCATTGATTCAAAACATGAAGGAAGATGATGAAGTATCAAACATGGAATGGAGGGAGTTCAAAGATCTGTTTTTAGAAAAATACGTTCCTCGCGACCATCGAGCAGATATGGAAAGGCAATTTCTGAGTCTGAGACAAAAGGAGGATGATAATGTCACAAAGTATGAGGCTAACTTTACAAGGTTAGCGAGGTATGCTGGAGATTATATTCGCAACCCAAGAAGTAAGATTGATCGTTTCTTTGATGGGTTAAAACCATTTCTCCGTCGAGCATTAGTCTCACAATCCTTTTCATCGTACGAAGACATTGTCTCATGTGCTATCAAGACCGAAAAGGAATTCTCTAAATCTTATGACTTTAAAGAAAAGCAAGAGAAGAAGAGACCTGCTGATCAATCTGGGAATGGAAATAAGGGGAAGAAGGGAAAGGTTGAATATCCATCTTGTGGTAAGTGCGGGAAGAAACACCCCGGTGCTTGCCTGAAGGGAATGGGAGTCTGTTACAAGTGTGGTGAAAAAGGCCACCAAGCTCATGATTGCAAGGGGAAGAAGGAAGCTACCAATGTTCAGTGCTACAATTGCAGGGAGATGGGGAATTATGCAAATGCATGTCCTAAGCGTCAGGAGAACTTACCTCAGAAAAGGCCAAGGGATCAAGGCCAGGCTTATGCTATCACTACTGCAGAGGTAGAAGCTCCAAAAGACGTGGTGGCAGGTAATTTAATGGTTTCCTCAAGTTTAGCAAATGCATTATTTGATTCTGGATCATCGCATTGTTTCATATCTTCCCAGTTTGCTAAGAAAATTAGATATTTCCAATTTGATTTAATAAGGGAGTTGTCAGTTAAAACTCCTAAGGGAAGTATCGTTGCAACAAAGTTTTGTCAATCAGTCCCCATTAGAGCACATAAATTTTCTTTATCTGCTGATTTCATCGTCATACCTATGATTGAGTTTGATATAATTCTCGGTATGGACTGGCTTTCGGACTATGATGCGAAGATTTATTGTAAGAAGAAAGAGGTTACGATTCTTGATGATAATGATAAGGAGCACCTTATTTTTAGAGCAGAATCGTCACCACCTAATTCTTATTTAGATCCACCCCCTGTAGCTCAACTTAATTCAATTATCGGGGAGGAAGAGAATGAAATAACTGTCGATGAGGAAAGAAATGTTCAAATAGAGGATGTACCTGTTGTGAAAGAATTTGTAGATGTATTTCCGGAAGATTTACCTGGACATCCTCCAGAACGAGAAGTAGAGTTTCCCATTGATTTAATTCCTGGATCAAGGCCTATATCGAAGACCCCTTATAGAATGGCCACTGTAGAGCTAGTCGAACTAAAGAAACAACTAGAGGAATTGAGTAATAAGGGATTTATTCGCCCTAGTGTTTCTCCATGGGGAGCCCCTGTTCTTTTTGTTAAAAAGAAAGATGGATCTATGAGGTTATGTATCGACTACAGGGAGATCAATGCTATAACGATAAAGAACAAGTATCCCCTACCTCGTATTGATGATTTATTTGACCAACTGCATGGAGCTCAATACTTTTCAAAGATTGACCTTCGATCTGGATACCATCAGTTGTGTTTGAAGAAGGAAGACATTCCGAAAACAGCATTTCGAACCAGGTACGGGCATTACGAGTTTACTGTAATGCCGTTTGGATTGACTAATGCACCCTCTGTATTCATGGATCTGATGAATAGAGTTTTCAAGGAGTATCTCGATGAATTTGTGGTGGTATTTATTGATGATATCTTGGTATACTCCAAAACCTACGAAGATCATGAAAATCACTTGCGCATTATCTTGAAGACTCTGAGGAGGCATGAATTATATGGAAAGTTTAGCAAGTGTGAATTCTGGCTTCAGGAGATTTCTTTTCTTGGCCATATTGTCTCTAAAGATGGAATCTCTGTTGATCCTTCTAAGACCAAAGCAATCCAAGAATGGCCAGCACCTACGAGTATAACTGAGGTACGTAGTTTTATTGGTTTGGCAGGTTATTATCGACGTTTCGTCCAGAATTTTGCCCGATTGGCTAACCCATTAACGAAGCTCACACGTAAAGGGGTTAAATTTGTTTGGACAAAAGAGTGTGAAGAATGTTTCGAAGAACTGAAGAGAAGATTAGTCAATGCTCCTATATTGACTCTACCTTCGGGGAATGATGGGTTCGTTATTTATAGTGATGCATCGAAGAAAGGACTTGGCTGTGTCCTTATGCAGAATGATAGAGTTATTGCCTATGCATCACGAGAGTTGAAAATTCATGAACAAAACTATCCTACTCATGATCTTGAGTTAGCAGCTGTGATCTTTGCTTTGAAGATATGGAGGCACTACCTTTATGGTGAAAAATGTGAGATTTATACTGATCACAAGAGTTTGAAGTATATTTTCTCACAAAAAGAACTCAACATGAGGCAAAGGAGATGGCTTGAATTACTCAAGGATTATGATTGCACGATACACTACCACCCGGGGAAGGCAAACAAAGTAGCAGATGCTTTGAGCAGAAAAGACCATGGAGCTCTGAACATGATGAGAATTGAAAGGGATCCAATTTTCATGGATCTAGTGAAGATGGACATGGGAATAACCAGGGAAGGTGAAACATCAATGCTTTTTCAAATGGTTGCCAAACCATCTTTACTAGAAAGGATTAAGAGTTCTCAGACTGATGATGAAGAATTCCAAAAGAAGATTAAAGCTGTGAATGATGGGAGATTGAGAGACTTTGCATATGAAGGTGGAATTTTGAAATTCGGGAAGAGACTTTGTGTTCCCAATATACCTGATCTAAAAAGGGAATTGCTGGATGATGCTCATAGTTCCAATTTCTCTATACACCCTGGGAGCACCAAAATGTATAGAGATTTGAAGGAACATTTTTGGTGGGACAACATGAAGAGGGAGATTGCTGATTTTGTGTCAAGATGTATGGTTTGTCAACAAGTGAAAGCTGGAAGGCAACAGCCTGGAGGAGTCATGCAACCTCTTCCCATACCGGAGTGGAAATGGGACAATATTACGATGGACTTTGTCATGGGGCTACCAAAGACTCCTAGAAGGAACGATGCAATATGGGTTATTGTTGATCGTCTTACCAAGTCAGCACATTTTCTTGCTATAAGAGAAGATCTACCCCTGGAACGTCTAGCAAGACTATACATTAATGATGTTGTGAGACTTCATGGAGTACCCCTATCGATTGTTTCTGATCGTGATCCCCGTTTTACTTCAAGATTTTGGAAAAGTCTTCAGAAATCCCTGGATACTGAACTTCATTTGAGCACTGCTTACCACCCTCAGACAGACGGACAATCAGAACGGACTATTCAGACCTTAGAAGACATGTTGAGATCTTGCTCACTTGATTTTCAGGGTATGTGGGATCAATATTTACCACTAGTAGAATTTTCCTATAACAATAGCTTCCGTTCGAGTATTCAGATGGCACCATATGAAGCGTTATACGGAAAGAGATGTCGTACACCAACCTGTTGGGATGACGTTGGTGAAAGAAAACTTGTAGGCCCAGAACTGGTGGAGGAAACGGTGGAAAAGGTGAAGGTAATCCAAAATCACATTAAAGTAGCTCAAAGTAGGCAGAAGAGCTATGCCGATAATCGAAGGAAGGATTTGGAATTTCAAGTCGGTGATCATGTTTTCCTGAAGGTATCTCCGTGGAAGGGAGTCATACGTTTTGGTAAGGAAGGTAAATTGAGTCCCAGGTACATCGGACCTTTCGAAATTCTAGAACGAATTGGGGCTGTAGCTTACCGATTGGCAATGCCGCCAAGTCTCTCCAAAGTTCACGATGTGTTCCACGTATCTCTGTTGAGGAAATACATGCCTGACCCAACGCATGTACTCACCTATGAGGAATTAGAACTGGAACCCGATCTTTCCTATTGTGAAGAGCCCGTCAGGATTCTTGATACAAGAGAACAAGTACTGAGAAACCGGACGACGCGTCTGGTAAAAGTTTTGTGGAAAAATCATAAGATGGAAGAGGCAACGTGGGAACCCGAGGAACTTATTATGAAGAACCACCCGAGTCTTTTTATGCAGTAATACCCTAGAAATTGCGAGGACGCAATTATTTGAAGGAGGGGAGAATGTAACACCCCAAGCTTCTACGGTACGTTTCCCTTCGAATAATGCGATAGCGTGTGTTGTACGCAACCTCGAGTTCTAACACACACCACAACTAATTAAACTAGCCGTTGTAAATAGTGATACCTACTTTTTGAAATCATATATATTTTATATTTCAAAATGGACTTCATTTTTGGATTCGGAATATCGAAATTATCCTAGGGTGAAATTTTGGTACTTTTCGGATAACTTTTATATTTTGATGAATAGTAAAAATTACTAAATTTTAATTAAAAACAACTTTTTTAATCAAAATAAGTAATAGTGATAAATTATGAATTTGAGTGGTTTTAAAGTATATTTAGAATATATTTTTACCATTTAATATAATGTTGGTCATTGGACATAATTTTACAATTAAACCGAACATAAACAAGTGTCAATCTTTTGATAGTTATTATCTCTTAAAAACAAGCTTTTTGTTTTAACAGCAGGAATTAATTTTAAATTAATTTCTGACACTTCTGTGTTTTGAATTTAGGAAAATGGATTCCATATTTGGAATCAGGATGTCCAAATTATGTAAATAGGTAACTTTTATTTTTAGACATTTTGAATAATTACTGCGGTAAATATTTTATTTACCATGGTTAAGGGTAAATCCGGTAAATAATGGTTAAAAAAATAATATTATAATAATACAAAATTACCCTAAAACGTGTCCTAACCTTATTGGTGTACACATACCCGACCATGGGCATCCTTGGGTCAATTTGGGGACCCCTTGGAGCCACTTGTAAGTGATAATGACACATTATATTAATAAAGTTAAAATAAAAATAAAAATGGCATAAGATTACATCTTTTAGAAGAACAATTTTTACATAGGGTTATACATGTTGGATTTTCGATTATAAATATTCATTAGAAAGATAAAAAGATTTCCTACATAATGAAATTTTATTTATAATTTTTAGACATTAAATAAGTTATTTTATTTATGACACAATGATGATGCAGTAATTACTATAATAGTGAAAAATTAAAATAATTGATATTATAAATACCCAAATAAATATAATATGAAACTTTTAATGAATTAAACTAATTTTCTAGGCTAATATGATATATTAGGATTGATTTAATGGACTTTTTTCGAAGTAATCAATCTGTTATGAGTTTCACAAAAATCAACTATTGAATAGTGTCAAAATTGACATAAAAGAGTTCTTAAAACAAATATTATATTATTAATTGATATTAAATTCCTAAAAATCTAAGGTTCGGCCAAGAGACTTATATTATGATAGGTTAATCATTAAAGGACCACTTGGGGGTCTCTTGGATGTATATAGTAAGTTTATTAACCATAATATATAAAAATACAAAGAGACATTGTAAAAGTGAAACTAATTAACTTAGAGTTAATACTTAAAGATAAGGTTAATATAAGTACCCAAACCTGTCTAAATTCTATTGGATGAGTTGTTTTCGACCTATCCCCACCTCATCCTTTGAATAGTCAACTTTGGAGACTTTAGAAACCGAATATGAATTTATTATAAATTAATATTTCTAGCTTTTCCAAAGGTGCCCCTCACCCCTCTTATAAAAGGGCACTCCTCCTTCTCTTTTCCTCACACCTCTCAAGCCACTTGGCTCGTCCAAACTCTGCCCAACTAAGCTCTCAACATCCCTCACTACAACCTAGAGGCCTTAGTTTGATCAGAAAGCCAACCTACGGAGCCCTTTTGATCAAATCAAAAGGAAGAACCCGAAGAAGAGGTAATGATTTCACCACCCTTTTCTAAGTTCATTTCTTCTTCCACTTCTTCTTCCTTTGTTCTTACCATTCTAAAATAATAAATCCAGTTTCTCACATATACTGTGATGTTATTATAAGTATGGTACAACCATATTCAGTATTCTATCCACCCTTTGAATAACATGTCACCATACGTGCGTACGTACGGCTTACCGTCTCCACGTCGTGGTGTAATTGTTATTCAATATAATATTATTTGGATGGGTATAATAATGATGTGTAACTCATGTAAATAATAAATATAACATGTTAATGATTCTGTATATATGATATACCATTCATTTATATATTATTTTAATATCAAAAGAATGATATTGTCGCTCGTGCGTACGTACGGACTACCGTCTCCACGAACGCGATGAGATTCATTCTCCATCGTATCCATTCAAGTATAATTATCATTTTATGATTTAAAAATGATGTTTAATGACTTGATATCATTCTGGATATGAATAAGATACAACAAACATGGCTTATGTAACAAAACATATAAAAGAAAATGAGTAAGTTAACACCCGAAACGATGATAATTCTAAGATATTATTAATAAATCAATGTTAAAAGATCATATATGATATCATATTAATATATATGATTCTTGTATAATTTAATAACAATTATTTCACCATTATACAGGAGGTTAACCTACCCCAACCAAGGAAAAGTACAAGGTAAGGGTTATTTCACAATCTCTTCATTATCCGAGGTTGTATATACGTAATAATCTACTGGGATCTCTTTATCATCCACATCCATGTTTCTTAAAAATGTATTTCAAAACATTTTTACTATTTACAAGAATATGGGTTAACGTCATTTATACCCTTTTTGACTTTTATAAGAGGTTTATAAAGGAATCTTTCCGTCGTTTTCAAAACAAGGTCCTTTTTAACCTTTTCGACAAAATTGAGGTAAGAATGTTTTTTTTAACTTATACGGCGGGTGCGGTTATTTTACGCCGTTATAAAATCTTCAAAGCTTTCCTTACAAGCTTATAAGAATATTTTCAAAGAAAATGTTTTATTTTATATGGATCTTAAATTATTTCAAAATAAAAGGAGATATTTCTTTAAAAAGAATTTTGATTTCATCTATGTCAACATCCTTTGATGGATTTTAAGATTATTTGAAGTTAATTTATTATGATACAAAACTTTTATATTGTATTGAAGGTTTTGTGATATGTTTGACTGTGGATGTGCTATTTTTATACCATTCATAGTTTATTGTGAAAGTATTGACATTTCGTATGCTAGTTTTAATACGAATGTTTATGTTATGTTTAAACCTTTTCATATGGGAATGCATTGGACTTAATAAGTGACGGGTGGAGCCCGCTATAGCTCCTCGATGCATCGGTAGGTCTCATGAGACAAACTAGTGTCTTGGCACAAGGCCTTGACAAAATCTTATTTGTAGTCTTGGCACGAGGCCTTGGCTATGTGGTTATGATAGTCTGGCATTATGCATTCCAACATTATGAAAGTGGTTATTTATTTTTGCATGCGATTATTCGATTAGTGGAATATCCATGTGAATAAGTAAATGGCATTATTTTATTTTATTTATGCCATACCATGTTGAAATTTCATGTTTAAAAGGCTTTTGTTTTAGTTATACATTGCCTTAAATGTTTATTCTTATTGATGAAAGTTTCCGCTATATTGTTATCCTTACTGGGCATTTGAGCTCACCCCTTTTCTATGTTTTATTTTTCCCAGGAAGTGAAGATGTAAGTTATGAATGACCTGCAGGGATATTATGAGGGGATTGTAGTGTGGACTGTGGAAACATTATGTTGTTGTAGTAGTTTTTGATTTTATGATGTAATGTAAAACTTATGAATATATCTAGTGTTTCCAAGGCTACTAAACCAATCGGTCTTTC
Source organism: Viscum album (assembly GCA_963277665.1). NCBI lineage: Eukaryota > Viridiplantae > Streptophyta > Magnoliopsida > Santalales > Viscaceae > Viscum > Viscum album. The sequence continues at coordinate 279,367,433 of OY728164.1, read as the reverse complement.
GAGATTTGATCTTTCTTGTGATCATGCCAATGTTACGAAGTAATGCACCGACTCTGGGTAGCTGGGGTCGGGGCGTTACATGATGAATCAAAAAAATTAAGTCTATTTTACCACATTAAAAACATATTATTTTAATTAATTAATTTTAAATTAATTCCCATTGTCAAAACTAGAAAGAGGGTTGTTAAGAAGAAAAAACTATCAAAATATTGATATATGTTTATGTCCGGTTAAAAATTGAAATTACTACCAATGACCAACATTGTATTAAATGATAAAAATATAATCTAATTATACTTCAACACCATTCAAATTTATAATTTATCACTATAAATTATTTTAATTAAAAAAGTTGTTTTCAATTTAAATTTAGTATCATTCACTATTCATCAAAATATGAATGTTAAGAGATTAACACCCAAAATTTATTCAGACTAAATTTTTATGTCCCAATTATAAAGAAGAATTTAATTTCATAAAATTTAATTTATAAAAGTGTAAAATATTGGAATTATAAAGGGTTATCCATTATAAGGTAGAAAAACTGAATTTTTTGAAAAATACTTCTTTTATCTAAAAAATTTGAATTTTTTTATTTTATATCTAAGAAAAAAAATGATGAATGTTAAAACTATATGGGATATATATAAAATTCAAAATGTGGTTGTTACTATTGATAACCGCTTTCTAAATGGCTAGTTTGATTGGTCATGGTGTGCTTGAACTCGGTGTTGCGTATATAACACCCAATTATATTATTCAAAGAGTAGCGTATCATGGAAGCTTGGGGTGTTACATTCTTTCCTCCTTTAATAAATTGGGTCCTCTAAATATGAAATTTTTCTTCATAAAAAAGGTAAAAAATAGAATTTACCTTCATGGAAAACTTACATCGGGAGTCGGGTTTAAATTTTTTTGACTTAATAATAGGGAAAGGGAAATGAAAAATTCACCACCAAATTAGGATTTCAAATAGGAGAACATTGGTGGGAATTATAATTGGAGAAATAAATGTAAATATTTATATGGAATGATTTAGGTCATCAATAAAAATCATGTTAATGGGAAATTGCAGGCCTCAAGGCCATAAATCTATGATGAATAACCTAAGGTATTAGGATAACACATTTATTGGTTTAAGATAATTTCTCTAATGTTTAAGATTTAATTTCTTCATAGAAAAGGAAAAAATGAATGATAATTATAGTTCCATCCTTTAACTAATTTCTACCACAAACTCATATTTCAATACAAAAGATATGTATTCAAGATGACTTGGTCACACCTGAAGCGCTGGAATCAATGTATAAGGAATTACATAACACACAAAAGATGAACTATATATTTTACTTTTCATTAATGATTATCCGAAACCAAAATGGTTATTACAAGATCAGATGATCCCCCAAAAAGGTAATCCTTTAGAGAATGAAATTAAAATATTAATTTATAAAATTAAACCAAAAATACCAAAATATCAATAAATACCATTCAATAAAAAAAGTCCTTAAAATCCTTCAATATAATAAAAACTAACATTGAAACCCAAAACATATATTAATTTTATTACAGAGTCTTCCACATTAAATCGTATCTCTAAATAACATTGACTACTCTTAATGTCGCATACTTAAAAGTAATTAACCTAAGCACATATTCTCCAAGATAGGATAATAATTTCCAAAAATAATTAAAATCACTATAAATACACAATAAAAACATTGATAAAACTCCACCATTACTCCTTAAATGAAATCCCATATTATTCTATTTTCCTTATCCATATAGTGTTCCCAATAGAGAGAAAGTCTTCCAAAATAACATTTATCACTAAATCTCCAAATCATTTTCTTATACTATGGATATATATTTGATAAAACATAAGATCCCAAATCAACTTATTATTGATAAATAAAATCATTTAACAAAAAATAATTAGTCCAACTACTCAGGGACATCACATAGTCCAGTGGTAGGCGATAAATCCCAGTCACACTTTGGTTGTGGGTTCGATTCCCAATGCTTTATCTGACAAGACGGGTTGTGACACGGTCTGCATATTGTCCTTTTTCAAAAACTATATTTTATAACATTCCCAAAATGAGATAAATTCCTTAAAATAACAAATACATAATTTAACCAGAAATGTTATCTCATACCTCACATTTTCATCCCAAAAATTAATAACCTATAATTACCCCACATTCTAGGATCATATAAAACGAAATGGTTATTTATAACTATATCCACAAAAGAAAAGATAATTCTTCCTCAAATAGAATTTTCACATAACAAACTATAGTGTTACACATAAAAGAGAAAAGTATTCCAATGTAATCCCATTAACAAAGAGAACTAATACTTTTAATGATTTTTCTATCCCTGTATTTCTGCATAGGTTCTTCCTTGACCAAGAGGTTATCCTATAGAATAGGGAATTGACTCGGGTAATGCCCAGGTCCCATACATTTTATAGAAAATGACTGTATGTGGAATCTTGAAATAATTTTTATTTTCTTATATTTTTCTGTTAATTTTTCCTCAATAATTATTTATATTATGTCCTTATTTCTTACACATAAATCATTTCATTGTTCCATTGAGGCACTTTCCTGGGTATCCCCTTCATCATTTCCCACATGATAGAGCTCTTTTCATTCACCACCCATTAATTCTTTGTTGAGTCAGTGAGTTGGTTAATATATATGTTTTTGATCATATTTATCGAAAACATATTTTTCATGAACACAATATCTTTAACACTTATCAACGTTCCAATTTGTTTCTTATTTCCACCATTGTTCCCACCTTGTACATCATGTTAAATGTTACTATGACTTCCTTGGAATCCAGCCATTGACTAAAACCAGAAATCATTATGTAAGTAACAATAACTATAAAATAATATAAATAATATCATGACACATTAATTTAAATCTAAACCACCTTATGATTAACCAAGGTTATTTATTCATATCTTATATTAAAATCCTCCAAATCATATTGTAAAGAAAATGTGAATTATCCTATGTATATCCCCTGTGTGTGTTGTATCCAAGAGTGCACCAAGGCTAGTTGTCGTGTACCAGAATACCCCGAGTCAAGACCAAAACTCCTTGTCAGAGTGTTCACTCTTAGCTACATATGTACTTGAGCTACCTCTACCTGCTCGTATCCTAATATGGATGTATTTCTTGAAAATACACAAAATTTCTACATTACCAAAATTTTAGGAAGATCATCTATACTAATCCTCAATGTCTATGATGTGGTAATGTTCTAAAATTATAGTTTTTCTAAATCTAGCTTCCAAGGTTTGCACTAAACTTCTCTGATACCAACTATAATTTGCCAACCTAAGTTACCCAGAGTCAGTGAATTATTATATTTCATTGGCATGATCACAAGAGATCAAGTCCCAAATGACCTATTAGTTTTGTAACCATTGAAGTACTCGATACATACATGAGTTTTACATAACAACATGAAATGATGAAAAACAACAATGTGTCCCATTTGAACACACTAATATCCCTTAACCTATTACTTCTAGTTAATCATGATATACTTATTCACTTCCTAGGAAAAATAAAACCTTGAAATGGGAGATCATGGATTCTCATTACGGATAACAATAAAGTAGAAACTTTCATAAATAAGCATAAACATTTAGGGAAATGTATAAGACTAAAACAAAAGCCTTTTAAACATAAATTTCAACATAATATGAAAAATATAAATAAAATAATACCATTTAATTATTCACGTAGATATTATACTAGTCGAATAATTGCATGTAATATAAATAGCTAATTTCATAATGATTGAATGAATAATGCTGGACATCATAACCACATAGTCAAGGCCTTGGGCCAAGACTACAAATAATATTTTTTCAAGGCCTTTTTCCAAGACACTAGTTTGTCTCATGAGACCTATTGATGCATTGAAGAGATATATCAGGCTACACCTGTCACTTACTAAGTCCAATTCATTCGTCATATTAAAAGGTTGTAACATACTCTAAACATTCATATTAAAACTAGCATACGAAATGTCTATATTTTAACCACAAACCATGAATGGTATAATAATAGAATATCCACAGTAAAAAATAACTCATTAAATACAATATGGAAGATTTTATTATAATAAATTAACCACAATAGAGAATAATGAAGGATATTGACATAGATGAAAATAATCATCAAAACTATTTTAGAGAAATATCCCCCTTTTATTGAAAACATTTAAACATATCACTATTTATCAAGATGTCGTTTATAATAAATTTTTTGTATCAAAGTGTCCCATAACACTATGAATCATTTAAAAGTAATTTTAATTTTATAACATTAATTTCCATATAAATAAATCAATAAAACCTTCTTTAAAACATGGAAATTAATGAGAATGATTTAGAAGATAAAATCTTTAAAACATGTAAAATGATATTTCAGTTAGAGTTCCTAAACAAATTATAGATGCTCGAATAAAAAAAATTAAGGTAATAAGAACATTATAATATCATGATAATGAAGGTATTCATGATATACTATGTCAAATTACAATATATACATCATATAAAAGTGAATTGGTGCATAACAACAAAGAAGTCTCAATAGAATGTAAATTGAGATGAAATATCTTGTAAAGACTATATCCTCTGGTTAAATATAAATCCATGAAATAATTATGTGTAAAAAATATAAATACACTTTATATTGTTGGATATTCAGTGTAAATCAGTCAGATTTCATTCACACATATTCTTGTAAAAACAGCTCTAATGACTTGGATGTTTAACTCAATGAATGGAAATTGAGTTAAAATTCTCTTATCAAGTTCATATTGATGACATGAGAATTTTTAAATAGAGTGATTATGTGTATAAAAAGTATATCCACACAAAGTGGAGTGTATATTAATACATAAATAAATAAATAGTGATTTCACACATAATCATGGAGTAAAATAGTCAATGAAGTTTGTGTAAAACCCAATGCGATGATATTGAAATTAGAAGTTCCCTTAATAATTTGGTAACATACGAAGAATACAATTCATGAAAGAATAATTATACAATGAATATGTTAATACCCACAAATTAAATTATATTACACATATAATACAATCATGGGAAGTACATATGCCATACAATAGAAAATAGTGGCAATATAGCATGAATCTCACGTGAATAAGAAGTGAGATGAAATCCCCTTACCTTGTACATTTTTTTAGTTGAGGGTACATTAACCTACTGTATAATGGTGAAATACATGTTACTAATTTATAAAAGAACCATATACATAAATATGATATCATATATGATCTTTTAATATTTCATTTTTAATAATACTTCAGTAGTATCAGTGTTTCGTGAGTTAACTGATTCATTTTTCTTTTTATGTTTTGATAAAAAATTAATGTTCATTATGGATAAGATGTATTAGATTAATATACAGAATGGTATTATGTTCTTAAAAATTATTTTTTAATCATAAAATGATATTTATTATTAAATGGTTACAATGGGGAATGAATCTCATCGCATTCATGGAGACGGTAATCTGTACGTACGCACGAGTGACAATACCAATCTATTGATGGTGAAATTATATTTGATTGGATGGTATTTATTATATATATATATATATAATAATTAACATGTTATATTTATTATTTACATAAATTATACTCATTATTATACCCATCCAAATAATTACGTGTTTAATAACAAACTACACCACGACGTGGAGACGGTAAGCTGTACGTATACACGTATTGTGACTTTGTCATTCATAGGATGTATAGAATACTGAATATGGTTGTAACATATTTATAATAACATCACAGTTTGTCGAAGGTATTGGATTTATTATTTTGGTATGGAAACAACAAGTGATGAGGAAGCAGAAGAAGATAATAACATTTAAAGATGTGATGAAATAATTATCTCTTTTTGGGGTGCTTCCTTTAGATTTGATCAAAAAGACACTTTAAAATGGATTTATGATCCAATTAATGCCTCTAGATTTAAGTGAGTGTATTTGTTAGGATATTTGAGTATGGTTTGGCCGAGAAAAATGGCTTTGGAGGTGTGATTTTTAGAGAAGGTGAAGTACCCTTTTATAAGAGAGGTGATGATCACTTTAGGAAAACTATGAAATATTATAATATTATAAAGTAATATTCAGTTTATAATGGATCAAAAAGGAATTAGTTTTAGGAAAACGTGGTTTTGGGTCTAAAACCTCTCTACCAATAGGTTGTAGAGAGGTTTAGGTTACCATATTCATGTTATCATTTAGATTTTTCAATTGGTTAAATAGTTTAACAATTACCATGTCTCCTTGTATTTTTATATTATATGGTTAATAAATACACTATAAAATGACAAGAAAACCCAAAGTGGATAATTAATGACATATCTATTATTATATAATTCCTTTGGATATGAATTATATTTTTAGTACTATTGTATAATTTAATAATGTAGAATTTGTTTTACAAACTCATTTATGTCAATTTTGACATTATTTAATATTTGGTTTTTGTGAAAGTTATAACAGTCTGATTTCTTCGATGAAAATAAATATAATAAACCCTAACATGTAATATTAAACTATAAAATTTGTGGAATTCATCAAAAGTCTCAATTTACATTTATTTTAATATTTATAATATCAATTCTATTAATCTATCATTAATAAGGTAATTAGTGCGTCATCATTATATCATAAGTAAATTTAATTATTTTATGTCTTAAAATTATAAATAAAATACCATGATGTAGGAAATAATTTTATATTTCTAATGAATATTTATAGTCTAAATTAACTTATGTATAACCCTTTATTAAAAATGTTTTAGTTATTAAAATTTGAATTTTAGACTTTTAACTCTTCTTTAAATAAAATAATAATAAATGTCCTAATCTAAACCAAGTGGACCTAAAAGGATCATATTTTATTAATACAGTTTATTTTTGTCAAATACACTTATCCAATATAATTATGACTTCTGTTAGGCTAATTACAATATCATTTTTACCTTTAATTACCCTATTTAATTTTAACCGTGGTTAATAAAATTCAAAAGTTACTATTCACCGATAATTAATTTCATCTTATTGAATCACATTTTACATAGTGATTTAAATCATGTCTCATGGATTTTTCAAATTCAAATCATAGAAGCATAAAAATTACGTTTTATGTAAATTTTCTAACATTCCTAGAAGGTGGGTAAAAGACGTTAAAAAAATCAATAAAATTGTATACTTTTATTATAAAATGACTCCAATGAATTAAATTGAACTAATATAGCTATTATGTATCTATTATGACTTAAAATAAATATAAAATAAAATATTATTTAAATAAAAAATCTGGTTTTTAACCATAACACATTGTTTTTCATTATTCATAAAAAATTTAATGTTTTCAGAAAAATACCAAAAAATAACAATAAGATAATTTTGATATTCAGAATTCAAAAATGAGATATATTTTAACAAATTACAAACATATATTTTTAATTAATTAATTTCAAATTAATTCATGTTGTCAAAACCATAAAGCAAGTTTTTGAGAAGTAAAAACTATCAAAAGATTGATATGTGTTTATGTCCGGTTTAAAAGTGAAATTAAATTCAATGACCAACATTGTATTAAATGATAAAAATATAATATAATTATACGTCAAAACAATTCAAATTTATAAGATGACACTATAAATTATTTTGAATAAAAAATTTGTTTTCAATTAAAATTTAGTATCTTCCACTATTCATTAAAATTTGAAAGTTATCAGATTAACACCAAAAATATACCCAAAGTAAATTTTTAGGTCTCTATTATAAAGAAGAATTTTATTTGATCTAATTAAATATATAATAGTTTCAAATATTGTATTTAGAAATGGTTCTCCATTAAAACACGAAAAAACTAAATTTTCTCAAAAAATACTTTTTTTATCTAAAAAATTGATTTTGATCTTATATTATGTATATGAAACAAAAATGATTAATGTTAAAATTATATTGTATATATATATAATTAAAAATGTGGTTATTAATATTAATAATTGCTTCTTAAATGGCTAGTTTTATAGGTTTTGGTGAGCTTGAACTCAGTGTTGGATACATCACACGCTATTGTATTATTCAAAGAGAAGCGTACCGTAGAAGCTTGTGGTGTTACATTTTGGGTGATCATGGACCTATGATTTTCATGTTCTTTATATAGACAATCTGGAGAATTTTTAATAAATATCAACCCCCCTAGAGGCTATTAATGCTTCTACTATACATGATTCAAGGAAAATTGAAGCCTTAGTTGTATTTTCTATTCTAGGAATACAAATTTGTGGGGATATCATATGAGTGTGTTAATTATTAGAAAAATTATCCACTTATCCAAGACACTATAAAATGTGACATGTTTAATGTTTTCATGAATACAATATATGAGGAAATCCATTGATGGATTATGGATACCTCTTTACAATCTTATAGAAGTATTCAATTATATGAGTGGGCGTAAAGACAGTTATTGTAAGGAATTTTTAGAATTCCTAAAACAGTCACTTCATTACATGAAGAATATAATTAAATTTAAATCCAACTTGGAGTTTTTGAATCTAGTATTAATTATTGAATTGATCAAAATAAAGGGATTATAATATATAAATTTTCTTTTTTAAACTAGTTCGTGGAGTGGGTTTTCGTCTATTAGAAAGATGAAGACTGAGGAATCACAAAAGAGTAGAAAAAAGAATACCATCCTGTAAAGAGAAATATCTCTTTCATTTGAAAGGGAGTACATTTTTTTGTTTATTTTTTGTCTCAAGTATATACATATTCAACCTAATTATGGTTGAACTCCAATTGAATTTCATTTTTAGAGGTATATGGGTCAAATTTAAATATATTTTTGTATGAAACTAATGTTTTATAAAAGGAAAATATCGGTGCACTGAAATGGGTTCGGAGTATGTCCAGGAGTGATAGTAGAGTCCAATATTATTATATCATATAAAAATTTATAAAGTAAATGTGGTCAATATATGAAAATCCATGGGATAAAGTGCCAACATGGTGATATCCCACATCAATGTAAGGTGGTAGAAATATAAAACCAAGGTTTATGATAACATCCAGAAATATAAAAGAAAAATATAAAATAATAGAGAATACATCAATTATTCATAGTATAATTCATGTTTCATAGACCTTAGTATCTATTTTATTCAATATGGGTGTTTTCCAAAAATTAATATATTCAAAAAATATTCAATGATTGTTTTTTAGAGTGGAGTATATATATTATCAGTTTTATACTATGATAATCTTATGTAGATGTTTGGATAGTTTCTAAAGATGTCAGGAGTGGTCTGTAGTGATGAATGGATATATTCTTTTTGAGGACTATTTTTTCGAGTTTTGTAGATTTTGATTGGTTTTTGTTAACTTGTTATATATCACAAATAAATTACTCTAATTGATGGTTATATTTATTTTATTAATAGGGTGAAAGTTATACTAATTTTTTATGGGTATGATTTTCTAGTAGGTTATTAGTGACATGGTTATTAGTAGCCACTAGAGATCATGTCATATAGGATAAACATGCTTTGAGAGATTGGTTGAAAATTAAAAAGGCAATTTCATATATTATTTGTGAGTTCTAGGATATTTTTATTGAGGTTTTCTCATGAATTACAAAATATTAATGGATAATTGTTTTTATCGATCATTTTTATTTGATGGTTTCCATATAATTTTCACCTTATATGATTAATTTTATAGATATTTGAGATAATTATAAGTGATAATGAGGTAAAGGGGATTATTTTCCAAAGCTCTTCCACTTTTGGTGTTCTTATTTTTTTTCTTGAAATGGTAAATATATCATTGAGATAATTTATAGGTTTATAGAGGCTGAACTAGGTGGGAGTTAATAAAATAATATCCCATTAATTATATCAAAGTGTTATTCGACTGGCTAGGGTGATTAAGGTTGTTCACTATGTTTGACTTGAGTCATGTTACCTCTAGTTTTGGGTGGTTCCTTTTGATAATTTTCATAAAAATTAGAGATAATGAATGGAATTAATGGAATATATGTATATATTATATTATATATTAGGTTGAAAGGCACATATATCATGTTCATAGTCCTATTTAATAGTTCTGTTCATACATATATAGTTTCAGTATTAGTTATATTCAATGTTGACATTCTCGCGTCCTCGTAGTTATGGGAGGGGAATGTTTGAATATTGGATATTATACATTTTACATTAAGATATGATTAAACATATTTAAATTTAACAATGTGTCAAAATAGTATTAATTCAAAATAATTATCATGGTATGTGATATCAAGAGTAAGCATATGTGTGGACCCAGAGAGTTTTATGGCTATTGTATATCAGAATTTTACCCTGAATTTCATTTAGAATCATAGTTTCTTGGGTTTTTTAGGTTACTAATATAGGAATACTAGTTATTTTTTATTATTAGGAGCATTTATTTTGGTTCATACAAAGAAGGATGTGATGATTATGAGGACAAACTTCTATAAGGGATTTTTCTAAAAGTCAAGAGGGTGGTTGATATATCTAATGATTTGGAGCCTACCCAAACAAAGTTTGATATGTATATATATACATTATTATTTATTAAGAGTTAGGATATATCTAGTGTAGATTTAACATGTATAAATTTTCACTTAGTTGCCCATAATGTTTAGGTATCATGAGAATAATTACCCAAAACCATTTATAGATATAGTGCATTTAGAGAACATCCTAGGATATTGAAATAACTACTGTTTTCGTGAGAGGATATTTTTATATATTGACAAAAAAATCATCAAGTATATCTTCTATTAGTTGAACCTGAACCTTCATTAGTGATTTTTAGCCGATTTTATACAGTATTTAAATTTCAAGAAAGCATATACCCATGGAAAATGAAATTCTTTTTATAATATATTTAGTAAGGTGACTTGGGAATATGTGGTTTATGTCTCCAGTAGTGAGTGGATAGTGATGAGAAACATCAATGAAATGCACCTTGATGTTTAGGATTATAAAGGAATACTAACTTGTGAGTCCTCAAGTATTTATTCCATACACTATGGGAGAGTGAAAAAGTTTATATTATCTAACATGGATTATATGGTGATAAGGAATATAATATTTTTTTGGGGGACTCAAAATTATTGGTCCTCCAATTTCAATGGAGATATTTACATCTGTGGTTGGGATGAAGTCTCTATGAGGATGTGCAAGTAACTGATGTGGGATTCACATGCCTTGAGATATTTTTTCACTAAGGCTTTCGAAGACGTAAAATATCATATCGAGGAACTGTATTAATCCACAAAAAAGGAAGGAAATTTATTGGATCATTTCATGTTTATCAATAATAAGTATTTTAATGAAAAACAAAATGGCTCGTAGGAATTCATAAGTCAACACCCACTCTTACAAATAGGTTGTATGATATGACAATTTATTTTCTAATTGAAAATTATAATTCATATTATTATAGTAATGTGGTATGGAGTATCATTAATTGGTTTTTGATAATCAAACCACAACTAAAAATTTAAAATACTAAGCTGACTGATGATTTTGGTAAGATACATGTACCAGACAAATTTCATATTTATTGTATTTCATGTAGCATTGTTTCAGAATGGGATTCATAATCTACATCATTTTTCAACATGGTTATGCCAATAGGTAATCAAACATAGGTTAATTTGTTAATTTTATACCATGTATAGATTGATGAATAGTTTTAATGTATAATACGAGTCCCTAAGGACATGTTATAGGTATGGTTCTTGATTTTTTTCATTCATGGGATAACCATGTAGGTCTTGTAGTTTTTTGTAATAAATTTTTTACGCTGATTGATTCATAAGGAACATACTAATTATATTTATTGTAGTTCATATATATATAATTTATTCTATTATGAGGCATATGGGTACATGGATATCTAACTAAGTGTCATGTAAGTGATTTCATAGCATGTTCAATCGATCCATAATGGTTCATTGATTACTCGAAAATGAAAACACGCATATATTGATGGGTAATTCCATTAAATTTTATTTTAAGTTTCAGTCCTTATTTTATTGGGAGTATTTATTTGGTTAATAATGGTGAATATTCCAAGGATGGATAAATTCTCTCCCATGCTAATGAGATCATATGAGGTTGATGAAAATATCAGAACCATTGTATGCAATTAGTTCCTCAATAGAGATATTAATCCATGCATGATTTATTCCATGTATCATAGATTCATTATAATTGTATCAATCCATAAAAAATGTTTAAAATCTATGTGGTTGAGTCGAATCCATATGTTTCATTTGAGGACCGATTGGATCATGTAGTGGACTGATGTTACAAGTATCTTTTTCGTAATATAGTCTTACTTGTATTAGTTTGGTGGTAGAAAGTCTATTTCCATAAGATTATATAGTTTGTGGGATTATTATAAATGAGCATTGTTCCCAATGTTTTTCAAGGACTGTGATCATTGATTCTTAATGGTGAATTATAAGGACATGTTGTTATATCTTGGGACGGTTATTGAACACCAAAAATTAAGAGGTTTTAATTTCATCCAATTTAAAGGTAACCACATTTATTTTATTTCATTTTATTTTTTCCTTTCATTATTATTTATGGGTTTTGGGTATCTTGAGATTTTTTTTGGTAAATGAATTGATGGTGGTGAATTTAAAAATGTATATTAATCCCATTGAATTTATAGTGGGAGCCCAATGGAATTCTTCTTAGTGAGGAAGTAGTAACTTACACTACAATAGGATGACTGATTACGGGTGCACTAAGAAAATGGGTTTGCCACCATATTTTCTTTATCTCTTAACATATTTCCACTAGTCATGGTTTGGGTTTTCAATAATATTTAATTTAATTTAATTTATTTTTTTAGAAATAAGTAATTGAAGATATCACCTCAAAAGAATCCTGGAAAATAACTTCACATACTTCCCATATTTCCCACTTTTCCTCATATTAACGTTTTGATCATCCATATTCAAGTCCAAATAAAAAATATTCTTATAACATGATAGTTCTACAAGTGAATCTAAAACTAATATTACAAATCTTTTTGTTTACACACTTTATTTAACCATGAATTTCTAGTCAAACCCTTATTTTTTTATTTTATTTTGGCTTCCGGGTTTCATCGTTTTTTAATCATACATGGTTCATTGATATGAAGAAACCTGATAAACCCTATTATGATGTCCCTTTTTTAAATCATATATATAAATATGTGGAATGAATCTTATTAAATTCTTTAATTTATGATTTAATTTATATTTTATAAAATTTTATTGATTTAGTTTATTTGAATACATATGGTCCGACTAAATATTACGAAGGTCATGGGTTGTCCATGAGTGGTGTGTGATGACACTTTTGATATTCAATAGCATTTTCTATTGGAATTGAAGTTATAAATTGTGGTTTTAGAACCAATATGTATGTTTATATATAATAGTTGACCCTATTATCCACGTGTGGTGTATTACTACATTTAATAGAAATAATTGAATTGGGAATATTTTATTCATGGGGATTGATGTATTCTAAATTTGGATTTTAGAATCTATATGAATTGATCTTATGACCCTAAATGTATTATATATAATAGTTTCCACATGAATGTCGTTAATAAAAATGTATTTTTTATAGTTTCCTAGGGTGATGATGGAACATATTCCCCCTAAAGATGACTAGTTATTTTATCTCTTTATCTATTGATATGTTTTTGTTCCATATCCACCAGAAGTGGGTACAAGATTCATCACTCAGCATATCAAAAAATGAAATGGCGTAACTTTATCTATATTTATAATTTTAGTGGTGGTGTATAATCAACAAAAGGATTCATGTATGTGGTATCTTTTCAATCAATGGGATTTCTTCTATTTTCTATTCAATCAAAAAAATATTTTTATTGGTCTTCTGTTAACCACCAAAGGTTATAACCAACAGTTCATCATCAACGTAGATTCTTTTACTGGAGGTATACCAACAACTATGGTATTGATTATGGTGGTATTTCTTTCACCTATAAATTGGTAAAAGTGGTGAATAATCCATACAATATCAATTTTGGGTAGTGTATATTTCACCTAATGAGTTCATTATAGTGGTACCTTTCCCACACTAGAAATATAATATTATAATATTATTACCCTCTTGATATATAATTAGTTTTATATCATTTACTTGTGATGATAATTGTTAATATATCATTTACCAGATGTGAGTGATTCCTATTTTACCAAGAAATGTATTATTCACTATAGTCATTTGATCATCGAATGATTGATCACTAAGATAGTTTGTGACAGTGATATACTACTCACATAATGGTTCTTAATGGTAATATATTATTCTCCCATTGTATTATATGAGTAATTATACATCATTCCCCATCATATTTTGTACATACCACCCAAGTATCATCCCATTGGCTCGAGATGAGGATGTTTCGTTGTTTTAATATATCACACTCTACATGGGGAAATATATATATTTTTTATTTTTATCATTACCAATATTAATCAAGAATTCATATGTATTTACTACTATTGATATGGTCAATACAGATGGTTACCTCTTTAAATATACACACATCATACTTGGGAACCCTTGTACCCAAGCGGAAATTATGTTATTTTTCCCTCATAAGGGAAGGGTCCATTCTATTTACAAGATGAGTTAGTAGAGATGGTTTATATTTCGGATTTAGGGATTACCCATGAATCCCAACCAGTTAGTTTTTATCCTCCTTAGTTTTTGATTAATTCGAAAGTCAAATTATATAATCTACCTATATGGGATCCTTTTTATATATTATGTAATTTATTTCTTGTGCAGAAACTGGGTTCAATATTAGATGATAATTATATTTACCATTTTAAAATATTTAACATTGAATTTTATTTTAATGTTTCATTGTTATGTTTTAATTTCTTCTCCTTCAAATAGATAATGTTATGTTTTATGGTTACCCATTCTAAAGGGTATAGTATTTCCACATATACATATCAATCCATGAACCATTTTACTAGCCTTAGGAAAACGTATAGGACATATTTAGGTAGTTAACAACCCATCTTGGTTATATTATAAATAAAATGGCTTAAGGATGTTACTTATAATAGTATTGGATACCTATTAGGGGCCTTGTGATGACCAATTAGTGGTCAAATTTCAATTGAATAAATCTTTTATAATTTTTATTTTATACAAAATTCATTAAAATCAATTATCAGTTAGATATATAACCCTCCAAAACCTTTCACTTAGTTGTGTTCCCCTTACATCTATAAATAATTTTTCATTTTTCCCTTTCAATATTACCGAAAAAAATATCTATTAATGAGTGTATTTTAATTTGAAAAGTCTTTTTAAAATTCATCTATTTAATCATTTATCTTATGTATTTATAATATTATTTTCTTAATTATCATGGTAATATCAAATAATATATGTATCAATAATATAATTATTTTCACTACCATTCAACAACAAATTTTACATAGGATGGGGATGAATGAAATATTGATTTTTATCATGGACATCCATTAATATATAAAATTAATGATTTTCCAAATGTAATTTATTATTTTTATTTTTCATGATTGATTATAGAGAAAATAGAAAAAATATTTTTCTTTGGATTATAAATTATTTATTTAATATTCTCATATAGACAAATTATCATTGATTTTGGTGTTCTATAATAAAAATTTACACAAAAACTTATACTCTCATTAATGCATAAATATAGATAAAATAGGGATTTGTAAATGGGTTATTAACTCATTTTACATATTTGGTAAATGTATAGATCACCAAAATATAGAATAAAAAAGTATAATTATACCTTGGGTAGCTGAAATATCATTATATGATATGTACTAAGAATTTTTTTATTGTCATGGTTGTCATAAGGTAAGAATAATTCCTGAATAAATCAATGAGGTGTATAATTATTGATGATATAATGAATTTCATTGTTTATTTATATGTAAAGTGTTTATAAATTCTATTTCATAAGTAGTATATATTAGGAAAATTAGATATATTGATTTTTTTATTATTCCATGAACTCCAAGTTCATCGGTGGAGTCATTATAGTGATATTAGTATTGACTATGATTTAGTAAATATCTCATAGTGGGAAAGTTCTTATTTCTCGCATAGTTTCATTAATATGTTTAAAATAATTTAATGATAGATTATTATATGTAAATATATCCAATACATATTTTATTCACATAATTTAATGCATATTTATTAAAAATCTAAAACAAGTAACATATTTTTGTTCCTATAGGGTAAAAAATGTGGTCATATTTCAGGTAGAGGTTTCTTTCAATGGGATAATATTAGGGTATATAATTTGATAATTTTTATACCAACACATTTTATTCATTTAATTAATGAATTATACCATAAAATACAATAAATATTATTTTTTTATCCTTGAATATGCCCATAAGAGAATAATTTGTTATATTTTGCACTAATTACTAACAAATTTTAGTTGATAATACCATTGGGATGATACCAAGGAAAATTAGTTCATTTATGAATACTAGAAATGGCACTCGAGAGTTAAATTCATTATTTTCCATCATTATGGGAACATTTAAGGGAAAATCCCCGTTATCTTATATAAAAGATCTACGTGAGAATGGTTTCATTATGTATTAAAGCATTGACTAGTGGGTTACGTATCGAATAAAATAAAATATTATTTTCCACCAGGTGAATCAGTACACATTGTAATTTATCATGGCTCCAAAGGATATAAAATATTGGTGATACCATAAAATATCAAATCATGGGTTTTTATATATGACTTATATTTCTTTTAGAAGGTAATGATTTTATCTAAACTATGGTTTTTTGGTTGTTTACCATAGGTGATGTAATATATATTTGTATTTATTTTTGACCAATGTGAAGATATATTTTTATTCCATTCACACACAAACATACATTATAACTCAATAATATTTTCATAGATGAATAATGAGTAATATGGTATAAAATATAATTCATTTATCCATATGTCTTTCTATGTTATTCATTTTTTTTATTTGTGAAACATGTGACAAAATGTAAATACAGTTAGAATGATTTAATGATAGAAAATTACGTCTTCATAGAGTTTGAAAGATATGGAACTTTATTATTGAGTTAAATTTTGTATGTTTCTCATGAATCATGGGGTTTCATACAGTTTTGGTGTTTTAACTATGAATGATATTTTTAATGATATTATATTTAATTTTTCTTATGTTCTATGAATATTTTATGTGAGGAATATGCAAGATTTATTATTAATGAAATTTGATTATTTCACTTTAATATTAGTGGGATAACATATATATATTTAAAAAGATACAAATTAATTATTATAATTCTTAAGTGGGAGAAAATTTATTACAGAATCTAATTGATTTCTTATAATCTCACCTATAAGTAAAAAATAAATCTTTTATCATGGGCGCATGTGTAATGTATTACCATTTATGTATATAGGTATGCATTGATAAAATTTAAAAATAACGCAAGAATCGTGACCATCCCTTTCATATATTTTTCAATAATTGGAATTATTAATTAAAAATTGCTTTATTGAATTCGTATGTTTTTATTTTTTTATGAGGTTATGCTATCAATTTTTTAAATGTGTTATTTTTTATACATTATATCCTGATTATTAAAACCAAATATTATTTTATAAAATATCTATACAACGAGTATACAATTGATTTTACATTAGTAATATTCATTTCATATAATTTTATTATCTATTTTTTCTTTTATTGTTTCAAAGTAATGATATCTCTTGCCAATATTTTGGTCTATTTTTAGGCATAAAAATTGTGGTATAATAGAGAAAATTTATTCTACAAAAAATTTTGTTATAATATTTCATTTTAATTAGATTATATAATTTTAGGTTATTTTCATTAGTATCAGGGATTCAAATATTTGGATTCGATGTATTTTTGTTAAAGAAAACTGCACAATAAATGTTATTCAAATGTTATAGAAAATAAATATAATTTTATAAAAAAAAAATTAGTGAAAAACAATATATTATTTTGTATTATTTATGTTTGAATGTTGTAGATTTATTATACTTTGTTAAAAATTTGTTTTATAAAATTTATTCACCCTAAATAAAAAATTTAGAGAACTCCTTATATTCAGATTTAGATACATTAACTAGGTGGATCATATATAATAAAATATAGTTCCAGGACTCACAATAAGTTATAAATTTCATATAAATATTTTAACATTCAATTAAATGATATTATTTTAATTTCATATTCATTTTATTTTAATATTAAATTTTTATTTTGAATTTATATGTTCAGGAAGATTATAATTATTAAAGACTCACTATTGTGGTTTTTGAAAATTCTACCACTATTAAATTTTATATTGTTAATGGTTTGTAGGTTTATGATTTCGTGGTTAAGTATTTATAAAGTTTCATGTTAACTAAATTCTATATTAATATAATTTAAGTTTCTATATTTGTGAGGTCCATTCATTTTTTTGTTAAAATTTCAATAAAATTGACTTATTCTATAAATTGATGATGATTTTGAAATTATATATTTATTAAATTTAATATAATCATATATATATATGTGTGTGTGTGTGTGTTTGTGGATCATTGTGAAGTTTTAACCATTTTTTTTAAATACATATCATTGCATAAGTCATTCTTCAAGAAGATTTTTCTTCTCATCTTTATATAATTATATAATTGAGATAAATTATGATATCATATAAATGGATTATTAAATATATTGTTTACGAAGTTAAATGGTCCAAATTTATATATTCCTATATAAATTCATTTCTAAAATGGTAATTATATTTTTTTCATCCTTGATTTATGGAATCTTAATTTGGATAAGTATTAGCACAGTTCTATTTTTAATAATGGGTTTTTTAACATTTAGACTACATATATATTTTGTATTACATTAATTCGAGAATTCCATACATGTCACTCCCATGGATTGTTTTTCATGAAATATAACCTCTGAGGAATATAAGAAATTAATAATAAAGAAACAAATTTGTAATTTTATTAGTTTTTAGTACTCTTATCATTACATTCCTTTTTTATATTCAATTATATTCATGTTGATTTATAATTAATTTTTTTATTGTAGATATTATCTTTTTTTGGAGAGACTATTTTGGATGGGGTATTATTTTATGTTTTCTCTATAATTGATAGACAAGATGAATACTCTCCTTAAAAAGAATGATCATGTTGACTATATATTTATAATTAAACAGTGATGGGGTGTGTTAAATAATATAGGTTGTTATTTATTTCTATTTAGTTTTATGTCATGGATATGTAACCATTGGGCACATGAGCCTCAACCCAGTTATTGAGGACTCTTTAAGTGCATCCAAGAGACCCGGGATCAAAACCAGACAAAGTATAATTTTCGGTACTGTTGCAATACTGTAACAAAAACTGTAGTAGGAATTGTGCAATATTGTAGTAGGTACTATATTGGGGACTGTTTCGGGCACTGTTTGGCACTGTAGTAGCTGGGAATATTCCCCCATTTGGGCCTTTGGGCCACCGATTTGGCCCTCAAGTCCTTTAAGGCCTTCGGGCCACCCAAGCCTTCGGGTAAGTAAGGCCTTCGGGCCACCTCAAGGCCTTCGGGCCACCTTATGTGCAGATACAAACCAGAAAACCTTTACGAAAAAAGGTTCCGAAGGAGGATGAGAAAATAGATTTCACATGTGTAGAAGATAAACAGATTACCAGAATGAGAGGGTATGTCACCTGCCATCGGGAAAAGTCTGTGCATGCATGGGAATGCATAGCCGAACATCGATGAAAAGGTAGAGAGCTGATTTCACGATGAAGATGCTTGGAAGTAGAAGTTCCAAGTAGTTATTTTTGGTTGTATGTAATGTTTGAAGCCTACAGGCACTAAATTATTCTATGGCCTATAGGCCATGTGATACTTATGCCTACGGGCCTTGTAAGGGTTCCACCTCACCCCATCAAAGGTGGGTCATCAAAAATCAATAAAAAATGAAGGCCTTCGGGCCATTGGAGATATGTAACCACTGGGTTATTAATAGAGGAATATGAACCATTGGAAATACTGAATGGGATATCATTAACAAGATAGACAAGAAAATTATAAATATATTCTATTTCCATAATGATATTGCATACCAAGACACTATCAGAGTGTTAATGCTCTACCAAGAAGCAACATAGGAAAACGTTGTGTTATGTCAGAAGTCACTTTTTGACTTTTCTATTAATTTTTCTTTTTAAATAACAAACTCTTTCCTATATACTCAATTAAAAACTCTTTTATGTCCCAAAAATTTTTATCATATTTTTTTAGAAAAATTAATAGATAATTTATCACTACGATTTTCATATGTGATTATGATAAAAATCATACTCATGAGAACAATAGTAATGATTTATTCCATGATTATGTTAAGGAGTATGAATATGTGTTATATAGTACACACTAAATATGATTCATATCATAAACATTGTCTAATATTTCATACTAAAAATGTTTTCGTAATAATAATAATTGTACTATCTCTCATAAAATAAATCATGGGACTCATTATTATCATTCCTAGAAAAATTTATCATATTGGAAAGGTATTCTTCTAAAAAAAATGATGTATTTTATTATATGATTATAAAAATTATTTCTTGCCTTTATTTTCAACATGACCGTTAGATTGATAGGTTTCCAAGTCCCTCCAGGATTTCAGGATAAAATCCGACTGTTGGAGATCAAGTGACCATTGTGATGAATTCCTATAAATTCAAGGTCATTTAAACATTTTCACTTACCTAAAAGAAGCTATATATTTGATACATTGTGTGAGAGCTCATCCAAACCTACTACATGTGAAAATAGTGATTGTTTACAATTTGTGAACTTCTTGTTCAATATACTTGTAACTCTCCAGAGTTTTCTTTCTTTGTGAGGCGCCAATCATTGTGATTATGATTAAGGGATTATATGGATAGAAATATATAGGTACCGATCATTTGAAGATCAAGGGCTTCTGAGGCTAGGAAGATAGAGTTAATAATAACTTTTTTTATTGAGTGCTTTCGGGGATAGGTATATATACTAATGTCTATAATCGTATCAAGGGATTACCTTGGTATGGGTAATACAGACATGCATGAAAGTATAAATCATGATATATTTATCCTACGATATTGGATAACCTTCTCTTTTGGTTAAAATAATTTTATTTATTTATCTGTATTTCATTTCTGCTGCTATTGTAAAAAAGTGAATTATTTTAAATATCCATTTTGTTATTCTATATTCTGTTTATTATGATTGATCTGATTAAAATACTTTTTTATGAAATTGGAATTACAATTTTTGTGATTACAATATCCTCAATTACTATGTGTGATTCTTTACAATTTATGATATAATTGTTGTTTTTACTCTTATTATTGTAACTATTTTGATTACAATACATACCACGCTTATTATGAATATGATTAAAATATGACCTGTGGAATACATATTGAAATTTACCTGATTATGGTATCTTTTTATTCAGACTCATGGTCCATTCAGTTTTTATTTTTAAGAGGATTTGTGAATTCCTTTATTTTAAATTGTTTTAGACTAATTACTTTTAAGGTTAAAAATAATATTTTTTAAACATACAATTCATCCCCCTCTTGTAGTTAGTCATCTATATATATAGTTAGATCCAACAATTGGTATTATATTCGAGTCACTATAATATTTATACTCAAATTTAGTATCAGAGGAGGTTTCATCTAATAATAATTATTGATTATTTTAACTTTTCATGTTATTATAAACATTCTTTTTACAAATATTTCCTACACTAATGTCTGTTGTGGAAAAAGAAATTTTGTACTTTTTAAAAGATGGTCGGACTAATTGTTGGATCCATTAACAATATCAATCCCAAAATACCATCAATTTTTTATGGAAATGATTATGAATAATGAAGAGATAGAATAAAGGCCTATTTAATAAAATTGGATTTGATGTCTTTTAAATGCTGATAGTGACTATAAAATTCCACACAATGAATTTAGAACCTTTACCAATCAAGAGAAATAGTAATTTTAATTGAAATATATGGTTTGGAATACATTACTTTATTCTATGACTAGAAATATATATTGTCAGGTTACATCTAGTGAAGTAGCCAACTGTATTTTGAAAAACATAGTGATTACTCATTTTAGTACTTATATAGTATTTGAAATAAGAATTCCCTTGATATGATAATATTATCAGGATTTCAAATTCCCTTATGAAGAACTATTTGTTAATGTTCAATAAATGTTCATGAAAATTGTGAATAGTTTAAAAGTTATGGTTGAAAAAGATTAGATGATGAAATCCTTTTAGAAAAGAGTTTAGACATCATCCCAAATGAATTCGAATAAAAAATAACATTAGTTTATGAATAATGAAAATTTACTAACATATCTGTTGATGATATTTTTGGAAATAATTTTAAATATGATATTAGATTTGAAACAGATACAGAGAAATTCAAAAACAAGAATAGTTGAGCTACATTTACATCTACTTCAAATAAAATGAAATCTAAAACTCATGAAAAGACAGTTATATCATGAATGAAAAAGAAAGTGATTTTTCAATCAGACACAAGTGAATCAAGACATTCTGAGTTGGAGTTAACCAATATTTCTCAAAAAATAAATAAGATAGTTCGTAAAAAGGACTTTCAGAAACAATACAATAAATGT
Organism: Viscum album; assembly: GCA_963277665.1. NCBI lineage: Eukaryota > Viridiplantae > Streptophyta > Magnoliopsida > Santalales > Viscaceae > Viscum > Viscum album. Next base: position 279,344,515 of record OY728164.1, on the reverse strand, counting down.
CACAAGGAAATGATTGATAATATAGATTCTAATGTTACCTTTTTCAAATATAAATAAACTAAAAATATAAGGCCAGACTCTCCCAAACAGTAACGAAATGATTGGAATGAAAGGAATTATGATAAAAATAAAAATAAAGTATTACAATCCCAATGGAAATAAAGTCTTGAAATCTAAAGACTTATGGCATGATAATAGAGTGGATTTTTCTGATGATTCTTGAAACAATAAAAATTCTAGACAAAAGAATATCGGTCTCTATCCTAGAATACCTTTTCAAAATAAATGTCAAATGGTAAGAGACAAACATCTAATTATTTAAAAAATATAACATTAAATTAAAACTATCATGATTAGAATGGTTATATTTCTTATGATGACAAAAATTATTCAAAAGAATATAATTTTTAAGATTAATATTGAAATGTCTCAAGATTTTTTAAATTTCATGAAAATGAGAAATGTTAAGTAATAAAATTGGGAAAGAAAATTCATGAATAAATATTTTGAAAAAAGATGTATCAGATCACTAAAGAGACCTTCATAAGAAATTATATTAAATTGATTTTATTTCAAAAAACATAGAGAAGCCTAATTCTAAAATAGATAATCTTTATAAATATTTTGAAAAATTCATTTCTATGAAAAAAATAGAAAGAAAATCACTTTGGATGAAAATAATAATGTGGATAAGAATTCAGTAATGAAACTAAAGTATTAAATTTTTTCTTTAAAGAAACTTTCAACAAACATTAACACTGGTAAGGAAGGATTTCATAAAATGAATAAAAAACTCTATCCCCAAGGAAATAGTTCAGGAATGTGGTATACACATTCAATACCATTGTTTAGTAACAAATTTTTTGTTCCTGAAAAAGGATCATTTTTCACTTAATTCTAAAGTGGAGGTCATTCAAATTCAAAAAATTATATAAATAAAATTAAATCTCTTTGATTTCATAAATCGAATTTTTCAAAACAAACATGGATTCCTAAAATTTTATTTTCCAGCATTTTTGAACCCAGGAATGTTGGGGTTTCAAAAGGATAATTTTTTCACTGTGAAAGGAAAAAGTAAGTACCAGCAACAAGAATATTTGGTACATGTATTTTGGTTGTTCCTAGAATACTCATAACAAATACTTATTTGAAATGATTATCAAAATGAAATCTGGATGAGTTCCTTCATAGACAATTCTCAAGAATGATTTTTGGTTTAGGTGACATTTTACTTTTTAGAAAAACATTAATTTCAAATTTTTAATTTTTAATGGTATTAAGATAAACCTTATAAACCTAATAAAATATGTTGATGAATGTTACCATGTGAATTTTTGTAATGATAAATGTGTAGTACATAATTCCATGGATGAATTAATTCTTTCTACTCATTGGGATTACAATATTTATACACTTAACATATAAGACCTTACGAATCAAGAATTATCTTTCCTTAGTGCAATGTAAGATCAATCTAGGCTATGGAATAGAAGGTAAAGACATTATAATCTTAGGAACATATGTAAACTAACAAAGTGAAGATGTGTTATGGATATAAAAGAACATATATTTTATTATACAAAGTTTGTAACCCTTGTCAATATAAAATGGAACATAAGTCTATATTTAAATATATTAATTAATTCTCAACTTCCGATGTGATACAGTTAGTACACATGAATCATTTTTGTCCAATAAAAATTTGATTTATTGGAGGGAAGTAATATGTATTTTTTTAGTTGATGATTACACTAGATATACATGGGTAAATTTTCCGGAAAATTAATATGAAGCCTTTATCATTTTAAAATTTTCATGAAAAAGTAAAAAATAAGAAAACCCTTCCATTGATAACTATTTATAGTAATAATGGTGTGTTATTTGAATATTCCAATTTAGAAACTTTTTTGTGGTAAAAAGGTCATTACTCATAACTATTCATCTCCTAGAACTCCTCAGAAAAAATGGGGTTGTTGAATGTTAAAATCATATATTTCAAGAGATAACGAGAACTATGTTGATTGAATAATCAACTGATAAACATTTTTTCAGCTAATGTTGTGAGTATTTATTTCTATACTATAAATAAAATTTTAGTTATAAAATTTCTTAATAAAACAATTTATGAGTTATGGGCAGGACAAAAACCATATGTATTATACTTTAGAGTATTTGGATGCAAATTATTCATTATGAAAACAAAATATAATTTACACAAGTTTACATGTAAATCCCATGAAGGTATATTTTCTAGTTGATCCACTACCTTGAAGGCTTATAGAGTATTTAATAAAAATCGTTGTACTATTGAGGAAAGAGTACATGTCAAATTTGATGAAACTGATACTTTTGTTTTTAAACAATCCCAAACTACATCTTATGATGTGTTTTCCAAACTATATTTTTAAACAATGATATAAGCCCCTTTTAATAAAGAGAATACTGATGAAATAATTTCTAAAGTATTCACTCTGAAAAAATTTCTCACTTATATTGATGAATAGGTGTTACAAAACCAAAGTCCGTTGTTTATTAAGAATCATCCTAGTGATAATATCTTTGGTTATGTAAATCAACCTATATGGAGTAGAAGTTCTTTGATAAAGGAAGTAGAATATCTAGTATTTCTTACCCAATTCAAACCTAAAAGTATGAGTGGAGATTTAAGTGATGAATATTTAATTATGACTTTGCAAGATGAACTAATTGAATTTTAAATGAACAATGTTTGGAACTTGGTTGAAAGACCTAAAAACCTCTATAATTGGAATCAAATGGGTGTTTGGAAACAAATGTGATGAAAATGGATCAATTATTATAAATAAACAAGACTATTTTCCAAAGGTTACAATCAATAAGTTGTAATGGATTATGAATAAACCTATTCTCTAGTAGTAGGACTTAAATCTATTCAAATTCTCTTAGCCTTTGCAGCATTCATTTATTTCAAATAAATTCAAGTGGATGTAAAGTGTGTTTTTATTAACCAGTATGTTCAAGAGGTTATTTTTTTTGAACAACCTATTGGTTTTAAAGATTAAAAAAAATCCTATATATATTTTTAAACTTACTGAAGCTTTATATGGGCTTAAACAGGCCCTTAAAGCATGGTATGATAGATTAACAAAATATTTGTTAAAAAAATATGATAAGTAACTGCTGGTACAACTCTTTTCATAAAAAAATTGACTATGAGAATTTATGTTGATGACATTATATTAAAATAAACTCAATAATCATTAACAGATTCTTTTGAGGATATTATGAAATATGAGTTTGAAATGATTATTATTTGTGATTTAACATTATTTCATTGTTTTCAAATTTTAATAAAAATAGAATGGAATATATTTTAGGATCGAAATAATGATGTAGATGCTCAATATACAAGAGGGGGGTGAATTGTATACTTTAAAAATTCCTTTGGAACCTTCAAAGTTAGTTACGATTAACTATGTTTTCCTTAAGCAAAGAAAAGGGCTAAGTTTAAAAAATTTAAACTAAGGAAATTCACAACACCTCTAACACCGAATGCAAACTTGGAATGAGATTCCGAAAGTGGGTTCCAGAAATATGGTTCCGGAAATTGAAACTTAACAAAAGTTACAATATGAGATTCTACCTTAAAGCGTATAGAATCTAAATGAATTAGAGTAAGTAAGGAAGTATAAGAAAGTTATACTTTCCTTAAGATACAAAATGCAGCGGAAATAAAACAAGTAGTTAAACTACAAGTAACAAGATATAAGTCTTTTAACCCAAAGAGAAGGGTATCCAACAACCTTGGATAAAGGTCCCTTGATTTATACTTTCAAGCAAGTCTGTCTTACCCACACCAGGGTAAGCCCTCGATATGAAGATCGGAGTCTCTGTCTTGCTATCCCCACAAGCCTTCAACTTCAAGGTGGTTGGCAACCTCTGTCTTCCTTAGCAAGGAAGCCCTCGAACTTCAAGGTAGTCGGCACCTCTGTCTTCCTATCCTCGGAAGCCCTCGAATGTAATCACCAACATTCGGAGTCGCACGAAGATTTGAGAGTTAATCAGAGCCTCTCTCTCTAGAAATCACTTCAAGAAAATTAGTCAGCCTTTCAGTACTTTCATCAGCTATCAGCAGCCAACTATCATGAGCTCTTTCAAATGAGCTCCTATTTATAGGTAAGGTCGGCTCCTTCTCCAACGGTCATATTTTCCTTAAAGATCGGAGGGACCTGTACACGTGTCACTTAGACAACGGTTAGTTTATAACAAAACAGACGACATCGTTTTATAACAAAACAAGTGTAACAGAATGTACGACATCATTTTAAATTCTAACATAAAAGTTCGGAATGAAAACTTAGGAGTGAAGGTTCGGAGTGTATTGAAAAATAATAAGAGTAAACAAATTTTAGAAGTGTAAGCAATATAAAAGTTCGGAGTCTAAAAAATATATTTTTCGGAGTCTGAATTAATTCAGAGTGTATAAAACAAAGATACTCAAATTCTGTTTAATAGGTGAATTCAGAATGAGAATTCGGAATAGGAATTCGTCATCGGAAATCGTAATGAGAATTCGTCATCAGAATTCGTAATGAGAATTCATCATCAGAAATCGTAATAAGAATTCGTCATCAGAATTCGTAATGAGAATTCGTCATCAGAATTCGTAATGACAATTCTTCATCAGAATTCGTAATGGGAATTTGGAATGAGATTTCTTCATTAGAATTCGTAATGAGAATTATTCATTGGAATTCGTAATGAGAATTCTTCTTCAGAATTCATATCCTGAATCTGGAATAGAACTTAGTCAGAGTTCATATCTGGAATTCGGAATGAAACTTCCTTATAGTTCTTATCCAGAATCCGAATCCTAAAACAGAATGATTTATATCGAAGTTTCAACGATTCCGAGAAAATGAATCCGAATCTCATACTTAAGAAAAATACTGATGAAAATATGATAAGGATAATTTTTCTTATAAAAGCGATTTTCCTTATAAAAGCAATTTTCCTTAAGAAAGCAATTTTTCTTATAAAAGAAATTTTCCTTAAGATAAGGTGTTTGTGATTTTCAAAACAAGAAGGAATGGAAAAGTCATAAGGAAAACCTTATTGACTCAACAATCTCCCCCTTTTTGGAAATCACAAACATCCTTACGAAAAAGAAATTCTAAGAAGAATGAAAAACATTAAGGCTTATGTCCCTTTGCTTTAAGGATATTAATGAATACGACTAACTCTCCCTTAGTCTTTGAGACTCTAAGGATCATATTCATATTTTCGGTGTGATAGATAAGAATGTCTTCTTTAATGAAAAAGCTCCCCCTTAAACAAACTCTTATTAGAGTTTTTCTTTTTCTTAAGGATCTTTTTCTTCTCCCCCTTTGATAAACTCTTATTAGAGTTATTCTTTTTCTTAAGGATCTTTTCCTTCTCCCCCTTTGTGTTTTTCAAAAAGAATTGGAGGGAATGGAAAAAAAATAACAAAGTACTTGAAATATTCGTAATGACAACAATAGAAACGACAAGCACAACTTTCATTAATTTTGAAATCTCAGCAACAAAAAGAATACAACAAAAAGATCGGATTTGGTTATTTAGGATCTTTTTCCTTCGACATGAGCCCCTTTATAATAGTCTTGATCTTCTTCAGGTCTTTATGATCTTCTTCAGCTTGCTTCTCTAAGACAACTATTCTTGCGGACTGAGCTTCAATTTTTTCTTCCTCGGCTTTCAGCATTTCTTGCTGAGCTTTGATCTTTTCTTCTTGAGCCTTCATCCTTTCTTCAAAATCAATCTGATGATCCCTTTCAAACTTCCAGTTTTGAGAAACGGAATTGAGCTTCCCATTCAGATCTCTCACTTCTTGAATCCAGAAGTTCTTTTCTTCTGTCAACTTCTCTTCAAAGGATGCAGTTAACTCATTTATCTTCTTGTCCTCGGTCTCAAAAGCATCTTTAACATTGTCTTGAAACTCATCGAGAAACCTCATCTCTTCCACAGTCTTCTTCGACCAATTTTTCATCCTCTTGCAAGATTTTCTATGAGCTTCATAGCCAACGGAAAACGTTTTGAACTGAGACTCTATTTCAACACACTTGTCCATAACCATAGATACGGAGTCAGTTTTCTGATTCAACGCATGTTGGAGCATCTGGCATCTTGAATTAATACTTGAGAAGGTCAGAATGGTTCCCACCAACTTCTTCAAAGACTGAACAACAAAGTCACACCCCACTGAAGATGACTCCGAATCTGAAACTTTGCTTGGCGAAATTTCTTCTTCAGCAAGTTCAAGTTTTCTCATTGAAGAGCTACCAACTTCCTTCCTCTTCCTCACATCTGAGCTCGGAGTATCAGCAATAATTTTATTTCCCTTGTTTTTTTCCGGAATTGAATCTTGTTCTGGAGTTCTCTTCTCACTATCAGAAACTTGAACAACATTATCTTCTTCATCAGCGACTTCCTGAACACGAACCCCTACGATTTCTTTATGAGAAACATCAAGTAAAAGATGTTCTTCTTCTCCATGATAAGAAACTTCTTCTTCTCCTTTCTCTTCTTCTATTTCTGGAGTAACTAGCTTCGAAGATTCTGCTTCAGAAGTTTGGAGTGATAAGTGTTCCGAAGGTGTCCCCTTGTAATCATCTACTTGTTTCAGCACATCTCCGATTTCACCACTTCCTTCAGCACCCTCTTCTACTTGTTCCACTTGCTCTACTTTCTCTATTTCCCCAGTATTCTTAGGAACAGCTTCTTCTGGAGCAACAAAAATTTTTCCTGGAGTCTCAGGTAGAGATTCCAAGGAGAAAGATCTCGGAACTAGAATAGTTGCTGAAACCATTTCATTGAATTTCAACAAAGCCTGAGCTACCTCAGCCTCAGACATCTTCTTCTTGAGCTTCTTTTGATTTGCTTGTTTTTCAAGATCATCAGCAGTTCTCTCCTTCAAGGCCTTAGCCTCCGCAGGGTCCAATCCGAACTGTGGATCCCCTTCTTTCATTTTCTCTTTATCAGCTCTCCACTTTGAAACAAACTCATCAGGATAGGCTTTCTTCTTCTTAGGCTTAGGAGGTGTGGAATGGACTTCCTTAGACTTATGATTCTCTACTTGAACTTCTAGTTCTTTGAGCTTTCTCTTCCTTACTGGATTAGATGATTCCGGTTCAGCATCCTTCGGAGCCGCTTCTTCTTGATTTGGCAAATCGAAGAACTCACCAGTTTCCTTGTTGAAAGCCACATCCATCCTCTTAAGAGTACCATCGCTGACCAGCATGATCTTGAAAACTCTTGGCTTAGATTTCCAAGACTCCTTGAAAGACTCAGGGCACCGAACAATCAACTTGGAGAGGATTGCTGGATACATAACAATCTGAGCTCTCAGATTTCCTTTCTTCAAATTTTCAATAGTAAGAAGAATATGCTTCATCAAGTTTAACTTCCTTAGATTTATCAGGAAATCTAAGATATAGATCTCACTTTTCATCAAGCTATCTTTATCACCTTTCCTCAGTACGATAAGTCCTTGCACCCATAACTCCAGAATCCAGAAATTTGTAGATAGACTTGAAATCTTCAGAGCCTTGTCATCAGCCAGTCCGAGAGTTTCTAAGGCTTTGTCCTTGTCGAAGCTACCCTTAGAGTCTGGAAACACATGGGAAATAAATTCGGCTTCTCCTTCATAAGACAGCCCTACCAAGCTTGCAACCTTGGTGTGAGAAAGCTTGTAAGTCTTGCCATAAGACTTAAAAGAGAACTTCTCCCTATTATCTTCCTTAAAGAAAGAAACTGATTCATAGAACTCAATAAGTAAGTCTGAATATACTTCATCTTGGTTCCCGGTTTTTGACACCGCAACATCTTCCCAGCCATTCAACTTAATGTTCTTTGAAATAATGGAATCATAGTTGTTGAAGAAATCTGGATGGACTAACCTTTCTCTGTAAACTAACCATTGCGAAATAGGCTTAGTGGATGACATTTATTGAGATGCTAACTCCGCAGACATTCGGATCTGAAGTCCTCTGAGAAGTTCGGAACAGAGAAAACTGAAGTTCGTAACGACCTTAAATCAGAGAGGCAGAGATTCGAGACGCGAGAGCTTGAGATCGATGTGGGACGAGTAATTGGGTTCCCTTTATATAGGCAACAAGATGACGGTTCAACTTCCACGATTGATCTAACGGTTAGAATAAGCTGAGATCGGATCTGAAGGTTGAAATCTTGAATCCGATCTTTTTGAAGTTTTTATTTAAACAAGGAATTAGGAAAACTATAATCCGAAAACATAATACGAGAAAATTCCTGCAAGTAAAATATGACTACGAAAACTTGAGTAAGGTAATCATACCTTTCGGATTGGCTTAGGAGGATTATTCGTAATGGGTAATAAAAAAGATGATTAAAAAAAACTTTATTATGAAAAAAACTAAGTTCTCAAAAGTTTACTACGGAAAACAATCTCACTACGAAAAACTTAGTACGAGAAAAAAATCAATACGAAAAACACATTACGGGTAAAAAAAATCGGTATAAAAATATGGTTATGAAACTGCCAGTACGTAATTTTCATTCTGGAAATTTTCAATACGAATACTTCCATTTCAGAATTATTCTGTATGAGAATGTCCAATCTAAAAAATTTTAGTTCCAGAAATTCCATTCCGGAAATCTTCTTTCCGAAAAGTTTGAAAACAAATTTTGAAAAACTTTGTTAAACAATCAATCAAATGTACTCCCCCTATGAAAAGGAGTTTATTACTGTAAGGAGACTTTTTCAACAGAAAGTTAATTAAGAAATATTACCTTACGGTTATCATTCCTAACTTTTGTTTAATATATTCAAATCTATCAGAAGGCAAAGATTTTGTGAAAATATCAGCAAGTTGATCTTGCGTTCTGATAAACTGAAGAATAATATCTCCTTTGAGTGTGTGATTCCTAATAAAGTGATGCCTAATATCTATGTGTTTTGCACGGGAGTGATGTGCAGGGTTCTTACTGAGGGCAATGTCACTTGTGTTATCACACAAAATTTGAGTTTTATTAAAACTCAAGCCATAGTCTGTGAGTGTGTGTTGCATCCACAACACTTGTGCACAACAACTTCCAGCTGCTACATATTTAGCTTCAGTAGTGGAGAGTGCTACAGAATGTTGCTTCTTCTAGGACCAAGAAACTAAAGAATCTCCTAAGAAATGACAAGTTCCGGATGTACTTTTTCTATCCATTCTACATCCACCAAAGTCAGCATCAGAAAAACTTTTTAGAACAAAATCATTTCCAGAAGTATAAAATAATACTAGATCCATGGTTCCCTTAAGGTAGCGAAAAATTCTTTTTACTACCTTTAAGTGAGATTCCTTAGGATTGGATTGATATCTTGCACATAAGCATAATGAAAACATTAAGTCTGGTCGACTAGCTGTTATGTATAGTAGACTTGCTATCATACCTCTAAAAGATGTTTGATCTACTGGTTTCCCAGTTTCGTCAAGATCTAAAGAGTTTGAGGTACCAATGGGAGTACTTATACTCTTAGTGTTGTCATAACCATACTTTTTAAGAAGATCTTTAATATAATTATGTTGAGATATGTAGGTTCCTTCTGGTTTTTGAGAAATTTGAAAACCAAGGAAAAATGTTAACTCACCCATCATACTCATTTCAAACTCAGATTTCATTAGACTAGCAAAAGAGTCAGTCAAAGATTGCTGAGTTGAACCAAATATAATTTAATGAAAATAAATTTGATTAATCAAATTTTTTTTCTTATCTTTCTTTATAAAAAGGGTTGGATCTGCATTTCCCTTAACATAGTTATTTTGAAGCAAAAATCCAGTGAGTCTATCATACCATGCTTGTGGGGCTTGTTTAAGTCCATACAAAGATTTGGTAAGTCTAAAAACATGATCAGGATGTTTTGTATCTTCAATGCCAGGAGGTTATTCAACAAAAACATCCTCTTGAACATAACCGTTAAGAAAAGCACATTTCACATCCATTTGGAAAAGTTTGAAATTAAAGAATGCTGCAAAGGCAAGTAGAATACGGATAGATTCAAGTCTAGCTACTGGAGCATAGGTTTCTTCATAGTCAATTCCTTCTTGCTGATTATAGCCTTTAGCAACAAGTCTAGCTTTATTTCTAACAATGACTCCATTTTCATCATATTTATTTCTGAAAACCCAATTTACTCCAATAACAGAGGTTTCTTTAGGTCTTTCAACCAAGGTCCAGACTTTATTCCTTTCGAATTCATTTAGTTCATCTTGCATGGATTTAATCCAATCATCATCACATAAAGCTTCATCAGTGCTTTTAGGTTCTAATTGGGAAAATAATGCTAGATGTTCTACTTCATTTCTTAAGGGACTTCTAGTCCTTACAGGTTGATTTACATCACCAATGATACTATCCCCGGGATGATTCTTAAGAAACACCTGATTTGGGTTTTGTAAAACCTGTTCATCAACATAGGGTAGAAAGTCTTCTGGGGTAAATGTTTCAGAAGTATCTTCTAGAACAATTTCTTTATCAGAAGGTTCTTCTATCAAAGGTTGACAATCAGTTTTTGAAAACACATCCGAAGATGTAAGTTGAGATTCTTTAAAAACAAAAGGATCTGATTCATCAAATTTTACATGTATTGTTTCCTCAACAGTGCAGATATTTTTATTAAAAACTCTATAAGCCTTAGAAGTTGTGGAATAACCTAAGAAAATTCCTTCATCAGATTTTGGTGTGAATTTATGTAAGTTATCTTTAGTATTCAAAATGAATACTTTGCAACCGAAAACCTTGAAGTAGGATAGTCTAGGTTTTCTACCATTCCATAACTCATAAGGAGTTTTATTAAGAAAAGGTCTAATCAAAACTCGATTTATAGTATAACATGCAGTACTTACAGCTTCATCCCAGAAATGTCTAGCAATAGAATATTCACTCAACATGGTTCTAGTTATCTCTTGAAGAATTATATTTCTTCTTTCAACTACACCATTCTGTTGAGGAGTTCTAGGTGCTGAAAAATTGTGAGTAATACCTTTCTTACTACAAAAAGTTTCAAAATCAGAATTTTGAAATTTTCCTCCATGATCACTATGAATAGTTTTCAATGGAAGGTTTTTCTCATTTTTAACTTGAGCTCTAAAACTTTTGAAATAGGAAAAAGCTTCAGATTTCTTTGCTAGAAAATAAACCCAAGTAAATCTAGTGTAATCATCAACTAGAACAAACACATAGTATTTGCCTCCAATACTTCCAGTTTGTGTTGGACCAAAAAGATCCATGTGCACTAACTGTAATGCATCAGTTGTTGAGACTTCACCGATTGATTTAAAACTAGATTTATGTTGCTTTCTATATTGACAAGGATCACAAACTTTAGAAGAATCAAATCTAAGCTCCGGTAGATCCATAACTAGTTTCTTCTTAGAGAGTTTACATAGGTTTATAAGATTACAATGACCTAGTCTTCTATGCCATAACCAAGAATGATCTTCCATTGCACTTAGGCAAGGTAAATCTTGGCTTCTAAGATCTTCTAAGTTCAAGGTGTAAACATTCTCTTTCCTGTTGGCTGAGAGAATAAATTCTTCCTTGGAATTGTGTACTAAACACTTATCATTCCTAAAATTCACAAGGTAACCTTCATCACATAACTGAATTATACTAATGAGGTTGTGCTTAAGAACCTTAACAAAAAGAACATTTGAAATCAAGGTTTTACCAAGAAAAACAATATTACCAATACCAACAATTTCTCCCTTAGCATTGTCTCCGAAAGTTACCTTTCCTCCTTTAGTTTTGATAATCTTTTCAAAAAAGCTTTTGTTACCAGTCATGTGCCGGGAACATCCACTATCCATGTACCATGTATTGTTGCTGGTACTTTCTTTATTTTCCTGAAATCAAAAAGAAAATTAGATTTTCTGAATCCAAACTTGTTTGGATCCGATATTTCCCGACAATAAAATTTTATGTATCCACATCTTCTTAGAAAAGTATGCTTTGTGAAATCCTAGAGATTGGGTTTTGTTTAAGGAACAATCCTTTGCCCAGTGACCACCACATTGACACTTGGTACAAAATGGGGCACTTTGAGGAACAAAATAATTGTTACTGCAAATTGTTTTTGCATGGGTATAACCAAATCCGGATTTATTTCTTAAAGGTCGTATTTGGGAATACATCTTATAAAAATTTTCTTTAACATGGGTAAAGTTTGATAAACACTTATTTAAGGAAAAAATTTCGGACTTGAGTTTTACAACCAAGTTTTTATCATCAAAATCATTAGTTTTTGAACTAGAGTTAGGCTCACAAACATTTTTCTTAGAAATTACTTTTTCTAATTCTTTAGAAAGTTTGTTCTTCTCAGAACTTACTTCCTCAAGATTTTTTGAAATACTTTCAAAATCAGCATTTTTCTTATCAAGATCTTTAGAAAGATCTGATATCTCTTTTGTAAGAATAGAATTCCTAGAGTTTGCCTTATCAAGTTTCTTATTGAGTTTGGAATTCTCAATTTCAAGAAGTTCAGCAAACCTAGAGACTTCTTCATAAGTAGGTAAAGTATTTTCCTCATTAGAAGATGATTCTTCATCAGAAGAGTTATAATACTTATTATCATTAGAATTTAAAGAAACATTGGTCAAAGATTCAGCATTTCATACCATAGCCATAAGACAATAATTATCAATAGGTAATCTGGCTATAAGACCAAGTTTCTTCTGTCCTGAAGATTCATAATCAGAAGATTCATCTGAAGAGTCACCACCACTAGCACTCCAGGTATCATTAGCTTTCAAAACTTTCTTAGCATTGGCTTTATAATACTTCTTTCTGTTTCTGTATGAATGTCTTTCCTTCCTTTCTTTCTTTTTGAGCATAGGGCAATCTGGTCTAATATGTCCAGCTCTTTTGCATTCATAACAAGTAACTTCTCCATCTTTCTTATCTTTCTTTTTCTTTTTCTTATACTTAGATTGAAAATTTCTCTTTCCAGCTATCTTGTTCATCCTTCGAGCAAGATTGGCTAATTCATTTTCTGAGACTTCACTCTCACTAGATTCGGATTGGAAAACAACTTTCTTAGACTTGGATCTGGTTACTCTCTCAAGAGTCTTAGCTTTCATCTGATTTGAAGTTGTAGTAAAAGAAACAGTACCATTTCCATTCTTTTTCATGATGTTTTCAGCATCTCTCTTCATTCTAGTTTCGTGTTGTAGAAGAGTTCCAAATAATTCATCAAGAGTAATTTGAGTAACCTTCATGTTCTCATCTATAGCTGTTCTCTTGGATTCCCACTCATTGGGCATAATGTCAATTATATTGTCCACAAGAGCTTCATCATCTAAACCGTTCTCTCCCATAGATTGTAGACTGTTGACAATGGTCATAAATCTTTGTTGAACTTTACAGATAGGTTCTCCATAAGGAAAATTGAAGCCATGATATTCAGCTCTAAGCATAGCTCTTCTAGTTTCAATCACCTTAGAAGTCCCAAAGTGTGTAACCTCTAACTTCTTCCATATACAGTTAGCTGCTTCAGAAGAAGAAATTTGGCTATATATATTTCTGGTCATTGAACATAGTAAAGTGTTACGTACCTTATAGTTTAGTCGATATTATTGCTTTTCCTGGTTGGTAAAGGTTCTTACTTCCTTGTCAGGAATTTTATAATCACCAGTAAGCATAAAAAAGTTGTCTACTCCAATATTGATAACAAAAGTCTTCATACGATCTCTCCAGTACTCATAGTCATTACCATCAAAGATTGGTGGTCTTGTAGGATTCAGATTGTCAATTGATCCAACATTAATTCCTGCCATACTAAAATAACTTTGCACACAAACTTGTTAGTAGCAAAGAATCGTAATAACAAAGTTCGTAATGGGAAAATTTCGGAATAGGAAAATTTTGGAATAGAAATTCAGAATGAAAAGGTGAGCAAGAAAAACTTGTATGTGAGTACAAGTATTTCAGAGACCTGATCTGATACCAAATGTAAGGTTGGTATAGAGTAAGAGGATTCCAACCTCTGATACCAATTGTAGGATAGAAATAATGATGTAGATGCTCAATATACAAGAGGGGGGGGGGGTGAATTGTATACTTTAAAAATTCCTTTGGAACCTTCAAAGTTAGTTACGATTAACTATGTTTTCCTTAAGAAAAGGAAAGGGCTAAGTTTAACAAAGTTAAACTAAGTAAATTCACAACACCTCTAACACCGAATGCAAACTTGGAATGAGATTCCGAAAGTGGGTTCCGGAAATATGGTTCCGGAAATTGAAACTTAACAAAAGTAACAATATGAGATTCTACCTTAAAGCGTATAGAATCTAAATGAATCAGAGTAAGTAAGGAAGTATAAGAAAGTTATACTTTCCTTAAGATACAAAATGCAGCGGAAATAAAACAAGTAGTTAAACTACAAGTAACAAGATATAAGTCTTTTAACCCAAAGAGAAGGGTATCCAACAACCTTGGATAAAGGTCCCTTGATTTATACTTTCAAGCAAGTCTGTCTTACCCACACCAGGTTAAGCCCTCGATACGAAGATCAGAGTCTCTGTCTTGCTATCCCCGCAAGACCTCAACTTCATGGTAGTTGGCAACCTCTGTCTTCCTCAGCAAGGAAGCCCTCAAACTTCAAGGTAGTCGGCACCTCTGTCTTCTTATCCTCGGAAGTCCTCAAATGTAATAACCAACATTCGGAGTCGCACGAAGCTTTGAGAGTTAATAAGAGCCTCTCTCTCTAGAAATCACTTCAAGCAAATTAGTCAGCCTTTCAGTACTTTCATCAGCTATCAGCAGCCAGCTATCACGAGCTCTTTCAAATGAGCTCCTATTTATAGGTAAGGTCGTCTCCTTCTCCAATGGTCATATTTTCCTTAAAGATCGGAGGGACCTGTACACGTGTCACTTAGACAACGGTTAGTTTATAACAAAACAGACGACATCGTTTTATAACAAAACAAGTGTAACAGAATGTACGACATCGTTTTAAATTCTAACATAAATGTTCGGAATGAAAACTTCAGAGTGAAGGTTCAGAGTGTAATGAAAAATAATAAGAGTAAACAAGTTTTAGAAGTGTAAGCAATATAAAAGTTCGGAGTCTAACAAATATATTTTTCGGAGTCTGAATTAATTCAGAGTGTATAAAACAAAGATACTCAAATTATGTTTAATAGTTGAATTCGGAATGAGAATTCGGAATAGGAATTTTTCATCAGAAATCGTAATGAGAATTTGTCATCAGAATTCGTAATGAGAATTCATCATCAGAAATCGTAATGAGAATTCGTCATCAGAATTCGTAATGAGAATTCGTCATCAGAATTCGTAATGAGAATTCTTCATCAGAATTCGTAATGGGAATTTGGAATGAGATTTCTTCATTAGAATTCGTAATGATAATTCTTCATTGGAATTCGTAATGAGAATTCTTCTTCAGAATTCGTATCCTGAATCTGGAATAGAACTTAGTCAGAGTTCATATCCGGAATTCGGAATGAAACTTCCTTATATCTCTTATCCAGAATCCGAATCCTAAAACATAATGCTTTATATAAAAGTTTCAACGATTCAGAGAAAATGAATCTGAATCTCATACTTAAGAAAAATACGGATGAAAATATGATAAGGATAATTTTTCTTATAAAAGCGATTTTCCTTATAAAAGAAATTTTCCTTAAGAAAGCAATTTTTCTTATAAAAGCAATTTTCCTTAAGATAAGGTGTTTGTGATTTTCAAAACAAGAAGGAATGGAAAATTCATAAGGAAAACCTTATTGACTCAACATATATATATATATCCCAACTTAATTATATTAATGACCTTCTTAGAAGGTATGGGTATTAAAATACAATAATTATGAGTACTCCAATCAATAACTCAAAAACACTTGATCTGGATAAAGATGAGAAATTATTAGATTAAATATCATTTAAATGAATGATAAGATATATAATATACAGAATAGTTAGTCATCCATTATTAATATATTTAGTATTATTTTGTAAAAGATACCAAGAAAATATAAAGGAATAGTATTTAAAATATATTAAAATAATTATTTGTTACTTAAATGGAACTATAGATATATGAATATTATATTCTTCTAGAAATGATTTCATTTAAAAAAAATTTAGATGATGACATTGGTGGTTGGAGAATAGATAGAAAAGGTAAATCTGAAAATTTTCTTTTATTGGAAGATTCATTAGTTTATTGGTCTTATAAGAAAAAATATTTGTAGAACATTCCATGGCTGAAGTTGAGTATGTGGCCTCTAAAGTTGTTTTTCTCATGTGTTGTGGATGTAACCCACAATCACTTATTATAGATTGAGTTTTACTAAAACTCAAATACTATGTGATAACAAAAGTTCAACATATTTTAGAAAAAACACTGAACAAAACATTCATGAAAAACATGTAGATATCATGAATCACTTTCTTAGAGATCACACACATGAAGGAGATATCATTTGACAAATTATTAGAATGAAAGAAAAAAATTCTGAAATTTTTACAATATAATTACCATTTGTTATATTGGAATACATTAAATAGAAGACAAAAATGATCACTATAATGTAATAATTCATATTTACTTATTTTTTAAACATTCTATTTATATTATGTTAATCTTTTATAAAGAGGATGTACATATTTCTGATGATTTATAAATTTTATTTCTAAAATAATTTTTGTACTCATATTTTACAGACAAATATTTATTTAATGTTATTTTTCATACTCATTTTTTTTGTAAACGTGCTTTGCATCATTATTTTCATAATCATATTTCTTTACTCATATTTTTCATACTCATACATTTTGTACCCATGTTTTTTAAAATTATATTTTTCTAACTCATATTTTTTGTACTCGTATTTTTCATGCTCATATTTTTTTGTACTCCAATTTTTGGTACTCAAATGTTTCATAGTCAAAAAATTTATACTCAAATTGTTAAAACATAGAAATGTTACCATACTCAAATTTTTTTTCGTACTCATGAATTTTTTGTACTCAAAAATTTATTATACTGATAAATTTTTTATAATCCTATTTTTCATAGTTAGTCTTTCTCACACTCAATGTTTTTGAATTCAAAATTTTTTCGAAGAACAAAATATCAAAAACAATTAATATCTCTTGATACTCTAAAAGATATAATTTCTTACCTTACAATTTTTTAATTCAATTATTTTTATAGTTCATTATAATTTAAAACATTATTGGGTTCATGATGAATATGATAATATTTATAAAATTTATAATAAAAAAACATGAGAGTTAAATTTTCTCAACTATCATATATTTTGGGTTGAGTATAAGACATATAGTTTCAATGGTCACATTTATTCACCTATATAAAGGGACCCCATACCCTATCCCACATCAGTTTCTCTCATTTTTTGTTAAACCTCTACCACCCTTCAACTAGCTGAGTAAGAAAATTATCTTTCATAGAGATTTTATCATAATCGAGTCATAATCAACATCATCACCTCAAATGACAATGGATCTATGAAATTTCACAACCATGAACATCTTCATTGAATGGTTAGTCAGTAAAAATTGTAATGATGTGAAAAATTCTTCTTTGAAAAGTATTATCATGTTTCATGTTTGGGAATTTTTTTTCTTATAAAAATCCAATACCAATCACGATCTTATTATCATTGAGGAAGTTAGAAAATTTTATAGTTCTCTGATGATTGATAACAATATAAAAAAATTCTTTCACATGTACGATATAAATATTATCATGTCAGTAAAATAAGCCAAACATTACATTTCTGTACTTTTAGAGGGTGATTACTTTTCCCTTCTCACAGGCTAACCAAAGAAAAAGTAATCATCAATAAGAAAAAAGATGAGGAATCTTTTTTCTAGATTCATGGTGATAAAAGGAAAACTACTCATCTCTCATCTGAAAATAATCTTTTTCTATTTGGATACAAGTCATCTTAATACCGTAAGAAAGTGAAAAAGAAATCCTGAAATTCATGGTTATTCTAGATTACCATCGTCATTTTAGATAGATAAATGTCATGGGTAATACTTTTGTAAACAAAAACAATTTAAATTCTAATACAATTTTGTCTTAGTTGATTATGTTTCAATGAATTCAAAAATTATTTGTCACTAAAAGTTTAAAGTGTTGTAATATCTCAATAAAATCAATACCAATGCATATATAAGTCACCCTTCTCAGTGATGATATAATTAAAAGGTTAAAATTTCATTTTTATTCAAAATCAAAACAATTTGTAATAAATTATAACGTTAAATATTCAAAATAAGTTGTTGAATGAAATAAGGGAGTTCCAAAGCAATCAATGTTAGTTTTTTTATAATAAGAAAATGAAATTCTTGTTTTAAAATTATCTAAAATCAAAGAATAAAATTTTTTATAGTGATGAATTTATTTTGTAGTGGATGAATATGAAATCCAACAAAGGAGACCTTTAGTTTGGTATTGACCCTACAAAGGACCTTACTGAGAAAATTCATACTGAAGACACTCTTAAAGGTGGTTAGAATAGATGGAGGTTGGAAAAGAGAGATAAAAATATTTTTTTTATTTTGATAATTTTTCCAAAGGATTTGAAAAGGTGAGTGATGGAATTGTTACCAGAGAAGCTATTCTAGAAGAAAAAATAACTCCCTCTATCCAATACAATGGAAATAATAAGAATAATGTTATTGGAGAATCAGATCCACCAAAAACTCTAAATAAGGTTTAATATAAGAAGAAGAAGGTATTTAAATGAGATAGATATATAAGTATCTCAGAGAAGTGGGTGATAAAAATTAAGAGGAAAAAAATAATAAAATAAATAAGATGAAGAAAATGTGGAAGACTATAATGAAAAGTGAATTGATTTCAACGAAAAATGTCATTCTGATAGAATACTTGTAAGATCATCAGAAGCTTATTCATGAAATTTACCATACCAGGGAGCAGAGTCTTCCAAGAAATCATCCCAAAGAACTAAATCTAAAAAATTCATTTAAATTTATGATCAAGAGGAAGAGACTAGGATCGATAAAAATAAAAACCAGGAATCAGAAGAAGATACTTCCATAAATCATTCTACAGAGCATCCTGATTATGTAAAATAGACCGACTCTAATAATAAAATTTCATTAAAAATAGATTATTATATTGTTTAGGATATAATTTGATTTCATAAGAAAATTCAATATTTCCTGAGGCTTGATGTAAATATTGGTGTTCTTTTATAAAACCAAAACAAAAGATCAGATACAATCAAACTTCTAAGCCAAATACCAATCAGATATGAATTTGATTTCAAAGTGTTTGAAAAAATTTCTGCGAACCACTTAAAATATTGAGATATAGTGGTTTAGTGGTATCATAATAGTAATGAAAGTATCAAGATCCATGAAGATTCAATTGCAGATATAAGACCAGTTTTAAATGTGATCACTATTACTTGCAACAAGATAGCTAACGATACTACTAAAAAATTGAAAGCTTTCCTAAGTCCAGATATAACCCATTATTAAGAATTCAAGGAACTAAAAAACATTTTCAATATCATTCAATCATAAGTTTCAGAGATGATGTTTTACAAGGATGATCATTTATATTTGAATAATAAAAATGTTTTTCTAACTGATAGAATTGAATTTTAAGAACATATCCATAAGACACTAGATGAATGACTTCAGCTTCAAGATGAAAAAATCATGTCCACATAGGAAAAACATCCTGATCAGGAATAAGATTTCCAATCCAAGGAATAATTGAATCATGACTATGATCAATTGTTTTTAGAATAGGAAAAGAAGCTCCAGACTGAGTAGGAATCTCTTGAGAATTATCATGGATGATAGAAAGGATTTCAAGAATATGAATGCAATTTTCTTAAAAATCTTAATGAATGAGAAATAAAAAGAGAAGAAATGAACTCCTGAACTACTGTTGTATTTTCTGAAAACATCAGTGAATTTTTTTTCACCTACATACAGCTCGATTGAATTTTTTCTTTTCATTTTAGATGAATGTTATTTACTTTATTCATGATGATAAAATTCATTATTTCATTATATATTTTTGTTTCTATATCCTTTTATAGGAATTAGAAGAGATTCCCAATTTTTTTTAAATTAAAAATGTGGATAATTATTTATATAGGTGGGGAGATTTATTTTAAAAAGAGAGAATGATATATACAAGGGGAGAATTTTTTAGTAAGGGGGAGTAAATATTCCTTAATGAAAGATAATATGGACCTTAAAGAATTTGTTATACTAAGGGGGATTTATTCATATTGATTAACATATTCATAGAGTTTTAAAACATAGGGGGAGATAAGTAAAAGTTTTTACTTATAATAAACTCTTTCTGGAATTAATTTTTTCTATGTAATTTTATATTTATGTCTTATGGTTTTTTCTTTCAAAAAAAGGGGGACATTGTTAAGTAAAAAGAAACTATTATAATTTCCTATTAATTTTGTTTTTTAAATCAAAATGTATTTCCTAAATACTCAATTACAAGAAATTTTATGTCCAAATAATTTATATATCACTTTGTTTTATGACAATGAATTGATATTTTATCATTTCAGTTTTCGTAAGTGCTTACAATAAAAATCACACTCATGAGAATTTAAGTAATAATTAATTCCCCAATTACTATAATGAGGCTGAATATGATTTACATCATACACACATAATATAATTCATATCATAAACATTGTTTTGTCTTTCATATTCGGAATATTTTTGTAATAAAATAAATCATACTAACTCTCACAATAGATATAATCAGGATCTTTGTTGTCATACCCAAAAAACAATATTATAACAAAAAAATTCATTTAAATCAAAATGATTTCATGTATTATATGATAACCAAAATGATGTCATTATTTTAGTTTCAATATTTCCCTTAGTGTGATAGGTGTCTATGTCCCTCCAATTTTTCAAGTGAAAATCTAACTATTGAAGATCACAATGACCATTAGGATGACTACCTATAAATACCATGTCATTTGAATGAGATCACATAGAGAAATGAAGCTATATTTTTGAGACTCTGTGTAAGAGCTCTGTATAACCTTTTTCATGATAAAACTCTGATTTTTACAAGTTGTGAACTACTTGTTCAACATTCTTGTAACATTCAATTGTTTGTGTTTAATTGTGAAATGTTGACTATTGTGATTTTTTTTTTTGAGGTATTCTATGGATAGGAAGACATAGGGGTTAATATTTTTGGATCAAGGAATTTCATGGGTAGGAAGATTGATGTGTTGATAACCATTTTGATCAGGGGCTACCAGGGATATGAAGACAAGACGAAGAGGATAATCGCATAGAGGTATTAACCTTGTGTAGGTAAGATTGTTTTCTGGAAAGTATAAATCAATGGGAATTTATCATGGTTTATTGGTTACCCTTATGTTTTGGTAATATTAATTTTATTCATTTAGTTATATTTAATGTTTGATACTATTGTAATAGATATTGAATTATTTTATATATTCATTTTCTATTATGTATTCTATCAATCATAATTTACCAGATTCTGATACAATTGTAATAAATCATAATTCTGATTTCAAGGATTAAAATCACTTCAATTACCAAGTATGATTCTATATTCTTTATGATAGAATCATTATTTTGTTTTACACTGATTATCATAACCACTTTTATTGTGATACTTATCATGATTACAATGAATATGATTTAAATACGACATATGGAATAAATATCATAATCAACATGATAACAATGTCTTTTTAATTGGACCCATGGGTGAGTCCGTTTTTCATTATAATAGGTTTTTTAAATTTATTTAGTTTAAATCACTTTATGAAAAATTATTTTAAGGGTAATAATGAAATTTTTTAAACTTACAATTCACCCCCATCTGTTAGTTTGACATATGTATATACATTTTTATACAACAAGTTGATGAGTAAACTTAGTATTTTAATCAAGAACACAAAAAATTGTGTTTTGATAATGATATACTTTAGTAGAATGAAATATAGTATTAATGGTAAGTAAAAATTTGTGGTTGTAACATATAGAGTGAAATTTAAAAATGTATTTTTTTTATTTTTTATAAAATGGTATCATGTGTTCTATGCTATAAAAATCAATGACATGTGAATTGATCTTAATAGGACCAAAATATTAATGGGTTTTCTAAAATAGTTACCATTATACAATTATCATTTTAATGAAATAAAAAAATTAATACCTGATTAATACAATAGTAGAAATTTATTTTAGAATATATAGAGGATGAAGGATGGCCATTGATTAATTATAAATTAAATAATATCAACATTTGATGTAAAACATGATTAAAATCCTTTGAATCATTAAATGTAAAAAATGAAGTGTTGAGTTGAGAATTTCAAAGAGAAATATTTATTACATTATGGTAATATTTTTTTTGATTATGTCATTATATTTTTCTAATCATCTTTATTTATGTCTTTTTTTTTGTGTTTTTCACTTACTAGAAATAGTGTTATTAATTATGTTATAACAATATAAAATATATGTGCTTTAATTGGTTCTACTACCATAATAGGGAGAGGTAATATTATTATTTTCCAATAATGAGAAAAAGAATTCTATAATGATTTTTTAGTTCCCTTACCATTTTTTAAGCTATGTGTGATTCATGCCACTTGATTAATTATAAACTTTATGAATAGTCATTTAGGGGTTAGTATATGAACTCATTATTTTATTTATTTTATATATTTATTTATTTTATTTATTCCTTTACATTCATTATTAATATATTTTCAATATCCCCCACAAATCCTAAATGATATATGATAATTTCAATCCCAAAATCATACCAAGCATGAAAACATAATTTTAAGTTTAATAAAAAATTGTACCTAGTCTATAATGTTGAAACCCAATTAATAATTATTTTATAAAACCAAAAATAAAAATAAAAAATTAAGTAAGATATAAAATTTAACAAATGGTTTATCACTACTAAAATTATTATTTGGATATTTTATCATTTATAATATAAATTTTAGAGTATATAATAATTTTAATATTTAAACAATGATTAAAATTTAATTTTCTCTTATAGAAATAAATTAAGATATAATTGAATTAAATCGTAATAATAATTTACTATTCCATTCAATGATCTCCATGATTTATGCTTCCTCATATAGATTTGGGTGGAAGTTAATTTTTAATAATGTCACTAATAATTGAAATATAAAAAAATTAATATTAATGATTCAACGATATTAAAATAATTATGTTCTCTAAACTGATAATTTGACTAAGTATTGGAAAATACCTTTCAAAAAGAGTTTCCAAGGGTGGATATATATTAAAACCTCAAAATATACATATTATTTATAAATTTTAGTAATAATATTTATATAAGTTATAAGATCACATCATTTTATTAAAAAAATTATAAGTCTTATATCAAAACTATTTTTTAATTTAGCAGAGGATATAAGAATTCAGATCATCATTTGTTCTACATATTATGTTCACCAAACTCTTATTTCCATTATTTATTTATACATTGTAAATACAACTAAGGTTAATTATCTCATATATATAATTTTTATTTAAGTAACTCTCATTCTCCATTATTACTGTTTAATTATTTTTTATTTTTCTAAATTATTTTAATCCTTTTAAATAAAAATTATAGAAAAATGGAAAGTTAGAATTATTTTTTCCAAGTGATTTTGTTTAAAATAAAAATGAATGTAATTAAATTTATAAAGATGACTAAATTATTAATTATATGTAATATTACGGTAAAAATATTCAATAATTACTTATTATATTTGTGAATCATTGTTCCATTACAATTTTTACCTTTATTAGTCGTATAAATGAAACACACAACGGTAATTTAATAATTACCCTTAATTTACAAACATATAACAAAAAAACCACCCTGCAAATTTCCAAAAAATATTACGATTTACTATTACATAGGAATATAAAAACCGAATAAATGGTTATAAATTTTTACATCCAAAAATTCATTTTATATGTTCTTTTAATAATTTCCCACCAACATGTGATGATATCATGTTAATTATAATTTTATTTATGTTAGTAAATATTTATTTATAGAACACGGGGTATTTTTTTATGTTTGATATGCCTACAATTATATTATAACATAACATAATGGAAATTTTTTATTTTGAATTTTTTTCTACATTTTCTTGTGAGATGTGTCATAATGTTGTTATATTCCAAAATTCACCTCTTTAAATAATTTTTTTAGAAATCCTAACCAAACATTAATATCATATAAGAAGATTGAATTATATATATATATATTTAAATTTTATAATTAAAATAATTATGGTATTATTTCTAGAAAAAATTTATTACTAAGAATATGAAAAAAATGTAATTACTATATATTAAATTATATCAATGAGATATGATATATAGTGTGTTCATCAATGATGAATTCAATGAAATTAAGGTAATACTTTTTGAAAAATATGTGTAAATATTTATATTGAATCCATTATCATGGTGAAATCAATAACTTCTAATTTGTGACATTCATAGAATAATCCTATGTGTTCTTTCTAATAAATGATAAAAGAATAATTTCGATGATTATTTATACTATTAAATTCAAATTATCTATAAATATAAAATGAATAAGGGAATGAAATAAATGAATAATGACAAATCAATAGTACCTATAGTATATCTTTTTAGTACATTTAAACATCCAATAAAACATCCTAAAAATGAATTTTTTTAATATTAATTGAAGAATAATAAATACAAATATTTTTATATAGTGATAAGAATAGTATCTTCAAATGATATTGTTTTCTTCAGTTAAAAAATAAGACTAAGAAAATACACTTTTATTGAATTTTTTCTTAATTATCATTATGTAAATTGATCGTAAAAAATTAATTATCATGTTTGAAAAATAATTTTTTCTATGAATAATTTAATAAATAATATATAATTTTCCATGATAATGGAATTTATTAAAGGATAGAAATATCAATTCTTTGTAAATTTATAAATTAAAAACTCAAAGTAAGGAGGAGTGTAAAATTTAGTGCTCAACTCCAACATGAGTATCTATTTTTGTTTACACTTGTACATATAATAAATTTAAAGGGATATTGTATGATATTGTTTTAAAAGATAAATTTATATCATTTGGATTTATAGAGAGAAATTTGTTCCCTTGGGGGTATCTTTTGTACATAAGGGCCATATTTATTAAAGATAAGTAAAATTTAATATAACTTGATTTTATTGTTTTTATATATTTCAAGGATTAATATAATTTTTATTATAATTAGTTCGTACAAATAAAAAGTAATACAATATAATTTCAATAATATAATTAATAAAAATATGAATAAACTTTATAATAAATGTTCTATTTGAATGTGTAATATCACATTAAGTATCTTATTTCATATGTTGAAATAATGTCACGTTAATCTAAAAAATATAATGAGAATTATGTTAATTACATGTTATACCCATCTGATATGGTAAAATGTACTTTTCCTAAACAATTTATGGCCATGCTAAATTTATAATCGTTATATATTATTTATAATAACTTATTTATTTAATGAAATTATTCTTTATAAAAAATTATAAGATATCAATTTTATGATAAAGTTAAATAGGATGGATCTAGTAGGGCTATATATAATATTGTATTTTATTTGAATCTATTAAAAAATGAATATGAATATCCCTATGTAACAAAACATAATTTTATATAATTGAGATAAATTAAAATATTTACATATGTTTTTAACTCTTTGTTATCTATATTATAATTATTGTAAGTATTTTAGGGTTGATTTCATGTCACTTTTATAATAATATACTTAATAGAGGGATGAGAAAGACATAATACAATCTATGGATCTATTAACCTAAGACATTAAATACCTATAATATGGATTTTTTTAATGATTTCAATATTATTATAAAATAAATTAATAAAATTATATGTTAAATAGTTTTTGAAGGAAAATTTCACGGATCAGAAAAATAATAATAAGTCATATGGATTTATGTTTATTGAATATTACTGTTTTTATTATAGTAAATAAAAATATTGAATCAAATATTTATATTCTCTATTAGTATATGTTTACTTATTTATAAAAAAAATTACATGTTTTGGAATCTAATTTTGATATAATAATTTCAAATAAAGAGTCATCACAACAAGTTTGAGAGGTTCAAGAGATAATGGATGATCAAAATATATTTATGAAATTTATATATATACGTGATTAAATTTATTACTAATTTTTTATTTATGAAATTTATAGTATTATTAAATATTGTAGATAATCTGGATAAATTTATTTATTGAATTTCAACATATAATACAAATATAATAGTTGATTATATGATGGATGAAAAAAAATAAAAAACATGAATACAAATTAGTTACATGGGAATACTGAATATTTTTTATACCAAATAATTTGTAAATTATTATTTTTAAATAAAATAAATAATTATTCAAATTGAATAAATTGTTAACATGTAATAGTATATAATATTTTCATAAAAATTGGAAAAAATTATTCAAATACAAATATATATTTGTCGAGGAAAATACCTCTGTTGGAATGGAACTTTTATTTATTCCAGAAAAAATATCCAGATTTAAAAAATTAATTTATATAGAATCATTCCTATATTATAAACTGTACATTGAGATATATATAGAAACAATAAATATCTATAGTTCATAAAAAATAATTTTTTTTTCTAAAATTAGAATATTACATTTTGGAAAGATATATGAATCCAAATAATATATGAAAAATATGAATTTAATGATATTATCAACCATATTTTTTATTAATAAAGTTTTTCAATTTATTTATATTTTTTCATTTGAAATCATAATTAAATTTTTTTAATTATTATTTTTTAGTACAGAGTATAAATTAACTAAATGGAAAATACAATGATAGAATTTAATTATAACTTGAGTTATTTATAAGAATTACATTTTAATTATGTGTTTAAAAATGATAAAATATATTAAATTAATAATTTAACAATGTTTTTTTGTAGATATGTTTTTAAAAAGGTATTAATAGTTAAATTGTTTAATATTTTATACCTCATGTTCATTTGAGACATGGTTTCTAGAAAAAAATTCTACGGTACTCAGTGATTTAGAAAATGAAAGAGTAATCATAAATGTAATATATTCTATTAAATTTCCCTATATCAATATATATATATATATATATATATTAAAAATTATTGGTTGATTAAATAAAAATTTAATTCACATTACACATATTGGGATGTTTTTATTAGAATAAATAATATTTAATGACTGTTATGGATTTCTAAATATGGTATAGTTGAATTCAAATTGTAAAGAAGGGTTTTAATAATAAAAGAAGTATTATAATGTTAAAATATCATTCATCAATATATTGTGCCTCTTTTACATGTAATAAGGGTAAATTCATGACGAATGTAAAAGAAACCACTAATTATAGAATCTATATAGACTTCAAAAATAGCATATTTGAAAAAAATGAATAAAATATTAAAATAATATAGTGGAATCTATTATAAAAATCATTATTGAAAATGAATATTGTCTATAAAATTATTTATATATGTGAATTAGTTTAATATAGTATCATTATTAATGAATTGTTTAATTTAATTCAATATTTGGTCCATTCACTAAGGTTTATTCATGGGATTTTAAAAACAATAATTCACTTGGAGAATTGTCTTACATTAATTAAGGAGTTCAAAAATGATATAATCCTAATAAAACTAGGCCAAATTTCTCCATTATAATTTCATATGATGATATTATACTGAATGTGTGGATAACATACCAAATTAACAAAAACCACACAAAGAGTATATGTTTAGTATCAGTTTAAAATTTTTCATGACCTTTTATATATATATATATATAATACGGTGAATGAATCACCCCAACCTCTCACTCTTGGATATAGAAATATGTACACTTTACTTACATAGTTTCTAAGATAACATGTCATATGAGGCATACATATTGCATGTATATATTACATTATTACAATAGTGTACTAATTTTCATCCAACAAATTTCATAATCATCATTCAAAAATACTTAGTGAATTTGAAGATTAGTTACATTCTCTATTTATTTTACAATAAGTATTTATCTTTTCCTAGAAATAGAAATTTAATTTTATATGATTATAAACACATTATACATTGTAATCTTTTTATGACCAAGGTAAATGGAATCTTATGAGGTTTGAGATCAAACATTCTGTAAGGGTAAACCTAAGAGATAAAATTTAGGGATCATAAGTGAGAATAAAATGTGAATTTGTTTATAAGAATGTTTTCAAAGCTCATTATCATCTCATAAGATACAAAACACACAAAAACATAGATCATTAGTAATAATACATGAAATAAGGATTTTTTTTAAAAAATGAGCCCTGAGAATGAAGACCTATGAGTCACCAATAAGAGAATATGATGAAGGAATGATGTATAACATAATAATTTAGTGTGAATATAATCATAACACATTCATCATAGTTAACCAATAAGAAATACATCACATAATGGATATATATAATTAGTTTCCCTTGTTATGGCAGACATCATCTTATCACCTATGTATCTTCTTGGGAATTGGCTAACAACTCCCTTAACTCAAATGTTTAGGCTTGGGTTCAACACCAATGTACCAAAAACATTTCAAATTATGGTAACCACCCATGAACTATAACAGTTTGTTATTGGGCCAACCATCACTGTATGAAAACATTTTGGTCATGGAGTTACCAACAATGTAGTGCAACCATTCAGGCTAGGATAGAAACTCATATACCCAATACATTTTTGATTGATCTCACCACCTTTATACTACAATATTTTTGGGATGAGGTTAAACACCCATGTATCATAGTCATTTATTATTGAGCTACCCACTTTTATACAACAAGAATATATCATGAGATAAAAATTATTACTTAATTCACTAGTTTGTTATATTGAACCCCACATGTCACATAATGAAAAAAATATATTTATCATCCATATAAAATTAATCAAACATAACATCTATAAATACCATGAAATAAAGATTGGTTTGCTTTCATTTTCAAATGGTACCACATAACATGACATCAAGTGTATATTTTTTGAAACACAAATTTAAATCTTCAAAATAATATATAAAATAAACTATATAGTGATCATGATGAATACTTAATAATATATAAATCCAATTAAAATACTTATGAAAATGGGGTAAAAATAATTTTCTAAAAAAAATTCCAACATAATTAAAAAAATAAACTAATAATATACATTAATATATAATTTAAGGGAATGAATAAGGAATAATGGGAACCATTTTTTAAATGACTCAAAATGTTGAAACCTAGAAAATAAATAAGGTGAATGATATTAAATGTATATTGGAAGTAGAAAATACATATATGTTAAAAGAAATCCCATTATTTATTTTCTTAAAACCTTAAAAAATATTTTTAAAATGAAAAATTAAGAAAAAAGGGAACATAAATTTCGCTAAAAAACATTAAAACATGAATGGTACTATTTATTAAGAAGAATGGTTATAAAGAGATTAAAATGACATCATGTGTTTAATGATAACGTTTTTATTATTTTTATAAATTTATAATGAATCTCAAGAATAACACATGACAAATAACCTTTACATGATTCCTTATAAATAATATTAATGAAATTTATTTTTTGGGTTAAAAATTTGAAAAATTGATTTATGTATAGAGATTAAAATTTTCAAAAAAAAATGACGAAAATAGACATGGAAGTGAATCTGTCATTAGAAATGCTGTGATTTTCTTTAAAAATAACATTTTTATAGACTATGAAATACATAAATGAATAAAATTTTAACATAAATATATAAATTCAAAATATAAAAAATGAAATATCATTATAGAATAGTGAAATGGGAGAATAAATTAATAATATAAGATAATATACAAGGAAGAATATTTATGACACAAAAAAATTTCTTTGAGTCGACCAAGGCCTCACTACTTTTCTAACACATAAATCAAATCTAATTTAATGAGTGAAACGTTGATGGATTTAAAAAATACAATTTAACAAGATAAATATGACTTCATCATAGGATATAAACCATGGAAATGAATGAATATAGTGAATACAAATCATATCTTAATGAACAAAAAATTAGATGGTTATTACTATAAATGAATTTTATAATTATATCTTTATTCAAGAAGCATATTGGTATTTTTTGTAACTTTTTTTATATATAAACTATATTTTATTAGAGGATGATGAAAAAAATAAATGAAAATGAATGATTAAAATTTATTACATTAAAATATAAATTATTATATCCTATTGCAAAACCTTTTTGGTTTTGGATGAATAAAAATATTCTTTTGATACCAAGGGATAATGAATATATGATATCATTATTTGGGATGGAAATATATCATGATAAATATTGGAATTATTAATTTTTTGTGTCTTTTAATGGATGGTGGAGGGGTACAATTATTATTTAGGGGTTATTTTTATAAATATTAATTTCATCAAATAAAAGGAAAGCCTCATTCATGGAATATAAATCCAAAATTGAAAATTTGGGAAGATCAGTTGTGGGGCTGTTTATCATTCATTTATGAATCTTTTAAATAAAATGTTCCATGAATATTTTTTTTGTGTCACATTATTTAAAAAATTACCACATTTTACACATTTCAACGGTTTCGAACTATTACCATCATAATATATCATTATAAAAAAAATAAAATTAAACTTATAAATTAATTTGGGAACTAATGTTCCAATATGGATTCATTTTTTTTCTTATTTAAATTCAAAATGTGAAAAAATAAATATTAATATCACAACACAAAATTAAACTTTTAAATATGTTTTAAATTGTAAAAATTAATTCATTATTTTTTAGGTCATATATTATATATATGACGACTTTATTAAATAAATAAGATACAAAGGAGTGTTTTTTGATTTTAAAACCAATCCTTAAATAAAAATAATCCGATGAAAATTTAATTAAAATAAAAGAACAATAATATTTGAGTTATTAAAATATAATATAATGTTGTTTTATAAAATTTCAAACCTAGGTTTATAAATTTAAAAAAATTAATTCTAAATGAATTATCATATTCTATGTATATCCTTGGTAAATTAAAAAGTTTCATAAGTACTTATATCATGACTATAAATTGATGGGGTTATAAAAGTTAATGTATTTGAAAAAACAATATTTTGTATTATACACCTAAAAATAAATCTTCTTAAAAATTATCAAAAAAATTACGCCATGATAATTTTGGAATGATATATTAAAAATTGTGTTTCATTTTATCTAATTCGTGTTTTGAAATTTGGTTATTTGTCTTTTAAATAAAAACATAATTTATATAGAAAGGATTATTTTTCTTTAAAAATTAATTTTTAAAAATTAAGTATTATAAATTTTATTTCATATATTTTAAAAATTAAAATACTATAAATTTATTTATTGAAATATTAAACAATTTATTAGAATAATAATTTATATGGGGTCATTCTAATTTAGGATAAAAACATACAATACTAAATATATTTTTAATATTAATTTATTTCAGTCACTTCACAAAAATTATTTTTCATTGTACAATTACATTTTCATTATATCCCTAGTATCATAACACATAAAATATTTCATTAATAATATGTACTAATAATATTTATGTATTTAAATTAATTATAAAACTTATATTTACGAAATGTTTTATTGTTGATAAAATTTTCCTTGTAATGTTTCACACAATATTTTCATAATGCAATAATGTTTATTATGTTTTGGATAAACAATCAAGGATAATTTTAGTTTTTTGGTTCATGTGTTAGACACACTATGTTGATTTAAATGAAAATACATTCTTAAATCACAGGGTGTTACATTTTACCCGCATAAAATTAAATGCATCATCAAAATTTTAATCGACGTAAACTATATAAATTACATGGAAATCTAGTTATATTATTATTATATATATACACCTAATATTAAGTCTCTCCACAAAAAACAGAGCAAAATTCCCTTCATTATTGTGTGTGAAGACCCATAAAATGGAAAAAATTCCATTAGGGATTTAATAGTCATTCATTCACTAATTAATGATGATGGGTAATTTTATAATTTGTAAGGTGACTTCCCAATACAATATTTAATTTTGTATATATTTTAAGGGATCTAGACCATGTACAAAATCACATTATGTTTCACAAAAACATGTATTAAAATATATTCATGAAACACCTTCCAATAATAATCTAAATAAACATATTTGTATATATAGGATGAAATAATGATGAACTACTCAAAGATTCATCAAATATTTAATTATCTACACATTAAGTTCATGATTTAATTATTAGGAAAAATCAGATATATAAAAGATTCTGTAAGACAGAATCACATAAGAAATTCATTTTTTATGATAGGATGATGCATATACCACAAAGTATTGTTTTTTCATTATTCACTTTAGTAGTTTTAATTTTTTAACACTTCAATTTTATCATATGGATTAAGATTTTATTGACATATTTTAGTATTATTACAGATTGTATTTGTAAACCTGTTAGCATGATTACCGTACTCCATAAAATTTATAAACTATGGTTTGTGTGGTACATTAGGCATATATTTTTATCCTTTAATTTCATTAATTATACTCATCCCTGGTGCTCATCATTCAAGTTCTCAATGAAATTATTTTCAAAATTTGAATTATTTCTAGGTTCCATTGAGACATTTTCCCTCATGATTCATCCTATATTGATGGAATTTTTATAGAATATTACAATTTTTTCCACGGTTTTTTTTATTTTAGTTCCCAAAAAACTCTATATTCATATTATTTTCCACAAAAAAATAATGAAATAGGAAATCATTGATACCTATTTCCACATTGAGATAACATTGACCAATTTCTTCATAGATACCAATGTCACATATATGATAATTCATTTTAGAGATTTGGATTTAATAATATAATAAAACTATTATTTTTTAATTAATGTTCAATGATGACACTAAAAATTCACCTTACTAGTCTTCTGATGTATTCATTATAATTTCTAATGGATCAGACCTCCTTATTTATCTGAAAAAGGAATTATCTAAATATCTTATTGTGAATTGTTAAGGTATATTTATTTAATAAAACCGTCATATACTTCTTAAATTTCATGGAGTTGATTTAATCCTCATGGATTGTGGTCTTGATTATAGTCCAGCATTGATCAGTTTGTCCATAAATATGATTGAAAACTAAAAGATCAATTTCATACTTGATGTACAAGAGAGTGGAAATTTCATTTACATAATATTGTTCCCCTAATCAGTTATTAATTGAATTAAAGAACCACTATTAAATGTTGGGTGTTTCCACATGAATGGCTTAATAGTTTTTTTCACCTTTCTTTGGTTTATTTGGGATCACAAAATAGTTTATGTTTTTTTAGAACCAATGATAGAATTTGTATAATGTTTTCAATGAACTTTATTTCTATGATGGTTTTTCATTAGGACCATTAATACACTGCCCATGGAAAATATTTATAAATAAATTACTCATGGTCTAAATAATTGACTAAATTCTAGAATTTCATTGGATTATTAGATAAGTATAAGAGTGAGATTTTATATTATAATTATAATTAATCTCATGATGTCCAAAATTATGAGACACTCATTTTAGTCAATGACATTTTCAATTCTTCAAACATCAATGTTGATTCATCACAGGCTGTATTATGTATTATCCACTTATTCAACATAATTTAATCCTAAAAAATAATTAAAATCTATATTGATGCCAAATTATTCACCATATATAAGAAATCCTAGATCTAATGCTGAAAAATTTATTTACAGATTATCTTTGATACCAAGTGATAAAACCTAAGCATAACACACACATATATATTTTACATTATTTCCCTAACCTAAACATACAATTTGACAAGATCATAAAATCAATGAAAAATAATTTCTACTAACTTTTTGGACTAGATAAGAAATCCTATTATTTTACAATAAGTTTGCAACATTTTACATATATAACCATCTCATGTGACATCTATCAGTACATTTCATATATTATGTTATTTTCTATATCATGGTGATATTCAATCATAATAAGGGTTATTGTGAAAGGAAAGTCAGGGTAAAATACTTAATAACAATCAAATATCATAAGTGATAATTGGATGGGGATATGGATATAAAAGAATATTCAACGTGGATGGGAATAACATAAGATATTTTACAAAATATAAAAAAGATAATTAATCATAAGTAAAGATATATGTACCTTATGATTAAATATTTTCCTAGAGAATATAAAAATATGGGTGAAAAACATATGAACATGAAGTATTCATGATTCAAAAAATTTAAATAAAAACTTATATAAGGAAAAAACATGCATTGTGTATAAATACTGAGATAATAATCATATAATTAATTAGAATACCATGTTTGTAATATTATAGATTTTTCTGGTATGTCTCTCTCTTTTTTTTAATTAAACATCATTCAGTTGAGTTTTTCTTCATCTTTTACCCTTGGTCGTTTTTTTTTCTCCATGTATTTCAATTTGTTTGAATAAAAATAATATTATGTTATGAGGAAACATGATAAAGCTTGAGAGGATCCACAAATAGAACTGTTTTCAGTAAAAATGAATTAATATCTTGGGATGTATGTTTGTTTTAACTAAATTGAGTCCAAGTATAAATTTTTCAAGGGTTACAAAGTGTTGTTGATATGTAGAGAATCCTTAAAGGGGGTATGGGTTTTTACATGGCAAATGGGATAAAAACCCTTTGCATGATAATAACACACCGCGTAAGAATTTAATATTCAGTAGAGGATATTGGTTTTCGTAATATCCCACTAAAAGGAATTACATGACACATAACTACATTATAGGCTATGTAATTCCCCAAACTTTATTTCTAATGTATTCCATGTGATTGATTTTTATTTTTTACTCATATACAGCTAATTCCTCTCAAACCTAGGTCTCCTTCCATGCGATTTTTGATCACCTCGCTTGATTCTAGACATCGTGATCATGCAACTAATCCCAGGTAAGTGTTTTTCCATATATTTCCCATTTATACCTTTTATCTCTAACTATTGTGGTTTAATATCTTGATCATGTGTGTTGTTAGTTTTGACCATGATTTGTTTGGATATGGAACCCTTCATACGATCATCAACACCATCAACCTTGAGGGAGTTTTCCATTTGACGTGTTGCATTATTTTTCAATTAATGTTAGTGTTCTAAACCTTATCCCTATGGTTTGATAGTTTTAAAGTATGTTAAATATTTTAATTGGGACAACATATCATGTGTCTAAATAAATTAAATGATGAAATGAGGTATTCATTGAAGTCTATTTGGATACAATTATCATTTGACATGGATTGGGGATACCATTCGAGTGAGAAATCCTTTGATTATAAATGAATTAAATAATAGATTAATGTGCATTTAGAATTACATGTATTTTAAGTGATTTATTGATATAAATTCACCTTGAATGGGATTGTTTATTTAGATAATTAGCTTGTTATTGATTATGAGAAATTGATAAATGAAATATGTAATTGAAAGATAAAGAATAATTTATATTATTAACTATTGATCCTTATGATGTGATATTATAATATCTTTGTTTATATGACAGGTGTTGGGATTTCTATGCCACAATTCTTATATATTGAAACTAGACCTGACGCATAAAAAAATGTTGATATACCAGGCTTGACCATGAATGGATGTTGAAATGCTGATATACTGGACTTGGTGCTGATTGGATGATGAAATGTTGATAAACTGTGATTGGCCCTAATATATTGGTGAAATTATTATATATTGGGTTTAACATAGATTCATTTAATATTTACATACATTGGTGGGAATGGTTGTGAGACACGTTCAGATATATCCTTTCATGGAGTTGAAGTAGGTTGACGTTGAAATAATTTGATTATATAACTAATTATTAAATTTTTTTATTGAATTATAACATACACTTGTTATTAGACTGGTTATGTATAGACTTTGTGGGGTCGAACTACTGAGTTATACTCACAACCAATTTGGGTCGTCATTTGGTACCTGAGTATATTATATGGATTCTGGATTGGACTAAGTAAAATGACATTGTTGTTGATTGTTTTTTTGTTGGATGGGCTAGAGTTTAGAGATGGGACCAACATGGGGATTGATACTGGTGATATTTGAGTCTTAATATGAGTATCCTATTATTTTATTTTCCTTACATGTAGAAATAAATTTAGTTACATTCTGTAAATTCATTAGATTATCCCTTTAGTAGTTATTCGATTATCCCAATGGATTTATTGTCAGTTTTCTACTATATGGTTTTGTTTCAATTATTTCTGCACTATGATATTTATTTATTTATTTATATTACTTATTTCATCTATTCTATAACTATGTAACCATGGGGTATAGTCTCTCCACTATATATATCACACCCCACTGCTAGTTGGTAGCCTTTGGCATATGGGGAGGCATGCTTGTGGTCTTTTATCTAACATGCTTCATCCACACCGGAGATTACTAGAGTAGAGGATGTTACAAAGTGGTATAATAGCACACTGAGTTTACTTTCTATTTATTTACTATTTGGGGAATGGTTTAAAGGAGACTCGGATGTTTTAGGACATAATAATGATCATGTTCATGGGAGTATTTAACCCTTATATGAGAAAAATTTGAGTGTCGAGTGATGGATTGTTGTTCATGTTGTTCACTTCTTACAATTGATGTTATTTCCCCTTGGTTGATTCACATGTTTTGGTATTTTTATAGTGTTATGATACATGTTGCGAGATATGGAAGAGGATGAGTAGGCATGCATCATAAGTGGCACATAGGGATATATATTTACGTTAATTCATCATTATAATGACATATTTATTGCATTTGATTTATACATTCCTATTGAACTCTGATATGAGATACTTATTATATCTGGAAAATGAAATAAACAACTGGTTATGTAATGCTAATGAACTTCTAATACATTTTTAGAGAGACCAGGAGAAGTGGTTCTTTAATTTTTTTCACCTATTGAGGTTGACTTTATTATAGACAATATTCTAAGGAGAGTTTTTGTCTTGTATAGAAAATACCACATCATCATAATCGAGTTGAACATTACAAGAGTGGTAATCAACACACTCATAATATAGCTAACCCAGATATTCATATAGATCCTTAGGATCATATGGATGTTCAGCTTCATAGTAACTTTCTTAAGGTTATGAGGTCTAGGGAAAGGGAAATTGTTCACAACATGCCTTAGATGTTTGTGTTGACAAGAGAGTTTCAGCTATAGAATCATCCTACATTTACTAGGGAGGAGGTCCCCATGTAGCCATGTTCTGAATCGATTCAATCCATGTGATATTTATGAATTTTGATACATCCATACACTACGGAGAAAATATGATTTTACAATGGGCTATTTGCGACAGGGGGTTCATCCCATCGCAAATAACTAGTTATTGGGGACCGGTTTTGGGGTCCTGTCGCAAAAAGTAATGTGGGGTTTGGCATGGGTTGCGCGCCAAAGCGTGGGAAGGCTATTTGCGACGGGGGAATTCCCCCTTCTCAAATAGTGTGTTGGTAGGAGGGTATTTGCGATGGGTCTCGTCGCAAATATCGGCGGCGGTAAATGGGCTTTTGCGACATGATGTTGTCTCGTCCCAAAAGGGGTGTCAGCAGGTCACTTTTTAGGATGGGGCTCATCGCAAATACCCTTTTAACCACCAATAAAAATTAATATGGGCAAAGTTATTTGCAACGAG
This sequence comes from Viscum album, assembly GCA_963277665.1. NCBI lineage: Eukaryota > Viridiplantae > Streptophyta > Magnoliopsida > Santalales > Viscaceae > Viscum > Viscum album. The sequence goes on along the minus strand of OY728164.1, from coordinate 279,306,523 downwards.
GCCCGCCGCAAAAAGAACATTTTTCGATGGTAATCTCGTCGAAAATAGTCCCGTCGCAACTAATAAAACATATATATATACCCCCTCTGTTTTTCTCTCTCCCTCTCATTTCTCACTTCCTCTATCTCTCTAAACTCTATTTTTATAGTGAAAAGTTCTATGAGTTATTTTTTTACAAAGAAGTTATGAAGTTGCTTACAACAATATGAGATCATGTTTAAAGGTATATATATTTTATTTAATTTAGTATTTCCCCCCTTTTTCATTTTAATTTTAATTATTGTTGATAAGTTGTAATTAAATTTGATTAATTTTTTTTTTGTTATTTTTCTTTATTTGTAATAGTAATTTGAAATTATTTATAATAATTTTTAATAAATAGTAACAATTAATAATTAGTAATAGTTAATAAATCTCAATGAAAATTAGTATTATCTATAAATAATTACTGCTATTTAGCCATTAGTAGTTGTGAATTGTAGTTATTAATATCAATTAACGCTAATTAGTAATAGTTAGTTTTAATTAGTAATAGTATTGTTTAATTAGTAATAATTACGGGTATTTAGTAATAAATAAGAATTATTAGTAATAAATAAGAATAATTAGTAATAAATAGAATAATTACTCATAAATATTTATAATTAGTAATAAATATGAATAATTAGTAATAAATTGGAATAATTAGTAATAAATAAGAATAAATAAAAACAAATAGGAATAATTAGTAATACATTGTAATAAATAGTAGTAAATAGTAATAATTAGTAATAAATAGTAATAAATATTAATAATTAGTAATAATTAGTAATAATTAGTAATAAGTAGTAATAAATAGTAATAAATTTTAATAAATAAAAATAATTAGGAATAATTGGGAATAATTAGAAATAACTAAAAATTATTAAAAATAATTAAGAATAATTAGGAATAATTAGTAATAATAAGTAATAATTAGGATTAATTAGGATTAATTAGGAATAATTAGTAATAATTAGGAATAATTAGTAATAATTAAAAATAATTACTATTAATTGAAATAATTAATAACAATTAGTATTAATTAGTAATAATTAGTAATAATTAGTTATAATTAGTAATAATTAGTAATAATTAGTAATAAATAGTAATAAATAGTAATAAATAGCAATAAATAGCAATAAATAGTAATAAATAGTAATAAATAGTAAATATTAGTAAAAATTAGTTATAATTAGTAATAATTAGTAATAATTAGTAAGAATTAGTAAGAAATAGAAAGAATTAGAAATAAATAGTAATAAATATTAATAAATAAAACATAAATAGTAATAATTAATAATAATTAATAATTAGTAATAATTAGTAATAATTAGTATTAAATAGTAATAAATGGTAATAAATAGTAATAAATAGTATTAATTATTAATAATTAGTAATAATTAGTAATAATTAGTAATAAATCATAATAAATAGGAAAAATAGTAAAAATAGTAAAAAAATAGTAAAAAATAGTAATAATTAGTAATAATTAGAAATAATTAGGAATAATCATGAATAATTGGTAATAAATAGTAATAAATTGTTAGAAATAGTAATAATTAGTAATAATTATTTATAATTAGTAATAATTTGTAATAATTAGTAATAATTAGTATTAAATTGTAATAAATAGTAATAAATAGTAATAAATCGTAATAAATAGCAATAAATAGTAATAATTAGTAATAAATTGTCATAAATAGTAATAATAAGTAATAAATAGTAATAAATAGTAATAATTAGTAATAATTTGTAATAATTAGTAATAATTCGTAATAAATAGTAATAAATAATAAGAAATTGGAATAAATATCAATAAAAAGCAATAAATAGGAATAAATAGGAATAAATAGTTATAATTAGTAATAATTAGTAATAATTAGTAATAATTAGTAGTGAATAGGAATAAATTAGAATAAATTAGAAAAAATAGTGATAAATAGGAATAATTAAGAATAAATAATAATAAATAGTAATAATTAGGAATAATTAGGAATAATAATGAATAGATAGGAATAGATTGAAATAAATAGGAAAAAATAGGAATATATTGGAATAATTAGGAATAAATAAGAATAAATTCTGTTGTTACTAGTAACAATTAGTAATAAATAGTAATAATTGGTAACAATTCTTAACAATTAGTAACAATTAGTAATAATTAGTAATAATTAATAACAATTAGTAACAATTAGTAACAATTATTTATAAATATGATCAATTAAGAAGAAAATAAATTGTAACAAATTGCAATAATTTATAATAACTTGGTACAATTTCCATTGGATTGACTGCACTCCTTTTGCTTGATGAATCTATTCCTTTCAACTTTCACCGACTCAAAACATTATGAAAAGTATGCTTCAAAGTATGCATATACAATCTCGTATGCACGATTCTGAATATTCATTCTTAGGACAACATTTTTCATAATGTGTTCAGGTGGTGACAGTTGCAAGAATATGATTCATCGAGGAAAAGGGGAATCTTTTGTCCGACGACTCATTTACTTGCAACATTCTCACACAGAAATCACAACGATGAATCTCCTCGGATGTACCATTATTCATTCTCGTGCATACGAGAATGAATATGTGTACCTATGAGAAGATTCTTCAATTATATTTTGGTGTGAGAAATTTTCATGTAAATGAGCCGTCAGAAAAAACATTAGCCATTGATCCACTAGAAATTTTGTCGCCTATATGTAATGGTAATTATTAAGATGTAGTTGTAATTATTTATCTTTTTTTTTCAGATTTTGTTTTTTTTTAATTTCAACTTATTCAAAAACAGTAATGATTTTATATTTTGTAGAAAAATATGGATCATGGAAGTCGACAAAAATCACTATAAGATGATCGTAGTTGGATAAATCAGTACTCAAATCCAAGAATTTATGGATTAAATGCTATATATATCAATGGTGATGAATCTTTCTTATCCATTGCATTATAAAAACCAGAATATATTTCAGAGGGCACTATAAAGTTTCCTTTTAAAAAATGTGCACTGAGAACATTTGACATATTTGACAAGGTTGGGGGAAATATCTGGCAGTTTGATTTTCAACTAGATTATTTTTGTTGTATCAAAACGGTGAACGCAGTTCCAGAGAAGATATTAATAACTTGACTACGGATCCATCACGGTTTCAAAATATAGTACGTGATGTTGTAGGTCCATCTGTCCAATAAACAGAAACTCAAGATGATATTTATTTAACTCCTGAGTTGGCACCATCCTAATTTAATGAGTTGTTGAGGTCTAATGAGGATATATTATACCCTAGTTGTATGATAATAAAATTATAATCAGTTAAAAAATTTATAGAAGTTAAATCATATAAGGCAATGTCAAACAACTATTTTGATCAGATATTTTCTTTTGTTAAAACACTGTTACCTGAAAAAAATGTGTTGCCTGGAAATTACTGATAGAGAAAAAGGCTGGTTCGTAATCTGGGCAATAGTTATCTGAAGATTCATGCATATCCAATTGATAGAATCTTATATTCTGGTAAAAATGATTTGTTGGATAGTTGTCCCACATGTGGACAATCAAGGTATAATGAAGCTCCACCAGGGAAGTCTGGATCAATTCCAGTAAAAATGTTGAGATATTTCCCCCTTACACCCAAGTTGCAGTGTTTATTTATCCCTCATAGCACAGCGTCAATGATTTCATGGTTTAAAACCAAGATTTCAACTGATAAAATCTTGAATAATCCATTTTATGGGGATTCATGGAAACATTTTGACCATTTCCATCCGTCTTTTTCTTTAGAATCCCAAAACGTGTGATTGGGTCTTTCTACTGACGGTTTCTATCCATTGGGTTTTTATGGTATTCAATATTCATGTTGTCCTATCCTTATAACACCATACAATTTACCTCCATCGATGTTGAGGAATGAACACTATATAATTTTGACATTATTAATCCCAGGAAATTCAAAAAATAATATTGATGTTTATTTGGAACAATTGATTGATGAGTTAAATGAAATACGGATTGATTGTGTTAGTACAAATGATGTTGCTGCGAAACAAAATTTCATATTAAAAGCTGCACTGATGTAGACGATTAGTGAAATTATTGAATATGGAATGCTATCTGGCTAGAGTACACATGGTCTGAAATCATTTCCTTACTGCATGAAAGACAAAAAATACATTATACTCATCAATGGAAAGAAACCATGCTATTTTTATTGTCATCGCATATTTCTTCCAACCCATCATCCTTTTTGGAGGAACAAATTTCATTTCAGAAAATGTACAATTGAAAGGGATGAACCTCCAAAAATGATCTTAGTTACATACTTAAAATCATTTGTATTTTCATTACCTCACATCACATATCAGCCAACAATAATCCAATAGAAAATTCATGGATTTGGGAAAGAACATAATTGGATATAAAGAAAAAAATTTAGAATCTTCTGTATTGGTCTAATTTTTTGGTCTACCACATATTGGATGTCATGCATATTAAAAAAACGTTTTTTGATAATCCATTTCATATAGTTTTGGATATACCAGGTAAGACCAATGATACTGTAAAGGCACAATTAGATCTTGACCAAGTTTTCAGGCGACTAGAACATGAACTGTTTGAAAATGTCAGATCACAAAGATTAATGAATACAAAAGCAGCTTATACATTGTTCAAAGAGAGTCTCTTATTATTTTTTCAGTGGATTTTATATTTGAGACTTCCAGATGGCTATGATTCCAATTTGGGAAGATTTTTTAAGAATGGTTATATTACTGGATTAAAAAGTCATGATTTCCATGTGATAATGGAAATACATATGACGATTGGATTCATAGGTTGGTTGAATTATATGGTTTGGGATATGATAACTGACATATAATATTTTTTTCAATATATTTGAGCATCGACAGTAGACTACGATGAACTATGAAATCTAGAAGAAGATATTTTTAGAATTATATGTAAAATAGAAAAAATATTTCCGCTTGGTTTCTTTAACTCAATGGAACATGTGATATTACATTTTCAACATGAAACTAAATGTGGAGGTCTAGTATAGTTTTGATGGACGTACCTATTCAAGAGATGCATGCAGAAATTGAAGAAAAAATTACGTAACAAAGAATCAGTTAAAGGCTCAATTGCTGAAGCTTATTTTCAAGAGGAAATTTCTTTTTTCTGCTCTCATTATTTTGAATATCAATACCCCTAAAAAAATTGCATGGGACAAAATGAGGGGAATTTTAATGATTAAATGGAAAATAAATTATCATTTTTTAATCATCCAAATCATGGTTTCGGTGGAGTTCATAAATCATGGCTTTCAGATGATGAACATCACATAGCTCATACATCTTCTCAACTGTGTAGAAATGTCATCATTTGTACTATGAGTGCTTCTATAAATTATACTATAATTTATTTTACAGTATGTAATAATATTTTATTTGTACGTTATATGATAATAATATCAAGAAACAACATCCCCAAATTACAGAAGTTTCTCTTGAAGAACGTAGGAAAAACAAAATTATCAACGGTTTCAAAGACTGCTAACATAAATTATTGGTAGTTTAATATCAATTCAGTTTATTATTTATTATTTATATAATTGTTTTACAAATTTTCAGGTGTCTCAACATGCTGATAAAATTGATAAGAGACTTTGTATATTGATTAACCCACCATCCATAATAGTTAAATCTTATAATGCATATCTAGTTAATGGGTTTTGATTTCATACACGTTCATGTGGGGAATCAAAAAAATGAACATTGATGTTTTCTTGATGATATTGCATCACCGAGAAACTAATGTTGACTTTTACGAAATTCTAGATCGAATTATTGATTTTTGTTATCTAGGATATAATTACAAAATGATGTTTTAATGTCAGTGGTTGGATACTGAGAGAGGCTTGCATGTTCATCATACTCATGGAATCATCGATATTAATTATAAAAGTCTTCTTGAAGTAAATGAACCATTTTTCTTGGCTCAACAGGAACATCAAATTTATTATACAATGTACTGTTCAACTCCAACAGACATGATTAATTGGTGGAGAATAATAAAAATGAAACTTGGGAAAATCAGTTTACTCAAACCGAATTTCGTTTTGCTGAAGTAGAAGGAATTGATTTCTTTCAAGAGACTACTCAAAATACAACTTTTTCACAAAGAGACGTGAATATAAGTGATAAAACTCCACAATTAAGGATCGGTGATGTCGAAGATGTTAATGATGTTACAAATGAATTTGAAATGACAAGAGATGATGAAACAGAAACACATTTGGATATTGATGATGCTGATGATGATGATGAAGACATTGATATTGTCAGCTATGGATTTAAGGATGAAGATAGACATTGAGACAGTTAAATGGTGGTTATAATAATAACTTATATATATCTATATATAATAGTTATTTTCAACTATCTTCTAACAACAATCATTTTGTGTTTCAGATTGTTCCTAATCTAATTCGCGAGTTATAGGAGGCTGAGCTACCTTTGGATGAGGGGGATTGTGCACTGTCTGACCCTCAGCCTAATGACAGTTTAGAGGGTATGTAGAGGGGGCATGATCTTGTGCGACTGATGATTCCTGTTCCTCTCCCCAAGAGAATTTTACATATAGGCTTCGATCCATGTACACATAGGTTTGGTAACCTGTATATTTTATATAGCATTCAATAATTAATTTATAAATATAATAAATTTTTCATTATTTATTCCTATTTCACGGTTTTGGGAATGTAGCTATTGGAAAGGGGAGCACTATCTTGCTCAATTATTATTCTCAACCATGGATCACATGGGAACATATTCTTGTCGATGTGCGGTGCGACATGTTCAATCATTGGCTAGTACGTAAATAAATCTTACTTATTTTGAAAATTATTTTATTAATAACATGATATTATAAATTATTTGTAGCGATTATGGTATCCCATCAATGATATGATGCGTGAAACTATCCATGCGACATGGTTTGTGTCCAAGCATGATTTATTCCGTTAGTTTTTTCATAATTTGAGAAGAAGAGCTATTAAGAAATCAGGAGTGACAGAATTTGATGAGTCATGTATATCCCACCAACTATAGTACATTTCAGCTCACGTTTGGGATGGATTGAGTTTACACTGGTTGGGTGGGGGATTTCAGAGGAGATCTTCAAATGGACGACAGAACCGGGGGAGAGAGGAGGTGATGCATCGAGCTGGTAGCCATTCATTTAGTATGCATAGAGATAATCAGGTAAGAATATATTTTTTAAATATTTTATATAACTTTAAATATAAATAGTTTATTTTATATTTCTGTTGGTAATCTAGAATCCCGATGTTATGGTGTTCGACATTTATCAGAGGATGTACAATGATCCAGCCACTAGAGAGATTAGAGGTGATCGCCAGCGTCATATTGTGGTTAGTATTATTTTCATAAGTTTGACAATTAACTACATATAATATTTTTTAAATTTTAATTTCAAATTGGAATTGAAGGAGTCATATGAGGCTGCGACCTCTCAGACACAGGCTGTGAGTTAGGATGAGACGACTGAGCAGACCAGTGCCCACTATTTCGATGAGGCCGAATGGATTCAGGTGATTCATATTGGTTTTGAGAAGGGATGGGTAGTTGGTATAGGATCTCATTTCACTATTGGTACATATAATGGTATTGTTGCAATGTCAGTATCCATCTCAAGAGAAGCTCTGGAAGAGGCATCATCTTCTGCCTCACAGTATCACGAGAAGTTGCGAACATAGGATGAGATTATAGAGTTTCTCTAGAAGTAGCATTAAGAGATGTGTCAGTGGCAGTAGCAGTAATAGAAGCACAAGGAGGAGATGCGTCAATGGTAGCAGCAGCAGCAACAGCAGTATCACGATCAGACGGAGTACATGAGCTGTCTGACTCATAGTTTAGGGATGGAGTTTTCTCCAAAATCTCCAACAGCTCCACCACCTCCTCCAGAAGACTCCCCCTAGTGATTTTTTTGTTAAAAATAGTCAAATTCAAGATTTATTGTAATATGAAATATTTACAGCTTCTGTCTTTTATGTTGGTGCAAATATTGCATAATTTTTTTTAAAATTTTAATATTTTAATATTTATTATTAGTATTATATTTCTTAATATTTGTTTATTTTACTAATAACATTAATATTTTATTATGTTTTTATATTTCTTCGTAAATATTGATAATTTTAATAAGTGTTTATTTTTTATTATTTTAATAATATTAATATTAATTTTCTTAATCATAATTATATTAGATATATTTTTTAGTATTTAATTTTTAAATGTTTCTTTATTTTACTAATCAATTAATAATAATATTATATATTTTTTATTAATTATAATTTTATTACATATCCTTTTAATGTTTAGTATTTGCATCTGGTCCTTTTTTTATGGGCTCCCCTCGTAAATAATTTAAATATAATTATTTACTAATAGTATTTTCGACGGGACTATAATCCTGTCACAAAATTTTTATATGTATAATGTATATAATTGGAGGCTTATTTGTGACAGGCTTGTTGAAAAAGGTTTATTTGTATATAATTTATATAATCAGAGGCTTATTTGTGACTGGAAACTTTCCCATTGAAAAAAATAGTAGTTGCAATGTCGTTTTCTGGAAAATGCTATTTGCGATGTGGCCCCATTGCTAAGGCCTATTTGCGATGGGATCCCATTGTAAATACCTATAATTCCAGTAGTGATATATTGGATGGTTAAGTGGTCTACATAAATTCTTCATGGACCATCTAAGTGTTGGTGGGATGTTCGGGAGAAGGGCGAGAAATGACTGGGGCTATCGAGGATGTATTTTAAGATAAAGATCCTGATCCCCTTCTATCCCAAGACATTGAAGAATGAAAATGATTCTGAGGTAATGAACTGCACTCAGGAGGGAATGGAAGTTTTGGACTATGCTGATCATTTCTCCATCCTACAATACTATGATCCATCTTTGGTAGTTGATGATATTTTCTAAGTGATATTTTTTCAGGATTATCTTCCCTTTGAAACCAGGTCATAGATGAAAATTTTTCATATGAGTAGTTTTTCATATGTGATATATAAGGAACTCAACATGGAAGGTATTAAGAGATTGTCTCCAAGAATCAGCCTTGTTCCTATTGGAAAAAATATGAAAACTTATTCTAGCGGAAAGAAAAATAAATATGATAGTTGTCACCAAGGAAATAGTGGGAAAATTGGATTGGGCAGTGGGAAATCATCTCAAGATCTTGTTCTATAGTAGTGTTTTCAATGTGTAAAGATGAGCCACAAATAGCCTCAAAATCTATAACCCACCATGGAGTGTATTTATTGTGGTAGATTCATACACAAAAAACGGTTTTGTAGTGGTATGGAATAGTAGAGCAGTGGGAGGTGAACAGGACAGGTACTGGAGTCTTGGAAGGATTGACCTACTCCTTGTTAGACAAGTATCTATAGTTCCATAGGTAATTCTGGTCATGGTATGAATCAAGGTTCCCCCATATAGGAATTGTAGTACTAGGAAGAAAGTATATCTCATGGGTGTCATGTTAGAGCCCGGGGAAGAGGGGATAATCATATATACATTATCCAGATATATATATATATATATATATTATGGATGTAGAATCATCTAACATAAGAGGTAAAATTATTATATCATCTACTATTTCTTATGATTTTTTGATATGGGAGCGTCACATTACTTTTTTGTCTTCACTTTTTATACAAGTTTTTTTCTTAGATGTGGAAAAAATAGATTGTGTTTTGGCCATTGACACACCATTGGGAGTGTGGTTAGAGAATATCAAATGTTGAAATGCATTTCATTAATTATTGGTGATTACCATTTCTTTTGGGAACCATTTTTACTATTTATTCATGGTATGGATTGTTTATTTATGAATAAAAATGAAATCGACTGCTACCTTTGGATAATTATCTTTTTATTTCCAAAATGAGGCACTATGGGAGTCTTTCCATGAGTTTTGGGTAATGAACCACTTTTAATAAATACATCTTGATGTTCAAGAGTCTCAAGGTCAAGCAGATCTGACTTCTATATCTACTATACCTATTTTTTGTACTAGATCATAAACACAAAATTATATAATATACAAGTATTAGTTATGGGAGGAAGATTATATGGTGGGGAGAAACCATCATGATGGTTTCTTGGTAGTGGAATTTATCTTTTTTTCGGCATAGTATATGTTTTTATTGGTTTGTGTGACAAGATAATGATATAGTTTCGTGATTCAATTGATTAAAAAGTGATCGGTGACTACACAGAGTATGAAAAACTATATACTGACCATCAATGATGACTTATAGAGTTTTATTTTTATTATCATGTTTTCTTTCAGGTGTCTCAAGGATTTTTGCAATGTTGTATGAGGAAATAGGGGAAGGTAGCGCCCATGTTTTTCATGTTGTTTGAGATCATTGATATATTTGTTCCAATGGAATACCGTCTAGACCTTACATGGTGTTATAGTTACATGCATGACTTGTTTCCTGTGTTTCAACTTCAGAGCTATTATGCATACCCTTCTAACTTGATAGATGTAACATACATTGATCTTTGTGATGATGTATCCTTTGAGGAGATTCTGATATAGATTGGTGTCTGTGATGAGAAGTATCCCTAGGGTTGTGAGATTCATTTAGTTTTACAATAGTGGAAGCATGGAAGCATTCATAATAAAAAGTAGGATAGGGACACTGATATGTGATAATAATGGCTATACATGTTCATTGTGACCCTACAGTGATGCTTGGATGAACTTGGGGACAAGCTATTATATGGTGAGGAGGTTGTGAGATCACATATTTTTCTAGGTATGTCTCTATTTTTTCTTATCATTAAACTTCATTGGGTTGAGTTTTTTCCCAAAATTAAACCTTGTTTATTGTGTTTTTAACATGGATGTCAATTGTTTTTAATAAAAATAGTCTTCGGTTGTAAGGAAACTTGAAACAATTGAAGAGGATCCACATGGAGAGATATTTATGAGAAAATGAATTAAAATTTAGGGATGAATGTTTTTTTAATTAAAGTGAGTTTGTGTATAAATGGGTCTAGTGTTCCGATGTTTCCATGGAAAGTTGAGGTACATTAAATGGGGTCTCATTTTTTATATGGAAAATTAATTGAAAACATATGTAGAACATTTACAAATAGCATAAATGGATTACACAATATGTAAGGTTTGGAAAAATTTAATATTCAGTAAAGGTGACAAGTATTTTATGATATCCCACTAGAAATAATTACATAACATGTAACTACAATACACTTTAGGTCATTCTGTAACCATCAGTTTCAATTTATTCCCCGTGGTTAACTTTTTTTTCGAACTTACATGAATGTTTTTGCTGTAAAACATATGCCTCATTTTATGAAATTTTGGAGTTCCTTTCTCAATTAAGGACATCCTAATCATCCATCTAATCCCTCATATGTGGTTTTTATAATTTTTCCATTCCCTCTAATTGAACTATAACTGTTTAGGTGTAATATTTTGATTGCTTTCATTTTTTGGGTTTTATTTTGATCTATTTTGATATTCGATCTTTCTTGCGATCATCCTCACCTTATTCCTTGAGGTTGTTTTCCATTGGAAGCATTGCATTATTTGTTTTCAAAAGGTAGGGGTCTAAAAAATAATCATATAGTCAGATAATTGTCAATTATGTATAATATTACAATTGCACCAACATATCATGGGTCTAAATAAATTAAAGGATGAATTTAAATTTTATTTAGAGTCTATTTGGGTCCAATTGGATTTTTTCTGGGGTTGTGGCTACTATTAGGTTGAGAAAATTTTTCTTACAAAGGAAACATTTAATGGAATAAAGTTTGTTAAGAATGAAATGTATTTTGAGTGATTTCATGATATAAAATAATCTTGGCATCGATTATTTATTTAGATAATTGGCATGCTATTGGTTATGATCAATAAATAAATTAAATGTATAATTGAATGATAAATGGTAATTTTAATAATTAATCACTATGTCTTATGATGTGATATTGTGATATCCAAATTATTATGAGTTTTTTGTGATTTTTATTTTGTAATTCATATATACTTGGCTTAGCCCTAACACATGATAAAATGATGATATATTGGGTTTTTCCCTGATTTGATTTCTAAAATGCTAATATACTGGGATTGGCGTTGATTAGATGCTAAAATGATGATATAATAATCTTACCATTGATTTCTTACTGAAATTAAAATATATAACTTTTGGCTTAGATTCATGTAATATTTACATAAATAATTTATATGGTTATGGTTGGAATGTTCGTGATACAAGGTAAGAGACGGTCCGAAAAGCAGTCTAGGCATGTAATGTTTTAAAATGGTTATATGGTTTTGATTGGAGTGGTTATGATATATGCTCAGAGATATCTGATAATGGTGTCAAATTAGGTTTATATGGTATTAATTAAATTGTTTAATTAATTAATATGATTTATTTTTTCATTATAGTGGACACTTGTTAATAGAATGGTTATTTTTAGACAATGTGGTGTTGACCTATTGAGTTACACTCACACCATATTCGGGCCACTATTTGGTAATCAAGCAGATTATATGAATGTAGGATTGGACAAGGGAACATAACCTTTCTGAGGATTTTTTTCTTGTGGGATGGGCTACATTTTTGGGATGGGACTGACATGGGGTTCATGACTGGGGTCTGTTGAGTATTTATTTGTGGTTGTCAGTATTTTATTTATATTACTTATAGAATAAAATTTAGATGCATTACAACTTTTCATTGCATTATTCATTTATTATTTGATAGATTTTTCAATGGTATTTATTATTAGGTTTACATTGTATCATATTGTTTCAATTATTTACAATATCTAATATTTATTAATTTATTAATATAGATTATTTCTACACAGTTTTACCTAGTTAACCAAGGGTTATAGTCTCATTACTATACATATCACACCCCCACTATAAGATGCTAGCCACTAGAATATGGGGAGTCATTCTTGGGGTCTTAAAACCAACACAATTTGTCCATGTGAGATATTTTTGTTCTATGTACGTTACAACATTCCCATAACATAGTGTGGTTGGAATAACATTCTATGTAGCTTTCTAGGATTTGGATAACCACTACTAAACCTCGCCCTTTTATGTGATGACCCATTATTTTTAGTTATCTTTTACCACTTTATTAATATATTATTGTGTAGGTGGTGTTACACACAAATAAAACTAATATGAATATTATAACAATGTAGTGAAATAAGATTTTAAAATATGACTGTTATATCCTTTGAACATTCTAGAATACATAATAGTAACTAAATTTAAAATTTATATATTTATTATTAAATTATAATTTTAATTTGATAAAATTAGATTAATTTTTTGATTTATGATATCAAAATTATCCTAAGATGTATATTAAATATTTTTTTAAATTGATTAATTTTTAGGAAACGAAGTAACAATACCGATGTTTCCAGAATGATAACTACTAAAAAATTATGATTAATTTCATAGATAAAAAATTTAAATTGTTAATGTAATATTTTTCATTTTCAAATTATAAAAAACCAATTTTAATTTTATGTAACTTATGTAGTTCTTCATTAAAAGGGATCTATTTTCTACGATTATATTAAACATTCAGTTTTGAGACTTCAAATAATATAATATAATATAATGGAATTCATATTTTAGATCAATATGTCATAATTAGGTAATAAGGTCTACGACAACATAAGTTTTTATGAATTTTATTAATAAATTTAATTTCATTGATATCTTGGGATGCAAACATCACTTTTTATTTAACGAACCATGATATACTATTAATATTGTTATCTAAACATGAACATTATTACTTAGTAGTTAAACATTTATGTATGAATAATAATAAATAAGAATTGAAAATTATTTATAGTTGATCTATATAATGAAAACATATAAATAAAAAAGTAATAAAATTTTGTTATTCTTTATATGATTCGAAAATAAATTTTTCTCAAAATAAAATTTTTTATTGCATTTTGTGAACAAATAATAAAATTTATTTTCTTACAAATTTTATAAAATTTACATGAAAAATTTAACAACAATTTTTGATATCAAAATATCAAATTTTTCAACAAATTGTGAAAATATTGGTTTTTATAAAAACATCATATTGTTTAAAAAATTTAAAAGGTTTAATTATTTTTAATTTGGTTTTGAATATTAAAATTATATAAATTATATTATAATTATCCAAATATTGTTTATCGGAATCAATTTCATATCAAATTCTGATATAAGATCTTTTTAACTATTATTAAATTTTCTCTTTGGAAAAATGTTTTCTTACTACGTCTGTGAGGTAAATCATAAATTAAATTCTACCACTTATGCGAGTTGAGTTATATGAAATATATTCATTATATCAAATTATATTATTTTATATTATTTAATAATGTCAAATAATTTTTTTAATAAATATTTATTATGAAATTGAAAATTAATTATCGTTATTATTGTTTAAATGGGGTTTTGCACATTACAGGCCCTTGTGGTGAATTTAAATTTCCACGTAAATAGTATTTGTATTTAATAAATATGATTTAATATTTATAATGTGTTTAAAAAGATTATATAATAAGGTGAATTTTAAATTTTATTCTTAAAAGTTAAATTTCATAGGTAAATAAAAAATACAAGTTACTATAGTAAAAACTTAAATGGTAAAATTATGTAAACTTAAAGAATAAAGAAAAAAATGTTTAAAAATGTGTTTTCTAAATTTTGTAAGTTTTTATTTCTCATATAATTCTTAAACTATATTATTTATCAATTTCTGGGATACACTGGGTGAGAGTGACTTTCCATTATTATATAATGTTGCATATTTAAAAAAATTGCACTCATCCTCATTTTTAAAAGGCCACATACTACTCCAACTTATTCACACATATTAAACAATTTGGAAGGAATAAACCATGTCTAAATCCATAATAACATTATTATAAATTTTCTTGATCTTTTATACATCTAAAAGACCAAACCCAGGGTCCATAAAAATATATCCAATAGAATGTTTTCCTATGCGAGGATAATTGTCTTCACCCAGATCATTCTTTATTCTCCCTCTATTACAACCTTCAATAATGTATTAATAATTAATATATAATAAAAAATTTGATGGAATATAAATATATGTTATTATATTGATTTAATAACCTAAATTTATCTCATCTTCTATCAAATGTTGAAAGAAATAGTTGATTATGTGTATGTAGGACTACCGCCTCGTAAACTAATGTAGTTCATTTTCCCTCACCTCCTCTCCCGACTAGATATAATGATAGATTAAATATTTATATATTATCTTTATAATATTATTATATTTATTTAATTATAATATTACATATACCTTTTTACATTCCAATATGTTGAAAGAAATAACATATATTTTCTATATGGCAGACTACCGCCTCACGCACCGATGTGATGTGTTTTTTTATTTAAATTTTAGTTGTATTTTAATAAGGATATATAAAATAAAAATATATTATATTTGTAAAAAAATATTATTTTTGAATTATAATATCACATATTTCTTATTACATTCCATTATGTGTGTTATTAGATAAAGTCACTCATGTGTACAACGAAATACCACCTTTCGAAGCGATGTGATTCATTTTCACATATTCCTTACATCAATGGTTTGATAGATAAAATTAATAATTATAATTGATATATATGAAATTTTTATTATTATACAATTTTTAATTATTTTTTCCCTTTATTTTCTTCCATCTGTTAAAAATGGAGACAACGTTCACATAAATGTACGACCTACTGGCTTCGTAAATGGTGTATTTTATTTTCTATATTGAAATTTTATGGATTAATATAAATAAAAATATAATAAAAATATAATATATTTATATCATGGTAAAAAGTATATAGACTATGGAACCATGATTAATGTTTGAAGATGGAAAATATCAAATCAAAACATACAAGGAAAACCGAGCAGTTATTACCTGAAACATGATTTTAACAAAACAAAAGGTCATAATTCAATGATATATGGTATGATATATATAATTATTATTACCTAATATTTATTATAACAATCCTATAATTTTTATACATCAGTTTTGAAGTTATACGAAGGAAGTTGAGACTTAATGTAATAGATTTCTAGTCTCCAATTTATTTTTGGGAGTCATTTTCCATATTCTCCTATTATTTTTTTATGCATTATATATACTACCCTTTAGAAACTTTATATCCGGAATATATATATATATTATGATATTTAGTTTTTAATTTAATATTAATCATTAATTGGTATTATGATTCAAATGTTTCCAAAGTGGTAAAGAAATTTTTGTCTCACTTTTATATATTTAATGTACATGCCATATTCACCACTTATTTCATATACGTGTTATATATTATTCCTTTGAATGTATTTCATATTTATTATCAATATTATTATTGTAATTTATATATCCATTTGAATTTATCTATTTCATTGGGATTACAATTCAAATGATATAAAAGAAGTAAGTTAATTTTATCTCAGTTTACCATCTTTGAGAAATATGTTATGTTATACACCTATATTATTTAATGATTTTTAAATATAGTATATTTAAAATGTAATAAAATTAATTTATTTGATTTTAGAATATTTAATGTTACAATTATATTAATTCTTTCATCGGGCATAAAATTAAATGTTATAAAATTGGTATGTGTTTTATGATACAATCTCATCATTTATGGTGATTATTTTTTTATGCTTCTGACGATGAAATATTATAATACATCCCCGAATAATATCATGAATTCCATTATCTAATTTTTTAATTAAAATAATTTTATACCTTTCAATTTTCTCTCTTGATTTACTAAAAATTACAAAATATTTTTTTTAATGATAACTGAATTTATTTCTCTCTTAAGAATAATTCTCTTTTTCTTCCATATCCATGTATTCTAATACTATTTTAATGAATATTTTTAAAATTATATAAATATTTTTAAAGAAACTTTTTCCCATGTCAAAAATTTTAATATGTGTTTTAAAAATAATGTTCTTTTAATTTTCTAAACAAGGGGCTTCAAAATTTTTACGAGATATGTGAAAGGAATATTTTTTAACATGTAAAACATGAATGATATTTTAGGCCATAATAAATCTAAATGTTTTAAATAATAATTTACATGTTTCTAATATTATTTTAAAATAATATTTTTTTTTAAAATTTGGAAATTATTTGTATTTTAAATAAATTATTTCAAGGTGAAAAGTTTATTTTACTCATGAAATGATTTAAATAATTTTTAATAGTTACTTAATATTTTTCCAAGTATATTTTAATGGAAATGATCTTGAAAATGTGTTATTTTTTTAAAATCTATTCAAAGTAGAAAATATATTTTCCACAATATATGTTTTAAATGATTTTTTAATCTTATTGTATATATTTTAAGGGTTATTTTTGAAAAAATGGATTTGGAAAATGTTTTATGTTTTTAAATGTGGAAATCAATATTTCCTTAAGAAATGATATAAGTGATTTTATTTTCGAAATCAATTCCATCAAATCGTAATTACTCGGATGCCATTTATGCATCACTGGGTATATGATCCAACTATAACAACCATATTTTTGTATCTGAATGGTTTATGCTTATGATGACACGATGGTCATGAGACCCATTTATATTCCATTGGTTATACCGTGATTAAATTCTTATGAAACCCAATTAATTTTCAATGGGTTATGCTTTGATGAAATGATGAAAAAGTTATGAATCGTATTTATTTTTCACATATTAATCTGTGATGAAATGTTTATAAATCCCATTTCTTTCCATGGGATCCGATAAGATGAATGTTTTATGATCTTGATGAATACATATATATGATTTATATTATGAGATGGGTGGGACCTATTCCTCCCTCTAATTCATTGGGTAATGATTGATATCTCATGAGATAAATATGTCTATAATAGGGAGTAAAACAATTTTAAAAGGTAATTTTTACACTATATAATATTGGGAGTGAACCAAGACTATTAAGATGCTTTGGGGAGTTAACTCATTCCACTATGATAACCTTGGAAATGATCTTTGACTATTGCAGAAATTATATTCTATAATAATGTGTATACAAAAATTCTATTTCTTATGTAAATGTAACGATCCTATGAATCATGTTTTCTTTGTTCCAAGTGATTCATATATTATGAAATACAAACACATGTTCAATGATTGATGACTTTGTTCTTTGATATGCAGGGTATAGCTTTTATTTGTTGTGATGATTTTTTATACCCTTATACCCATATTTTGTTTATGTATTTCCCTTGTTTACTATTACTAATCATTTGAGATCACCCTTTTTATGTTTATTTTCCCCATTATATGATGATAGGTATTACATGTGAAACTTAAAATAGGTGTGAGAGAGTTATGAGTAACAAAATGGAAGTTGATGTATAACACTAATGAACCAATTTTTTATGTTTCTATGTTTCCAAAGGAACTATACATTTATGATCCTCTAGTGTTTCTTTGTGTAATGTAATAAATATTCATTTGAAAAGATTTAAAATCATTATATGAAAATACAGGGTCACTATGGTTGGTATAAAAGGATATGTTTAGTTGACCTTTGGAAACTCTGGTGAGAAAACGTCGGTTAGATGACTATGGATATGTATAAGGATAAGACTAAAGATAATTCAATGTAGTGGAAAATATATTATAATATTGGTGATGGATAGATATAATAGTTTCATATAAACACATCCTCGTCTAAATACTACAAATCGATGTGGATCTAGAATATATATTCTTGGTTTTAATAACAACGAAAAAGGAACACCAGGCCTGACTCAAGCATTGCATGGAAAAATAAATGGGCCTCACTATGTACATTTCTTAAAACTCCTAAGGTATTTTTTTATAAATTCCCAAGATATTTATGATCCACCATAAAGGATTTAAATAATGACCATGAATGAATTTAGTTAAACCTATGGTTCCATATATTCCCAAGAATGTTTCATAATTTATACATCTATAAGTGGTTCTCCATGATTATATGGTTTCACCCTATTAGTACTATTACCCGTACTATGTTTTTGGTTTTAGTAAATTGATGGAACCTAAAGGCACCATGTTAATAATGAATAAAAAACTCTAAACAATGTTTTTTATCCTAAAAAATTAATATTATTAGAGCTATAATGAAAAATATAATATTTATTATCACACAAATTTCTGAAGCCCTGAATAATGTATAAATTACAATGGATAAAATAAAGGAATTTCATTTTATTGATTCCTTTAAGATTGAAAGTCCACTATATTTTAGTGCTTCCACAAACCTGCTAGTAACTGAGTAATAGATCAGTACCAATGAAAATATATTTTTCATTCTCCAGTGTTCAGAACATAAAAAATTCACTTTCAATTTCTATTGATTTGAAGACAAATAGGATCAACGGTGGACTCTCATAATGAATATGAGGAAACATGATAAAATTGACTCCATAGAGGGGGATGAGTTTACCATTTTTATTTAAACATGTACATCCCACATATTAATTGTACAAAAATTGGATAATGAATTCCTTGATTCAATGTTCAAGGATGATGAATCTGTTGGTACTTATAAGGAAAATTAAATAAGACATGCATAGTATTTATCTAGAAATATTATCCAACCATAATGTAACATTCATCAATTCTTCATGGTATTAAAACCAAGACTCCTAGTGTCATTATCTATAAGGGAATTTGGTAGCTATAAAGAAATTGTTAGTTGTTATCTCAAGGTGTAAATGGGTATTTGGGTTTCCCATCAATCTCATGGTTTTGATAATTAAAGAACTGTTAAGTTAAAGGAAGAAACGAATAACCACTAGTAAAATATGATGAGAATTAAATAATTCTCTAAGAGAGAATGTATATAAGGAGGAAATTTTATTAAGGTGCGTAGAAATTTTTATGTTTAGAAAAAATGGAAATTGGGAAGTCTAATGCCAGAATTAAGGGAATAATTTACATAATAATTTAAATACATAGGAATCTAGAAAGAATACACCACCCACACATCAGTTCATAAAATTAAATGATCTTGGAAATTATTTAAATCAATGACCCATTCCATGGGCTAATGAGGATTATAATCTAAAAAACATCAAAAGACAATGGATATATAGAAATCTTGTGTAATCACAAGGGAATAATTGAATCATGATAATTAGGGCACACTTAACCTACACTACATAGTTTGGAGTTTCATGTTTTATTTTTTATGAATTATCCCAATGAAACAATCTTTATCATTCTTTAAGGAAACATGATGTTATTATGCTCATGTATTATGTACCTACACATGGATTCTAGAATAATGATTTCATATTTCATATTCTATTGGTGCAATTATGAACCCAAGACTCCAATGGGAATGTATTTGTATAAGTTAATAAATTATTTAATGAATAAATGGTTGAATAATTTATGTACATTAATTGAAGAATTATTTTTACAAGTATTTTACCAATGTATTTTTTTATAATAATAAGGAAATGTCAAAGTATTGTGTTTATTTTGGATGTATATATTTCTCAATGACATATTAAAATAATATTTATGAATTTCATCATGGGTTTTAGAGTTTCCGGTTGATCAAAAGTTCAATTTATTATATAGGTATTTTGAATTTTAATGTGATGTGTGTATATCAAGATTAAGTAAATTTTTTTAAAAAATTGTGGAAATAAATCACTTTAATTTTGTATATTTTTCAGTCAAACATATATTTGAGGAAGAATGCCTTTACATTTTGGGGATAAAATTAATGTAATCTTATAATGGATGTTAAGATAAGATTCGGTTTTATAAACTTTTGAATTATATTAATATAGGATTGGAAAAAGGATAACCCACATTTCAGGTGACAACCTATCACATCCAGTAAGACCATGAGACTTGATCCCAAAGTAAAAGAACAAAAAGGCTTTAAATTATTCCAATTACATACTTGAAAAACTCATTAGGTGGTATAAAATGTTTGGAGTTTTTTATATTATGTATCTTAGTATTTTCTTTGTTAGTTAGTTATGGCTGAGCGACAAATGTCTATGTGTATACTCCCACCATTATCCATACCTGAATTGAAATGGTCAAACAACACCATGTATTTTTCATCTGAATCCTTAAAATGTGTAAATGGAAAAATGATATATGGATTATAGTTGATCACCTTATATATTCATTTCCCTTCATCACTTTTATTTAATATTTCTCTTGGGACTAGGTATCCATGATATAAATTATGGAAGTAATAAGGGTTCATAGGGTACCACATTCTATTGTGTCAGATCGGGACATGGGGATTACCTCCAAATTTTGGGGAAGTCATTAGAGAAGTATTTATAGGGTAATGATTTGTCGCTTTGTATCATCCATAGATAGATATCTAGATAGAGATAGATATTCAAACCCAATAGCATATGCCGAGATCTTATTCTGTGGATTTTAAAGGAAGTTTGAATAAACACCTTCCTCTAGTTGTGGTTTCTAAAAACAATAGATTTCATTAAAAGAATTAAACTGGAGCCTTTTGAATCCATATATAGAAATATTTTTAGAGTACCAGTGCTCTAGAATAATGTTTTAGAATGAAATATATTGGGACCTCATCTCGCAGAAGAAATTCGAGAGAATGATAGAGACATTCAGAAGCACATTAAGACCGGTTAGAGTTTCCCGCAAAGTTATAATGACAATCATCATCATGATTTTGTATTTGATGTTGATTAGAAGGATTTACAATGGATTAATCCATGTAATAAGGAAAGGAAAACAATGACATAGATATATCAATCCCTTTGAAATTTTCTATTCTATCAGGATAGTGGCTTATCATTTGGAAATTCTATAAACCTCTCTTAAGTTCATAATTTTTTATATGTATCCCTATCAATTAAGTATATACCTGATTCATAAAATGTAAAAAATAGAGAGGCTATACCACTAGATAATGGTATTTCTTTTCAAGAATAACTGGGGGAGATTTTGGATCCTATAAAGAGAGTTCAACGAAACAAGTCCACTTACCTAGTCAATGTTTTTAGTGAAGCCTGCATCTTGAGGAAGCTACATGGGAACATAAGGGTGTGATGAGGTAGAAGTATCCTCATTTTTATATTGATCTGATGAATTAATAGGAAGAAATTTATTTTAATTGAGGTAGAATGAAACACCCTGATTTTAAAAAAAATATGTTTTTTTGGAATAAATTTATTTTTTGGATAGTGTGTCTTATACACAACACCAACGTTTTAACAAACTATGATATAATATTAATATTAATTTTTAAACATTACTATTATAACCTAGATGTTAAAAATGGAGGTATGAATAGTACAAAAAAATTATAATTATGTATAATGGTTATATATAAAAAATAAAAAGTAATAAAAAATAATTAATTTTTTATCGAAAAGTATTTATATGCATCAGAAATTACTTTTTCTCAAAAGATGATTTTTATTACTTTCTTGAGAAAATTATAAAATTAAAATTTTTCACCTTAATAAAATATATTTTAGAAATTTAACTTCATTTTTGAGATCAACGTGAATAAATTATATTAGGGTTGATTTTGTTGATTTTTCTGAAATTATTAATCCTTCTACGAGTAGTAAAAATTCAGGTTTCTATTGAATGCTGCCATTTTCATAATGCGTTTATAAAGTACCATTTCAATTAAAATGTTTTAAAAAGTAATATTATACTTATAATATTTTAATCAATCCACTATAGTTTATTTTAATCAATTTAATATTTAATTCTGATATAAAATATTTTTAAACATTTAGGAATTATCTCTTTACGAAACTGATTTTTTGTAGCATCCATAGGATTAATATAAAATTAGATACTTCCACTTATCTAATTTGAATTTGATAAAATGGATTTAATATTTTTTTTCATAATAAATTATATTATATAACGATTAAAAAATAATTTTTTGTCATAGACATAAATAAGAACAATACAAATTAATTAACATGATTGTGGTTATAATGTGGTTTTGCGCATTACAGGTCCTTCTTTTAAAACTAATATTAAATAAATAGGATTTTTATTTAATATATATAATTTTATATTTATAATAAGTGGTTACAAATTATCTAATAATTCTTATTTTAATTTTCTTCTTAAATGATAAATTTTCTTGGTTAAAAATGATACAAGTTACCACCATGAATACATAAATGGTAAAAATTAAGTAATAATAAATGCTAATGAATAAATTTTTTAAAAACTATAATTTTTTATGGTTGAGTTATGGTTGACCATATATCCCCTCCACTCATTTATTTATATATATTGGAGGAACTTTTGTGGATAGTTACTTCCCATTATTGTCTAGTTTTTGGTATTTACAAAAAAATCAGCCGGTCCCCCATTATAAATTGCCAAATCCTCCCCTAACTTCACCATAAATCTTCAGAATATTGGATTAATAAAAACCTAGAACATCCCTCCCCAAAATCCTTATCCATTTTATATATCTTTGGATCATGGAAAAATCCCAACCCAATGGTTTTTATACCAGATCCAAAGGATATTTTCCAAATTGAAGGTTAATATCTTCATTAACTCTTCCTCTTACCACATTCTGAAATGTATTAATAATGAAAATATAATAAAAATAATATATAAAATATAATAATA
Source organism: Viscum album (assembly GCA_963277665.1). Taxonomy (NCBI): domain Eukaryota; kingdom Viridiplantae; phylum Streptophyta; class Magnoliopsida; order Santalales; family Viscaceae; genus Viscum; species Viscum album. The sequence continues at coordinate 279,282,696 of OY728164.1, read as the reverse complement.
TTGTATTATATTTATATAATAACATATATATCTTAAATACCATCAAATGGGTAATGGAACAGTCGATCGTGTGTATGGAGGGCAACCGCCTCGTGAAACGATGTAGTTCTTTTTCCATCACCACCCCACATGAATGCATATAATGGGTGATTTAATTTTTATATATAATAATTATGATATTATTACACTTATATAATTATAATATTACATCAATATTATTACCATCTAACATGTTGAAAGATAATAATGTCGCTCTCATGTATGGAAAACTACCGACTTGCGATCCGATTTGATGTGTTTTTCATTTCTATTTTACGTTGATGGTGATATTGATATATTAAATGAATAAATATGATTAATATAACATAATTAAACCTCTTTAATTATCATATCAAGGAATACTTCTTAATTTCTATTCTTTAGGGGATACAGTAACATCTCTCATGTGTATGACGGACTATCACCTTGCGAAGTGATGTGAATCATTTTACATATATGGTTTACATGAAAGGTAATTAGGGAAATTTTAATAAAAATTTGTTATATATATGAAATAATAATTATTATTTAAATTTTAATTATTATTTACATTTAATTTTATCTATCCATTAAAAACGGAAACAACATTCATTCGTACGTGTGAAATACTGTCTCCATGAATGATGTGTTTCATTTTCTATCTCTAAATTTTATATATTACTATAAATACATATATAATGAATTTATATAATATTTATATCATGTTTAAAATTATTTTAATAAATTAACCGTGATAATTTTAATAGATAAAAAAACATCAAGTTAAACATACACGAAAAACTAATCAATTATTACCCAAAACATTATTTTAATATGGAACTGTTAATAAAAGGACAATAAAAAGATATAAGAAAATAATATATGGTTTGATATATATAAGTATATTTCTTTAATTTGTTTCTAATAAACATATATTTATTATATTGTAGGCTTGAACATGTCTGATTGATGTCGAGACGTAAGGTTGGGGATTTCTAGTCTCTCTTTTATATCTATGAGATATATGCCACATTAACCAATTGTTTATTTTGTGTGGTCTATATAATTAAATATTAAAATTTTATATCATGAATCCAAATATTTTAAAGATATTTAATTTTTCATTTATTATTAAATTTTTATGTCTATTACTATTTAAAAGTTTTCAAAGTGGTACATGATATTTTTCATCACAATTTTATATATCTAAGGTACATTCTATATTCACTACTTGTTTATTATATGTGGTGTATATACTAACAAATAATGTATATTATTTTTTTTATCATGGAAATTATATTTATTTAAATATCAATTTTAGTATCTTTCTTTCACAGGGTTTACAATTCAATAGATACTAAAGCAGAAAGTGATTTCTGTTTTAATTTTCCATCATTGAGATATATTTTATGTTATGAACCTATATTATTTTATGAGGTGTATATACAACCCCCTTTACATGTATTATCTTGAATTTATTTATTCTTATGATATTTTACGTTTCATGTAATGTTATTTTTTTGGGGGGCTTACGATTCAATTTTACTAATGTGGTAAGGTTTTTATTATACATTATCAACATTTATAGGGATTGTTTATATTTATGCTTCAAATGATGAACTATTATTTCCAAAATATTTTGAAACTAATTAATTTTAATCTCATATAATTAAGAATTAGAAATACAATATTTCCTTTCATTTTCCTTTCTTTATGAACTAAAGATTCTAAATGATTCTTTTAAGGAGAACCAACATTATCTTCCTATTTCGTTGAAAACACTTTATCATTAATGTTTATGTTTTCTAAATATATTTTCTTAAAAAAATATATATAATATTTGGTAATGATGTTTCAAATAGATTTTTTTCATATACTTGATATTTTAAAAATGGTATTAAAATGAATTATATTTTCTTTTTCCACAAAAGGAACTTTGATTTTACACTAAAATTGTGACAATAATATTTTTTGAACATGTATGAATTGAATAGTATTTTCCACTATCATGACCATTCAATCATTTAAGGAATCCTTAATAATCCTCCAAGGTTATTTTAATATAAATTTGTTTTATTAGAATTATGTGAATTTTTAGATTTCAAAACAATTATATCATTGTTAAAAGGTTGTTCTCCTCAATATTTATTTAAAATGATTTATAAATATTTCTTTACAAGTTTCAAAGGATATTTTAAAAGTAAATGATTTAAATTTTTTTTTATTTTTAAAAAGTTTTTTTAAATTTGAAACCATATTTTCCTCATGAATTTTTTTCAATTACTCTTAAACCATCCTCTTGTAGTTTCTAAGGTTATATTCAATGAAATTGAATTTGAAAATTTTGTTTGTTTTTTAGATTGGAAAGGTTATTTTACTCAAAAAATATTACAAGTGATTTTATTTTTAAAATAAATTTTCATCAAATATAAAATCCTTAGATATTAATTATGTTTTACTAGGGGATTATCCAATGATACAATTTTTAATATTCTTTAAATGATTTATGTTTAGGATGAACAGATGTTTATGAAACATTTTTCTCTTCTACAATTTATTCCATGCCAAAATGCTTATGAGTCTTTATTATTTTTCCATGGGTTATTCTATGGGGAAATGATGAAACAATCATGAAACATGTTTCTTTTATAATGGTTATTATATGATAAAATGTTTTTGAAGCCCATTTATTTTATGTGTTCTAAAATGTTGAATGTGTTATGACCTTATAACACAAATATGTATATTTTTTATTATGGTATTGTTGGGCCATATATATCCCTTAAATGAATTGGTTAAACACTGATATATCATGAGATAAAAAAGTAAGGTATGGGTAGAGAACCCAATTTATTATTTTAATATGTCAAATAAGATCAACTAGGTAGTGAAAATTGACTACTATGATAGTTTTATGTGTGAACCCATTAAACTACGATAGCCTTGGAAATGATCCTTGACAACTACAGAAATGAATTTATATTCTTATGTTTATTCCATAATTCCAAGACTTATTTAAAATTTATTCTATATGGTCTCATGTACTTTGATTTATGATTGATTCATTTCTTATTAACTTCTAATATTTATACCATTACTCAAGATTTTGATCTTTGATATGCACGGTATGGTTTTCATATGTTATGCTCATATTATCATACCTTTATGATAATGTTATGTTTTCATATTTCACTTTTTTACCCTTAACAAAAATAAAATCCCTACATTTATTATGTCACTTTAACATATGTTATTATGATAGGTAATATGTTTGATATGTATAAAATGTTTCTAGTAATGAGGAACTAAGTGGGAGAAAATGAAGAATATTTATGAACACATTTTTTATATCTCTAAGTTTCCAAAGACATTTTACCTATACAATCCTCATGTGCGTGTTTGTGTAATGTAATTAATATTAATATAAAAATATGAAATATCAATGTATTAAAATAAATATTAAATATAATTTCAATTCTATTTTTTTGGAAAACAAATTAGATTACTAAGATTGATGTTAATTACTGTGATAATCGAAGAACGGTTTTTATCAAAGAGTTATTCTGTTATCATTTCATAATATTTACCAAAATAGTTAAACTAATCCATTTTAAATATCAATTATAATATAATTATTTATCCTATATATACAATTATTAAGACTCATTAATTTAGTAATCAATTCTAAAAATTTTAAGGAACACTCAATTGTGAAAAAAACCCTTTTAGAATTTTTTGATTATATTAAATATATTTATTAAAAGTTATATTTTATATTATTTTGAAACGAAATTATAATAAATATATATTATATTTAGGTTCATAAAAAAAGTATTTGGTTTGATGGGTTTCCTTATATTTTTAATAAAAAATAAATCACTGAGTTGAAAATTAGTTTCCTTGGTTAAAACAAACATGGTAAAATGTAGAAGTATAATCATAAATAACTAAAAAAAGATTCAATAATTTTTTAACCATGGATGAGTATTTATTGAACCATTATCCAAAATAATTATATTAAATATGACTTTTTGATTGATTGACACTTGAATAGTGTAAGAATGTCATTGAATTGTTATGTGTATTCACAAATGTTCCAATTTCTTAACTTTTAAAAGTGTATCACTTCCACCCTTTCTATGTTACACTTCCCATTTAAATTTCCATTTATATGTACCCAAAATAGATTTCATATATTTAATTTTATCATGATTATTCACCCAATAATTATAATTTAGCCTAATTCATTCAATACCAATGAGATCTCATAGTGAATATCGAGTATCTAAAGTAATTATTTATTACTTATTAGTATTTTCTTATTAATATCACTCATACCAAAAGATTATATAAGAAAAATATATTTAAATTATTATAATTGTGATAATAATATCTCAATATTTTATTTTTTATCAATTAATTATTCCTCTCTATACACCAATGGAAAACATCATCGTTATAGCACGTAAGAAGACTTATACCACCATGATGTGACGTCTTTCATTTTTCATAATAGCCTACCATAGTTTAATTTAATGTTTGGAATGAAAAATAAATATGAAAAATATAATATAAATATTATTTTGAAATTTCAAACTATCATATAATTTTATTCACTCTTACACATTGATAAATTGAAGCATTAATTGTGTGTACGTACAAACTACTACATCTACATATGATGATTCTCAATTTTCATCATCACCAAACATTAATGTATTTGAAAAATTATTTATATCTAAATAAACATTATTTTAAATAAAAAATTTATATTTTGTTTATTATAATACTACTATACAATATCCTTTTACATGTTCAACAAAATATAATTTTTACAGAGAAATTAACAAACCAATCATAAGTAACAGATGTGAGAAAAAAATATATTAAAAATAAAAAAAATTTTAATAATGGACATTAGAAAATTAAATATAGATGAATATGGCTGTTTTATATTTATTTAATTAACATTATTTATCATTTCATGTAGTTAAGATCAATTAAAAAGTGAATTTTCTAATGAGGTAAGGGACCATCCATACCACCCATGTTACTTGTCATTGAAACATTGTATTTATTTTTCACTCTTTTATGAAACATTATTCAAATTAAAATATTATATATATTTTTTAAAAACTACCTTACATTAGGAATTTTTTTATATTAATTTTTATGGATAATATATTATATTTTTTACTTCCCTTTGATATTAGAAAATTATAGAAAAATGGGGTTAAGGGAACATTATTATTTCTTATCTCAGTTCCAGAATCATCCCCATATAATAATTTTAATCCATCAGTAAAATTTAAAATCACTCATTATTTTTTATGTAACTCTCATGGTTCAATTATAGTTTTATGTAAATAAATAATATATTTCATTATTTGAAAACATTTCTTACTTATTTCACAAAGCATCACCAATGTGGTTCATTTTTATTCTTTATTATCTGAGATCATTCTCATGAATTTTCTACATTCGACCCCAATTTTCAGGACCTATGCCCCTATTAAATTATGAAATACCCCAAAAATTAATTTCCTTATGACCATGAGAATTCATGTGATTAAGAATTTTGATATCTATTAAATCAATATTTTGAAACACATATTGACCTAATTAGATTAATCATTATTATGGTTAACGAATGTTTTTTTCATCATTTTCCATGCATATATATGATTTTAATAATGAAATGGGTGGGGCCAAAAAATTGTACCACTAAAATGCATGAAGTAATTGTTATATCTCATGAGATATTATGTAAGCAGTAGGTAGTGGACCTAATCCTCTTTTGGACTTTTTCCACCCTAGGATGATGGTCTTCAGTGTAACCCTTTACATAGATTATAATTGAATATATTATGTTGTTTCCATATTTTACTTGATTCTAGGATTTTATAATTTCATTTCCCTATTCCATGATTACATGGTTAATGTCATTATTATTATGTTATAATGTTATGCCTCTTGAATATCATGTTATGAAATATTTTCTTGTTTATTTTCATACTGGTATTTCTAGATCAGCCATTTCCTAGGGTTTTTTCCCTAGGGTATCCTCTATTGATTTAGAATATTTCAAGGAGTTAGTATCACTATATAGATATTTAATAAAGGATGATTTTTTACATTTATGAAGATGTATTTTTTTGAATGTTATTTCAAAGGCCCCAGACCTCAAGATCCCTCATTTTTCATATTGGTAATGTATTTTATAATTAATAATTTAGTATGTGTTTAATGTTTGAGTCACTATAGTTCATATTAAATAAAGAACTATTTATTTGTTTATATTAATAATACATAAGATTTGTGATATCCCTAGGGAGATGTATAAGGGATAAGCCAGTTCATGGGATAACATCCAAAAAAATTATTATTATTTGGAGTTTTTTTATTTTCAAGAGATGACATCTTTTTTTGGAAATATGTGGATAAACACTCTGATAGAGATTCACCTAGTGTTAATAACACTAAAAAGGGGAAATTGGGTATTAAATCAATCATTTACTAGTGTATGAAAAATAGGCCTAACTTCATTATTCTTTTGAAACTATTGAGGAATACAATTTAATTAATACACATTCTATTTAAAAACTATAATGAATGATTTTAAAATTATATTTTATAGAACATAATTATATTAGAGAACCTACTAGTAAAATGACAATATATAAGTTAAATTGAAACCTATAGGCTTTTAAATTAGGGTCATTACATCATTTATTAGTTTATTCTTATACATATATGGTTGAGTTTTATGGATTTATTAATGAAGATATTATTTTCCTAACTATCCTCTATTTTAAAAAATTATTTGATATAGGATGAATCATATTAACGAAATGTGAAATAGTAAATATGATTACTACACTAATAAAATACATATCATTATTTGAACATGATTTGAGATCCTCCAATAATTACCAGAACAACTGAATCTTGTTATCAATAATAACATGGCTCACATAGAACAACCATCAGGAGAGAAAGTTTAAGATGAGTACTTTATGTGTCAGATAACTCTAGAAGTTATAATATCTTATAAAACTATAATATATTACAAATATATTAACTAAATAGAGAATATATTATGTTAATTTCATTTTTATTTGTAGGAGAAGTTCATAAAAGTTTTTTACTTCTTTGAGGGAGATGCTGATAAGTGGTAAAACCTGATTGAGAATATGAATCCCATAAAATACATAGAATCTATAGAGTGTTTTTAATTATAGAGGATATTTTTCAATAAATATATCCCACACACTATCCTTTAAAAAATGGAGATCTTGTTCTCTAAGCTCAAGTAGAAAGAGGTGGAATTTTTCTGGCCTTAATAAATTATCCTCACTATGTTTTTATTTTTTTGTAATTTGAACACCTATAAAAAAACATGGGTCCTTTATTATCAAAAAAATAATAGTTCAAACAAGTCTGAAATAAGGTAAATTATTTTTATCCATCTAAAAATTAGGAATTAATACAAGAGTAATATGATTACACCATGTGAGGTTTTTTCCATCATCTCCATTGTTGTTAAGACTATCTTCCATGAATTACCCTCTATGAAAACATGAGTAATAACGTAATAAATGGATGATAGAAAATTAGAAAAATTAGTCCATATATCGAAAAGTCTCCAAAGGATATGTATATATCCTGTTATAATAGAATTAAAAACAATGGTAGAATCACATTTATACTATAAATTTTTCCAACCCCTCTGTTTATCATGCTCAAACATAGTGATAACTCTCAAAATCTCATCTTTCAAGGAGGAAAAAAATGCCACAAGTACTAAGTAAACAATATAAAACATCTTTAACACTATTATTAAAAATAGCCCTATAACCGGATGGACTCAAGTGACCGCTTTATGATCCATTTGTGTTGATTTTAATACAATGAAAAAAGTAGGTTTCCGAAGAACCTCCACTATACCGAATGTGGGGGTAGAAATTTCCTTTAATATAGATGTACCATAGAATAGAAAGATCTTAAATAGAATTCTAGAAATAATATTTACATAGAATGTACAAATTTCTAATAAAATTTAGGATACTAGAAAAAAAATCACGTTCATTGGAAGAAACCCATCATGGTGGAATATATTTATTAAAATCCATGTGATACTAACTAGTTTAGATGCAATACTATTAAAAAGAATAAAAATATGTGAAAATAGAGTAATACATAACTATCCTTCTATGAGGTCTCAAATAGAAGTAGTGTATGGCATTCAGCCATCAAAAATATAAAAGGCATAATTCCACATATATGAAGCTATAATGAAACATTGGAATAAATGATAAAGGTCCTCTCGATTTTATAAATAAATAACACATACTGATCATAAAAAGATCCAACACACCTATTGATAACTATGTCTATGGATATTATAAAAGGCCATCCTCCAATCCAGATTAAACAAAGGGGGAGGGATGACATTCTTGTTAATATTTCCAATACATTGGTGACTAATAATATAAATTGTGGAATTAGAATAAAATAATTTTTAATTAAGAATCCTATTTTGATTAGGCTAAGAAATCAAGAAGTCTACATGCTTAGAGAAACAAAAATAAAAAATAATATTCTTTATGTGAGAAGGAAAAAAATCCTTATCATTAACACGGTCCTTTATATTAATATCTAAATACATTTTGGGATCATCCTGGGTGTGATAATCCATAAAATATTCACCTTCCTTTTTCGTCAGCTTTTTGAATTCTCTATCTATATTTTTATGACTAGTTCAGGGGAAATTCTTGTTTTGAAAAATTATTATAATGATTACCAACTCATATCTTCAATTTCATCCTTCATTTTGGTGTTATTAATCAAGGTTGACCATTTATTGACCTCTCTATCTAAATAGTAAATGACCAGATTCACCACCTCTATCTTAGTATAATGAATAACTTAAAATATCATCCCCATTAAGTTGACCCATTGTCCCATGACTAGTCGATAGGAAGATCTACTGAATATCGATGTTTGTTGCCATAAAAAACACAAAATATCCGGTTTCTCAATCTTATGAAAAGTAACTTGTTACACATTATTAAAGTTATTGTTCATATCTTCAAACATGTGGGTAATAATGTCTATGATATTTTGAACTCCTCCACCCAATGCATTGGGGAGGTCATTCATGAAATCACTGAATTATCAGTCACATGAGTTATTGTCTTGGTTTCTCCTAGTTCCCACCATATACTAAAATATAAAAAGTTAGAACAAAAAATAATTCAACAACTCATCAATAATTTATCACATTGTAAAATGAAAAATAAAGTCATATCTTATGGGATACATAATTTCATAATTTTTTGAAAAAAAAGGATTCTTGGGTGCTTACTTATATTTTGTCTCATGCTATGGGTTTTCACTACGGTTCTCTTATATAATTCACAAATTAACAAAACCAATGCTCTGAAACCAACTATAGGGACCCTTGGTTTTCTTAAATTACTATTACATCATTTTATTGAAAAACAATATTAAATCCATACATTACTAGCATTAAAAGGTTTAGTGTATTGAGAAAATTAAGACCATACAAAACATTTACAAAATAAAACATAAATAGTTATTTAATTCTTTCTTCTCTAGATTCTCAGTGGTATTCACATTATCCCTAGTACACCATATAACATAAGAATATACATCAAAAAGTGGTGGACTAAAATCCCAGTAAGATTATTGATAAATAAATGAAATAATATAAAATGAGGTTAGCATAATCATCATAATAATCATAATCATTAGATGAGGTATTAGATAAATGCATGGAGTGTGGCAATGTATAAAAATGAAACATCTTATCATGATGGTCAACTACAACACATAGTTTTGAACAAATATATTTTCTTGTTCATGCATATTTCAATTTTCTCATGAGATATATCACATTACCCAATGCATTGGATATCTTTATAATTCTAGGATCACTTTTCACATAATGACATTTACATTTTAATTATATATTTATGGGAGCACCCATCACATCATAACATTTATATTATCTTTGGGTTTTTAATGTAAATAGGTCATAAAATACCTAATATATTAATCATTAACCTTGGGTAATGAGTAAAAAATATCGATAAGTAAAAGGAGTGTTTTTTAAAGAAGAGTTATTTTAGAAAACATTTTGTTTTTCATAAAGTCATATATAAAACATTTATAAAATATAAAATGTAATATAATGTTGAATAAATTATATTTATGGAAAATACATACTGAAAATGGTGTGAAGGATGGAAAATCCAAAGGAAGTGAGTTTGGTTACCTCATGTCAGAATGCATAAATCACTATAATATCCCGTATAATCACATTATATTCATTAATTAAAAAATAAAATACCTTTTATAAGTTAATTTTATTCAATAAGGTTTTATTAATTTCATTTATGGGATGTTTGATGAGTTATATAGTTTAATTTCACTGTTTGAGAGCATTAATTTTTTTGGTATTCATGATCAGTTCACTTATATACATGAATGGAAGTTCATATAAAATGTGGATAAATAAATAGAATTGTTATTATAAGTTATTAATGATCTTTAAAAATATTAAATGATATTTTAAATAATATTTTTTATATGGTGTGAGGATGAATAATTAGATAAATGCTAATGATTATCGTTTTAGGTAAATGTTTTCAGTTTTTTAACGCAATGAATTAGTTTTGTTTTATAATTTAGTATAAAGATACAATTTTTATATTATATCATAAAAAGGGTTATAAAATAAAATTTCGAATCTTTTTTCAACCATTAAATGGATTTATTGATATCCTTGAAGTTGTTAATAGAAAATGAAAGTGCATCACCCAAGATGTCGGTAAATCGACACATCACTTGCGACGATTTCATTTTTAGAATAACAGAGGTATAGGTAGGATTATAATGATGGATTTTCAAAATAAATGATAGAATTATAGTATATCAAATATAGTGAATTTATCATTCTATTGAGACAGGATATGGTGAGTGGAAGAGAAAAAAATAAATTAAATTCAAAAGAAAAAGTAAGAGGACTTCACCTCTTGGATTTATCCTCCTTGAGAACCTCTTTAGGGAAAGGGTTTGGTTTATTGGTGAGAATATGATCACTTGGACATGGGGAGGGGTATACGAAAGAGTTATTGGTATAATTTTTGAAAATCTCAATGCTTAATAGGTGTGAGGAAAAGAGCTGGGTAGGGGTGGTATTTATAGTGTAAGAGATGGTTGTTTCGCCCTTATTAAATTCATTAGTTTATTATATTGACTCTAGACTACGAATAGATTTTGAAATATCAACAGAAATATTAATATAATTAAGGTAAGGTAGATATTATAGTTTTTACATCAGTTATGACTCAATGAATATTGTATTTAGTGTACAATGTATAAATACCATAAATTATTGTATTTTATTATTCCTTAAAAATTCAAATATTTTAGAAAAATATGAAAAATTATAGCTAGGAATTTTTTTGATTATAATTTAAAAATGAACTAAATTTAATTAAAATTTTTTTCTAAATTTGAGTAATAGAATTTTTAATTAAAATCATCAATTACTATAAAAATACAAATTCTCTAATTATAACTGATTTTATAAAACATTAAAAAATTACTTAAGTCTCATAAAATTATCTTAAAATCAAAAAAAAATACAAATATTAATTTATGAATATAATTTATGGACATAAATTTTCTTTTTAATTAATAAATTATTCATTAATTGTAATTAAATATTTATGACTTATAAAAATACCAATACTAAATAAGTGATGCTTAAAAAATTTATTCACTTAGACTGTGATATAATTATACAATAATTTCATTTATAATTTAAATAAATTTTATTTATAATTTCATGGGTGAGGATACTATTTATTTTTCTTGTTTACTATTCATAATGTTTCTATTACTATTCTTAATGTCAAGTTACTATTCCATCAGTATTGGTTCTTTAACTTCTAGAAACACTTCTAATTTCATTAATTATTCATATATAAATTTTTTATTATTTTCTGTAAGGGATTGTATATTTTCTATACTATATAAAATTACCGTAAGAATGGAGAAATTATATTGATAAAAGTTTTGGTCATTACATTATGCATCGGGTAATTATGCTCATGTGGACACAATTGTAGAGACCCATTTTCTACGACTCATTCTCCTTACATAAATATTTCTCCAAGAACAATTCAGAATTACTCATATTAAATCAATTAGACTCTGATTGGATCTCATAAAATCAATTCTAACATAGTGGTTACTGTTCCATTTGACTCTTGAAAGGCCTTCTCACAAGCTTCAGACCATTTAAACACAAAACCTTTCTTGGTCAGGAACGCATGTGATGTTGTGAGGTGTAATTGGTTTTTTAATTATAATATTAGCTTGATATCCCTAAAAAATCTATATATACAATGAATTATTAGGATAATTTAAAGAAGATTCATTTTTCTTCTTCTTTGGATCCATAGATACTCCTACTTCTAATATAATGTGAACCAACAAGTGAAATTTATCAATACAAATGATGAAAATTTTAATCATGGAAAAGAAACAATTATATCCTTGTGTACTGAGTATGATATCAAAGTGTTTGGAATGATCTGGTACTTTAATGATAATACACTATGATATAATCCATTAAAACAATAAAAAAACATCCTAGTATAGGTAGAAATTCCAATTCATCATTGCTATTAAAGATGACGGAAAAACATCACTAAAATTTTACAAAGGCCATACCTATTTAGAAATGCTTATCATGGTATATGCAAGGGCTTATCTTAGGCCTGATGGAATTCCACAGTCAAATAAAATTTCAGAAGACCCTAGCTCTATGTAGCTAATCAAGAAAACATTTCATATGAAGAAGTGAGTGAAGAACCCTGGATCACCCTGAAAGGGGAAGGGTGAATCAGGGTGTGAAATTTTTCTTCCTAAAGTGATGAATATTTTTCCCTTATTGGTAGGTATTGTTAAACCAGTATAAAAACAATGAGCAGTAAACAAACAATCACATGCAAAGAGATACCACAAAATTTTTACTTGGTTCGCCACTAGGGGATAGTCCAAGGAGTATATGCCAACAGTGTGTCGGTCATACCTGAATACAGTAACCATGAATATTTGTGGTTTATAAAGGATTAGACACAATCTCTTTATTCTAAGAATACTTTAATTACAATATTTTATGGATAGATTGTTGTATCCCTCAAAAAAATTCTATTAACTCCCCCTAGCTCACCGTGTTGGGAGGGATTCACATACATTTTATGGACATGTAAGTCCCTTTATTTTCAAGAATTTACACATCCTTAACTATGGAAAGATTATATATTGAAGTCTTGTATTCACCCATATATTAAATACAACATTCAGCACACTATTACTTTTGCGAACTATTCCTCTCCATACTTCCAGTCTTCCTCCGTGAATTGTGCTTCACTGTATAGAAAAAATGATTTGTGGACCACCATTCTTTAGGTAGGACAACTTTGATTCATAGATTGACCATTATTTTGTGGAATATATATTATTCCATGAACCATTACAACTTTCTGGCTGAGTTATACATTCACAGACCAACTATTCATTGTAGAAAATTTTCCTTTGCAGGATATAGTGCCCCACAATACCCCTTCCCAAAACTATATATGCCAATCAACTCTCCTTTTGTGGAATCCTTCTCATGAACCTCCTATCCTTCACTGATTTTTCTTCCCATGAAACATGATTAGCCACTGTAAGAGGATAATATTCATTGATAATATATGTAGTTTTCATGTGCCTTGCTATTCATAAATACCATTTTAGTTCATTTTACATTTTGAACACCCATTCTCATCATTTGTGCACTTCATGCCTAATGTGCACCAATTTAGGCCCAATGTTTCATCTGATTTTAAAGAATTCAATTATCCATGTTTTAATATGATATTTTTTTTTTAAATGGATATTCACTTAATTATGAACATTTTTTATTCAGGGATCAATGGATTATTAATAAATTATGATGGAGATATTTGGCGATTAAAGGAAACAATTCTGGAGAAGGCAGATTGTATATCATCCCACTGATCGGACTATGGGGCCCACAATACAAGCCCAATGAAGCCCAAAGGTTATGGAAGGATAGAAGACAATCAGGGGAACAAATCATTCTTTTGGAGCCAGTGCTAATTAGTCTTCCATGGTGGTGATTAAGGTGGCCCAAGTTAAAGATTTAATTTTGGGCCAGAATCTGCGGCCCAGAAAAACAGCCCACTATTTCAATCATATCTCCCGAACCACAAAGTTTTTCTGGCTGAAATTGTACAACCTGTTAGGGTACATCCGGGGCTTCATTTAAGTCTTCTAGGTCCCACTCCAATTCGGCCTTCTAGAAGGTCCTTGAGGCGCGTCTTTCCGGTGGATGCAAGCTGGCTGCAACTTCGGGGCAAGAAGTGGAAAAGTCTCTCATCATTAATGTTCCACTCACCTTTCCCCAACATAATTAATTAAAGGCACATGGGATGTTTGGGGCTCGGCCAAGACTTCATTTTTTCCTATTTAAGGCAGGAGTGGTGATGGATTTGGGGAGCTTGGGTGCTTTCTTTTCATTGTAATGTTATTATGCCAATTTGCCTTTGTAATGTTCTTCTTTCTCATGTAAGTTGTTCGAACCACCTTAGTCTTCAATAAAAGTTCTTTATCTTCTCTTGTTCTGTTCTTATCCTTATCACCTTGATACCGTTGCCTCATGGTGTGAATTTATTCACACCAAATCTTGTGATTTTGATCACACAACGGTGGAGTGATCGTTTCATTGTTTTATTTTTCTTCTCCAATCCCGCTTCTTTAAGTCGACTTCCCGCTTCCATTTATTGAATAGCATAAATGGAGGGCTAAACCCTTATGGGTTGGTCCTAGGGAGTTGCATGGGGAAGATTGGATGTTATTTTATGATCCTAAATTCTGTAATAATTTCATTATTTTAAGATTTCCATTTGATGATTTATTTTCTTCTTCATCTTTGCCAACTTTAACAATGACACATTTCGAGTGCTAGTGCGATCCAATTCCTTGGAGTGATCATTAAATTGATCCTACAAGTGCATTGGTTATTAGCCTTGGAATTGTGTAGGGATTAAATTGGTGAATGATGTTGAGGAATTATATCATTTCGTGGATACATCTTGAATTAGTGAAATGAATGTTATAAGAAAATAAACGCATCCAATCTAACCCTAGTAACAACTTAAGATCAACTCATCTCTATTAATTGTTTTAGACTAAGTAATTGAATGTTTTAATTTATTTTATTTAAATTAAATCAATAGTTATTAAAATCAATTCAATCTGAATAGTTGGCCACTTCATAGCCAAATCCTTCCAAGATCTGAGTGTCTTTAGGTTCCTTCTTCGGTCCCTGTGGATTCGACCCCTACCTGTACTACAACGACCGCATACCTGTAGGGTAAATTTGGGCGCAACCAAATTTTGGCGCCGTTTCCGGGGACCCAAGTAAGTACTTTAGACACACATCTTCTTTTCTCACCTAAAATTCTCTATTCTCACCCCCATCTCTCTTATCTTTACCCCTTTCTGTTTGGGTGTGTCCTGAGAATCTAGAATCCAACTTTCCATCTTCTCCAATGGAGTATCTTCCAAATTATCATGTCACAAACTCACGCTGGAATGAAATGGAAAATGAATATTGGGAAGCCCCTAAATTAGAAAATTTCTTTGATCAACCCTTGAATAATTACCACACACCCGATGAGATGTACAATCAATGGGATGATGATTGTTTAAAGGATGAATTTCCAGCCCTCTCGAGGATGATTGGAGAGATGAATCTTAATGAAGTTAATGATTTAAAATCTTCTATCCAGCCTAATACTCCAAAACTCCTTGAACAATTGTGTAATCAAATGGAGATGATGAGTTCCGAGGTATCATCATTGAGATTAGAACTACAATGCATTAATACTTGTGAGGAACTCATCCATACACCAATTGTACCTTCAAAAATCTTATGTGAAGTGTCTAGTTTTCCACAAGGCTCTCATGAATTTATTGAAGAACCGACCTTTGGATTTGGGGTAGGGGAAGTAAATCAAGAAATTGTTGCAGGGTCTTTAAATCAGGAGGAAATTGATTTCATGTATTCACAAGAGGGGAATTTGACATCATGGATTGAGTCTCCTAAGTGTAACTATATTGATGATTTTTCAAAAACACCAATCACTGAACCACTGAGAGAAATCGAAAACATTGAGTCCATGCCCACTCCTAACACTATTCTTTCCAATTTTTTGGTTGAATCTTCTATTCAAAATGAAACAATTTTGTCACGAAATTTGGAAAATGAAGATAAGTTGGATTCAAATTCTCAACCTGTGTCTAAATGTCCTATCCAAACCGAGCTCAAAATCATTGTCCTTCCTTCCCCACTTGAGTACCCTATAATTTTTGTTAAGCAAGAGCTTGGGGGTTTCATTCATTCATCTCATGAAACCCAAAAAGGTGGGTTGATCTTTGATTTATTAAGAAAGACTACAGAAGAAAAAGAATCAACCATTTCTGATATTCCTTGGATTTTCCCATTCATTTTAGAAAATAGGATTGTTCATGAATCAAATTCCAAATCTTCATACCAACCACAAGGGATACGCATTCTCAATCATGTTGAAGTGGAGAAAGATGAGGTAATTAAAATTATTAAAGTTGGAATTGGTTAAGTTGGGGGGTTCATGTCGAGCTAGCGACATTAAACAAAAGCGCTGCATGGGAGGCAACCCGTGGTCTTCATCTTTCTAATCTTTGTGAATTTTTTTTCCATCTTATGTATTTTGTTATTTTAAAAAAAATAGACTGTTGACCTGATCTTCTTTTATGAGTAAGGATGGGTATGAAAGGGGAGCACCGTATTCATCCGTGTCACGCGGTGTGATCCCTGAGTAATACCTTACCCAGAAATTTAAGAGAAGACAATGTATCATCAGTTTATGTTCTTTGTACCTTTTTTAGGTTAAAAAATTTCAAAAAATATATATATTAAAAAAAAAATTAAGGCATGTCATAGGTCATTGGGAAAAGCTGGTCACAATCGTCCAAGCCATTGGGAGATAAACCAGAACTGAAGGGATACATGAGAATGCATTTTCAACATCAACTACCAGGTGACTTCATTCCATAATTTTCATTTTCAATGTCTTCATTGCACTTCTATCCTGCCACTTCTATGTTTCAATTCTTTCAACACTGGGGACAGTGTATTCCAAGTTGAGGGGGGAGATGAAAATGTGTGGAATGAAAAATTCCATTAACCTTGAACATGATAACATACATTCCAAACTCTGAAATTGGATATCAAATAATTTTGCATGCCTTGATTATGATTTTAAAGCAATGTGCATAGTTATTAGAAAGTGCGGTTGTCCGATGTGATTTTTCACTGTTATATTTTCATCCATTTAAAAAAAACACACAATGCACATCCTCTAGATTGTGGGGTTTTAATTTGAGTTTTTGGGGACCCATAATAAATAGCATAGGATTGGCGATCATTTTAATTTTAACATGAGTATTCAAAAAAAAAAATTGCGCATAGAGCAATGAATTGACCTAATGTGTGGCTTTCGGCACTTGGGGATCGCGACTCCATAGTTGTCTGGCCCAGAGTTGGGCATTTTATCTCTATTTGTGGTAATTTGAATTTGTTTTTGATTGAGTTAGCTCGAGATGATGCCCGAGTATGTGAGCTTCACTTGGTGCCCTAAGGTCTTTGAGCCTGGGAGTAATCGGCAAAGTCTTGCTACATGGGTTGACTCGATTGAGTTCAATTTCAATTACCATGGCAAAATTGCAAAAAAAATCCAAAAAAAATATATAAAATAAAAAATGAGTACCCATCTTATTATTAAAATTTGATTGCTCCTAGCGCTTCCATCTTTTATCCCTCGAATGAAAATGAACCCCCATGTCTATTGTGACACACAACACTTCATCATGCTTAATTGAATTTGGATGAAATATGGCAATGAATTTGAACAAAGGAATGGGCTTGGGATTGGGATATGCTTATGGACATAGCTTGTTTTAAATGATTTTGATGGGTTTCATAATTGTTTGGTATGTGATCTTTGGGTGAGAAATGTGTATTAAAATGTTTTTGGAAAATGGCATTCAAATTTCATTTTTGTGAGATATATTTTGCTCGGGACTAGCAAAACTCAAGTTGGGGGTGTGATTAGCCACTGTAAGAGGATAATATTCATTGATAATATATTTAGTTTTCATGTGCCTTGCTATTCATAAATACCATTTTAGTTCATTTTACATTTTGAACACCCATTCTCATCATTTGTGCACTTCATGCCTAATGTGCACCAATTTAGGCCCAATGTTTCATCTGATTTTAAAGAATTCAAATATCCATGTTTTAATTTGATATTTTTTTTGAAATGGATATTCACTTAATTATGAACATTTTTTATTCAGGGATCAATGGATTATTAATAAATTATGCTGGAGATATTTGGCGATTAAAGGAAACAATTCTGGAGAAGGCAGATTGTATATCATCCCACTGATCGGACTATGGGGCCCACAATACAAGCCCAATGAAGCCCAAAATTTCCGGAAGGATATAATACAATCAGGGGAACAAATAATTCTTTTGGAGCCAGTGCTAATTCGTCCTCCATGGTGGTGATTAAGGTGGCCCAAGTTAAAGATTTAATTTTGGGCCAGAATCTGAGGCCCAGAAAAACATCCCACTATTTCAATCATATCTCCCGAACCACAAAGTTTTTCTGGCTGAAATTTTACAAGATGTTAGGGTACATCCGGGGCTTCATTTAAGTCTTCTAGGTCCCACTCCAATTCGGCCTTATAGAAGGTACTTGAGGCGCGTCTTTCCGGTGGATGCAAGCTGGCTGCAACTTCGGGGCAAGAAGTGGAAAAGTCTCTCATCATTAATGTTCCACTCACCTTTCCCCAACATAATTAATTAAAGGCACATGGGATGTTGGGGGCTCGGCCAAGACTTCATTTTTTCCTATTTAAGGCAGGAGTGGTGATGGATTTGGGGAGCTTGGGTGCTTTCTTTTCATTGTAATGTTATTATGCCAATTTGCCTTTGTAATGTTCTTCTTTCTCATGTAAGTTGTTCGAACCACCTTAGTCTTCAATAAAAGTTCTTTATATTCTCTTGTTCTGTTCTTATCCTTATCACCTTGATACCGTTGCCTCATGGTGTGAATTTATTCACACCAAATCTTGTGATTTTGGTCACACAACGGTGGAGTGATCGTTTCATTGTTTTATTTTTCTTCTCCAATCCCGCTTCTTTAAGTCGACTTCCCGCTTCCATTTATTGAATAGCATAAATGGAGGGCTAAACCCTTACGGGTTGGTCCTAGGGAGTTGCATGGGGAATATTGGATGTTATTTTATGATCCTAAATTCTGTAATAATTTCATTATTTTAATATTTCCATTTGATGATTTATTTTCTTCTTCATCTTTGCCAACTTTAACAATGACACATTTCGAGTGCTAGTGCGATCCAATTCCTTGGAGTGATCATTAAATTGATCCTACAAGTGCATTGGTTATTAGACTTGGAATTGTGTAGGGATTAAATTGGTGAATTATGTTGAGGAATTATATCATTTCGTGGATACATCTTGAATTAGTGAAATGAATGTTATAAGAAAATAAATGCATCCAATCTAACCCTAGTAACAACTTAGGATCAACACATCTCCATTAATTGTTTTAGACTAAGTAATTGAATGTTTTAATTTATTTTATTTAAATTAAATCAATAGTTATTCAAATCAATTCAATCTGAATAGTTGGCCACTTCATAGCCAAATCCTTCCAAGATCTGAGTGTCTTTAGGTTCCTTCTTCGGTCCCTGTGGATTCGACCCCTACCTGTACTACAACGACCGCATACCTGTAGGGTAAATTTGGGCGCAACCAAAACACTTTATACATCACCGAATTCGTCCTAGTTTTCTAATTAAAGTCACACTTTTTAACGATGGGATTAGTGATCCTTTTATAGTAAAATTGATTTTAAAATCCCACTAATCCTATTCACCCAAATATTTGATGTTGTACAACCTTCACTAAGTACCATGATCCACTCACGAACAATTTTCCCTCCACAATCCTTGTTGCATCTTTCATTCCTCATGGAAGCTAATGCCTCCTGCAAATGAAACACCATATATAGGCCACATATGACGAGATATACTTCAAAAATCTATCCATCCATAAACTATTATCATCCCGAAAACTATTTCCCCTCTGTGGTTCACATAACATGCATCAATATCTGCACAACAAAACTATATGGGAATTATAACTTTTCCAATTTTCATCATCATTCTTCTTACCTCCTATCCAGTCTGTGAGCTATGCTATGACGTCCTCATACTGTTCACTCCTTTTAGAAAATAATTCCTTTTCCAAAAAATAAACTCCCAATTTTGAGGACCAAAAAATTGGAAAACACTAGGAAAAAAAGCCACCTTCAACAATTATGTCATTATATACTATAAGATCAATCATCTTAAAAACTCATTGATCAACCCAATGTGGATTGAAAAAAAAACCAAACTCCATTACCATCAAGGAATAGCCTTGGGTCCAAAAATCTCCCGATTTGGGTTTGTTGTAAATACATAGATAAATTCAATAAAGCATATGCCACTATCAAAACTTGAAATGCAGGACAAAACTCAACAAACACTTTATGTCTATGTGAGCAATGATTTTTATAGAAATAAAGAGGGGAAGTCTGAATTTCTCCATTCTCCATTTCTGAATTATACTACTATCTCATAGCATTTAAAAAAAAATTATTCATTATTCCCCATTGTAAATAAACCCAATGAACCATTATTTATACATTTTAGAGTTTAAAACACACTCCCCTTGGATATTATCCCCCCAAAAAACATGAATTACATACACAAACATATTAAAATAGTCACACAAAAGGGGATAGGGGAAAAGTATATCATTTACATACACATGAAGGTGGTTGAACACTAAGGTTCAAAGGATGTTTTTTGAATACATGTGATGACAATGGATTCTTCAGTATGTCAGCTACTAGATCATCAGTTTAACATGATCTATTTTAATCATGAGTTGTTAAACTTCATCCTTGATAAAGCGATATCTAATTTCAATGTGTTTCGTACAAGAATACTTAACAAGATTATTTATAAGATCAATTTCATTCTTGTTATCATAGTGAGTCGTCATCAGTTATTTCATTTCATCACCAATATCATTAAGTAGTTTCTTCATCCACAATAGTTGAGTGAAAGACTTTAAAGTGGGGGTATACTCAGCTTCAGTAGTAATAAGAGAAGTTATTTATTGTTTCTTACTCAACCAACCCATACATTCCTTGTGAATAATGAATTCTCCACCACTTGTGGACTTTCTATCCACCACATCTTCAGCACAATCAAGATTATAATATTCCAACAGTTTATTCCCTCTTCCTATAACAAATTATAACCCATAATTTTTTGTTCCTTGAATGTACCTTATGATTCATTTAATTTTGACCATATGCACTTCTTTCGGATTGTTTTGAAATTGGGTCACTAATTATTTTTCGAAGACAGTATCTGTCCATGTTTTGGTTAAGTATAGTAACATTTTTATGATTCTCATGTACGTAGAGGGATCTATAGAAGTCACATCCTCATGATTTACATGTTTTGTTCCTACTACAATTAGAGTCCACATTTGTTTGGAGTGATTCATATTAAATTTATTACATATATCTCTTGTATATTTTTTATAAATAAAAGTGTAGTATGTCCTATGAATCAGTTGAAACACCAAGAAGTATGTGAGTTCACCCATCATAGAAATTTCAAATTTGGATTTCATGTGATTCAAAAATTGATCCACTAATATTTTATTTCTTCCACAAAATATAAAATCATCTATATACACCAATACCATGGACTAATCATTCAGATAATTCTTCGCATATATATTGTGATTCACTCCTCATTTATTAAATTTAAGCTTCTTTAGATAAGAATCCAGTCAAGAAGACTGTGTCGGTGGTTCCTACTTCAATATATATTGTTCCTCATTTAATAAGGAAACCATCATTTCTCTATTACCAAGAAGAAAAACCAATTGTTGTACTATGTTGAATTTTTATTCAATAAAACCATTTAAAAAATTTGTTTTGACATCTAATTGATACACTTTTTAACATATTTGAATTTCCATGGGAACAAAAATTCTTATTAACTTTAGTCTGGACATCAGAGAAAATGTTTCTTCAATATCAACACCCTAAATCTATGAATAACCATCACATACCAATCACACATTATTTATGATCACATTCCCATGCTCATCAAATTTATTTTTAAAAATCAACTTCATACTAATAAAATTTTTATTTTCAAGTCACTTAACTCGATATCATGTTTGGTTCTTGTAGTTCTGATCCATCTCTTCATTCACGACATTAACCCATGATTCATAAATTGCAGCTTATTAAAATGAGTATGGATACAAAACTAATAGAAAGGATGGTTGTGCATTATTTCTCATTCTCCTTGTTTTTATGGGTGATTTCCAAGCCCCAATGTTGATGGATTGATCATTTTATACTATTTGATTTATCCTGTGTGGTTCAAAAGAATTGTGATCATCCATAGTTTCTTCTTTGGATTATTCTTCTAAATAAAAAATATTTGGTGACCTATGACTGTTTTTATTTCCGTCTTCTACTTCTTCATTTGAATATCTTCCATGTCCATTATCTTCTACATCTTCAATCATATCATCATAAGATTCCCTCAAGGTATTTTTGGTCTTATCTTCAAGGATCTTAACATCAATTATTTCCAAAAAATTTCCAAGATGGATATTAAAACATTCGTAGGCTTTGATATTCATTGAATATCCAAGGAATATTTATTTATATACAACATCACCATACATCCCTTAGTTTTATTATTTGTTTTGAATAAAAAATTTAATTCTGAAAAAAATAAAAAAACATCAAAAGGGGATTCATTACATTCCATAATTCATATGGTGTCTTGGTTTCTCCCATATAAATCCATGTTTTATTTTTAGTATAAATTGTAGCTTAAATGGCCTACTTCTAGTGATGGTATGGGATATGAATATCAATTAGCATAGTTCTATCCATATTCATTTCATTTAGATTACTACACTCAAAAAATCCATTTTGTTGTGTGGTTCTGACAACATCCACCTCATGTAGTATTCCATGTTACTGAATGTAATTATAAAACTAAATGGATGTGTATTCCCCTCAACTGGTAAACCATATAACTTTTATATTACATCCAGTATCATTCTCATCTATTAATTGATATGTTTTCATGTAATCAATCACTATCTATTTCATGTGTATAACCATCACACAAGCCATTATACTATAGTCATAAATGAAAAGAACAATGTTCCTTTCTCTACATACATCTTTATAAATTAGATAAAGAAGATTAGATGCAATTTTCTTCTTTGTATGATATGAACAGTAGAAAAACTTCCCCCATATACACTCATAATAATTCTTTTCCGGTTAATGCTTCTGATTGGGGATATCTATGAATATCTTCAACATAGATATATTTTCCTTGTATTTTTTTTTAATTTGACTCAATATTAAGTTCCAATAGTTGTTTTATCCTTCAACTATCAGGAGGAAAATGTTCTCTTTACTATCAAACTAATATAAGTTTCCATTTATTCAGAATTGTAACACCCCAAGCTTCTACGGTACGTTTCCCTTCGAATAATGTGATAGCGTGTGTTGTACGCAACCTCGAGTTCTAACACACACCACAACTAATTAAACTAGCCGTTGTAAATAGTGATACCTACTTTTTGAAATCATATATATTTTATATTTCAAAATGGACTTCATTTTTGGATTCGGAATATCGAAATTATCCTAGGGTGAAATTTTGGTACTTTTCGGATAACTTTTATATTTTGATGAATAGTAAAAATAACTAAATTTTAATTAAAAACAACTTTTTTAATCAAAATAAGTAATAGTGATAAATTATGAATTTGAGTGGTTTTAAAGTATATTTAGAATATATTTTTACCATTTAATATAATGTTGGTCATTGGACATAAATTTACAATTAAACCGAACATAAACAAGTGTCAATCTTTTGATAGTTATTATCTCTTAAAAACACGCTTTTTGTTTTAACAGCGGGAATTAATTTTAAATTAATTTCTGCCACTTCTGTGTTTTGAATTTAGGAAAATGGATTCCATATTTGTAATCAGGATGTCCAAATTATGTAAATAGGTAACTTTTATTTTTAGACATTTTGAATAATTACTGCGGTAAATATTTTATTTACCATGGTTAAGGGTAAATCCGGTAAATAAGGGTTAAAAAAATAATATTATAATAATACAAAATTACCCTAAAACGTGTCCTAACCTTATTGGTGTACACATACCCGACCATGGGCATCCTTGGGTCAATTTGGGGACCCCTTGGAGCCACTTGTAAGTGATAATGACACATTATATTAATAAAGTTAAAATAAAAATAAAAATGGCATAAGATTACATCTTTTAGAAGAACAATTTTTACATAGGGTTATACATGTTGGATTTTCTATTATAAATATTCATTAGAAAGATAAAAAGATTTCCTACATAATGATATTTTATTTATAATTTTTAGACATTAAATAAGTTATTTTATTTATGACACAATGATGATGCAGTAATTACTATAATAGTGAAAAATTAAAATAATTGATATTATAAATACCCAAATAAATATAATATGAAACTTTTAATGAATTAAACTAATTTTCTAGGCTAATATGATATATTAGGATTGATTTAATGGACTTTGTTCGAAGTAATCAATCTGTTATGAGTTTCACAAAAATCAACTATTGAATAGTGTCAAAATTGACATAAAAGAGTTCTTAAAACAAATATTATATTATTAATTGATATTAAATTCCTAAAAATCTAAGGTTCGGCCAAGAGACTTATATTATGATAGGTTAATCATTAATGGACCACTTGGGGGTTTATTGGATGTATATAGTAAGTTTATTAACCATAATATATAAAAATACAAAGAGACATTGTAAAAGTGAAACTAATTAACTTAGAGTTAATACTTAAAGATAAGGTTAATATAAGTACCCAAACCTGTCTAAATTCTATTGGATGAGTTGTTTTCGACCTATCCCCACCTCAGCCTTTGAATAGTCAACTTTGGAGCCTTTAGAAACCGAATATGAATTTATTATAAATTAATATTTCTAGCTTTTCCAAAGGTGCCCCTCACCCCTCTTATAAAAGGGCACTCCTCCTTCTCTTTTCCTCACACCTCTCAAGCCACTTGGCTCGTCCAAACTCTGCCCAACTAAGCTCCCAACATCCCTCACTACAACCTAGAGGCCTTAGTTTGATCAGAAAGCCAACCTAAGGAGCCCTTTTGATCAAATCAAAAGGAAGAACCCGAAGAAGAGGTAATGATTTCACCACCCTTTTCTAAGTTCATTTCTTCTTCCACTTCTTCTTCCTTTGTTCTTACCATTCTAAAATAATAACTCCAGTATCTCACATATACTGTGATGTTATTATAAGTATGGTACAACCATATTCAGTATTCTATCCACCATTTGAATAACATGTCACCATACGTGCGTACGTACGGCTTACCGTCTCCACGTCGTGGTGTAATTGTTATTCAATATAATATTATTTGGATGGGTATAATAATGATGTGTAACTCATGTAAATAATAAATATAACATGTTAATGATTCTGTATATATGATATACCATTCATTTATATATTATTTTAATATCAAAAGAATGATATTGTCGCTCGTGCGTACGTACGGACTACCGTCTCCACGAACGCGATGAGATTCATTCTCCATCGTATCCATTCAAGTATAATTATCATTTTATGATTTAAAAATGATGTTTAAGGACTTTATATCATTCTGGATATGAATAAGATACAACAAACATGGCTTATGTAACAAAACATATAAAAGAAAATGAGTAAGTTAACACCCGAAACGATGATAATTCTAAGATATTATTAATAAATCAATGTTAAAAGATCATATATGATATCATATTAATATATATGATTCTTGTATAATTTAATAACAATTATTTCACCATTATACAGGAGGTTAACCTACCCCAACCAAGGAAATGTACAAGGTAAGGGTTATTTCACAATCTCTTCATTATCCGAGGTTGTATATACGTAATAATCTACTGGGATCTCTTTATCATCCACATCCATGTTTCTTAAAAATGTATTTCAAAACATTTTTACTATTTACAAGAATATGGGTTAAAGTCATTTATACCCTTTTTGACTTTTATAAGAGGTTTATAAAGGAATCTTTCCGTCGTTTTCAAAACAAGGTCCTTTTTAACCTTTTCGACAAAATTGAGGTAAGAATGTTTTTTTTAACTTATACGGCGGGTGCGGTTATTTTACGCCGTTATAAAATCTTCAAAGCTTTCCTTATAAGCTTATAAGAATATTTTCAAAGAAAATGTTTTATTTTATATGGATCTTAAATGATTTCAAAATAAAAGGAGATATTTCTTTAAAAAGAATTTTGATTTCATCTATGTCAACATCCTTTGATGGATTTTAAGATTATTTGAAGTTAATTTATTATGATACAAAACTTCTATATTGTATTGAAGGTTTTGTGATATGTTTGACTGTGGATGTGCTATTTTTATACCATTCATAGTTTATTGTGAAAGTATTGACATTTCGTATGCTAGTTTTAATACGAATATTTATGTTATGTTTAAACCTTTTCATATGGGAATAAATTGGACTTAATAAGTGACGGGTGGAGCCCGCTATAGCTCCTCGATGCATCGGTAGGTCTCATGAGACAAACTAGTGTCTTGGCACAAGGCCTTGACAAAATCTTATTTGTAGTCTTGGCACGACGCCTTGGCTATGTGGTTATGATAGTCTGGCATTATGCATTCCAACATTATGAAAGTGGTTATTTATTTTTGCATGCGATTATTCGATTAGTGGAATATCCATGTGAATAAGTAAATGGAATTATTTCATTTTATTTATGCCATACCATGTTGAAATTTCATGTTTAAAAGGCTTTTGTTTTAGTTATACATTGCCTTAAATGTTTATTCTTATTGATGAAAGTTTCCGCTATATTGTTATCCTTACTGGGCATTTGAGATCACCCCTTTTCTATGTTTTATTTTTCCCAGGAAGTGAAGATGTAAGTTATGAATGACCTGCAGGGATATTATGAGGGGATTGTAGTGTGGACTGTGGAAACATTATGTTGTTGTAGTAGTTTTTGATTTTATGATGTAATGTAAAACTTATGAATATATCTAGTGTTTCCAAGGCTACTAAACCAATCGGTCTTTCGAGATTTGATCTTTCTTGTGATCATGCCAATGTTACGAAGTAATGCACCGACTCTGGGTAGCTGGGGTCGGGGCGTTACAGTTGGTATCAGAGGAAGTTTAGTACAAACCTTGGAAGCTAGATTTAGATAAACTCTGATTAGAGCACGTAGACCTAAGATGAACTTTGAGGATTAGTATAGAAGAACTTCCTAGAATTTTGGTATTGTAGAGATTTTGTGAGTTTTTCGAGCAATACATCCCTGTCTGGATACGAGCAGGTAGAGGCGGCTCTGGCACAGATGTACCTAGGGGTAAAACCCGAAAACACCGCTTTGAGCTAGACTCGAACGGGAACTGGTGCACGACAACGGGCCTTGCTGCACTCTTGGTTACGACACTCCCGGGGGATATGCTTAGGATAACTCTCATTGTCTTTACAAATCATTATGAAGGGTTTATGAGTATATACTTCCTCAAAGAAAACATTTTTATGATTATGGATTATATCCATAAATAGTTCAATTTATGTTAAGTGTTTTATAAGTATGGGATTATGTATTTTGACTCATAAACTGATCTAGTTTATGCCATTGTTTAGAAATGGCGCCTAGTGGAAGAAATGGAAACCGTATCAATGCACGCACTCCATGTAGGGATTGCCCTCCTGCTCAAGATAATTATAGTGGGGCTAGTGATGCAACTGGTGCTGATCAGCTAATCACCATACTGGGACAACTTACTCAGGTTATGAATAATAACCTTACCCGTATGGAGCACCCTGATCCGCAGCGTGGAGGATCAATGTTAGATCGATTCATGAGACAACAACCACCAACGTTCAATGGGAGTACAAATCCCTTAGTAGCTGAGCAATGGATATTTTCCCTAGAGAAAATATTTCAGGCTTTGGGGAGTAGTGAAAGGGAAAAAGTTACCATGGCAGTTTACCGCCTCACTGGAGATGTTGATCAATGGTGGTCATTGATTCAAAACATGAAGGAAGATGATGAAGTATCAAACATGGAATGGAGGGAGTTCAAAGATCTGTTTTTAGAAAAATACTTTCCTCGCGACCATCGAGCAGATATGGAAAGGCAATTTCTGAGTCTGAGACAAAAGGAGGATGATAATGTCACAAAGTATGAGGCTAACTTTACAAGGTTAGCGAGGTATGCTGGAGATTATATTCGCAACCCAAGAAGTAAGATTGATCGTTTCTTTGATGGGTTAAAACCATTTCTCCGTCGAGCATTAGTCTCACAATCCTTTTCATCATACGAAGACATTGTCTCATGTGTTATCAAGACCGAAAAGGAATTCTCTAAATCTTATGACTTTAAAGCAAAGCAAGAGAAGAAGAGACCTGCTGATCAATCTGGGAATGGAAATAAGGGGAAGAAGGGAAAGGTTGAATATCCATCTTGTGGTAAGTGCGGGAAGAAACACCCCGGTGCTTGCCTGAAGGGAATGGGAGTCTGTTACAAGTGTGGTGAAAAAGGCCACCAAGCTCATGATTGCAAGGGGAAGAAGGAAGCTACCAACGTTCAGTGCTACAATTGCAGGGAGATGGGGCATTATGCAAATGCATGTCCTAAGCGTCAGGAGAACTTACCTCAGAAAAGGACAAGGGATCAAGGCCAGGCTTATGCTATCACTACTGTAGAGGTAGAAGCTCCAAAAGACGTGGTGGCAGGTAATTTAATGGTTTCCTCAAGTTTAGCAAATGCATTATTTGATTCTGGATCATCGCATTGTTTCATATCTTCCCAGTTTGCTAAGAAAATTAGATATTTCCAATTTGATTTAATAAGGGAGTTGTCAGTTAAAACTCCTAAGGGAAGTATCGTTGCAACAAATTTTTGTGAATCAGTCCCCATTAGAGCACATAAATTTTCTTTATCTGCTTATTTCATCGTCATACCTATGATTGAGTTTGATATAATCCCCGGTATGGACTGGCTTTCGGACTATGATGCGAAGATTTATTGTAAGAAGAAAGAGGTTACGATTCTTGATGATAATGATAAGGAGCACCTTATTTTTAGAGCAGAATCGTCACCACCTAATTCTTATTTAGATCCACCCCATGTAGCTCAACTTAATTCAATTATCGGGGAGGAAGAGAATGAAATAACTGTCGATGAGGAAAGAAATGTTCAAATAGAGGATGTACCTGTTGTGAAAGAATTTGTAGATGTATTTCCGGAAGATTTACCTGGACATCCTCCAGAACGAGAAGTAGAGTTTTCCATTGATTTAATTCCTGGATCAAGGCCTATATCGAAGACCCCTTATAGAATGGCCACTGTAGAGCTAGTCGAACTAAAGAAACAACTAGAGGAATTGAGTAATAAGGGATTTATTCGCCCTAGTGTTTCTCCATGGGGAGCCCCTGTTCTTTTTGTTAAAAAGAAAGATGGATCTATGAGGTTATGTATCGACTACAGGGAGATCAATGCTATAACGATAACGAACAAGTATCCCCTACCTCGTATTGATGATTTATTTGACCAACTGCATGGAGCTCAATACTTTTCAAAGATTGACCTTCGATCTGGATACCATCAGTTGTGTGTGAAGAAGGAAGACATTCCGAAAACAGCATTTCGAACCAGGTACGGGCATTACGAGTTTACTGTAATGCCGTTTGGATTGACTAATGCACCCTCTGTATTCATGGATCTGATGAATAGAGTTTTCAAGGAGTATCTCGATGAATTTGTGGTGGTATTTATTGATGATATCTTGGTATACTCCAAAACCTACGAAGATCATGAAAATCACTTGCGCATTATCTTGAAGACTCTGAGGAGGCATGAATTATATGGAAAGTTTAGCAAGTGTGAATTCTGGCTTCAGGAGATTTCTTTTCTTGGCCATATTGTCTCTAAAGATGGAATCTCTGTTGATCCTTCTAAGACCAAAGCAATCCAAGAATGGCCAGCACCTACGAGTATAACTGAGGTACGTAGTTTTATTGGTTTGGCAGGTTATTATCTACGTTTCGTCCAGAATTTTGCCCGATTGGCTAACCCATTAACGAAGCTCACACGTAAAGGGGTTAAATTTGTTTGGACAAAAGAGTGTGAAGAATGTTTCGAAGAACTGAAGAGAAGATTAGTCAATGCTCCTATATTGACTCTACCTTCGGGGAATGATGGGTTCGTTATTTATAGTGATGCATAGAAGAAAGGACTTGGCTGTGTCCTTATGCAGAATGATAGAGTTATTGCCTATGCATCACGACAGTTGAAAATTCATGAACAAAACTATCCTACTCATGATCTTGAGTTAGCAGCTGTGATCTTTGCTATGAAGATATGGAGGCACTACCTCTATGGTGAAAAATGTGATATTTATACTGATCACAAGAGTTTGAAGTATATTTTCTCACAAAAAGAACTCAACATGAGGCAAAGGAGATGGCTTGAATTACTCAAGGATTATGATTGCACGATACACTACCACCCGGGGAAGGCAAACAAAGTAGCAGATGCTTTGAGCAGAAAAGACCATGGAGTTCTGAACATGATGAGAATTGAAAGGGATCCAATTTTCATGGATCTAGTGAAGATGGACATGGGAATAACCAGGGAAGGTGAAACATCAATGCTTTTTCAAATGGTTGCCAAACCATCTTTACTAGAAAGGATTAAGAGTTCTCAGACTGATGATGAAGAATTCCAAAAGAAGATTAAAGCTGTGAATGATGGGAGATTGAGAGACTTTGCGTATGAAGGTGGAATTTTGAAATTCGGGAAGAGACTTTGTGTTCCCAATATACCTGATCTAAAAAGGGAATTGCTGGATGATGCTCATAGTTCCAATTTCTCTATACACCCTGGGAGCACCAAAATGTATAGAGATTTGAAGGAACATTTTTGGTGGGACAACATGAAGAGGGAGATTGCTGATTTTGTGTCAAGATGTATGGTTTGTCAACAAGTGAAAGCTGGAAGGCAACAGCCTGGAGGAGTCATGCAACCTCTTCCCATACCGGAGTGGAAATGGGACAATATTACGATGGACTTTGTCATGGGGCTACCAAAGACTCCTAGAAGGAACGATGCAATATGGGTTATTGTTGATCGTCTTACCAAGTCAGCACATTTTCTTGCTATAAGAGAAGATCTACCCCTGGAACGTCTAGCAAGACTATACATTAATGAAGTTGTGAGACTTCATGGAGTACCCCTATCGATTGTTTCTGATCGTGATCCCCGTTTTACTTCAAGATTTTGGAAAAGTCTTCAGAAATCCCTGGATACTGAACTTCATTTGAGCACTGCTTACCACCCTCAGACAGACGGACAATCAGAACGGACTATTCAGACCATAGAAGACATGTTGAGATCTTGCTCACTTGATTTTCAGGGTATGTGGGATCAATATTTACCACTAGTAGAATTTTCCTATAACAATAGCTTCCATTCGAGTATTCAAATGGCACCATATGAAGCGTTATACGGAAATAGATGTCCTACACCAACCTGTTGGGATGACGTTGGTGAAAGAAAACTTGTAGGCCCAGAACTGGTGGAGGAAACGGTGGAAAAGGTGAAGGTAATCCAAAATCACATTAAAGTAGCTCAAAGTAGGCAGAAGAGCTATGCCGATAATCGAAGGAAGGATTTGGAATTTCAAGTCGGTGATCATGTTTTCCTGAAGGTATCTCCGTGGAAGGGAGTCATACGTTTTGGTAAGAAAGGTAAATTGAGTCCCAGGTACATCGGACCTTTCGAAATTCTAGAACGAATTGGGGCTGTAGCTTACCGATTGGCAATGCCGCCAAGTCTCTCCAAAGTTCACGATGTGTTCCACGTATCTCTGTTGAGGAAATACATGCCTGACCCAACGCATGTACTCACCTATGAGGAATTAGAACTGGAACCCGATCTTTCCTATTGTGAAGAGCCCGTCAGGATTCTTGATACAAGAGAACAAGTACTGAGAAACCGGACGACGCGTCTGGTAAAAGTTTTGTGGAAAAATCATAAGATGGAAGAGGCAACGTGGGAACCCGAGGAACTTATGATGAAGAACCACCCGAGTCTTTTTATGCAGTAATACCCTAGAAATTGCGAGGACGCAATTATTTGAAGGAGGGGAGAATGTAACACCCCAAGCTTCTACGGTACGTTTCCCTTCGAATAATGCGATAGCGTGTGTTGTACGCAACCTCGAGTTCTAACACACACCACAACTAATTAAACTAGCCGTTGTAAATAGTGATACCTACTTTTTGAAATCATATATATTTTATATTTCAAAATGGACTTCATTTTTGGATTCGGAATATTGAAATTATCCTAGGGTGAAATTTTGGTACTTTTCGGATAACTTTTATATTTTGATGAATAGTAAAAATTACTAAATTTTAATTAAAAACAACTTTTTTAATCAAAATAAGTAATAGTGATAAATTATGAATTTGAGTGGTTTTAAAGTATATTTAGAATATATTTTTACCATTTAATATAATGTTGGTCATTGGACATAATTTTACAATTAAACCGAACATAAACAAGTGTCAATCTTTTGATAGTTATTATCTCTTAAAAACACGCTTTTTGTTTTAACAGCGGGAATTAATTTTAAATTAATTTCTGCCACTTCTGTGTTTTGAATTTAGGAAAATGGATTCCATATTTGTAATCAGGATGTCCAAATTATGTAAATAGGTAACTTTTATTTTTAGACATTTTGAATAATTACTGCGGTAAATATTTTATTTACCATGGTTAAGGGTAAATCCTGTAAATAAGGGTTAAAAAAATAATATTATAATAATACCAAATTACCCTAAAACGTGTCCTAACCTTATTGGTGTACACATACCCGACCATGGGCATCCTTGGGTCAATTTGGGGACCCCTTGGAGCCACTTGTAAGTGATAATGACACATTATATTAATAAAGTTAAAATAAAAATAAAAATGGCATAAGATTACATCTTTTAGAAGAACAATTTTTACATAGGGTTATACATGTTGGATTTTAGATTATAAATATTCATTAGAAAGATAAAAAGATTTCCTACATAATGATATTTTATTTATAATTTTTAGACATTAAATAAGTTATTTTATTTATGACACAATGATGATGCAGTAATTACTATAATAGTGAAAAATTAAAATAATTGATATTATAAATACCCAAATAAATATAATATGAAACTTTTAATGAATTAAACTAATTTTCTAGGCTAATATGATATATTAGGATTGATTTAATGGACTTTTTTCGAAGTAATCAATCTGTTATGAGTTTCAAAAAAATCAACTATTGAATAGTGTCAAAATTGACATAAAAGAGTTCTTAAAACAAATATTATATTATTAATTGATATTAAATTCCTAAAAATCTAAGGTTCGGCCAAGAGACTTATATTATGATAGGTTAATCATTAATGGACCACTTGGGGGTCGCTTGGATGTATATAGTAAGTTTATTAACCATAATATATAAAAATACAAAGAGACATTGTAAAAGTGAAACTAATTAACTTAGAGTTAATACTTAAAGATAAGGTTAATATAAGTACCAAAACCTGTCTAAATTCTATTGGATGAGTTGTTTTCGACCTATACCCACCTCATCCTTTGAATAGTCAACTTTGGAGCCTTTAGAAACCGAATATGAATTTATTATAAATTAATATTTCTAGCTTTTCCAAAGGTGCCCCTCACCCCTCTTATAAAAGGGCACTCCTCCTTCTCTTTTCCTCACACCTCTCAAGCCACTTGGCTCGTCCAAACTCTGCCCAACTAAGCTCCCAACATCCCTCACTACAACCTAGAGGCCTTAGTTTGATCAGAAAGCCAACCTAAGGAGCCCTTTTGATCAAATCAAAAGGAAGAACCCGGAGAAGAGGTAATGATTTCACCACCCTTTTCTAAGTTCATTTCTTCTTCCACTTCTTCTTCCTTTGTTCTTACCATTCTAAAATAATAACTCCAGTATCTCACATATACTGTGATGTTATTATAAGTATGGTACAACCATATTCAGTATTCTATCCACCCTTTGAATAACATGTCACCATACGTGCGTACGTACGGCTTACCGTCTCCACGTCGTGGTGTAATTGTTATTCAATATAATATTATTTGGATGGGTATAATAATGATGTGTAACTCATGTAAATAATAAATATAACATGTTAATGATTCTGTATATATGATATACCATTCATTTATATATTATTTTAATATCAAAAGAATGATATTGTCGCTCGTGCGTACGTACGGACTACCGTCTCCACGAACGCGATGAGATTCATTCTCCATCGTATCCATTCAAGTATAATTATCATTTTATGATTTAAAAATGATGTTTAAGGACTTGATATCATTCTGGATATGAATAAGATACAACAAACATGGCTTATGTTACAAAACATATAAAAGAAAATGAGTAAGTTAACACCCGAAACGATGATAATTCTAAGATATTATTAATAAATCAATGTTAAAAGATCATATATGATATCATATTAATATATATGATTCTTGTATAATTTAATAACAATTATTTCACCATTATACAGGAGGTTAACCTACCCCAACCAAGGAAAAGTACAAGGTAAGGGTTATTTCACAATCTCTTCATTATCCGAGGTTGTATATACGTAATAATCTACTGGGATCTCTTTATCATCCACATCCATGTTTCTTAAAAATGTATTTCAAAACATTTTTAATATTTACAAGAATA
Source organism: Viscum album (assembly GCA_963277665.1). NCBI lineage: Eukaryota > Viridiplantae > Streptophyta > Magnoliopsida > Santalales > Viscaceae > Viscum > Viscum album. Next base: position 279,247,485 of record OY728164.1, on the reverse strand, counting down.
TGGGTTAAAGTCATTTATACCCTTTTTGACTTTTATAAGAGGTTTATAAAGGAATCTTTCCGTCGTTTTCAAAACAAGGTCCTTTTTAACCTTTTCGACAAAATTGAGGTAAGAATGTTTTTTTTAACTTATACGGCGGGTGCGGTTATTTTACGCCGTTATAAAATCTTCAAAGCTTTCCTTACAAGCTTATAAGAATATTTTCAAAGAAAATGTTTTATTTTATATGGATCTTAAATGATTTCAAAATAAAAGGAGATATTTCTTTAAAAAGAATTTTGATTTCATCTATGTCAACATCCTTTGATGGATTTTAAGATTATTTGAAGTTAATTTATTATGATACAAAACTTCTATATTGTATTGAAGGTTTTGTGATATGTTTGACTGTGGATGTGCTATTTTTATACCATTCATAGTTTATTGTGAAAGTATTGACATTTCGTATGCTAGTTTTAATACGAATGTTTATGTTATGTTTAAACCTTTTCATATGGGAATGCATTGGACTTAATAAGTGACGGGTGGAGCCCGCTATAGCTCCTCGATGCATCGGTAGGTCTCATGAGACAAACTAGTGTCTTGGAACAAGGCCTTGACAAAATCTTATTTGTAGTCTTGGCACGACGCCTTGGCTATGTGGTTATGATAGTCTGGCATTATGCATTCCAACATTATGAAAGTGGTTATTTATTTTTGCATGCGATTATTCGATTAGTGGAATATCCATGTGAATAAGTAAATGGCATTATTTCATTTTATTTATGCCATACCATGTTGAAATTTCATGTTTAAAAGGCTTTTGTTTTAGTTATACATTGCCTTAAATGTTTATTCTTATTGATGAAAGTTTCCGCTATATTGTTATCCTTACTGGGCATTTGAGCTCACCCCTTTTCTATGTTTTATTTTTCCCAGGAAGTGAAGATGTAAGTTATGAATGACCTGCAGGGATATTATGAGGGGATTGTAGTGTGGACTGTGGAAACATTATGTTGTTGTAGTAGTTTTTGATTTTATGATGTAATGTAAAACTTATGAATATATCTAGTGTTTCCAAGGATACTAAACCAATCGGTCTTTCGAGATTTGATCTTTCTTGTGATCATGCCAATGTTACGAAGTAATGCACCGACTCTGGGTAGCTGGGGTCGGGGCGTTACAAGAATCCTTTTATAAGATAATTCCATGTGGTTCCTCTGATAGTGCACCCATTTTTATTAAAAGTCAATATCAGTCTTGAGTCACCTAACTATATCACAAAAAAGATATTGTGACACAAACCAACTATATAGAGAACTTCTATTTTCTTCATCTCACCAATAGCCCATTCAGTACTTCCTCCACCTTAGATCTTTAAAGCACCATCATTAACGAACCTTATTATTGCATCAAACATTTTCTTAACATTAGTTAATTTGATTTAATTTACTATCATATGGTATGAGCATCTACAATTGAGAATTTAGGTGATGCATATCTTTGTATCTTTGAGGGATACTCTTTCAAGGTTGGATTTTTCAATTTTATTCTTTACCTTCCTTGAAATATTGGATTGAGTGAAGGATAATTATGTCCTTTCAAATAACATTTTCATAAGCATATGTTCATTATTCTCATACTCTTATTACACATAAGAAAACCTATTTGTAAGATCAAGACAGTCTAGTTGACACGTATTGGCTTGTCATACAGTTCTATATGTATTGTTTGTTTCTCTCCTCGACCTGCAATAAATAGTTTTATCTGTAAAGATAGAATAATGAAAACAATATCCATATGGATTATTTATTCTATCATAATTAGGATATGAATTAGTTCTTCTTTTTTGACTATTTAGATTTTCCCCACTAATATATTTCCTTGCCTCTTCACAAATGAAATGGTTTGGCCCAGAAAGCCACAAAATTAACATTACATAAGAGGAAATGTTTTTACAAATTTTCCTTCCCTTGTCTCCTTCCATAGGAAAATATTTAGATTCCCTATAATTTTGGGGAACATGTAGATATTATTATATTCTCCTTTCTATTTTATTTGAGGATCACTTTTTTTGGACTTTAGTTGACTTTGCAGTATGATAAATTTTTGATTTACCTTGGACTAGATTTATCTTACTTCCCTCTTTTGATATTTCAGCATCATAAAAAATTACACTATTTCATATGCATGTGGATCTTTGATCATTCACAACAATTTCTACTCCATCAATACCTCATTCATCTCTCTCTAGTAGATTAGCATATGAGAATCTTCAAAACTAAATTTTCTTCTTTGTTTCTTTTGAATTAGATTCACTCTTAATTTTACTCCAAGGAGTAATAACTTCTTCTTCAAGACCCTTAATAGTCTTGGACATATCCTTTAGTATAGATGTAATATAAATGAATACCATTTTATATTATTCAACTCTGAGATTCAGTTCCACCATATATTTTATGCTTTCAACAATTTTTTTAATGTTCTATCACTACTTCTTCTCGTCGTTCAATTTCTGCTACAAGTAAATCATCATATTCTGATGATTCATACCAAACAAATATTCACTATTTACATCTATTAATTTGATTCTAATACTTAATAATAGAATCCTTAAGTTTAAAGTTGTGATCAATATTATCAATCAACGAATCATCTACAGCTTTATCTTTTGGTGGTTCTGACATCACAACAGTATCAATTATAGACCCTTTTGTTCCATATCTAAACTCAAGTTATTCTTCCTTAAACAAAACATTATTATCATCATCATATTTACATAAAAACGTTTTAATTTTAATTTTGATTCCATATTTGAAGTCTCCCTTTTTATAAAACCTTTTCTAAGTATTCTGTAAGTTTTGAGCCTCAATTTCTTCATTATAAAACTTACTTGGAAACCCATAGGAAATGTGGCCAACACTGCCAAGATTAAATCATTATAAGGAAAGATTTCAATTAAATATCTATTTTCACTCCTGAATTTTTCCGAAAAATAGAGAGAATTTTGTTTTCATAATTAACATCTTTAACACGATATATTTAAATCACAGGTTTTTTATGGATTTGAATGTTATCTCCTTATCAACACAACTTTTTTCATCCTTTGGTTTGATGCACATTTCATATTCTTCTAAACTCCATATTGGATCTTATAATGAGTGTTTGGAAATATATATTTCTTCAAGGGATGAAAAATTTGTATTTTAAAGATGTGGGAGCCTTCTAAATATTTTATTTATAATTTCAACTTCTTTTAATTATTCTCTAAGCCCTTTAATTTCTCCAAATCTTCATTAATTTGATTGAAAAAGGTATCTGTATTTTCAACTGGATGCATCTTCGAATCATTGAACCTGTTGTAAAAAAAATGATGTTGGTCCTCCTTTACATTGTTGTCTTATTAATATATATTTTCCAACTGTTTATAAATAAACTTGGCTAAAGTGCATCTCATCACTTAAGATAGATTTGATCAGAAGTTTCTATAATGAGGATATTTTGAGCTTTAGCATCGACATCAATCATTTTCCTCTTTATATCAATCATAGAAAACCTTTTTGGATTAATGACCTATATTATTTATATAGTGGAAACATACTTCCTTTCCATGATATCTTAGATAATATCTCATCATGTACTTTCATATCTATAAGTTAATTCCATAAAAAAGGGGAACACCACTAACATTAACAGTATTTTCCATGATAACAAAGAAGTTCATATTTAAAACCAATAACATGGAGCCTCTAATACCACTTGAGGGACCACAGAACACCCTTATATAGAGGGGGGTGAGTTATGGTGTCATCTTTTTGTTCTTATAGAGATGGATCTTGTTACCACATTGGTATTAGTTTGTTAAACCTATTTGATGACAGGGTGCAATAAAAATAAAATCACATGCAAAGAGATAGCAATTTTTTTTACATGGTTCACAACTAAGTTATAGTCTATGGATCATATACCGATAATGTTTTGGTCATACCTAAATCCACTAATCATCACTGTTTGTGGAGTATAAAAGTTTAAACATAGTCACTTAATTACAAGCACACTACCATTAAAATATTTTACGGATATATCACTACGTCCCTCAGAACAGTTCCTTCTACTCCCCCTAGATCCCTATGTTGGGAGGGATCGAAAAATATTTATGGACATGTAGGTCCCTTCATTTACATGACTGCATGCATCCTCAATTATGGATAAATTCTCTTTCGAAGTCATATATTCACCCATATATAAAATTCACCTTTCCACCCACTGTTATGTTTGTGTAATCTTCCTATGGGTATTTCCCTACTTCCTATGCGAACTGTGCTACACTACATGGTGTGAATTATTTGTGAACCACCTTTTCTTATATAGATGGAACATACTTCACAAATGGACTATTCTTCCATAGAAAATATCTTCTTTCACAAACCATCCCTACTTTTCAGATGAGTTTTACATTAGTCGATGAACTTTTATTCATTGAATATTTTCCATTGTGGGATATAGTGCCCCACAAAACCCCTTCTGTGAAATATCTTTTTGGATCACTTCTCATTTCATAGAATACAACTCATGTATCTGTTCTTCTTCATTGTGTGTTCTTCCCAAGAACCACTTTAGGATTCACCAACATCCTCCTATATTGTAATTAAATTAAGGCTTTTTTAATGATGGGATTAGTGATGCATATGTAGTAAAATATATCTTGAAATCCTACTACTCCAAATCACCCAAACCTTTAATTCAGTACAACCTTCACCGTGTCCCATGCCCCTCTTGATAATTGTTTTCCCTCCAAGGTCCATGTCTCATATTTCCTTCCTCACGATTACAAATGCCTTCAAAAAATGAAACATCATCTCTCAGCCACAAATAATGAGATATCCTTTGTACTTCCATACTCTTGTGAACTATGATCATTCCGCAATATGTTTACCCTACATGGTCTATGAACCATGCTTCTTGGTCCACATAGCACCACTATGTGGGAAAATTCCCATGTCTATTTTAATCACCATTCCACATACCTGTTATGTAGTTTTGGAATTGTGATTCATAGTCCATATATTGTTCAATCCTTTTATTAAATATTTCTTTTTCTAAAAACATACTCCTGGTTTTGAGTCCCAAAAAATTGGAAAACACTGGGAAATAGTGCCACCTTTAAAATTGATGTAAACGTGTACTATAAGGTCTCTCATCATCCAATATTCTTGATCAACCCAAAATGGATTGACAACAAACAAAAAACAAACTACATAACCATTAAATAATACCATTTGGTACAATAGTGGGTACCAGTTATTTACCTTATGCTGCTTCAGCCTCCAGTGATCCATACATAATCTTAGGGTCCCATCCAAATTCTTGTAGAAAAAACCAGTAAACCCTAAGGAAAAGTATTGTGTTGTATAGAATATTTGAATTCCAGGTCCTCCAACTACCTATTTAGGTCTTAATTCATAATATAATACATCTTATATAGATAAATATACCATAGTTCCACTCATAGAACAATCTTGATGAAGAATTATACATCTCTATTAGGTGGTATCCAATAAAATTCATCGTAAAAAATTGTGGATTTAGTCCACCACTCGAGGTGAAATAGAAAATCATACTCCACAATTGTCATGGAAGAGACTAGAAATCATGTTTGGCACTCTACCCATCCGATGATGCTGAGGTCTATCTCATGTTTCATGGAAGTTCCATTATCCCTTGTGAACAATGCTGTTTCCCTTAGAGGATGCGAAAGACAACCTCTAATGATAAAAATCAATATGACTTCAATAAGATTCTAAATATTCCACCAAAATAATTTTTTTATAACCTATAATAATGAAGATGAAAATTTTTCATAATAATTGATAATAATTGATCTTATGTAGACACTCATTATATTAGTAAGAACCTTCTAGCCATATTTCTATGGATTTTCAAGAGATATCACCACACTATAGAAATCTATATTCACTCCAAGACTCTATATTGAAACTAAAAATAATAATAATTATAAAGAACTGCTGTAAAATATTATAGATAGTTTAGTCAAGGCTACAATGATCATACCTCATATTGTAGATGTCCTAAGCCTTTACTCTTTTGGAATAGATTTCATGACAAGTAATTGGATTATTACATGTCACTAAGTCACTACCTAGGTAACCTAATCCAACCCTCTATGATCGTTCTAAATAATATGATTCTACATTCCTCAACCATTACTTCTAACTCAACCTAATCAGTTAGTGGTGCTCTAACATTCTTCTTAGCATGCATCTATTGATCCCACTTTTGAACATGGGGTTGGTGAAGATTAACTCTTGTTGGGAATCAATGGAAAGGCCCTATAAAATCATTGAATATGTCCCATTATATAGCAATATTTTTACTGCAATGAGTCATTATCACACTAAGGATTCATCTAACCTTACCTTCTACAAATATAACATACCTCATAACTACCAATGCATATACTATGTCTATCATTTCCCTGATGTGATTCCTCATGGAAATGCATCCAAATAGATGATGATACACTTATCTACAAAGATATTTAAGCACAATTACCAACACAATATCCTAACATTGGATTAAACTTGGATATGAGGGTTTGGTTAATAATTTTAGAGATGGTAGCCTACTGAAAAATATTCAATTGATATTATATATTATATTTGACCCCATACTAAAAAAATTCATCCTCTGGATAGATCTTTACTAGTAATAGTTCCCACTAATCATTTGATATTTGTGAAGTGATATGAGTAATCCATCAAATATATAGCACCTTTCTGTAGATGTATGAAATCTCTAGGTTGACAGGTTCAAATCATCTATGTGAAGAAGAAATCATTGAAACTGATTAAGAAATTTCTCTTGACCATACCCTGTTGTAGGTCATTGTGGGTCACCACATCTCAACATCTCTTATCATATACATGTAGCATGTAGGTATATTGGTTTACCCTCATTTCTAAAGGGGTCTCTATGTGCTAAAAGATCATATGAATAGTCTCAAAACATGTATCTACCATCTGAAACCCCCAACAAATAGGAGGGTTTTACAATTGAAACACACATTTCAACTCAAATATTATTGGTGTAGCCTATAATAAATCTTCTAGTACAATAACAATAATTATAAACCCTCTAAAAGATATTAATTTTCACCAATTCCAAATAATAATAGGTGTTTATATAATAGTTTTTTCATATGGAACTATTAGTGGTACTTCCAGCTAGTCAGGTCCCACCACCAAATGAGTATGGTCATCACTAACTTCAGGGAATTCAACTCAGGGTCATCATGAAGGCATATATCTAAAATTCAAATAAGAATTTCCATGGAAATTAAACTATAAAAATGAATAATTGAAATGAAATAAGAATTCGATTAAAGCCTAAAAACTATATATACATTTTCCAACTACCAAGATTTAGAGTAATGTTATAAGGAACGTTACACAGTTGTAATCATAATGTTTCAATAATATGTGGTGTCAATTATAAGTTATAGAGAAAATTATATCTTTAGGTTGCAATTGGAAGCTCTATTTAATGACATCAATTTCATGAAAAGGGTGAAACATTGGAAGTTTATAATTATACAATAGTTCGATTAGATGTATAAACATTGCAATGTAATAGATACATAAACTATATAAGTGACATTTAGAATTCCATGTATGTAAAACCATCCATTTACATCCATCATTACATTTTAATAAGTCCATATACAATGGTTAAATTATATGGATCACCATTCTAAATTAAAAGAGGAACAAACTTTACAAATTACTATTATCATCGATTTAATCATATCCATGTTACATTTCATCCCATGTACCTATTTTTCATTGTATTAAACATGTTCTAATTGGTTAGTTAAGTTGAAACCATATATTTAGGTGGGTAACGTCAATTTAGGTTGATAAAGACACATTATAAAACCTTTTATTTAGACCTTTTCCAACAAGAAACATTAAAAAATTACCATGTATAATAATAATGGCACATATGTCAAGAAAAATAATATAAAATAAACAAAGCATGTAATATGATTGAACTATATATATATATTTGGTTATTATGATGCATGAGGTAATACTTCCTTTCTAGACTAAAATATCAGTAAAAAACCATTACATAACATCATAAAACATGTGTGTCACCTAATAGTGGAAATATAATTACTATAATAGGTAAAATATGGAATAATTATTCCCATTCCATGTAACATAGATTTTTCCTAGAATGTGAATTAGATACTCCAAATAATGACTTATTACTATGTTTTGACCCTTCTTAATCTCTAGTCAAAAAACAAAAAACATTAAGGTAAAAGAGTAGAAACCTCTAATACCACTATTTGATACCCCTTGAACAATTCACTCATACATATCCAAACATGAGGGGTAAATTTCCCCACTTGTGACTCCCCATAGAAAAAAGCTACCAACATGAAATGAGGGACTATGGCGATAAGGTAGAGAGACTATACTATATATACCAAGTACTATACATTAGTAAATTGTAGTAATGTAACATAAAAATATAATAGTGGGAGTAATCCTACTATACAATAATAATAAAATAATGTACTAAATAGTACAATGTAAAAAATATTTCATTCTTAGGAAAAAAGTTCGGAGCAATAAAGGTTTGGCGATAAGTGTACAAAACTACATTTTGTAATAAATATTAAAAATTACTAACATAGAAAAACTCCTTGAGAATACTAAGAACTTGATTAATCCTCTCTAACCATAATCTTATCTAGAAAAGAATCAATTATCCAAATTCAAGAAATTCTCTTTATCCTTTCTTGCATCCAAGAAGAGTGCCCGAGTACCAACAACGACCCGAACATGGTGTGAGTAAAACATATTATCCCACCAACAATTGTGTTTAATAGAAATCTAATCTATGAGTATAAATTATAACATCATTCAGTTATTATAGAAAATAAAATGGTAAATAAAATTAAAAACATGTTAAACATGGGATCCCCTAGGGATTCCTGACAGACCATACCAACTTTGGTAGAAGTCGAATGCCATTAAACATGTATCCTATAAATATAAAAGTGAATCAGGGAATATATCCCCAAATTCAATGTGATTATAACTTCAAGGGATCTAATGAATTGGTCAATTAATTCCTATACAACACTCCCATTTTTAATCTAATAAAGAACCATATTATTCATGACCTCTAGAATTCAAGAAATCTCATCAAGATCAAGGCATGAGGTTTGGCCTTTTGATATGATTATAATCAAAGGGATGAACCCTTGTAATTGAAATCCTAATATTTTTTAGCTAAACCATAGAAAAATATCGTTAAGTGTCTCATAGGCCTCAATTGTAATCCAAGGTACAGACTCGAGGTAATCCTTATCCAAATACATTAGGCTGAACCATGGGTGATCATTCATATAGTTCTTTCTTTTCCATAGAATCCATACGATTCATAGGATGTTAAGCTAGGGAATTAATAAAGTAATAAAATGACTAAATACAAGTGGGTTTTCCACTTCTCAATTTACATAAATGAATCTGGAGGAATCCTATGAGTTTGTTCAAGGCATTACCACTCATAAATCCAATCCATACTCAAGGTGTACCACACCATTAATGGTGTAATAATTTACCATAACAACTATCTAATGAATAATTTATAAAGAGGTAACAAGGTATAATTAACAATTTCAAATCATTTAATAAGTAATTACATATAATCAATTATTTTTTTGACCATCCAACACAACCTAGTGTTTTTTGTTTTATATTAAGAAATGTTGTCAAGGGAATTAGTCAGACACAGCCAACAGGGTGGTTTAGGTGGAGGTTCTTAACCTTCAATGATTTATAAGGATCTCAATACCCCTAACAGTCATGATATAACAGTCAAATTAGATGAATATAGTTTTTTGGTACAATGCCGAAATTTCTTGGCTTGCAGCACAATGAAAACATTTATAAACAATGGGACCTTGCCTTGAACCAAGCCTTTTTGTCGTCCGAACCAATGACTGACCTAGTTTGTTGTAAGGTACGAAGTTCATTCCCGATCCCCATAGTCTGGCACAAGTTCTCATGTATCAATAATAATTCATGGGAATGTTTTTTAATCAAAACTATAGTAATAAAAAATCAACAATATAAAATAAAAAAAATATGGAAAGGAAACTAAATGAGCCCTTATAAATTTTTTGATTTATGATTACAAGTTCAATACAAAATTAAAGAAGAGGGATACTACAAAATAGGAACAAAATGTCATCCCTAAGACCTCCACAATTCAAAGGAATAAATCCACAATCCTTTATCAAAACAACACCCAAGAAGATCACTAACATCCCGAACAACCAACACCAAAAGTTTTACTCTCACCTATGTCAAACATAACAAAGTCTATTCTCACCAAATACTGTAATCATGGAGTGAGATATTTCCCAATAGGATTCCACCCAAAATAGATTCCATGTTCTAAATTTTAGATGAAAAAAAAAATTTCAAGCTTAAATAAATAAAAGATGTTCCAAAAAAAATTAAATAAAATAACTCTAATAGAAAGGATTTTAAAGAAATGAAATTTATAAATAAACACTTTCTCCTTTGAATTAACCCAAACATCAAATCACATGTCGACAGTGTGTGCATCATAGAAAAAGTGAACCAAATATGAGAGATTCCATGTGGGTGTTATCTAGAAAACAGGACCCTAGAACATTGTGTCTCGGTGTATGGTGGTACATGAATCACAACTATGCATGTTATAATGAACAAGACACAAGAGAGGAGAAGTATCTAATATTCTTGTGGTCTCTAATAATCATCAATAAGTTTAGTTAGTGTTATCATCATCTATCTAGCTAATTGAAACTGAGATGTATGCACTTCCGAATCACTATCACACTAGTTCTAGTTCTCCTTCTTAACAACCTAGGCTTCCTGTTGAGTGCTCAATCATATTTTATTTCCATAAATTCAACTGCATTAAAAATCACAACCCAACAAGACACTAGACTCAAAAAACCACCACTTACACACAAAAATCCTCTTTCATAATTTAATTCACAGAAAAAACATCCAAAACCATGGTCCACAAATCATGAACATTTCAATAAACCACCTATATAATTTATAACACTCTAAAAAATTAGGTAGCAATAGTCTACACATAAATCACAAACAAATACCCATGAGAAAACAATTTTAACACTATAAGAATGTAAAAAATATTTCAAGAAAACTTATTTATTACACAGAATAATCCCAGAACATGTAAAAATACACAATATTGAATTTTAATTTATCAATGTATCTTTAGGAATTAAATCAAATATTGTTGGTGGAAAACACCCCAAAATCTGGTGCATAACTCGACCCACACCTCTACCACACCATGAGGGAGAATGATTGAGCCCTAAATCTAGATATCGACCCATGAACATCAATTAAGACCCCTAAAAACACAACCATAAATATGTAGAAGAGGAAACTCCTGAGAAGAAGATAGAAAACCTAAGATTAGAGGTCTAATTGAGGGAGAGAGAGAGGCATTTACATGATGATTTTTGGAAGGTATGCACCAAATATGGAACCACAAATGATGATCCAATGGTGGTGGAAGGAAGGAGTGGCATTCCTAGGAGAGGAAGAACTAATGGAGGGGAAAAATAATGGATATGGGTGGTTTAACCTGAGAGGAGAGATGAATTTTAATGTGTTGGGAGATCCACACAGTTAGTTCATGGGTTTGGGAAACTATGTGGAAACTATGTAGACAATTATTTTTGAATATATAACCATGCACGATTACTTGAGATATGGAACATGACCATGTGGAAGCTATGTTGTAGGTTCTTTCCCCTACAACACAGTTTCATGCATGGACCCATGGTTAATACTAACCATGTTCCAATCTTTTGAAGGGATTTTCCCATCCAAAAATTATATTTTCTTCCAAAATTACAAAAGGAACCCCCATGAAAAGTATTTACCAAAACAAAATAGAAATATACCTAAAAAATAGATCACAGATTTGGAAATTATTATCACTATGAAAACTTCCAGCCATTGGAAGGTCAATCCAAAACAAGATCAGAAAACAAAAAAGGGTACTCTTGCTCAACACAAGCCTTTATCTGCCAAGTCTCATGTGTATCACTCCCATGTTTCTAAAGGACATGGGCAAACATACTAGAATTCCCATAAATCACCTTATCTTGGGGGGTCTACTATTTGTATTGTCCGTTCAATCACTAACAAGTTAGGCTTCAAATCCAACACTCCCCCTTTAAACACTTGATATGGGTTTTGATTATATATTTTCAATTAGTATATATGAAAAACATTGTGAATCGATGTCAAATGAGAAGGAAAATCCAACCAGTATGCTACCCTACTAATCTACTCAGTGATTTCAAGGGTTCTGACATACCTCAGCGTCAACTTACCATACTTCCCCAAGTGACGATGACCCAAATGAGGATCCACTTTCATGAGCTCCTAATCAACCACAAAAAAATCAAGATCCTGACACCTCAGATTAGTATAAGATTTATGGATTCTTTGAGCAATCAAAAACCACTGCCTGATCACTTTTACTTTCTTAGATGAATCTTGCACTAGTCTCGGTCCCAAAAGTGTGGTCTCACATACCTCAGTCCAACATAGAGGAGGATGCCATGGAAAACCATAAATCACTTCAAATAGATCCATTTTAATATATTATTGGTAACTATTGATATACTAAAATTCACCAATCCCATATGGCTATCCCACGAACCCCTGAGGTCCAAAATACATGCATGGAACATGTCTTCTAGAATATGATTTTCCCACTCTACCTGACCATCCATTTTGGGATGGTAAGTCATTATCATTTTATTCTATGACTCCAAGGCACTTTGAAGGCCTTCTAAAAACTAAGATATAAAGTGGGGGTCTCTATAATAAACAAAAGTTGATGGCACACCATGATATCTGACCACCTCCTGAACAAACAACCGACCAAGCTCATCCACTTTGGATGATTACCAAATCCGAAAAAGTGGGTTGATTTGGTAAAATATTCAATCAATACCGAAATAGAGATCTTTATTATAGGTATACATGTTATTCCAATAATGAAATCCATGGAGACCTCATCCCACTTCCATATAGGAATGGAAAATGGTTGGAGAAAACCATAGGCCCTTTGATGATCTGCATCAACCTATTGATAAGTATATAATCTTGAAACAAATTATGCTATGTCTAATCTCATACATTGCCACCAGAACTGCCAATGTACATTATAAAACATCTTTGTAGTACCCAGATCAATGACATATTGATATTGGTGGATATCATGTATCACCACCTTTCTTAAGAGATAACAACACCAAAAAAGGCCCTTAAATCATAGAATTCCCTAGAGAGAAAATTACTATCACAGGATGTCTCCCCAACAGGATGATAATACATATATCACTGGCACAACTCATCACCAGGCTTCTCCTAGTGTACCAGCACTAGAACAGAGTGATCCAACTGTACACTTTCCTGAAAAACATCTCTACTCATCTCTATAGTATCTAAGTGCATCTGGGAAAATATCCCCATCAAGTCCCACTCATCACTATACTTTTCCAATGCCTGAAGTGACACTTTTTTTCTCAGGGAATCATCCACCACATTTTCCATTACTAGGGTATAGACAATATCATTTAATGACCCTTGAAAATATTTGATCCAGCAACGCTGCCTTAGATTGAAATCCTTATGAGAGAATATGTAGGCCAAACTCTTATGATATGAGTAAACCAAAAACATCTACCCAAAGAGGTAGTGGTTCCATATCTTCAAAGCATGAAAAAAAATTGCTTACTGAAAGTCACTGGTCTGGTAATTCATTTCATGTGGTTGGAGTTAGTGAGATCCATACACCGTCATTTAATGACCTTTCATAAGAACACACCCGAAACTCGTATCTGAAGCATCGAAATACACCACATAGAATTTAAAAATTCTAAAAATATCAACACAAGTGTGTTGGTAAGCCTTCGCTTTAGCTCTTCAAAATATTCCTAAAATTATAGGATCTATTAAAACTTCACACCATTCTGGGTGATCACGGTCCTAGATGAAGCTAGCCATGATAAATCTTGAACGAACCACCTGTAATACCCTACCTGGTTGAGAGAACTCCTAATATAAAACATTCTATTCATCTATCCCCAAGACATAACCACACTAATATTCTCAGTGTCAACTAATACCCATTTCTATGAGATGACATGGCCTAGAAACATCAATTCCATGATCCAGAATGTGAATTTTGAGAGGTTTTCATAAAGGCGGTTATCTCTTAAGGTGCCTAGAAAAATCTTCAAATGATGATAATGATCCTCTTTAGATCGATTGTATACTTGGATGTCTTCCAAAAATACAACAATAAAGGAGTCAAGACACTGGTGTATAACCCTATTCATGAGGTTTATAAAGACTGATGGGGCATTTTTCAATCTGAAAGGTATAAACAAATATTTGAAGTGTCTATACATGCTTCAGAAATCCATTATTGGGATGTCCACATTTATCACCTCCTTTGTCGGTAAACTGAATGAAAGTCAATTTTGGTGAACTGAATTTCCATTTTCAACTGGATGAACAAATATTCAATCTAGGGAAAAGGGTATTTGTTTTTTATTGGTTCCTTATTAAGCATCTGGTAATTGACGCACAACCAAAGGGATATGCCTACCTTTTTCACAAAAAAATGGAGTGGCCCAAGGAGAGATGATCATGTTAATGAACCCTTTGGATTCCGAATCTTCTAACTATAACTTTAATTCCATCAATTCTGTGGGGACCATGTGATATGGGGGAAGAGATACCAGATGTGATCTTGTCGCCAAATCAATTGTGCACACTATATCCCGCTTTATGGGAAAGAATGAAAAGTAATCCATAAATACCTCTTGGAATTCATCCACCACATGTGGTAATCCACCCTCCTGAATACCATAATCATCCAATAGCACGAGCGATAATAACTACAAAACAATCTTTCCCAAACCTAGGAGCGGAGGTCCAGCTCAACCCGTCTAAGGATCCCATTCTCTGAGGAAAACATGTGCACTTCCATCAGGTTCCATAAAACTAACTTGTTTCTGATAGACATCAATGAGTGTATATAAACTCACCATCTAGTCTATTCTAAGGATCACTTCAAACAATTCCATATCCTTGACAAATAAATATCATTCTGTCTCAACCCCTGACACAGAAATGACACATTACTGGCACCTAAGGCCCTACTCCTTCTTCTTTACAAATTGTGTCACCAACTCCATCAAAACGGAAAACAAATCAGTACTAAAATTCAATAGTTCTACAAGAAATGCAGATATAAAAGACACAGATGCACCAATATCAAAGAAAATTTCAACTATAGAAGATGCAATCTGAACTGTACCTCGAATAGTCGAGGGTCGTACATCCTATCCAACTGGTTCATGCTACATAGCATGAAGCTGCCTAATATATACATTTTTCTACCCAAAACCACTACCCTAAGGATTATTCCTAAACTGAATCTGACCAAAATAAGATCTGTTTATGTTACCTCGACCTCCAAATTGAGATCCCACAATCTTGGATGAATCTAACTGAGCTGTCATTTCCCTGGTAGCCATAGATCTCGCACTTCCTTGATAAGAACATGTAGCTATGCAGAATTGTTGTTAGTTCCCCAACACACCACATTGATGATAGGTTATGAAAGGATATGTTCAAATAGAATGAGTGTGTCCCACTTTCCTGCATTGGTGGCACACGACGGACCTAACATCAGAAGCCATAGATCAGGCTTCCCATAAGGATTCCCTAAGCTACCACCTCCCTTATTCCCTTTCTCCTTAGGTTTCCTCTACTTTTCCAAATAACTACAATTACCAACTGCTAACATACCCCAAAGACACCAAACCTACCCTTACAATCAATTTCCACAATACAAACTTGGTCAACCACTTCTACATATGTTTGGACCACTAAGTCAAATACCATGTGAGGGGATAAATCAGGGTATATAAGATCAAAAAAACATCCACAATTTGATCATGTTTAACTGTTAAACAAAAATCCCTTATATTTATTTCCCTCCGCAAATTAAAAATAGAAATTAAGGAATACATGAGACATACTAGTTTTTTTCCATTCTCCCTCTCTAGGATAAGTCCAAGCAGAATACAACGATAGTATAACAATGTACCAGATAAAATACAAGCACACTATTATTTACAAAGTTCAAAGTGGACTCACTATCCCTACTAGTTTACAACCAATCATAATTTGAAATCTCACTACTCTCTCAACTGAATTTTGCTCACTTATTCTTTAGATAATCCATTTACAGTTTATAGACCCATAGGTTTCGTCATTGTGACTAAAGAATGCATCCTACACTATACATAGATTCTCTATTGATGTCCCACCTCCATCCACTGT
Organism: Viscum album; assembly: GCA_963277665.1. Taxonomy (NCBI): domain Eukaryota; kingdom Viridiplantae; phylum Streptophyta; class Magnoliopsida; order Santalales; family Viscaceae; genus Viscum; species Viscum album. The sequence continues at coordinate 279,231,001 of OY728164.1, read as the reverse complement.
ACCAATTTTCTAAAGAACACAAAGAAATCCATTATAAAACAATTTTTCAAAAAACATTTCCTTCGCGAAGCTACAAATTTCACAATGCCCAAACAATACTTCGCAAAGCTCATTTTTTTTGCTATGCTCATTGCTTTTTCAAATCTCAAATAGACTTCATGAATCCCACCTCTTTCCAAAAGGTCAATTGGCCTTTACGATTATTCTACCTTTTCTTAATGATCACTTAGACATTGTGAATTCCCTTACATTCTCAAATCTCATAGTATTCGGTCGTCCTTTATAGCCTTTGTAAAATTCTTTTCATACTGCCTTCACAAACCACCTATATGAACCCCCTTTACAAACGACCTTCACTATTCGAGAGCCTTAATATATTTTTTAAGTCTCTCCCTCTCCTAAAAGGTGTAGAGGCATATTTATAGTCATTTTCTATCAACTCTAGAACCTTCCAATCCACATTAGCCACATTTCATAGGTCTCCCATTTTTTGTTACGATGCTCATTTATCAAAAAGATCCACAAATATTTTCCTGGTTCACAATGAAGGTTGTAATCACATTTAAATCCATTAAATCTTTTTTCCACCACAATGATCCTTTATCAATTTTTTCTTAATCATAGAGCCTTTTTTCAAACCATCGTGCTACCATGATTCTCCACTCGCATTGCTCCATAACTTCATTATTCATGAATTTTTTCGTAATCATAGAGATCACCACAATAAATATTTTATCCTTTGAGAAATCAACTTAAATAATCCCATCGTTGTAAAAATAATTATTTTTCCATATTTTTTTGAGATATTCAAGGAAATATATATTTCCAAATGCATTCTAAACTCTAAATTTTAGACCCCAAAAAATTGGAAAACACTGGGAAACAACGCCGCCATGTATATATTCTTTATGTACCAACTACGGATCTTCCATTCCCTTTTCATTGTTCAATGTCAACATGGATTGTCAGTAATATATCTAAAACTCAACAATTCACCATGATAAATCAAATTTTCAACAAATACATCCAACCAAAAAATGATTCAATCTTACCTTGAGGGATTTTTTCCAATAATCTCCCCCTTTGATTTTTTTGAAAAATCATCCAAAATTTGATACCTCATTGATACTTCTTCTATATTCTACCACCATTAACCTCTTTCAATTCTGATAGTGATCAAAGATTTACTCTATACATACTCTAAGCCCATGTGAGAAATTATTAGTGCGATAAATAATAGTATATTGAAAATTTCATCAATTAATCACTTCATTCACGATAAAAATTCTTAAAACCAACAAAATAATTTCATTAAAAACCTCATTTGTTGTGATATATCTTCTTTATTGATCACATCCAACATCATCAAATTTTATACACTCCACCGATCTCATTGGTCACCCTATCTTTCTACTCCACTTGTTCGCTTCTCCTCGTGTCTTTAATAAGACATTTTATCCCTTCTCTAGGTAAAGTTTATCCCCCATTCTCAACAAACCCGATGGTTACTATATTGTTTTCTGCAATAAAGTAAGGAACAAATATTAGTATATTAGGGAAAACACACCATACCTTGGGGATATGGGTTGGTTCCCACATCCAAAAATTTTCATGTGTAGGGAGTTGAATGAACTCCCAGACCTAGTAAATTCCACTAAAAAGCTTCTTTGGGAAATTCCCTTTTTAGAATATCTTCGACCTATAACTCTGTAGGCACTTAATCCAACTTCACTAGCCCTTTATCTTCCTTCTCATTGATGAAATTTTATATGTTTTCAATGTTATTTTCCTTGAGTGATGAAAAATATTTTTTCAATGATTTATAGTACTTTTATTATGGGAATAAATTCTTATAAGAGACTTCACCAAATCTCCCATATCATCTAGTTGCTACATCATCCACAATAACACTGTGGATGTTTTTATGGTTGAAATATAGTCATCTTCTACGGTTCTCAATGAAATGAAATTATGTTTCATCCTTAGACAAGAAATACACAATTCACCATGATAGGAAGAACCTCCTGATGTTGATTTCGTATCATCTACTAAAACTACCCCACTCTGAATCATTATATCCTAATAACCATGGTTGGTATTTATCATTACACACCCAACTGAAATCCATAGTGCCCTTGATATACTGAAGTAATCTTTTAACTGTACGCTTGCGGATTTTTTTGGATGGATTTTATATACCACTACTTGGTATGTTGAAAAAACAATATTAGGTCTTATCACTATCAGGTATAGTAAAATTGCAATGATTTTCCAATATTATGTGATATTAACTACATGGAAATCATCATCTTTTGATATATTCATCGAGTGGCAATCCGATTTTTCGTCTCATTGGAATTTTTGATGAAAATATCATTAGAGCCTCCTTGGAAGATTTGGATTGAGAAATGATAGTTTCATTCATTCCTTTTGTAACCTGTAAGCTAAGAAAAAACATCATCTCACCGATCATTGACATGTAGGAATAAATTTTCAGGAATGTGTAAAACTGTGTGCATTGTGCTTCATCTAATCCACCAAATATTATGTCATCAACACAAACTAGTACCATCATTCTTTGATTACACTCATTATTGGAAAAGAGATTATAATAAATGCCACCACACTGAAAGCCATGATTCTTCAAATATTGATCAAGTCTTGAGTTCTAGGATCCTGATTCTTATTTCAACAGATTTAGCACTTTATCAGCTAATAATATTTGTTCTCATATTAATGAATTATAAGACTTTTTGGCTACTCAATAATCACTTATTCTTCTATAATCACATTCAAAAATTAGGACATGGAATCCATCTGGAAAACATTGATCTTTAATTTCACTATAATGGCCAAGAATAATATGATTGTCTCTAACCATGAAAAAGGTGAAAATTTATCATCTAAATCGACACTTTTTATCAGTTAGTAACCTTTTCACACTAGTTGTGCTTTTTTTTCAAATCATTGTAGCATATTCATTCATCTTATTGTGAAAGACCCATTTAGTCATGATGAAATTATTATTTGTTGGTCTCCAAACAATCTCCCATGTATGATTCTTGTCAATCTAGCCTAACTCATCATTCATCACCTAAACCTAGTTTTCTTCTCCAGCTACATCATTAAAACATTTAGGCTCTACTTGAGAGAGGAAATATGGATGCGGTAATGACTTCTTTATTCTAGTTTGAAATGTAACTACCTAATCATCAATGATATTTTTTATATCAATTTCATCTTGACTCTTTGTTTTCTTCAGAGATATATACATGAATTAATATTACTCATCTTTAGTATATTCTTATAGACCAGCACCATCCACATCTTCATTCCCTGCATTTCTTTCCTCAGCATCACTTTCCTCAAGAAATTGTCCACTGTTTTATAGAATATTCATTTCATTTTTCATAATGATGACATAATTTATTTAAATAACATTTCCCAAACCTTTTATTGAATAATTTGTATTCTTTTCTTTTTCCTAAGTAGCCAAGGAATATACCCTCATCTCCATGCGACTCAAATTTTATTTGTTTTTCTTTTTTTATAATATATCATTATTTCCAATGATTCACATATATTCTAATATTGGCTTCATTCCATACCACATCTCATAAAGAGTCTTTTCTTCATTCAGATAGAACAAATCCCTATTATAAATATAGACCAATGTCAAGACTACTTCCTTAAAAATATCTCTAGTAGATCTTTTTCAACAAGAATTGTTCTGGCCATGTAGGTGATGATCCTATTTCTCCTCTCAACCACTTAATTCTATTGGGGAGTTATCATTGAAAGAATTGGATTCCTTATCCGATGTTTCTTGAGATAATATTCTACCTGACTGTCTATGAATTATGTACCATTATTAGTACAAAACATCTGAATTTTCATGCCAATAATCCTTTTAGATTCTCTCTAATACTGTTTTATACAACTATAATCATAGGACATATGAGAAATAAAAAATACACATATCATTATCCTATTTTGATTAATGAAAAGAACATAATATCTCTTCCTGTAAATGCCACTTGGTGATATAGGTTTACAAACATCAGTATTCAGAAATTCCAGAACTATTTTTGAATTATTTTCCTTTACGTGGTATGTCTTTATGATAATCGTCCCTTGATGACATGAATCACACGTATGTGTACAGCGAATTTATAACTTAAGGAGGTCTCTAATTGTATCAAAATCTAACAGATATTATAAGGATGGTTGTTATAGATTACCAAGTCATTTATCCCATAACTTTTTTTCTTCTTCTTTAGACACAAAACACATATCTATTTATACACATACAAGATAGATATCTCCCTATGTTCTTTTTCTTTGATGAACAACTACACCATATCAACCTTTTAAAATACACATATTCTTAGTAAATATTATATAATTTTCTTATTCACATAGTTAATTGACACTAAGATGGTTGTGACTGAGACCATATAGTACAAAGACATCATCACATCTCATATGTTCACCCCCATACCAATCCTATCCTGATCCAATTATCTTCATGCCTTCATCATTTAAAAATTTGAAAAATTATTATTTTCCATAAATTATGCTTGTAACAAGATCATTAATTATTATAAAATGGGATGTAAAACTTATATCTAGGATCCATACACCAAAACAGTCTGATTATTTAAGGTAAATTTCTGCAACCACTCCATTCCCTCCACTTTTCATTTTGTTCCATGTTTCTGAATTCATACTTGGTATTGATTAGAAATTTTGATCTTTCTCAGAGAATGAAGGATAAAATTAATATTGCAGATCTGTAAATTGATTTTGTTATTTCAGTTCACCTTTAGTTTTATTGATTTTTTACTTGTGAACATTTTTGTTCTACTTTGGCAGATTCCTCTACATAGTTAATGTACAGTATTTGGCTATGTGTCCAAATCCTCTACACAAAAAAAATCCTGAGAAATATATTTAGTGTATCAAGCTCTGTTTGGTTTCCATTGTAGTTCTATTTCCCTTCTGTATCTCTTAGCTATGGAACACTAATTTTTGAGTGTCCCATTTTCCCACAGCACTAGCACTAGATGTAGGGTGCATTCTTACATTCCACATATACACCACTCTTTGTACCTTTATTTCTTTGAATCGTTAGATTCTCCTTAGTACCCAAATAAACCCTTAATATCATAATAGATTCGTGTGGTGTGAATTTAAATATTAAAAAAATTTCTTCACTCAAGCCATACATCATCCTTAACATTTGAACATGATTGTTGCTTCAATTCTTCTAGACCTCTATGCTCCACATTCAACTTCTTGTTATTTTGAATGACGTTCTTTCCTAGAATCATCTAGGGATTCAAGAGTTTTTCTTAATCCTTAAAATTTTTTCATAGGATGACAACCTCTTCTTCTAATTCTTTAATGTGATTGATTATTTCATTCTTTGTGTTATTCAAACCATTGATTTCCCTTTTTTGTTCTTAAACCTTGATTTTATACCACCTAAATGATTCTAAGTCCAATGTTGTTGAAGACTTAAGGTTTTCAGTTTCCTCTTTCAACTTAGACTTTTCATCTTCATGATGTTTCATATAAAGTTAGGCATCCCGAGAAAAAATATAGTATATATTTATTTTATCTACCCAAAAATTTATCTCTTCAAGGCATGCTTCTAATTCTACATTCAAATCAACACTTCCATAAACTTCTCCGTCTTTATCAATGTCGATTTATTCCCTTTTCATAGAAATACCTATAACTTCCACAATATCATTTTTCTTTAAAATATTTGTTTTTCTCTATCTTATCAACCTATTTAACCTCAGATGCATCTAAGTGGTCACATTCTTGTCAACTATTTTTATTTTTCCTAAATAAATTTCTCATGAATAATTTCTTTCTTTTAACATAGGTTGAATAATTATTCATAGGGATCTCAACTTCATCCTCATCATCTTCTTAGAAAATATTGGGATATATTTATATAATATGACAACCCATTCCACATCTTATGCCGGAAAGTAGAAGTTTCCCTTTGAACATTCTTTTTCCTCATTATAGATTTGGGGAAAGGAATGAAATCACCTCATATATCTATTCTTATTTCTAATAATCAACAATGGTGAGATTATTCAAAGACTTTAATTCCACCTCTTAATATTTCCCCTTTTCCAAAACAATGATGTCATAATTTGTTATTTCATATACTACAAGGTTACTATGCAAGTTATCTAGTATCATCTCTTTTAGATCATTGTATTCTAAAATGAAAACTTTAGGGTTGTTCTAAGGTGGAAGTATCTTCAAGATACTCATTAAAATATTGATATCTTCAATGAATTCTCCAAGACCTCACATGTCCTCCACTATAACATTTACTCTATAAGGAATAAATCAATACACTCACATGTGTTTATTCTCAGATCTTCATACTTTTTCCACAAAACTAGAATATTTTCCTCTCTAACCTCTGAATCACATTCATATATATTCAAAATATTTTTCCACATAGGATGTGGTGATTTTAATGACATCACATTCATATAGATTAATTGGATATGACTCCCTGTAAAGCATTGGTTTCCTTGGAATCAGCATCAAATTCCCTTATTTTAGCTTCTGACAAAGAACCACTATTGATATCAGCTGAAATACCATGCATCGCTGCAATAAACACATCCATTCCCAAAGAATGGAAGTAGTGTTGCATTGGATTCTTCAATAACTAAAAACTATTCCTATCAACGATTTGGATCCCTTTGTGATTGATGACCTCCATTGAGAGAGAAACACAAATATCAAAATTTTCCTTTAATACCAATTTTTAAGCCTACTGGGTCAAATACCCTAAGAGGAGGGTTGAATCATGTTATGGAAGATTAAAACAACTTCCCCTTTTGATCTTGTTTTAATATTAAACAAAACTATCTTCTCCCCCTTTCCCACTGCAAATTATGGACAAAAATAAAAGTATACACGTGGCAGAGAAATTTTACATGGGTCACCCTCAATAAGATATGTCCAAGGATCATACACCGACAATATGATGATGTACCCAAACCATTATTAGCATAGTGTTGTTTACAAATTTTAGATTGGACTCATTATCCCTCATGTTTTACAACCAATCAAAATTTGAAAGCTCCCTGCTCTCTCAACTGAAGTGTGCTCACTACTTCTTCTAAATATTAACTCACAATTTATAGACATGCTATTATCACTAATGAATACATCTTCCATAGTATGCAGATTCCTTATTGACATATAAATTTCATCCACTAATGATTTCCACATTACCACAGAACACTAGGAAATCCATTTTGAAACACTTTTTTAAATGAGTCTTCCTTCACGAAGATCCTTATTTCGCAAATCTCAAATTAGCCTTTTCAAAGCTTCTTCCTTTTCAAGAATCTAATTGGTTTTGCAAATAAAAACTATCCTTTTTGAAGAAAACCTCTTTCATAAAGATCAACTGGCCTTTTTGAAGATCTTACCTTTTCATAAATCTCACTTAGCCTTTGATAATTCCCTTACTTTCACAAATAATTGAACATTCAATTGGATATTATAGCCTTCATGAACTTCTTTTCATACCACCTTCACAAACCACCTATTTGAACCCATTTGCGAAAAACCATAGAGATTTAGTAACCTTAATATATTATTTATGTCTCCACTTATTTTGAAGTTGGTGGAGGCCTATTCATCGACATTTTCCACCAATATTCAATCCTTTTGTACCACATTGTCCACATTTAACAATGCTCCAATTTGTCTCCGTGATACTCCATTTTTTACAAAACTCCACAAATATTATCCCATTTCTCAATGCATGTCATAATCGTGGAGCGTTCCATCAAACCTTTGTGTTGACACAATGCTCCATTCGTAATTTTCTTCATAATCACTGAGCCTTTCGTCAAACCGTTACACCAACCCAATGCTCCACTCACACTACTCCATTATTTCACTATTCATGATGCTCATAATAATAAAAGATATCAACACAAAAAATCATTTTCCCTTTGAAAAATCCACATCCAAATGTCCATATTTTAGAATGTCACGCCTTTTCCAAATTTCAATGAGATCTTCAAGTCACAGTATAAGTTAAATTCTGAATTTTGGACCCCAAAATTTTGAAAACACTTGGAAACGACGCCATATTGTATCTATTTTTGGTACCAACTCTAACATTCCATTCTTTTTTCACGGTTTTTTTTCAACATGTATTTTCAAAAATAGCTTTGGAACCCAAAAATTAACCATGAAAATCCACCTTACCAAAAAACACAACTAACCCAAAAATGATTCAATGTTACCTTGTAGTATTTTTACCCACATTATAAGTCTTAAGCTTGAACAGGAATACCTGGGAGTACATCTCTGGCTGAAAACCATTCTCAAATCTTTGAGCCTTCATCTACTTTTTTTAGACTATTTCAGGGGTGTACTGAACCAAATCAACAAAACAGTCGGCATTCTCAAACACCAAAAGAACGCCCAAAATAAGGCATGTGAACTCTCAAGATCTAGTATACAACAAGAAATCCAGGTAGTATTGATCATTGATGACATCATTAAAGTCCTTCCAACTCATTTTCTTGTCCTTCTCAGCCGACTTCATAATGTCCCACCAACTTCGATAGGGACATTATTGCATAATTGAATCACACTTTACCCTAACTTCTTTAGGGGTGTCCCAGAACATGAACATCTTGAGCATCTTATCAATCCATTCCTCTTCTTTTTGAGGATCCTATCTACCACAAGAAGAAGTTGGTTTTATTCTTCCTGAATTCATTGGCTTCTTTTGGGAGCCAGGGTTAACTTCTCTGAATAGAGTAGCAGTGGGACCCACTCCTTGTCTTAGTTCTTGAATAGCTCAAACCACAACATCTACCAGCCTCTAATCATGTGGTGAGGGAGAAATCTCTCAGGCTCCTTCCCTCAGTTTTGGGGGAACATTCTGGGGATGCATGTTGTTACAAATTGTAATAGTTATGTCATAAACTTGTCAATAAGTCACATATGAAAATTTACAGCAAGTGAAACAAACAAAAATAAACCAAACATGACAAAGCTTCATAATAAACCAACCACTTCACCCCCACCCTATTTCCTCATTCAATCTGCAGCTTGTACGTCCCACCTGGAGGAGAATTCAATCAAGCATCAGGACATCCCATGGTGACTTGAGGTCTATCACGAGGTGTGCTGTACAGACACCCAACTCTCTACCAGAACACCAGGCCCCGACTGTCCTAGATTAGGTATGTGCAGACTCATCCCAAATAACATGACCTAAAGGGATAAACCCTCCTCTGATACCATTGCTTCAGGAACCAATTCGGGTCTTCATCTGAACTGCCACCTTACCCAGTTCACATCAAGGCACTAAGGGTGTCTCATATCCCTACGGGTTGAAAAAGTTCTTGAGTATCAATATTAATGCTAGTGAGTGATTCTTACCCAAAATTACAGTCATAAAAAACAAACAATATAAAATATATGAAGTTGGAAAGATAAACAAATCATCCCTTATAATGTTTTATATTGATGTTTATATGATTAATACAAAATCCCAGAAGATGGATACTAAAATAGTGGAACCAAATATATTCTCCCTGACAACCACAGGGAAAGGAAAACACCTCCATAATTCTACATCCCAACACCGTCCAAGAAGATCACTAACATCCCAAACCAACAACATGGATATATTTACTATTACCCGTGTCAAACATAACCAAGTCTTTTCACACCCAAATGGGTTAATAGGGTGTGAGCTATTATCCATTAGGAATCCACCGAAAACATATTCTATTCTCTATATGTTAGATTAAAAATAAATATGAATGCTTAAATTAAGAACTGTTTGTCCCAAAACTATTTAATGAAAAAACATTAATAGAAATAATTTTAAATAAATGTAATTTATAACATAACATATTCTCCAATGATGTAACCCAAACATCACACTGTATGTCGATAGTAAGCACATCATAGTCAACGATAACCAAATATGGGGGAGGCCCTATGGGTTTTTGCTATCTATTAGGACCCTAGAACCACGCATCTCAGCATAAGGTGGTATAGAAACCACAAAAATCCACATTATCATTCATGATCCACTAAAGAGGAGAAGAATCAAATATTATAGTGGTCTCTGATCATCATTAACATGTTTATTTTGTGTTTTAATCGTCAATCTTATGAAGTGAATCTGGGTTGTAGCCACTTCTGAATCACTACCATGCTTGTTCTAGTCCACCCTCCTAGCTACCTTGCCTTCCATTTGAGTGAAAAATCATGTTTTCCCCAAAAAACCCATCACATTCAAACAAACAACCAAAAAGATACTATACCACAAAAAACTCCATAAAACACCAAATCCCTCTTTCCCAATTCAAAACACACCAAAACCTTTCAAAAACATGGTTCTCACCTCATTCACAATTCAATAAACCACTCACATAATTTATAAACCGCTAACCAATTGACTATACATAATATACACAAAAATCATACCCAAATACCGATGAGAACCCCATTTTAACACTACAATAATATCTAACCACCTTTTTTACAACTTTTGAATCAAAAAAAATATTCAAAGGACATATATGTTAGACCCAAATATGTTCTTTTCTGGAAATGGAGTATGTTTTGTGTTTTTTGTCAATCCTATCATGGATGATCAGGAATATTTCAAGGAAATGGATCATAAAGTTCAAGCCATAAGATGTATTGAAGGTGATGTCATTTATTACTGTTTTATAAATTTTTGGGGTCCAAAATTTTGATAATGGAATGTATGGATAATTTTTTTCCTTGAAGTACTTATGAAAATATTGAAAAGGGATGAGTTTCATAGAGATAGGATTCATGATTTTTGTTTCTCAAAGAATTAAATAATTATGATGGTTTGATCTACGATTGCAAGAATTTGATCTCTGAGCATTGTGAAATGTAGTTTTATAGATTCAAATTTTCATAAATATGATCAATGCATATATTTCACAAAGAATAAAATGATGATATAGAAGACATGAATTTTTGTGATTTTAGACAGTGTTATTTTGATATTACGAGAAATGGAGCATTTCAAGTGAGCATCGTGACTGCACGATGTTTTATTGAAATCCTCTATGAGTACAATGAGCATCATGAATAGTTAATTTTTGTGGATCTCTGTGAGGGGAGGATCATCAAAAATGTTTTTTAACTGATCTGAATAATTCACTAGAGGCGGCGGAGATTCTTGGTCGTATGTGCTTATTAAAAATATGTTACCCCTCTTCAATTGTCAAAAAACAATTCATAGAAAATTCGAATTTTTTTGGATTTTGCGAAGCAAGGGATGCTTCACAAAACTAGGATTTTATATAAGATTGAGCTTCATGAAAATATTATTCTAGTATTAACCAATCATGAGGATTAAAAATATCGAGTTCTTCACCATGATGAGATTTTCTATATTTTCTTAGTGACATTTTCAAAGGAAGGTTGTTCTGTGAAGGAAGTTTGCTTCGTGAAGGCAGGTTGATCCGTGAAGGCAGTGTGCTTCACATTGGAATGTTGTTATGAAAATGTTAATGATCTTTGAAAACAATATTTAATTCCACATTAGTGATCATATTGAATGTGTCAACTTTGCAAAGGAGATATCTCTACGAAAGTGTGGGATCCGTGAAGGGGTGATATTTGCAATGGAGAATTGCAAAAAGTCAGTATTGAATATATGATTTTTGTATATAGGGTTTTTCAGTGTGCATCAACTAAGTATTTTGATGCAAGTAGAGTCTCATGTTTGAGAGAGACAAATTCTTCAACGCAAATCAATTAAAGAGACCTTCATGTTGATAAGCTGAGTAAGACTACTCCAATGTAAGTGATCTTGGGGGATTCAACAGAAGAGTTATGGGGGATGCAGTGAACTATCAATGAAATCTAATAAAGGAAGTGTGGCTCATATAGAGTGATTGTGGTAGAACCTCTGTATTCCATAGCTAGTGATGATTGGTGGATTTTGTTATGACCATCACACAATCGACATATTCTTCTTGGAGATAAACCATTTTTGTGAAAAAATTAAAAGTGTTGTGTGGTCTCTTTTGATGTGATTGTTTGATTGAAGTTATTATCCATCATATAGGTTTAACGTGTTCCTACTTATATGGGAACAAGATCCATTATTTAACAGAAAACATTCACACCCAAATTCAACCCTCCCCTCTCAGGGTGTCTATGGTTTCTAAAATATAAAAATATACATGCAAGAAATTTAATTCATCAAAGAATGTTTATGCATGGAATCACCTAATATCGGTGGTTAAAACCCCAAAATATGGTGTGTAACTCCAACTACACCTCAACCGCTCCAAGATAAAGCATGATAGATCCCTAAATCAAGAGATTGACTAATAAACATCAAATAATAACACTAAAAATGCAACCATAGGCCTGGATAAGTGGAAACTCTCAAAATGAAGAGAGAAACCCCCATATTAGAGGAGGAATCAAGTGAGTGACAAACTTACTTGATGATTTGTTGAAGATACACACCAAATTTGTAACCAAAAATGAATAACCAAGGGACATAAAAAGAGTTAGAGGCATGATTATGAGAGTAAAACACATGGAAGGAGAAAAATGAGAGTTATGGTGGATTTAACCTGAAAGGAGAGAGAAATTTTAATGTTCTATAAAATTAGCATAGTTAGTATATAGGGTTTTGTAAACCTTGCGGTAATCATATGGACCATTCTATCTAGACATAGAACCCCAAAAATAACTTGGGCCATGGCACATGGCCATGCAAAAGCTGTGTGGTAAGTTATATCACATACCGTATGGTTTCATGGGTGGGTGGATGGTTTCCACTAACTGTGCACCAATGATGCATAAGGCTCTTCCCACCCGAAAACTTCTATTTTCATCTAAAATTTCAAAAGGAAAACCTAGGGAAAGGACATACCAAAATAAAATAGAATAAGAGATCACGGATGGGACATACCTACTAGAAAAAGTCAAAGACCAACTATATTAAAGATTTTTGTAGAATCCTTATACATTATGGGCCTCATATTTGGGTTTGAATGAATGGAAAACAATGAACTGAGAAATTCCTTGAAAATAGTGAATATTATCTTGTCTGGAAGTAATCAAAAATATGATAATTGATGTTTGGAAATTAAGTAAGAAGACTGTTAGCAATTTTGAGGGGGGTCCAACATGATGAGTGATGATCGAATTAATGTTCAGATGGAGGAGATGAACCAAATCCAATGAGGTGTGACATGTAGAGATATGGAATAATCAGATATATTATAATTAAGGTAATGAAGGTGGAATATGTGTTATAAAAAAGGTGGAAAATTATTAAAATTCTATTTTTTAAAGGGGAACACAGTTTTCCTTCATAGTTGTCTAAACTGTGCACTAACTGTGTGATGCCCACTATTTATGAGCCCACACCACACATGGTTTAAGTGAATAGTTAGACAAGACATGAATAAATTACGTATTTTGAACCGTTAGTAAATTAAATGTTTTTATTTTTCATTTGACCATTATTTAATTGGGTTAAGAAATAAGCATCACCCTTTTAGATCCACATAGTTGAGGGCTACATCTACTATTAACCGTGGACTAACTGTGTACCTCAGTCTTCTTCATTAAAACTCCTTACCATGGGATCCAATGTAAATTAAAATTCTCTTGAACCCTCCAGAACCACATTAATCACTTTGAATTAGATATAACAAGAAATTTAGACTAAAAATTAAAGCATTCATACCATATGAAGAACTAGGATCTTACAAAAGACGTGTGGATCCTACATTGAACAACACCATTGATTACATCTAATCATGATCTAACATTCCCCTCAATGTTTTGGAAAATTATATAGAATCATCTAAACCCAAATATGAACTTAATTATAACCTATCACCTTGAAACTGATGAAAAATCTGAATGAATCATACAAACACTTGAGGATATGATGATATCTTTCTCTATAGACTTCACGGAAGGTTGGGAAAATTTCATACATTCTTTTATTTCTCATACAACAATAGTTTCCAATCAATCATCTATATAGAACCATACACATACCTATATGGGAAGATATATAGAACACCTATGTCCTAGGATTAAATTGGTGATAGAGATATGTTATGACCTATTGTGGTTGATTAAATTGTAGAAATGGAAAAGATAATTCAATAGAACATCATTCTGGTGCAGAGTAGACAAAATATCGATTCTCATAACCACAGAAGAAACCTATATACTGATGTTTATGGTAATGTGTTCTTTAATTTATCTCCCGGGAAGAGATTCATGACTGGAAGAATGAAGGGAAACCTGGGTCTAATATAGATTATCTCATATATGATTATTGATTATATTAGAATGGTGGTATATTTAATAGAACTCCTACAAAACATTTCCAATATTCATGATGTTTTCCACATATCCCTAGAGAGGAAGTACATATCAAATCCATCATATATACTAAATTAAGAGGTGGAAAAAATAAAGAATAATATCTTGTATAAAGATAATTCAATGAAGATTATGGAAAAAAATACCTGGTTTTGGGAAACATGTCAACTCACCTTATAAATGAACTTTGGATAGACCATATGTATAGAGAGGTAAAATGGGTACTTTAAGAGACAATGATATAGAAGTAATCAATCTTTTTTACCAAATTGTTTGAAATGAAATAATGAGGGATAAATAACATATGGTTGAATAATGTAATGAACCAATATTTTTATTGATTTTTTCCCTTATTAATTATTGTCTAGAGTAAAATGTGTTACACACAACTTTTAAATAAATCCAAAACTGAAACAATTTAATAAAATTAAATTATTTTATAGGACTATTACAACCATTAAACTAGAATGAATATATAGTTGTAACTACATTTTATTTTCACATATTTATAAGATATTTTTAATTTTATTTGGACTGAATTAACATATTTTTTTTGGATTTCATATAACAACATTATCTTAAGATTAATTTTAAGGATTTTTGGAAGAAAATAATATACTTTAGTGAGTAGTGAAAATAATGAATTTAAAAAAATGATTGATATTAAAAAATTATATTATTAAAATTATTCATAAAATCAAAATATATTTTTAAAAAGATATCTAATTAATTTTTAATTTATGAATCACATATTTAATGTTTTGGAATGTTAACCATTAGTTCAGACAAAATACTGAATTTTATACAAGTAGAAGATTTTTTTTGTCACGTTTAAGAATACTATTTAAAAATGGATTTAATAATTTAGATCAAAATTTACATATTATGTAATAAGTTAAATTACAATTTTATTCATAAAAAATTAGATTAGTATGTTGAAATTTATTTACTACAATAATGGTAAATCTAGTTTTCTTGAAGAGCATATTTATTATCATTGAGTAATTATAAGTAAATAAAATAATTTGATCACTTCCCAATAATTATTTTAATATTATTTTTTAACTTATATATAAATTTATTAACAAATATTTATTTAGTAATAAATACTATATATGATAATGAAGGTTTAATTATGATAACCTACTTTTTTTATAAAAAAACATGTCCTATATATTAAATGTTTTCATTTAAATGATATATTTCACATATTTATAAATGTAATTAAGATAAATTAATATTATATTTTGGTTTATAATGTAAATATTTGGTATGAAGTGTTTACTTAAGTGTCAAATAAAATATAAATTACTTTGTTTAAAATTTGTTACCAATTTAAAAACCAAAATTAAAAATTGTGAATATATAATAGAGAATAATTACAATCATGTATAAAAAGGGTGTGTAAATTAATGGTTTAGGAATTACTTACTCAAATTCAACCCTAAAACCATTATTTTATACTTTTGGGGTCATTTAACACTATATAGAGTAATGATATCATTGAAATTTAATGGGTTTTCACAAAAGTTTACATTTCTACACTTATAAAAGGGAATCACTTCCACACATTCAATGATACTCATCTTGTTAGAATTAACATTAAATGTTTTCCCAAAATAAGTCTACTTGAATTAATTTATACATCCTTATAACCCTGGTCTCTAAAATTTATTTTAATCTATCTGTTTTTAAGGATATCTCAAAGTGAAGATTGAGTCTCCACCGTATGTATTTTCACCTTTAATTTTTTTATTATTAATGTTCCTCATCAAAACCATTTATATCCCTTAAAATATAATGAAATCAGTATAATTTTTATAGTTAGATTTTAGTTTATGAATGGGTCATCCATTATTTATTCCTTAATATCATCTAAGGGAAAAACATCTTTAGTGAGTGTGCGCATACTACCACATCTGCGAAGTGACATCTAATGTTTTCCAACCCTCCACTCACGACAGGTTTAAATGATGTAATTTTTTTATAAATATGATATCTATAATATAAATAATATTACTATGTTTCAAATTAAATTATATTTTAATTCCCTATTATTTTTTGATAAATGGAAACATTAATTGTGAATATGTGTAGACTACTCCCTCAACGGGCGAAAAATTTCATTTGTCATCACAAATAAAAATGGATGAATTTGAAATTATATATATATATATATATATGATTTTGATTAAACTATTAATATTTTTGGATATTATGATAATATCATACACTACTTTAGGCCACATTCAATAAAACAAATATTTTACAGAGTAATTTACTGAACTACCATGAGTAACGGACA
Organism: Viscum album; assembly: GCA_963277665.1. Lineage (NCBI taxonomy): Eukaryota > Viridiplantae > Streptophyta > Magnoliopsida > Santalales > Viscaceae > Viscum > Viscum album. The sequence continues at coordinate 279,214,254 of OY728164.1, read as the reverse complement.
TAAGCAACAACCATATTATATATAAATAAAAAAGATGATAAATGTACAATATAAAATAAATTATATAATAATAAGTTAACCATGTATGTATTTATTGAAATTTCTTCATTATTCAAGATGCTATGTTCAACTACAGACAAAATTTTGGCGTGAGGTAAGGGGTCTTTGGTACTACCGTTGTTACAAGTCGGTTTAATGTCCACTTTATTTTTCTCTATTTTTTAATTCATAATCTCTAAAACATTGTTTATTTTTGAATAGATATATATTAAATATATAAATATAATAATTTATTTTTTATTTCTACATTTATACATTTTTTAGTTCCCTTCAAAATTCAATCTTTAATGTAATCTTTGTTTATGGGAACATTCATGTTTATTGTTTCATGTAAAGAATAACCACATAAAATGTATTTAACTAATTGATATCCTAAAAAAAATTTTATTTTATAGATATAAATCTTGGAAAACTTTTTTTAAAAAAATAATATGCACTTTCATTCTTTCAAATAAAATATTACTTATTTCAAAAAGAATCACACAAGTGGTTCATTTTTTTCCTAGATCAGTCTCTGAAATATTATATAGTGAAAATCCATGTTAAATATTGATGTCCATTTTCAGTTATAAATATCCAAAATAATTTAATTCAATATTTAAAAGTGAATTCATATGATTTATCCTACAGTTAATCCTTTTATTATAATTATCAATCCCAATTCAACCTAATGGTTTTAATCATGTTTATGATTTGTGTTTGGTTAACTTTCCATATATGGAATTTTTTATATATTGTTTTAGTTATGTTATGGGTGGACTAAGATTTATATATAAATCAAATATAATGGGAAACACTTTATATCTCACAATATATTACGTATGGGATTAGGGAGTGAACCTAATCCACCATCGAAATCTTTCCATTTTATGATTACAGTCTTCGGTGGGAAACATAACTTATGTTTATGATGTCATGTACTAAATTTTTTCTCATATTTTATGATTCCATAACCATATGATTTAATTTCCTTACACTATATTTTTATGCATATGATCATTCTTTTTATGATATAATGTTATGCCTATTGAGTAACATGTTATGATTTATTGAATTTTTTCCTTTAATAGGATTTATAGATCACCATTTTTCTAATGCATCTTACCATATGTATCCTATTTACTTTTAGAAGATATATTGGTGTTTTGAAAAATATGTGATGTTTTAAATATTTATGATGTTTCTTTACATTTAATATGATACATTTATTTTGATAATCTTCCAAATACACGATACCTCAAAATCATTGGCTTTTATTACTGGAATATTATGTTTTAAATCATTATTTAATATGTTTTTATGGTCTAGGTCACACAATTTTGGTCACGGGATCACAACCTGTAAACTAATATATTTTGGTATTGTGATAAACCACTCATATACCACATTCTTTTGTCTATATCTTCACCTACTCTGAACACCAAAGTTTTATTCATGGGCTCACAACACATCTACTTTAACCATTTGGGATTAGTATAACCACCTATTTTGTATATTTATTTGGTTTTGGTCTCACCACCCATGTACCACAACCTTTTTGGATAATGCTCTAACAGCCTAAGATTTTATGTAATATTTCTCTTTAAAAAATTCATTGATATCTATATTTACAATAAAATTGAGTTTATATAAACCATTAAGACATATTTAATTATTATTATTATATAAATTTAAATTTTTTTAAATTTACTTGTCGATATTAGCATAATTGAATTTTTGGTATTTTTCTAAAAAGATTTATTTTTAATTAAATAGTGGAAATACTGATTTTTATAAAACAATATTTTCATTCATTTATATAATGTAATTTGTATTCTCATTAGCTTATTAATTTGATATTATAGTGAGTTGATATCTATTTTATTTAATTTGGATTCATAATTTGAAATGATTCTGATATAAGTAAATTTTTTAGCATGAAAACTCAATTTTTAAAAAATAGTTTTCATCGAATTTTGTTGGTTTATTATTAATGTAATATATACATTTATTTGAATTGAATTTTATAGAATGGATTCCATATTTTTAATTAGAATTTTTACATTTGGTAAATACTTCTCTTTTTTTGTTTTGTCATTAGGGATAGAAACATTAGTGGATATTTTTCACATCCACTACGAGAATAATTGATATTTGTGATGGGTTATTTGCGATGGGTTGACCAACCCGTCCCAAATAACCAATTATTTGTGTCTGGGATAGATGCCATGTCGCAAAAAATTACGTTCGGATTGACCCAGTTTGCGTGCCAAACCACACGAAAGGGTATTTGTGACGGGTATGCACCACCCTTCGTAAATGCCAGGGGGGCGGTAAGGCGTAACAGCGACGGGGGATCCCCTATGGCAAATAATGTGTCGGCGGGTTACTTTTTGCGATGGGCCTCATCGCAAATCACCTTTTAACCGTCAACCACAATTAATTCAACCGAAGGTATTTGTGATAGATCTCGTCACAATAAATATTGTTAGCAATGGGAATCTCATCACAAATACTCCCATCACAACTCATCTAACATATATATACCCCCTCCTCTGTTTTTTCTTCTCTCCTCCAGAATTCCTTTTTTCTCTTCTTCTGTAAACATTAATTTTAGAGTGTAATTTTTTGAGAGTTGTTTTTTTTACGAAGAAGTTGTGAAGCCGCCTAAAATTATAAGAGATCAGGTTTAAAGGTATTTATATTTTATTTAATTAAATATTTATTTCATTTCATTATATTAACTTTAATTATTGTTGATTAGTTTTAATTAATTTAGATTTAAATTGGCTTGTCATCAGTATTTATTTGAAATAATAAAATAAAATTATTAGTACTAGTTATTAGAAATTAGTAATAATTAATAATTATTAATGATAATTAGTAATGAATATAAATTATTAGTGGTAATTAGTAACTAATAGCTGTATTTTGCATCAATTAATTGTAATTAACAGTAATTAGTAATAATTAGAAATAAATAGTAATAATTAGAAATAAATAGTAATAATTAGAAAAAATAGTAATAAATATTAACAATTAGTAATAAATAATATTAATTAGTAATAACTAGTAGTAAATACTAATAAATTTTAATAAATACTAATAAATAGTAATAAATACAAATAAATAGTAATAAATACTAATAAATAATAATAAATACTAATTAATAGAAATTAATATTAACAATTGGTAATAAATAGATTAATTAGTAATAATTAGTAATAAATACTAATAAATAGTAATAAATACTACTACATAGAAATAAACACTAAAAATAGAAAGAAATACTAATAAATACTAATAAATACTAATAAATACTAATAAATAATAACAATTAGTAATAAATACTAATAAATAGTAATATATACTAATTAATAGCAATAAATACTAATAAATAATAATAAATACTAATAAATGGTAATAAAGACAAATAAATATTAATAAATACTAATAAATAGTAAAAATACTAATAAATACTAATAAATAGTAATAAATACTAATAAATAGTAATAAATACTAACAAATACTAATAAATACAAATAAATTCTAATAAATACTAATAAATAGTAATAAATAGTAATAAATACTAATAAATAGTAATAAATACTAATAAATACTAAAAAATAGTAATAAATACTAACAAATAGTAACAATTAGTAAAAAATAGTAACAATTAGTAATAAATAGTAATAAAAACTAATAAACCGATGTAAATACTAATAAGTAATAATAAATAGTAATAAAAACTAATAATTAGCAATGAATACTAATAATTAGTAATAAATACATGTTAATTGTAATAAATACAAATAAATATTAATAAATAATAACAGATATTAATAAATACTAATAAATACTAATAAATACTAATAAATAGAAATAAATATTAAAAAATAGTAATAAATACTAACAAATAGCAATAAATACTAATAAATAGTAATAAATTCCAATAAATGTTAATAAACCGTAATAAATAGGAATAAATAGGAATAAATGTTAATAAATAGTAATAAATGGTAATAAATCCTAATAAATAGTAATAAATACTAATAAATAGTAATAAATACTAATAAATAGTAATAAATACCGGTAAATCATAATAAATACTAATAAATATTAATAATTAGTAATAATTAATAATAATTAGTAATAATTAGTAATAGTTAGTAAGAATTAGTAATGATTTGTAATAATTAGTAATAAATAGCAATAATTAGTAACAATTAGGAATATTTAGCAATAAATATGAATTATTAGTAATAATAAGAAATAATTTGCAATAACTAGAAATAATTAAAAATAATTACCAATAATAAGAAATAATTAACAATATTGAATAATTAGCAATCATTTGGAATAATTAGAAAGGATTAGGAATAATTAGTAATAATTAATAACAATTAGTAATAATTAGTAATAATTAGTAATAATTATAGATAATTAGTATTAATTAGTAATAATTAGTAATAATTAGTAATAATTACCAATAAATTGTAATAATTAATAAAAGATACCAATAAATACTAATAAATAATAAAAAATAGTAAAAAATATTAAAAAATATTAATAAATACTAATAAATACTAATTAATATAAATTAATAGTTATAAATAGTAATAATTAGTAAAAATTAGTAATAAATATTAATAATTAGTTATAATTGGTAATAAATATTGATAAATAGTAGTAAATATTAATAAATACTAATAAATAGTAAAAAATAGTAAAAAATAGTAATAAATACTAATAAATAATAATATATCGTAATAAATAGTAATAAATTGAAATAAATAGTTACAAATAGAAATAAATAGAAATAAATAGTAATGAATACTAATAAAAAGAAATAAATAGTAATAAATAGTAATAAATACAAATAATCGGTAATAAATAATAATAATTACAAATAAATTGTAATAAATACTAATAAATACTAATAAATACTAATAAATACTAAATAATAATAATATAGACTAATAAATAGTATTAATTAGTAATAAATTGTAATAAATCGTAATAATTAGTAATAAATTATAATAAATAGTAATAATTAATAATAATTAGTAATAATTAGAAATAATTAGTTATAAATAGTAATAATTTGTAATAAGAATTATTTTTAATTACTAATCTTCTTTTTTTGGACAATGTTTTTCTTATTTCAAATTATTCAAAAATAGTAATGATTATATATTTTGTAGAAAAATATTGAACAAGGAAGTCGACAATAGTCATTATTAGATGATCACGCTTTGATAAATCATCACAGAAATCCAAATGGTTCTGGTTTAAATCATATATATATTTAGGGTGTTAAAGCATTCTTATCATTTGCATCATCAAAACCAGAGTTTGTTACATAATTCATGATTAAGTTTCCTTGTAAAAAATGTATCATAAGAACGTTTGACACATTTGATAAGGTTCGGTGACATCTCTTACGGTTTTTTATTCAATCAGATTATGTTTTTTGGTTTCAACACTTTGAACGTAGTTGCATAGAGGATACTAATAACTTGACTCTGGATTTATCACAGTTTCAAAATTTAGTACATGATGTTGTAGGTCCATCTGTTCAACAAACTAAAACTCGGGATGCTATTGATTTAACTCCTAAGTTGGAACCATCCGAACATCATGAGTTTTTGAGGTCTGCTAAGGATGCATTATATCCTGGATGCAAGATAAGAAAATTATAAGCTATCGAAAAAAGTCATGGCTATTAAATCAGATAATGCAATGTAAAACAACTATTTTGATCAGATATTTTATTTGGTTAAAATACTATTACCTGAAGGAAATTTGTTGCCTTGAAATTATGATGAGAGCAAGAGGTTGTTTGGTAATCCCTCGGAGTGATATTTTTGTTCTGTTAAAAACATTAGAATTGAATAGTTATTATAATATGAACTTTTTACAGTTTTTGTATTTAATATTAGTGCGAACATTTCTTCATTTTTTAATTATTTTTAATATTTTATTATTTTATTATTTATTATTATTATAATATTTTTTAAGGTTTTTTAATTTACTAATAATAAAATTAATAATATTTTATGATTTTTTATATTCTTTTTTTGAATATTGAGAATTTAAATTTTTTTTATTTTCATATTATTAATATTATTTTTTTCATTAGTCATAATTATATTATTTTTTTATCTTATTAAGTATTTGAATATATTGAGAATTTTAATATTTTTTATAATTTATATAATTTTATTATAATTTTTTCATTAATCATAATTATATTATTATTTCTCAATTTTATTAAGTATTTGTGGTGGGGCATTTTATGATGGGGGACCGTCAGAAAAAGATAATATATATATATATATATATATATATTTAAATGATTTTGAAACGGTTTTCCTCACCATCGCAATAACTTTGTTTTGACGAGCCAGTCGTAACAGTTTTATAACATATAAGCTATTCTTCAAGAATTCCTAGGCTTCTTTCGAGATCGAGGTTTAACATCCCAAACTAGAGTAGTGGCAGGACCCACTCCTAGTCCAAGTTACTGAATAGCTCAAACGACAGCATCTACTAGCCTCTAATTATGTGGTGAGGGAGAAATCTCTCTGGCTCATTCCCTCAGTTTGAGGGATACTTTTCAGGGATGAATGTTATTACAAATAGTAATATTCACATCATAAACTCGTCAATATGTCACGTAAGGAAATTTACTGCAAGAGCAACAAACACCAATAAACCAAACATGCCAATAAATTATAATAACCCAACCAATTAACCCCCACCCAATTTCTACATACAGTCTGCATCCTGCACGTTCCACCCGGAGGAGGATTCAATCAAGCATCGCAACAACCCATGGTTACTCAAGGTCTATCTCGAGGTGTGCAGGACAGAAAACCTACTCTCAACCAGTACACTAGGCCCTAACTGTCCTCACTTATGTCTGTGCAGACTCATCCCAAATAAAATGACCCAAAGAGATAAAACCTACTCAAATACCAATATTTTATTAACCAAGATGGGTCTTCATCCAAACTAGAACCTAACCCAGTTCACAGCAAAGATCTAAGGGTGTTTCCTATCCCTACGGTCATGAAAACGTTCAGGAGTACAAATACCGATTCTTGTGAATTATTTTACCCAAAATAATAGTAATAAAAACCAACGATATAAAATAATTGAAGTTGTAAGGATAGAGAAAAAACCTCTTATAAAGTTTTATATTTAATTTTATAAGTTTAATAAAAAAATCTAAGAAGAGGGATACTGAAAAAGAGGTACTAAAGATCATCTCCCATACAACCAAAAGGAAAGGGAAACACCTCTCGAATCCTATATCCCAACACTATCCAAGAATATCACTAGAATCCCATACCACCAACACCAAAAGCATTACTCTTACCTGTGACAAACATAACCAAGTTTGCTCGGACCAAAATATGTAAGTAGGGTGTGAGCTATTGTCCATTAGGATTCTACCCAAAACATATTCCATTCTCCAAAAATTTGATGAAAAATTAATATGCAAGCTTAAATTAAGAAAGGATGTTCCCAAAACTATTTAATGAAAAAAAACATTAAAATAAATTTAAAAAAAAATGTAATTTAGAACAAAACACATTCACCTTTGATGTTACCGAAACATCACACTGTATGTCGATGGTGATCACATCATATTCAACAACCACCAAATATGGGGGAGGCCCTATTGGTTTTACGTAGCTAAATGGACCCTAGACCCTTGCGTCTTTGTGTACGGTGGTATAGAAACCACAAATATCCACGTTCTCATGCACGGGCCACTAGATAGGATAAGAATCCAATATTTTAGTGGTCTCTGATCATCATTAACATGTTTAGTTTATGCCTTCATCATAAATCTTTCTAAGATAAACTAGGTGGTGGCCACTTCTTAATCACTACCATACTAGTTCTAGTAAACCCTCCTAGCTACCTAGGCTTCCCTTTGAGTTATAAATCATGTTTTATTTTCCATAAAACCCACCACATTTAAACAAACAACCAAACAAGTAACTAGAAAAAAAACCACCATTAACACACAAATTTCCTCTTTTATAATTCAACACACACCAAAACCTTTCAAAAAAATGGTTCTCACATGAACTACAATTCAATAAACCACTCTCATAATTTTTAAAATGCTAAGAAATTACATAGAAATAATATACACAAAAATCACACCCAAATACCGATGAGAAACCCATTTTAACACTAGAATAATATCAATCCTCCTTCCAAACCACATTCACATCACAAAAAATATTCAAAGAACATATAAGTTGGAATCAAAGATGTTCTTTTCTAGAAACGGAGTATGGTTTTTGTTTTTTGTCAGTCCCATCATGGATGATCAGGGATATTTCAAGGAAAGGGATCATAAAGTTCAAGAGATAAAATGTATTTAAGGTGACGTTTTTTCCTTCTATTTAACAAATTTTTGACTGGTCCAAAATTTTGATAATGGAATGTATTGAGAATTTTTTTTGAAGACCATATTAAAATATAGAAATAGTATGAGTTTCATAAAGATGGGTTTTCATATTTTTGTTTCATAAAGGATTAAATAATAAAGAAAGTGTTCTCTATGATTGTGATAATTTGATCTTTGACCATCGTGAAAGATAGTATTCTTGATTAATAATTTCATATATTTGATAAATAAATGGATTTCACAAAGAATAGTTTGACAATTTAGAAGACATAAATCTTTCTAATTTGAGACAGTATTATTTTGAGATTATAATAAATGGAGCATTACAAGTGAGCATCGTGACTTCTTGTTGTTTTGATTGAATCCTCTATGACTATAACGAGCATTATGAACAGTGAATTTTAGTGAATCTTTGTTATAGAAGGATCATCGTGAAGATGTTTTTGACTAATCTAGAAAATTTACTGGAGGAGGTAGAGATTCTCAATCATATGGGCCTATAAATAAGAGGCTACCCATCTTCAATTTCCATAAAAAAAATTTATATAAAATTTGGAATCGTTCTGATTTCACAAAGAATGGGGTACTCTGCAAAATAGAGATTCTATGAGATCTTGAAATTTTTGAAAAGATTATTCTATTCTTAACTAATGTTGTTGATTATATGTATTGAGTTCTTCACCATGATGGGATGTTCTGTATTGGCTATGTGAGCTTTGCAATGGAAGCTTGTTCTGTGAAGGAAGTTTTCTTTACAAAGGTAGGTTGATCCAAAAAGGTAGTGTGCATCACATTGGAAGGATGTTCTGAAAATGTTAATGAAATTTGAATACATGTTTTATTTGAGATGTAGAGATCATCACAAATGTGCGAGCTTTATGAAGTAGAGAGATTTAAGATGAAGTGTGATCTATGAAGGGGTGATATTTTCAAAGGATATTTGCAAAAAGGGGGTTTTGAATATATGATTTTTGTAGATATTAATTTTCAGTGTGCAACCACTCAGGATTTCAATGCAAAAAGAGTCTCATGTTGGACAGAGATAAAGACTTTAATTAAATTCAATTGAAAGGACCTTCAAGTTGAAAAAATGAGTAAGACATCCCCCATGTATGTGAGCTAGGGGGAGTCAACAGAAGTGTTTTGAGGGATGCAGTGAACTAACCTTGAAATCTTGTAATGGTAGTGTTCCACACCGAAAATGGTTATGGGAGAACCATTAGATTCCATAAAAAGTGAAGATTAGTGGATTTTGTCATGATTGTCACACTATCAACATATTTTTCTTAGACATACCCCTTGGTGGTGAATAAAGTAAAATATTTGTGTGGTATCATTGTATTAAATTGTTTGATTGCAATTATTATCCATCATACGGGTTTAACGAGTTCTTACTAAGATGGGAACAAGATCCATTCTTTAAAAGAAAAATTTCACACACACTAATTCAACCCTCCCCGCACTGGGTGTCCTAGATTACTACAATATAAAAATATATAAGCAAGAGTTTTAATTCATTAAAGAATGTTTATGAATTGAATCAATTACTATTGGTGGTTAAAACCCCATAATCTAGTGTGTAACTCCCCTTACACCTCTATCATACCCAGTGGAAGAAAGATAGATCACTTAATCAAGAGGTCGACCCATAAAAATCAAATAATAACCCTAAAAACACAACCTTATGGCTGGAGATGGGGAAACTCCCCAAATGAAAAGAGAAACCCCTATATTAGAGGAGGAATCAAGAGAGGGAGGAACTTACTTGATGATTTGTGGAAGTTTTTCACTATATTTGTCACCAAAATTATTTATCCAAGGGAAATGGAGGAAGGTAAAGTCCTGATTAGGAGAGTAAAACCTAAGGGAGGAGAAAAATGAGAGTTAAGGTGTTTTTAACCCGAAAGGGGAGAGAAATTTTAATGTGATAGAAAATTTGCACAGTTAGTTTATAGGGTTTAGGAAACCATGCGGTAATACTACATTAAATTCCATATAAACAGATAACCCCACACAATTACCTGGGCCATGGCACATGGCCACACAGAAGCTGTGCGGTTGGTTTTGTCTCTTACTGCATGGTTTCCTGGGTGGGTGGACGGGTACTACTAACCATGCGCCCACCGTACGTATGGCTCTGCCCACGCAAAAACATATATTTTCTTCTAAAATTACCAAATGAAACCCTAGGAATAGGATAAACCAATATAAAATATAAAATGAGATCAGGGATGTGACAGACCTACTAGAAAAAGTAAAAGACCACCTATATTAATCATTTTCTAGAATCCTTATACAATATTGACCATATATTTTTGTTCGAATGAGAGGATAAGAAAGAACTTAAAAACTCCATGAAAATAGTGATTATTAACTTTTATGTAAATAATCACAAATATGATAATTGATGTGTTTAAATGAAGTAAGAGGAGTTTTGGTAATTTTGAGGGGGGAAACAAGATGAGTGATTATCAAATTAATGTTCAGATGGAAGAGATGAACCAAATCCAATAAGGAGTTAGATGTAGAGATATGGAAGAATAATATTTAGTAGAGTGAAGGGAATGAAGGAGGAATTTTGGTTTTAGAAAAATTGGGAATATATTAATGTCCAAATCATTAAAGGGAACACAGTTTGTGTTCATAGTTGTTTAAACTGTGCACTAACTGTGTGATTCCCACTATTTATGAGCCCACACCTCACATGGTTTAAGTGAATAGTTAGACAAACCTTGAATAAACTATGTGTTTTGAAATTATAGTGAATTACATGTTTTTATTTTTCATTTGGTCCCAATTTCATAGTTTCAAAAAATAAACTTCACCCATTTAGGTCCATACAGTTGAGGGCTACAACTACTGTTAACCATGGGCTAATAGTGTACCACACTCTTCTTCATTAAAACTCCTTACTCTGGCCTATAATCCATGTCTAAATTCTCTTTAACCATCCATGACCCCATTGATGACTTTAAAATAGACAAAACATGAGGTTTAGACTAAAAATTAAAGAATTTATACCATATGAAGAATGAGGATCTTAGAAAAGAAGTGTTGATTCTACATGGAACAACACTATTGATTACATCTAATCATGATCTGAAATTCCACTCAATGTTTTAGAAAATTATTTAGCATCATCTTAACATAAATATGAACTTCAATATGACCGATCACCTTGAAACTGATTTCAAATCTGAAAGAACCATACAAAAACTATATGATATGATGATATATTTCTCTATAGACTTCATGGGAGGTTAGGACCAATGTCTTAATTTGTTATATCTATCTTACAACAGGGGTTTCCAATCAATCATACATATGGACCCATAAATATCCCTCTATGGTAAGAGATGTATACAACATATGTCATAGAATGAAATGGGTGAGAGTTAGATGTTATGAACAAATATGGCTAATGAAATTGTAGAAAAATAAAAGATAATTCAATAGAACATATTGGTAGTGCAGAGAAGAAAACAATTGATGTGCATAACCACTGAATAAACTTATATAATAATGTTTATGATAATTTTTTCCTCCGTATATCTTCCGGGAAGAGAGTCACGAGTGGTAGAAAGAAGGGAAACCTCGGTCCAATATACATTATGTCCTATGTAATTCTTGATCATATTAGAATGGTGGTATATTTACTAGAACTCCTACAAACCATTTCCAATATACATGATGTTTTACACATATACCTAGAGTGGAAGTATATATCAACTCTAGCATATGTACTAAATCCATAGGAGGAAAAAAATTTAGAATAATCTTTCTTAAGAAGATAATTCGATGAAGATCATTTCCAAAAAGACATGGTTTTTGGAAACATGTCAACCCACCTTATCAATGAACTTTGGATGGACAATATGGATGGAGAGGCAACATGGGTACTTTAAGAGACAATTATATATAAGTAAACTAATTTTTTAACCATATTGTTTGAAATGAAATTATGAGGGATAAATTTAATATGGTTGAATAATGTAATTAACCAATATTTTTATTGAATTTTTACCTTATTAATTATTTTCTTATGTAAAATGTGTTACACATAACTTTGAACTAAATAAAAAATGAAAAACTTTAACCCAATTAAATTATTTTATATGACTATTACAACCATTAAACTAGCATGAATATATAGTAGTAACTATAATTTATTTTCACATATTTATATGATATTTATAATTTTATTTTTACCAAATTAACTTATTTTTTGGATTTTATATAACAATATTCTATTAATATTAATTTTAATGATTTTTTGAAATAAAAATATTTTTTAGTGAGTACTGAAAATAATGAATTTGAAAAAATGATTGATATTATAAAATCATGTTTATAAAATAATTATTAAAATAAAAATACATATTTAAAAAGTAAACTAATTTAAGTTGAATTTATGAATCTCATATTTAATGTTTTGGAATTTTAACCAGTAGTTCACACAAAATACTGAATTTTATTTTCTTAGAAGAAATTTTATTTCTCACGTTTATGAATACTTTTTAAAAATGGATTTATTATTTCATATCAAAATTTAAATATTATTTAATAATTTCTATTTCTATTTTATTCATAAAAAATTAGGTTAGTATGTTTAAATTTATTTACCACAATAATGGTTAATCTAGTTTTCTTAAAGAGGATTTTTATTATCATTTTGTAATTATAAGAAAATAAAATAAATTGATCACTTCTGATTACTTATACTTATATTATTTTTTTAACTTATATATAAATATATTAACACTACTATATTTAGTAATAAATACTAAATATAATAATGAATTCTCAACTATGAAAGCCTACTTTTTTTTACAAAAAAAATATGTACTATATATTAAATATTTTTATTTAAATGATATATTTCACATATTTATGAATTTAAATAAAATAAAATAATATTATATTTATGTTTATAAAATAAATATTTGGTATGAAGGTTTTTCTTACATATCTAATAAATTATAAATTAATTTGTTAAAATTTTGTTACCAGTTTAAAAACCAAACATGAAAATTGTGAAAATATATTAGAGAATAACTAAAAACATGTATAACAAATGTTTGAAAATTAATGTTTGAGGAATTAATAACTCAAATTAAACAACAAAAACATTATTTTATAATTTATGGGTCATTTAACACTATATAGAGTAATGATATCATTGAAATTTAAATGGTATTCACCAAAGTTCAGATTTCGTCACTTATAAAAGGGAATCACCTCCACACATTCAATGATACTCTTCCCATTATTATTACATATAAATTTTTTCCCAAAATATGTAAATTTGAATTAATTTATACAACCTTATAAACCGGGTCTCTAAAATTTATCCTAATCTATACGTTTCTAAGGATATGTCAATGTAAATATTGAGTATCCAACGTAAGTATATCCTCCTTTTAATTTTTTTATTAATAATGTTAATCATCCAACCCATTTGTATCCTTTAAAATATAATGAAATCAGTATAATTATTATACATATATTTTAGTTTACAAATGGTTCATCCATTATTTATTCCTTAATATCGTCTAAGGGAAAAAACATTGTCAGTGTGTGTGCACAAACTACCACCTCTACGAAGTGACATCTAATGTTTTCATACCCTCCACTCATGATGGTTTTAAATGATGTAATTTTTAAATAAATATGATATCTATAATATAAATTTTTTTACTATGTTTCAAATTATAATATATTTTAATTCCTTATCACTTTTTTAAAAAATGGAAACATTAATTGAGCATGTGTGAGGACTACTTCCTCTACGAGTGACAAATTTTATTTTTCAGCACATATAAAAATGGATGGATTTGAAATTATATGTATATATATATGATTTGGATTACACTACTAATATTATGGATATTTTGAGACTATTTTACACTACCTTAGGCGAATTTCAATAAAATGAATGTGTTATAGAGTAATTAACTGAACAAACCTGAGTAACAGACATAAGAAACAACCATATTAAATATAAATTGAAAAATTCAATAAATGTACAATATAAAAATAATTATATAATAATAATTAGGAAACCATGTATGTATTTAATGAAATTATTTTAATTATTCAAGATTCTATGTTCAACTGCAGATATAATTTAGAGATAAGGGGTCTTTGGTACCACCCTTGTCACATGTCCGTTAAATGTACTCTTTATTTTTCTCAAAATTTTTTAAATCATAATCTCATATTTTTTTTTAATTTTTGTATATATATATCTTAAATATATAACTATATTTTTTTCTATAGTAATATATGTTTTTAGTTCCCTTCAAAATTCATACTTTAATGTAAACTCGATTTAAGGGAACATTATTATTTATTGTCTCATGTAAAGAGTCACCACATGAAATGTATTTAAAGAATTGATATCCTAAAAACCATTACTATTTTATAGATATACATCTAGAATACATTAATTTTTTTTAAATAATATGCACTCTCAATCTTTCAAATGAACTAATACATATTTCATAAAGCATCACACAAGTGGTTTGTTTTTTTCTTTTTATAGATCAGTTTCTTAAATAATATATAGTGGAACTCCATGATAAATATTGATGTCCATCTTAAATTATGAATGTTCAAAATAATATAATTATTTATCTACTTTGGAATTCATATAATTTATCCTTCAGTTAATCCTTTAATTATAATTATCAAACCCACTTCATCCTAATGGGTTTAATCAGGTTTATTATTTCTGTTCAGTTAATTTTCTATATATGTAATATGTATATATTGTTTTAGTTATGTTATGGGTGGGTCATGAATTATATACCCATCAAGTATAATGGGAATCACTTTATATCTCAAAATATGTTATGTATGGGATTAGGGAGTGAACCAAATACACCATCAAAATCTTTCCATTTTATGATTATAGTCTTGGGAGTGAAACATAACATATGTTCATGATGACATGTATTATATTTTTTCACATATTGATTCCATCACCACATGATATCATTTCATTATTCCATATTATTATGCTTATGATATTTCTTTTTATGATATCATTTTATGCCTCTGGACTATCATGACATTGTTTATTGAATTTTTTCCCTTAATAGGATTTATAGATCACCCTTTTTCTAATGAATCTTACTATGGGTATCCTATTTTTTTTAGAATATATATTGGTGCTTTGAAAAAAAGTGATGTTTTGAATAATTACCATGTTTTTTTACATTTAATATGAGGCATTTATGTTCCTAATCTTTCAAATACATGATACCTCTATATCATTGGATTTTATTATTGGAATATAATGTTTTAAATAATTATTTAATCTGGTTTTATGGTTTAGGTAACTCAATTTTTCTCTTGGGATCACAACCTATAAACTACAATATTTAGGTATTGGGCTTAACCACTCATATACCACATCCTTTTGGCCATAGCCTCACCTTCTCTACACACCAACCTTTTGGTCATGGGCTCAAAACCCATCTAATTTAACCATTTGGGATTAGTATAACCACCTATTTAGTATAAACATTCGGTTTTGGTCTCACCACCTATGTACCACACCTTTTAGGATAATGCTCTAACAACCTAAGATTTTATGTATTATTTCTCTTCAAAAAAATCATTGATATCTCTATTTACAATAAAAACGAGTTTAAATAAACCATTTAGACATATTTATATATTATTATTATATAAATTTATCATTTTTTAATTCACTACGTCAATATTATCTTAATTTAATTTTTTTTATATTTATAAAAACATTTATTTTTAATTGAATTATGGAAATACTGATTTTTATAATAGTGTATTTTCATTCATTTATATAAAGTAATTTTAAATTCTAATTATATTACGTATTTGATATTATAGTGAGTTAATTTCTATTTTATTTAACATATGTTCATAATTAGACATCATTTTGATATAAGTGAATTTTTTAGCATAAAAACTCAATTTTTAAAAAATAGTTTGCATTGAATTTTGTGGGTTTATTTTTAATGTAATTTATACATTAAAGTGAATTGAATTTTATATAATGGATTTAATATTTTTAATTAGTTTTTTTATATTGGGTAAATAGGTCCCTTTTTTGTTTTTTCATTATGGATAGAAACATTAGTGGATTTGTTTCACATCAATAAAGATAGAATGAGTAACACAAAGTCAAACGTTGATATATGACATTAAAATTTATATTCCACATTCCTTTAGCCAATTTAATTAATTTTTGTATATTTGAATCCAATTCACTATTTTATGGACACTCAGTTCTATTTTACTTTTATATTTATTTTTATATTACTTTTTAAAAATAATAATAAAAAAATGTCACATTGTTGACTTTAATATCTCATTTTTTCCTTGAGGACAAAAATATATTATTATCAGTTTTGAATAGTAATTTAGACTGTCAATTATGTTTTTGTCATTTCATTTTATTTTCAATTTTTTGTGATTTGATAATTAATTAAATTTGTATGCAATATCAACTCAATATTTATTCAATTAAAAGAAAAATAAAATAAATGATTTTAAAAATATTTAAAGAAATACAATTTGGTTGAATTATTGTGTTATATGAAATTAATAGATAAATATATCATATTAGGTATGTGAAAAATGAATATATTAAAATTAAATATTTTTATTAACGTCTTTAATGTCAAATTAAATGAATAGCGTCAAAATAATTTTAATGGTATTTTATAATAATAATATTTTTTTTATAATTATTAAAAAACAATTTAAATCGTTAAGGACAAAAAGGGGATTATATATGGTCTAAAAAATAATCCTATTTCTATTTATTATACAATTTTAACCATATTGGTAAAATTATAACACTTTAATATTGAAAAAGTTATTACCACCATTATTATAAAGATGGTTTATGAAAATAATTAGACCAAATTATAAGTTTTTTAATGATATATAAAACTATTAAAAATTGATTTTATTATTATATTTGGATCATACACTCTTTATATTATATAAAAATTATTTTTTATCTACTATTACATTATTGTGACATTATTATATTTTAATATTTAAAAAAAATTACATGAGTACCAATCACCTCACTTATAAAAGAACACCAATTATATCTTTTATTTACACCACATTAATCCATAAATATAGAACAAAACCTAAAAAATTATATTCTACGCATTCCTATCCATCAATTATAGGTTTTATTCTTTTTATAAAATCATTCCAAAGGTCATTGGGAAGGAATCCAAAGGAAGTCTTCCAAAAAAGGGGTAATTGCCTTTACCAACTCCTAAGATGTATTTCTTGTTATATTTAATATAAATATAATATAAATATAATAAAATAATTAATCATGTGTTATAAATATACTAAGATGTTATTATTATTATGCTACAACTACTTTTTTTTTATTTTCCATCCTATGAAAGAAGAAAACATCACATGTGTATATGTACGACTTACCATCATCGTGTATCCATATAATTCATTTTCATAACTATTTTACATGGATGGTTTTATAAATATATAATAATTATTCACTATATATTCTAAATAATTATTATTTTCAAATTATAATACTATATCTACATTCTTACCTTCTAATCTGTTGAAATATTTTAATGTCGCTCATTTGTACATGTGGACTACCCCCACCATAGTGAAATCTAATTCATTTTTCATTTCTTGTTGAAATGGATGATAATAATGATATATTTTACAAATATACATTATAAATATTATAAAAATTACTCAATAATGGTGAATTGTTATTTTAAATTATTTTGTTCCATCCTATAATATGTGAAAACGTTTTTCATGTTCATGTAAAACCTACCATCTCCATGAATAATGTAAATAATTTTTCTATCTCAAACTTTAATGGATAACTATATATTTTTATATAATTATTATATATGATATTTATATCCTGATTAATATTTTTAATATGATTGAATTTGGATATATAGGCAAGGATTTAAACTATTGAGTCAAAAAATACATGAAAAAAAAGCAGTCAACATCCGAAATAATGGTAATAATAAAACATTATTAACGAATTGGTGATAAAATGTTATAAATGGGTAATATAAGATATTATTGATAGGTATATGGTTCTTTTTTTATTGCTATTATTTTCATTGGTGAAATTTTATAATATATCCCTTAATAATAAAATATGATTTCATATACTATGAATTATTAATAATTCTAAATGGTTTTTCAAAATTTATCTCTCATTTTAACATGATTAAAAAAAATATTTAAAAAAATATATAATATTTCTCTTTTTGATCAGGTGTATATTTCATTATGTATATATTTTTTTTAAAAAAATTATAGAAGTATTTTTTATTTACACAATTGATTTATTAATGAAATTTCATGTAATCCTTGAAATTTTAAGATGTATTAATTAAATATTTTTAATCTTTTCTCAAATGGGTTTTTCGATTTTATTTATAAATAAATCGAAATTAATTATTTCTCAACATATAAAACATTAACTAATCCCCCCCACTAAAACCATTTTATGCATTGTTAACATCATCTAAATGATTTAAATGGTGTCAAAAATAAAATTTTATAATGTAATAGTAATTTAATTTATTTATTTTTAACAACACCAAGATTTATAAATTAAATTCCCTTCTAAATTATTAAATTCCTTATTATGTGATACAATAATAGAAAAAACATGCACTAATATGGTTATTTTTTAATATTATATCCTATGTGATTAAACATAAAATTAATCTTAATACCAATTAATAATGTAATAATTATAATGTTACTATTATGATTTCTATATATTAAGGATTATGAAAAAATATGATTGAAAAGGATGAAATAAGCGAAAACCTCGACTAATATGATCGTACACTACGAATCCCATTTAGTAGATCTTTTGACGGGGATTGAATCAAGAAGATTTAGCCTTGACCTTGTGCAAGCTAATATTCAACAATTAAATCATTATTGAAATTTTTTATGAGTAGATCATGCATATCACGGTATGACCCAAACCATGGTCTCCAAAAAACAACAAGAAACAGTCCCTGTCACACACTTCACCCTTATGGCATACACTGGTGTAGTACGGGGTTTTGTATCAAGACCGTAACAATATAATTTTTTTTTATTTTTAATAAAATAATTATTATATATAATTTTTTTATTATTAATTTATAAATGATTATATAATGAATTTGATAAAAATTAAATTTGTAATTGATGAAATGAAAATATAGTTTTGAGAAATATATACTCTCAATTAATTCACGCTTTTGATAATTTCAATATTTTTTGAAGAAAATGTTATTTTAATAAAATTTGCTAATTAAATTTTATTTATTAAAATATAAATGATAATGTAATTTAATTATGAACAATTTAATTTTTATATGGTCTGAGAAGTTATAAATATAATCAAAAATTATATTTTTCAATAAATATGTATTTGTATTTAAATTTTTAATATTATCATATTTAATAAATTATTTTGATAAATTAAATATTATTTATGAACATATCAAATAAAAATTAGACAATGATTATTTTTTTTATAATTTTATATCCCTGTCAAATTTTTCTGTATAAATTAAATATAATATAAATATATTACATATATTAGGACATCATAATATACCAAAAGTGATAGAATAAATTCTATAAAATCCAAAACAAGGTGAAATATTTATTTACCCTCTAAAATAATTATTTTTTATGTTATTTTATTATTTTTATAATCCATTAAATTTTCCTCCATAACCTATATTATATATTATGGTTTTAAAATCCATTATTTATAAACATGACTCACTTGCACAACAAAAAGTGTATTATATTCATATTTTCATTACATAAACTTATTAAAAATATACAATACCACTCATATTATCTAATATACATGGAAAAACTCAAGGTAAGGTTTGTGGTTTTTATTATTTAATTATACAGAGTCCAAGACCAATGTTTCTTAAATAATAAAGAATTCTCATCTTTTTTTTCTATAAAACCCATCCATCCTCCCATTCCAATTCACTCAAATTCATTTATAATTATTTTACCATATCCTTCACTATTTATAACCCTCCCAAGTTTCCCCCAATATCTTAATATTATCCACTCAATCATTCAGATGCAGCCTATAAAGTTAACTGATCGTTCTATCTCTCTCTTCATTTCCATTCAAGGACCTTATTTTTATTTATCCTTTTGAATACCATATGATTTTATTTTCATGTATTTATTAATATCCCATTAATATTCAATTTATTTTCCATTAATGAGAAATAATTTTTACTCTCTCAGTATAACCGTTACCTATGATGTTACTATAGCGAAGTAAGGGATCCTATCCTTCTCCCATTTATTCAAGAACATTCTTATATTATGCCTTTTAGTTTCCGATTTTTCATATTGGGACATGTTTTTACCTCTTTATTACATTGATTATGATTTCCAAGTAATCCTCCAAATCTATTTCATTCATTTAATAAATAAAAACCACTTTTATAGTTTTGATGGAATTTTTCCAAAGTTAGTACGTCATACCAAAATCCAAATGAGCAAAAAAAATCCCAGTACCCAACCAAACCATTCAAATTCAAAAACAAAAATAAATACATCACATGTTAAAATCATCATGGAAAGTGATCTATCTCGAGCTTGACCCCCTACAAAATAGTCACCATCATCATCATCATCTCTACCTCAATGTTATCGAGGACCTGAAATAATATTAACGACATCACTTTTATGGACCAAAAACACACTGAATCATATCCACTAAAAACCAACATCACCATTGTGAACAAAAAATCCTCCATCATAGAACCCCTTCCATCAAGAATAATTAATAGTAGGAATTGACCATGAATACTGAAACCAACTATGCTAACCAGATACACCAAATTTGGAACAACAAGAATACTTTCTTCCAGGTTGCACCTCATGAAATGCCAACCACAGCTCAAAAAATACCATCCCAAAATATCACTATGATCAATCGCACCATGCCAACCTGGCTTTGTGAGAGGAGATGGAGGCAAAATGTGATTTGTAGAGGGAATTCCTAATCAGGGAGAGGTGGCCTATAGTTGGAACATGAATCACATTCATTAGAACCACCAACAGGAATATATAGACCATCGATCCAGAATAACATAAACGGGCAAGAAGGATTGAAGGACCAGTGAAAGGGACCACTAACCAGTTGAAAAATTAATCGATGAGGATAGAACACCAAACCAATAGCCAACCATTCAATTCATCCAACAACCATATCGATGAATGACACCTTCCACAAAAAAACATTGATACTGAAACAAACCCCCAACATCATCCCAAGACCCTGCAAACACCTTCATACTTACATGAGAATAGGTCCAGCACTATTTTTTGGGTAGTAATTGTAGATGAGGTTGCACAATACCATGAAAAAATTTTCTGGGAATTTAAACAACCAAAAACCAAACCACCAAATCTTATTTATGATAAACAATGATGGGGTTTTATTACAAATATTTCGGCAATAAGAGTGGTGTTAGAAGAAGTCAGCCTTGAATTATGTTTATGATCACATTTTTTTATTGTTACCACATTCTGATGTCTCCTTGATGTTATTATATTATATAATTATTTTATGTTCATATTTATGTTTATCACCACTTTTATGACACCTTGATACTCTTCTTAACTAACTTGAATAACATTCACCATGTTATGATTTGATAATTTCTTTACTAATCTTTAAACCTCAACCCTTTCATATGTACATCCCCTGGTTTTCCCATTCAATTTTATAACAGTAATGGAATATTTAAGGTATGTTGTGGAGTTTATAAATAATGTTATTCTACACATGTCTCCTCTTATTATGATATATACCTAACTCCCCAATAATAGTAGGCATCACAATCTCATGGGACTGTATTATGTGTACCATAATGCAACAAATCATTAATAAATTTGAATTAAAATGTGGGTCATCATAGTTTGTATCATGAAAATTATAGTTATTTTTAGATATTATGATTATAAATCCCGAGTTAAAATCATAGTGATAAGGAAAAACATTAAAAAAACCGTATGATTTTGGTAAAATATAGATTAAGTTTCTTCCAAGAAAAAAAATGAAAATCTAGATAATAAATGTGGGTGTGGATATGTTATTATTATACTTATAGGTAATAACCATTAAAAGTGATCATTGAGCATAACTTGATAATCACACAGTACATGAAAAAGCAGTCTTATTGCTCGCAATGTTTCACACTTTTAGGGGATATGTTGTGGTAAATTGAAATGACCTTAATAAACCATTATTCATGGAACTAAAATGTCTATAAAATATTATTTTAGGAAATATATCATAGATAACATATATTGAATCCTAAAAAAGATAGATTAAAAAATACATTTTATGTAAGAGGTTTTCATTTATTGGTCATAGTTTCCCTTTTATGTGTGTAACAACTCAAAAATACTCATCCATATGTCTATTTTGGAAGAATTAAATCATTTAAACTAGAATAAAATATTGAAGTGATATATTATTATTTATTTATAAACTTAAAAAATCCAATATAATTTTTTTCATATAACATAAGTTTAGTGGAACTATTAAAAAACCTCCTCAAAACATGAAAGTTGAGTTACCAGATAATATGAAGAATTGTTCAATTGTTATATGACAATAATATAAAATATTCCATAAAAATATTTGTGGGATTAATTTAACAAAAAATATTATTATACACTATTTAATAGAATTTGATTCTTTTATGGCCGGGGATTAGATTTCCTTGTATAAACCCAATATAAATTTCAAAGAGATGGAAATCACCCTCAATATCACAAATCCCTCTCTAATTATTTTCAATAGAATGAATATAGAAGAATATTCATTAAAATCATCATCTAATGCATGAATAATACTACATTATGAAAAATAATATCATTCTCAAATTATTGATACTAAGGAATAGATCACCCTTGATGAAATGCCCATTTTAACGGAATTCTCTAACATGTTTCTTGAATAGTTTACCTGCCTTCCTTATAGTTGAGAGATTGAGTTATAAATTTAACTTATACATGATGATTTTACAAAATCCAAGAATCCATATAGAATAGAAAACATTTAATTTAAGGTGATAAAGAAGCAATTATAAGGGAATCTAGATAAAGGGTTTATACAAACATGTGCTTCACTATGGGGTGCACCATTAATTTTCATTAAGAATAAGGAGGCAACAATCCACCTATGAATTTATTATTGTGATCCTAATAAGATCATATTGAATAATAAGTATCCTCTAACATAAATTTATCACTATTTCAAAAATAAAAACGGAGATTAGTGATTCTCAAATGTTGATATTCAGTTAATATATTATTAAGTAAAGGTATATAAGGTAGATAGTATCATGAAATTTTTTTGTATAAGGTACATGAATGATGATTTCATAGTTATTCCATTTAGACTCACTAGTTCTATATCTATCCTCATGGACATAATGAACTGATTCTATAGGAATTATCATAAAAAATTTCTAGTGGTATTTTTAAAAGATATTCTCATATACTCAAAAAGAAAGAAATAAAATTAGGATTATCTGAATTTGATACTGAATACTTCCTAAAATGAAAAGTTATATGATATTTATAGTGAATGTGGGTATTGTATGGATATGTAACATTTCAGTTGAAGGTTATCGCAATAAATAGAATATTTGTGGATACATTAAAAAAATCAATTAAAGGAAGTCCCAGACCAATACATTTGATATAGATCTGTAGTCTCCATTTATTATCTAGTTAGTATCATCATATCATGATTTTTAATTTCATTAGCCATAAAAACACATAATTGGGATATTTGTTTCAATAATAATGAATTTTAATGGATGATTATAGAGCTAAAATATAGGCTAATCACACCAAATATAATACCATTACCCTCATGTGGGGAAATATTATGATATAAATCATTTCATACTAAAATATATTGGTTTTTTAATCATGAATGATGATAAATTGGTAGCCTATGACTACCACTAATTAATGATTCATGTAAAAAAATATACAACATATGATCAATATTTGGTTGTAATGATCTTCAAATCGATTATTTTGCAGCATTATATTTGTGGGTAGAATCATTTCATATATGCAAATCATTAAATAATTGTGTATATTTTCACACAAAAGAAGATCAATATTCATCGATGAAATAGTTTTGAGCTAATCAAGGATTTTGATTATTCAATAAATTACCATCATACAAGGGAAATTAAAGAGGTATATTATTTGATTAAAATCGAACTGGTAACCCTATCCCTGATAGGTACTGCAAGGTATCCAATATTATTGGACATATAGTGGTTGTACCAGATAATAATAAAAGAATCATCATCCATCCTTCCTGAAATAAATGTTAAACCATACATTCTTGAATAAATCATAGTGGCCCATAAAAGGTTATGATGTGCTACAGAAAATGTAGTAAATATTTTGGAGGTTAACATTACTAATGATAGAGTTGCAAGGTTCGGAACATGGATTTGTGTCCCATAAAAACAAGAGTTGAAAAAGGAACTTTTGAAAATGTTCATACCTAATTCTTCGTTATTTATCTCTGAAGAACTCATTTGTATATTGAGATGAAGCTAAATATTTGGTTGGATAAAATAAAGAGGGAGATGTCAATATTTATATCTAGATGCATGATATTCCAGAAATACATATTTGAATAAAAAAAATCTATGTTTATGATGCAACCATTTTCTAGGCCAGTAACAAAATAAGAAAAAATAAAAATGGATTTCATCATAGGACTCCATGAGACATCTAAGGGTAATAATTCCATCTCGGTGGTACCTGATCATCGTTCAAAAACAATTCATTTAATTTATATCTTTTAATATTGATCTCTTGATAAAAATTTTAAGATTAATATATATATATAGGATAAGTGGTTAGAATTCATATATTTCCTCACTCCATTTTATATAGTCAAGATCAAAGGTTTACATTGAGGTTTTAAAGAATCCTTTTGTGATAATTAGATATGGAGATAAGTTTTAGTACAACTAATCACCCTTAGATTGATGGTTGGTCTAATATAATGATTAAAATTATAGAGTATACACTGATGTCATGTTTAAAACATTTCTATGTACTTTGGGATCAACACCTTACCCTAGTGGAGTTCTTAGATAACAATTTTTCTAGTCTAGAATTCAATGGGAACCTTATAAGGATATGTATGGGATGAGGTTTTAGACTCAAAAAAATTAGAGTGAATATGGAGAAATAAAGTTGATGTGTCCAAAACTTATTGAAGAGATGATAGGGAAAGTTAAAAGCAATCAATGTTCAATGAAATTTACAAAAATTCAAGAGAAAATATATACTAAAAATCATCAATGAGTTCTAGGATTTTAGTATCATGAAAAAGTGTTCCTTTTTAGTTTTTCATGGAATAATTTCATGAGGTTTTGGGAGAAGGGAAATCATGGTTGAAGATACATCTACCCCTTTGAGATCTTTAGTTACGTCGAAGATGTCACCCATTAACTTGAACATCAACCAAACATATCTCAAGTACATGATTTGTTCAATGTATAACTATTGCAGATATATATTTTTTACCTCTAAAATGTACCCAATCTAGAGGAGGTAATGTTAGAGGATTATCTTTAATAAGAGGAGTAGTTGGTGAAGATATTTTATTGTAGAGACAAAGTTCAACGAAACAGGACAACTCACCCAGTAAAAGTATTGAGGAATAAATAAAAGGATTAGGAAGTTACTCGAGATCCTAAAGAGGTGATGAAACCAAACTAACCTCATCCATTCTAGTGCAAAAAATAAAATTTGCTTTTAGAAATTTCTGATGGGGAATGATTACAATGAACTGACCTTTCATATATGAAATTTCATTCTGAATGAATAAATGCTATATTATTTAATATAGTTAAAGAAAATATATGAAATTAATTTTATATTTTTTACTTACAAATCCTATAGAATATATAAAACCATTATCAATCGTAACCATTGATAATATATTAATTATACAATTACTGTTATGATTAGTATATATTATGGGAGCTGATAAAATCCAATTAACATTGACTAAATATGTGATGAACTAGAAAAGATGGAATTTACCATAGGAAGAACATATAATGAATCTTCCAAGAGACACAGAATATCTAGTAAAAAGTGGTTATGTGATTTGGTGATGTTGAAATTGTTGTCAATTAGTGATGAAGATGAAAATTCAATGAATTCTAATTGTGACGATTGTAAAAATATTTTTTAATTCTAAAAAACATATTTCATTTGTTATTTGAGATTGACACAATTTTTAAAAAATTAAAAATTATTCAAATAAATTAGATTTTAAATTTAATTGAATTAAATGAGGGTTTTAGTGTATTGACTTCTATAGTTTCAATTTTGGATAACCTTTTTAAAGGTTCTTGTATCAAAAAAATTAGCCACACTTAGCCAGCTAGCTAAGGGGAGTAGCACCACAGGGGCATCTGATCTCTACCCTCAGGCTAATAGTGTGGTTGCCAATGTATGTAGAGGTGTGCACCTATACTAGTGCATGGGAGATCAGGTTGACCACCACTTTGCGATAAAACATGATAGTGGTGGAGAGTAGGCATGATGCAGTGCCAGTGGGAGCAGAGGACATTACGTAACTGATTTCTAAGCTGTGGGAGTTTCTGCTTGTATTATAAAGGAGTTGAGAACCTAATTTCATTTTTATGTGGAACTATGGATAATGGATGAAAACTATCTGATCATTCAGTTGACTTATCATGGCCATTGGCTGACTTTTCTGAGTTCTAAACAAATTATTTTCCTTTGATCTATCGATTATAAGATCGAGTACAATCCAATCCACTATTATGTGATCTCTTCTCCAAGAAGCCTTTGTGATATCTTGTTCACCTGAAACCCCAAATATGTTAACTGAAGCACCATAAAAGGTCTTTCATTATTGTTTCATCATTAATAAAATTGTAGGGTGATCTAAATATAAATAAATTCCATTTTTATAATTTATTGAAGATCAAATCATTGATATAAAGTATGAAGAAATCGAGTTTCTGGAGATAAAGATCATTTTTATGCGAGTTTTTCATCTGATGGACCATCCTGATTCTCTAAGTTTCCTAGTTTATGGTTGATTTCTATAAATACTTATATAGATCTCATTTTATGGTGGCCTTTATCTCCCATTCAATAGCTATTTTTTGATAAGGAAATAGATAATCATGAACTCAATGGTTCGAAAAGGTGTCGTGATCATTCTATTATCTGGATGAGAGTTAAGTGTCCATGATCACTCTACATAAGCCTAATAAACTCACAGTTCATTGTAAAGAATCTTTCTTCCATGAGGCAATAAGGATAGTGTTTCCTACATCTTCATGCCTTGCATGAAGGATTTGAGTTTCCACATGACAGTGTTTACTTACACAATGTGAATAAGAACTTACAAGAATAATCAATTTATACCATTTGTGTTTAGTCATGAAATAATAATGTTATATTGTGAGTGTTTAATTTGTGAATATAAAGGAAGCTTGTATTATTGGGTGTAAAGAAGTATATATTTATCAAAGTGATCATAACTATAACATGAAATAATTAATGTGTGCTGTGCATATCAGTTGAATGAAAAGGAAGTGTGCACAAGGGAAAAGAAATGCATGTTGTAAATGCATATTCGTGAAACTCATTCATATATTGTAGATCATGTGTGTATGTTCTTTAGTAGTACATATCTTACATGGATGTAAAGAATAGATTGAGAAAGAAGTGAAAAGTGTATTGTGAAAGTATATACATAACGTTCTGTTTTCACATGTATTTTGAGGAGGCCATGAAATGTTACAAATACATGAATAATTTAATATAGAATAGAAATATTCATTTCATGTATACAAATGGGTAGTGTTTTTTAGACTGATGTTATGAAATTATTTCTATTAGTCATTCAAAAGTATTTTCTATATCCATGTTCTCAGCGTTTAGTGAGGTCGGTTCTTCAGTAGAAGAAGGAATTTCCCAATAAGAATTATAATGAGGTAGCAAGCCATATTTATGTAATCATAGTTTTTTGAGAAAGGGCAGCACCAATGAAAAGTTTCTTGATTTGTACACGAGTAGGTTTGATCCCACATGCTCAGGGAAAAGGATAAACTGATCATCCTATCTGTTGATCAGATTGAAGAATTAGAAAAAGCTTATGACTGGGGTTCCATCTAGTTGTCAAAGAATCTCAAGAGATTGGGGGTCTAACCAGACAAATGGTTGGGGGCACTAACCAACCATGGAAAATGTTTTGGATTGCTAGTGGGTATAACCAGATTAAACTGGAGGATTGATTACTATGTTTTATAACTAGTTGCTTCCTAAACCATTGTATTTAATAAAAATATTATAGTGGATAATCCATATATGGAGGTTTTAACCAACATGTAAATGATGTATCTATTAGTACCAAACCACTTAAAAATATTATGTGTTGTGTTTTCATTTACTTTTAGCATTTTACGCATGATCCACCGATTTTAACAGGTGATGGAGGTTAAAATTTAAAAGTGAAAAATAATTCCTTAAAACTGGACACAACTGATTTTTACACAACTTAGTGTGACTGCATGATCCTTGGACACTTCAATTGGTAACGGAGCATAGGCTACCTCTGATTGGATCTACTCTACTTGTCCATTGGTTTATATCAGAATTATATGATGTGAATTCTGGTGTTTGAATAAAATTCATAATAGATTTACATGGAAAAGTCTATCTATATGATTTATGCTATAAATGTGGATGTTTCATTCATACTATGTAAAAATAGACATAAAATAGTGGAAAAATAAGCTAGAGAAGAATTCAAAAATGTGTCACGACCTGTCACTCGGGGCCCATGTCGTGTGTACCCCAAGCCCACCATCCATAGGATAGGGGCTGGCGACTAGCACCACAGGCGTAAAATCCCTAAACTGGGAAGGCATTGTCTTTATAAACTTTAAACAAACACAATATGAGTACAAAATTGAAGCAAACACTAGGTAAAAACTGTATTCAAAAGAGTGCTGAAATGTAAAGGGGCCAGAAATGCAAGCACAAATGTAAAGTACAATTACAACTGAAAAGGGACTGAACATCTGAAAGGTGATGAACAACTCCTCAAACGTCCACCACAGATCCTACCTGAAGGGTAGTTAGAGATAGCCTCCTCAACCCTCCTCATCCGCCAGTCTCCTCCAGGTACCAACTCATCGTGTGGTCCACCCTTGGGTGCCGTCCAACCCTCGTATACCCAGCCTCGTTCAGCGATGTCCTTCATATGCATCCAACACAACAAGGTGAGGTCATAGCCCATGCAGGGGTGAGTATAAAAATACTGAGTAGGGGCCCTGAGACCCTCATGGTCTCACCAATTCCACCAAGGATAAACCACAGAGTATAAAATAAAAAGATAGTCATTGCTTAGGTATATTCCCATATATATACCTAAGTTATCATGTATCCCATCTCAATCAAGAGGAAAAACATAGAAGTCACTGACTCATATCACAGAGGTATATAACATTTGTAGAGAGAAAGAGATGATAGATATAGCCACTGAATCATCAGAGATGTCGGACCAACACATGATCCATGACCAGCTACTCTGTAAAACCTACACATGATCCACGAATAGAAGTCAAAATGTCAGAACAACACATGATCTAGGAATAGTTATCAGAGTTGTCGGACCAAAACATGATTTAGGAATAGAAATTCTTTCAGACCAACACATGATCCAAGAATATAAATCAGAACCATCAATCCAACACATGATCCAGGAACAGTCGTTAGTGCACAGCCAGTCATAGGGTATCCACAAAGAACGCTTGATTCCAGGAGGATCTGATCCTCAATCCATGTTTTGGAACATTAAATACCACTGCGTCCCTCTAATAAGTATCTCAAAGTTCCATCTTGTCACAGGGGTCTCAATACAACAGACGACGCATCAATAGGACGCTCGGTCTGTGATTTATTCGCTTTTTAGACTCAATGGCCCGGTTGGATTTGTGTACGATCCAAATTGACTCTATCTCAACATTACCCGGAACTCTAGTGGGGTATTTTTAAAGGGAAAATCTTTCTTCAAGGAAACCAGCATCACTGACGGTTCGTCAAACGGTCTTCTGGTGCCAAAGTTACGACTAAAAAAAGTAACAGCGTCGATAATGGGCCCGGGCCCGGCCCAACCCAGTCGGAGCGACTCTGCCCAACCCAGACTTGGTCGACCCGGACTGGGTCGACCAAGTAATACCTGCTAGGTCGGACATGACTCTTTTGGTAGGTCATACCGCTAGGTTCGGCCTGATCCGTTCGGCCGGGCACAGCGGACCGCGAGAGCCGGTTCGACCAGCATGACGAGGGGCACGACTCAGAAGTCTTGTCCTGGAATGCCGAGTCATTTTAGCCAGTAATGCAGTGAAGGATGTTGCGGGCCAGCTAGTGAGGACGGCGTGATAGGGAGTCGGGGTGCGGGCAGGGTGTGCGCGGGCCGGCAGGGTGCCGGGCAGTGCGCGGGCAGGCCGCAGGGCACCGACAAGGCACAGGTAGGCAGGCGGGGCTCACGGGCATTGCGCGACAGGCCGTGGGGCGCACAGGCAGGACAAGGGCAGGTTTTCAGGGCATGCGCGCAGCGGGTGGGAGGCCACGGGGCGAACGGGACGCAGGCGGGCAGGCCGGTGGGGAGCGGGCAACGCGCAGGAAGGCTGCGGGGCACGCGGGCAGCATGAGGTCAGGTCGGCAGGGTGCCGGCAGCATGAGGACCGAAAATCGGTGGTGGGAAGGCAGGCCGGTTCGACACGGATCGGGCCTTCCTGGGCTAGGGGTGTTCGTCCCGGAACACTTGTGTGCCGTGGGGGCGGGGCGGTTTGCGGAGTCCATGAGTAGCGTGACCTTTGTTGTTGCCACCTTCGTCACCTCGTTTCCACTTCAATGATCACCACTAGGATGAAAATCGACGTGGGGTATCGGGCCATGTTAGGTTGGCCCGCACCCTCTGTGTTTAGGGAGGTATCATTGGACTCATCAAGAAAAGTAGTTGATCAATAACACATCCTCAAAAATCCCTTTTTATCTGATGAAGAAGGTAAGAAAACGGTATATTATTATAAAGTAATAAACCCCCTACCTTGCTCATAGTAGGTTGACATTGGCACATGAAGGTAGACATCGATTTGTTGCAGATGAGGACGTCTGAGGTTTGAAGGAGTTCCGAGGAATATGGTTGAAGTTATGGTCGACGTTCTTCGTTGGTGTAGTGTACTTCATTGGAGTGTGTAATCCTCGTGGTGTTAGGGGTCGCATCACTTTACCAGCAATTCTTCACTTAGTGAAGCCATCCCAAATCCATCTCCCAAGATCCCTATATATAAGAGAGGGGTAGAGATATATAACCATCATGGAATTTATTACTGTTCATTTATTAGGAACATTCATAAATTTCAACGATGCAGTTACTTAATTAAAAATGTGGGTCAAGCGAAATAAACGACATTGGTGCAATTTAAGAGTTATTTTGGCATAGTCATTGGGAGGATTCCAAGAGGCTTCCCCCATATATGCCGCATTAAAACAATTGATAGTATATAGTTTTTTTGACACAAAAAATAAATTTTATAGCATTTGATTTTTTATGTTGACACGTGAAATTAATAGAGATAGTTGAGAGGTTTTCCTCCCATCACTTTAATATGGGGTTAAGCCTTGTGTGGTCCCCACATCATTACCTCTCACAGGAGGTTATGCTCAGGTGGGCCCCACCACCATATCCTCCCAAGGGAGGTTAAGGTGCAGTGGTCCCCCCTTTATCTCCCATGAGGAGGTTTTAACCACCCAACCATCAGATGGTAGTTAAAAATAAAATAATGTGAGATTACTTCATTTTATTACTTCACATGAAAACCCAAAAACTAACTTTTATCTTTAACTCACTATTGTTGAAGTGAAAGTCTTATTAAGGTAATACTGGTGTTGTGAGTTCAACGGTGCCCTCCGATTTTAATTCTGAGCACCGTTTCATACATTATAACAACCTTCTCGTACGTTTAATGAATGTACCTGAAAAAAACATAAAAAATTTATTCCAGGCACACCGGGCCTCAGAATCAAGAGCCTTAAACTTTCATGGACTCGTAATAATCCCATGTATTTAAAAAAAATTCCAAAGGATTTCCGGGTCTTTACATTCTCCCCACCTCAGGGCTATACGTCCCTGTAAGCTACAACTCGAACTAAGGGAACAAATGGGGGTACATAACACGCATCTAAGTCTCCCGCTCCCATGTGCTCTCTTGAAGGTTCTAGTGCTTCTAGAAAATGAACACCATAGGTATTGACCATCTATGTAGGACCCACTTCTGTTGATCCTGAATCTCCACTGGAACCTCTGTG
The DNA here is from genome assembly GCA_963277665.1 of Viscum album. Taxonomy (NCBI): domain Eukaryota; kingdom Viridiplantae; phylum Streptophyta; class Magnoliopsida; order Santalales; family Viscaceae; genus Viscum; species Viscum album. Next base: position 279,181,283 of record OY728164.1, on the reverse strand, counting down.
AAAGTCACTCTGTCATCGTTGTCCAGCTATCCATGGACAATTATGTGAGAAGGGTAGTGAACGTATCTCCTCATCTGAGATATGTGGAAGACATTGTTCACCCTGTGCAACAGAGGTGGAAGAGCTAGGTGGTAAGACACCACGCCTACTCTACTGAGGACCTAAAAAGGTCCAATGAATCTCAGAGAAAACTATCTGCCTCGGCCAAATCTCCGTAGACCTCTTTGAGGTGAGACCCGTAGAAAGACTTGGTCACCATCCTCGAACTCTAGAGGTCTCTATATCATGTCATCAAATGACTTCTTCCTACTCTGTGATATCTTCATCCACTCTTGGATGATATGCACCTCATCTATGGTATCTCATACCATCTCTGGTACCACCAGTGCTGACTCTCCTAGGTCTGTCCAGCACAATGGCGATCTGCATGGTCGACCATACAAGTCCTAAAAAGGTGTAATCCAAATAGTGGAGTGATAAATTTTGTTGTATGAAAACTCCACCAGAGGTAATTGATCCTCCCAGCTGTGAACAAAGTCGAGGACACATGTACAGAGCTTGTCCTTGAGGGTCTGAATGGTCTGCTTAGTCTGACGAACCGTTAGAGGATGGAAGCCGGTGATCATACGAAGCTATATCCCGAAAGCTTCATGTAACCCCTTACATAGTTGGGTAGTAAACTATGTGTCATGATCAGAGAAAATAGAATAAGTTACTCTATGTAGCCGCACAATCTCCTGCACATTAGGGTATCCCAAGCACTCTACTAAACCCTGCTCTCTGATCGATAGGAAGTGGGCCGACTTGGTGAGTCGGTTGACGGTCACCCAAATCGATTCGTGAACCCTAGATGTACGTGGAAGACCCTCCATGAATTCCATGGATATCCCATCCCACTTACACTATGTGACCTCTAATTCCTGAACCAATCCTGTTGGTACTTGTTTCTCCACCTTCACTTGCTGAAAAGTGAGGCATCAAGAGACAAAATCTGCTACCACCTTCTTCATACCTAGCCACTGTGCTATCATCTTTGGTCCTGATACATCTTCACCACTCCAAGATTTTCCACTAAAGGGGATGTGTATAACTCCTTCAAATATTCCTCCTGAAGTGAAACTGGTACTATAGTACGTCCTCTGAAGAGGATGACGTGCTCCCCACGTTCAGAAAATCCATCAGGTGCCTACCCTGTGGATATATGAGAATGTCGTGTCTTAGAGTCAGTGTCCCCATGCTGTGCTTCCCTGACTTGCTGAAGGAGTGGGGGCGTGACTGTAAGGGACTGTAGAAAGGCAACCCCATCTCTATCCAAAAAGGATATCTGTAAAGAAGCCTGATGCTCTGTCACCTCTCCTAGCAGTTGTATACTGGATATCTTTCTGAGAGAATCTGCAACAATGTTCCCTTACCAAGTGCATAGACTATCACAAAGTCATTGTCCTGGAGGAACTCAATACAACATCGCTGTCTCAGGTTCAGATCCATCTAAGAGAAGATATACCTGAGACTCTTGTGGTCAGAGTACATAGTAAAATGTTCATCCACAAGATAGTGTCACCACATCTTCAAGGTGAAGACCACTATTGCTAACTCCATGTCATGGGTAGCATAGTTATGCACAGGTTGTCTGAGCTGACAAGAACCATAAGTGATTACTGCTCATTCCTGCATCAGGACATACCCGAGTCTATTCCTTGATGCGTTGCAGTAGACTACATACCCTACGCCTTCCTCTGGAAGCCTGAAGATGGGGGCACTAGTCAGCCTCTTCCTCAACTCCTAAAAGAAATGTTGGCTTCTCTCCGACCACACGAAGGGTTGCCCCTTTTTCGTCAAGGATGAAAGTGGCGCTGCAACTCTGGAGAAGTCTGGATAGAACCTCTGGTAGTAACCAGCCAAACCCCGGAAACATTGTACCTCTGTCACACTCCTGGGTGGCTCCAAAGAATGTACTGCCTCAATCTTCAATGGATCCAAAGATGCTCCATCCTCCAAGATGACATGTCCCAAAAAGTGAACCTCTCTAATCCAAAACTGGCACTTCAAGATCTTTCCATAAAGTTAGTGCTCTCGGTGTGTGTCCAGTTCTACCTACAAAATGGTAGGCATGATTCTCCTTAGTAGTCTAGTGGATCATAATTTCATCATTGAAGACTATGACAAAGTGATCGAGGAATGGCAGGAAGATCCTATTCATGAGTCAAATGAACACTGCTAGAGCATTGGTTATGCCGAAGGGCATAACCAAGAACTCGTAGTGGCAGTACCGACACCTGAAGGTTGGATTCGGCACATCCTCATCTCAAACTCTGAGTTGGTGATAGATTGATCTGAGGTACATCTTCAAGAACCATCGTGATACCTTCAGATGATCGAAGAGGTTGTCGATCCTTGGGAGTGTGTACTTGTTCTTCATGGTCACCTGATTCAGGAAAAAGTAGGGAACCCAGAGCCTCAGACTTGGTGAACAGAATCAGGGATTCCTGGGGAGAAACATTGGGTCAGATGAATCTCTTTCCCTATAAGTCCCCTAGTTGTACTCTCAGTTCAAAAATCTCAGCGGGAGCCATTTGATATGCTAGTGTAGATATTAGTGCCATCCCGGGGTACATGTCAATGTAAAATTCCACCTCTTTGTGAGGAGGTAGACCTGAGACATCATCGGGGAAAACATCCGCATACTGGTCCACCACTACTGGATAGCCTGAACTCTCCACATCAACTACTATGAGGGTAAGAAAGGCCAACTGATGAGCGATCGGCTTCACCCTCTTCCGAGTAAGTCTGTGATGTGTTGAAAAGGCTCCTTTCTTACTGGAGAAGGTGAACCTGGTCCCATCTCTGTGGAAAAACCGCACTTTTCACCTAATACAGTATATCTGAGCATGGACTATAGATAACCAATCCATACCTAAGATGAAGTCATAAGGCCTCGACGCCGCTACTAGGAGATCCTAGTCGAATCTCTCACCTCCTAGAGTACGCTTGCACAGCCAGCACTAGTGCATAATCATCGAATCTAGTCCCCTAAGAGTTTATAGCAGTAATGATTGAGCCAACGGCACTGTCGAAATATCTGAGATCCGAATAAGGGCAGTGTCAATGAAAGAGTGACTGGAACCTATGTCTATAAGACATGCAACTAAGGCGGAGTAGACACAAATCATACCTCAAATCATATCTGAAGTGCCATGGTCATATGACTCAGCTTCATAGAGCTGAGCACTCCCCTGTCCACCTGCTCCCTTTGGTCGGGGTGGACCTCCTGGTGGTGGTGGCGGTAACACCTCGAATTGTCATCCACCGCTAGATGTACGTCCAGCTCCTCTGCCATGTCTGCCTCCTCCCTACAGACCACCTTGATTGAACCTATGCCTCTGCCTGGGAGGTCCCTCAACTGTCTACTGATCGTCAGTACGATGGGTCAGATAGTCACGAGCCATGTGACCATGCTCGCCGCAAGAGTAACATTTCCCGCCTCTGACATGACTGGATCTACCTCGTGTTCCCCACATAAATGAACCAATATCCTGAGGTCGTCCATAGGATGACCTAGACCGCTTGGACCTCTGCGAAATCTGTCTTCTACCAACTGCATAAGACTCTGCTGCCTGTCAACTGGTGATGGGACTTGCTACTGGTGAGTGCTCAGAAAGGAAACCCACTACGAGGAGGGCTCTCGCAAGATGTCGGTGAACCTCGTTGAGTATTGTGCCACTGTCATGATACCCTGTTGTAGATTCACTAGATCATGTATCCGTACCGCACATAGGATGGATAGGACAAACTCTACCCAAAACAAGCTCTCGGAGTCTACATAGATTAGTGTCGCCTCATCATGCACCTGTAGCATCAGGCTCCACCATCTTCCTGCTGCTTCCTGAAGAAGACTAGTGGCAAGGATCACCATATGGTCAGCTGGTGTCCCTAATAGTATAAAGACTCTCACTACAGCCTCCAGCCAATCCTCGGCTGCCTGCTGGTTCATCTCACCCCTAAACCTGGGCAGCCTTTGGCGCATGAACTCATAAAACACGCTCAGGCAGCATGTACTCTCTGTTGCTGGGGATGGTGGTATCGGTGGCCCAATGGGAAGTGGTACCGTTGTGTCTCCACTGTGATATGGCCCGACACCGAGGTCTCATCACCCAGTGGGCTGTCATCTCATACAACTCTAGGAACCCTGGATGGCTATCTGCATGTATGCATCCTGAAAAATAAACAGGTGCGCCATGGTTAATAAGTTATACCTGGTGAGCTGACTCAAAACAGATCATAAAGGAAACTCTTTAAACACTCACGCAATAAGTGTTTTCGTGCACTGAGATAGAAATCAGAAGTCAGGGTCCTGGAGTTTGGATACGTCGGACGCCGCACCAACACTGGACTCCCTGGACTGAAAACCACACTTAGTACTCTTAATACTATTGATTCATAGAAAAAAATATTAGAGTCCTGCCTTCTGCCATAAGACCTACTCCTATGATACAAATTTGTCACGACCCGTCCCCCGGGGCTCATGTCGTGACTACCCCAAGACCGCCTTCTATAGGCCAGGGGCTGGAGACTACCACCAAAGGCATAAAATCCCTAAACTTTGAAGGATTTTCCTTTATAAACTACAAACACACAAAATAAGGGTAAAACTTGGAAGCAAACAGTAAGTAAAAACTGCATACAAAAGATTACTGAAAAGTAAAGGGGCCGGAAATACAATCCCAACTGTAAAGTATGAGTACAACTGAAAAGGGAAGAAATAGATAAAAGGTGAAGAGAAGCTCTTGGAAAGTCCACCACATATCCTACCTGAAGGGTAAGTAAAAATAGCCTCCTTAGCACTCCTCGTCTGTCAGCCTCCTCCGAGTATCGACTAGTCATGTGTTCCACCCTCGTGTACCGTCCAACCCTCATATACCCAGCCTCAGACAACACTGTCTGTACTCTGCATCCAACACAATAAGGTACGAGCATTACCCATGTAGGGGTGAGTATAACGATACTCAGTAGGGACCCTGATACCCTCATGGTCTCACCAAATTCAACAAGGATAAACCACAGTGTATGAAATCAACTGATAGTCATTGCTTAGGTATATTCTCATACATATAACTAAGTTATAAAATAACCCGTCTCAATTAAGAGGAAAAACAAATAAGTCACAGACTCAGCTCATACTGGTATACATATTATGTAGAGAGATAGAGATGATCAGATATAGCCACTGAATCATCAGAGCTATTGGACCAAAACATGATTCTGGACCAGCTATTCTGTCGGACCAACATATGATCCAGGAATAGAAGTCTGAACTATCAGACTGACACATGATCCCGGAACAGTCATCAAAGCTATCAGAAAAACACATGATCCAGGACAAGCTATTATATTAGACCAAGACATGATCCAGGAACAGAACTCAGAACTGTTAGACCAACACATGATGCAGGAATAGTCATCCGTGTATAGACAGCCATAGGGTTTCCATAAAGCACGCTTTATTCTGGGAGGGTCTACCCCTCAAGAAAAGTGTCGACATGTCAACTATCACCAATTCCCCTGAAGAAGTATCTCAAAGGCTTGTCTCTTCATAGGGGTATCAATGCAGCAGACGAAGGGTCATTGGACTCCTTGTTTGTGAGTTATTAGCTTTTTAGTACCGGGGGCCCGGTTGGATTCGTGCATGATCCAACATGACTGTATCTCAAAATTACCCCGAACTCCAGGGGGTATACTCAAAGGGGCCGTCATGCTCCAAGGAAACCAGCGCTGCTGACGGTTAGTCAAATGGTCGTCTGGTGCCAAAGTTACGACCAATGGAAGTAACGGGGTCGGTATTGGGCCTCGGCCTGGTCCGACCTGGTCGAATCGCCTCTGCCAAACCCAGACTGGGCCGACCGAGTCAGCCTGCTTGGTTCGGCCCAGTCATTTGGGCCTGACCCAGCGGACTACTAGGGCGGTTCGGCCCTGAGGCCACAGCGTAGGAGGATCGGCACGGAGGTCGGGGCCAGTTTGGCTAGCATCGTGTGGGGCATGGGTTGACCCTAAAAGTTGAGATGGTTCCACCAGAGATGCCGCAAAGGATGCTGAGAACCAGCTCAGGTTTCCAGAACAGTGTGGGACATCGCGTTTGGGAGACGGGTCACAAGTAGGCCTATATGGCATGCAGGCAGTGCATAGGCATGCCGACGGGCTGAGCGGACAGGCCATAGGCAGCACGAGCAACGTTTGGGTAGGCCTGGGTGGGGGGGGGGGGGACTACGGGCAGGCTGGTGGGGCACCGGCAGCGCTGGTGCCTGTGGCTGGTGGCAGCCGGGCATGCCGGTTCTGCACGGCCTGGGCCGGCACAGGCCCTTGGTGTTCGGCCGGGAACACTGGTGTGCCGCAGGGGCAGAGAGGTTTGCCGAGGTCACAAGTAGTGTGGCCTTTGTCGTTTCCGTATTCGTTTCCTCATTTCCACTTCAAAGATCATCATAAGGATGAAAATCGATGGGGGGTGTCGGGCCATGATTGGTTGGCCTACACCCTCCACGTTTAGGGTGGTATTGTTTGGATAATAAAGAAAACTAGATGATCAATAACACATCCTCAACAATCCCTTTTTATCCATTGAAGATGATATTAAAAGGGTATATTATTATCATGTAATAAACCCCCTACCTTTCTCTTAGTTGTTTGATGTTGGCGCAAGAAGGAGGATACCGATTCGTTGCGGACGAGGTTTTCTTAGGTCGGAAAGAGTTCCTAGGAAGATGGATGAAGTCGAGGTTGATGATCTTCATTAGTGGAGAGTTCTTCATTGGAGAGCGTAATCCTCAAAGTGTTGGGTGTCATGTCACTTTACCAGTATTTCGTCCCTTGGTGAAGTCTTCCCAAATCCTCCTCCCAAGCACCCTATATATAACAGAGGGGTAGAGGTATGTAACCATCATGAAATTTATGACGGTTCATTTATTAAGATCATTACTAAATTCCAACGATGTAGTTACTTAATTTAAAAAGGGGTGTCAAGCGAAATAAATAGCATTGGTGCAATTTAAGAGGTGCATTGGCTTAATTATGGGGAGGATTTCAAGAGGCTTCTCCCATAGAGCCTGAATTAAAACAATTGATATGATTTAATTTTATGTTTAGACTTAAAATTAATTGTATAGAATTTAATTTTTACGTTGACACATGAAATTAATTGATGAGTTGAGAGGTTTTCCTCTCCTACCATTAATAGGGGGTTAAGCCTCATGTGGTCCCCACATCATAACCTCTCACGGGAGGTTATGCTCTGGTGTCCCCCACCACCATAACCTCCCAAGGGAGGTTAAGGTGTTGTGGTCCCACCTCCAACTCCAAGGAGGAGGTTTTAACCACCCAACCTCCACATGGTGGATAAAAATAAAATAAAGTGACCTTACATTATTTAATTATTTCACACAAAATCCCAAAAAATATCTTTTATCCTCAACTCAATGTCGTTGAAGTGAAAGTATTCTTAAGCGAATACCAGCGCAGCGAGTTCAACTGTGCTCTCATATGTCAATTATGAGCACCAGATCAAAATATATAACAATGCGCTCATACGTTTAGTAAACATACCTGAACAAAACATTAAAAATTTATTTCAGGCACTCCGGGCCTCAGAATCAAGTGACGTAAACTTTCGCGTACTCGTAAAAATTCCATGTATTGAAAACAATTTCCACAGGATTTTCGGGTCTTTACAAAATGAATGAAAATAAAGTTGTATCTAAAGACTCTCAGAGTGGAAACTAGTCAGTAAATTTGATTGGTTATATTTCTGATAAATCAATTTCGTGATGTGATATTGAAATGACTAATTATTAATTTAGAAAACATAAGATGAAACTTCTTAAATAATTTGTCACATGTATGAACACATTTTTCAAAGAACCATGGTATGAAAATTTACAAGTATAAGAAGAGGAAAATTATATGGAAAGAGCATTGGATAAAAGGGTTGGTATTTCCATCACTCTCACAAGACTTATGATTGAAATGGTATAAATAATATATCATGACAATGAAATATATATTGAATCTGTTAACAAATTTGAATGTAATGTTTGTGAGAATAAAATATTTTATTTTTTTACATAATTTATCCATGAAATTGAAATGTTTTATAATGTATTTATGAATTTCAATGATTCTAAGCTAATTGAGAACAAAAAAAGACTCCAAAGTCCTTGAAACTTTATTACAAAAGGAAAATTAGATGTGTGAAAATGATATTTAGAGGATGAAGTATTAATGGGAAGAAGGAATGAAATATTTTGAATATGAGAAGATTTCTCTCAACTTAAAGTGTCTTGAACTAGAAATGAAACTGAGAATTTTGGAAGGGACACAAGATGAAACTTACTAAGTTATTGAAAAATGAAATATTTCCAAGGATTCATCATATAAGAGTACAATTTTTGAAATGAATCAAACTAGTGGCAGGAATATCTTGAGATAATTTAAAGGTAAATCTATTATTTTCTCATTAATGAATGAAACCCTTTTTCCTTATAAATCATTGTGTATTAATGTTGATTAGAAGACTAGTGCAGACTCAACCTCAAAATCATGACAAACATGGGTTAATACAAACTATTGTTCCCCAAATAAAGAATAGAAGAAGAAATATTCTACGTAAAATCATAAAAATGATAAATATATTCAGAATGTTTTGTAGAAGAAGAAGAAAAAATGATATTTTGTCTACTATTTGTGTTTTTGGAATTTTTTGCATCAGGAATTTAATTTTTGGAATAATATGTCATTGTATGAAAATTAAATAATTCCTATCATTATATGGAGAAAAGGTGAAGTTAAATTGAAACCAGCACTATATATACAAAATTCACACAAATAGAATTAGTTTATCATGAACAGATATTATTACTTTGAATGTTTCTAAGACTATTACAATAATAGTGTTCATTGTTATGATGAGTGATGGTATATAAAAATCATGCATGAATAATTTTTTTAGGAAAAGAGAATATTACAACAAAAATTGAATCAGGTAAGATATGAGGTTGATTAGTAAACCATGGGAAGTGAATAGAAGTAGAATGTTGTAAAACAAACATCTCCCAAGATGTTTGTGGAGAATTATTTTAAGACTGTCCCACCAAAGAAAATATTTTTATATTTTGGTAAGAAATATTACATCATGGATCACTATGAATTTTCCATGAAAAATCACACTGATGAAATCAAGATGAAATCAATGATATAATCAATTTAGAACAAAAATAATATTTTGGAATTGGTGAGTGACATTACTGATGAATAATCAGAAAATTTGGCCAAAAGTGGTACCTTGTTGAATTGTAATGTTGTATTTAAAAGGTGAAACATGTCTAGACATTCAAGTAAAAATTGTTTGAAAATGATATTTGATCAAAAATAACTATTAGAGACGAATGGGAAATCATGTTTGACATAAAATGATGGGAAAGAGAAGTCTACACATAGAGTGTAGACAAATAATTTTCCTAAAGAGTGTTTGATCATATTTATAGAACAATTATAAAATGTAAGAATGTTTAAACAACATGTGAAAACTAAATTTTCATTCTTATCAAATTTTATGAATCCTTTTTCATCTATGAAAATTATTATTTTGAGAAACAAATCCCATCCTTGTAGCTCTTTCAAATGATCATTGAAGAACTACCTTATTCCAAAATATATTATGTTTTTTTTTCATAAAGAGAATTGAAGGTGAAGCATAAATTCAGTGGGAAACCTGAATTTATAAAAGAAGTGAATATATTATTGTTATGAAGTTGTCCATAATGGGAGATTACTATCATTATTTTTTCTCTTTTCAACATGTCAAATAATTATTTATGACATTCATAATATATTTGTGAAGAAAGTCAATCTTGTTAAAGAATGTTTTGAGTGAGTATCTTGAGGGGGAGCACAAAAGATCATCCACCAGAGATCTCCATCTCAATTGATATCTTATGAATATTAGATGTTATAGTGAGGTATTAATATGATATTTATAAAATATAAATTTTATGAAATTGATTCTTTTCATCATTTATTTATGTTGATTATGTTTCTCTTATTTTCATGATAAAAAAATCATCAATTATGAATGGATGATATTTATTTATTATCACAATGGGAATATCAATCATTCCATTAGAAGTTTTTAATGTTTTTACTGATTGTTTTTTGGATATTAGATAAAAAATATTTTGATCCTTTCATAAAAATTATTTTTAGTTATTTGTATGACATGCTGTATGTTTATTGACAACATTGATGTTAAACTTGATCAATCTTGTTTTCTACACAAAGAATTGTGCACGTAGACATAGAGTTGATTTATTTTAGAACTTTTATAATTTATTGGTGATTCCATCCATCTTAGAAGTAAATTATAAAATATGTATCAGAAGAGAAGAGGATTTTTTATAGACATTGACTTTTCAAAATTTGAATTTCATACCATAATTTTATCATTATCTTTATTGAAAATAATGTGTAGAAGATTTAATTGACTTATAATATTAATTGGGCATTGATGAAAATCTAAAGGGGTTATTTAAGTGGTCAAGTGATTTATTGGTGTTGAAATTATTTCCTATTAGTGAATAAAAGAAAAATTCAATGAATTCTAATTGTGACAACTATCAAACTAGTTTGTAATTATAAGAAACGTATTCCATTAGTTATTTGATGCTGAAATAATGTTTATAATAAAAAAATAATTGCATAAATGAGACTCCGAAATTACTTGGATGAAATTTGGGTTTGTGTGTATTGACCTCTAGAGATTTTAGTTTGGATAAAATTTTTAACGGTGCTTGTATAAAAAACAATCGACACCTACTAGCCTGCTAAGGAGAGCATCACCGTAGGGGTATCCAAGATCTGTCATCTGAATAGCCAACGTGGCATCCTAATTATGCAGTGGTTCATTCCTATAGTTTCACTTGGGAGAGATAGTAGATTACCAATGTGTGGGTGGAACAAAAGTGTTATAGAGCCGACATGGAGTGGTTCCAGTGGGAGTAGAGTACATTATGTAACTAATATCTGAGTTATGGGAGTTACATCTTGTATTGTAAGGGAGTTGATAAACTCATGTAATTTTGATGTGGGATTTTATATAATGGATCAAAACCATCTAATCGTTCAGTCTACTTATATAGGTGTTTGATTGAATTTTTTTCCTCTGAACCAATTACTATCATTTGATCTACCAATTATAACATCCATGACTATTTTATCCATTCAGCTGGTTTGTCTTCTCTAAGAAGCAATCATGATCTCCTATTCACATGAAGCTCTAGATATAACTATTGAAGCACCATAATAGAACTGTCTTTATCGTTCCATCATTAATAAAATTCTACTGATGGTAAAAATATTAATAAATTTTGTGTGTATAATTTATCCACGTTCAAATCATCGATATAAAGTATGAAGAAAATATGTTTTCAGTGACGGTGATGATTTTTAATTGATTTGTTCATCCAATGGGCCTTTTTTAACCTATAAGGTTATGAGTTGATGAATGATGCCTATAAATAATCATGCTCATTTGTGGTTGGATTTATCTCACATCTAAGAGATGTCTTTTGAGAGACAAAGAGAGCACTGTGAACTCTCTGCTTCATGAAGGTTGTCACACTCATTTTTTTTGTGTTAAGAAAGGGAAGTGACCACGATAAATTGACATGTATATATCCCAATTGTAGTGATTAGTAAAGAATCTTGTTTCTATGAGAGAATAAGGACAATGTTGTATGTGTCACCCAACATTGCATGAAGGATTTAATTTTCCACATGATAGTGTTTACTTACACTATGTGAAGAATAATTTGTGTGCATATAAAATTTATACCATTTGGGTTTTTTCATTCAAGAAGAAATTGATATTGTGAGTATTTAATTTGGGAACACTAAGGAAATATGTATTTTTGTGAAAAAAGGAATATATATATCTCAAAGTGTGTCTAATTGTTGTGCTAAAGAATTAATGACTGATGTGTACATCAGTTTCATGAAAATTAAATGTTCACAAGATAGAAGCAATTCATATATTAAATGAAAATTAATGAAACTCATGCAAATAATATATACTGTGTGTACAAGTTCGTTGGAAGTATATATCCTACATTGATTATAAAAAGAGACTGATAAATCATTGGAATATTTATTGTAAAAATTATGAATGTGATGTTATGTTTTTACATTCATGTTTAGAAGGAAAGGAAATATTATAAAAAACACAAGATGAAATACACATGAAACATATACATGACATGTATATAGTGGGGAAGTGAATTTTGAGACTAAATCTGGGATATTATTTCTATCAATGATTCAAAATTATTTTGGTATTTCAATTTTAAGTATCTAGTGTGTCTGGGTCTTTAGTAGAAGATGAAATTTCATAAGTGGTCTTTTATTTATTTAGTTGACCATCTTCATGTTATAAAAATATGTTGGGAAATATTAGAACCAATGCAAAGGTTCTTGATTTGTAAAAAATAATATTTGATGTAGTATTCTCGTGGATGAGGATTAACTTATCATCCTATAAGTGGATCAGATTGGAGAAGAAGAAGGAACTTGTGATTGGGGGGATAAACAGTTGCTGAAGAGGATCGAGAGATTGGTGGTTCTAACTAGTCAAACATTGGCTGGGTATAACCAACAATGTTATAAGATTTTTATTACATGGGGGGTATAATTGGAATCAACTGGAGGATTGATTAATAGGGTGTATAACCATTTTATCAATGAATCGTTATAATTTATAAAATTAATATAGTGGATAATTCATGTTGGGTGGTTTAACCAATATGAAAAAGATATAGGTCTTAGAACCGATCCTTGATTTTTTTTGTTGTGTTTTCATTTACATTCATCATTTCATGCATGATCCACTCATCTTAATAAGTGGAGGTTTTAATTAAAAGGTTAAAAATAATTCAGTAAAATTTCCACTCATGATTCATCCCCCCCTCTCATGGTGACGACATGATCTTTGGACACTTCAATTGGTATAAAAACATAGTCTACCTCTGATTGGATCTACTATAGTTTTCCATTGGTTTATATCATATCTATATGAAGTTCAGTTTTGACTTTGATATAAAATTAATAAGAACATCATATGTAAAATCCTATTTCTAGTCTTGATGTTATAAATATTGATGTTTCATTCAAATTAAAAAAATAGCTATAAAAGTGTGTTATAATATTTGAAGAAGAATTCAAATATGAATAAAAAAACTAGTATCCTCAGGTACTTAAATTAGAAAGTTTTCATTAAAATCAGTTTGTTATAATTCAATAAAATATTTTTCAAGTTTTGATTTCCATATTATGAATTTTGAATTAAGATAACATATGATGAAACTTACCAAAGAAGTGGTCACATGTAAGGCTAGAGTGTTCACGGAACTTCAGGATGAAAAATTACAACTAGAAGAAGAGGGAAATTCTATGGAAGAAGCATTGAATAAAAATTTGGCATTTAAAACACTGTCCTAAGTCTTTTGAAAGAAAATTAAGATACAATATATATTTGAAAATAAATATATTCTGATGTTGTTTAAGAATTGGAAAATAATTTTTGTGAAAATGTTATTTTTGAAATTATTTTTACTGAAGATATTCATGTACTTTAAAAGTGGAATAATGTATCTATGTATTTCAAATATTGTTTTATAATTGAAAAATTAGAAAAAATCAAGGTTATCTACAATTTGTTACTAATGTAAAACAATATTCCCGAAGATGAGATGCTAAAGATGATGTTTCATTGGGAAGAAAGCATTAAATATGTTTAATATGGGAAGATTTCACTCAACTTAATTTGTCTTGTACTAGAAATAAAATAGAGAAATTTGGAAGAGACACAAGATGAAACATCCCATGTTGTTGAGAAAACAAGTATTTTCAAGGAATTATCTCATAAGTGTATTATATCTAAAAATTTATAAACTGGTGGAAAGAATATATTTACATTATCTAAACATAAATATACTATTGGATCATTGGAGAAGGTGACACTTTTTTATGAAAAATCTCTTTGCACTAACATTGATTTGATGACTAGTGTAGACTCAACTTCAAAATATGGAAAACATGGGTAAAAAAATTCTTATTTCCCAAATAATGCAAAGAAGAAGAAATTTCTAGCCATTAGAATAAAAAGGTCAAAGATAGTAAGAATGTGTTTTAGAAGAACAAATTAATATTTGTTTGATATTATGGGTGTTGTTGTAATTTGGGACATCCAAAAATTAATTATTGTCAAAATATGTCATTGTATGAATATTGTAGAATTTTTTTAGGGGGATAAAATATAAAGATAAATTGAAACATGCACAATAGATGCAAAATTCATAGAATGCTAATCATTTTATCAAGAATTGATATGATTAATTTGATTTCTTGTGACCATTCCAACATTAGTAATAATTGTTATCAAGAGTTCTCATATATACTAATCATAAATCAATAATTTTTGGATGCAAATAGAAGATGACAACAAAAAGTTAATTATGTAAGATATGAAGTTGACATGTCAAACATGGGATTTGAATAGAAGAAAAAATTTGTTTAAAAAGAATCTCCCAAGAATTTTGTGAACAATTATGGGAATAGTATCTCAATAAAGAAAATATTTTTCTATTTTGTTAAGAAATATCACATCATGGATCACTGTGAACCATACAAGAAGATTCATAATGAAGAAAGAAATCTAAAATCAAAGATAAAATCAATTCAAATAAAAAACAACATAATTAATTTGGTGAATGAAATTAGTAATGAAGAATCTAGAATGTTTCCTAAAAGTCAGAACATAATGAATTGTAATGTTGTGTGTGACATGTGCAACATATCTAGGCATTCAAGTAAGACAAATTGAACTTTTTATATAATCAAAAATAATTATAAATTAACACTGGGAAATCATATGTTACTTGAAATTTTGGGAAAATGAATACAACACATAGAGTGATTTCTAATCATGCCCCTAAAGAGTATTTGATCTTATGACCTAAACAGTTGGAAGAGGCAAGAGAGATGTAAAATGGCGATAAAAAATAAATTAAGTTTTTTTAAAATGTGAATAATACTTTTTCATATAATAAGATTATTGGGTTGGGAAAGAACTCACATCCCCGTAGCTCTAACTAAGGATCATTGAAGAACCACCTTATTCCCATATATATTGTGTTTGTTTTTCATGTAATAAATTGAAGGTAGAGCATACATTTAGGGTATACCTATATTTATAAAATATTTTAATATCTTACAACTATAAATATTTCCACAATGGAAGACTACTATCTAAATGTTGTCTCTTTCATACATATCAAAGAATCTCATAATACTTTTGGAATTTATTATTGAAAAAGTAAATCATAATGAAGAATGTTTTGAGTCCATCTCAGGAGGGGGATTAAAAAATATCATACAATACAGATGTCTACCTAAATTAATATATTATTAATATTACATGTTTTGGTGAGGTATGAATCTGATATTTCTAAAACATAAATTTTTGGAAATTGAAGCTTATCATCATTTAGTTATGTTGATTACAATCTCCAATTTTCATGATAAAAAATATTCAACTATTCTGAATGGAAGAGATTTATGTCATATGACAAAGGGAATGTAAATATTTTCATTTAAATTTTTTAATTTGTTTACTAAGATTATTTTAAGAGATTATTTGAAAATCATTTGATTAATTCATAAAAAGGATTTTTAGTGATTGGTATCACATGTAGAAATTTTATTGACAACATTCATGTTAAACATAAACACCCTTATTTTCTACATATTGCATTTCTCAAATTGACATAGATTTGATTGTTTTTTAACTTTTTTAAGTTAGTGGTGATTCCATCATTCTTAGAAGTAAACCAAAAAATATGTGTCAAAAGAGAAGATGATTTCTTAGATATTAAATTATAATGATGATAATTTCTTCCCTAAAATTTAACTTTGACATTATTTTATATAAGGGGTAGAAGATATCATTTAATTTTAATATAAATTGGGTATTTACAACAAATCCATATAGAGATATTGAAGTTTTCATGTGATTTGGTGATGATAAAAGTTTGTCAATTAGGGAATATGATGTAAAGTCAATGAGTTCTAATTGTGATGATTGTAAAACTGGTTTAAAACACTCACAAATGTATTTCATATGTCATTTGAGGATGAAATAATGATTACCATAGAAAATGAATTAGAAAAAATAGTGATTGAATTTAATTAGAATAAATGAGTTATTGAGTGTATTGGCCTCCGGATTTTGGAATTTGCATAAATTATTTAAATTTTCTTCTATCAAAAAATTTAGCCCCTCCAAGCTAGCCATCAAAGGGGAGTATCACCAAAGGGGTAGTCGAGCATTACCCTCGGGCCGACCAGCATTATGACCTATGTATACTGAGGTTCATTCCCAAAATGGTTTATGGGAGAGTTAGTGGAGTTTCGTGGTGTGGTGTAGAATGACAGTAGTAGTGAGCAGGCATGGAGCAATTCTAATGGGAGAAGAATAATTTTGGTAACCAATTTCCGAGCAAAGGGAGTTGTGACTTATTTTATTTATTGGCCAAAAAACTCATTCCATTTTGATGTGGGATTGTGGAGAATAGATCAATACCATTCAGTCATTTAGTCAACATATCATGTCATTCAATCAAATTTGCTGAGCCTTGAAGAAATTTCTATCATTCGATCTACGAATTAGAATATCCAAGAATGTTTGATCCAGTCAGCTATGTTGTCTTCTCCAAGAAGCCATCGTGAGTTCATGTTCACCCATTGCTCCATCTGTTTCGAATGAAGCACCATACAAGGCCTCTATTTATTATTTCATCATTCATAAAATCTGAGGATGGTTGAATTATAAATAAATTCTTTTGGAAAAATTTTTCAAACTACAAATCATCGATATATATTCTGAAAAAAATGAGTTTCTAGTGACAGTGATCATTTGTTAAGTGAGTTGTTTATTCGATGGGCCATCGTGATTCTAGAATGTTATAAGGTGATGATTTATGCCTATAAATACTGATGAAGAGCCCATTTGATGGTGTGTTTTATCTCACATTCGAGAGATTTTTTAAGAGAGAAATAGAGCATTGTGAACCCTCTGGTTCGTGATGGCTTCTGTGCAAATTATATTTTCACAAATAATGGGAAGTGACCATGATTACTCAAAATGTAAATAGAATATTCATAGTGGTTTGTGGAGAAGGTTATTTCCAAAATCTAATAAGGATTGTGTTTTGTGCGTCTCACATCCATGCATGAAGGATTTGAGTTTCCACGTGATAGTATTTACTGACACTACGTGAAGAATAACTTTTTCCCATTAACAATTTATACCATTTCAGTTTGTGCATAAAAGAACAATGTTATATTGTGAGTGTTTAATTTGTGAAAAAAGGTATTATGTCATGTTGCAAGCAAGGAGTATATATTTCTACATGTGTGGATAAGTATTTCATGAAATATTTAATGAGTGTTGTGTATATTACTTCCACGTAAAAGAAGTGTACATACGGTAGAAGCAATGAATATTGTAAAATAACATGCATGAAGCTCATATAAATAACATATACATTCTTTGTTTGTGCTTTGGTAGTATATATCATACGTGGCTATTAAGAAGTGATTGAGAAGGTAGTAAAAAGTTTATTATGAAATGTATGTACATGAAAGTTGAGTTTTCATGTTCTTTTTTAGAAGGCCATGCAATGTAATAAATATATGCATGATGAAATACACATGAAACATATACATTGAATGTATACAATGGGGATGTGATTTTTGAGACTGAATTCGGGATATTATTTCTATCAGTGATTCAAAAGTATTTTTGGATTCGAGTTTTCAGTGTTAATTGAGGTTGAGTTTTTATTAAAAGATGGAATTTGTTATGAAGTATTGTAGTGAGGCAGGTGACCATCTTCAGGTGATCAAAAAAATTTGAGCATGACCAACACTAGTGAAAAGGTTCTCTATTTTTACATGAGGAAGTTCCATCTAGCAAGCTCATAGATGTGGATTATATGATTATACTATCTATGGATCAAATTAAAGAAGAATAAGGAGCTTGTGACTGGGGGGTCTAACCAGTTTCTGAAGAGGCGCGAGAGAATGGGGGTATAACCAGTTAAAATGTCTGAGGGTCTAACCAACTGAGGAAGAAGAGTTCGATTGTTGGGGGAGGGTATAATCCAAATCTAGTGGAAGATAGATTACTGGGGTGTATAACCATTTTCTTGCACAACAATTGTTATTGATAAAAATATTATAGTTGATAATCCATGTTGGAGGTATACCCAACATGGATAGTTTCTAGGCCTTAGTTCCAATCCTTGTAAAAATATTTTATGTTGTGTTTTCATTTACATTCAAATTCCATGCATGATCTAACATCTTAATAGTTGACCAATATTATAATTAAAAGGTGAAATAAATTAGTAAAATTGGTCACACCTGATTCACCCCCTCTCAATGTGATTACAAGATCCTTGGAGACTTAATAAGAGTTAACCTTGACTAATCCCAAGTTGATATTCAACAATTAACTCATAATAAAAACCATTTATGGGATAAGTTCTAGTTTATTAAGATCATGTCTCAAAACATGTTCACTAAACCACCATAAGAATGTTCCCCCATCATACACACTATCCTCAGGTCATATGATTGTGTAATAAGGTTTTATAAATCTAGACCATAAAAACAGAAGTTTTTATATTTTAATTTTTCATAAAATATTAATTATATATTTTTTCTATTCTTACATTAAAAATGATTATATAATGAGTTTGATAAAAATAAGTTTTTTTTGTATATATAAATAAAAAATATAATTTTGGGTAATGTATACTATCAGTTAAGATGATATTTAAATTATTTGATAAATGAATTTTATCTTTATGAAATAATATTATTAAATAATATTTATTAAAATTGAAATTATAATATAATTTAATGAATTCCAAATTAATTTTTATAATAGTCAGAAAGTTTTCAGTATGGTAAAAACTAATATTTTTAAATAAGTAAAAATATTCAATTAATTATTATATTTATGAAATTATTTAGAAAAAATAAATATTATTTTTTAAATCAACAGATGAAAGTAAGAAAATGTTATTTTTTTCAATATTTTATGGGATAGTTGATTTATTTGGTAAAAATTAAATATATAATAAATATATAGTCTATATTATGACATCATAATAGACAAAATTGATGTAATAAATTCAATAAATGAACTATATGACTAAATATATATTTACTTATTAACATAATCTGTTTTAGAAGTTATTTTATTAATTCTATAATTCTTTAATGATTTTTCCGAAACCAATATTATGTTTTAAGTTTCTAAAATCATTTCATTATAAATGGGGAACACTTCCACATCACCAATGAAATTATTTTAATAGGTTTTATTAATGGCCTTATAAAATAATTAATCTCACTCGAGTTTGGTAAAAACCATGGGAAGATATTTTGTGCTAGTTATTTGCTGATATAGAGTCTCAAACCTATGTTTATAAATAAATAAAGAATTCAACTACATTTTTCTATAAAAACATACACAATCATCCATTTGGCCTTACTCAAAACCATTATATCATAATTTTACTTTTAGTTTAAATCTCTAAACACCACCTAGGGTTCCACAAATCTATTAAAAAGCTTCTCTTAATATTTTTTTACTGACCTCTCAAGATATGATATCTCTCCCTCTTCTTTTCAATTCGAGAACCTTCTTTCTATTCATCCCTTTGAATCTTAATTCATTTTGTTTTCATGAATTTTAAATATAAAATTATTATAAAATTAATTTTATAAAAATGTGAGATAATTTATCCCCTTATGTAATAATATTTTCTTATTCATTACAATGTAAAATTTAGGGACCCTATGCTTCTAATCTATATTCAAGAACCTTCTTTATGTTATAATTTTTTATTTACATATTTTGTTGGGATATGTTTTTACACAATCTTTTTAGTATAATTATGACTTCCAAGTGATGAGATACATATTTCACTATCAGTAGACCCATTTATTAATCTTTATATACGTTCATTATTATTCTAAAATCATTATATGATTTTCCATTCCAATCATTTTTTTCGTGAATAAATACCCAAATTTCGAATCAAGGGTATTCACCTAGATATATAAGTCCTTCATTAATTTTGGACATCCATATATATAACCCAAACCCCACAATAATGTGATTTATTGATATTAAATACATCCATATGTTATATGATCTATATGGTGCACATATACATGAACATGATATGAATGTGTTGGGGGGGGGCAGATATTACAAATCCCTCCAATTAATTTGGTAATAATTTAATCTCATGAAATACCATGTATGGTTCCCAATAGGTTATCCAAAGATCACTATGTTATGATGTATCCACGATTATACTTTTCTAATGTTTATAATATCATGATTTATGTTGTATCCACATTCTTATGTTTAGATTATGTTTTAATATTGTATCATTATTTGATGTTTTTTTATATTTCTATTCTATTTTATGTTTCCTTAATATGCCTCTTGATAGACATATATTAATTTCATTATATTAGGATTTTATTAATTTTATAATTGTATTTATATATAACACCTTTCCTATGAATGTTCTAATTTTATCCCATATAGTTTTAGAAAAGTAATGGAACTTTAAATTCATTTTGTGGAGTTTTAAAATAATTTTCGGGAACCCATGTTTCAAGATATTATGACATGTGCCTAATTCCAAAAAGATGCTTGGCCTCAGGATATTCTGGGATTTTATTTTGTGTACCATTATATTATAAATCTTGAATTAATGTATACTAAAATATTCAAATATATATATGCTTATATTTTCATTTATTCTTTAATGGATATAGTCTAATATTTACAATTATTTGATAACCATATTTTTTAACTTATTAACTTTTTTGTCATTAACTTTCTCCTAAGAAATTAAATTTCTAGTGATCAATTTTAATTGAAAATTTTATTTCTATTAAATATTTATATTCTTCTCATCATGGATTTTATTATTTCTTAAAAAATATACAATTTTCACATATTTTGTTTAACTACTAATTTTATTTAAATAACCAAGGAAATCAAAATATAGAGTATTTTTTACTAAGTATATATATTATTTGATAAGGCATGTTTTTTATGAATTAAATTATTCATTCAATATATGATGAATTCATTGGAAATATAATGATATATAGGGTACAGTTATAGATAGTACCTTAATGCATCAACAAGTCTCATGAGACAAATAATTTGGCCAAAAATATTAAACATGGTTTTACCATATACCACCCCTTTAATTAAACTATCATGGAAGAAAAATTTGATTGTAAATAAAATATGATGTCTGAGATCATGATGTAAAATATTAAACACTTCCATCACTGAGAATTGAATTATAATTATCCATTTTATTATTTCATTATTACTATCCATGGATACATTCCATTTCGAGGAACTAACTAAATGAAAAAAATTTATAATTATTTAAACTTCAATATTTTTTACACCTTATTTACTCATTCTATCATTTATACTACATAACTCATAATGAGTTCCTAAGAACACCCTTTATTTTTTTCCTTTCCTGAGAAAATGATGAAAGATATTATACTAAAATCGTGGATACAATATTTTTTTTATGGTATGAATTTTATATTTCTAATGTAATATAGGAATCATTTATACATGAGGTACTTTAAGACTAATAAACAAATCAGCCCTTCAAGATGAGATCCATTATATCTTATCCCAATGTTATTATGTATAAATTATATCTAGATTTCTGGATTTATGGTTTATTATGTTAATATTAATGTAACTTTAATAAAAAAATTGGAAAGTAGTTCTTAAATGATCATAGGTAATAGGTGAATTATTAATATTGTTTTTAGTATTTGAGAACTATTACCATTATATGGATTTTTATTTTATAAAAATATATTCCTGATGATTTATTAGATAACTCTCATTTTTCATTTATTTAGTGTTCTTTCCAATGGAAATTATTTGAATTAACATTCATAGATAATGTATGGATTGCCTCGCTGAGCATAAAAATATAGCTTGTATTGGATTGTAGTATAACATGTTCATATTAGGGAATTCTAATCAGGTTATGAGTAAAATCATTTCTCAAATGGATAAACATATTTTTCTATAGAATGATTTTATTATTTTGGATTTATTAATGTTATAGATGTCTCTATATTTTAATGGAACTATTAATACATTAGGGGATGAACAAATTGTTAAGTCCTTCAAAAAGATATTCCTATCTTTTTTATGTAATAAAACTGAAATTTTTATTCTGGAATTTTATATTTTTAATGAATATATTGATAAATGCTGGTGATTTATCTGAAATAATAAAGAGTCTAAAGAAATATAAATCATGGAATAGAGAAATGTTAAATACATTTTAATCAATGAATACTTCCTAAGGAAACAGGGTGCTGAAATAGAGAGGATGTTCCTTACATTCATGTGTAATTAATAAGAAATTATAGCAAAGTATGAGTATAAATTTATAAAATTAGCCACACATGTATCAAACTACATTCATAATATGGAAATAAAGAATTATATATTATTTTATGGGTTTAATATGAGTCATTTAAGGGAACTTGTTTCTCTAATTTTTTCATCATATTATAATATATTAGAAATTTGCTTTACGATGGAGAAATGATTTTATATATCCTATATATTCAAGGGAAATCATGAGAATAATATTTCACCTCAGAACCATAAAAAATGGAACACATCATAGAAAAAAAATTAATGATTCAATTTTTTTCATCCTAGAAACATACCACAGAAGAAGAAAAGGAGAGAAGGCACATCATATTGAATTATTATAGCCTTTGTGGATGTTATAAGTGATGTAGTGAAAGGAACACTTATCATCCACTGTAGAAGTAATTTTTTTTATTTGATTCTGGTTTTACCCTATATATTTTATTGAATTAATTTTTTAATAGTATCATGTCACCACCTCAACAATTAGATGTTCAGTTTTCAGTAAAAAATCTTAATGGTAGGATGGTTGATTCTGATGTTTGTAGCTCCTCTCTAATATATGTTTTGGGAATTTGATTATTGAAAATATTATTATCTAACCTATAGTTGAATTTTATGTAATTTTAGGAATATATTATCTCTCATAATATAGATCCGATATAAATTATTTAGGAAGGGTAGTTACTGTCGATAATCTGAATCAACATAAGATGATCTTTCAGTTATTAGAGGAACCCGAACTCCTAAAAGATATTAATTTGATCATACATGTTTTACCACCAAAACATGATGGATACACCTACTGGATGGTTGGGTAGAAACTCAACATTGATCGTATAAATACTTTCTGTGATCTTGTAGATGTCCTTCTAAATGATTTTATAAGTCATTACTTGAATCCTGAAGTTGTGTTTTCAATTGAATTCATACTTACCACTAAATTTATTTCATGGAATCCATATATATAGCCCCAAATTGAGTTTAAGTAGTTGAACAGGAAACTCTAGTAGAATCTTGATAATGGATTCAGTTGACCCAGTTCTTCACCATGAGGTGAAACTAATATTTTTTTATAAAGAAAAGATGGTCCAATATTTCTTTATATTGATTATCAGGAATATAACAAAATCACTACCAAGAACAAGTATCACCTACCCCATATAAATGATCTATTTGATTAATTATGTGGTTCCCAATATTTCTCAATGATTTATCTTAGATCTATATATCATCATCCAAGGGTCAATAATGAGGATATTACAAGGTAGTCTTCCATAAAATGTTTGGTCATTATGAATTTATAGTAATGAAATTTCGAAATATGAATTCTACTACTAAATTTATGGATTTGATGAATAGTTTCTATTGATATTACCTTGAATAGTTTTTTGGTTTCGTTATAGATGGTATTCATATATATTCAAATTGAAAGGAATTTTATTTATAAATTTGATAATTTTATTAAAGAATCTCATAATGAAATTTTTTTTATGCTATATTTACCAACTTTCTATTTTTGTTATAAAATGTATCATTATTTATTCATAGAATTTCAAGGGAGGGTATATATCTGGTCCCTTAAAAGATAGAAGTTATAAATAAATGGACTAGAGTAGCAATAGTAACTGAGATTCATAGTTTTAGGGTTTTTTTTCATATTACCTATGCTTTTTGAGATATTTATAAAGACTACATAACCAATCAACAAGATTAATTAGAATGGGACTAAGTTATTTTAGATAATGATTGTGTGGAGAATATTAATGAATTGAAGGGATGGTTGGCTAGTGCACATGTTGTTACAATAAATTACTATGGAGAAGGGATTGTGATATATAGTGATGCATCAAGGAATGTATCAGGATCTTTCCACATTTCAAATGATATAGTGATAGATCATTCCTCTCTCTAATTGAAAATTAATGAGAAAAATTACCCAAGTCGTTATTTGGAGCTAGAAATAGTAATGTATTCATCCAAGATATAGAGGAATTATATATATGGTTAATGGTGTTATCTATATATGGATCATAAAATATTGAAGTATATAGTTAAACATAATAAATTATATATTCTCTATATAATATGGTGAGATTTGATCAAATATTTTGACTACATAATACATGACCATTGTGGGAGGGTGAACAAGGTGCTTGATGCTCTGAGTCATAAAGATTATGCTAGATTTTCATTTATGCTGATTTATAGATATACAATCTTTATGTATTTATTGAAGTTTTATGATGAAATCAAGTGAGTATTTTATAGTTATTATATTTATTATAAAAATTTTGAACCATCTATCTAATAGAGGATTAGGAAGGCACAAAAGGAAGATGTGGAATTATAGATGAATGTTTGGAATGTTCTTTAGTTATTCCATGATCATGCTAGAATGATACTGTTTTTGAACCAAGTATGTGTCCCCTAAAAATAAAAGTTAAAGAATGAGATATTGGATGATGATCATAGTTCATCATTTTCTACAGAACCTAAAAGAAAAAATATTTATAAATGTATGAATACATATTTTTTGTGGTATACCTTGATAGGGGATATAACCAATTATGTTTATATAATCCTATTGTATCTGAAAGTTAAAACCAGGAGACACAATTCTAACGGGATATTTCAAAAATCACCCATAACAAAACAGAAATAGAGAAACATTACCTTGAATTTCATCTTTGAAATCCCAAAAATATCTAATGGGAATAATTTTAGATGGATTTTTGTAGATAACTTTATGAAATCAGTGTATTTTATGGCTATAATATAGTATCTCATTCTTGATCATCTCACATAGCTATACATTAAGGATGTTGTGAGATTTCATGAAGTACCACACTCAATCATATATGATTGAGATTAATGTTTTACATTGAAGTTACAGAGAATCCTTCATGAGGCTGGAGATATATAGTTGAGTTTTAGTACTACTTATTATACTTAGATAAGTGGTTTGTCTAAAATAACCATTCAAACTTTAGAATACATGTTGAGATCCTTCTTTATGGATTTCAATGGTCTTTTGGGATTGAAAATCCGCATTGGTATAATTTTATTGAAATAATATCTTTCACTTGAAAAGTCACATGGATCCTTATGAAGACCTATATGTATGAAATTGAAAAACTCTAATATGTTGGGGTAAAGTTGAAGAATTATTTCTATTTGGACCATAGCATTCTAAGGAAATGAAAGACAAGGTTTTATCCATTCAACAACACAAAATAGAATCCTAGAGCTGAAATAAATGATTCTAATAATCATAAGAAAGATATATAGTTCAATGTTTTATTAATTTTTTCCTATTAATTTGAAATTTGATCTATTTTATAATATTTTTAAAGAAGGGAAAGATGAGCCCTATTTATATTGGTCCCTTCGAAATTCATGATCAAATCAAGATGATATATTTTTACATGTAACATCCACCAAATATTTTCCAAGTTAATGATTTCTTCCATATATTCTCCAAAAGTTGTATATACCTCATCATTAACAAGTACCAAACTCAATGTTCATACCACTTGAGTATGATATGTCTTATAGTGAAACACTGATGGGGACTCTAGATCATATAGATAATGTGCTACAAAATTAGACCACTTATCTTGTCAAATAATTTTGGTTAAATCATAAAATTTTGAAAGCTATATTGGAACATTAGGATATGATAAGGTATAATTATTTTTTGTTTTTTTATTTATTGCAACATAATTTTTATGGAAAATATATTTTATGGGGGCAGAATCTAACATCCCATGATTTTATGATATATTTCACTATGTAATTTCAGTGATATATTTCATTACAGGAACCACCATGTTTAAACACAATCACAATCTAATTGGAATGTTATTAGGAGATATTTTTTCTATTTTGGAAACTATTATGTTAGTATAAGCTTATGAAATATTTTTTAATATTTTTCTAAAAAGATCTATTTCCAGTGAATACGTACAAATATTGATTTATATAATTATTATTTTCAATACATTAAATAAAATTATTTAAAAGCATAATTCTAAATTTTATTTAGTATTAATGTGATCTAATATCTATTTTATTTATATTTGTTTCATTATTTTACATGATTTCGATATAAGTTAATTTTTAGGCATAAAAACATGATTTTATAGAAAACAAATTTTCATCAAATTTTTTGTGTTTATTTTAAATTTATTTCAACCACTTAAATATTTTGAATTGGATATAATTGAATCCATATATTGAATTTTTGTGTTCAAATTAGTAAAATATTCCCCATGTATATTATGTTCATTATGAATAGTAACCTTGGTTTAAAATTGTCACCTTAGAAAGAGAAAAAATGGGTAAAACTAAGATAAAAAAATCTGGATAAGGATTTAAAATTTATACAACACTTTTATTTATCATATTTTATCAATTAATTTTGTTAATTTACATACATTCTGTGAATGAATTCCATATGGTGCCATTTTTTATAAACATTTAAAATAAATGATGAAAATAATAATAATAAAATGCCACACTCTTGAATTTAACATCTCATATATTTTTTCATTGGTATAAAATAGATTATGCTTATTTATAAATATTAAAATTATATATGAAATATTTTTTTATTATGGTGGTTTATTTTAAATTTTCATTTATTGAGTAATTATCTTAAATTCTTACTCAACGTTGAAAAAATAATTGTTTAATTAATAAAATAAAAAAATAAAGGATTTTAAAAAAATGATAATATATATAATATGGATTAATTATTGTGTCATATCAATTTTTTAAATTAATGTATCAAATTATATATGTTTTAAAAGATTATATTTAAATTTAATATTTTTCGGGTGTCTTTAATGTCAAATGAAATAAATAGTGTCAAAAATTCCATTAATGATATTTTATGAAAATAATATTTGGTAAAATTATTTTCAAAACATAAAAATATTAGAAAAGGAAAAGGGAGATGATATATGATCTAAAATACCATCCTTTGTCTGTTTATGAACAAATTTTAATCTTATATATAAATGTAAGACCCGTTAATATTTAAAAAACCATTACCACATTTAAGGCTAACATTTTTTTAACAATGGGGTTAATCAAAATTACAAGGTTTAAAATGAAATTTAAACCTGAAAAAATTATTTAATGGTCATATTAAAACTATTGGATCATTAATTTTAAACCCATGTGGTTTTAATCAACTTTTCTTTTAAACTGACTTTATTATATTTTACTATTTTGAAAAATTACAAGAGTGATTCTCCTCTCACTTATAAGAGGAAACCAATTATCTATTTTATTTAAATCAAATTTAGCCATATATATAAACTAAACATTAACCAATTCAATTATACACCTCATTATAAATGAATTAGAGGTTATGTTCATCATAAAATACCATTTCCATGGTTTTGAAGAAGGAATCTATAGAAGGTCTTTCAAATAAGGGGTAATCATCTTTTCTAACTATTTAAAATTTCATTATTCTTCTACTTATTGTAAAAAATTGTTAACATACTAACATTATTAATAAAATATAATCAATATAAAAAAATTATTACAAATATTGGATAAAAATTCTCCATTTAATTTCCATCTAATAAAATATGAATATATCAGTCATGTGTAGGTATGGCCTACTGTATGCACATAGTGGTGTGATTTGTTTTCAATCGCCAATATAAATATATGGTTATATATGTGAAATTAATTATTATATGTGATATTTAGAAAAAAATTATTATTTTTTAATTATAATAACAAATATACTTTATTACCTTCCAATCTATTGGAATACGATAACATCTCTCATGACTATATGTGGACTACCACCTCTAAATAGTGATGGGATTATTTTTTTCAATTTTATATGGATGGTAACAAGGTTAGATTTATTATATTTATAAGATATATATATTTAAAAAAATTATTGAAGGCTTTATTATTATTTTACTTTGTTTGGATCGATCTATTGAAAATTAAAAACAATGTTCATGTTTACAAATGACCAATCATCTCCATTAATGACGTAATTCATGTTTATATCTCTACCTTATTTGGATGACTATAAATATTTATTTAATTAATGTATATAATATTAATATCATAATTAAAAATATATTTATGCTAGAACCATGAGAGAAATATAATTATGAAAACTACCGAATAAAAATATAAATGAAAAATGAAGTAGTTAACAACAAAAATTATGATTATAATAAAATATAATAAAAAAATTGGTGATAAAATGATATAAATAGATCATATAGGATATTATAAATATTAATATAGACTTCTTATTTACTTATAATAAAAATAAATTTATTATATAGGAGGTTAAAACAATTTATGAGGAATGTTTGACTTTGGTCTTAGATTTTGTTATATTTTCCACTCAAGTGATACATATCTGCTATTCTGCACCTATTTATTTTTATATGGGGTACATGATGCGCCATTGATATATTTAGCATGAACATATATTTATTCATGATGATTAAATACTCAATTATTGTTTATTATTTCAATGGGTTATAATTTAAAACATACCAAATTTATAATAATTTATTTCTAAATTTCAATTATTTGGATTGGTCTAATTTTCAATAAAATAACCCTATAAAATATTGTTCATAATTTACATATATATTTTATTCATTGAATATTTTAGTATTTTCCAAATTTTCTTTCAAACTTTTCTTCTATTTTTAACATTAATTATACAAATAAATGTTTAAAAGAAAATACGATCTTATTTATATTTTTTATCATGTATATTATTCTTCAATGTCTGGTGTTTTCAAGATTTTTTTACTAAAGAACATTTTATTATATTAAATTATTTATTAAATAAATAATATTCTATCTTTGTATTTTTAAATGTAATTAAGTGGATGCTTATAATATTTATTGAAAGGTTTGTTTTTCAAATACATTATAAAAAGTCGAACGAATTTTTTAATGTATACATTGTTAATAGATTTTTCCAACACCAAAAGCGTTTCAATAATTTTAATGTTATTCAATATGATTTAAATCGTTTTATAGAAAAAATTATTTAACAGAATTGTATGTTAACGACTTTCTTCAATTTACCTTTATTCTCCAAAGGATTTGATTTTATATTTCAAATGAATTGATTATTATTTTTTATCTATTACTGGTTTCTTGTTTGTTAAATTTTCCTTGAAAATTTTACTTTTTTATGATAATGTTTAACTAGAAATTAAATTTCTATTAAATATACATATTCTCTCTATCATAGATATGATTATTCCCTAATTATTACACAATTTTTATATATCATTTTTTACTATGAAATCCAATTGATTGAAAGGGGAAATATTTTATTCACTATTATTCAGTCAGTATAGATATTTGTAGTCAAGGTAAATTTCTTATGAATTGAATTTATCATTAAAATTATATGGAATTTATTATATATGAAATTATGGGTGGGCCTAGTTATAAATACCCCCTCACATCATCGATGGGTGTCATGACACAAATCATTTGGACAGAAATAAAAATGGGTTTTTTGTATACCTACCCATAAATAAAACTATATCGGACCAAGGATTTGATAAGGAAGATATCATGATTTCTGAGATCATGAATCCAATATTAATTATTTCCCCTGATTATAATTCAATTATTATTATGTATAACATTACCACACTTATACTATCCTTGGATATAATTTGTGATTAATTTAGTGACTAAATGGAATGATTTTACTATTATTTAAATTTGTATGTTATTATTGTTATCTTATTTACTCATGATATCTTCATCTATATATAACTCTTACGAAGATTCTGAGATCACCATTTTTTCAATTCTAAAGGATATGAAAAAGGATATTATGAATAATATCAAGGAAGTAAGATAATTGTTTTTCAATGTGTTTATTTTAATGTAATATTGGAATCCTATATAAATATATAACTCTAATTCATCAAGACTGCTAAACTAATAGGTATTTCCATATGAGATCCATTATATCTTATCCAAATGTAATAAAGTAGACACCAGTTCCATGTTACTTGACTTTGGGTTTCTACATCGGATTATCACCTATGAAACATAACGTTTTAGGCTTGGGATAACTACTTATATACCAAAACATTATCATATTATATATATAATTACCCAATGTTTTAGGAGGATATATAGGACCTCACCCATAATAATATGGAAAAATATGTAGTGAATTGATCTTCTATTTTTCATTTGTTTTTTATCTCAATCCTGATTAAGAATTAGTTTATATTTTAAATGTATTATTTTATATTGTAAAAAATGTTTTTTAAATGTTATGAAAGGATATGAGGTCATTTCTAGATGTTATGTATGTGTTTTTATAGGATCTATATTTCAATTTTGAGATTATTAATATATAATTATCTATGTATAACCTCATTCTTCTTAAGTATTTTCTTCTAAACTATTTAAAATTTTTTTTCATATGAATACGAAGAAATCTCTCCATAATAATGATAGTGTATGGTCATTATAATTTATAACTCCATTTTCATCAAACATTATAAGAATGATTTTTGAGTGAATAAGAAATAAATATAATCTAAAAAAATGTTTTGGGTAATCATCATCTATAATTTTATAAACATCAATCGATCAATGTAGAAAATAATATCCTCTATGTAATCATCCAAAGATAATGAATTTTTTAGTTTTTTATAGACTGAAAATTCAAATTTTTTAAAAGATAAATATATTGAATAAAAAATATCTACTAATTTTACAAATAATCAATAAATATTATAACATAACCTTTACAAAGTTATTTGATATCCTCATGCATTAATTAAAAATAGGTGGTCTCTATAAATATATTATATATGTTTCATGATTATTTGATTTTAAATATTTGATGTTATTTTTGAATATGAGGTTTCAAAATAAGAATCATTAAAAATATTATTTTTTTCATTCAGATTGATGATTATTTAAAAATTAATATAATGAAATTCATTTTATTATGCATATACTCATGTTGGGTTACAAAATATGGATATTATATCTACTGGGTTGTGATATGAAGAGATGAAATGTATTTTTAATAGCTGAGGAATATGAATTTGAGATAGTCTTGTAATATTGAGAATATGGTTATTCATGGAAATCAAATATATATATATATATATATATATATAATTAGCTATTTTGAGTTGATAAAGGTTTCCTAAGGAATATTCATTTTTTATAAATTGAAAAATAAGTGAACAAGTGTAATTTTCAAAAGTTTCAATTGATAATCAGTTAATGAAAATTAGAGAAGAATATAAAATTTTAGTTCATATTTGAGTGTCTAATAATACGTGGAATAGAATGGATCATGGTGGGTGATTTTGTTTATATAATAATCTGGCTTTTAAATCTAGATATTATACTTCAGGAATTATTTCAACACTATATATCATATTGGATTAATATACACCATTATGAAAGAGTTATAAAGACTTAAAGTGTTCATTTTTGTTTATCATAGAAGCTATGATAGAATACGGGATTTTTATTGATCAAGTTTATTGTATCTCCTCTAAATAATTTTTGATCTCATGAATTTATAAAATTTAATCTAATATTGAAAATGGAGGAGCGGGTCATCTTTTACTCAACATTAAAAAATGAATTCATGAATTTTTGGGAGGATTATAGAGGAATATCATTTAATATTGTTAAATAATCTAAATCATAAATATGATACTCCTAATTATTGTCATATATATATGTGGGTTATTTGTGTGAATCATTTATTTTACATGATACTCTAGAATGTAACAATTTTACTATATACTCATGTTATAATATTTTAAATAGTTTTCCTTATAGTAAAGGACCCTTGGTTAAAGAGGCTAACCAACCACATAATGGAGTTGTTATCACATAAAGGGGTTGATAATTGAAAAAATTAGTATGTCGTGTTCTTTTTTTATTTCATTAATGACCCTTTGAGGGTGAAATTTTATATTTGGTTTAATAATACTTCATCAAGTCACATGTTTTGATTAAAATTTAATGACATTATGAAATCTAATTTATACTAATTCAACCCCCTTTTAATAGAGAACCAAGATCCTATGAAATTCATCGACATTCAATGTAATGTTACCCTTGTCAGATTCAATACAGTTTTGATAATTGACAATATGATTTTTAGAATATAATGGTATTTTTTATATTTGAATATGTGATATACTATAGTTGGATGGACAAGATGTTCCTATATATTATATTTCATGGATTAAATGTTATATTTGTTGTAATGGTTGGTTTTATAACTATATTGACAGATTTAATAATTTAATTCACTAGAAAAATTAATCTGTATGTTAATTTGGAGGAACATAAATCTATTCTATTGATATTTTCAAAAAACATTATATATTAATTTAAGTGGGCTTCAGATTGCAGAATAAATGTGGGATAAATTATAAAGATTCCATATTTTCAATGATTGTAAAAATGAATCAAAATAATGGATTTGATGGAGTAAGTTTAATGAAATCAGGGTAACTGAGGATGTTATCATCGAATTATAATTTACTTAAGTAAATGAAATGGACATCAATTATATAAATATTTTTAGAAAAATTTGAATATAATAAAATTGTTAAGATGATAGTGATGAATTTTTAAGGTAAGGATTACCATAAGATCTCACATCTTTAATATGGAGAAAGAAATTCATTTGATGAATTTTATATCATCTTCATAACATATTAAACGATAAAAATTAGATCCATCCTAAACGGTTTAAACAATAAATATTTTTCAAGAAGCGGAGAAATAAAAAAAACATGGGATATATTTATGATAATCCAACTGAATCTGATAATGAAGTATAATATGAAAGATATTCGAGATTAATTTCAATAATTTTTAATATTTTAAAAATGCAAAATTGTATGAGTATAAGTAGATTTCCCCTAATATGTAAAAAATGAAATAGAATTTGACGTTTTAGAATTAATTTTCAAGAGAAATTATATTAATATAATGGATATAAATATGATGAAAAACATAAAATAAATAGTTTAGAGGAACAAAAAAAATATGTATCCAAATATGAAAAAACGTGGTTTGATATTCATTTAAAACAATAGATAATGTAAAATGACAAGTAAAGTGGTTGGTGTTCATTTAACATGTATTGAATAGAGAGATGAACCTAGTGAGAAATTTTAAATATTCATATCATAGTTTGAAAATTTAAAATAAACATTATGTATTAGGGGATATTATTTAAATAAATTTGATCTAAAACACATGCTAAAAGTTGATAATGACAATTATTTTGTAAAAAATAAAAAAATCAAGAAATGATTAAAATGAATGCTTAAAGAAAAAATAATTTTTTTGAATAAAATATTGAGTTTTAATATAAATAAACCCCCCATATTGATGAAATTAGAAAATTCATTGTGAGAGCAGGTGATCAAGAAAAAGTAGTGAAGTATCATGCTGATAAACATACATTTAATAAATATTAAATATTTATTATTAATATAAAGTAAATTTTTGATAATAATAAGTAGAAGATGTTTAGATAAAACCAAAAAAACTTTGTTGATGTTTGGGATGATTTTTTTAAATTTTAAAATTGGTTATAATCATATAAACATGTTATATGTGAATGTGAAAAATATTACTGTAATTTAATTTGTTTGGTTAGGGTAGTTTGAAACACAAAAAATATTTTTTCCAGAGCACGGAAATTGGATATAAATATTCTACCACAATCTTATAATAAAGGAGGAATTTTGTAGTCTATTAATTACAAAAAAATAAAACCCCAAATATAACAGCATACAAAAATATAAAAAAAATTCATGTATAATTTCATATTATTCTTGAGGAATCAAGTTCTAATGGTACTTATTCCATAGTGTTTTTCTGTGTACATGGCTTATCCAAGTCTAAACCACATGCCACTACCTTTATAAGTGAAATTTTTTAGGTTTTTATTTAGATTGGAGAAACATAGGTTCTATGATTAAATTGGTAGAAGAGATAAATATTTAC
The DNA here is from genome assembly GCA_963277665.1 of Viscum album. Taxonomy (NCBI): domain Eukaryota; kingdom Viridiplantae; phylum Streptophyta; class Magnoliopsida; order Santalales; family Viscaceae; genus Viscum; species Viscum album. The sequence goes on along the minus strand of OY728164.1, from coordinate 279,146,614 downwards.
ATCTTGCTAACTCAAAATATAATTGACTGTATTAAGGATGTTTTTTGGTATGATTATTATATTTATAATATACTTAAGTATATAAAATAAATTGTAGAAATTTTTTTACAATATATATAAATGGACTAATATTCATAAACCAAAGGCTGAAATAACATGTTTTGTTGTGGTTTAATTAAAGGCCATCAAACGTATAAGTTCATGGATTATTGAGAGTCAATGATCTTCCCATATAGACATTGATACTAAGATTCTATGTAATACTATGAATCACGAAGGATGAGATTTCTCATTTGGGACTGGTTGTTATTTAATGGTCAATGGTGTCATCTAAACTGGGGTAGAACCTCATAATTTGATATCAAATGATGTTTGCTATATCGGCAGGAAGAGAAATATTCTAATAAGTTTTCTTTTATTTGTGATGATTTTTAAGAATGTTTTCATGATGGTATCATGTTCATTAAAATCATAAATTATAAATATATTACAATAAAATTAAAATAGAACCAATAAGAATCTATTGTTAGTTATTCATCCAATCAATTCTTATAATTTAGAAGAAAATTTTGAGTGAATAATGTGGCACATAAGGCATGGTCAACATTTCCAATGAATCCTTTAAAAAATTTATAAATATTAATTTATGAGTAATCTCCTTTATTTAGAAAATGAAATTAATATTTTTTATAGAACATTACATAATGTGAATATGAATATAAAATCACACAATAAGGTGGACCGTATTTCGAAAATACCACTATAACTAATTCATATATATTTATATGGTCCTAAAAACAATTCTTCATGAGTTAATTTTTATTTAATTACATTAATTAATTTTAAAATTTAATGGAAAATGTGATATTCATCAAGTGAATGTCTGAATACATTGAGATGTTTAAAATTATTATCAGTTATATTGAATAAGAGTTGGGTATTTTTATTAAATAATTGAGATTTGATAATTGTTAAAAAAATACATGAGATGTATCACAAATTTATCCTAAAAATCATGTAATACACACCAATTGAACCCACCATATAGCCACAAAATAATTTTGTTTCATAAAGGAAGATTAATATAATTATTTATATAGATAAAACTATTCTATTAGAAAAGAATATTTTAAAATATTCATGTTGAGAAGTTTCATTTACTACAATTTATATTAAGAAAAAATTCCATTCGAAACATAAGAAACATTTTAAACCCTTTGTGATTTAGTATAATAATAATCCAATTATCATGAACATTAAGGTGTCGTGGAACTATTAATTTATAATGAATTAAATATAATATAAGGAAAATTTAAATATAATACTGATGGAGGAGTAATTATCAAATACTTATATAATGGAAATGGGCATATGTGCTGGAAAATAATCTTTTACATGATTTTAGACTATTTTTATCTTCAAATCATGGAAAATAATTTAAAATAAGAGGTGTTTATTGATATTGAAGGAGATTAAAAGAAAGTTTAAATCAAAATGATTTAAAAAATCCTTAAAAAAAATTTAGGTAGATTATTAAATATTTTTACCCATATTATACCTCTTATAATAATTCTATTATAAACCCTAGATTTAGATATCAATGGTTTAAAAATAGTTTTGAAATATAGAATATAATATGAAATCATGAGCCAACATTCCAAATGAGAATAACATAGAGTTTATAACTAACTGATGTTATATATAAGTTGATCCAATAACAATGATGGAAGATATTGAGAATAAATATAAGTTATAGGAAATGAATGATCATACAAATAAAATTAATAATATATATTGATCTATATCTAAATTAAAAAAGATAAAATTTACATTGGCACCAAATAGTTGATTATAAAAAAATGAATGATATAGGTGAAGTAAAAAAGAAAATGTTTCAAGGTTGTTGTGCATATGATATTCTCTAATATACATAATATAATTTGATGAAACCATTTCCCTCAATATTATTTTTGGTAAAAATTATATATTATTAGGATTTGGATGACCAAAAACATTATATATTCTATCATATTGATTTGATATTATCATTTTGGATTGGTGTCCTTGATATGGAAGTGATTATTATGAAAGCATAGGTTTTTTTATATTTACTGATGAATGATGTGTAAACTATTAATATAATATTTTGGATTTAAATATGATTATAAATCCTTGCACTCAAAATATGAAGTATTCATCAGGAACAAGGGTTTTGTAAAAGGAAAATTTTGAGATAAATTTAAATGTCAATGAGTTGACCAAATATACCTTAATTTCCATAGTAAATATTAATGAAATAATTTCTATTTGTGAAAAAGAGTACTATTTTGAGGAATTATATATGTTAATGAAAAAAAGACTGAAATTTTAATGCTATTTAAAATTGCCTATATATTGGGATTATAAAATGAAGGTAAATAATTAAATAGATATGTAAAGTTGAAAACATAAGAGCATTTCACTAATATATTAATCAGGTATAATCCAACTTTGAGGACACTAGATTCCCCATAGACACATGTTTTACCCTACCTAAGGCCCACTCATGTGCTTTAATTGGTTAAAAAATAATTATTTCCCCCACATGCTAAGAAATTTTACTTTACCGTGTATTTTCCTCCCTCACATAAACCCTCAAAATCATTCTAGGATTTCACCAATACAAACACTACTTTATCTTATTCATGCTTCACTGTGGAGCTCTAATCATGTGAGATCCTAAAAAGAAATGTGAACCTTGTAAAAATTGGTATTAACATTAGGAATTTTTAATCTTTTAGCATTCTAGGTTGTTTTATTCTCCCCCCTTTAGACCATGAAAATATCTTTATGAACCCTACATTTTAACTGATAATGTTCCACAAAAACTTTTATTGGGTACTGGTTTTATACCACTATAAAATCTAGTCCCCTTTAATTTAATAAGAACCTTTCATTAATATAGTCATAGGTTCATATCCCCCTAGGTAAAAATAGTTTTCTAGTAGATATGTGTTGTCTCCACTATGGTGTCCACCCTAATGGTCGAATGTGTCCCAAGACTAATGATAATACTCATAGGAAAAAAGTTGTTCTTTTATTTTGATTTAACCTCACTCTCTCAAACCTTGAGAAACTTCCTAGAAGGTCACACAACCAAGCACCACTCTAGGAAATGTATTCAGAGTGGTGGAGTTATCATCAGGTGGGCTCATAAAAATAAAGGTGCTCTTTATTAAAATTAGTAGTAACATTTTTTCTATTAACACATTAACATTCTAGGGCATTATAAATCATATTACATATTAATAGTTAATGGAAAATATTATATTGAATTAATGAAGTTATTTGGCATGAGAAGATGAAGAGAAGTCTCAAAACTAATTTCAGTTGGAATAGAAAAATATAAGGGTGAGTGTTAAATAGAGGATAATAAAAAATAATATATAAAATTCATCAGAATCATGGTGTATTTGATTGCATCAATTATTGATATTTCATATATAGTGATATTTTGTGAGATATATCATAGTGAACAGAGTGTGTGACACATTATTGTAGAAAAAAGAGTTCAAAGGTAAATGATATTCCTATTAAACTATTTTTCTTATATATAATATTGATATATTTTAAATCTCTTGGAATATCTTAGGTATATTGGATAAGTTATTGATGTGATATAAGATTTACATCATCTAAGTATTTATTCATTAGCGAGGGATTTATGAGATGCTATTGAAAGAAGCATAATTCAATGACCATTTTCACACTAGAGAAATAGTATGAAGACACCATTAATACAAGAAATTAGGATTTATGGATGAAAGTGTAGTTATATGTCCTATATTTTTAAAATCATAAGATATTATAAATAATCTGGGATAATCAGAGGGTCATAAATATGTCAATAAACCTAGTGAAACATTCTATGTCCATGAATATTTTCATCAGGTATCATTTCATAAAATGACGGAGTGCAAATTTGATTTATCAAGTTGGAATATATTAATACTAAGAATTATCTTTCATATATCATCAATAAAATTATACCATGTATTATATTTGATGATTTATGGATGAAACATCATGTTCACCCCACTCCTATAATTTTAATATGTTTTTTATATACCAATAATAAAATATTTATTGTGGTAACAAAGGAGGAGAAATATTGAAACAAGTTTCATTTAGTGGGTGATTTATAATGCACTACCTAGGAATTTTTATTTGTGGACATTTCTATATGTGAATATAATTTTGATGTGTATTAAGTGGTATATTCTTGAGACAAATGTGGTGTAGATCATTTAAGTAACATGACCACAATTTGTTTTTAATGAGAGATATAATTCTCACCCATAAAACATTTTTTAACTATGTTAGTAGGAAAACATTCATATGATATTGGATATGATTTTATTATTCTATATGATTTTTAGTAAAATCTAAATATAGTTATATTTATTATAGATATTTATATAATTTTACCAATAAATCTTATAAGTCATGTTGATATATTATTGGATTTGTTTTTTATTTTCTTATTTTGTCAATTCTAATTTTTGAAATAATAAATCTTGTTGAGTAATTCATTGAACCTAAAAATAATGGTATATAGTAGTTATGATAAGATGGTAGGTGATTTCTAGGGGTCTAACAAATGTTTGAGGAGGATCTGAACATCTTTTTCTGAGCTAAGTATAAGATAAATTTATATAAGTAACTACCTCCATTATAAGGATTATACTCTTCACTACACAAACATAATTTATATTTACATAATATTGAATCATATCCTTGTAAGTATAAATTTTGAACTACTAAATATTCATATTTTATTCCTCATGATCTGTAAGCATGAATATCTTCTATGTAAGCATCTTTGGAACACCATAAGTTTGGTTGAAAACACATTATCTAATTATTTTTAAGAATCAAAATTATATATAAAGAATAATCATTATGAATAAAAATCAATACTCAATTATTTTTGATGTTTTTTAAACTAAATATTGAAATGATCTAATAATTGGAAATTTTGAAGAAACTCATTCGGTTGATAGAAAAATATTTATGAAATATTAAAATATTAAATTTAAAATGAGATTCATGTTAGTCTGAAAAACAATAAAAACATGATCTATATGTTGATCAATTTGATTTTATGAAATGAGTTAATTTGAAAATAAATAATTAAATTTTAATATGATCATTTTAAAGATGTAACAAAAATATAGTTCTTGTATTTTATTGTGATTTATCATGGAAGATCTGATAATAATACAATCACATGTATCTGAATATGTTGTGATTCATGATGAGTATTTTAGTTTGGATATTCTCACTTCCATTTTGTGGTATTGAGAGATTCTATGCATTTTTAGATATTAAAATTATTCATTTAAACTATATTCGTGTACTAAAAAGATAGGTTTTATTAGAATTTAGATATAAATTATTTTTAAATTTTCATTTGAGGCTTTTAGTGTGCAATTCTTTCTCAATTATTTCTTATTTTGAAATAATTAATTTATAAGTATAATTTTTTTGTTTAATTTTTATGCACATTAGTAGTAAATAAAAAAAAATAGATTTTGAGATCATGGTGAATGTTTAAATCCCATACAGAATATGGAAATGGTTTGGATCATGGTGTATAATAATATTGGAAGAATAATTAAGAATTCATAACTAGAAATTATATTTCCTAGATTTTTTAATTATTTATATCATTAATCATGAATATATTAAATATCAAATATAAATAAAATATAGTGTATGTCTTATTGAATGTCAAATGATCTATGAGAGAATATGGATGTCTACTCACTGAACTCAAGTATTTATTATAAATATCTATTTTAGTTCAAGAATTCATGAAATCAAATAGGATATTAAGATTCAAGGATAAGATCAACTTTAGATTATGCATTGACTGAGATTTTTGTTCATGAATATTATATAGGATCATAGAGTGTGGTCATATTATATTATTGGGGAAAATTAATCACCAATGCTTTTTCTATCATTCCAGTTTTTTATTTGTCTTAATAGTGAGATGATATGCAGTTTGGTGTGACTCTAGAAAGGAATAGTGTAACTCTATTATCAAGATATATTCTTTTATTTTTTTTTCAAATAGTGAATAACCCATTATTAAGAATATTTACTAGCCAATGAAAGGGATAGGTTTCCAAATAAGTGTCCAAACCATGTAAAAATAACTTTTTCTAGTTTTGTTTAAATTTCATTTATTTTCGTATGAGGGATAGAATTCATAATTGATTAAATAAAACAGAAATAGAATAAATGTTGTTTATTAATACTAAATGACATTGTAATAAATATTTTCCACTAATTCATTATCATCATCATTGTGAAAAAATTGATCCTAGTAACATCACGAATGTTTTCCATATAAAATTAATCATACAGATCATCATGAAAAACCCCAAAAAATATAAAATGGGTTTCTTACAATTTTCAAAGTAAACCACATAAAATGGAATCAAAAGTAGATCAATTGATAACCAAAATGAAATCTATAAAATGTGGAATAATGGAATTTGGAGGATGATCATGATGATTATTCCATAATAGGAATTTTCTTTATTGGAATAGAAGATAGTCTTTGTGAAATAATTTTCATAATGCTTTGGAAACATGGTTGTAAAAACAAATATTTACAAATATCCAATTTGAGGGGATGAAAATAGTATATTAGAAACCATAGATATAAACTAATTCAAAATATTGGACCGTTTGAATGAAATTTTTATAATGATAAGAAAATATGACTATATAATAAAAATATACATAAGTTGAATGAAATTATTTTATTTTCTATTATAAAACAGTAACCATTATTCTAAAAAATATTTCAAAAATAAATGAGAATTTAAATTTACGTTGAATTATTTGATAACATAATGAGTTACCTTAATTATAGAAAAAATATATGAATTATAGATAATTTATTAATGAAACAAATGTTTAAAATGATGTTCTTCTCATGATTTTGTAAAGAAAGTCTTGAAGACCCTATATATAAATCCTTAAGATTATTCCGTATTAAACATTTTAATTAAATTAAAATATAGTTAAAAAAGTTCATAAAATTTCATTGATATACAGAGAATAATATTCATGTAAAAATTTAATTAATATAGACATGGAAAATAATGAACCACTAGAATGGATACACAGTACTCTAAGAAACATAAAATTTTTATAAGAAATGAAATCCACTAACAATGAAAATTTTTATTTAATGATTTAAATTATCATAAGAAAAGTATAAATATACTTATTCAATGGAGAAATTTTATAAAAAATATAGCCAAGCATGGTCATAGAAGATTGTTCATGACCTAATGAATAGTAAATAATTTTGATATACCCTTTAAGACATCCGTAACACTTGAATAAATTTTTTTTGAAAGTGATATGCATTGATACATTTTTATGTCCTTTTAATTTAATTAAAATTTATATTCAAAATACCTCAACTTCATATATATAAATTTCACAAAAGAATTAAATTCTAGAATACAAAAAATATCACAGTGAATAAAAATGTAGATAAAAAATATTATCTTGGATTCTTAATTAGTTGAATAGAGTATAACTTCTTTGATAATAAACTAAGAAACCTATATAATTTTTTTAAAAACTTTATTAATGTGTACTAAATTATATATATTATTATTTTATATTCTATTATAACATTTTTATTACTTATTTTCAATTAGTATTGATCATCGGGTCATAATTGTTTCAACAATTCCATATATATTTCGGTATAAAGGGTTCAGTCTACACAATATGTTCTTGAGTTCATCATAAATATAATAATAATGGAACATTAATTGATATTCCATAATTATTTATTAAATTTATAGTTCAATCTATTTAAATTTTAGGAAAAATTCATTGAGATAACATCCATAACACACATGTTTCGTTATTTTAGCTGAAAAAGGTGGTCTAGTAATTTTGAGTAAAATGTTAATATTACCATTATAGAAAAAAATACATTATTATTAATCTCTTATCATACCTATAATATTATTTCCATATCAATAAATTATAAAAATATATGGCATCATTAACCTAGGTTGTTATACTACCCAAAACAAGAACATATTATAATCAATTGATGGGTATGATTATGGAGGTATTTTATTAAAATATCTTCATTACAGAAGAATAATAACACTATCGACATGTTATTAATGAGATAAGTAAAAAATTATAAGTGTTTTTGGAATAATATAAATATTAATGGATGATATCTCATTATTACATAAAATGATGAAAATATATTTATTTTTAGAGACCATCTTGGTTTTAATTTAATTATAGTATTTTCATCAAACCAAGGTCCCAAGAATGTGTAATGTGATTATTAGTGATTTTATTTTTGTAGAGTACAGAGCTGAATTTGAAATTTTGGTTTATCTTAGACTATATGGGGATTGGACATTTTTTAAATGTGTGTTGTTACATTCTAATAAATATTAATTTCTTAATATAAAAAGAATTTCATATTAAAAGAAATTGGATCTAAAATTGATAATTAAAAAATAATATGATGTTTTATTGATTAATCTTCCATATACCCATTTAATGATAATTTTTACAAATATTTGATTACATTGTCACTTAATATAACACTTTTACTTTATTTTAGACATTATCATGGTGTCAAACCTTTACATGGTAATTTTTTTTTATATTTAAAAATTAAATTTTCCGTATTGATAATTTTCACATGTTTATATAGAATATATAATCCATATTATAATCTTTGATTTGTAAAAATGATAAAAATTATTTTCAATATAAATATGCCTAATGCAATGACAAAAAAATTCAGAAAACATTTCCATTAAAAATTAAAATGAATTAATACTAATTTAGTCCACAATATTATGAATATATTTGATTTAATATGAGTATTTTTAAAATATTTAGGGTGGATTTTATTACAAAATAATTCCAAAACTGAATGGAATATTATCAACATTTAATTATTCAAAAAATAATGAAAATGTTAATTTTTATTAGAATAAAATCTAACATAGTGTCCAAAATATAAATCATGGGATTATAAGACCCAAATATTATTTTACAAAGATTTATTTTACTCATTAAATATATATTTGGTAAAAAATTGGTTATATAATTTTTATGTTAGTCTAATATCATGATGATGTCATACATGTTATGTTTTTTTTATAACTATGTTTTGAACTTTTCACTTAAAAATATTCCATTATATAAAAATATAAAAAAATCCATACTAAGTAGTGTTTTTCATGATGAATAAAAAAAATTAAGTTTAATTTTTCAAATTCAATTCATAATATTTAGTAATTCTTCTTTTTTATGAAAATAGAAAAAATAATGGAACATTTATTTTATTGAAAAATAAACTTCACAACATTAATTTTTCTTAATCATATTTCATAGTAGTCACCAATAATAGGGCAATAAATTTATTAGTTTTTAAATTGTTATTTTTTATCAAAATATCCATTTAAATATGATCAATTTTAATTCAGAAAAAAATACATAACAGTTGGAAAACTATTTTTCTAACATTATTTAATTTTAATCTTATCTCATGAATTATTTATCTTTATAACCATTATATTTTATTAGATTTAATAAAATCAAAATAAATGAAATAATTATTTTAAATAATATTAATAATAATTTCTTTTAATTGATTACATAATTTTTTACATGATCTTCTAATCATATTGTAATTTTCCTAATGATTTTTTACTCATTGTTCTTATAATTTTTAAATGGTTATGTTTCAATATAACAAAATAAATGTTCGCTCATTTTAATTATTTTTTTCTTGTATCACATTATATCTAATAAAAATATATATTTAAATGATAATACATTAAATGACCACGCAGTGTTACATTAAAATATATCGTTTGTGTAATTTAGACACTTTTTGTTCACTTCTAATAGTTTATGGGTGCATATATTCCAAAAAAATTATACTAACTAATTTAACACCCATGAATGCATATAAGATATATAAACTCATTTATTTATACTATTTTGTTATTTGATGATTTATTTGAAGTGGTCCTATCAAATAAATTGAGATATAATTTTAGATATGCTTCTACTTATTTCTAAATTTATTTTTTATTCACACCTAATATATACATGATAAAATTATATGGTAAAATTATGTATTAAATATTTATTTAATTATTAGACTTGTATTTTAACATTATTTATAAAATATAATAAAATTTTTCCAATAAAGTTTTGGTTTTTTAATTATTTTATTTTTAAAATTCCATTCCACCTCTTAATGGGAAGGAAGTAATCACCAATTGAAATTATTCAATAATTGAGGGGTTATAACAGTTTGTGTTCCTATATCATCATTTTTTAATCTTTATAGGGGTACTTATATATGGAGAGATACATAACATAATCCACAAAAACACACACCCATATAGAGATAATCAACACTTCAATATTTTCGTTTTATCAATTTACACTATATAATATTTAGTCTTGTCAAAAAAAATTCAGTGGTTATATTGAATAAGTCAAATAAGGTTTAATTGATACATTAGGATCATTTAAAAATAATAAATAGTTGTAGTGGATTATTTTTGATCTGTTTGGGTTGAATTAGGGTATTGGTGTTTAAACTAGTGTGTGGAGTGAAATCAGTATTTTTTAAACATTTATAATAACATATTGTCCAATTTTCGATGTATATAAGGCCCAATATAAAATGAATCAACATGACCAATATATCCCAAAAATAGTAGAATAATATTGGATTTATGAAATTTCCTCAAAACATATATACCCTTTAAATATTATCCATTCACAATTGGGAATAACATTCTCATCATTATATTTACCTAAAGTAATATATTATTAATAATTTCCTATTTTATATTTTCTCAATTTGTTTCTCTACAGAATTTGTTATTACCAAATTATTTTTTGTTTCATTTTATTAAATAGTTATTTCACAAACATCATTTCAAATACACGACTGTTAAAGGAAAATAACTTTAATGAAGATAAATTATGTTTTTTCGTATTGAATTATAAATTCATTATTTAATATTTTATTAATCAACATTAATCGAAATGTTAATTGAACTTATTTCGTTATAAAAATGGACTATATATTTGTAATACATTTAGTACCATTAAATGGAAAGACCATAAAATTAATATGAGGTAGAAAAAAATGAAAATTATATCATATAAATTAAAAACATGTTACTTGACCTGAAAAAAAAGATTTTTTCTCAAATAAACATTATGATGAAAAAATATAATAGATCCAAAACTGAAAAATGTTAATTAATGGTAGTATAATTTATTCAAAAATATCATATAAACAATGTATAATAAGTACATGGAATCATATTAATATCTCTCCACGATGAATGAGTTTCGTGATTATCTAGAGAATAAATATGTCACTAAGGAGATGAAATGAAATAAATTGGTTGATAGAAAATTTAATTACTATAGGATCATATATAATTATTATATCATAGATAAATTTTATGAAATTAAATATATCATCAAATAAATAAAAAAGTAAATAAATAGGGATAAAATTATTATATTGACATAAATTATTGAAAAAATATTCCAATCCTCGATGAATCGCAATAATTTATTTGAGCATAAGAAGAAAGATATTTCTATTGATCGAATATAAAAATTTAATTTATATGGTAAATAAAAATAATGAGAAAGTGAATTAAATTAATGGTTATTTTTCTATATTCATCATAGGGAATACAAAAATAAAATTCATTATAATTATACTGATGGTAAATATTTACCAAATAAAAGAATTTTTATATGATTTTATAACAAAAAATCATGTCATATAAAATGTCACTGGGTTGTTTTTCTAAATAATGAAAAATTAATTATTATAAATATAGAATATTTTCAAACAATGATCAATGAGAAAAATGATAATTTAGATACTCCATCCCAATGTATTTGTGTATATGTAATATAATTGATTAAATATATAAAACCCCTTTTCATATAAATTTTTTTATATTTAATCTTGTATGGAAATTATGAGACATCACATATGGGAACACTTCAGACATAAATAATATCATGTATAATTCATAACATTTTTTAATCATTGTTTATGGATTTTTAGTTAATGAGATCCCTTTATATTAAAATTAGGTATAAATTTAATTTTATTCATGGAATGGTGGTTGGTAATTAGAGTATATAAATTTGATACCTTATTTATACAAAATGTTAATAAATACACCGACTCTAATTATTTTTCATTTTAATTTTAATAATTTCATTATCAAATAAAATATATGATTTTATATTAATTTAAAATCATGAAATAAATTTATCTATTATAGAGTAAGAAAACACTACTAATAAATATTTCCAATTTATAAAAAGATATATAGTTAAAAACCATTTATGATGAATGAATTAAAATTTAGTTTAGTATAAATTTTTATTATTCCTATTTTTAAATTTTTTTATCATAGACTGTAGGTGGTGATATATAATTGGATTCATTTATTAGAAAACACTCACATAATATCCTTTCCATGTAACACATGCCAAAGATAAATATGGAATACTATATTTCCATTTTAACTCATCCCTTCATGGTAGTGTATATTGACTAGTGTTGTGAGAATAATCCACTCATGTAGTGAAAAGCCCAGTTCTCATTTTCTATTGTTTCTATTATTAGGAGAAACATGTTTGAGGCCATCTGGAATTCCATCCAAAAAACTAATGTGGTTAAATTTGAGTAGGTAATACAAAATTGATTCAATGTGGTGTCTGAGTGTGATGTAATGTAATGTAGTTAGAGAGATATGATATAAAATTTTAGAAGGTATAAAATTAACTAGATTGTTTAGTATTTTTATGGTTGAAACAACAACTTCAATCAGAGGTTATCTGAGGGGTGTTTGTACTCTAGGTATGAGTATACCTATTGGGTAAGAATTCATGTACTGGATGGATGATAATCTATAAAGATTTTAGGGATCAATGGGCTGTTCATTTATTCATTATATTTTGAATCATGATTGTGGGATGTGTAATGAATTTCCCATGAACAATATTGGTGAAGTTAATTGATGTATATTCCATTAGATGACTAGTTATTATTAAGGTATAACAATAATTTATTGACTTTTTCCTTTCTTATATAACCTATGTAAATGTATGAAGTCACTATTAGAGAACTTATATGAATGATTGGAACTCATATTATATAATCACCATCCATTTTTATTTTTTTTATTTACAAAAATGACTATTGAAAAAACACAAAAGGAGAAACCACACAAAAAAACCAAAGAACCCGAAGCAAAGAACCCCAAAAAAAACCCCATCAAGGAAGTCTAAAATAATAGAGTCCTAGAACATCAGCTCTCAAGAACATGAAAAAATTTTTGGGAAAGGATAATAAGTTGGAGTATTTGATAAGCCTCTCTTTTTCTATTGTCATACAACTGATGTAGTCCGCGACCTTTTTCCCTTCACACCTTGTGTGAGAGGTCACTATGTGATTAGTCATAAGACCTTGGTACCTCAAAATTATATATGTGATTAACCAGGGGATGTATCCATTTCATGTATGATCTTTATAGAGGATCATAGATTTAGTCTTTACACATCCTAGAATGATATTCTTTTGGGTTCATAACCATATACCCATGGCCATTGCATGTGGCTTAGGTTGAAGAGAGTCACCAAGACCATGGTGTTCCATGAAATACACAATTATCGATACCCTCTTGTCCCGAATCACTCCCCCATCACATATTTCCTAAGAGGAAATACCTATCCATGTTTATTTTGTGGTTTTGAAGAGGGGGCTCCAATAGACCCACCAAACCTTCCATGATTTGATAGTACTAAAGGGGCTTGGAACCAAAAAGGACCTAATATAGGGAGAAAACTCACATTCTATACATAGGCTGATGAATTCTGGAATGATGTTTTTTTTGAATGAAATACCCATTTTAGACCCACTGTTATTAAGGTGGACATCCTCATTCCTTGTTTTCAATAGACTCCAGTAGCCTGTTCTAATAATGATTGAGTGATAATTCATTTCAGGGCCATGATTTCTTTCCCCTTGAAACTACTAATTGAGGATGATATCTTGAGTTTTAGCCTCTATCGAACATCCAATGAAATCACCTAATGATTTCCATTCCCACCAATCTCATTAACTTCTAAAGAATAAGTGAATGATAGATTCCATTTTCGGTTCCCTACTAAATCGGCAATGAAAAGTGATAGATTTTCTCATCTTCAAGATGAGATCATTAGTAGGAAAATAATTTTTCAAAACACTCTATATGAAAAAAATTATACTTGTAAGGGATTTCTTTTCACCGCAGGGTCTCCCCCCCCCCACTCATCCATGCTATATGGAATCATCCTTATCCTATGAAATTCACTAGAATAGAAGGCTCCTAATGCTGATCATATGAAAATGCATCTGTCCAGGTCATCATATAGTACTATGTTGTCAAAGGTATAATGCTAGGACACATTCAGGATGACCTAAATAAATCTGGGATGTATTTAGCCCTCCTTGAAATAAATTTTAGTCACTAGGAAACCTAGACACCAATGTGTCCCTCCCCACTAGTCTTAATACCAAATTCTAGATTTCCCTTTGCTAAGAATCCAATGGATGGATCGAAGTAGGATACTGAGGTATGGATGGAGTTTTTTCCACAAGAAAGAGGATATGGATCACATCACTTTCACACTCAGCCTATATTTTTTTAGAGAAAATTATCCCCAAAGGGGATTCCCTTCCAATACCTCCCAAGTGAACTTGGTATACAACCCCTACATGGTCTGAGATATGCATCTTAGATTAATCCCCCCCCCTTCGATGTGGTAATGGAAAACCTCATCCATGAAGCCCAGTGATTATTTCCTTCCATATGATCATCCCACAAAAAATAAATCATCATCTTATCGATTTCATAAACCACATTTTTCACTTTTATAGAGGAAAAAGCTTGCATTGGGATAAAATTTAGTGTGTTGTTCACAAGTTGAATTCTCTATCTGAAGGATAGAAACCCATTATTTAAGTTGTGGTTGTGCCTTTATAATCTATTTATGATATTATCAGAGTTATGTATGCGATGATTTTTTGGGCTGACCAAAGCTCCTAGATATTCCAAATAGAATGATCGCCTTTTCATGTCCAGCATGTCTTCTAAGGCCCTTACCCATTTGTCAGTAATTTTTCTTACTGGAAGAAAATACTTTTATCCTAATTGAATATCTGGCCTCTCCATATGCATTAATCCTCTAAACTTATGTTTAATAATTGATTATATCCGTTTCTTCCATTAAGAAATAGGATGGTGTCATCAGTACACATTATGTGAGAGACACCCCTTGTTGCATACCTACTGTGATAAGGTAGAATTCGACCAGAGAATATTTTCATTTGAATGTTCGGACTATATACATCATGTGTGAGGATAAAGATAACCGGGGATAGGGGGTCCTCTTTTTTAATACCCATTAATACTTTAAAAAACCCAAATTTCTTTCCCATGAAAGATGTGGTTAACCATGCCGAGATGAAACAAAAAAATTTGGGGACAATAACCCATGAAAAGAACCCCATGCTAGAAATAATCATTAAGAGAGAGTTTCATTCCACCCTATCATATGATTTTCTCGTGTACATTTTGATTACAAGGATTCTATGTAATGTTTTGAGAATAATTAAATATAATACCTCTTGCACCACTTCCACTTCCCCCTATACGGTTCGACCCTTGATGAAATTGTGTTTTTATTTGGAAATCTAGATGGGCTTGAAGGACACCATACTTTTGTTGAGGATTCATGCAATAAACATGAATGGTATGTCGCAAAACAAATTTGGTAGTTATCCAAATAGTGTGTGTTGAATATCATTGTAACCAATACAATATTTTTAGAAAAAGAAATAAATGATAGTTTACCCCTCTGAATGAATCCCTACACTACCAGAACTAAATCCCTCTTGACGGTGTCCCAAGAGATCCTGTAAAACAAGTCTAGGAGACCATCAGGCCCAAGAGAGATATATAGATTTAGAGTCCAAATCTCTTGAAAAAACTCATCCTTATTTGTGATATTACTTATGAAATAATTTTCCCCCTATTAACATTAGGTGGAATGTTATCAATGAATTATGATGGACCACCCTGGTAGCCTTTAGTCATACAACGCTTTGGAACTGCAAGTAAGGATTTTTTGTGCTCATTTGCAAGGAAAAATACCACATCCCTATCATTGGATAAGGATATATCCTCTAAGATGATGTTAGGACTCTAAAACAACCAATAATTATTATGTTGGGCATGAAAGAACCTAGTGTTACAGTTGCCTTCACGAAGCCATTTTATCCCGAAAGCTTCCTGAGGTAAGATTTTTAAACCCCTGAGAGTATCTTACATGAGATGATTTTTGATACAGAGCTCATCAAAGGTGGACTCCTCCCAAGAATTTTCAAGGATAAGTTCGAACCTATCAGTATCATTTTTGATGTCTTCCAAGGCCTGACCCTAGGGTGATGGTGACTCCACCATGATTTAAGATTACCTTTAGTCACCATATCATTTTTGTGTAGAGAAATCAATGGGTTACCCTAATGTTTATGAGACCAATCATCCCTAATGGTGTTAAGAAATCTTGTACACTCCATCCATGTCTGAGAAAACTGGAATAAATCACCTCAAATCATCCCCAAATAGATTGAGATCTGTAAAAACAAATGGTTAGAGGGGATTCACACCAAATAGGCATCTTTCAGAGTGGTAAATGGGGAGATAGCGGACCCATTCATCCTAAACTGATCAAGACATAACCATATTAAATGCCTCTCATACTGATTGATACACTAAGTGAAGAGGTCCCCAATATAGCATGCATCTATTATTCCATTTCATCTTGTGAAAGATATGAAGGCCTAACTGGCTTCTTAAGGGAAACTGCCTTCACCTTGCTTCTCCAATGGGGTTGATATAATATTAAAATATCAAACCCCTATACATGGAGAGTCCACTAGTTTGAATGAATATATGTACTGAAATTGATCCTCCCTTTCTTGGTCATAACACTTCATGCAAATGAAATAGAAGAAGAAGTTAAGAGACCCTCTTATGAATCTAGTTGTTATGAATTAGTCTGAAGATTGAACCAAGTCAACTGCTAAGTTAGATTTCTTGAAGATCTAGATGTTGGTTTTTCTAGGGTTACCATGAATGAATCATACCAACCTCAAACATTTTGCATACTCTTTTAGCCTTGATGAATCTTGTTTGGGTTCTAGAATGACGACAATCAAAATGCCATTATTACAGATTTCAGTGGAAAGAAATATTATCTCATCATGATCACTCAAGACACGCAAATTCAAAATAAAGGAACTAGGAATTAAAAGAAAATGGGTCTGGTTTTTTCCTTAGACCCATAGACCACCATCACCATATAAGGTCTTGATAACTCCTTAGATTTAGATTGGGATCTAATGCACATTACATTAAAAGTCATCAAGAGGAAAACCATTAGGAATCGATAATCATTTTAATCCTTCTACACCGTACCATGCATAATCTTTGAAGGGGAAAAAGAACCTGCCTTTGGGAGTGGAGAGCTTGCCAGTGGTGATGAATAGTAAACTAGGTCCTACAATAATTAATATAGAGCGTTTGAGAGGGAGTCCTTAGTGGGTAAAATTTCCTTATGTGCCTAACCAGATGGAGGCCAGTCATCCAACTCTGAAAAGGGGAAGCTATCCACTAGAGAATAAAAAGAATCCCTTACCTGAGAGTATATTATAAGATTCATTAAAGAAATTTCACAAATTCAAATAGGGATATGGGAGCATTCAACAATGCACAATTCAATCTGGGAGGGTCTTGGAGAGGATGCGCTAAAACACTGATCCAATAGGGGTGGTAGATTCGGGTCTAGTAACACTAGGAAAATGATTCTAGATATAGGTGGATGTGAATAATGGGAAAATATGACCATATTCAGATAGATAGTCCTCCCCCCACAATTTCACCATATGTCTGAGTTAAGGAATCCATATCTTCCAGAGGAGAAGGCCAGGTAATAACCCCTTCTCTTTGTCATGATCATCTGAGGGAGAAGAAACCACCTAGGGTGAAGAGACATCCAATAAAGAAAATGATCCATACTTACCTTCTAGTTTCCAAAATCCACAATGTTCATGATTGTGACGCGAATTACAAGACATTGAAAAATCATGGCCCTTGAAGTGATAGTGATAGAAAAAACATAGAGTTGCAGGATAAAACATATCTTGAATCAAAAATTCCATTCCCTGTAAACAGAGCACCAATATTCATGAGAGTTGATGAAAGAGATCTATATCGAAACAAATCCTTTTTGAATCCATTTATTCCATTCACACATAACAATTTTTAGCATATATGAATGATCTAAGTATGTTCTCAATTTTTTATAGAAAGTATTTGGACATGAATGTGAGAGTAAGACTGGGTAGAGAGACCCAACCCTAAGCCATTTAACTCTCTTTTCTAGAGTTATCCTCCATCGATAACCGATAAAAGGGTATATTTTTCCACCCAACATATCTAAGGCTCACACACCAAGCAGTCCCAAAGTCGGATTGGGAAGCCAGAACAATGTAGAAATCCTTGTGATTGAGTACCCAAACTCTAGTAGGAAAACCAAGCAGCCATGTGTTAACAAATTACTAGAAGACTAAGATGGGGGTTTTTCAACCCAAAATATAGAAATAAGGTTCCATTCATGGTTATTCATAAAAACTCTAAAATATATCAATGAAATGGAAAGAACTGGAAGGCTGAGATCTATAGAGGATGAAGAATCTAGGGAAACAACAAGAAACACAATATTGGGTACTTATTGAAGAGGTGGAGCGGGGGTGTTGGAATAAATTCTATATTTTGATGATAATGGAGTATGGTTTGTGTTTTTTGTATATCCTTAAATGGAATATCATGGAGTTTGGAAGGAAATGGATCATACAGTTCAAGATGATAAAAAATTTTAAGGGGGCGTTATCTCTAGCGTTTTCCAAATTTTTGGGGTCCACGATTTTGTGTATGGATTTCAACCTAAAAAGTTTTTTCTTTATGTCTTCAAAAAAATTAGGGAAAGGGCATGAGTTCAAGAAGATGTGATTTGGGAATTGTGTCTTCTAAAGGATTAAAGAATTCTCACAGTGATCTATATGATTCTGATTAGCATCACGAATGATGTAGATTTGGATAATTGCGACCATTGATTGTGATCTACATGATTAAAAGAATTGGATAATTGAGGTGGCATGAAGGGATTGATGGAAAAAATCATGACAATGTCAAAATTCACTGATGAATTGCGATGGGAGGATCACGGAAAAGACATGTTTGAATGATAAAAAAAATCCAAAAAGAGATGGTGGAGCTTCGTGAATGGTCGGGCATATAAATATGAGGCTACCACACTTTACATCTAATGAAGTTTTCCAAAGAAAATCCAAAATTTCTCTGATTTTATGAATATACGAGATCTCCACGAAACATATAATTTATGCAATCATGAGCATCAGAAAAATACTTGTTGAGTGTTAACTAATGCAGATGATTTTGGTTAATGATTAAATAGTGATGATGGGGTATAACACATTGTATAAGGCCCCAACCTTAATCCTTACTTAATCTTGAGTTATTACAAGATTACACATTGAGGATATTTTCAGGTTTAGAGTTTTAGAGAATTAGATCATAAAACTTGCATTACATTCCACATTTAAAAAAAGTGGTTACATAAAGATAGTATTTATTTATCCAATCAACAGAAACATATTTAAAATAAATCATGGATTCTTTTTTGACACTTCCATGTCACTATCATCATATCATGTACCTTTCCCTTGACCTGTGAAAAACATTTCAATAAAAACTTGGGATGAACATAAAAAGCTCAGTAAGGGTTATAAAAATATGGAAAGGAAACATGAGTTCATATATACATAATAATGAAATCATACTTTACCCATAAAACATAGGCACTTTAACATACCTCATCAAATCATGAATAAATCATAGAAATCATAAGATATAAAAGGTAACTTGAGTCATTCATAAGATTCTTACATAGGGAGTAAACCTCTTGGTTATGTTTGGGATACCCACCATATTATATTCCCTAAATCTCTTCAGATAAACCTTAATGTTTCACTCCTTCGCGTTACCCAATGCATTATAGAGCTATATCGAGCTCACCGGCCCTTAGTTTATCACGGAACCACCCGTCTTCATAACAATGCCCAAGAACTATAACATAATTGTATCACATAAAACATGCATAAAGGAAACATAATATTTCCACATTTTAATATTGATATAAAAACATTATGAAAACCATTTTCAATACCAAAATTAAATAAAAGTAAAACATGGTATTTATTTTTCTTTAAAAAAAGTTATGGCTTGTCGAGGAAGCTGAAACTCAAATAATGGTCATGGAGGTGGAGAAGTCGTTGTCGCTGCATACGTACGACAAAACATTCCATTTTCTCGTTTAGTAAATGCTTCGTATAAAAAATATTCCTTTTGAATAAACGTAGAAGTCAAAGGGGTTTATACACCGTATAAAAGAAGGTTGTGTATAAAACAAAATATGCCTCAATGAAAGGAGATTGAGAGGAAGTCCCATACAAAGACGGTATCCTTGGATTAAGGATAAATCAATTACATGATTATGTGTGAAATATGAATACACGAAATATAAGTGTATATTAAGTGTAAAAAAATCATAGTTTATTCACACATATTCATAGAACGACATATTCAAGGAGTACAAGTTTATCCCCAAGAATCAAATTTGCGTTAAGAAGTTCCCTTGCAAAAATTTGAAAGCCTAACGACGTCACTACAAAATTCAGAAAATGATTTGATGAGAGATAAAAAGGGTATCTCATCACAGGGACATAAAATTTAAATCAATAAGGATATAGAAGATCATATCCCAACATAATAGTATGTGAATTATAAGACATAACAAAAGAAGTCTTTTAAAAAGAGGAGGGTGAAAGGTTCCCTTACCGACATGGGTATCTTTCAAGACATGGACCTCGTGAAAGAAGGACAATAAAACATTGATGTAAATACTCATAAATGAAAGTATATTACACAATGAGTAATATAATGGTAAGTACATACACCACTCAAAGTAAATTGTGGAAAATGTAGCATAAATCTCATGGTAATAAAAGTGAGATGAAAAAGCCCTTACGAAAACTCGGCAGCCTAACAGCGCCACTTAAAACATACAAAAATGGATTGATGAGATAAAATAGGGTATATCATCATATTAACATAAAGTTTAAAGAAAGAGGAATACAAAAGAACATCCCCCCAACATAACAAAGATGAGCTTAAAATAAGTGACATAAAGTAGAGTACTTAAAAAGAAAGAGAGATGTTAGATCTCTTACGAACATTCGGCAGCCTAACGGCGCCACTCAAAACTTCCAAAATGGATTTATGAGAGAGAATAGGGTATCTAATAATATGAACATAAAAATTAAAGTATGATTAATATAAAAGGAAATCCCAATCACAAGAAATATGAGCTTAAAAGTAATAACATAAAAGAGTGTACTTAAAAGAAAGAGAGGAGTAGGATCCCTTACCTCAAGTCCAACTTGTCTTGTTCGTTTCATTATATTCCTGAATAATAACCATTGGTCAATTTATAATTGCTTAAGGACCTCTTATAAATATTATTATTCAGTTCATATCACATATTTTAACGTTATAACAATTCGTTAATAATATGAGTTCATATCAGACATTTTTGTCGATGTTTGGTACATGAGTCAAAAATTGAACTTGTTGGAAAATAATTTTCCATGCAGTTATAGGTACATCATATCCAGAATAGTATTGATTTTTTAAATATCATATATATCCATTATATATTCATTTTATACTATTCCATAGCATTTGGAGATAAAAATTAAAAGCACCGTTCATGGACACGGTAGGCCGTACGTACAAATGAACGTTACTTTCATTTTTTTCATAATAAAATGAATGATATATATATATGTTATAATTCCAGAATCATATCCATCATTTAGATGTAATATATTACATATATATCCATTATATATATGTACTTATAATAGTACATAACATTTTGAGATAAGAAATGAAATGTACCGTTCCTGGAGACAGTAAGCCGTACGTACGCATGAACGCTACTTCCATTTCTATTTCATATTTAATGGAATTAAAACATAATGATACAAAATAGTATTTTAATTCCAGTATGGTATCATATATAATATCATTAAATATATCCTTTATACGTACCACATATGGTATTAACGAATCAAATCACTTTGAGGGGGCGGTAGTCCGCACTTCCTTAAATGAAGATATCACGTTTACCCATAATGGAAACAATAAAGGTATGCCGTAAATGAAAAATAAAGAATCTTAAGTAAAACATAAACATATTATATATCATATATAAATATAGTTTCATCTTAATGGCCACCTTTTAAGGTGTTAGAATAATGTTGAACAATCATCGTTTCGTGAGGCAGAAATTCGCCATCCACAGAAACCGTATGTTTTTTAACCATTAGATGTAGGTGTGTGTAAGTGTATCTCGAATAATTCTTATAAAAACACCCTAGTATTTTTAATATACTGTATTTGTTACAAAATAAATGAATAAAAAGTGTTTAGGGGGTTGGAGAAGCAAAATAAAACATAGGAACACAAGAGAAGAAACTACCTTTAAATTGGGTAAGTCCTTTTGATTTGAGCTCAAAGGCTTCCTCGGGAAGACTTATTCCCAATGTGAGGCTTCAAGGAGTTGGAGAGGGATGTGTAGAGTCAATATGGGCAGGAGTTGGACGATCCAAAGGCTTTGGAAGTGTGGGTAAGGAGGTAGAGTTGGGGGCCTTTTATAAGAGGAGAGGAGGGGCACTCTTGGAAGGTAAGAAAATGTTACTTAATTTTTGAAAGTGTTTCAGATTTTAATGGTCCCACATTGAAGTGTTTCGAGGATAAGGTGATAAGGGTTCGAAATAAACACATATAAATGGTTTTGGACATGTGTAGGTCTTAGCTTTTACATTATCATCCCTTTTTATTTAAATCCTTTATTAATGAGGTAATCGCTGCATCATCATAATGTCATAAATAATTTAATAAATATAATGTCTAAAAATTAGAAAAAAACTATCATGATGTAGGAAATCTTTTTAGATTTATAATGAATATTTATAGTCCAAAAGATCATTTATGCAGACAATTTTAAAAATATTTTACTTAGGTGATACATTCTTTGTTACATTTAACATTCTTTAAAAATAAAAAGATAAAAAGTCACTTTCTCACAAAAGTGATTCCATGGGGCCCCCAAGTTTGGCACAAGGCATCCCATGGTTGGCCATGAGACAAACCGTAGCCTTAGGAAACATTTTTTGGTCAATTGTTTATCATTATGATATTATTTTTTTATCTTTAACTACCTGATTACTCATCAATCAAGATAATTAAAGATGATTATCATCATTACTATTCATAATGTCCAAAAACAAGAGTCTTAATTACATAATTTAGACCTTATGATACCAAATATGTAATCCATTTTTCTAAATTCCAAGAACATAAATTGCAATAATTAATTTAAAAAAAACTTCCCATTGTCAAAATAAATAGCGGGTTTTTAGAAACAATATTTATGAAAAGTTTGGCACTTGTTTATGCATAATTCCAAAGTGAAATTAATCCAAATGACCATCATTGAATTACATGGTAAAAATATATTCTAATTACACTTTAAAACAAATTAAGAAGATAATATAACCATATAATTAAATTATATGAAAAAGAAGTTTTGATGTAAAATGCAATATTATCACTATTCATTGAAAAATGAACATTGTCAGAAAAATACCAAAAATTAACCCAAGGTAAATTTCAATGTCCCAATCATAAATAATATGTTTATTTTGAAAAATAGAGCTTATAAAATTATCAATATTTTGATTTAAAAAATTGTTTTCCATCAAAAGGTAGTAAAACAATCTTTTAAAAATACTAGTGTATTAAATTCTTAATATTGGATTCATTTGTATTTTAAGCCTCTAAAATTTATGGTAAAAAGTAAAAATATTTGACGAACATATATAATCATTTTGTAGTTAGTTATATTCATTCCCACTATCACAACAGCTAGGCGTTAACTACCATTTAAAATAATATTATTTTATTATTATAGTGCAACGTAAGATTCCCAAGAAACACGTTGTTGCATATTGGGTACACCATCGAGCATAGAGTTCCCTTTAAAGTAATATTAATATTTTATTCAAAAATATGGATAAATGTCAAAATTTAATACTCTTTATTTACCTGGGGTGTTACATCCTTCCCCTTTGGGGAATTGCGTCCTCGTAATTTTAAAATTGAGCTTGGAAAAATCCTTGAACGTCCTACATCAGAACAAGAGTCGGTAAAACAATAACTTTAAAATAAAGAAAGATAAGTACAAAGGTCACCCGAGTTAACCCATACTAGGATTCCAAGTATGAAAATATGGACATGGAGGAAAAAAAGGGTCATGTTCTGATGGAGAGTGATAGTAAACATGTCTAGGAGAAAGTTAACCACAAGAAAATCACAAACTTGTGATGGGTTAAACGGTATTCGATTCCCCCGTAGGAAAAGTTAATAGACAACATTTTTCTTTTAAGTTACTTTTTATTGAAGAATTTATTCACAAGGGAACATAATCACTTATCATTTTGACTTTCAACTTTTGTTAGATTCCTTACACAAAATCATATTTTCTCCAAAAGATGAGTATTTAAGAAGACTTGTTCACATTAAGAGTACTATAATCATCTTCTAGAGGATCACCTAATCCACAAAAGAGAACTATATACTTCCTATATCTTTAGACCTTAACCAAAACCAAAACCAAAAATATTAGTACAAGATCAGATAATACCCAAAAAGGATAATCCTTTTAAAAGACAAATCTATTCTTAATCTCCAAAATTTGTCCAACAAAACCCAAAGTTCAATGTGGTCCACTTGATAAACAATTTGTCCATAACATTCTTCAAAGGAAACCAAACGAAGATTGAAACCCAAATATTTGAAGGATTTAGTCACATAGTCTTCCAAGTTAAATCATAACATTTATCTCCAAACAACATCGGTTTCTCTTAATGTATCGTATTGAAAATTAATTAACCTAATCACATATCCTCCGTGATAGGTTAATAAATTTCCATAGATAACCCAAAATAAACTTACTCTTAATTAATAAAATCATCTAACTAAAAAATAATCAGTCAAACTTACCAGGGACTTCATGTAGTCTAGTGGTTGGTGATAAATTCCAGTCACACTTTAGTTGTGGGTTCGATTCCCACAGCTTTGTCTGACGCGACGGGTTGTCACACGGTCTGGGTGTTGTCCTTTTTTCAAAACAATATAATTCTTAAAAAATTTCCCAAAATGAGATAAAATCTTCAAAAATAAACATAACATATTTTAACCTCATGTTTATCTCATGCCTTTCATTTTCCATCATAACATATAATAAACCATAATTAACTCAAAAGTAAGGATCATATAAACCCTAATCGTTACCTTTATAATTATTACCTGAACGTCCACATTGATTGGTCATCTCGTACATGATGCATTACAGAACATACCAAGGTTCAAGTGGATGATCATGACTCCTTGATAGTTGGTTTAGAACAACCACGAGTTTCCTCATTGAATACCCCATTTCATCCAGTCTCTTAATCATCTAACCACCACAGTTTCCTTCAAACCTATTGTCACTTTGGTGCCTGCTAGATCCATCCATTCACTAAAAACAGAACTGACAGTGTGATTATATCAATAAAACCATCATGAACTAATGAGTAAGATAAACACTAAGATATACTTACTACTTAACTTTATCTAAAAACTATGACACTTTCTAAAATCCTTGCCAAAAAGGTAATGTCACTTATGCTTAAAGAATACCCTAACCTTTAAAGTTATCTTAACCGACCTTTGATACCAACTATAAGGCCCCAGCCTTAAACCTTACTTAATCTTGAGTTATTACAAGATTTAACATTGAGGATATTTTCAGGTTTAGAGTTTTAGAGAATTAGATCATAATACTTTCATTACATTACACATTTAAACAAAGTGGTTACATAAAGATAGTATTCATTTATCACATCAACGGAAACATATTTAAAATAAAACATGGATTCTTTCTTGACACTTCCTTGTCACTATCATCATATCATGTACCATTCCCTTGACCTGTGAAAAACATTTCAAAAAAAACGTGGGATGAGCATAAAAAGTTTAGTAAGGGTTATAAAAATATGGAAAGGAAACAGGAGTTCATATATATATATAAGAATGAAATCATACTTTACCCATAAAACATAGGAACTTTAACATACCTCATCAAATCATGAATAGATCATAGAAATCATAAGACATAAAAGGTAACTTGAGACATTCATAACATTCTTACGTAGGGAGTAACCCTCTTGGTTACGTTTGGAATACCCACCATAGTATATTCCCTAAATCTCTTTGGAGAAACCTTAACGTTTAACTCCTTCGCATTACCCAATGCATTAGAGATCTATATCGGGCTCACCCGCCCTTTGTTTATCACGAAACCACCCGTCTTCATAACAATGCCCAAGAACCATAACATAATTGTATCACATAAAACAAGCATAAAGGAAACATAAAATTTCCACCTTTCAATATTGATATAAAAACATTATGAAACTCATTTTCAATACCAAAATAAAATAAAAGTAAAACATGGTATTTATTTTTCTTTTAAAAAAAGGTATGGCTTGTAGAGGATGACGAAACTCAAATAATGGTCACGGCGGCAGAGAAGTCGTTGTCACCGTATACGTACAACAAAACATTCCCTATTGTCATTTAGTAAACGCTTCATATAAAAAAGATTCGTTTTTAATAAACGTAAAATCCAAAGGGTTTTGTACACTATATAAAAGAAGGTTGTGTATAAAACAAAATATTCCTCAATGAAAGGAGATTGAGACGAAGTCCCATACAAAGACGATATCCTTGGATTGAGGATAAATCAATTACATAATTATGTGTGACAAATGAATACACAAAATATTAGTGGATATTAAGTGTAAAACAATCAAAGGTTATTCACTCATATTCATAGAACGAAATATTCAAGGAGTACATGTTTATCCCAAAGAATCAAATTTGGGTTAAGAAGTTCCCTTGCAAAAATTTGACAGCCTAACGGTGTCACTACAAAATTCAGAAAATGAGTTGATGAGAGATAAAAAGGGTATCTCATCACATGGACATAAAATTTAAATCAATAAGGATATAGAAGAACATATCCCAACATAATATTAAGTGAATTAAAAGACATAATAAAAGAAGTATTTTATGAACAAGAGGGTGAATGGTTCCCTTACCGACATGGGTATCTTTCAAGACATGCACCTCATAAATGAAGGACTATAAAACATTAATGTAAATACTCATAAATTAAATTATATTAAACAATGAGTAATATAATGGACAGTACATACACCACTCAAAGGAAATTGTGGCAAATGTAGCATAAATCTCATGGTAATAAAAGTGAGATGAAAAATCTCTTACGAAAACTCGGCAGCCTAACGACGCCACTTAAAACATACAAAAATGGATTGATGAGATAAAATAGGGTCTCTCATCATATTAACATAACATTTACAGAAAAAGTAATATAAAAGAACACACACCCAACATAACAAAGTTGAGCTTAAAATAAGTGACATAAAGGAGAGTACTTAAAAAGAAAGAGAGAGGTTAGATCTCTTACGAAAATTCGGCAGCCTAACGACGCCACTCAAAACATACAAAATGGATTAATGAGAGAGAATAGGGTCACTCATCATATGAACATAAAAATTACAGTTTGAGTAATATAAAATAACATCCCAATCACAAGAAATATGAGCTTAAAAGGAATGACATAAAAGAGTGTACTTAAAAGAAAGAGAGGAGTAGGATCCCTTACCTCAAGTCCAACTTGTCTAGTTCATTTCTTTATATTCCTTAATAATAAACTTTGTTCAATTTATGATTTCTTAAGGACCTCCTATAAATATTATTATTAAGTTCATATCACATATTTTAATGTTATAATAATTGGTTAATAATATGAGTTCATATCAGATGTTTTTGTCGATGTTTGGTACATGAGTCAAAAATTGAACATGTTGGAAAATAATTTTCCATGTAGTTATAGGTACATGATATCCAGAATAGTATTGATGTTTTAAATATCATATATATCCAGTATATATTCATTTTATACTATTCCATATCATTTGGAGACAAAAATTGAAAGCACCATTCATGGAGACGGTAGGCCGTACGTACGCATGAACGCTACTTTCATTTTTTGTCATATTAAAATGAAAGATATATATATATATATATATATATGTTATAGTTACAGAATTATATCCATCATTTATATGTAATATATTACATATATATCCATTATATATATGTACTTATAATAGTACATAACATTTTGAGATAAGAAATGAAATGTACCATTCATGGAGATGGTAAGCCGTACGTACGCATGAATGCTACTTCCATTTCAATTTCATATTTAATGGAATTAAAACATAATGATGCATAATTGTATTTTAATTCCAGTATGTTATCATATATAATATCATTAAATATATCATTTATACGTACCACATATGGTATTAATGAATCAAATCACTTTGAGGGGCGGTAGTATGAACTTCCTTAAATGAAGATATCGCGTTTACCCATAATGGAAACCATAAAGGTATGACGTAAATGAAAAATAAAGAATCTTAGGTAAAACATAAAAATATTATATATCATATATAAATATAGTGTCATTTTCATGGACACCTTTGAAGGTGTTAGAAGAATGTTGAACAATCATCATTTCGTGAGGCAGAAATTCACCATCCACAGAAACAGTATGATCTTTAACCGTTAGATGTAGGTGTGTGTAAGTGAAACTCGAATACTTATTATAAAAACACCCTAGTATATTTAAGATACTATATTTTTTACAAAATAAATGAATAAAATGAGTTTAGGGGGTTGGAGAAGCAAAATAAAACATAAGAACACAAGAGAAGACACTACCTTTAAATTGGGTAATGCCTTTTGATTTGAGCTCAAAGGCTTCCTTGGGAAGACTTCTACCCAAACTGAGGATTTGAGGAGTTGGATAGGGATGTGGAGAGGCAAGATGGGTAGGTGTTGGCCGAGCCAATGGCTTTGGAAGTGTGGGTAAGGAGGTAGAGTTGGGGGACTTTTATAAGAGGAGAGGAGGGGCACTCTTGGAAAGTAAGGAAATGTTACTTTATTTTAGAAAGACTTTCGGATTTTAATGGTCCCACATTGATGTGTTTCAAGTGTAAGGTGATAAGGGTTCGAAATCCGCCCATCCAATAGGTTTTGGACATTTGTAGTTTTAGATTTTACATTATCTTTCCATTTTATTTAAATCCTTTATTAATGAGGTAATCGCTGCATCATCATGATGTCATAAATAATTTAATAAATTTAATGTCTAAAAATTATAAAAAAAACTATCATGATGTACGAAATATTTTTATCTTTATAATGAATATGTATAGTCTAAAAGATCATTTATTCAGAAAAAATTAAAAATATTTTACTTAGGTGATACATTCTTTGTTACATTTGACATTTTTTAAAAATAAAAAGATAAAAAGTCACTTTCTCACAAAAGTGATTCCATGGGCCCCCCAAGTTTGGAACAAGGCATCCCATGGTCGGCCATGAGACAACTAGTAGCCTTAGGACACATTTTGTTGTCAATTTTGTATTATTATGATATTATTTTATTATCTTTAACTACCTGATTACTCATTAATCAAGATAATTAAAGATAATTACCGTCGTTACTATTCATAATGTCCAAAAACAAAAGAGTATTAATTACATAATTTGGAAATTCTGATTCCAAATATGTAATCCATTTTACCAAATTCCAAACACATAAATTGCAATAATTAATTTTAAAAAAACTTCCCGTTGTCAAAACAAATAGCGGGTTTTTTAGAAAACATATTTATGAAAAGTTTGGCAATTTTTTATGCCTAATTCCAAAGTGAAATTAATCCCAATGACCATAATTGAATTACATGGTAAAAATATATTCTAATTAAACTTTAAAACAAATTAAAAAGATAATAAAACCATATAATTAAATTATATGAAAAAGTAGTTTTGATGTAAAATGCAGTATTTTCACTATTCATTGAAAAATGAACATTGTCAGAAAGATACCAAAAATTAACCCAAGGTAAATTTAAATGACCCAATCATAAATAATATGTTTATTTTGAAAAATAGAGCTTATAAAATTTTCAGAAGTTTGATTTAAAAAATGGTTTTCCATCAAAAGGTAGTAAAACAATCTTTTAAAAATACTAGTTTATTCAAGGCTTAAGATTGGATTCATTTGTATTTTAACCCTCTAAAATTTATTGTAAAAAGTAAAAATATTTGAAAAACATATATAATCATTTTGTAGTTAGTTCTATTCATTCCCTCCATCACAATTACTAGGCGTTAACTACCACTTAAAATAATATTATTTTATTATTAGAGTGCAACGTAAGATTCCCAAGAAACTCGTTGTTGCATATTGGGTACGCCATCGAGCATAGCGTTCCCTTTAAAGTAATATTAATATTTTATTCACAAATATGGATAAATGTGAAAATGTCATACTATTTATTTACCTGGGGTGTTACTGTTGACGCTCCTTTCGTCACAGAATCTAAAGATCGGAAAAGGGAATAGCTCAGCTCAAAGTGATTCAACCTTTGAAGAAAACAAAAAAAATCGACAAAGGCATGAACAAAGGATCAATAGCAAATCCACCGCGCAAGTGATACCACTGCCGCGCAAGTATACTTGCGCGGCTACCTTGGTCGCGTAGGTGACTTGCACGACCTAATTGGTAACCGCTCGGTAACCGCCCTGGGCCTTCTTTTGCCTATAAATAGACCCTGTGGGCCCCCCATTCGAGAGGATCTTTTTCCAGAAACTCGGATTGAAGCTCCCGACGCCCAAGTCTCTTCTCAAAGCTTCCGAACACTTCTAAGGTAATTTCTTACCTAGAACGGAAGATCTAAAGAGAAGAAGGAAGGCCTAAGTGTTGAAACTTATCAAACACTTGCGCGCCGACTTAATTCCTTCAATATAACTTGCGCGTCCCTTCTCTGGAAGAACCTCAAGAGGATTGTAAAGGGTTTTCAAAAGAGTCGCTCAAGCATTTCAATGCTGGTTGAAAATCACGCAAGTACCACTCATGTCGCGCAAGTATACTTGCGCGACCAATACTTGCACGCCACCGCAGGACTTGCGCGCCTTTAAAGACTTGCGCGCCCCTATCTTTTTTGGTGCCCATCTTGCCCATTTTACCCCTCTTAAGCCATTTCACCTTTCCTATTCAAGATTCAGTCTTCAAGATACTCTTCAAAGCCATTTAATGCATGATTTCTTGATTTGACATCCTTGTCTGAAAGGAATTCTGTGAAATATCTCTCAAAACCTAGTGATTTAAACATCTTTATGTCACCAAAGATTGAGATTTCATTCATTCAACCTCATCCTTTAAAGATGAGAGAATCCTTATCCTGGGTCTCCTTTTCAGGAATAATCCCCATTTATAAAACCTTTGATCTGGGCATCTTCCTCAGGAGTAAGCCCCATTCAAGTCCTCTAATCTTGGGCATCTTTCTTAAGAATAAACCCCAACCTAAAATATGGGCATCCTCCTCAGGAGTAAGCCCCAAACCTTAATCCCTAACCTGGGTCTCCTTTTCAGGAATAAGACTCAGTCATAACCTTGGGCTTCCTTTTCAGGAGTAAGCCCCAAGTCCCTTAACCTGGGTCTCCTTTTCAGGAATAAGACTCAGTCATAACCTTGGGCTTCCTTTTCAGGAATAAGCCCCAAGTCCCCTTAAACTTCTCTAAACCAGTCATAAATTACCTTTGATTTGGGTTTCCTTTTCAGGAATAAAACCCAATCATAAGTCCCCTCCTAACTTGGGCATCCTCCTTAGGAGTAAGCCCCAAGATTAGAGTATTCAAATCTCCATGAAGCACATATAACTTTGTGGACCCTGTTCATGGATTTTCTCCCTAAAAGTAAATCCTAAACCTTCGTCTATCTGGGCAGTCATCTATACATAAGCCCCAAAACAAATTCTTATGATTGCATCTTTTATGGCACAATTGTCTAAATTTTACCAATACCTCTTGTTTCTCACACCGAGCATGACTCACGTGAGCTTAGAGTGTAAAAGTAATTATGACATTCATCTTTGAGCCATCAATCATAAACATCATATCCCATTCCTCGAACTACGTGGGTTCTGATTCCTTTTCCAAAAGAAAGGATACGTAGGTAGCCCATTTATGGGTTCGATCCCAACTTTGAAATAATTTCTGTCCTTCTGAATGACAATAAACTTCAAGTGCCCCACTGAGTGGCTTTAAAACCAGCCTGGTCATCATAAATGACCAAGAGACTTTTATATAAATGTTTTGAAGGATACCATTGACCATGAATCTCTAAACAGATATAGATGATTCTCTATTGATGAAGAACCTCGAATACCTATAAAAGATTCTCTAAATTTCTTGTATATTTAATCATTGATTGTTAAAACTAAAGGAAAGCAAATTTTATA
Source organism: Viscum album (assembly GCA_963277665.1). Taxonomy (NCBI): domain Eukaryota; kingdom Viridiplantae; phylum Streptophyta; class Magnoliopsida; order Santalales; family Viscaceae; genus Viscum; species Viscum album. The sequence continues at coordinate 279,113,724 of OY728164.1, read as the reverse complement.
CTTGGTAATGTAATAAGGATTCACGAACATAAATTAAATCTATAAAGAGAGTCCCGGAGTAGACAATAATTCCCCTCAAAAAGGTGTGATGAGTCCGACCTCCCATCCTCTCGACCAATGCAAATTCCTAAGCCTCATTATCCCACAAGCTAATGAGCGCCTGCCTTTGGAAAGTAGGTCCAAACGGATGTGGAATCATTGGATGTTTCCGGTTCTACGAAAAAACCCGTTAGAAACTGATCGGAACGTTTGAATCTCCCATCCAGGAGGTCATCCCCGGATTCCACGCGAAACAAAAAATGGTGAACCCGACGTGAATCCTTAACCAAGTGAAAGTGATGTTCTTCTTATTTGTTAGGCCCCTTGGGCCAACAAAGCAATCATTGACATATGCTCATCCAAAAAATGCAGTGGCCGGATTCATCTTGATTATGTCTGTTACATGGAACATGCACTCTTTTTTCAAGATCTTCTGCAAAAATGGCTTTCCTTAAATTCACCCCTGTGAATACTGCTGCTGTGAACACCTCTACTATGAGGTCAGCTGCTGTGAAAACCAATGCTGCTACTCCTGCTGGAACGTCATCCGCTCTGAGGATGACATCAACAACTCAGCGTCTTCAACGCTGTGTTTCTAATGCACTGGTTAAGGAGTACCGTCGCAACGGTACTATCCCAACTCTGGAGGCCGCTCGTCAAGCCCTCCAAGTTAACAATTCTACCTGGTCGTCCGGACAACGGCGACCAGCAATCAAGAAGCAGGCGGTGCTGACTACCGTCTCCAACCGTTTCGGGTCGTTATCCCCGGAACGCAATTTCCATTCACTCCCTTATTCCGAGGAAGTGAATGAGCAGGTCCCTCGGGGCCTTAATTCAAAAAGACAGGAGTCCTTCTCAAGGAATCCCATCAACAATCGCCGCCAGACTCGTGCGGTAGTGCGCCCTCAACATGATGAGGGTACCGACTCCAGGCATTCAGCTCAGGTTCCTCGAACCCGAGCAGGCCAGATGAACCGCCATAGACGGAATCCGGTTTACAATAGGCAGGTTGTCATCCCTGCCATCTCCAGAGAAGTCCACCAACCTAACTTGGTGGCAAACAACAAGCAGGCACAGACACCTGCCCGTTTTAATTCAGCTGTCCAGCAGACTCGTCTGACAGCATCAAGCCGATCCCGCCAGGCAATTCCGGCGGAGTACCATAGGCAGGAACATACACCTGCTTATACATCACCAGTTAGTCAGCAGGCTCGTCTAACTACATATGGTGGATCTCGTCAACTGCGTTTGGCGAAGTGTAATCAGCAGGCAGATACACCTGCTAATACTAATCAGGCCTACCAACAGTCTCGCTTGGTAGCGCACAGAGAAGTCAGTCGGAAAGTCCCGACGACAAACAGGGGGCAGACTAAACTCTCTGCCTCCACACTTGAGTACTGTCAGGATTCACTGACAGGAAAAGGAGGACAGGAGCAGGCACATACACCTACTCAAAGCCCGGAATGGACGTATATCCCTGTTCCGGCGGCTGAAGTCACCAAACATATTTTGTCAATGGTGAAAGAGCAGAAGCAAATTCCTGCTCATATTCTAGATGCTTGCCAGGATATCATAACAACTTCAGCATCATCTCAGGGACAAACACATAAATCTATCCCTAGCAATGGAGTGACACATCAACGATTCACTCCGGAACAGACACACACATCTGTTCCAGTCCAAGAGGGTTATGGGGCATACTCCCCCATATCATACGGACAACCAAGTCAGGCACATACGCCTGATTTGAGCGATGATCGTCAGCCTAACCTGACCATCTTTCCTGATCAGGCACATACACCTGCTCAGAGAAATCACTTTCGTCATCAAGTGGTTTCTAAAGTGAGTAAGAAGGCATCTAAGAAAAAGATCCACCCAGCACAGTCAGGAGATCAAAGGCCAATCTGCAACAAGGCCTTGCTCGATGCTGGAGTTCTTGAAGCCCTCAGACATTTATCTGTCGGAATTCAAGATTCTACTCCCTCAGTTCCCAATAACAGGAACATTAATTTTGAAGGTCTTCAACAGACACTTCCTCATGAAGACTTGCTTCATGAAAATTCGGTCAATCTTGAAGTTTCTTCTTCAGATGAGAGCCACAGGAACCCTCTGTGTGGTCAGAAGGCCAAGGAGCAAGAGATTTTATCTTTTGTTGTAACCCATCATGACGGTCCTCCTCATGGTGATGAACTTCGCTGCGAAAGTCCTCTCCGCAGTAGTGATTCACGTTGTCTCGAAAATTCTTCAGAAGGCAATGTAGTGACGAGAAATCCCTCCTATCTCGAGGCACTTGCAAACGTAAAACCAGTCATGTCTGATGCTTTACTATCGGCAGGTGAAACTCTTTCTACATCAGAAGATAGCCTGGGGTTCAGGTTATTCTCCGAAACTTCCCTGGGTCATTCATCTTCCAGCATGAATAGTGATTCTTCTACCAATCTTGTTGAATCCGATGAAGCAACAAGGAAACACCAACTCTGGTCCAAACAGGTAGAAGAATCTTCATTTAATGATAAAGAGGAAATGCTGAACATGAGGAAAAAACTGGCAAAAGGTGAAGTACCAGTCATGTTTTGGCCTTTGGCTGATTCCCAGTACGACATTCCAAAGATGTTGACGGATGATGGAATCCATGATATTCGTCTCAACATATGGAAGACTCTTTGTCAATTAAATAAGAAGGTATTATCTTACGATGAATATGAAAATCATCTTAAGATAATAGAAGGGTTACAACGCCAGATTGATTTGGCATCTCTATCAGTCTCTCGGTATCCGAAGGCTGAAAAGTAACAGAGAACCCTTCAACGTTCATGCCTTGGCGCACTAAGAAGATTGAGTCAATTAATTTCCAATGCTCCATCTAATATTCATATCAGAGGATGGGGTGTTCACGGAGCACTACATTTCACAGTGCTTTCCGGTCAGCAAAGCCCGCCGAAAATGGTCTCATGCAATGTTATTGCCCATGGCCGGCCACAGTCAATGGGCTTTGTTCATAATCAAAAGCTTGCTCGAGATCAAGCTTCAACTAGTTCCTCTCAAAATCAAGTATATAGAGAACAGGTTGTTGAATTGCTCCTACATCAAGCAGGCGAGAATATTGCACAAGCCTCTCGTCTGGAGCAAACACGTCATCAAATGACAGAAGTTTCGGAAATCATCCAACGGTCTGTTGAACCAGGTGATAAAAGTGGATACAGGTTAATGCATCCAGCTAATTTCCGAACTAAGATTCGCAAGATCAAGAGAGATTTCAAAAAGATCTCAGACATAGCATGTCAGGAGACACCCCAGCTTTCCAGACTGGGGACTTCTCTAACCCAACCCTTAGAATCAACGAATGGGATTCGAGGAGTTTAGCGGAAGCAACAGGAACACCCCCAGTCCACCGGACTGGGGACTTTTTCAAATCTTCAATCCTTCCCTCAGAGAAAGTCAGTATTCTCTCGATTAGGGAATAAGCCTCAAGAGGAACGAAGAGCCAAGCTGTCAGGAGATTCTCTCCAAGTGACGGTTCTCCAAGAAATTCCTGAGGGATCAAGTCAACGGAATGCCATGTCTCATCATGGACATAGAAGGAGACAATATCACAGAAATGCTGATAGAAAGGATTCCATGCAATATGCATCCATTAATGTCATCAATGTTGTTGCTGCTGATTCACCAGATGAGGCTCAATCAGAGGGATCAGACGAAGAGGTTCCTGCTCAAGAAGTCGCGCACACAAACCTAAATGAAGAAGGTGTGCGCACACGTAATCAAAGGCTTACCCAAAATCTGGGTATTCCTTCAAGTAACCCACTTCCCCCTCTCCGAAAAGGATCCAATAAGGGGAAAGGTAAGAATCAGGTTACTTCTCACCCTTCCTCTGAAGGAGGTCAATCGCTCTCATTAGAGAAAAGGTTTGCACAACAGGAGGAAGAAATGAAAGAATTAAGAAGGTTGAATGCAGAACTACTTCAGAATAGTCTTCTTCTTAAGAATGCTGAAGTCCGACAGCCGAATGAATTTGTTGTAACTACTGAGATGGATCAATAATATCCTCCTTTGTCAGTACACCCACAGAGGTCTAATCCTATGGGTCAAACGCAACAACGGTTGGCAGCACTACCATCAGTTGCAGCACCAACCACCACGTCTGTCCAAGCTCCATTCATTGCACCTACCCAAAACCAAGTTCAACCTGACGTTTCTCAAAAGTTAATAACTACTATTGAGTCGTTAACAGCTCGGTTAGAAACTATGGAAGGGAAACGGGCGCATGTTCAACCTGAAAAGAAAGTTTACCCTGAATGGTTAGTTTCAATTTCTCCTCCATCCAGTTTTGGAAACCCTATTTTCCCTACTTTCAATGGATCAAGCGACCCTGAACAACACCTGACGCATTACGTATCTTGTTGTGATCCTATGATGGGAACTCCAGAGCAGCAAGAAGCAGTGAAACTCAGATGCTTCGTGCGAACCTTACAAGGACCAGCTTTTGTCTGGTATACAAGCTTGAAATCCCGGTCAGTCATCGGATGGGAGGATCTTCGTCAAAAATTCCTTCTTCAGTTTAGCTCAACTTTGCCAAAAATGACAGTTTTCGATCTTACAAACTGCAAGCAAAGGGAGAATGAAAGAGTCTCTGATTTCATTGCTCGTTGGAAGGGATTAACGTATTCCTTGAGTTTACCACTCCCTCAGGAGGAATTGTTGCCAATCTGTGTGGAAAATTTGCGTGACGAATTACGCACGCCATTGATCCCTGTGAAATACACAGGAGGGTTTCGAGACCTTACTTCAATCGCTCAACAGATTGAAGATTCCCTTATACAGACTAAGGTTAAATCTCGTGTAATTCCATCAGCTCCAGGAAGAAGAATGGGTAAAGCAGAAACTGCTACAGTTATGCTTAAACAGGCATCTGTACCTATTTCTACTTCAAAACCTTCATCTTCTCGAAGAGCTCCACCTCCTGAATGCCAACAACAAAGGCTATTTCGTCCAAATGATCAAAAAGATCAACGACGAAAACAATTTGAGGATATGAAGAGTAAAACATACTCTTTCCGAAGTGAGCAAGTTCCTGGTTACTTCATTTCAGCTCTGGAAAATAATTTGGTTCAATTACCAGTGCCCAAGAGGCCAAACAAGGAAGGAGATGAAGACCGTCCCAATTATTGTCCCTTTCATCAAATGTTGGGGCATCCCATCCAGGAGTGTTTTGTCTTTAATGACCTCCTGCAAAAGATGGTCGACTTGGGACAAGTCAAATTGAAGGGTTCTTCAGCTCATGTAGCGTGTATTACCGCTACAGATCCAGAAGAAGGAGGCGAGTGGCAGGAAGTCAAAAGCAAAACTGAGAAAAAATATGATGATTGGATGGTCAGAAAGACAATCAATCGGACGCATTCCATTTTGCGAACACAATTGAAGAAGCCAATTGTGTCTCCTACAAAAGCTGCAGTAAAGCCTCCATCAAAGGACAAATCCTCAAAAGGGCAGCACAATTCAAAGAAGAAAGAGGAATAAAGAGAAGATGAGTATGCATCAAAGCCTAAATTGTCTTTAACTCTGGCAGATTTCATGCCATCTACTTCAAAGCAACGGGCACCGTCCCACCAACCGGCACAACCTAAACAGGCTAACCAGGCAGAATCTTTATCAGACGAAAAGTTAATCTTTGGTTCTGTTTAATCTCAATGGATGGAGAACACATCACGACTCTAACTAATTCCAGATTTCTGAAGAAGTATTTTGTATAAACACAAAATATTATTCCCAGAACCAAGACTCTTACAATTGGTTCATACAGCAATGGTCCAGTATGACCTTAAACTGCAACTTCGTCCAACATGACGTTAAACTGTGTCACCTTCAATGTCCAAGATGACATTAAACTATATTGTGTCCTAGAAACATGACATTAAACTGTGTGGCAATTTCATCGTCCAGCATGACGTTAAACTGTAAAAAGTCCCCAGAACTGATATCCTCATATTGGTTCACCTTAGTCCTAGCTACATGACTTTAAACTGTACAGCACCAGTTCGTCCTTGCTATATGACATTAAACTATACAGCAATGGTCCAGTATGACTTTAAACTGCAACTTCATCCTACACGACATTAAACTGTGAAAAAGTTCCCTAAACCGTCCAGTATGACCTTAAACTGCATCATCCCTGGTCCATGTATATGACCATAAACTATTTGCAAATCCCTTATGTCCAGCAAGACGTTAAACTGTGACGTCCTAAATTACATGACGCTAAACTGTATAAAAGTCCCTCACGTCCGGAAAGACGTTAAACTATATAATCTCAAAAGTCCAGTATGACATTAAACTGCACCATTCACGGTCCATGCATATGACCTTAAACTATTCGCACCTTCGTCCGACATGACGTTAAAATGGTACACTCTTTTGTCCTTACTGCATGACATTAAACTGCACAGCCCCCCTTTCGTCCAATATGACGTTAAACTATTTTATCCCCATCGTCCTAACTACATGACGCTAAACTGTACAGAAAATCCTTGATAGGTCCTACATGACATTAAACTGTATTTTGTCCCTGCTACATGACACTAAACTGTGCAACACCAATAGTCCTAACTGCAAGACTTTAAACTGCATAGTCCCCTTTTTTATGTCCTACATGACATTAAACTGTACATCGTTAAGGTTGTTATTACCTCTTGTTTCTCACACCGAGTATGACTCACGTGATCTTAGAGCGAACATCAACCATAAAACTCCCTTTGGGCCACTAACCATGTGTAAGTCCGAACAATATTTTTTATTAGATCATTGTCCACAAGAACAACTTGATCATTGATTCATTCTTTAATTGAACTACACGGACTTTGATCCTTGCCCTCCAGGCTGGGTATGTAGGCAACCTCCCAAGGTTCAAGCCCAAAAAACAATCTCTTCACATCAGTTCACCACAACCTCATATGATGCTGATTTGTGAAACCGCCCCTGGAATCAATATCTTTACATTGATTCACTTTCGTCCTTGTTATATGACGTTAAACTATACAACACTTTTGTCCGGTACGACAATAAACTAAAATATTCTTTGATTTCCTCATTTGAGAAGGAACCATTATTAACATTGATTCTTTTTCAATCATGGTTTTCATTTTCAAAAAGACTACGTACATACATGGTAATGCCTAAATTTTTTTTATCTCAGGTTAAACCATCATTGCACTAAAGTCCCCTTTCACCCTTCACAAGTACGAACCAAATTTGTACAAAGGGTAGTTCTAGAACTACGTGGACTTGATTCCCATCCTTATGGGATACGTAGGAACATTCGAGTGTCCCTCGAATCCAGTCCCAAGTCTTTTGGGCCTAACCCCAAATTTCACTTTTAGTCCCTTGGCTGAAAAGTCCTCATGAAAACACACACTGTGTATTCATTATTATGGTCCGAATTCTATGACCCTAAACTAAGATCACTCATACTTTCGTCCTGCACGACGTTAAACTGCATTTCAAGAACTACGTATGGCTTGATTCTCATTCTTATGAGATACGTAGTGAAGTCCAAGTTTCAATTCAGGACCCAGCCACAACATGATTATGGTTTTCATTGACCTATGTATCTCTATATACATTGGACAATACCAATATTTATGTGTTATAATCCTAACCTTAAATATTTTCAGATCTTCATAACCCTTTTCATGACTTCTAGTCACAAAAATGTCAAACTTCTGAGAATTCTTTTTCCTGACTATGCAGCACATGCCCATAGGTGGCCTTGCATAAACAGTCCACATAAAAGACTTGTCAGCCAAAAGATGCTATTCATTTGACCATGCAGCCAATGCCCATAGGTGGCCCTGCATATTTCAACCCCCTAACGGGTTTTGTTAGATAATAGTAACTTCATTCTTGGGAAGAATGCCTCTTTTGTCCTTATTTGTCTTAAAACGACAGTATGTAGGGATCGGCAAAAAATAGCCATCCTTAACATATTTGTCCCATATCCTTTTTCATGATCTGAAAGTATTCAAGTCTATGGTTTATTATTCTTCCCTACGTTTGGGTCAGACCTTCGTAGGAGTGATATTCATCCAGTTCTTCGATATTCTTGTTTGGAAATATCTTCTCCATATTCAAGTACCTCTTTCCATACAACAAACTCTATGCTTTAGAAAATTTGAATCTCCATAAACTTCCACTGGCTTTTAGCACTAGGAAAGTAAATTTCTGGGAGTTCTTTTGCCTGACTATGCAGCACGTGCCAATAGGTGGCCTTGCATAAACAGTCCACATAACAGACTTGTCAGCCAAAAGATGCTATTTTATTTGACTATGCAGCCAATGCCCATAGGTGGCCCTGTATATTTCAACCCCCTAACGGGTTTTGTTAAATAATAGTAACTTCATTCTTGGAAACTACTTATTCTAATGCCTTTTAGCTCTTTTTCATATCATTCCTCAGATTCAAATATTCTTAAGCCATAGTTTACAATTTTTTTCCCTCATACTTGAGTATGGTAATATGTTTTCAGATAAATTGTCTAGGAATTGAATCCATTTTTTAATCCATTTTCGGTCAAAGCTATTTCGACCTTAAAAATTAGCCCATTTATGTCCGGCGTGCATGACTTTAAACTGCCCACACAAAAGACAAAGGAACTCTGAATAAAAGTCAAGTTCCAGCTAACTAAATATACATTTTTTGTATGATTTAGGTAATATTGAGCAGTTAAAAGGTTCAAAGTTTGTAGGGTTATTTGTAATAATCCTAGTAAAAATCAAACTTTGCTTACTAGGCCCATTGGCTTAAGTAAATTTGAAGCAGGTAATGGAAGAATGCAGGTACAAATGATTGAAGACAAAAGTGTTGTTCATTGATACACAAGAGTTAGAAGGACATCCACAGACTGGAGTCTCTTCTTTTCTTTCAAGAATTACAAGAGGATTTCAACCATAACACTTCATTTTACGGCATCCCGATCTTCATTAGCAACCACCTAGAATTTATTCATTCAACTGGATACAATAAGAGATGCAGTGATACCATCTCTTCTTGGAACAATTGTAAAAGGATGTTCTTGAGTGTGGTTTGAGAAAATTTTCTACTGATCAAACAGTGACTCTGTTTCTGTCCAAGAGACTTGGAAGATGGATACATGGATTTGAGAATGCAGCATTGGAAGTAAAGAGCCATTTGGAGAGAGTACTCGTTTAAGATATTGCTCTAATACCATGTTTGTCTTCTCTCCACCAACCGGCAGTGGAAAACATTTCAGCCCATGGGTTTTCCATTTTCATATCTGCAAGGGAATGACATGGAGGAAGAATTTGAAAGTTCACACCATTGTTGTTACTCTTAATGCACAGCATAACCGAAATAGAGAAGTAGCAGTGCAGCTGCATCTCAGGTGTATAATTGTTTGCATTTGGAATATTGACTCCTTGCAGATGACCATGAACACACAGAGACAGGTAGATGCTCTGTGGGAAATTAAGATGATATTTCTTCAAGTACTTATCCAAATCTGGGAAAGTGTTGTCGCAGATATCATAGTAATCATGGCCAATAATGTTCATCATGTCATCAATCCGCTTGCTAGCTAGTTCATCAGCCGTTTCAATTCCCTTAGGAACCACTGAATCTGCACAAAAGATGAATAAACTAACTCTTAAATGGGTTTATTTTCATAAAATTTTTGAAGAAATTTGGAAAAATGGCTAAGGAATTTAAGTCGCGCAAATCTAAACATGGCGCGCAAGTATTCATGTGTCGCGCTAGTTTTTGACGCGCAAGTATAAACCGCGCAAGTACAAATACCTTTACAGTGGTGCGACATCGAGGAAAACACTAGAAAACAGAGCAACCTGCGCGGTCAAGGTGACCTGCGCGGCGAGAGCTCGAGAAGGGATGATGTCCGGAAATCCGGATACTTGTACGGAGGTGAGGCCATGTATTTATAGGCTCGGAAGCCTACCTGCGCGCCGTACCCAGAGCGCTTAAGGCCTGCGCGACGCAAACTTGCGTGCCGCCCTCTGCGTACTGATGACTTGTGCGCCTCCCTTTTCCTTTGGAAGGATTCAATTTCCTCAGAGTCAAATCCTCATTTCTCTCCGGATCCAACTCTGAGGGGGGACTTTTGTTGACGCTCCTTTCGTCACAGAATCTAAAGATCGGAAAAGGGAATATCTCAGCTCAAAGTGATTCAACCTTTGAAGAAAACATAAAAAATCGACAAAGGCATGAACAAAGGATCAACAGCAAATCCTCCGCGCAAGTGATACCACTGCCGCGCAAGTATACTTGCGCGGCTACCTTGGTCGCGCAGGTGACTTGCACGACCTAATTGGTAACCACTCGGTAACCGCCCTGGGTCTTCTTTTGCCTATAAATAGACCCTGTGGGCCCCCCATTCGAGAGGATCTTTTTCCAGAAACTCGGATTGAAGCTCCCGACGCCCAAGTCTCTTCTCAAAGCTTCCGGAACACTTCTAAGGTAATTTCTTACCTAGAACGGAAGATCTAAAGAGAAGAAGCAAGGCCTAAGTGTTGAAACTTATCAAACACTTGCGCGCCGACTTAATTCCTTCAATATAACTTGCGCGTCCCTTCTCTGGAAGAACCTCAAGAGGATTGTAAAGGGTTTTCAAAAGAGTCGCTCAAGCATTTCAATGCTGGTTGAAAATCGCGCAAGTACCACTCATGTCGCGCATGTATACTTGCGCGACCAATACTTGCGCGCCGCCGCAGGACTTGCGCACCTTTAAGGACTTTCGCGCCCCTATCTTTTTGGGTGCCCATCTTGCCCATTTTACCCCTCTTAAGCCATTTCACCTTTCCTATTCAAGATTCAGTCTTCAAGATACTCTTCAAAGCCATTTATGGCATGATTTCTTGATTTGACATCCTTGCCTGAAAGGAATTCTGTGAAATATCTCTCAAAACCTAGTGATTTAAACATCTTTATGTCACCAAAGATTGAGAGTTCATTCATTCAACCTCATCCTTTAAAGATGAGAGAATCCTTAACCTGGGTCTCCTTATCAGGAATAATCCCCAGTTATAAAACCTTTGATCTGGGCATCTTCCTCAGGAGTAAGCCCCAATCAAGTCCTCTAATCTTGGGCATCTTTCTTAAGAATAAACCCCAACCTCAAATATGGGCATCCTCTTCAGGAGTAAGCCCCAAACCTTAATCCCTAACTTGGGTCTCCTTTTCAGGAATAAGACTCAGTCATAACCTTGGGCTTCCTTTTCAGGAGTAAGCCCCAAGTCCCTTAACCTGGGTCTCCTTTTCAGGAATAAGACTCAGTCATAACCTTGGGCTTCCTTTTCAGGAATAAGCCCCAAGTCCCCTTAAACTTCTCTTAACCAGTCATAAATTACCTTTGATTTGGGTTTCCTTTTCAGGAATAAAACCCAATCATAAGTCCCTTCCTAACTTGGGCATCCTCCTTAGGAGTAAGCCCCAAGATTAGAGTATTCAAATCTCCATGAATCACATATAACTTTGTGGACCATGTTCATGGATTTTCTCCCTAAAAGTAAATCCTAAACCTTCGTCTGTCTGGGAAGTCATCTATACATAAGCCCCAAAACAAATTCTTATGATTGCATCTTTTATGGCACAATTGTCTAAATTTTACCAATACCTCTTGTTTCTCACACCGAGCATGACTCACGTGAGCTTAGAGTGTAAAAGTAATTATGACATTCATCTTTGAGCCATCAATCATAAACATCATATCCCATTCCTCGAACTACGTGGGTTCTGATTCCATTTCCAAAAGAAAGGATACGTAGGTAGCCCATTTATGGGTTCGATCCCAACATTGAAATAATTTATGTCCTTCTGAATGACAATAAACTTCAAGTTCCCCACTGAGTGGATTTAAAACCAGCCTGGTCATCATAAATGACCAAGAGACTTTTATATAAATGTTTTGAAGGATAACATTGACCAAGAATCTCTAAACAGATATAGATGATACTCTATTGATGAAGAACCTCGAATACCTATAAAATATTCTCTAAATTTCTTGCATATTTAATCATTGATTGTTAAAACTAAAGGAAAGCACATTTTATACTTGGTAATGTAATAAGGATTCACGAACATAACTTAAATATATAAAGAGAGTCCCGGAGTAGACAATAATTCCCCTCAAAATGTGTGATGAGTCCGACCTCCCATCCTCTCGACCAATGCAAATTCCTAAGCCTCATTAGCCCACAAGCTAATGAGCGCCTGCCTTTGGAAAGTAGGTCCAAACGGATGTGGAATCATTTGATGTTTCCGGTTCTACGAACAAACCCGTTAGAAACCGATCGGAACGTTTGAATCTCCCGTCCAGGAGGTCATCCCCAGATTCCGCGCGAAACAGTTACACATTGACTCAGTGAGCTTCATGAAGGTCTTTATTCCGTGAAGATATGGACGCTTCGTAAAGGTAGTTTGTTCCATGAAGGTAGGAGAGATTCATGAAGTTACTTTGTTTCTTTAAGGATAGGATCCTATCAAAGGTAGTGATATAATTTAAGTATATTCATTAAAGGTAGTTTTTAATATCCATTTTTTATTGGAAAAGGATTTCAATGTGCATCTACATAGGTATATGATGCATGTTGAGTCTTATACTATGTTAGGGAAAATGTATTTAATTCCAAACTAATGAAGCAACCTTCAAGTGGATAAAATAAGTTTGAAATATCTCAAATTAGTGAGCTAGAAGTACTTTATAGAAGTGATCTAAGGGACTTAGTGTGCAATATCTAAAAAATTTTAAATTAAGTGCACTAGGCACATAATGTCTGTGTCAAAACTCTTTTATTCCACATCTAGTGAAGATTAGTGGATTCCGATATGACTAATAGTCCATCATTGTAAGCTTATTGGGAAATCCATTAGTAGGGAACCATGTAATTGTTTTTGGGTTTTCTTGCTTCATGTGAATGTCTAAATTGATTTATTTTACCATATAGAAGTTTTAACAAATTCCTACCATTGTGGGGACAATATTTTTCATATTAAGAAGAAAAACATGACACCCTGATTCAGATGTCCCCTCTCAGGGTGTTCCAAGGTACATTATGGAGGGTAACTCATGTTGAATTTGTATGAAAGGTGTGGCCATATCTGAGACATGGTGGGGGAGAGACACTAGCTCCTAAGGAGGTAGAAGGATGAGGGTCACAACCGCCACAAGGCACGGGAGAAACAGGTGGTGTTGGGGGAGGATAATCCGAGGGAGCAAGCACAGTAGTCATTTTTTCCAAATCTATAAGAAAAATAGGAACTCATATTAAATATTTTATATTTTTACCACTATAAAGGATTATCTTTATTAATCGTGATTTTTTAAAAATAATTATTTCATATAGTGGTTCTGCACAATTTTATCATATGTAAGATATGCTTATGAGATATTATTTTAGAAATGATCAGTAATGATATTATATTTAATATTTTTTATTTTTAGATTAATTAATGGAAAGTGACATAGAAATTTTATTTTAAAATATGATAAAATATTGGTTTTCAAAGGGAAATGTGTTTTTTAATTAACTAGAGATGCTTTATATTTTGAAATTTTTTATTTTATCAAGAATACACAAAGATTCAAATTATTAATTTAAATAATTACGCGGTTTTTATAGTGTCCAAAAATTATTTTATTTTTCTCAAGTAAGTATAAATTCAGAACATGAATGTGTATACATGATTTTTAGGATGTAATTTTAATGTCTAAGGTGTTTTTATTTTCAATTTTTTATATTATTCTCATAATCGATACATGGGATTTATATGAATAAGGATCAATGATTGATTGTTTTATCCACCATGACAATATGTGATTGATATTTAGTTGGATTATTCTATGGTGGTAACCATCATAAGGTTAAATAATTTTTTACCTGTATTTATTGATATTAGAATAGTTTAAATGAGATTTTATTTTTTATAATTATTTTTTGGATAGATGGAGATTCATTGCATTGTGTCATTTTCAAGGTAGTGGTTTATTTTGGGCACTCAAATGATTATAACATCACTATGGTACGAAGAATGGGTGTTATGGAGTAAATTTTTTATTGTAAATATAGTATGATTGTATAAAATCAGAGTGAATTGTTTTGTTTTTATAAAGTATAATTTCGGTTTGTTGTATTCTACATATCAAGGGATACATGATGGAATAGTGGTGACCATTTTGGGATAGAATTAATAGAAAATTGATTAATTTGATAAATAATGATGAGGAAATATATGATTAAAGTGAAAAAATTAATTCCAAGGGATGAATATAATTATATTATGGAGATTTTAAAACCCCAAATTGGATTTTGAATAGAATAAATAATAAGAGATGTTTCTACCTATTGAAATAATGTTATATCAGAATTATTGTTAGCTGGTTATTAGATTTGTAATTTTAGAGTCTCTCAATTTTTAAATGGAGTTATTTCATTAAAATAAATTTCACCTATTGAAAATGTGTTTTTATTACACTAATCCAATAGAATTAACTATTTTTTTGATTAAAATTATTAATCCATGGTCACTCCTTACTAAGCACACTCACTTTAAAATGATTTTAGGTATTACACACTGCCTCCCTCAAATCACATCAGTAAATTACCCATTGTGTATGGCACAAGTTGAATTCTTCATCATATTAATGACATCAAGGTTTCTTTCATGTAATTAAACAATACAATTTTATTTTCATCAATATATTCAATGTATGAAGTTCTAATATACTATCTTGCCTCCAAAATATCCACAAAATATTGTTGTGTGGAGAATTTATACTACAATATATCTCCTATAAACATACATTGTGTTCTATTATTTACCAGACACCCACTATGAGAACATAACACATGCACAATACCATCATGTGGTACCTGCACAAGTCACCCCTATGAAACTCAATCCATTAAATGACCTCTAGAGTTGTGTACCTCCTGTGCAACCAGCCTTTAAGTCACACCATCATGAACATCCTTACAACACGACACCATGTTCCTAATTTCTATGTGTTGGCCTCATGATTCTTACATGTTCACAATTTATTTTAAGATCTACTATCATGAGAATAAATCAATGCGAAGTATCTATGTGGATAATTATTAGTATCTACTTACTATATCTTATTCCTTTCAATAATTACATATTATATGAATTTAACTTAAGAATTTTTCTACACATAATTATGAGATCAATTGTTTATTTATCATAAACACCTATGAAAATATTTATAATCATTAGTATTCCCAAAAAAACATAAAACCATATTAAAATAAGACACATGTTGAGATTATCATTTTTAACACATGTTTAATAAAACCTTCCTACAATTTTTGTATATATACAACATTAACCAAAACATTTCAACATAGGCCACTCAATACTACCACATTCTGATCACCAACATCATGTGTTATCACTAGACATTCTATGTGGGTTGTTTTCTTCCTTCATGATCAAAATGATTGCTAAATGAGCCACACACTATCCACTTGGGTTGTTCATTATCCACAAGGTCCAAACACTCACCATGGAGAATAACAACCATTTCCAAGAAGCATTGTATACTTTTACAAAAAATATTGTTTAGATTCCTTATTTTAAAATCTGTCTATTTTAGTGTTCATACTAATTGATCAACATAGAAAGGATAAAAAAATAACTCCATTATTTTCCAACTCGGATCACCAAGGTTCTAATAGTCTCGAACATTGGGATTTTGGGTAATCCCAACTGAAATTTAGTTCCAAAAACAGACATTTATCATTCATGAAAGAAGTAGTAGAACTCATCCATTACTCTACATCTATATAAACTATTCTATATATATAAAAAAATGTTATGAAGGGAGGATACATTTCCTCAATTTATAACACCCTACAATTTATGACATTAACTATATTTCTCAATGGATTATTTTTACCCCTAAATTCCAACACATAAACTTCCAATGAATCTCACACAATATTTTTCCCCAATAACAATAAAATCAAAAGGAAAAAGAACATTTCAATTATAAAAAAAATAAATAACTAAATTCATACAATTATTAGAGAGGAAATATATGCATGTCCCCAAGAAGAGGGTGGATTTTGGACACAAAGGTTCAATCGATGTTTCTCAAACAATGGATTTTATAAAAACTAAGTCATGATGTCTGATACATTCTCATTAATCCAAAACCATTTTTATATAGTAATTCTTTATTCCTCTATTCATTTGATAATGTGATTTATTATTTCAAAAAATATTTTATGAGAAGGTTATAATGGATTATTGACGAGTTTGATCACAAACATGTTATTTTGGTATAACAAACTAGTTGTTTAATAGACATCCCAATATATTACAAATATAGATTCATTTAAAATAGCAATATTTGACCTTTATTTGGTAAGAAATATTCTTCTCATAATGTACTTAGTGAATTGATTTCCTTCTTCTTACTCATTCATCCAATATATTTACTACCAATTATGAAAGCACCACCATTTTTAGTTATTTTATTGACAACATCACTAGCATAGATTGTATTAAACAATTATAATAACCCATTTAATTTTCCATTATTAATTAGTAAAAAAATTAGAGTACAATAAGTATACCTCATGTTTATTTAATTCCTTCATGATATTTTCGTTCAGATTACATTGGAAACATGATACTAGACTTGTTTCAATGAAAATATCAGGTTGGCTCATAGTTAATGAAATAAGTATAAAATAATCCTTCTATATAAAGTGTGATACATAGATTATCCATCATCATACATCCCAATATTTGTTTCAACATCAATTAGAGTTGAAATTAGTTTATAAAAATGCATCTAAAATTTCATCACCACAACTCCTGTATACTTAATTTGGAATAAAAATGTATATTTAATATTTGGACCCTCTTTGATCCCCAAAAAAAATTATACGTTCAGAAGTCATATAAATTTTGAGCATCAACACTATCGACATATAAAATTAGTTAATGGATGTCTATTTTCATTCACCAAATATAATTTCATCCACCGATACAAACACAGTGAAGTATCATTCATTAGATGTTATCACATAAATACTATATTAAAAACCTCCCATTTTTTAATTTTCAAATATTCACTTTTGAGTAATGGATTCCATACCACACTTGAGGTTCCCATTTCAGACGATACAAGGCCTTTGTTAATCGTATCACTCAAATTTCATCATCACTAATCATGAATCCCAATAGTTATCCAATATAATCATTTTATAGATAAAAAATATTCAATATAGTCTACAAAAAATAAATTTTACAAAACATTGAACAACATTGAATTTCCCTTTTGATGATAAAAATTATCTACTCAAGTCATTACATAGGTGAAAATATTTCTTGAACAATAAAACCTTTAATATGAACATAGCATTTTCAAACCAAACATTCATTTTTTCAACTTACATTTCCGTGTTCAAAAAATTTATTTTAAAATATTCTCATGATCCTGATCACATAAGAATGAGTATGATTCCTATCATGCCCCCATGTTTTATTCATATTTACTTGGCCTAATTCCTCATTCATTAATCAAAAACATAATTTATCCACTATAATTATTTAAATGATGTTAGTTTTATGATTGAAAAAAATAATTATACTCTAAATTTTTCATCCATCTTGTATATGTTAGTTCAGTTCTTACAATGACCATTTTTTTCTTTATAATACTATTAATTATATTATGGATTACTTTTGGAGCTAGGTGATAGGACAACATGAGATTATGAGTCCCCATGAGCCCAGAATTGATATTTTAAAAATATTAAATATATTAAAATTATGTGCATGTATTTTTCCAAAAAAAAGTTTAATAACTCCCAAACATAGTATTTCATTAGAAATTTGATACTACAGTGTAGTCAAGAAAGTGGGTTTTAACTAAGGAAAGAAATAAGGTTGGATGGAATCTGATGTATGATTGAGTCAATAGTTGGAGGTTAATTTATTGAAAAGAAATAAATTTTTTAAATGACCATGACCAAATATCCTCTATTGATAACTCTTTATAAAAATTAGTCATTGTAATCCACTTAAAACCTTAGATTATTGAGAGTAACTTAAATAATTATTTGTTATATAATATCATTAGAGGATGATGGGTGATCAGATCATGCTTGATGAAGAGGAAGAAAATTCAGTGAGTCCTCTTCATCACTAGAGAATTTGTTCTAAACATATGATTGATTTAAATCATACGAGGCTCTTTAACTGTGGGTTTCTCTATTTTGGTTAAAATACTAAGTAATAAATTTTTTCTCTTTTTGATACGTGACAATTTGATCCTTCACATGTTCCCAATATATGAATTAAACATTATAATTAAATTTATTCGTGATTATACTATGTTCTCATCTCTATTTCCTTGATTACATAGCCATTGGATGAGAATGATTTAGAAATGTTGGATACACCAGTTTTTCTAATGATTTTCCATCACATGTTCTTCATTTTAATCATTATTGGACCATGGGGTCATGATTCTACATTTTTTAGATGATTTTTAGCCTGATTGAACCCACATGTTTGTAGTGATTGAGTGTAAAAATAATAGACTCATGTTTTTTGGATGAATTAGGTCATATTTTAGGTGATACATCAAGGATCTGGGATCCACGTGATGTAATGGGAAGCAATATATGCTTGGGAAACCCGGTGAATTTGTGTGGATTTACATTTTCTTTTATCCATCCACTATAGCCCATAAAAAAATTCATAAAGGTTATTTTCTTTAATTACGAGTGCTCAAATGATGATATATGTGGTGGAAAGGCCAGATCATGAAACTACATGGTGGAAATTTGGGATCTATAAAATCCTTGACTACACACTATGTATTCTTGAAGAATGCATAACATGTAGCCCCTAGCTATGGGACTAGGTTTTTGAGTAGAGTTAAGAATCACATTCCATGTAACTGAACCCATACACCATGTGAAGCTCCCTGGGTGTCCAAGTTGTGTACTAGCTAGAACACGACCAAGACACTATGTAGTCGGGTACACCATATACTCAGAGAGTACATGAGAATGAGACTATACTTGAGCATAACTAAGTACATATCCAGATACATAGTAATAGATGGGATCACATAGGATGTACTCAAGTGTCTATGTCACTCTATGTTCCACTTGTACATGACATGTATGATGAAATGGATTCCAATCCCTATAGGTAAGATAAAAAACCAGGAAATGAGGTAGGATCACACGTAATGTGGACCCCATTACTCTCCATGTATTCCCTCTTGAAACATTTTTCTCTCACATCTCATTCACTTGGACTCTTACTTTGTCCTTCATGTGGCCTATCCTAAGTAGTTATCCACATAGAATGTGATGGTTGAATTCCTTATGGGATAGAAGATAAAAAGTGAGGTGTAATAAGCATGATTTTTATTTAATATAAACTTGATAATGGATTTGATCAGTGTACTATCATTAATGTGATGTTGGGATAAGTATTCCCTTGTCATTTTAGGGCACCTTTTCCCCTTACGCATTAACATGTAAAATTTTGACTCCCCTACACTGGGTTCAAGTCCTCTATCTACGGAATGGTACTTCCCTATCTTTAAGCTCTAGTGGAATGTGGGTACACATGAGAGTTGTAGATACCTCAATTATAAAGCATAGTAGAAAGGAGTAGACCCCTCTACACATATATTTTAGGTCTCTTTTTTTGATGGAAAGCGGTTATGGTTTTTTGGAGTTGTAAGAAGACTCATTAACTTTAGCTGGTTTGGGAGATTGAGAACCACTCTTTCTATTATATGGGTTTTTAAATGAATATAGACATATTGAGTTTTATTTACCACTTTATTTGGGTTTATTTTAATGTTTTTTGTATCATTATATCGCTCTATATTTGGTTTTAGGGGAATCCTACTGATATCAATCTACTCACACTCACATGGGACTTTCCTACATGTGTTTTGTATTATGATGAATATAGATAGGTAGGTGGTGGATTTGGTGGATAATAGTGATACTTGGGTGAAATGATCACATAAGATGGTTGGGGCTTGGAGATTAGAAGTTGGGATCTCTCAAATTTCTTCTTTTTCTAGTTTTCTAATGTCAGTACCACTTTTTTGGTTGGGAATATATTTTTTCTACCGTAATTTGGTTTATAGTATGATAATATAATGTATTACCTAAACCTATTCCATGAATGTTTAAAATAAATATGTTATAGTATTTTATTTATTATTCCTCCACACTTCTACATGGATATGGTTGGGTGGGTGAGTACAGGTATATTAGAAAATATACTCCCATTTCATTTATTCCCCCTCACCGCTTGTCACGACACATGGATTATTGAAGGTAGGATTGGGATTATAGAGGCTTGGCCTTCCACTAGCTAGGTGAGCCCAAAAGGGTTAGTTTACTACAGAGTCATATCAAATAAGTTCATTAATTAGGATGGTGTTTTGTGTTTTACCCTTATGAGGATTTGGTTAGAAATTACAGAAATGAAGTTAGAGTGTCGTGAGGGTAGAATTCTGACCATGTTACCCAGTGGTGGTGTTGTAGCCGGCATATCCATACGTAAATACTTTTAGTAATTACTATTTAACTAATTAAACCAATATATTCGGTTTAAATAAAAATGATACATGCATCATATAAGGTCAATTATATCGAATATCCTTCTTGATTCATCTCCCTATATATATATATATATTCTCATCTAACCTTGGTATGTCTTGATTACTTTATAGATGCCTCTTCAAAAATAGTCATTCATGTAACCAAATCAAAACCATGATAATAATTTGATGAGTGATGATGCCTTAGTGTAGGGGATATCTCATGAGGGTTTTACTTGTGGTTGATAGGTAGTATCACCCACACATTTCGTGTAGTAGACAGTACCCGTAGTTCATGCTGATGATGTATGCAATTATATTATACTTCATGATTTCCAATATTAGAGACCACTATGGTTTTTCTATGTGCTAGATTATTATGTTGTAGAGGCTTGGCATGAGTCAATAATCTGAGTATTCATGCCCTTTTAGACCCCAATAATTCATATTTCTTTCCAATAATCTAGTATTTTCCATTTAACAGCTACGAACTGGTAGAGTATGGTTACATAGACCTATGACAAGTTGATGCTCTCATGGTCTATCTTCCAGCAATTATTTTGTGAGGATCATTAACCTTTGTGAGTACATTTAGTTCAAATATATTATATAATTGATCAACATCATGTTGATATGTTATTTTTAGAGTATGTTATGAGGTTCATTGAACTTATGAGATACTCCATTGATATTTTCAAAGATGAATTCATCTGATTTAGGATCTTCATGAAGGGTCTCTAAAGTTAAATTTGATCATGTTTGGTCTCCTTATGTATACCCACTTATGATAGTGTGATATAAAGGGCTTTAGTGACGGAGAGATTCCAAGAAAAGGGTTACCAATCAATTGGAATGGGTGTTTGGAAACATGTGGTTGAGTCATCTGCAGTAGGTAGCAGGCATCAGATAACGAGGTCTCGAAATAGTAGACATTATTATTCTCGGACTCATGTATGTTGATATTCAGCTCAAGGGTTGTCTATAAGAACTAGTCAACCCTAGGGAGGGAGATTCTACACTTATATTGGGATTGGCCACTTAACTCATGATTTCCCAACCCATCGTAGTGAGAAAGACTTTTAAACTGTTGTCCCTAAATAGGATCAAGACCATTGAGAGGGGGTGAATTAGTTGTTCATTTTTCCTTTATAATAATGGTTTTCATAACATCTTTAGTAAGATTTCTTAAATATTGAAACCTATTATAGTCATGATACACTCAAATAGAACTTATAAACCTTACATTTTGTATACAAAAAATATAAAGAGAAGGAAATACATGATATTTACCAGGTTTGGTAGGAAGAACTACACCATTCTATTTTGGATAGTCCCACCAACATGGATTATTTAAATATCTTCATTCTTGAATACAAAAGAAAAAGAAGTGATAAATTCCTAAATCTCAATTGAAACCTTCATTCTATATTTGGTTATACTCCCCAACTATCATTTTCAGTGTCCACTTTTCGATAACTATTTATACATCCCATCAAAAGAATCAATTATTTTTAGAAACTAGTATGTATTGATAGTTAAAGATTCACTGTCTTTATTTTTATCTAATCCACATAAAAATGTTTTCACACCCTCTATAAGTAAGCAGAATCAAACTTTACTTGCGTACAATATTGAATAACATCAAATATTATCTACGGAATTTTTTTTCGTTGAAAATTATTCCACAAACTTATTCTATAAAACTTCTTCAGTAAAAGTTTGTGTAATATTCCATAATCTTGTAACCTCTATCAGTTGGTCTCTATCCGATGGTATGTCCAGTCCAATTCTTCTGATACTCTTCCTTCATTAAAAGATCTAAAATTCAATTGGTAGCTCAAAATTCCTCTATCTTATATAACTCGGACCAATGAACCTCGCTCTGATGGATGTTGCTATGGTAGGATCACTCCGAGGGAATTTCTTTAGTGAACCATCATCCATTAGAGCTTTCTACGATGATTGGATTGAACCTCACTTTGATGATCTCATTCTGATGGAACTTCCTCAACATCAACATGAAAAAAAAGTTGGATTTTGAACTCGATACCTGACAAAAAAATATAATATCTCTTGGAGTAGGTTAACAATTCATGTTTTTTCTCATCATAAAAATGTCTTTTTATCCTTTTATAAGAACCTTAAAATGGTAAAGGTGGTAAAAAAATTTCACTTCCTACTCAATGAAATTCAGAAATTCATGATTTATTGTTCATTTATGTCTTCATCATTGACTTCTTTAACTCTTCTAAATACTTATAGGAGATTCTTGAATCTTCTAAAAACATCCTACTATTTCAGTTTCACAAATATTTCATCATACCAATTATTCAATACAATCCCATATTCTGATTCTTCATTATAATGAATACATATATAGAACTGAAGTCTTTCTATTTGGATGAAGTCTTGTAAACACTGATAGTATTTCTATATATATTCTATATACAAACTTTTAAATTTAAGACAATAAATAAAATTTTGTTATGTATAGTGAACTGGTCTTGGATTCACTCCAATGAGTGTTATCAGTACCAATCCAATTAGTCTACACCTCATCCAGATAAATAATCAATACAATGTTTCTTTTTTTTCACCCAATTATAATAGAAAAAGAACTGACTTCTATTTTTATTAACCTAATTAAAATAAAAATTAATATTTCTCAAACATTATACCTATGTTAAAACTCTATATACAATATAAAAAGGACACCTATAATATGAATCAGTGCCAGATTCCGTTATGAGGGATCGGTGGATTACCACGTTCGATGGACCAGTGTTGTTAGTTACTTGTTTACTTCACAAGATCAATTTTACAACCTTCTAATATTTTCAAACTGATGATTCTCATACCGATGATCTTCATCCTTCTAAATCTGTTGTTCCTCAAGATTATGGGCCTAAACTAAACTACTTTCATCATATTCTCATATCTTCTATAAACTCTATATTGTATCATGACTTCCTTCGAATTTTGAATACATTCAAGATTGGAATAGAATCATCTAACTTACATTGGGTATTATTATCACTTCCCATAATTACATAAACCTATTTATTTCTATCCAAGCCTCAATACAATTGATAGCACTTTCCCTTTCCTTCATAAGGATTGCATTACAAGTTTCCCAGATGACATATGATATTTTTGAATTGAAAATTATAAAAGAAAAATAAAATTTACCATATGTCCCATTCACACTCTCAAACAATTTATCATTATGATCATCGCTTTTTTAATAAAATAAATAGGATTTCGAGTAGTTACTAAATTTCTATCAGAATCCCAATATGATGGATCTTATTCAGTGACTTAGGTCAATGTCCTGAGTATGATTACTCACACCAATGGAATGAGTCTATAACTATAAACAAATTATTTTTACAATATCAAACATACAACAGATATTGATAACTAATACAACCAAAACTCATCTTGGGAATAAAAATTCCCCCTCACCCTTGTGTTTTTTGTCAATTCCCACTCAAAAAAATAAAAAATAATAGCAATTGTTTATATTATAAAAGCTTGGATGGATCATCTTAATAGCTTGAGGGAACCTTGGGAGAACTCTATAGAGGTATGGGTAGGGAAATTTAATTCTCCAATGATTTTTAGTCAATATAAATGGTACTTTGGGTGGGTTTATATAACAAAAGAGAGGATGATTCATTATAAATTTTCATACATAGGGTTTGGACTCCATATGATGATGTAATGAAAAACACACACCTTACCATGGTTTTTTCTTTGGTTTCTTCCACAATGGTGTTGGTTTCATTATTTTACATGTTCAGGAACTGATGTCCTCAAAATAATACCCTCGGTGATTTGGAAGTGAGTAATGTTTACAAATAATTGATTTTAAAAACATAAAAATAATATCGGTTTTGGAGGATTCATTAAGGTTTTATATAATTAATCATATAACATAAAAACACATAATTATAATGTTTATATATTTATTTGGTCCTAGTTACCTTTTATTTAATATATTATAATAATTTTGTATCATTATTATTTCATAATTCATAGAATATATTTATAAAATATTTAAGTTTTAACCAAAAATTCGACAGTTTAATAAAATTATAAAAATACCATGGGATAATTTTTTCATGATAAATTTAAAAATAATTTTATTTTATAAAAAAAATTTCTTTAAATATCATAATTTGAAACTTTAAATCAAAATTCCCATTTATTAAAAAAATAAAGGTTTTAGAAAATAAAACTCATCAGTTCCTTAAAACAGTTATTTTTACAACATAAAATTATATTATGATTTATATTTAATAAATTTTATTTGATAATAATATTTTATTAATATTAAATTTATTTACATATTTCATTAAATAGTTAAAAAAATTCTTTATTGGAACTTTATATTTCCCAAAAATACAATTTTTGATTCATCGTATCAGAATCAAATCATAATCAAACTCATTATTTTATCATTTAAAAAGTAATATTAAAAGGATTGACATAATCATTGTTTAACTAAAATAAAATATCAAAATACACACTGTTTTTTTCTAGATACATATGTTTTTATTATAATAATGAATTCCCTAAAGGGTAAGCTGTGTGATGGTGGAATTTTCTAAGGGTGGTTCGGTGTATATGGTTTTCTCCATGATCTCAATTATCTTAAAAAAATCGCGAAGAGTTCTATTTTTTATTTAGTTGTTGAATATTTTTTTCATATTGATCAAAGAAAAACTAGTGTTGGTATATCCCTATAAAGATCTATTGAAATGAATTCATAGGTTATTATCTTATTGGAAATGATCATTACTTCATTTGTCTATATCAATTAGATTTTATCATAAACATTAATATACTAATCTTAATGGTCATTGTAAAATTTATATATTATAAATGTTTATGATCAATAATAGTCTTCTAAATTTGTATGATCTTATATCTATTAAAAATATCCAAAGGAGTGCATGTGTTTTCCATAACATCATTTCTTAATAATGCATTTATTTGTTAAAAAAGAAATTATTTTAAAAAAATTTAGGTCATTAAAAAATTAAATATATTTTTCAACATAACTATCCATGGGATTTTGTGATAAAAAAACATGAATAAAGTGGAATCATTAATATGGGTATTCTGTATGAATTCATAAACACCAATTTCACATTCCATTAGATGTAAAGAATATAGATAATGGTTGTACAAATAAAATAACTATATTTAATTATATTAATTATATTGATATCATTATATAGTGAAATTTATAGATTGTTTAGAGGGGGTGGAAGAATAATGAAACTCTAAATAGATCGATATAGATAATTATCACTTAATTTAGTATCTTACATTGTCTTTCCACTTAGACCATATTTTGATTTTATTTTCATGAGAGAGAAAATTTTAAAGTATTTAGATAAAATCAGGATATTATTTCAGAATTTATTGGATGTCATATTATGTTAAATGTGAGATGATAATTTTGAAGTGGTGGTTTCCTTTTATAATTTTAGGGGTAGCACTATTGTAAATGCCCCTAACTGTAAAATAATATAAAATATTTTTTATGGGAAAGTAGAATATAATTGACAAATGTCAGATAATATGACTTTTTAATGTCATAACACACTCAATAAATCTAATTTAGATATTTTTTAAGGAAATTTTGAACCTTATTTATCAGTTTCACCACTTCATTAAACATTTAAACCCTGATCATAGTGACAAAATTTTTATAATAGTGAATATTCATTCTAGATAAAAATTAAGTTGACAAGATTACCGTTGAATTATTCTTTTTGTTCATAACAATAAATCTATTTTACATGATTAAATTTTTATTTATGGAAGAAATTAATTCTAATATCTATTCCAAATACATAGAAAACCCCAATTTTAGAAAATAAATATTTTTAAGAATAAGGATTATTTTATTCTTGTTCTTTGCATAGTAAAAACCAATAGAAGAGTGTTAATTTATTTGATTGAATATTTTATTTAAATATTTTATTGAAATAATCCATTAAAAGTGATCACTTTAAGATATTATTCTAAATTCTTTATGTGTGGATAAAAATACTTATTTAAAAAATATTTATTTTTATAGTCAAATAATTTTATCATAATTTATAAAAAAATATAGTCAATGTATTAATGATAAAAATACATATATATGAAGAAAAAAAGAATCTATATGTTTCTTACTCAAAATTAAAATAAATTAATTATTTTTAAACATATTTTAGAACAATGTTTTTAAACAAAACATTTCAATTACATGAATAATAAATTTACTAACATTACTCATATTTAATGAAAATTTTAATTAATATTATTACTTTATTTTATTTATTTACTTTTACCCATTTAAGTATATAATAATTTATTTCACTGTATATTTTTAATAATGAATTATTCACTTATGTTTGATGTTTTAGTCCTCTAAATCTATCAAAAAAATTATATTTTTTCAAGTGAAATGTCTTCCAAGATGTCAAGGTGTTACATGATTGACTTTTTATGGTTTTTAATTTTTGTAATGTCATAGATTCATTATGGTTAGTCATTTTGGTCATATGGTCTATCCTTCATGTTTCTTTATTTTGTTGATGTAGTCTATCACAAACTAATCATGCCAATGGAAAATTTTAGGATGTTCTAATTTTTCCCATTTATTCTACACGAATGTAAACATCTGTTTTAAACATAAACATAAATTTTAAATGTATAATATGTAATAATAATTTGAAATGGAGTTTTAAATCATATATATATTATTGGTATTATATTATTAAATCCCATGATTTTGGTTTTTTGAATGGGTATTCTAAGGTGATTTAAGTAGAAGCCAAACTAATGTAAATTAAATGGTATGTTTTTCCAATATTTTAGAAACCTATGTGTTATTTATTTATTTTATCTATAATAAGAGATCTTTCCTATCATAAAATTTAATTTATTTATCTTGTAGTTTGGGAAATAAATAATTCCTTCATGTGGTTATGTAATTATTCAGTATATGTTCCTGATTCTTCATATGGTCATTCATACTATGAGAACCAATATATTTTGTTGTAGAAAAATCAGTAAGCTTCATTCAACAGTGTACACAATCTAATTATTCTATTTAAATATGGAATATTTTTTATCATATCATATTTTAGTTTCTTTTATTTAAATGGACGCGATTAATCATGATAAGATAATTATATTGGAATGAATTCCATGATGATGTTTTATTCAATAATATTGGAATTTATTTAGGAAAAAGAAGAATCATTATTATAATGTCCTACTATTTAAATTATTTTTTTGGAAAAAATCACATTATTTATAATGTGAATACATTTAATAATAAATAAAAAAATTTAAATATATTATTAGTGTTATTATTAATATATTCAATGATGAAAATTTAAATAAATTATATTCTTTAATATAAATATATAACTTTATTATTACCATATAAATTATAAGAGAAAGAGAAAAAAATGTAATAAATTATAGAATAATTTAAATAAGATAATGTCATGTGTTATAGTATGGTCTTTAAATATTTATAAGACAAGAATAATTTTACAATTAATGATGTTAATGAATGGGAAATTGAATTATTAAATGTTATAGATAGTTGATGTTCCATGTTACGGGGTTTAGATAAATGGGTGGGATTTTTAATTATATGGGTTATATAATTTCTTCATGCATCCTCTTATTATTTTATAAGATAGTGTTAAATAATTTTGGTAATGTTGTTTTTGTTTTTGTTGTAGTTTATCATTGTTAATTTCATTAAAATTTATAATCAACATAAATCCTATAAAGGTAAATGTATTTTAGAAGAAGAGTCATATATCGATTTACAATTCATTATGGAACTATTAAGAAATGAAATAATCCTAATAATAGTATATAATGATTTCTAGATATTGTTAGGTACAGAATATAGGTTTCTTGGTTAGGAAAATCTATTCATAACAAACCAGTTAGTTCTTGATGGGAATTGTAACGCCCCGACCCTAATTACCTAGAGTTGGTGCATTATTACATAACATTGGCATGATCACGAGAAGGATCTAGTCTCGAAAGACCGATTAGTTTAGTAGCCTTGGAATAACTAGATATATCCATAAATTTTACATTACATCATAAAAAAAACATCTTGTCTTCATATCCCCTCATAACATCCCTGCAGGTCATTCATAAATTACTTCTTCATAATCCTGGGAAAAATAAAACATTGAAAGGGGTGAGCTCAGATGCTCAGTAAGGATAACATTATAGCAGAAGCTTTCATAAATAAGCATAAACACTTAAGGCAATTTATAACTAAAACAAAAGCCTTTTAAACTTGAACTTCAGCATAAAATGGAAAAGTTAAAATGCAATAATTCCATTTACTTACTCACATGGATATTCTACTAGTCGAATGATCACATGCAATATCAATAACCACTTTCATAATGATGGAATGCATAATTCCAGACTATTATAATCACATATCCAAGGCCTCGTGCCAAGACTACAAATAAGATTTTTCCAAGGCCTTGTGCCAAGACACTAGTTTGTCTCATGAGACCTACCGATGCATCGAGGAGCTATAGCGGGCTCCACCCGTCACTTATTAAGTCCAATGCATTCCTCATATGAATAGGTTTAAGCATAAAATAAACATTAGTATTAAAACTAGCATACGAAATGTCAATACTTTAACCACAAACCATGAATGGTAGAAAAATAGAACATCCACAGTCAAATATAACTCATTTGATACAATATGGAATATTGTATTGTATCACATTAACCTCAATCATGAATAATGAATGATGTTGACATAGATGAAAATAATCATCAAAACTATTTTAGAGAAATATCCCCCTTTTCTTGAAAACATTTAAAAGTCACACTATTTGTCAAGAATCCATTTAAAAATAGATTTTTGAATCAAAGTGTCCCATACCACTTTGAAACTTTTTAAAAGGAGTTTTAATTTCTAAACGTTAATGTCCATATAAATAAATCCTTAAAACCATTTTTAAAACATGGACATTAATGAGAAAGATTTAGATGAATAAGTCTTTAAAACATTTAAAAATGGTATTTTAGTTAGAGATTCTAACTAAAAGAGAGACACTTGAATACAAATAATTGAGGTAATAAAAACTTTGTAATATCATGAGAATAAAGGGAATTCATGATATACTATTTCAAAGAACATTATATACACCACATAAAAGTGATTTGGTGTATATCAACAAAGAAGTCTCAATGGAATGTAAGTTGAGATGAAATCTCTCATAAAGGCCATATCCTTAGGTTAAGGATAAATCAACAACATAATTATGTGTGAAAAATATAAATACACTAAATATGATTGGATATTCAGTGTAAAACAATCAAAGGATATTCACACATATTCTTGTAAAAACAACACCAACAAATTGGATGTTTAACTCAACAAATGGTGAAAGAGTTAAAATTACTCTTATCAAATTCATATCAATGACCTGAGAATTTTCAATGGAGTGATTATGTGTATCAAAAATATATCCACAGAAAGGGGAGTGGAAATTATGA
The DNA here is from genome assembly GCA_963277665.1 of Viscum album. Lineage (NCBI taxonomy): Eukaryota > Viridiplantae > Streptophyta > Magnoliopsida > Santalales > Viscaceae > Viscum > Viscum album. Next base: position 279,083,485 of record OY728164.1, on the reverse strand, counting down.
CATAATCAAATGAATAGTGATTCCACACATAATCTTGGGGTAGTATAATCAACGAAATATGCGTAAAGCCAAAAGAGTGGAAATTGAAATCTCAAATTCCCTTATCGATTAGTTAACTTACGAAACAAAAACACATGAAAGAAAGATCATACCATGATGATGTAAATACCCATAAAATAAAGTATATTACACAATGAATACAATCATGGGCGGTACACATACACCACATGCAATAATTAAGTGGTGAACAATGGAATTCTCACGAAATTAAGAGTGAGTTAAGAAACCCCTTACCACATTAATCAACTGAGTCGTATGGCCAAAAGTTAATAACCACCAAATTATTTACAGAATAAAATTAATATAAATAGAATCATGATAATATATATCAAATGGCCGTACACAATACACCACTTTAAATAATTTAGTGGCGAACAATGGAAATCTCACGGAATTGAAAGTGAGATAAGAAAATCCCTTACTTGTACTTTTTCCTTGGTCGATGGTAGGTTTACCTCCTGTATAATGTTGAAAGAATTGTTATTGAATAATAAAAGAATAATTTACTTTAATATGATATCATATATGTTCTTTTAACATTGATTTGTTAATAATATCTTAGAATTATCGTCATTTCGGGTGTTAACGGGTTCATTTTACTTTATATTATTTGTTATGTGAGCCATATTCGTTATTAATGGGATGTATATTATTAAAATCCAGAATGATATCAAGTCCTTAGATACTATTTTTAAATCATCAAATGATAATTATACTTGAATGGATACGATGGAGAATGAATCTCATCGCGTTCGTGGAGACGGTAGTCCGTACGTACGCATGAGCGACAATATCATTCTTTTGATATTAAAATAATATATAAATGGATGGTATATCATATATACAGAATTATTAACATGTTATATTTATTATTTACCTGAGTTAAACATCATTATTATACCCATCTAAATAATATTATATTGAATAACAATTACACCACGACATGGAGACGGTAAGCCGTACGTACGCACGTATGGTGACATGTTATTCAAAGGGTGGATAGAATACTGAATATGGTTGTACCATATTTATAATCACAGTATATTTGAGATACTGGATTTATAATTTTATAATGGTAAGAACAAAGAAAGAAGAAGTGGAAGAAGAAAGGAACTTGAAAAGGGGTGGTGAAAACATTACCTCTTCTTCGGGTTCTTCCTTTTGATTTGATCAAAAGGGCTCCTTAGGTTCGCTTTCTGATCAAACTATGGCCCCTATGTTGTATTGAGAGAAGTTGGGAGAGTATTTGGGCAGAGTTTGGCCGAACCAAAAGGCTTTTAAGGTGTGAAGAAATGAGAAGGAGGAGTGCCCTTTTATAAGAGGGGTGAGGGGCACCTTTGGAAAAGCTAGAAATATTAATTTATAATAAATTCATATTCGGTTTCTAATGGCTCCAAAGTTGACTATTCAAAGGTTAAGGTAGGGATGGGTTGAAAACAACTCATACAATAGAATTTAGACAGGTTTGGGTACTTATATTAACCTTATCTTTAAGTTTTAACTCTAAGTTAATTAGTTTCACTTTTACAATGTCTCTTTGTATTTTTATATAATATGGTTAATAAACTTACTATATACATCCAAGAGACCCCAAAGTGGTCCATTAATGACAAACCTATAATGATATAAGTCTCTTGTCAGAACCTTAGATTTTTAGGAATTTAATATCAATTAATAATATAATATTTGTTTTAAGAACTCTTTTATGTCAATTTTGACACTATTCAATAGTTGATTTTTGTGAAACTCATAACAGATTGATTACTTCGAAAAAAGTCAATTAAATCAATCCTAATATATCATATTATCCTAGAAAATTAGTTTAATTCATTAAAAGTTTCATATTATATTTATATGGGTATTTATAATATCAATTATTTTCATTTTTCACTATTATAGTAATTACTGCATCATCATTGTGTCATAAATAAAATAAATTATGTAATGTCTAAAAATTATAGATAAAATATCATTATGTAGGAAATATTTTTATCTTTCTAATTAATATTTATAATATAAAATCCAACATATATAACCCTATGTAACAATTGGTTTTCTAAACGATATATGCTTGTGTCATTTTTGTATTCATTTTATCTTAATTAAAATAAAGTGTCATTATCACTTACAAGTAGATCCATGGAGTCCCAAAATCGACCCAAAGATGACCATGGTCGACCATGTATCAAAAAATAGGGTTAATACACGTTTTAGGGTAATTTAGTATTATTATAATATTATTTTTTAACCCTTATTTACCGGATTTACCCTTAACCATGGTAAATAAAAAATTTACCGCAGTAATTATTCAAAATGTCTAAAAATAAAAGTTACCTATTTACACAATTTGAACATCCTGATTCCAAATATGGAATCCATTTTTCTAAATTCAAAACACAGAAGTGGCAGAAATTAATTTAAAATTAATTCCCGCTATCAAAACAAAAAGCGTGTTTTTAAAAGATAATAACTATCAAAAGATTGACACTTGTTTAGGTTCGGTTCAATTGTAAAATTATGTACAATGACCAACATTATATTAAATTGTAAAAATATATTCTAAATATACTTCAAAACCACTCAAATTCATAATTTATCACTATTAATTATTTTGATTATAAAAGTTGTTTTTAATTAAAATTTAGTAATTTTCACTATTCATAAAAATATTAAAGTTATCCGAAAAGTACCAAAATTTCACCTTAGGATAAATTAGATATTCCGAATCCAAAAATGAAGTCCATTTTGAAATATAAAATATATATAAGTTCAAAAATTAGGTATTACTATTCATAACGGCTAGTTTGATCGGTTGTGGTGTGTGTTAAAACTCGAAGTTGCGTACAACACATGCTACTATTTTATTCAAAGGAAAGCATACCGTGGAAGCTTGGGATGTTTCATTTTAAATTTTTTGATGTCTCCATTTAGTCAAAAAGTTTAAAATATTGTATTTAAAAAGGTTTCACTATTAAAAGTTGATAAAAGTGCAATACTGAAAATGAATCTGTTCTTGCATTATGACTAAGAAACTCATAATATGGATTCTAAAATTATAAGGATTATATAAAGTTTAAAATTTAGTTAATACTATTCATGACCTCTTTTAATGGCTTTTTTTTGTAAGTCAAGGTTTGATTGAACTCGGTGTTGCGTGTAGTGCAAGTTATTGAATTATTTTGAAGAAATAACACACTATGAAATCTTGGGGTGTTACATTCTCCCCTCCTTCAATAAATTGCGTCCTCGCAATTTGAAATTGTTCTTCGAAAATAAAAGGTTGAAAATAGAAAATATATTTGTGGGAAAACCCATATCGAAAATTGGGTTACTAAAATTTAGTCTTAATATGAGGAAAAGAGAAATGAAAGGGTCACCATCAAATTATGGTCTCGATTAGGAGATCATTGGTGGTAATTAGAGACATATAATTGGAGGAAAAACGTAAATATTTATAGGTAGTGATTGAGGACATCAATCACAAACAATTATAAAATTGAGGTCCTTAGACTCATCAATCTATGATGATTTGAAATACCATCTGTTCAACAAAACATAGGGTATTGGGATAACACATTTTTGACGTTTCAAAATATCTTAGTTGAAATCCCACATCGAAAAATTAATTAATGAGGCCTCTATTTAAAATAAAGAGTGGAAAGTATGAAGATTACCGAAAATAACACATACTAGGGTTCCATGTAGGAAAATATGGATATGGAAGAGAAATCTAACCACCAATTAGCTGATGGAGAGTGGTAGAGAACATGGCTATGAAAAGGCCAACAATCCCAAAGCCATAAATTAGTGATGATTTAAGGTACCATCTAGGACAACATTTTTTTTTAAAGTTACATTATATAAGGAAGAGGAATTCATTTATGATATTGACTAAGAACATTATTAGATATACTTACATTTTAAGTAGATTTTTATTATTTAATAAATTTCCACCACTAAATCAATTTTTTTTAAACTATAAGTATTCAAGAAGACTTGGTCACACTGGAAGTGCTAGAATAAACTTCTATAGAATCACATGATCCATGCAGGATAAACCATATATTTACATTGTCTTTGAAGATTAATCAAAACCAAAATGGTTAGTGAATGATCTAATGATCCCTCAAAAGGATATTCATTGAGATAAATATGTACTAATCTTAATTTCTAAAATTAAACCAACAATACCCCAAAGCTAAATAGATACCATTCAATAACCAATTGTCCTTAAAATCCTTTAATATAATCCAAACTAATATTGAAACCCAAAACATAGAAGAATTTGATTATGTAGTCTCCCATGTTACATTGTATCTCCAAATGACATCAAATACTCTTAAAGTCACATGCTTAAAAGTAATTAACATCATCACATATTCTCTGTTATAGGTTAATCATTTCCATAAATAACCCAAATCACTATAAATCAACAATAAAAACGTAGATAAAAATCCACCATTACTCTACAAATGAAACCTCATTGTATTCTATTTTCCTTGGGCATATAGTGTTCCTAACAAAACGAACATCTTCCAAAATAACATTTATCACTTAATCACCAAATCATTTTCCTATACCAAGGGTATTCATTTGATAAGACATAAGAACCCAAATCATCTTATTATTGATCAATAAAATCATTTAACAAAAAAAATAGTCACACTAACCAGGGACTTCACGTAGTCCAGTGGTAGGCGATAAATCCCAATCGCACTTTGGTTGTGGGTTCGATTCCACAGCTTTGTCCGACACGACGGGTTGTCACACGGTCTACGTGTTGTCCTTTTTCAAAAACTATATTTTATAATATTACCAAAATGAGATAAATTCCTCCAAATAACATAATTTAACCACAAATGTTATATCATACTTTGCATTTTCATCCCAAATTATAATAACTTATCATTTTCTCAAACCCCAATGATCATATAAAACCAAATGGTTATTTATACCTATATCCACAAGAGAAGAGACAATTCTTCCTCAAATATCATTCTCACATGGAAAACTGCGGGGTTACAAATAAAAGAGAAAATTATTCCAAAGTAAACCCATCAACAAGGAGTGCTAATACTTTTTAAATTTTTCTCCAGCCATTTATTTCCACATAGCTTCTTCTTTGACCAAGAAAATATTCTATAGAATAGGACATTCACCCGGGTAATGGCCAGGGCCCCTACATTTACGGCAAATGACTGTAAATTGACTCTTGGGACCATTTTTATCTTCTTCCATAGTACTCTTCATTTTTCTTCGGCAATTCTTCACTTTATGTCCTTCCTTCCCGCACGTAAAACATTTCGTTGTCCCATTGAGAAACTTTCCTGGGTGTCTCTTTCCACATTTCCCGCATGATGAAAATTGAGGTTTCTTTTCTCCATGGTCTCCATTGATGGAGATCTTATCATTTATCACCTTTCTCTTCCTTGTTGAGTCTGGGAGTTGGTTAATATATATGTTGTTGATCATATTTTTGGAAAACTGATTTGGCATAAAGACGATATCTTTTACGCCTATCAACATTCCATTTTGTTGCTCATTGCCACCACCGTTCCAACCTTGTACATCATTCTCAAAGACACTATGACTTCCTTGGAATCCAGCCATTGACTGAAACCAGAAATCATTGTGTGATTAATAGTAGTCGTAAAATCATTTAGAGATTAAAATGTCACCATATTCTCAATTTGAAACATATTAGGATTAACCAAGGTCATTTACTCTCATCTTATGTATATATTACTTAAATCGGTTTGTAAAGAAAATGTAAATTATCCTAAGCATATCCCTCGAGAGTGTCGTAACCAAGAGTGCAGCAAGGCCCGTGGTCATGCGCTAGTTCCCGTTCGAGTCTAGCTCAAAGCGGTGTTTTCAGGTTTTACCCCTAGGTACATTTGTGCCAGAGCCGCCTCTACCTGCTCGTATCCAGACAGGGATGTATTGCTTGGAAAACTCACAAAATCTCTACAATACCAAAATTCTAGGAAGTTCTTTTATACTAATCCTCAAAGTTCATCTTAGGTCTACGTGCTCTAATCAGAGTTTATCTAAATCTAGCTACCAAGGTTTGTACTAAACTTCCTCTGATACCAACTGTAACGCCCCGACCCTAATTACCTAGAGTCGGTGCATTATTACATAACATTGGCATGATCACGAGAAGGATCTAGTCTCGAAAGACCGATTAGTTTAGTAGCCTTGGAATAACTAGATACATCCATAAATTTTACATTACATCATAAAAAAAACATCTTGTCTTCATATCCCCTCATACTATCCATGCAGGTCATTCATAAATTACTTCTTCATAATCCTGGGAAAAATAAAACATTGAAAGGGGTGAGCTCAGATGCTCAGTAAGGATAACATTATAGCAGAAGCTTTCATAAATAAGCATAAACACTTAAGGAAATTTATAACTAAAACAAAAGCCTTTTAAACTTGAACTTCAACATAAAATGGAAAAGTTAAAATGAAATAATGCCATTTACTTACTCACATGGATATTCTACTAGTCGAATGATCACATGAAATATCAATAACCACTTTCATAATGATGGAATGCATAATTCCAGACTATCATAACCACATAGCCAAGGCCTCGTGCCAAGACTACAAATAAGATTTTGCCAAGGCCTTGTGCCAAGACACTAGTTTGTCTCATGAGACCTACCGATGCATCTAGGAGCTATAGCGGGCTCCACCCGTCACTTATTAAGTCCAATGCATTCCTCATATGAATAGGTTTAAGCATAAAATAAACATTCGTATTAAAACTAGCATATGAAATGTCAATACTTTAACCACAAACCATAAATGGTATAAAAATAGAACATCCACAGTCAAATATAACTCATTTGATACAATATGGAAGATTGTATTGTATCACATTAACCTCAATCATGAATAATGAATGATGTTGACATAGATGAAAATAATCATCAAAACTATTTGAGAGAAATATCCCCCTTTTCTTGAAAACATTTAAAAGTCACACTATTTGTCAAGAATCCATTTAAAAATAGATTTTTGAATCAAAGTGTCCCATACCACTTTGAAACTTTTTAAAAGGAGTTTTAATTTCTAACCTTTAATGTCCATATAAATAAATCCTTAAAACCATTTTTAAAACATGGACATTAATGAGAAAGATTTAGATGAATAAGTCTTTAAAACATTTAAAAATGGTATTTTAGTTAGAGATTCTAACCAAAAGAGAGACACTTGAATACAAATAATTGAGGTAATAAAAAATTTGTAATATCATGAGAATAAAGGGAATTCATGATATACTATGTCAAATTACATTATATACACCACATAAAAGTGATTTGGTGTATATCAACAAAGAAGTCTCAATGGAATGTAAGTTGAGATGAAATCTCTCATAAAGGCCATATCCTTAGGTTAAGGATAAATCAACAACATAATTATGTGTGAAAAATATAAATAAACTAAATATGATTGGATATTCAATGTAAAACAATCAAAGGATATTCACAGATATTCTTGTAAAAACAACACCAACGAATTGGATGTTTAACTCAACAAATGGTGAAAGAGTTAAAATTACTCTTATCAAAGTCATATCAATGACTTGAGAATTTTCAATGGAGTGATTATGTGTATCAAAAGTATATCCACAGGAAGGGGAGTGGAAATTATGACATAATGAAATGAATAGATATTCCACACATAATCTTGGGGTAGTATAATCAATGAAATATGCGTAAAGCCAAAAGAGTGGAAATTGAAATCTCAAATTCCCTTATCGATTAGGTAACTTACGAAACAAAAACCCATGAAAGAAAGATCATACCATGATGATGTAAATACCCATAAAATAAAGTATATTACACAATGAATACAATCATGGGTAGTACACATACACCACATGCAATAATTAAGTGGTGAACAATGGAATTCTCACGAAATTAAGAGTGAGTTAAGAAACCCCTTACCACGTTAATCAACTAAGTCGTATGGCCAAAAGTTAATAACCACCAAATTATTTACAGAATAACATTAATATAAATAGAATCATGATAATATATATCAAATGGCCGTACACAATACACCACTTTCAATAATTTAGTAGCGAACAATGGAAATCTCACGGAATTGAAAGTGAGATAAGAAAATCCCTTACTTGTAATTTTTCCTTGGTCGATGGTAGGTTTACCTCCTGTATAATGGTGAAATAATTTTTATTGAATAATACAAGAATCATTTACTTTAATATGATATCATATATGATCTTTTAACATTGATTTGTTAATAATATCTTAGAATTATCGTCATTTCGGGTGTTAACGGGTTCATTTTACTTTATATTCTTTGTTATGTGAGCCATATTCATTATTAATGGGATTTATATTATTCATATCCAGAATTATATCAAGTCCTTAGATACTATTTTTAAATAATCAAATGATAATTATACTTGAATGGATACGATGGAGAATGAATCTCATCGCGTTCGTGGAGACGGTAGTCCGTACGTACGCACGAGCGATAATATCATTCTTTTGATATTAAAATAATATATAAATGGATGGTACATCATATATACATAATTATTAACATGTTATATTTATTATTTACCTGAGTTAAAAATCATTATTATACCCATCCAAATAATATTATATTGAATAACAATTACACCACGACGTGGAGACGGTAAGCCGTACGTACGCACGTATGGTGACATGTTATTCAAAGGGTGGATAAAATACTGAATATGGTTGTACCATATTTATAATCACAGTATATTTTAGATACTGGATTTATAATTTTAGAATGGTAAGAACAAAGAAAGAAGAAGTGGAAGAAGAAAGGAACTTGAAAAGGGGTGGTGAAAACATTACCTCTTCTTCGGGTTCTTCCTTTTGATTTGATCAAAAGGGATCCTTAGGTTGGCTTTCTGATCAAAATAAGGCCCCTAGGTTGTAGTGAGAGAAGTTGGGAGAGTATTTGGGCAGAGTTTGGCCGAACCAAAAGGCTTTAAAGGTGTGAAGAAATGAGAAGGAGGAGTGCCCTTTTATAAGAGGGGTGAGGGGCACCTTTGGAAAAGCTAGAAATATTAATTTATAATAAATTCATATTCGGTTTCTAATGGCTCCAAAGTTGACTATTCAAAGGTTAAGGGGGGGATGGGTCGAAAAAAACTCATCCAATAGAATTTATACAGGTTTGGGTACTTATATTAACCTTATCTTTAAGTTTTAACTCTAAGTTAATTAGTTTCACTTTTACAATGTCTCTTTGTATTTTTATATAATATGGTTAATAAACATACCATATACATCCAAGAGACCCCCCAAGTGGTCCATTAATTATGAACCTATCATGATATAAGTCTCTTGTCAGAACCTTAGATTTTTAGGAATTTAATATCAATTAATAATATAATATGTTTTTTAAGAACTCTTTTATGTCAATTTTGACACTATTCAATAGTTGATTTTTTGTGAAACTCATAACAGATTTATTACTTCGAAAAAAGTCAATTAAATCAATCCTAATATATCATATTATCTTAGAAAATTAGTTTAATTCATTAAAAGTTTCATATTATATTTATTTGGGTATTTATAATATCAATTATTTTAATTTTTCACTATTATAGTAATTACCGCATCATCATTGTGTCATAAATAAAATAAATTATTTAAAGTCTAAAAATTATAAATAAAATATAATTATGTATGAAATCTTCATATCTTTCTAATGAATATTTATAATCTAAAATCCAACATATATAACCCTATGTAACAATTGGTTTTCTAAAAGATATATGCTTGTGTCATTTTTGTATTCATTTTATCTTAATTAAAATAAAGTGTCATTATCACTTACAAGTGGATCCATGGGGTCCCAAAATCGACCCAAAGATGCCCATGGTCGACCATGTATCAAACAATAGGGTTAAGACACGTTTTAGGGTAATTTAGTATTATTATAATATTATTTTTTAACCCTTATTTACCGGATTTACCCTTAACCATGGTAAATAAAATATTTACCGCAGTAATTATTCAAAATGTCTAAAAATAAAAGTTACCTATTTAAAAAATTTGAACATCCTGATTCAAAATATGGAATCTATTTTTCTAAATTCAAAACACAGAAGTGGCAGAAATTAATTTAAAATTAATTCCTACTGTCAAAATAAAAAGCGTGTTTTTAAGAGATAATAACTATCAAAAGATTGACACTTGTTTATGTTCGGTTCAATTGTAAAATTATGTACAATGACCAAAATTATATTAAATTGTAAAAATATATTCTAAATATACTTCAAAACCACTCAAATTAATAATTTATCACTATTAATTATTTTGATTAAAAAAGTTGTTTTTAATTAAAATTTAGTAATTTTCACTATTCATCAAAATATTAAAGTTATCCGAAAAGTACCAAAATTTCACCTTAGGCTAAATTCGATATTCCGAATCCAAAAATTAAGTCCATTTTGAAATATAAAATATATATAAGTTCAAAAATTAGGTATTACTATTCATAACGGCTAGTTTGATCGGTTGTGGTGTGTGTTAAAACTCGAAGTTGCGTACAACACACGATACTATTTTATTCAAAGGAAAGCATACCGTGGAAGCTTGGGATGTTTCATTTTAAACTTTTTGATGTTTCCATTTAGTCAAAAAGTTTAAAATATTGTATTTAAAAAGGTTTCACTATTGAAAGTTGATAAAAGTGCAATACTGAAAATGAATCTGTTCTTGCATTATGACTAAGAAACTCATAATATGGATTCTAAAATTATAAGGATTATATAAAGTTTAAAATTTAGTTAATACTATTCATGACCACTTTTAATGGCTTTTTTTTTGTAAGTAAAGGTGTGATTGAACTCGGTGTTGCGTGTAGTGCAAGTTATTGAATTATTTTGAAGAAATAACACACTATGAAATCTTGGGGTGTTACAGGAATAAAAAAAATTCTAAATAAAAATAGCTTCGAGATAAACAAACATATTTTTGTTACAGAATTATTTGACACCTTGATGCATTGGCATGAGTTTTCTTTGATCTCTGTATGGTACAATACAATATATATATATATATATAATATATTTTGTATCCTTACTATGAAATTATGTGATTCTTTTAAACTAATAATTGTTGATTATGATTAAATACCAATCGGTTGGAGGCCCGAGCTTCAGTAATGATCGATGTTGGTGATAGTGGGATATATTATAATATGCACTTTGGTATGGGAATAATAATGAGTTTTTGAGATGAGTTTTGATGGGTCATTCTAATCGATATTACTAATCATTCTTAATAATTACATGATATCTGAATACGTGTTTGTTACCTATATGTTTAGTGTATAAAATCATAGTGTTATTTTACTCAATGAATGACAAGTGATTTTTTTGTAACAACATCTATGTCATAGTGTTTTAAAATAATTCATGGTGTCATAAAATAGTTAAATTAATTGAAAAGGGATAATTAATAGTGTTCATAGATGATTACATACCTAATAATATAATAATAATAGTTATAGTGAAAATGGAAATTGATTAATGGATTAAATTATTGGTCTTTAAAATGGAAATTTAATAATATTAATTAATTTCCAAATATTTAATTAACGTGAATTTTTTTGTTTGTATGCTTATATAATACCAAGATTATATCACTATTAGTTAGGGGTCTGATGCAATGATAACTGAATGTGGTTCTAAGGATAGTTATTTAATTCACTGTGGTTCTGCATGCTATTATTTTATATTTTCAAATTTCATATGCTACCCCACCCATAAAGGTAGGTTGACCAAAACCCAAATATTGGGGGGGGGGGGGTTATCTAACATTTAAGTTGGTGAGGGAATATATAACAGAATTCTTAATATCTCATTCTCTCCTATTAGATGTAGTGTGAGTAGGTTTATCCTATTGTATAATTGATTATGGTAGAGGGTTTATTTCATCCAAATATTTGATTTAACTATTTTTAACTATGAATTTATATATGGTCTATAACAGTATAAGGAATAGTGAGTACATGAAATTATATGTGGAAGATATAATTTTCTAAGGTTGTACATGCTTTATATGTGATGGATTAATGTATAATGAATTTACATGGGCTATAGTGTCTTTTGAGTATACAAACGGGTAATATAAGGATATGGTGATGATGATGAGGTGCTAGGTTTGATAGGATGTAGCAATGGATATTGTTTGATTGCATGGGATGAAGGAATCCTTATGGATGAGGTTAACATAGGATTTGTGTCATTGTTGAACAAAAATTATATAACAGTGGGGATTTGTAAGTGGGGTACCATCTTATATATATATGTGTGTGTGTTTTTGTGTGTCTTTGGTGTAATATGATACACTACTATGAATTAAATGGTGATAGTTCCATGGTAAATATGGGAATAATAGTATTACCTACTTTGGTGATGAGTAACTTTATTTTTTTTATACTAGAAATTTTATGTTTCTTTCACATTTCACGACAGGGGTTTATAAGAAAATCCTATGGATAATAAATGTAATGCTAAACCAATATATATATAAAATTATTTTCAATTTTATAGGATGGGTTTGTTGATCATGAATTACCTTAAAAATTGAAAGAGTTTTCTAGAAGATATTTGGGCTTCATGGTCATTATCAGTTGTTACATTAGGTATATTCATTTTTTAGAGGTATCAGACATTTATAGTGATATATAAAATATTATGATTGATTATTTTTTTGAAGGGGTTTATATGGTGGATATCTGATCTTATCTCTTATTCCTTGTACTATAGATGGGAGTGCCTCTCATTTTTCTGATCATTTTCTCTCATCGATTGTCTCTAACCTCTAGATTATTAGATGAGGGATTTAGGGATTATTATTTAACATTAATCATTGTTTGATCTAGAGGGGTACTTTATGATGGTGGGGTCTAGATAGAGTGGAATCCGAGCTAATGTATGAGGGGTAATATGGATTTTAGAGTTAGATTCTAGTGAGTATTTGTGAGTTGGTAGGAAAATAGAATCATTTATGACTGCGGGATGCTTTAGAAAAAGGAGGCTGACTAGGAAATGTGATTTTGGGCTCCACTATTGTTTGAAAATATGACCTAAATGTTTAATGAATTTTACTGGTGTTTTTTTGTGTGAGAGAGATACTTAGGTAATAAATATGAATCATGATTATCAACACATGTGTTTGAATTAGTTTGACTATGGGTAATTAGGATAGAATTAATTAATTAAAAAATATCAAAAAAACCATGTATCAGGTTTGATAGTTCCTATAATTTTTTATTTTAACAGTATATATCTAGGTCGACATATCCATTAGGTTTATTAGGAATATGTCTAGTGGGATATTGTAGCAGATCATTATAGTGCATCGGTATATGTTCAATACATTTGGAGGAGCGTTCCATTTCCCGGTTCTATAATAGTATAGGGGTCTATATCAAATCACAAGATAGTGTATTTTTTTGGAATATATTGAGATAAAATTTAGTTTGATTCATGTTAATATGAAGAACTATTATTATATAGTGAGGATGATGCTTCATAGTCAAACATGACAGTGTCTAATTTTGTTCATTGGTGATGTTTCTGAGTTTTATATTTTGTGGGACATGTTTAGAGATCAGATAAAGCTTATGATTCCATCTTCAACTATTAATAGAAATTTTCAATAGGATATCATTAAAATTTAATGTGGTTGTTCTGGTATTTGAGAGTTCTTATATTCTATGCAACCCCCTACATTATTCTCTAGACCTTTTACTAGTTGTGGGATGGAGATAGATAGAGGTATTTTAAGGAGTATTTTCACCTAAATATTTATCTATAGTGTACCACATTTATATTGACATAATGTGCTGAATTGTTGGTTAAGGTTAATGTTATTAAGAGGGTATTCTGAAATTCTCAATATTCATGATATGGGAGTCAAAAGGATTTTACGAGGTGAAGAGGAATGGCAGGTTCCCCATTTTTTGGTCATATTAAGATGTTTTGGAAAACATAAAGGATGATATAGACATGTTCAACTTGTTTCATTGGATATATCAATTCATACACCTCTACTAGTGATTTGTGTATAGTTTTATTTTCTTTTGGAGGATGTGGTCATCAATAGTTAGAGTGCAAGTTCTTCCTTGGTAGTTATATCATGGTTTCCAGTTCATTCAAGGCATCACTGTTGTAGTAGTTTACAAAATGGAAATATTATCTAGGAATTTTAGGTATGGATCATCATATAGGTTACATGGTAGGTTTATTATAGTCACAAAATATACATCTTCCTTAGGGAATTAAAGTCATTAATGATCAGTGATGTGGTCCCCATCAAGGATAGAGAGGACATGGATCTTGACCAAGTTAGATGCACACATAAATATTTTCAGTGCTAGGTGAACAAGATGTTGTGCTTGTTACTATATTTTTGTTTTATACTTGGTTTTATAAATTGATTAATTTTGATGATATTCACTCTTTTATACCCTCTAAATTCCATTCATTAGGACTTTAGGTAGAGAGATTTCCCTTTCCCTTGACATTGGTTATGCTAGTTTGAGGTTTACCTAAACTATTTGATGTGTTACAAGACTATCAGTAAGTTCTTGGAAACCATGAATCGTTAAGATAATTTCAATGTTTGCTGATATATCCATATGATATAATTGTTGGCATGGATTTTTTCAGTCTTATATATCATTGATTTTTTTATATGGTGGGTTATATTTTATGACATTGATAAAGACAATGTAAAGTTTTTTGTTTACCGAGACCCGAAGATGGGTAGAAGGTGTGTTGAGTGTCTATCTAAATTGATGTTTAGGCTGATGATGGGTAATGTAGAGGAACATCTAGGGATGCTTCTTATCATTTTTAGGATCACCCTTATTTCATTCATGAATAGGTTCTGATGTTACCCCCTTGATTAGGGATCACGTTTAAGAGAGATTTGTGACAAAGTGTGTCTCTGATATCGATGTTTTGATATCTAATGTCCCCTTCAGAGTTGCAGGAGCTACAATTATAGATTAGTGAACTCTTGTAGAGATAAATAATCTATATTATTCTATTTCCATGGGGGTGATTCGCTTCTATTTTTGAATAATATATATTTTTATTTGTCGTAGTTTATTGATTATTTCCCTATGAATTAAGTTACAATGATGATCCATTAACCACTCACATGGATTTATGAGTTAAATGATCAGTTTAAGTGACTCATTTATTTCATAATGACTGACTTATAGTCTAGGAATAAAAAATGTGAGTAAAGGATGAGTATATCCTGATGATTATTTTTTGATGTAATTATAGGAAATACATGTCCATTCTGATATCACTATGGGTTGTGAATACACGATTTCAGATCATCAGATTGATGAATATACTATTATTAGTGTTTCTAAACCTGTTCATAGTGGTCCTTATCAACATCATTTTTTAATATTAAGGAGTATACCATAGATCATTTCCAATCCATGTTTATAGTTGTTTCATTTCACTAGCTATTTGAGATGTAGTCAACATGTGAATTTTGGGCCTATAATTACAATTTTTCAAGAATTTTGAATCTCAGCATCGTGTAGCCATTGATACAACAATGTTTGAGGTGTTGGTTTCTTGGGTATCCCCCGTGATTGTTTTAGAGGTGCAAAGATTCATTATTCTAGTTGAATATTACATGAGTTTTGTACCCTATTTCTCCTATATTATAACTCTTATGAAATCATTTTTTAAAAATTATAAAGTATTTTCATAGACAGATCAGTTCCATTTTTATTTTGAGTATTTGAATTAGAAAATGAAGTGTTTTATAATTCCTCATCTCTAGTAAAATAGAGTCTTTTTTAGGATAATTATTACAATTCATTTTATGGCTTTGGTTGTGTGTTAATTTAATTAAGGGAGGTTATCTCTTATGAGACATGGCTGTTATGACCTCGTGAATGTAAATATACCACCAATGGTATTAATCTGTCTATAGTTGTGTTATATTTGTTTTTATATTGATATTATCTTAGTGATGAGTTTTTTTCTTCCTTCATGGATCATAATAGTCTTATAAAATGTTTCTCCTAATGATAAATTAATTTTGAGCTGGGATGGTGGTTTAAGTTCATATAACACTATGAAATTGAGCTTTCCTTTACCCCTATTAATGGGGTGGTTTTGGTAGATTTCTTAACCAAAATGTGGCAAGTTTGTTATCTTCATAAATCAGGAGACATTTATATAGTGATGGAAGAGTTGGTTGTAATTCAATTTTACGTGGGAGAAGTTAAAGTAAGAGTTTTCCTTAATCATATGATAGTGAATTAATTTTTATTGAATAAAATGGAGGATTCCTAACTAGTGGATTCCAAGAAAAACCTTTGAAGTGATCGAGTGTTTTAGGAAACACTCGTAATGGATGGTTTAAGGAAAGACAACATTATGCATTTTATTACGGTAACCTTCTCATTCCTTTGGTGATACATGATATATTTCCATTTTATTTTTATAGTTTTATATTGCATGTAAATCCTTTTTTTATAAGATGAATCATATTGTAAGAAGTCTTTTATGTATTTCTATTTTATTAGAGGGTGAAAATTAATCATTGCTTTTATATGGTTTTATTTATCCACTTCATGATTCTTTGTGGAATTAGGAAAAAATATTGATGAAATATATTATTATTTTACCCAATGATGGGGGAAGTTATGACTCTACATGGTTTATCGTAAAATACATAATGAAATAAGATCAATTTATAAAAATAAATATGTCATTTCTTGTGGATGTTTTATTTAATGAGTAGCTAGAAGATCTAGTGACTCATTATGGGATTCCAAATAATATCATCTCCTATCCTTGTCCTCATTTTAGCTTCATGGTGTGGAGAGGTATCTAGTGTGATTTTGGATCTTATTTATGGGTCATAAATTTATTTTATCCCTATATGGATGGTATGATGGAGTAGAATATCAATAATTTAAAGGAATTGATGTGTGTGTGCATTTAATATTTGGGAGATTTGTGGGTGAGACACATACCCATAGTAGAGTTTTTATAGAGAAATAGTTAACACTCCTTTATTGATATATAACCATTTGAAGAACTATATGGATAACCATATTCATCTATATTATAATGGGATATGATTGGAGAGTCAAATATTCTTGCACCAGAATTGGTGGGGAGAACAAAATAAAATGTGTAAGTGATTTGATATCAAGTGAAGGATTTGGATGATTTTTATAAGATATATTCTAATAACTAGAGTTGTATATGGAGTTAGATGTTAGATATAATGGGTTATTGAAGGATTCATATCTTTTTTCCAGTAGAGGGTCAGTCATGGGAGTATGATTTCTCCGTAGCTGATTGGACCTTTGGATGTGTTATCTTTCATTAGATATATGGTATATGTTTTATAACCTCCCATATAAGAGATATGGATTCCTAAAATATTCTTTAATCAAAACATTTATAATATCATCATTGTTATTCTCACATAATTGATTCTGTTGGGATACATATTTAATAATTTGTGACCTTTGAGGACTAGATAATTGAGATTTAGGAACATTAGGAGATGGTGTTTATTGGAAAGTTATTCCCATGGTTAGTATAATGTGGTTGCACAATGACTTTTAGGAGAGAACATTGGAGTTATAGTGGAATATAAGAACTCAATATCTTGATTTTTATTCATTTTTTGATCTTGGATAGTTTTCATGTATCAATATGCGATGTTTTATGAGATTTTGTCACTTCCTCATGTTAATGCTTCTTTATGTAAATTTCATTTCATGAGATGTATGTTACCTGTTTGTTTTTTTTGAGGTTGGTTATAAATGTTTCATGTTTTTATGAATTCTTCCTCTAGTGGGTTTTTTGTGTTATTTTTTAGTGAGATCCTTGAGATCTATCTCATGGGGTGGTGGTCCAGGATTCATTTCCCTTTATTAATTTTTTTTAATTCCTAGGTATGAAAATTATTTAACATGTATAAAATTTAAGTTGGTGGATATTTAAAATGGTTACATTGTTTCATTAGGTTTGGAGGCTTCCTGAGGGTTCCCAATGACTTTTCCTTTAATATTTGGTGGGAATTTTTGTGAACTCAATCCTTCACAATCAACCATTTTGGTCATGTGGTCAATCACAATGCTGGACATTTTGGTTAGGTAGTTGGTAATTCATAGACATTCATTTCAGATATGTTGTAATTAACACAATATATCTTTTTGTTCATATAGTTCCATCACGATTGGTTGTTTTGTTCATGCGGTAATTCCTTCGCAATCAGTATTTTTGGTCATGTAGTCAGTCACATGAATGGTAGTTTGGGTACTACAGTTGATTCTTCATGGTTAATAATTATAGTATTTTATTTATCCCTTTATAGTAATCCATTGTGGTCATGTTTTGGATCATCTAGGATCGAACTTTTTGATTAAGTTGTTGTTCACATAGTTGTTCATGCCCATGATAATTTTTATAAATTCAATGTTTTCCCAGTTTTTCCAAACTGAATTAAAATATTTATTATTTACATAAATATGAATTTGTAATAATAAATAATTAATGGTTTCTTCCATGAGATATATTTGGAATACTAATTAATTTTAATTGAATTGAATTGTTGATGACAGACACAAAGGGCATTATTATTTCCATCAAGTCTAATCAAAATAATAAATTACAATTTTCAAATCAATGCTACTTAATTAATTATAATTACTATAGAATAAATATGGAGATCAATCCAATCGATATAGTGAATTAATTTTATTAGACCTTCAAACAAATTTTTTTACTCAAATTGATGAAATTCATGATGTAAATATGGTTTTGATAGATTTTAAGAAAGTGAATGATGAAATAAAATCAATTTTATTTCTTTATAAATTAATTAGGAAAATTAGTTCTATGGTTTTGTAGTTTCAAGGTACATGTGTAGTAATATTTTATAAATTAAATTATTTCTTTAGTGTTAGTTTCATATTTGATATTTGGTTGATAGAATGGTCATGGTATCCCCTCCTCAATGCAGTAATCCTCACTATTCTATAGTCTGAAAATTTGTTGTTTTTTCAAATTAGGTTTATCTCGATACCTTATTTCAACCTGATTAACCTAAATTAGATACTGGTCATGCCTAAATTAGGGTAAATGGTTTTGTAATTTTTTATATTCTTCCAGGTTCAATTCAATGAGCATGAATGGAAAAAGAAATAGATTCTAAATTTATATAAATCTATAGAAACCCAAATACATGAATTAAATAAAAAGAATAAAATCCAATGACACATTCCCCCTTTAGATACATAACCAAAGAACAAGGAAATATTTAAACCATCATACTAGTGATTATAGAGTGAGAGGTAAGGAATTAAGAATAATATGAAATAAAATAAAAACAGCGTGAAATATTTGGTGGACCTTGTAGCAGCACAACTTCTCTTTATAGACTTTGGTCTCTAGATCCCTTAGTAGTAGTTGCATGGACCAATATTTATATAACACTCAGGGGACTTAGATTCCAAATAATTCATCATTAATATGAAACATTTTGAGTGGTGTTTCCACCTCATATATTAAATGGAATTTTAATCTCAATAATGGTCCTATGTTGTGAAAAATATCATTGAAGACTTGTGTTTTTGAATTTTAGACACTTTCACTTCATGTAATGTGTTTACACAACATTAATATATTTGGGTCTCCTAAGAATTATTTTTCTTTACATCACGTTTTATACTGATTTCATGTTGTGTAAATTTATCACATCATATAATGTTCACATGATTTGTAACTCAAGTCTTCGGTTCCAAAATCCTTGTTCCTCCTTATTTCTTCAGTTCCATGCCCTATGAGCATCCCATATGTATTCAACACCAATGTAAGACTTCTCTAATTTTCCTTTATTTTCTCCAAAAATTCATCAGTTTTTTTCCTTTTTTAGTTATTTGTTGTATCCTACCATAAATCAGAAAACACTTTAAACTTACGAAATATTTGAAATAATATCAATTAAATTGCGCAAATTAATTTATCAAAACACCCTAAAATATATGCATGAAATACATGCATTAGTTGACCTGTATTAAGGAACCCTGAATGTTTTGTATATATTTTACATAAATCCAGAGCTCGTTTCCCTATATTGTTTTACATATATTATATTAGATTCTAGGAGATCAATTCATCACTCTTGGAGTCATGGAACCCTTCACCAACCATTAAAGATTATTCCACGGAGTGTTCGGCCAACATGTAACCCCTAGTTTTTTATAAAAACATCATGAAGCTAGATTCCAAAAGGTAGGGGATCAGATTCATCTCATTTATTTAGTAAAAAATTTTATTTTATCAGGATTTATTATCCACTGATTAAATGTGTGTGATTAATTTTTTCATATATTAATCTAAAAAAGGAATAAAAATAAAAATTATTTAATAATCTTCCAATATATAACGGAAGAGGAAGAATAAATTTCATCAATGCTACTTTGTAATTTATTTATTGCAATCAATCTAACATTATAGGATTCAAATACAATTCTTATAAATATCAGGTCAAAATATATTATATATATCATTATTAATATTTTGAATGATACAAATTTAAATAATTAACATAATATAATTAAATGTATTAACCTTAATTACTATACAATAAATTATCTAAGAAAGAAAAATTGATAATCGCTAACTGAATAATATAAATAATAGAATATGACATGCTATAGTATTATTTTTTAAATTATTTCTTGAAATAGATTTTATTCATTATTTTGGAAATTGATGAATTGAAATGGGATATACCACATGTTATAAATTATTGATTTTCATTGTTAGGAATATTTAAAAAATAGATTGGAATTTTTTATAGCATGTTTTATACGATTATTGGTGATACCCCATGTTATTTTATTATATAGCCTTCTATTTTTGGGTAGTTTTTTTATCATCGTGGTTAATTTCTGAAATAGATAAAGATCTTATTAAAGAGAAAGATATTTGAATTTTTGAAGAGGATTGAGAAATTTTACTAATTCTACATAGGGAACTACTAAGAATTGAAATAATACATAAATCTTACCTATTTTTATTTATATATTTTTTTGATACTACCCATAGGTTTCCTTAATTGGAAGTCTTATGAATACTAAATCAATTAATTAAAATATAAATCAAAATTTTTTTTAAAAAATAAAAATTCATTATGGATAAAGGAGAATGTCTTTTTTTAGAGGATTTGTTTGCTTGATGCCTTCAAATGAGTTTCGTTTGATCTATGTGGGGAATAATATATTTAATATTTAATTTTTATCTAGGATCTTATGGACATGTTATTACTCGATATAATCGATGTAAACAAAGAATGATTCTTAATTTCTAGTGATAAATTGGATAGAGGACCAAGTTATAGAGATATATAATATCATTTATGAAGAGATATAATATAGTATATGAAATGGTGTTATATTAACAACACATATTTGAGATGTGTTTAGAGTGGTTATTTCTCATTGAAATATATTAATCATGTTTTATGATTATTTTATAACCGGATTTCCAAATTTTAATTAAATATATGGTGTCTAACAAAATAGTTTAGTTCAACTTAATTCACATAAACTACATTTTCTTTATGGAAGAAACATATAAGACTTACGGTGCCTGTAAAATTTACTTAGTGATAAATTATTTAATTAAATGATTATGGATAGTTTATGGTGTTTATAGATGATGAAATAATTAATAATAAAATAATATGAGTTATACTTCAAAATAAACGAGAATAAATTGTTTGTAGTATTAATCAAGGGATTGAAAATGTAATAACATTAATGAATGATTATTTAATTACTTAATATTATCCTCTAATGTTTGTATGGATGCATGGGTCCTATAACATATGAGTTACAATCAGGGGTCTTCTTTAATGAGAGATAATGATGAGTCTGAGGCATTATAGTTTCCCTTAATGTGTATCTATGTGATATTATTTTATATTTTATGATTTCATATGATACCCTACCTACATCAGTAGTCCAACTGACACTAAAATGTTTGAGGGACGTTTTTTTCTCCTATAACCTAGATGATGAGGGAATGGATGGACATCTTCTCCCTCTACCCCACTATCCATTTTTATTAGTTCAATTAGGAATATCCTAAGCTATAATGGCATAATATAAAGAGTTAATTCCTAACTAGGTTATGATGGATCTTAGTGTACTACACATTTATATATGGGTTGTAATGGATTTAAGTATAGAGCATAATTATATTAGGACATTGTGACTATTATTTTGAATAGGTGTATGTGTATTGGTTGTGATGGCATGAGGTATAACCCATTTACAAAGTATGTAGTGGCTTCTGAGCATACACTCGTTTACAACTATGATATGTTGATGATGTCTATCAAGATTCATAAGATGTATTAATAGTCATTATATAATTCCATGGGATATAATATGACTTTAGGAATAGTAGAGAACGTGATGTTTGGAATTTTTCATTATAGATTATAACTAGTGGTAATGTAGAAGTGGGTTGATTTAATGGTTATATATGGGCATTGGGTATATAATGTTTCACTTCTATCCATTACTTGACTAATGAGCCATATGAGGAATGTGAAAGTAGTATTAAATTCAAAATTTGTGAGTTATATTTTTTTTATTGTTCACTAATCTTTTGTATTCTTCCTTCACATTTTTTTCACAAGAGGATTTATTTAAGATCATATTGAGCTTACATTTTGTTCTCACCATATGTTCATAGAAAAATATTTTTTGGTCTACACGGTCCGCTGTCTAATTAAATTGGGAATTAAAAAATTAAAGAGTTGTTTAAGAGCTATTAGAGGTTCATAGTCACTATAGAGTATAAATTTTTGTAATTAGTTTTTTTCATTTCTATTTTATTAGTTATATATAATATTAAAACATACATTGGCATGGATTATTTTATTTATGCATGGAGTTAGATCATGGATTTATCATCTTATCTATTATTACATAAACTATAGAAGTTATTTCCTTACATATGTTCTATTATGAAAACATGGTTTTAGTAGAAAATACATGGTCAGTTGGAGGTAGGATTCATGGGTCATTATTTCCCTTTTATATTTTCTACCTTTTAGAGGTACCATTGGAGGGAGATGTTTGTCAAACGAATAAGGAAAAACAAGAAAACACTCTCAATAATAATAATATTAAACTAATATAGAGATAATATTTATAATAATTAGTATCATACTTAGGGTGATGATATGATAAAATGATTTTGAATAATGATATTTTCAACATTTTTCAACTTCCAAAAACATTGTCACTAAATATTTGATTCCTTGATCGAGATCCAAATGTAGTATTAAACATCAAAGATCTCTAACTGGTTTTCAAGGATAACATTATTGATATCATATTACCCATCAACACTTTACATAAATATGTTATTAATGGAAAATATAGATATATTTATCCGATATATATAATTCTTTAGGAACAAATAAAAATTCATAAAATCTTCATATATGGTTGGGAATACAATAGTGTAGAAGGTCTAAAAGAGTGATGGAGAGAGAAACAAACATTAAATTCATTTAATACATCCATATGAATAATGTTCTAAAGTTTTATGATCACATAAAATCCCAAAAAAGGTATTCAATTATCATATTTGTTCATAATAGGATATAAATATCGATGTATTCCATGATTTTACCGCAGCCCCATAATCCTTTGTATAATAAAATATAGATGATGTTAACATATTTATTGAGAGTATTTTTTTTATTATAATAATAAGATGAATACATGTTTAAATTATTCATGTAAAACTATTTATATTTCATCCATCTCTCCAAAAATTGTACTATAATAAAAATAATAACATAATATTTAAAGGATAAATAATTGTTAGTCCTCACATCATGTAACATTTATATAAACTAGAAATCCTATACATAAAAATAATTACCCTAATGGTTTATAAAACACATTAATAACTTTTACCATTGATAAAAGTTTCTAAAAACATGATATAATTCACTTATTAATTATAAAAACCTCAATTATTGAAATGTTACGATATGAATAATATTTTAGTAAAAGAGGAAACATGGAGAGGGAAAATTTTAATTCAAAATAATTTATTATCGTTTATGTTTCATTTTTTTGGAATCATTATCCCATTATGAAATTATAAATTAATGATTCATTTTGGTATTTATTTCATGATCAGAACCCAATGAGACCCCTCCCATGATAAACGAAAAAAGTAGTGGGGAACACCTCAAGACCACATCAAACGGACAAGGGAGTAATATTAAGTGATGTAGATATAAAATACACATAAATGTTGGAAATTTTCCTAATAAATAATATAAATATGTAAATCAAGATAAATGGTGTAAATTTTATTTACCAATGAATAACATTTTTAAATTAAAATTTAATCAATGCATTAATTTTAGAGATAAATTGTAATTAGAAATAATAATTATTGGTAAATTAAATACAAAAAGTCAATAATTTAAAAAACATTAAATCCTATTATACCATACTAGTAATATTTACATAAACATATCTTAAACTACCTATCCATACATTATGGGAGAGTATATAAAACTCATAGGTTTCTATACAATCTTCCAACAACACCAATATGAATAGATAAAATTAAAACATATATGAGAGAAAATGATGAACTAAAAAACAAGGGTACTCTTGGGTATTGTCCAAAGCCTCTAGAGCTACACTATTCCACATCAAAAAAAACCTCTACTAAATTTACAATTATATGTGTGTAATTTTACTTTAACCACAAAGATATAAAAATATATTACCCTGTAAATAGAGAAATATAAAAAAAATATCCTCATTCCCACATCATAGATTCATAAAAACTGGAACTTATTGTGTTATGACACCCATATGAAATAATTTCCCATAACCATTTATTAATATCCTTGTATGGGATTGATATAAATTCCTACACCATTTATCATTCAGCAGGTCTTTAATTACCAATATTTTTTAAAATAAATGAATTTCTATTACTTGATTTTTATTTCAATAAAATAATGAAATTGTATCATTAGTCATATTTTAATTCATTAAATAAATGATAAAAACAACCCAGAATCCCAACCAACTATTATGAAACTCGTGAGATCTCCATAATAGAAAAAATTACCACCACTTTAGTATCCCATGCTTGTGTTCTTAGGCATATCTTTTAATGTCCATCCAAATCATCAAAAAAATCCTACATTACGATATAACTAATATTTTTAGGGAAAAAATAGAATCACATATTGTATAGAAAACAATGAAAAATGTATAAAGTCAATACACACCTATCATTCTAAATTATCAAGAATGCCTTAAAAAATTCAACATTAAAGACACACTTCATGTAAGAATCCTCTTATATTTATGATTCTTAGTAAATATTTCTCGCATATTATCAACAATGAACTAACCAAAATTACCATTTATAATACTAACCACAATCAAAATATTCTATGTTGATTAGTTTACTATATATTTCATGATTTTATATATAATAAAATATAATGTTATTTAAACTCCTAAATAATTATAAAACAAGATATATTCCATCCATAGATAGATCTCCTAGAATAAATACTACTTATCCCATATAATTTAAATTTTAACCTAAGAATATAAACACAACAAATTAGATACCACCACCATTAATTGAGATATAAAATTATGTGAAATATAAATATGAAAAAATATATAAAGGAGGTAAAATTTATATCCCATTGGAAATTAACCCTATAGACGTTTGGAATCCAATAATCTGCAGTAAACCAACCAAAACAACCATGATTTCTCAAAATAATCCCTAGAGCACTTTTCAAATTTCCATGACTTGGAAAAAATCCCTGAGGGTAATAATGGTACACATTAAGAACATATTCACTGTATAAATAATATAAAATAAAAATCAATATCATATTAGGACTAAATAAATACTTATGCATGGAAAAAAATAAGGGGTACAAAATTATTTGGAATATATACATGGTTAAACATATAAATATATATATAATCATATGAAGAAATACGTAAAATATAAATGATATTATACATGACATATAATTAGAAAAAATATATAGAATGAATACTAGTGTGGTTAATAAAACACATGTGTGTTTTATAGATGTGAGATAAACATACTGAGAAGTATTTCACTAATGGGTTTATACAATTATTTTTATAAGACATTTTATAAATGTAATTATTAATATATTTTGATAAAATATCATTTTATGATTCTGAAAAAACAATCAACATGATAATAACTAATCTTCTCCCTTTTTAAGAAAAATACATTACAAATAAGGCCAATATTGATTGAAAATATCATTAAAACATTGATATTGATATATTAGTCATGTTATTAAATTGTTGTCTTAAAAAATTTGAAAAATTCAATTTGGAAAAAATCAATTTTTTTCAAGACCATTTAATAATATGTTATAATTAATAAATATTAGATATACGTAGTAAATTATTTATTTTTATTATTATAAGAATAAATATAAATTTTTATGAAAAAAAGACAATCTACTAAATGATTAAACAAAAAATAATTTTGGACGAAAGTGTAGGAAAATGTATCTCATGTTTAGGGAAAAAATTAATCATCTTCAATAATAGAAAATGTATTTTTTTTATAATATAAAAACTTGTTAATACTCATTAATTAGAAATGATAAATAAATAAATGTACCTACAGTTGTCAATATACATATTGTAGTCATATAATACAAGTCATGGTAATCCATCAAAACAAAATAAGACAATCTTAGTCATATTTGTGTCTAACAATCTATAATTATATTTATGAATTACCAATAAAATAACCCTAATATAACTCTCAAATAGACTTATTAGGGTTTACTCCCTATAGGTGGGGTCACATCAAAATCTAAGAGATACTAGCTAGTGTGTAAACATGACATACATAAAAATCATCACTTAATTTCACACATTGGTACCATAGGTTCAAACGAATAATCTAAATAGAGGGGAGGATACATTTGGGATATTAAATCATAATATCAGGTTTAAACATCAAATTTTATCACCCATCTCATATCCAAACACCCTTAAAGGAAATAATTTATTCATATTTGTTCAATAAAAATAAATTCATATTAGGAGAAATATATTTTCATATAAACCATTAAATAAAGGGGGAATTTTACTAAGGGTGATAATAATTCCAGAAAATACATTTTTTGTTTTAAAAAATTGTACATTTTTTAAAAAATTGAAAACAAACCAATAATTAATCTTTTTTTATTCTTTCAATAATCAAAATGACAACTAAAAACTCATCTAAATCAATATAAATCTCAGAAAACATGTAATCAATTAAAATTAAAATTATATTGATTATAGAACTCAAAAAAATGTCAACACATTCTAATCACCTCGTTATATTTATATAAGATACTTAAAAATATGAAAGTAACACTTGTAAATCATTTATAAAGTTTGGCCCAACTTTAATTCACAAAGAACGTGAAAAATATCGTACAGGTATCTTAACAAAAACAAATAGTTATTTAAAATGTTTTCCATTTGTACAAAGCATGAATAAAACTAAAATTACCCTTTCTAAAAGACATAGAAACACATATAGGACTTATTATACATTTGAACAGAACATATATTGAGTAAATCATTGTAAAAATGTTTTGAAATCTCAAACACCAAAATATGGATAAAATAAGTAGAAATACAATAAAACCCATACAAAAAATTGATGATTCCCCAATGAAATTATTTTATTAAAATCAAGGTAACTATATCGAGCTCCTCAAAGACATATAGAATCCCTAACATAAAAATCCCACAAAAATTATATTTTGAGAAATGAAATCCAATATCACCATTTTCATTGGTTTATGAAATAGAGGAAGAAAAGGGGAAAATAATCAAGAGTATTGATGGGAAAATATAAATAAGTTATTAAAAATATTTTATAATGAATCTATTATATTTAATACATATATAGTAGGGGAATAATATAATCATTTTTGGACAGATTTCATAGAGTTTTATAAAATGTGGTAAAAATGGTGGTTTATTATCATTAAAATAATATTTTAATTTTTCTTTTAAAATGTTTTAAAATTTTTTTTGAGATAATTCATAATAAGGAATCCCATTCATGTTTTATTGAACTCAGTATACTGATAAAATGTAATAATTCATTATCATAATTAAACAACTAGTATATCTTAAAGGGAATGCATCCAACCCATTCTAGCCGAATAAACCTCCAATATCATAAAAAATTTACAAAACTCAACATAATATTAAAAACTAGATAATGAAAAATTATTAATGGACATATACATCATGCGTGTTTTTGTTATTCCATCCATGCATATTTCAACCCACTAATGTA
Organism: Viscum album; assembly: GCA_963277665.1. Taxonomy (NCBI): domain Eukaryota; kingdom Viridiplantae; phylum Streptophyta; class Magnoliopsida; order Santalales; family Viscaceae; genus Viscum; species Viscum album. The sequence goes on along the minus strand of OY728164.1, from coordinate 279,054,936 downwards.
AACAACTAATTTTTTAACTATGGGAATGATAAAACCAAGACACTGTAATGGGATATTTTTTTTGTAATATGATTTATTCTAATGGGTTTTAAGATAGTTATTTTATATTAATGAAATATCCCAATTACATCAAAATTTATTTTCTATTATTATCAGAAGAAATATAAATTTTACATCCTCAATTGGATGTATATTAATAAGTACACAAATTGAACCGATCAGAGATGGATCTTAAAAACTTAATTCTATATTTATTATCAATTATATAATTAGAAAGAATAGTTTATCATAGATTAATGTTACTTTTATGATAGAAATCCACTATTTATAACTATAAACCTTATTTGATATATGTTTTTAATTTAAAACAACTTAAAAATATAATTGATTTATTGGAAACCTCTATTGAATGATTTTAAAAATATATAGTTCTCCCCATAGTTTAGAAATTTTTATACGATGATGAAATTGAAAAACATGTTCATCAATTCAATAATAATTAAATAAAATCATTCTCAAGATGATAATTATGTAATGATAGGGGACAGATATATACAAACACTTGGACATTAAACATAGAAAAAACAATTAGATTAATCATAGAATGGGAAATAATTTATGAAAAATACAATCAATAAAGTATTCAATGATTCTAAATTTAAAATATTGGTTAATGGTAATTGTATAATGAAATGGAAAAAATTAAAAGAAACAATAAATGATGTTTTTCAATATTTTTATAATTTATTTTTGAGTAATATCATTTAATCTCAAGGATATGTCATAACTTAGATTTAATCAGAGTGTGTGATTTCATTCATACTCTTTAATTTATCATTCACAATCTCTAGTAATGGCCTAATTGACCACATCATGATTAAAAATTTATAATAGTAAAACACGATGTATTTTAATTCCTTGACCTTGAATATATATGATTAAAATTGACTCCTATAGGTTCAAAATAGTTTGTATGAAGGTTTTGAGATAAAAATTCCCTACATGATATAAGAAAACGGCTAATGAAATTCCTTTTATATTACATTTAGAAAATTATTATATGGAATATAATTTAAATTTTTTTTTATTTAGGGAAAACATATCATCATCCTTCATTATTACATACCTTTTAATACAATAAATAATCATTTTTATGAAAAATATTATAGATTTAAAGCAAGATATTAAAAAAATTAATAAGAAACGAGTTTTATCAATTAAAAAACTCATTAAATAATATGAATCTGATTATTTTCATTACAAATTTCAAAACCATTGAATAATATATTAACATAATAAAAATTTATAAATGTAAACTTTAACAAACTATGTGTTTAATGTAACCATAAATAAGGGTTATTATGATACCAGGTTAACTACATAAGTAATTAAAAACAAAATTAATCTTTATGTAACCATTGGTAAATATAATTAATTTTATGGATGATTAGTAATAATCTTTAATAATAAAAATATAAAAATATAAAAAATTTATAATATGTTATTATTTATAATGAATTTGGCTAAACATAACTATGATAAAAACAAAATCTTAATTTATGACCATTATAACAAATAGTTTAATCAATAATCTAATTCGTGGAAAAATAACATGGCACACATTTATTAATATTATCATCCAAACATACAAATGAAGATCCCATATCTCGCCTCTGATCACTCTTCCTGGAAGTATCCTCTTAATTGTTTTTAAAATAACACTGTACTCATTTGAGTATATAATTATTTTGTTATATACCATCACATATAAGATATATGGTAAATAGATAATAAGTGATATATGAAATCCATTAAATGTTTTATGAAATATCCCATTATGTTTTCAACAAAAAATAGTCCATGACATCATCATTATTAAAGTATTTAATTTAGAAAAATGTTAATTGAAATGTAAAATAAATTAACATTAATCTCAACCAATAAAAAACATCAACAAGAAAAATTAAATTAATATAATATTTAAATAATAATTTTATATATACCTTTCAAATCCCTAAATAGAAATACAATTCATGAAGACATGAAAACACCCACATAATATTCAATTGGATGTTAAGGACCAACATTAATTTTAAAATGAATGGAGAAAGGCCCCATTGAAATTTTAACAAACACATAGTGTTCATTATAATGCTTTCAATATGTACCTAACATTAACAAATAAACACATGTGCATAAAAAAATTTAATTTCTAAAAATCTTTTAAAAAATAGTAATCCCTTCTCTAAATGATTTTATTACATATGGGGAAGAGAAATAATCCCCTTAAAATTTCAGAAGAATATATAATATAAATATAGATAATTTATTTTATTAAAAACTAAAACCTACTCAACCATGTCTATTAGGAGATGAAAGAAAGAAATTAATGGGAAAATATAGCTATAAAAATAGTATTAGAGTGACATATATAAGTAAATTTAAGGTGTTTAAATATGAACCCCATAGATAGAACCATGAGAAGGATGGTATCCAATTCATTGATCTGGTCGAAATCCAATTAGGATTCGTGGGAAATGATTCAATAAACTAAAAATTTATTTATAAAGAACCATTTTTTCATAAAAAAATATTATATTAATTTAGATGAATATTAAATATATAACATTTGGATCTATGAAGGAATTATAAAATTTCATCATCTTTGGATAAGAGAAATATAAATATATATTTTAGGTACATTGTTATTCATATCTCATAATATTATTTACAAAGTTTACCTTTATTAACATAACCTTTAAATAATATTTCTTCATTACCTTGGGAAAGGAAGCATAAGAATTTGTGAGATCATATTCTCAGTAAGGTTAAACATAGTAGATAACAATTGATGATCATATGAAAATATAAGATAATAAAGGTTAAGAGATAATGAGAATAACTTAAAAAGTTTATACTGAATATATCATGGATTAAAATCAAGATTCCAGGCATAAAACCTTTTCATTTATAATGAAAATAATCTTATATGTGAGAGATCATCATCAATCAATCAGGAACCATTAGTTAAAATCATAATCATAAAAACATTGCATAATAGTGTGGAAACATAGCTATATAATACATTTCATATGTCAAGGATGACTACCAATACTATCAAATCATAGTGGATAGGGCATCACCTCCATTTTACCATATTAAATAAATCAAGCATCATCACCTATTTCCCATATTTTATTGGGATCCCCTGCATGTTTTCCGTAGTGTATCATGTTTGTCAACACACATTATATAGGGGGGAGTACATAGATTATTTTCCTATAATTATCTAATCTGATGTGAATTATTACTAAATTAATTTTAGTTATATATATTACCATTACAATACATCACATAATAAATAATCACATGTGTGACAAAAGATAATAAAACATTCATCATATCATCACAACATTACCCATGGAAGGGAAACATGTTTCATAATCATTTTTTCATTTCATTATAGTATAACCCTTAGATAATAAATTGGTTTCATAATATTATCATTATCATTATCATAAACCATTGATATTAATAACAAGGATGGTATAATTGGATTATATCCCCACTGAAACATAATTAACATCAATGATGTCATAAAATACGAAACTTCCAATAAAACATTAAATGTAGATTTCATGTGGAAAATATCCTTTTCATTTTAAAGTCACTTATTTTAAATCTAAAAATTTTAAAAATATTATTAAAATCATTATCATTGAAAATATTCATATATACATGTAATGTGAGATTCAAAGCATTGATTGGTATTGATAGTGGGAAATATTGTTCATCTTGTGTACATTAATAAAATGATTCATTTAACATTTTTTTGTTAAAATTCAATAGTAACTCATTTATAAAATGATTAGAAGACTCATTTAAAACATTTTTTTATAAATTAAAACAAAGGAAAAATGATTTTTTCATTATTTTAGAATAATAAAAAAAATATTTAAAATATTTTAATGAAAACATGGGTGAAGAAGAAAAACATTCTTCACTGAATAGTTAAAAATTGTCGTTTTTCCTCAAAAATATTATTCCAGTATCATGAGTACAAATATTAAGGAAAAATAAAATAAAACGTGTATTCCTTATAACTAAATGTAAAATAAGGAAATTTAAATGGATCTTTCAAATAAGTAACATACAATTTCCTCAATCAAAAATAAATAACAAATAATCCAGATTAAAATGGGATTCAAACATAAATCTCTTACCACTTTGGTAACATTGGAATCATAATTCCCATTAATTAATAATATCAAGTTAAGAATTAAACTTCATGAGAATAGAGATATTCATGATATAAAATTTAAAATGGTTATTATATGCACTATAAAAAAATATCTTTGTTGACAATAACAAACATTGATCACTAAAACAATATTATGCGGAAGAACACTTATAGGTTTGGTAAATTAAATATTAAAAAATCATGACAGATAGAATATTATATGGATTTATAAATAATCATAATTTTCATAAACCACTCTCATAATATAAACTTATTATAGTTATCTATACTACCCATGTGAAATAAGTGGTGAATATGACATGGGTCTGATAGAAATACCTGTGAGTTGTGAATCACATACCTCAAGTTTAAATTGATTCAAATTTAGTTTAACCCATTATATAATAAATATAAATTTTTTATAATTTTATAATTGAGTCATTAAAAAAATTTGAATATCATATTTTATCAATTTATAACATTTAAATGAATTTTTTTTAATAATTCCTTATTAAAATCATCATTTTGGGTGTTATTTAGTTAGTTTTTTAGGACAATTTCGTTTTTCTAGTTTTAGTACTTTTACATTGATCATAGTTAAATGATATCAATAACTTTAATAATGATATAAATATAATAAAAATTAATTATATATATAGTCATATATAATGGTTGGATATAGAAAAATGAATTAAATTTTTAATGGAGATGGTAGACCATACATATGTATGAATGATGTTTTATCATTTTAATGAATGTGAAGAAAAAAAGATAAATGAAAATTAAACTTTCATAATTCATTTTTAAATCATATTTTTCATATATATTTATTAAATCTATCTTTATTACAATCCATGTAACGTGTAATTGAAAACAAAAACCACATTACTTTGAGGTTGTGGTAGTCCACACGTACACACAAGAGACTTTATCATATTCCAAAGGATAAGAATGTGAGAATGTAGATATGATATTATAAATAAAAAATGATAATTATTTCATAAATATACAATATTAACAATAAATTAAACATTATAAATATCCATGAATAATGTTTATGGAAAATAAATTGTATCGTTATGTGGATGCGGCAGTCCACACACACGCACAATCGATACGTTCACTTAACATTTGATGGAAAGGAGTTGCGATAACGATAGTTCCCTAATAATAATAAAATTTTATTATGCTGAGGATATTAAAAATATTATTTTAAGATTAATACCTCTGATTTAGAAAAGTTTTAGAAATAAATACTTTGAAATGGGTTGGGTCGGATGATTGCCTCTTCTTCAGCTAGCCTCCTTTAGATCAATTTTTAAAGACACTTAGAATGATCATTAAAGAATAAAATGAAATATATTTAGTGACTAGGTAAGTTTATAGTATATTTTATCTATTATTTTCAATCCAGATGTCTCAATATGTTTAAATTAAAATAGATAATGATTGTCCTTTTATAAGGACGGGAAAAGACAACCATTTAACTAAAAAAATACAAAAATATAATTATGTCATTATAATTATAAATGGTTATAAATGTATATATTTTAAATAAATAAGAGGATAAAGAAAAAATAGAATATAGAAAATAAATTTAGATATGTTTTTGTGTAGTTTTAAAAATTGTATTTTGGTTTAAACCCTTTGTTAATTAGTTTTAACCTTAACCGTGATAATAATGTTTTTAATATTAAATGGTTATAATTTTTCATATAAGGTAAATATTATCTCACAAATGTTTACAAGATAATTTTTTTTATTAATCATCATATGTTTTCTATTTCATTTTTAGGTCTTTTAAATAATTTAATAAAGTATTATATAACATAAAATATAATTAATATAATTTTTGACACTATTTATTTACATCAACATTAATGTCATCTAGTTCGTAGTGTAATTAGAATATAAACATTTAAAAATCTCTAAAAATATATATTTATCTAAAAAATAAATATAATATAATAATTCAAATAAATTTAATTACTTTTAATTGTTTTAAAATAATTTAAATAATTTATTTTTTAATTTAATAAATATTTTGTCAGTGTTACCTAAACATTTAAGGTAATTAATAAATAAATAAAAATTCAAAATAAATTAGCATGATAAAAAATAAATAATTATTTAAAAAAACCATTTAAAACTGATCATATTTTATATTTATGATTCTGAAACAAATAGAAATATTAAATTCAAGAGAGTTAATTTTTGATATTTTCATTACATAAAATAATATAAATTTCACAGGCAAGGTAAAATAACAAAAAAATGAAACATTATCTAATTTTTTATGTTTATATTCTATTTTATTTCTTAAAATTAAATAATCATAAGTTTTGGGTTTATTTTGAGACCTTGTCTCACTATTTTAACAATGTTTTACCTATTTTACCCTTTCGAGTTGATAAATATTTTCCACAATTATCACTCTTAAGAACGAAAAATAAAAAGGAAATATTTAAAAAATTTCAGCCACCTGATTCCAAATACGGTATAAATTTTTCAATATTTAATATATAAGTGTGGAAGAAATCAATTTCAATATAAATGCATAGAGCACAATGAACAAATGTTTTTTCCAAAATGTGATATTATGCATAAAAATTAGCTTATATCAAAATTATGAATATTGTTCATTAAAATGGAATTAATTAGTTTATTATAAATAAAATGGATCTTATGTATCTTTAATACCAAATCCGAAATAAAATAGTACCTTTAAATTAAATTATTTAATGAATAGAAATTGAAGTATTTGATTGATCTGTATTTTCACTATTCATTAGAAAAAATGTCATTTAAAAAAGATCCCAAAATTCTTGTCTATGTTAATTATGATATTATAACTTAAAATAATATTTCATATTATTAAAATTAAAATTTCAAATGTCTAATAAATTTATTTTATTATTCACAAACACAATAAAATTAAAACAATTTTTAAAAAAAACAAATTTTTGTAAAAGAAAATAACATTACTAAAAATTGAGAATTCATATATTATTAAGTAACTAATAAATTTGAAATAAGTAAAAAATTATATATATGTATTTTATAATGCATTAAATTCTATTTATACCCATTAATTTAATGGCTATGTTATAATATATCATAGTATGTGTTAAGCTTGATGGTGCATGTCTTTCATACTATCAAAAACATATAATTTAGTTGCATATATTCTAAAACATCTGGGTGTTACAATATACCAACTTAAATAAATTTCTCCCTCATAATTATTATACTTGTAAAAAAAGGATCAAAATATTAAAATACCTTTTTTCAAACCCCACATTGTATGAAGGGATAATAATAATTCCTCTAAAATTATGAAGTGGGAAACATAAGGGTTGACTGAAATAACACATAATAAGATTCTCAAATAAGGTGAATATTTATTAGAAGCTAAAAATATATACTTGGAGGAGAAACAAAAAATACAAGGTCTAATATATAGTGATAGATAACATGGTCTTGATAAATTTACTGACTAGAAAAAAAGTAATTCATTGAGGGGTGAAAATATAATTAATTCATCAGAAATAAAGGTAAAAAGATAAAAATTTTAATTTCCAAATAATTTTCTTATAAATGAGGGATTCATTTACTATTAAGATAGAGTACATGTTAAGATATTGTTATATGATTTTATTTCATTTTATAATATTAAATTTATCCATTAGTGGAACATTTAATAGTTCCACTCCAATCTCATACTTTACTCCATGAAATGGATATTCCAGATGAATTTTTCATGCCTAAATAACTAAAAATATGTTTTAATGAATCATAATATCTATAATTAATTCCTTCTCCCTATTAATATTTTCCCAAACATGAATGGTTTTTCAGAAGTTATCTAATATTGTTAAATACAATAAATTAATCATTAAATCCTCACCAATAACAACCAAATTTAAACATAATCCAATCATTAAGTAGTTATCCTTATAAATCCTGCAAAAATATTCCTGACCTGATTTGAAAAACAGATATCCTAAATAATTAATCACATATATTTTTTTATTAATAACAACATTAACATTTTTCCCATAAAATTTGATGTTTCTCATAATTCCACATACCAATCATGTTAATACCTTGGATCTCTTAAAATATTCTAATAAACCAAATCACCATAAAAATGAATTATAACATATTTGATTTAAAAAATTAACACTGTAATTATTTTTCAAATAAAATAAAAGATTATTGAATATATTTTATATATCCAAAAATAAAATAAATATCATAAAATATTACATAAATAACATTGTCATAAAATCACTAAATAATTTTATGGTGTCTAATATTATCTTATTTACTTCATCAATTATAATTGTATCTTTATCCCAATTAATCATTTTTAACTCAATATAAGTCACATATTAAGGGTTATGATTCCTTTAATTATTTTCTTGATAAAAATATAACTTTACCACTAAATCACATTTCTTGGTTATAAGATTCATTTAATATATGTTTTCAAATACTTAAATAAATATTACTATGGAAAAATCCATAATGGTTTCTAGATTATTATAATCATCATATCATTGGCATTCCAATTCTAAAACCAAACACTTGTATCACCTTAAATACATAGTAAAATACATTCAACTAAATTATTGGCATATCATATATCATTTATTTATTTATAAGTTAAATATTCGATTTGAAAATCAACTTAGATAATTCCCAAGATCCCCATATATAAGATAATGACTTCCTCAGCAATTAATATCTATATGACCACCATTTTTAGTTGGAAAACATCTTGAACTTACATTGAGATATTCAATAGTGTCCCCTTTATTATATTCCAAACATGAATAAAATTGACCATTCTTTCCACTATTATCATTACCCTAAGAACATTCATAAATTTTCAGATTCCTCTAATTTGTTGTGTTAAGAAATTCACCAAATTTTATGTTGTTAATTATATATATCGTGATACATGATTAAACATAATCAGAAGGTTTCATCTTCCAGGACCTATTTCCTTTATTTTCTCATGTGGAAACTCATTCCATTATCTATCACATTCACCATTAATATGAATCATCCTGGTTCTAGCCACTGTACAAAATAAAAAAACCATAGTGTGAAAAAAAAAATAGTGACATATCATGAATTTTTTTTATAAAATATACAAATCAAGACACTATATTTCTGATCCATTAAAATATAAGTTTAACCAAGGTCATCCTATATTATCATATATTCAAACCCGTCATTATAGTTTATAAAAAAATATAATTAACACAACAATATCACCCTATAGTATCAAACTAAGTGCACAATAAGGGAACATTCATGGTGCATCAGAATAATGATTGAGATATAAATGAAAAACTTGTTTGAGAATTATTACCAAGAAAGGTATCTTTTCAATAATCACATCCACATGCAGTATCTAGAGAAATATATTTTTCTATGAAAACAATTTATTCTCTATATTATAAAAAACAGGATGATTTTGTCCAATACTTAGGCTTATACCTAGTGATCAAAAAATAATATATCTAATCCTAATCTCAAATGTATGACTAAACCCTCATATATTAAAAATAATGAGATAAAAAGTTATATAAACAAATATTACATCATTTTATAATAATATTTTATATATAACATTTGGTTCCACAGTATAATTGAAAAGGTTAACTGGATTTGGAAAATATATACCTAAATTCAGTATTTACATATATACATCATCATTATCGATAATATTGTTTATTTCAATTTATAACCTTCCATACATACCCTACATAAATCCTTTCTTTATAACATGGGTAAAGGAAACATATTAATGGGTGATCTTAGATGACCAGTAAGGGTAAATGTGGGTGATATCAATTGGTGATCATATGAAAAAATATGATAAAAATAAGGGTATGTGATCATGATCATAAATGATATTATTCATACCCAATATATCATGGATCAATTTATTGATTTATTACATAAAACATTATCATTTCAAAATACATGAATCATAAAAATGAAGGATCGTTTCTAAACAATAATGAACCACATGTTCCAAATCATATGCATAAAAATAGTTATGATAGTATGGAGCCATAATAGTTGTAGAAAGCATTACATATTTCATAGTTAACTATTGAAATAATAAAATTATAATAGACTAAGAATAAACACGTTTTTCACATATATTAATGGATGAAGCGTCAATATTTATTTTTTTCAGTGGATTAGGCATCCCTACTTGTTTACCATAGTTGATCAAGCACATCAACTTGTTTCTCACAATGGAAAATCACATCAACTTGCTTCCCATTATTATCTAATGAGATATAAATCATGATCTTATACATTTATGGGAAATATAATTATGTTCACACCCATAACATTAAGAAAATCATATATTTGTGAGACAAAGGATAAAAAAATAATCATCATATTATCATAACATAACCCATGGATTGAAAATAATGGTCGTAAACATTTCATCATTTAATAAAAGAATAATCCATTGAATATAAATGGGTTCCATAAAAATAAATTTTTAAAAATCATAAAATATATATATTGAGAGTAAATATGGTTTCATTGGATCATATCCCCAGTAAAGCATAATTAAAATAAAAATGTTATCATAGATGAAAACTCAACTAATTGATCACCTGAATATTTTTTTAGGATAATACCCTTTTCATTTTAAAATAACTTATTTAAAATATAAAAATTTATATAAATTGGTTTAATGAATTTAAATTATAACGATCTACATAAATATGTAATGAATTTTTCAAATCATTGAGTAGTCATGCTGATGGGAAGTTTTGTTCATGTCGTGTATGGTATAATATGGATTCCTATCACATTTCTGAGACAAATTCAAAACTCCATTATTCGAAAAATGGTTGAATTATATCTCTTAATATTTTTTATATTAATTAAAAATTGGGTAAAAATTAAATTAAACAATCATCATAGAATAATGAAAAACATTATTCAAAACATTTTGATTAAATCATTAACATGGAATTAAAATATCCCTGATCAAATAGTAAAACATAGTTGGTTTTCTATAAAAAAAATCATCCAATATATTTAGTACAAAACTATATGGAAAATAAAGGGAAAAAAATTATTCTCTATAAATAGATAGAGGATAATAATGTAACATCCCAATCCAAATGCCACACATCGGCGCCCTGAGCTGGACAATCACATGACCTCAAGCGCACCTCCACATACACAAGAGGCTACCGACTACCAGTGAGGATCTAATGTAAATCGTGGTGAGACTATACCCTCTTTTTTTCATTATCATATTAAAACATGAGTTTAAATAAATATAAATTATCAAAATAATGATATTACATAACTAGAACAATTCAGTATCATAAGATGACCAAAATATGCAATACATATATAAAAACTAAATAGTAGATTTTCCAAGATAAAGTATGGGCCAAGTTTCAATGAAACTCAAAATTAAAGACACTAAAAACACCCAAGATAGTCTTGAACCCTACTCAATTACCTAACCCATGTTTCATTCCTATCATCCATCTTGAAAAGGTCATTTGTCCTTAACACGTCATATAATCATGTAATTTAATCGGCTACTGATCAGGAAGACCAAGTAAGGTGTGAGTACAACTTTTTTAGCCACCACTAATGGTGTCTATAAGAATATCCATAAAATAACAGTGTATACTATTGTATAAGGAAATAAACATAGTTCATGAGTAAATAGTTATCAAATTATCAATTATTCTTTATTAAACCACAAAACCATCGGGTCCCTATGGACACCCATGCCACAATACTCGCTTTGACTCCTGTCGGAGCACAAACAATTTTACTACTCTTCATCTCAATCAATACATTAATTCTATTATTACTATTCATTGTTCTCAAATAACAAATAAATTCTATTGTTACCATTTATTGTTCTCAATTAACATAAAACTAATATTGTTACCATTTGTTTTTCTCAATTAACACATATATTCTATTATAACCATTTTTTTTCAAATAACACATAAATTCTATTTTCCATTTATAGATCACAATTAATATATAAATTCCATTTTTACCATTTATTATTCTCAATTAGCACATAAATTCCATTTTTACCCTTTATGATATCATATAATTCCATTAATTAATTCAAAAATTAATTAATCATCTCAACTCTATTAATTAATTATATAATAAAATAATCTTTACTCTATTAATAAATTAAACAATTAATTAATCTACTAAACTCTATTAATTAATTCAAAAATTAATTAATCTCCTAAAATTTATTAATTAACTCCATAATTAATTAATCTTTTCAAGACTATTAATTAATTAAACAGTTAATTAATTTTATCAACTCTAATAATTAATTAGAAAATTAATTAATCAAATAAAATATAATAATTAATTCAACAGTTAATTAATCACATTAAATTCATTACTAATAACACAATTAGGTTATTATATCAATCATGTCTAATAAATATTAACCTTATTATCACATTCCAGAATCAAACATTCAAATAATTAATTCAAAAATTAAATAATTCATTTCAATCAATTGTAAAATCAAAACAATTCAATTAACTAATCCAAAAATTAATTATTGAATTCACAATCCCAATATCCCTAATCAATTTCAACAATTAATTATTCAATTGGAAATATTAATATCTCACAATTAATTCAACAATTAATTTTTCAATTTTCGATCTCGATATCCCAAAATCAATTCATTATTTATTTATTCCATTGGTATTTTCATTATACAATAATTAATTCAAAAATTAATTATTGCAACTCAAAATTCAATATTACATAATTAATTCAACAATTAATTATTCCCCTAAAACCCATAATTTCAATACTCTGATACTTAATTGAACAATTAATAACCCAATTCACCATTTCCATAATGACAATTACCCTTAATTCATTCAAAAATTAATTAATCCAAATAAATAATTATAACATTACATCCATCAATTAATTCACAAAATTAATTGTTCACTTCAATTCCATTAATTAATTCCATTATTAATTAATCACATTCAACCCCTTCAATAAATTCACCAATTAATTGTTCATATCACTTATATTAATTAATTTCACAATTAACTAATCACATTTGAACCCTTCAATTAATCCACAGATTACTTGTCCATGTAAAATTCCATTAATAAATACATAATTAATTTTACACATTCAATCATATAAATTAATTATCTAATTAATGATCCATATCAATTCCATTAATTAATTAATAAAATTACTTCCATTAATTAATTTATCAATTACTCAATTCAATCAATCCGATTATTTAATTCAACAATTAAATAATCACATTACACCCCTTAATTAATTCACTGTTTTTATTAAACCCATCAATCCCACTATTAAATTCAACAATTAAGTAATCACATTTCTTAAAATAATTAATTCATCAATTAATTAATACCATTGATTAATTAAATAATCAAATAATCTCATTACTCACATTAATTAATTCATCAAATAATTAATCTCGTTATTTATTTCGGCAATTAAATAATCACATTACTCATATAATTTATTTTTGAAATTAATTAATTCAATTATTAAATTCAGTAATTAATTAATCATATTACTAACATTAGTGACTTCATAAATTAATTATTCCCATAATTTCATTAAACAATTAAATAATCACATTAAATTATTTATTAATTATTTAATTAATTAATACCATTATATAATTTAGTAATTAAATAATCACATTTTTCACATTAATCGATTCATTAGTTAATTAATCCCATTATTTAATTCGACAATTAGATAATCACATTACACACCTTAATTAATTCATCAATTAGTTGATCCTATTATTTAGTTCAATAATTAATTAATCACATTACCCACATAAAGTAATTCATCAATTAATTAATCAAATCCATAATAAAAAACCCTCATAATTAATTCATCAATTAATTATTTCAACTCAATCAAATTTTACTGCCCTAATTAATTCATCAATTAATTATTTAATTAAAATAAATCAATATCCCTTGATTAATCCCTCAATTAATTATTCTATGTTAATCAATTCCACAATCAAAGAAATATCCTATAATTAATTCTTTAACTAATTATCCCAATTCAGCTACTTCAATATAATAATAATTAATTCAATAATCAATCATTCAATTTTAACAATCTCTATCTCTCTATAATTAATTAGAAAATTAATTATGTATTTCAAAAATCCCAATTCCCTTTTAATTAATTCAACAACTATTTATTCAAAATCTACATACCTAATATTCCCAATATTCCCAATTCCATCAATTAATTAATTCAACTAATTAATTAATTTATTCAATATCTTAATTTCTAAACATCCAACATAAATTCAAAAATTACATGCATGTAATTAAAATATAGACTTTGGGATCTTAAATATAATCCACCATAATCAAGATTGCCGATAAATGATTGCCAACAAAAATCCACAAATTCAAGGGAACAATGAAGAATAATGAGATCTTGATTCAATTTCAAGATCCATGATTTAAATTAATCAAGATCAAATAATCCTAGATATAAATCTAGATCTAAAAGTTAAAAAATCTATCTTTTACTAAGGAAGAGGACTGGGAAAGAATGAGAGATCTAAATATGTAGAAACCACCTTCCCATGGAGGTATAGATAAATCAGCTAATTGATTCACTAAGAAAAAAGGCCAGGAGGGCTTGGAATCTATCCAAGAGCCACCAAAATTGTGTAAATATGATTTGGGTGAGTTGGGATTTAATAGGGGTTAAAAAATGGTATTCAAAAAATTAAAATCTAATGTCCAGGTAAAAGAAAATAGCACCCAAGGATTTTTTTCAGGGCACACAGTTTCTCTTAACCATGCACCATAACTATATGCCTCTTCTTGGGGGGCTCAATTTCTCTTATTAGGGTGAAAAGTTTTCCAAACCATGCACTAGCCATCTGAATCCCCTTTTCGTAGGTCCACATAGTTAGCTAGGTTATGGTGCATGGTTTGGGAAAACCATATTCCAACCATGAAATTCCCTTCATTCTTTCTAAATTTTCAAAATTCACCCAAAAACACCCCAACAAGTTTCCCAAACAAAATGTACTCAAAACTAGACAAAAGTGTAATTGAAGACAAGATCGAGGCATGTTCATAAAATTTTGGGTTCTTACAAAATAAATTAAAAGGATTTAACATATTAGTGTTACATAATTTATTCAAATTGAGTTCAATTATAAAAAAAATCTAACTAAAATTGGGTTAAAACATAATTCCTTTAAGAAATTTGTATTTTTTGAATCATAATAACTGTGATAGAATAACTACAAATGAAAATTTAGATATCATTAACACAAAGATATTCATGATATAATATGTTGAAGGGGAAGTATATTTTCCTTGTAAACATAAATAAGTGAATAACATCAACCATGGATCAATGAAAGAATATTTATATGATTAACACTCATCACTTTGGTAATCTCTATAATAAAACCTCATGAAAAATAAAATATTGTAAATATTTGTAAGTCATCATAATTTTTGTGGAAACCCATACTAAATGAAATTCAAGATCAGTATATAAACCAATAATGGGAAAAGAGTGGTGAATATATGATGTAGCTTATAGAAGTACACATGAGATGAGAATCCCTTACCAATAGTTCAACTTATGTAAATATTGCATTAAACTCCACTATAATAAATTTAAATTAATTATAATTTTATACCAAATTTATTTACATACTTATAATATCTTATTTTACCCACTTATAACATTTCAAAACACATTTATAAATTATTTATTGTTAAATTAATTGTTTTTGTGTGTTAACTGTTTCATTTTTCATGGGAATTATGGTTTTATTGTTTTGTTCCGTACACATTAGTAATGTAAATGACCCTCCTGGTCTATTACTTTGTCAATTTATGGTTTTGGGGAACCCTGGACCCATCATTAGGTCTTGAGGGAGGCAATGTCAGTTGAAGGGTGTCATTGTGGTGCCACCAATCAGTCTCACCGATCGGTGTGTCCCCGATCGGTGAGTTACTGATAGGTGTGTCCCTGATGGGTTCCACGAGGCTATCAGGGTTTTCATTCTCCAGTTTCTCATTACGTTTCCTTTTAGTTTTAATATATCTTTAATGTGGTTTGAGGCCATTTTTGAATACCATTAATGATGTTCTAGATCTCCATATGTGGGGTGACCCTCGACTAACCCAAACCTTGTTTCATTGTTAACCTTTTTCTTCTATTTTAATGAATGATTATAACTCATAGTTGTTTTGGACACTTATCTGATGAGAATTATTAAATGAAAATTACTTCCATTATGTGTAACTATCCAACCGCATGGTTATAACATGATCCGCCATTAAATCCATTGAATATTTTAATCCTGTAACTCTAGGATCTCACCTTTATCACATTGGGATTTTCATTCTTCTTGGATGGTCTCTTTTCCCTTTCGTGGTGCGTTTGGAGTATTCCTTCCCAAGGCTAGTGGTGCACCTATGCTGGAGCCTTCATGCTCACTCCTGGATTCCTCATAGTTCCTCCACTACAAGTCTTATATCTCGAGTTCTTGGCACGTGGAGAATTTTTTTTCGTTGATCATTGAGGTAGTGTTTTTCATTTGTCTCTTTTTACTATGTAGCTTTCAGTGTGGGTATAATAATGTTCTTTTGGAGATGGATGAAACCAAACCTTAACGATGATAATAAATGTTTTTTAAAGAATTAAGGGGTGTTTTTTATGAATTTTTTGTACTCTTTTAAATTTTCTTATATGTTGTGAATTTTATCAGATTATTTCCACTAAAAATTATTGATGTTGGTGGTCCTTTTATTGTACACTAATGATCCTAGATTTTTTCTAGTTAATCCTTTTATTGAATGGTTGTAACATGGAAAATGGTTAGTCACATAAACTCGGTTTATTAATTGAATGACCAATGAACAATAATCCTTTGGTGATCACCATGGTTAACCAAGTGGAAAGAAAGAACCTAATGAATTGTTTGGTTAAATCTATAAAAACGCATCCTTGCTCTGTTCTAGAGATATGTGTGGTGGATCTGCTTGATGTCGTGTGGTGCGACATGGATAGGGACGGGATACTATTTTGTTGAGTTTTTGGTTATGGATCCCATGCTATGTGGTTTCGTATGATGGGGCATAGGTTGGTTCCAGTAATTTGTGGGATCTCACATATCCCATTTGTTGTTGTGACTTTACAAGAGAACCAGGTGTGAATGCTTCATTTTATGCATGGTTTTTTTCCTTGGCATTTGGCTAGGCCTGTTAGTTTCCCGGTAGTGAATAATTATTTAAATGGAACCACTTGAAAGTATAACAATAATAGGTAAAATGGGTAATTTTTTTATGGGAATGAGTTGTGACTTGGTTGTGGCTGTTGTGCTTTTTATGAATGAATAGTAACGAGGGTGTTCTTGTATGGGATGGTTTTAGAACCCCTGGTTTAGGATGAGTTCTTGGTTACCTATATGTAAAATTTTGTTCTTATATTTCTTATTCGCTCCCCACCCAAGTTGAGAAATTCGTGCTAAACGCCCCCATTTCATGGGGGAGGGTGTTTTTTCCAACACTCCTTTGAGTGGATGGTTATTAGCTCCTTTTCTAATCCCTTTCCTGAGTAGAACAAGATTATTCAGGTAGGTTAGTATGGAATGAGGTCCATTATATCCTATAATTTTTTGGGATGGGTAGTTGTGATGGTTGGCCCAGGTGCGTGCGGGCAGTTTGTTTCACAAGTGTCTTCAGGATAAGGCCCCAGTGTCTTCGGGAGTAGCAGTAGTTTTTATGGTTCAAGTGTATTCTGGTGTGGAGGTAGTTTTTGTGTCCCAGGTGTCTGTGGGCAGAGATATATGTGGTTTTTGTGGCTCAGGTGTCTATGGGCGGGATGTGTGGTTTAGGTGGCCCAAAAGGATGTCGTTGGTGTGTTAGTGGGAAAACTGTGAGAATGGAAGGGGAGGTATAATTCATAGGATGTCTCCAACAACTATAGGTAAAGTGGTTTGGGGTACCCAAACATCGATGTGTTATTACTATTACTTTACCTAACTTTCATTATTTGGAGAGTGTTCCATGTTGAGGATGAGTGTAGAGTTCTTCTTACTATGTGTTTTGGTTATCTCTATTTTCTCACGGGGCATTAGATTGCATCCCCACTTGTGCATGAGAGAGTTTTATTTTCCCTACTGAGTATACAAGTTTACTCATCTTACATATATAAAACTGCTTTTAGGTTTCCAGGAGGACTTCGAGGACTGTGCAGGATAGTATTAGCTCGAACATTGGTACCGTTGACATTGCGGATTTTATTTTCTTTTGGTACTTCCCTTTGTAAATTTCTTTTATTTGTGGCACTTTATTTGTAACATGCATATGAGAATGGATTTTTTGTTTTTCTTTGCTTCTCCCTTCAGTTTTACTATTATTTGGATTTTTACCATTGTATATCCTGATCCTACAAAATAAAAAGGGTAATGCCTTCCGTATTATGTGTGATTCTAAACACTTGTTTCTAGTTGCCACTCTGGGGCCTATTTAAGGTGGTAATCTAAGGTCATTATCTCTCTTTCAACTTGAGAAATGAAGTTTGAGATATTAGATGGATCTTGGGGTAAGACACCGTGTGTATTTCATGGGATGGTATGGAAACAGTGTTAAGAAATAATGGTGCATGAAATAGTCCAGGGAAGACCAGCTAGGACATGGGATTTTAGCCCCCCCCTAATCCGATGCATGGACTCTAGACCTACCGAACGACCAAGTGAGGCTATAGAGATTGTTGGGTAGATACCCTAGAAAATGTACATGCATCATAATGATTAGTGTTATTGTGTGTTATGGATATTCGAGGAATTTAAATAAATAACATGTTTAAGAAAAATTTAAAAGAAAGATTCTAAACTAATTAGGTTTAAGAATTCCTTTTTTACCTTGCAACTATAGCACCCAGACGACGACCATGAGTAGTGCGGGTGATTGAGACCTAGGCGGATGATATATCTAATCAGTGGAGGACTAGTCGAGAGGAGGAGGACGACCACTGGAAGAAGACACATCAAGCCTTTTAGTGGAAGACCCTCTAAATGTATGTGGGTAGCGTCTCAAACATGGAGACTGAATGCTAGATAGAGAAGTTGGGTGTGGGAAATTTCACATCATAGAGGCAGTAGTTCCATTATGGATAAAATTCATTCAATGTATGATTAGCTTTTTTAGCACTCTTGAATATGCCTTGTTTCATTCAAGATCTTCTCCTTAATTTGTAACACCCAGTCTAGCCCATGCCTCGGGCCAAGAAATAGAGAGACTCTATATTCCCCAAGTGATGAATAATCCTGTTCGGGGTTATACTAGTTTTTTTACGTCTTTCGAGGATGCAGAATGATTTTGGGACCGCATAATTGTAGTGGGAATCTTCTTCTACTGCAAATTCATCCATACGATGTCATCCTATGCATTGAATGGCTAGTTTTTGTGCACCCTGTTATGGGATTCTTCTGGAGAAGAGTCATGTTCTTCGATAAGGATGGCTAGCATGTGCCTTTTTTTAGATAATGGAGTTGTCAGGTGGAGATATGTCATTCAGATCCTCTTCTTTCTATTTTGTCTGAGAAATCAATAGAATCATTGGATGTTGAGATGATGGATGTTCTAGGAGTTTTCAGTGAGTTCCTGGATGTTTTTCTAAGGAGGTTGTGACTCTACCCCCTCATAGTGACGTTGAGTTCAGGATAGACTTACAACCCGATGCCCATATGATTTTGATGTCTCCTTATCGGATGGTGCCTTCTGAGTTGTGGGATTTGAGGATTTATATTGATGACCTGATGATTAAGGGTTTTGTCTCAACCAACTTGTCTCCATGGGGTGCTCCAGTCTTGTTCACAAAGAAGGCAGATGGTTGCCTAAGGATATGCATAGACTACCAGAGACTGAATCGGGTAACAGTCAAGAACTGTTACCCTCTATTGAGGATAAATGATAACTTTTACTAGATGAGAGAAGAAGGTTGGTTCTCTAAGATCAATTTGTGGTACGGGTATCACCAGTTAAGGGTGAAATATAGTAATATCTTAAAGACAACTTTTAGGGGCAGTTATTGGCACTTTGAGTTTATAGTCATGTTTTTCAGTGTTACCAACGTACCTTCTGTGTTCATGCAGCTAATTAACATAGTTTTCCACATGTTTCTAGACTGGTTCATCCTTGTGTTCATCGATTACATTTTGATCCACTGAAGATAAATGGAGGAACATACTAAGCACCTCCGGATGGTCTTTGAGATCCTTCGACATCAGCATCCCTATGGGAATTTGTCAAAGTGAATATTCTTAAAAATATAAGTGCATTTTCTTTGAAATGTTGTGTCTCAGCAAGGGGTTGTTGTTGATCCATCAATGTTTGAAGCATTTTTCTCTTGGGAAGCACCTAAAAATGTGATGGAGGTTCATAGTTTCCTAGGTTTGGAAAGATATTATTAGAGGATCGTGCATGAATTCACCCGAGTTGCAGCTCCTTTGACATCTTTGACCTGAAAGGACCATGCCTTCATGTGGAGTGAGAAATGTTGGGAAACTTTTAGCTATCCGAAAAATCAGTTGGTCAGTGCTATAGTTATCAGGTTTCTAGAGGAATGGGTATTGCTTTAGGTGTTTTGTGATGCTTCTGGACTTTGAATGGGGTGTGTGCTGATACAGAAATGGAGAGTGTTCTCTTATCATTATAGGTAGTTACGTCCCCATGACCGTAACTATGCCACCCACAACCTAGAGATCATGGTGGTATGGTTCGTAATAAAGTTGTGGCGGCACTACCTCATTGGGGAGCGCTTTTTGGTGTTCACAGATCACAGGATCTTGAGGAATATCTTCTCCACACGAGATCTAAACTTGCGACAGTGGAGGTGGATGGAGTTTCTTCAGGACTACGACTTTGATATTTCCTACACCTTAGGAAAAGGGAACTTGGTGGATGATTCCTTGTGTAGAATGTCACAGAAGGATGTGGTTGAAGAATAAGAAGATGATTGGAATGAAATAGAGGTGTTATCTGCCCTAAACATGGATTCAATAGTGGAGGATGGCAGAGGTTGTATGTTTTTTATGAAAATATAGTCCTACCTATTACAGTAGGGGAGGAATCTTAGTGGGGGGATGTAGAGGTAGAAGTTATGAGCAATCATGTTACCAAAGGAAATGTTCTAGAAGGATGGTCAGAATATACATAGAATCAGATATTGTTTCAATGAAATTTGTTTGTCCCAGTGGAAATGTGTGGGAGAGTTCTTGGTGAGTTCCAAAACTCACCGTTGTAGGGAAACCCATGAGTTTCAAAGTAGTACCGGGGGTTGAGGGGTTAGTTTTGGTAGCCTGGGTGAAGTGGGAAGTGGTAGAGTTTGTGGAAATGTGCCTAGTGTATCAGTAGGTGAATGATTTACAGAGAATCCCAGGAGTATTTTTTAAACCTTTAGATTTCCCAATGTGGAAGAGGGATGAATTATTGATGGATTTCGTCATAAGACTATCCATGGTTCAAAGAGGGTGTGATGCTATCTGTGTAGTTGTAGACCAGTTGAAAAAATATTCTCACTTCCTGGTGATCAAGGAGTTTAGTGTAGTAGATGACTTAGCATAGAGATATGTTGATGAGGTTTTGTTTTTTCATGGAGTTACTAGGTCCATAGTATTTTATAGGGATTCAGGGTTTACCTCACAAGTCTGGAGGGGATTGCAACATGATTTTGTCACAAATCAACTCCTTAACACTACTTTCCACCCCTAGACCGATGGGAATAATGATAAGGCCATCCAAACATTGGAGGATATTCTTTGAGATTGTACTTCGGACTTTTGGGGATCATGGGTTTGTAACTTTCCTCAGGTAGTATTTTCACAGAACAATAGTTATCACTATACCATTGGCATGTATGCATTCTAAGACTTGTATGGTAGATCGTGTCTCTCAATCCTGTGTTGGACAGAGGTTGGGGAAGCAGGTGTACTTGTCTTGGAGGTGGTGCACAATACCACATTGAAATTTAATCTCATATGAGAGAGGATAAAGGTGGATCATGACCAGAAGAAGTCGTATTCCAGTCATAGGAGGAGTCCTTTGGAGTTATAGGTTGGGGACCACATGTTCTTGATGGTCTCCCCTCGACATAGGTAGTGAAGGATAGGCACGAGGAGAAATCCCCCTACTAGGTTCATCAGGCCCTTCAATTTGATGGGGAAAATCGGTGAGGTAGAATATCAGCTGGAATTTCCACCTCAGTTGGAAAGGATCCACAATGTTTTTACATGTCTCCCTACTTCATCAACATCTACATGATTATTCCCATGACATTGACTAGGGAGAGTTGGATATAGGGGACGACACTATGTTCATGGTGCAACCAGTGAGGATCTAATATCCAAAGGGGAAAGTTCTCTATGGACGAACCAACCCTTTGGTTCGTGTGTTGTGGAGACACAATGGCGCCGAGGGGAGTAATTGGGAGTGAGAAACTCATATGTGCACCATGTACACAAATCTATTTTGAGTGTTGTTCTGTTTTTTTTGTTTTTGATTGTGATGTGTTTCTTGACCTTGTTAACTATGAAATGTGTTGTTTTCCTTTTTCTCTGAATGTGTATGAAGATTCCTAAGTATAGGGAGTGGTGGACCTGATCCCTAATCAAGACGCATTAAGGTGGATGAAATTAAACTTGTGATGGAGATTCATGGCCTCCTAATGTGGATAAAATATTGAATTGGAGGAAGGGAATCCCTAATCCATATTTCTGGAGGGCGTGAACTTTGTATGTTTGTGTACTTGATGGAGAGGTGTTCCTAGATGTCGAGTAGGTTTACTAATGATAGGTATCTTCGAGGTGGTTGTTTGGCCCCTTATACTTTCATTTGGTCTAGTTTTGATTCTCAAGGATGAGAATAGTTTGAGTGGTATCTGATTTAATGGCCCAGACCATATTGGTCCATTAATTTTTCATTTTCTGGTGTTGGGTCACCCTGGAACCATTAGTGAGTTTTCAGGGCGGCGATGTCGTTTCCAAGGTGTAACTGTGGTGTCACTGTGGTGTCACCCATCGGTGTCACCGATCTGTCTCACCGATCATTATGTCCCTGATCGGTCTAACCAATCAGTGTGTCCATGATCAATGATTCATCGATCAGTGTGTCCCCAATCAGTGAGTCACTGATCGGTCTGACCAATCTGTGAGTCGTTGATCAGGGAGTCAATGATTGGTGTGTCACCGATCGCCGAGTCACCTATTGGTGCCATGGGGTTGTTAGCGGTTTCTTTCCCCAGTTTCTAAAAATTATTCCTTTATGGTTTAATGCCTCTTTAATGTGGTTTTAGGTCCTTTTTAAAGACCATAATTGATGTTCTAGATCTCCAGGAGTTGGGAGACCCACGACTGACCAAAAACTTGTCTCGTTGTTACGTTTTTCCATTATTTAAATGAAATATTTTAAGTCATAGTTTTTATAGCCACATCTCTAATGAGAATTATTAAATGAAAATTAATTACATCTTGTGTAACTGTCCAACCATGTGATGAAACCATGATCCACATTTATATTAATTTATGATTTTAATCCCATAACTCCCGGATATTTCTTTTTATCACACGGTAATTATTTATTCTCCTTTGCTGGTCTCTATTCCTTTACATAGTGCATTTGGAGTCCCCCTTACTGATTCTTCTGGTGTGCCTGTGCTGGAGCCTTTCTACTCACTCATGGAGTCCGCATAGTTCCTCCACTGCAAGTCGCACATCCCCAGATCTTTGTGCGTGGAGAAAAACATCGATCGTTCATCATTCAAGTAGGGTTTTTCCTTTATCTCCCATTACTGTGCATCATGTAGGATGGGTATGATAATGTTCCTATGGGGATGGATGAAACCAAACACTATAAAAGATAATAAATGGTTTTTAACGAATGAATTAGTGTTTTGATGATGGATCTATACTCTTTTACCTTTTTTATATGTTGAGAATTGTATGGGCTTATTTCCACTGAAAATCATTTCAATTGGTGGTCCATTTATTATGAATTAATTATCCTCTACTTTTTATAGTTAATCCTATGACTGAATGGTTGTAACAAGTAAAATGGTTAATCACGTAAACTTGGTTGATTTAATGGATTCCCATTAAACAATAATCCTTGTGTGATCACACCAGTTAACCAAACAGAAGGAATGATCTTAATTAATGGTGTGGTTAAAACTGGAAAAACATCCTTTCTCTATTCTAGTGATATGTGTAGTGGATCTACTTGATTTTGTGTGGGGAGAAGTGGTTGGAGAGTGGATCCCAAAAATTTTAGTTGTTGGTTGTGGATATGAGGCCGTTTGGGGCCATATGGGGGGGGGGGCTTGGGTTGGTTCTTGTAATTAGAGGGATGTCACAAATCCATTTTATTTTTGTGACATTACAAGAGAATTGTGTGTGAATGGTTAATTTTCTACTTGGCTATTTTTCCTTCCTTGTATGTGGCTATGCCTATTAATTTCCTAGTAGGGAAGAATTATTAAACTGGAACCTCTTGAATGTGCTAACAAGAATGGGTTAAATGGGGAATTATTTATTGGGAATGAGTTGTGACTTGGTTATGGATGTTTTTATTTTTATGATTGAATAGTAATGAGGGTGTTTGTGTATGGGATGGTTTTGGAACCCCTAGGTTGCAATTTGTTCTTATTTACCTATATGTATAATTTAGTTCTTATGTTTATTATTCATGCCCCACCCAAGTTGATCACTTCATGCCGAACACCCCCATTTCATTGGGGATGGTTTCTTTCCAACACTCCAATGAGTGGCTGGTTATTAGATCATTTTTTGATCCCTTTATCGAGTAGCCCAAGACTCTTCATGTAGGTTGTGATGGCATGGGGTCCATTATGGCGCAAGATTATTTGGGCAAGGTAGTTGTGGTGGTTAGAACAAGTGTTTTCGGGTTTTTTTTTTCCAAGTGTCTTCAGGATGAGGCCCAAGTGTCTTCAGGCATGGCAGTATTTGTTCTGTACAAAGTTTCTTTGGGCGTGGTGGTAGTTGTTGTGGACTAGGAGTCTTTGGTCGGGGATGTGTGTGGTTGTTTTCGACCAGGTGTCTGGAGGCAAGATGCATAGTTGTGGTGGCCCAAAAGGTTGTTGTTGGGGCAGTAGGGTGACTATGGTGAGAATGGCTGGGGATTAATGACGCGTAAGATGTCATCAATAACCAATGGGAATATAGTCCGGGGTACCCAAATATCGATGTGTTATTACTATTGCATGACCTGGTTTGCGATATTTCTAGAGTATGCCTTAGTGAGGCTAGGAGGATTGTTTTACTTTCTAGGTGTTCTAATTATCTATATTTTCTCATGGTGCATTAGATTGTCTCCCCACTTGTTTACAAGAGATTTTGGTCTTCCCTACTGAGTATACCTGTATACCCACCCAACATATATAATATTTCATTCAGGTTTTCAAGAGAACTTCGGGGACTGTGCGGGATTGTATTATCTCAGACGCCAGGACCACTGACATTTCCTCTTTTCAATTATTTTTCTACTTCCCTTTGGAGTTTTATTTTACATTGTGGAACTTTATTTGGAACATGAAAATGAGGATGGATTTTTTGTTATACTTTTCTTATACCTTCAATTTTGTAGTTTTTTTAGTTCTTACAATCGTATCTCTCGATCATACTAAAGAAAAATAATAATTGCCTTCAATATTACATGTGATTATATACCCTTTGTTCTAGTCCCATCTCTGGGGCCTGTTGAAGGAAGGACTCGATGTTTACTATCTCTCCTTCAATATGAGAATGGAAGGGTATGGCAGTTTGTTGTCCCTTACCTCATCTTGGTGAAGGTCAATCGTGACACATTGATCATTTTTACAATGTATAAAAATAGTTAATAATGATATAAATATCATATATATTAATTATATATATATATATATGTATATTTATTTATTTATTTTCATCCAGAAGTTTTATATGTATAAAAATTAATTAAATACGTTATGGAGACGTTAGGTCATATGTACGCATGAATGTTATTTTTACTTTTTGATAGATATTAAAAAAAAAGTGGAATGACTTTAACAATAATGAATAATTATAATATCTTATCTATCATATATATATATATATAAGAAATATATCCTTACTTACATCTATGTAATTCAGAAAAAAAAGTGAACCACATCACTCCATGGAGGTAATAGTGTTCACATACGCATGAGTGATGTTAATATTTTTTAATAGATTTGAAGGTTTTTTACAAAGATGGTCGTGATACCTATTTTATTAGAAAAAAAAGTAGAAATGGGACAAGGAAGGTAATGGAATAAAATATAAATTCCTAAATAATCTTAGTTAGTGACCTAACATTTTTAAGCCTCTCAGTCAGCCTGTTTTCTTCCTCTTGAAATACATTCCATTCAACTATTATGTGTCCATGCTTCGGACCTCTACCTCTCATGAAATCTTGACTTGAAGAAAGTGAATTCATCCTTTAAATAATTGTTTTAGTACCCATGATGTCAAAGTCAGAGCTATCAATATGCTTATCTATAGTCCTTTAATTATAATAACCCACGACAAGTAGAGTGGGCATTCCTTCGGCCCCCAGTCTTTTCTGAGGGAATAATTCTTGATACATTGTCTCTTCTTAAGGTGAATTAGTTGTTGAAATATTTTTATCCCATATCTTAATATATCAATCAATATTTTTATTAGAAGGAGGAACGGTTGTACTTTTTTTGACTGATTATCCACCACATGAAGGACTGGTGATCTGGTTTTTCTCTAAGAAACTGGTTTATAGATGTCCTCATCCATGATTGATTTTTGAAGATATATTTTTAGATAATCATTATAGACTACTGGATAATCAAAATAAGTTTGTTTTTTACCCTTACATCAACCCAAGTAAACCATTCCTTTGTCTGAGAGTTCATGATTAACATCCAACTGAATTTCATCTTTGTTCACTTGTTCAACAATGAAATCATTTTCACTGCTCAAGGCATGAGAAACCACGTACAGTTCCATGCCATAACTAATATTTCCTTAAACAATTCCATCAACGGTTCCCACATTAGCTTCCTCATATCAGATTTTTCACAAATGTTTTCTTCCAACATTCAAAATCAGGTGCTTCACCTAAATCAATGGACTGAAAGGTCTTCTTAACATTTATTTCAATTATTGTATCATCAGGGACAAATCCATGATCTTCATTCATCTACTGGGGAAACTTAGTAGCATCACATTGTTCAGAAATATGACCAGGCCTATTACCAGTCAACTTCACCCAAACATATTGTTTTTTGGAATCTGCGGTTTTGATATTCTTGGGGATGTTACTCAAATCATGCCCTTGAAAAATAAACATTAGATATAGACTATGGATCACCTGCAGTTTGAGGAATCGTGAACAATGAAATTAAAATCCTTGCATAATTTGGGGGACATCTCATACATGATCTTCAACTTGATGATATCATGCTAAATTGAAAGTAAAACATTATCAATTAATTCTAAACCTAATTTTACCTCAACCAAAAATCTATCAAAGTGACTGGACCTAGCCATTTAAGTTTCCTTATCGATTTTAATCAGAATATCTATTAACAGTGAAATTTCATATAGTATTTTTGGATTCTTGATTATATTGATAAATCCATAAACCCTCACCCAAATTTGAGTCATGTTGCTACAATCCTCTAATAGGTTAAATGTTTTATCCCATTCTCCAAAGTGAATGATACCTAGTTTGAGAACTATTGAGCCAAAACCTCAAGCTCAGACATTCAGATCCTCTGAAGCAAAGATCATATAGAAATATCCTCACCCTAGTGAAACACATTTCTAAGAGTAAATGAACCAAATTGACAATACTCTATCTACAAATTCATCTGAATTTAGAGTTTTATAAAATTTGTTTTGAAAGAGACGAGCAATAATTGAATGTGCACATATTTTCATGTGCTCCAAAATAGGGGAGAAAGAGACTATGAACTATATTATAAGTGTGAAACTTACATTTTTTCCTTCGTGACCCTTATACAATTACATATGATTTTCATCCCTGCTTCTTCTCTAACATAATAGGGTGTAAACCAAGAACTCCGCTCTCTTCTATGGATCAATACCATTGATTATAGGGAAATTTTGGTGTATTTGAGTGGAAGTAAGATATTTATATAAGTATTTAACTCTATTACTCTTTATTTTTAAAAGAGTCTTTTCATAGTTGAACCTCTTCTTCGAAATCTTAGGAACCGAATTTCTAGTAAGTTCTCCACCTTAGTGTTTGAAGTTGTTATAATATGAATCATGGGTAGTTATTGGATAATTAGTTTTGTAAAAGCATGAGGTTGGCGGTCAATAATATTTTCCACATTTTCTTGATAGTTTTATTGAAAATGTGATTTTTTAGTGTGGAACCATGTTCTGTTTTTAGTCCATTGAATAAGAAAAGTAAATTGGGACTTAATTTTATGTGTGAGACCATTCACAAACCCGGTTAGGTTTGATGATGATTTTATACTAGGCCAAGAGCTACCCATGTGGTTTTAAAATCATTAAATATTTGTTTAATGAGGTTGTTAATGATAATATAAAGATCTTATAAACATAAAAGGGTTGTAATTTTAATTTTGAATATTAGTATAGTTGAAGAGATAATTGGTATAATAAGGGGATAAGTGTTTATGACATGTTAAGAATATGATTTGAAAAATGATCTATGTTATTACTTCTGAAATTTTTAGGAAGATATTTATGGTATCCGTAACTACAAAGTTAATAAAGATACATATTATACTAAAATTTAATGTAATACTTAGGCATTTCATGATGATTGTATCCAAAATACCACGGGTAAAATACTTCTAAAATTTAATTCTTGAATCACAATAAATAAATATTTCATCCATTTTATTTCAGCATAGGTACTTCCTTGGTATAAGGGTTATCCTTTAGAAGATCACATTGAATCAGATAATTCCCAGGTTCTCCACATTTAATGCAATAAAATATAAATGGAACCCTAAGACGATATATATTTCCTTCAATAATACTCCTTATATTTTTCTCAAAAAATTATTTTCTTTACTATTTTATTTTTATCACAAAATGAATTTTCCCATAAAATTGTGAAAATTTCTTGGGGATCTCTTTCCATATTTTTTACAATAAGGAAATTGATCCTTCATTCCTCTATGGTCTCTACCACTCAACCCCTTAGCTAACTCCATCCTTCTCTTCTTCAATGATTCCATGAGTTGGTTAAGGTCTAGGTTTTTAATAATATTCTTGGATAACTGATTAGGATTATTCATGATATCTTTAACTCAAAAAAAAAATCTAATTTGGTTACTCAATGTCGCCACATTTTCCATCATGTTCATTATTAACGTTATTCATTTAGGTTCTGGACAATAACTAAAAGAAAAAAAGCATAGTGTGAGAAATAATAATAGTAGTGGGAAAACACTATAATCATTTAAAGTTTGTTTAAATAATTACACATTATTTTAAATCTAATAAACATTTGATTTAGCCTAGGATATTGATTTTTATCATTTATTCAAATATTTCATATGGGTTTGTAAATAAAATGTGAATTATCTTAATCATATCCCTCGATAGTTTCAAACCAAGTTCATAGTAAGGTATATTTTCATGCACTAGGTGATGATTAGGTTAAGCCCAATGTTCCCTTTTTAGTGTTACTACCCCTGGTTACAACTACTCTAGAGCCATGTATACTTTAAGTATCCAAATAGGGGTTTGTTTCTATAAAAAACAACAAATTATTATCCTTATTCATACATTAGGATGTTTTTTTATACATATCATCAAATTGTTTCATAGGGTTATTTTCTCTAATATTTTTTTTCTAAATCTAATTCCCAATGTTTCTACTAAACTTTCACTAATTCCAACTATAATGAACCTAACTCCTAAAACTCAAAACTTTTGTATTACTTTATTAAATTGGAATATGATATAAGGAATCACATTCTAATGAAATTAATATTTTATTAGTCTTAGTAGACTATATACATACGAGATCACCATTTTATATTTGAAATAAAAATTTACAACAAATTATTTTTTTAGTATTTAAATTATTTTTCACTAGAATATCCTTATATATTAATCATAGTATACTTCATAGAATTCAATGAAATGAAACAAAATAACAGTGTTCTTCAATTATCAGTATGGTTTAAGTACATCATAAGATATCATGATTCAATAAGCATAATCAACATGAAAAGTAAACTAACTAAACACACATTCCATTTAAATGACTGGACAATAATAATCAATGTAGAAATATAAATGACTCAAAAAAATCCATTAATCAATATTATGTCTATCATAAATAGATAATACATAATCAATATGGAAATTTAATTACTAAAACCACATTAAATTTTTTCAATAATCTATAAATGAAATACATCTAGAGATTATATCATTTTTGAAAATCTCATGTATTATAATATCTAAATTCTAAATGATGGAAATTCATAGTTATTTGATTTCATGATAATATGAATCATGAAAACCTCTATAGTCATGACCTTTATCCAGATAGATTAATTCTACTAGATAAGTATACAATATAAACCCATTTAACAATGGCTAAAAAACTAATTTTCCCATGATACTATTGATGCATCAAGGGGATATATTTAACTAGTCCCCACTATTATCTTCATTTCTAAATAATTAACTAGTCCCCACCATTATCATCATTTCTAAATAATTCCTTATGTATAATATAGTAGATTTAATTTATGAACAATATCTATTATAATTAAATATCCATTTTGAATAAAATAATTGGATTATCAATATTTTCGAACTTAATCAAATAAATTTAAAAGTTAAATATTTTATGTATAAATGAGATACAGTTTAATCAATAATAATATCCACGATAAATAAAATGGATATTTATAGGAAATTAAATATTAATGATCACAATAAAATAAATAATTCAAGGAAAAGTAAGTGAATCAATAGATTAATAAATAAAATGATTGTCAATACTTAACATGGTAAAAATGATCATAAAATATCAAGAGGAAGAATTTGGAAATTATCAAAACAACATA
This sequence comes from Viscum album, assembly GCA_963277665.1. Taxonomy (NCBI): domain Eukaryota; kingdom Viridiplantae; phylum Streptophyta; class Magnoliopsida; order Santalales; family Viscaceae; genus Viscum; species Viscum album. The sequence goes on along the minus strand of OY728164.1, from coordinate 279,023,486 downwards.
TTCTGAGTGGAATATATGTAAAATGAAGGGGTTTTATTATTGAAGAAAACATGTTCCAAAAAATGAAAAATAATAAGATTCTTGAGTAAAGTATACTTTTAATTTTTTAAATCATCATTCTTTTAAAATAACATTGGAAGATTAAAAATAATTCTTTAAAACATTGATTATTCATTAATAATAAGTCTTTTGTGTATACCGTACACCTTAAAACAATGATTCCATTCACTTCTTCTGTAAAATCAAAATGGGAATTGTTTGGAAAAGGACATGAAGATTACATAAAAAGGGTATTAATTTATTTAATACATAATTTTTCAAAACATTAAAAACATTATGTGGAATCATTTTTAGAAAACATGGTTTTGATAGAAAATAGAATTCAAATAGAAGAGAGAAATAAAGTGGGATTTTATTAAAAACATTGGATCTATTATTTTGAGTACCAAATAGTGAAAAATGGTACTATTACATGATAATATAATGAATAACCATATTATAATAAAATTAAATTGGTTTATTATACAATGATATAATAATTTCCTTCAATGTAAATTCATGAATAAATAATCTAGATTTGAATTACATTTTGGAATAAACCATTAAAATGATAATAACATTGAAGTGAGAATTAATAAATCAATCGATTATGTATATCAAATTTAATTTTAAAAAGATACTATTCTAAATATAATATAATATAATAATAATAATACATTACATACATAATTATAGGATATCAAAGACAATGAAGATGTAATATAACCCAATGAAAATAAATTGAGTTATGAAAAAATTTACCACTTGGAATCTTTTAATTAAAAACCCCTTGGATTAAATAATTAAAATTGAAACATAAAATATCATTTTTTATTAATTAATAATGATAGTAAATTTCAAATTTATATAATATTTCCCATATAAAATAAATTTTGTTCATAACATTACAATATGCATCAGTGAAGGGAAATTTAGACGAGGTCCCTTACCTCATGCTTCCATTTAGTTGAACGTACTTTGAACTCCTATATAATGTTTTTAAAAATGTTATTAACTTATAAAAGAATCATATTAAAACTTATAATATCATATATTATCCTTTCATAACATCATATCACCTGCTTTTTAATAGTCATTCATTATTTTCAATGTTTTGGGTGTTAATTACCTTGTCTTCTCCTGCATATTTTTTTATGAAAGATCTTTTTCTTGAAAATATTATATAATTATCTAATATAAATAATTATTTTAATTTTATCAATACAATAATTCTCATTATATACCTTTCCTAGAATAATTATTTAAATTTTAACATAGAAATGGATCAGATCACTTCGTCGAAATGGTTGGCCGTATGCACTCATGAGAGACGTTATAATTTAAATAATGGTTTAAAGGGTAAGGAAGTGGTTGTTATATTAATATTAAGTAAAAAAATCCTCTCATATATAACGCATATATTCATTAATTTTTTCATTATTACTTTCCATGTAAAGTTTAATGGAAAAACAAATCACATCGCTTTGTGAGGAGATTGTCCGCCATATACACTAGTGACATTATCATATTTTAAACAAAAAAATGTGAAAATGTACATATAATATTATAATTATATAAGTATAATAATATCAGAAATTTAATATACATGTTCCAAATATATCGTTATGTATATCCTAGAAACGTTGTCATGGAAAATGAATTATATCGGGTCACGAGGTTGTATTCCACCATACAGACAATCGACTGTTTTATTTCCATTTCATATAAGAGGAGATGGATATAAGTTTTTTAATTAACATAATATAATAATAATATATGGGAAATTATATTTCTATTGTATTTAAAGATTAAATAATATTTTAGGGAGGTGTAAGATGAAATAAAATTAAAACTCTTATTTATGAATGTTACCTCTTCTTTGGGGAACATCTATTGGTTTTCACCAAAATCATTAATTTGAAAGATTTATGATCACACCACGGGCTCTAGGATATTGGTATGGGAGTAAATAATTGACTGGGTCATGTATATTTTAAACCAAAAGTCTTTGTATGTGTGAATATGGGAGGATATGGGGAAGTCGTTTTACATGTTGGGAAAGGGAACCCTCTTGGAAATGACATGGGAATTTCCCTAAATAAACCAAAATGATAAAGACATTCATAAGATAAATCTTAAATAATAAACATAGAATCAATTGTTTTATGGTTAATGTCAGAATATTTCCTTCTAGAAATTCTTTTACTTGTTGGTAGGTCATTTAATCCCTTATCGTCTTAGTTTAACCCCTTTATAAACACATATTTACCTTAACGATGGTAATTAATTTATATCGCTTCTACTATTAATAATGGTAAACAAATAAGTTAACCGCATTATATAATATAAATTATTTTTGTTACTAACATGAAATACATTTTTCCAAATTTAATTCACAGAAGTGGAAGAATCCAATTTAATATTATTCCTATAGATTGGATAAAAAACAATTTTTCAAAGGGAGAATTCTCCTATGTATAGATTTTTTTATTATCAAAATTCAACATGAAATTTATTATAATGACATAAATTGGTTAACATGAAATATAATGGAATTTTTTTTAATTTAAAACCAATTTAAATTGAAATTCAATTTTTTAATTTATTTAAATAAAAAGGTAGTTTTAAATAAAAATAGCCTTTTTTATTATTCATCAAAAAATGAAACACGTTAGAAAAATCCCAAAAAATTATCCCTAAGATTATTTTTGATATTATGGATTAAAAAATTAAGATCATTTTATAAAATTAATTTTATAAAAGTGGTAAAAAAAATTTAAATATGTGCATAATGCGTGATTAATCTGCCTTTTAGAAAAAATACAGTTTTTCAGAAATCATTTCTTTTTCATTTAAATGATTCTTATTTTATTTCTAATAATTAAATAAAAAAAGTTTAATAATATATTTAGTGTAATTCACACTGAATCATTTAATGGAAATTTTATAATGTTATAATATATTGATGTTCAGGAGGAGGAGTGGCCTATTATAAGTGGGGAAAGGGAACCCTTCTGAATAATGCTAGGAAATTTCCCAAAAGGATTCAAAATGGTAAATCCATTCCCAATAAAATGATTCCAAATGAACATACATTCAAATTTTTTATGTATAAGAACATAAAATGTCTATAAAATAATATTTTGAATAGTTTTATGGTCATTTTAACTCATATGTTCATAGTTTAACCCCCAGTAAACCCATTTTTACCTTTACGACTTTATTTAATTTTTACTATTTTTACTATTAATAATGGTAAAAAAATATGTTGACCATGTTATGAAAAATAAATTTTTATTTTTCCAAATTTTGATTATATTTTTTCAAAATTATATTCACTAAGTGGTAGAAACCGACTTAAAATCATACCCATATATATGATAAAAAAGGGGTATTCAAAAGAGAAATTTCTCTTAGGTATAGAATGATTAAATATAAAATTGCATCCAATTACCTGAAATAGTTATATTTTCATATAATTGAAAGAAATTTACTTTAAAATTAATATTTATTTTTATTTATTCAGATGAATTATTTAAATAAAAAGGATTTTTCGAAATAAAACAGTGTTTTCACTATTCATAAAAAAAAGACTGCAAAAAACCCCAAAAGATCAACCTAAGATAATTTTTTATATAATTTTTTTAAAAATTAAGTTATTTTTATCAAATAAATTTTTTAAAATTATTAAAAATTATTCGCAATTTATTTTCCCAAATCACGACTATACCGTCTTTTAGAAAAAAATTAGTTTTTTCTAAATTATTTTTCTTCTGTTAAAAGATTATTATTTTATTTTTAATCATGAGATAAATATAATTTTTATAATTTAATTTTTACTATTAATAACCCACAATTTAATATCTATGTTATAATTCTATACTATATTATGATTCATCTAGACTTAGGGTTGCATATTCCAGAAATTATCAACGAAATTAAATTTTTTAAAAATGTCTTTTGTGTTTCTTAAGCTAAGTGTTGTGTGTCGCATATGCTATTGAATAAAAATTTATTATTTTTATAATTTAATGGAGATACAATTTTAAAAAACTTAATTGAAGGGAGACAATAAGAAATAATGTGGGAGTAAACATTTTACCCCTACCCTTTCCAACATGCATTGGTGTTCAAATACATTAGGGGATTCCTAATGGAAACCAGAAAAATTAATGAAAATTACCTCAATAAAATAAATATACCATCAGGGTTCATGAAGTGAATACCCTTAGGTATATACCTTAATCCCCTACCCTTGATACATTCATGGGGTGATCCATAGAGTCGTGTTGTGAATGGTATAAAATATATATTTCTAGTAGTTTGACCACCCAGATCTTCCCAAAGAACCACCTAAACAATTGGGACTCCACCCCAGACCTAAACCATGATAAAATAAAATATTAAATTAATAAAAAAAAATATTGACAGACCTTTTTATATCTGTGTTATAAAAAAACAATCACCAAACATGAATATTGTAACGTCCCAAACCCAGATGTCACTCAACAGTGCCCCGAGGATGGTTGTCCACATGGCCTCAAGTAAATATCCTCAAATGAGAGAGGATTATAACTCTATGTGAGTGCATATTTGTATATTTGGAAAGGATATTCACTCATTAGCAGAGTGTAACACATTAGAATCAATAATATACAAGTATTTCAAGCAGTATAATAACCAAATAAGAAGTAAACCGGGGAAGACTTATATATAAACATTTCTAGAAGAAATATCAAATAAAAATTGATGATAAATTTCGTATGTTTATAATAAAACATCCAATATAGGTATACACAGAATATGTACAATACATGTAACAAATGTACAAAAAGATTGAAAATATCTATCTAGCATCATGAGACTAAAATTTGTCCCATGCTTCCTTGATCATAATCAACGATCACAGTCATGTATTAAGGATCTTTCCCTTATTAATAATTGAATTCATATAGTCTGTTTGGGTACCCAATGGAAACCCAAACAATTTGTGAGATATAATTCTATTAAGAACCCACCCATGGTCAAGTTCCAATCAGTCAGTGAATATATATATATATATATAACAGACGGTGTGTAGGTAGCTGATATAATTTTTAAGAAAGTATGGAAATGTAAAAATTACTTTAAAATAGGGTTCACATTTTATATTCAAACCATTTAATCAATTTAATTAAAGAAATAAATCTTTGATTTAGTAGTCAGGGTTGTATCATTTATATACCTGCTCATTTACCTAAATTAATCATTTAATCAAGTAGTATGAGAACCTAGCATAAATCTAATAATTCCCCGTAAGGAAAAGATTCCAAGGATTCTTAAATAGGGCATCCATAAAATTATAATTCAAGAACAAATAAAATCATGTGATTTCTCTTAGAATACTGGTCATATAATTCATTACATTCATTATTCATTTGTGAAATATTTCCATCCCTTAACATTCCTAAGTTGGAATCCATGTGTCACTCTAGGCTTAATATGAACCAAAACCGTACAAGACCATCCATGATGTTCCTCAAGAACCCATGAATCTTTCTTGGTGTGGTATAAAATCCCTTCTAATCATGTTCATCCTTAGAAGTGCACTATGTTAGCCCAATTATCTCCCATGTAATATATATCAAATTCATTTTGAGAATATTCTTAAAAATACATTTGGATTCCATGTCTTACTCAACATATAATAGTCAAAGGCCCTATTAGTCTATCCTTGGTAGTGAAAGTATCACTCATGAATAATCATGGTCCAATACAATTGAGTAAGTCCATGGAATTTTCATATGAATCCATGTGTTACCCGAGGAATATAATCATTTCATAAATTCAATATAAAATTCAATTAATCAATCTCACATGATCATGACAAGGTCATAAAAAATAACATTAAATTCAAACCTCACCTCAAATGATGACTAATGGAATGATCCATGCATAGATGTATTGCCTATCATTTACTCACATGGGGAAAACCATTTTAAAATCATCTCATACTTAAACAACTATTACAAGGCATAAACATCATTTATATCATATGAGCATGTCAATTAAAATAGAAATTCATGCTTACTAAAGAAATTTCATAACACGGGTCAAGGGTCATGATCACCATCCCTTCCAATTAATCAATTCAATATGTAATCCATGTTTCATATTGTAATTAAATTCAAAATTCAATTCACATCTAAAAATTCAATTATAAATATCAATTAAATATTCAACATCCCAATACATGGGGGTAAAATCACACCTAAGGGCATCCAATATCCAAGTCCACCCATGGTGGTCCATATATAAAACCAAAAAATCTAAAGGGGTGGTTGCATTTAATTCAATGTTCATAAGCTATAATAAAATATTAATAATCCTCTTTAAATGAATAGAGCATGCCAAAAAATTCTAGGATTCAGTTTCATTTTGGGTTAATGTACCGAAGTTTGGTGCATTGAAAAATGACTATATATAAAAATATGGGATTTAAGTGAAAGTAATGAGACCACATACCTTAGGTCCATAGTTGATATCTTGTCTAGTATCATCTCCTACTTCGGCTTAGATAGAGAGAAAATTGAATAATGGAAAAAGAACCTAATAATAGGGCATATTATCATACATCAATGTAGCACAACTGATATATCAAATAACTATACATGATTAATATTTAATTGACATCATTCCATTGTGGATACAATGAGATGAATGGCCATATATTTGGAGAATGGATGGAGAAGGTAGTTGAATTCTAGGAATTTCCACTAATGAACATCCAAATGTATCTTCATGCTAGATGGGAGAGAAATAAGAACCTATGTTTGAAATATTATTAAGGGGGTCATTGTATGGTTTGAGAACATGGATTACAAACCATGCGCCAACCGTGCATGGGTATCTATAGGGTAGGGGAACCATCATGGTTTACATGTACGGTTTGACTAACCATGCACAAAATGTGCCAAAATCCACTATAAAAATGAAGAATTGTTCTTATGGACATGAATAACAACATGCATGGATTCTGTAAAGCCATTTATATTATCCCTAATATCTACCCATATCTCACACAGTTTGTTAAATCATGAGGCCTTCCCCGCATAGTATAAACTAATCATGCACAAACCCGTTTTTACCCCCAAGCTCAGGTTTTAGGATATGAACCATCCCCAGACACTCTCGATAATTCCATGAACTCTATGGGAATTCATATAAGACCACATATAAACATTTTAATCGATAATATTTAGAAAAAATGGTTCATTCCTCAATGAAGATTTGGGTTCTTAAAAACTTACCTCATAAAGCAATTCATCCTAGAATTTCCCTTCTATGGGTGGCGAAGCATGATCAGAGAATAACCCTAGACACTCTGATCATACATGGGCCTCCCAGTCCCATGTCTCATCCTATACATAGTTTTACCACCATAGAACCCATACTCGAGGAACTGACTGGCCTTAGAGGACATTCGTGCTTTGATCCACAATACATATAGGATAGTCCACAAGATATACATCTATATGAAACTCAACCTACTCATGATGAAAGGAATGATATGGGTCTGAATAGTAATGTCTTAGTTGAGAAACATGGAAGACATCATGAATAGCCTAGTACTTATAAGGTAACTGCAACCGATAGGCTACCAGCCCAACTCTCTCCAGAATCTTGAATGGCCGAACATTCCTTAGTAAATGATTACCCTATCACCTGAACCTCTTGTGTCCCAACCTTGGAGAGGCATGTAGGAAAACCCAATCCCCAACCTCAAACTATAAAGTTCATCTACATTGAATGATTTATGATTTATTAAGATATTTCACAGTATACAATCAATTATAAATCAATTATACATGCTTTGTGGTATCCAAAAAAGACAAGGTCTATGAATAGCTTCCTCTCCTACCTCTAACCAACATTGGGGTGATCAGAATAGACTACTGAAAAAGGCTTGTAGGGTTCCATAATAATAGTATCTGAATAATAATTATTATAGGGGAACTCAATCAGCGGTATATGCATCTCCCAAGGGCCCTCGAAATCTAGAACGTATGCTCATAGCATGTCCCCAAACACCTGAATTGTGTGCTCTGACTATCCTTCTTTATAGGGGAGGTATGTTGTTCTTATAAGAATCTATTTACCTAGATCCCTCTATAAACCTTTCCATAATGATGATGTAAATCTGACATCCCTATATGAAATGATAGTATGTGGGGCCTTATGAAGTTGTATTATCTCATGGATATATAACCTCACATGATCATGCACATTGAAGGATTCCTTGATCAGCAAGAAATGTGAATCCTTCTCGATCCTAAAATAAACCATACATCATAATTACCTCATGGTGACCTTAGTAAACTTATGATAAAATCAATCAAAATGTCATTCCATTTCCACTCGGTAATGGTCAGCTACTATAAATTCGGGCTGGTCACTGGTGTTCCACCTACACCTATTGATAGGTGAAACATCTCATAAAAAACCCAACCACATATCCTTTCATTCCTATCCAGTGGTACTAGTTATGTAAATGTCGATACTACTTAGTGATACCATGATTCACTACCCAAGATGAAGCATGAAAATACCCAATTAACTCATCATGCAAGTTAGTTGAAACATATATATGACCATGTTCATGCAAAATTTCATCCTCAACTATGATCTTACAAGTAAAATATCCCTCATCTACCACACTATCCTGTAGGATTTGGCCGTCTAAGTATGATAACTACCTCATCCTAACTCTATTTAGAAGGGAATAGTTAATAGATAAGGATGATAGAAAATTTTTTCTCTGACTTTCATTCACTTCAAACTGTACCTTAGAGAACAAACACAAATGTTGCCACTCATTATTGACTTGTTGCAATATCTGTATCTGAGACCGCTTGCTTAGTGAATCTCCCACTGTATTACGTTTACTAGGTGTTTATGCATGAATTATGTGAAAAGAATGTCGGTACTCAACCCACCTTCACTACCTCAAATTTAGATTACACTATATAAATTTATTCTTGAGGGTTTTGTTGTCCATGTACACCACAAAAACTCTCTCCCAAAAAGTAATGTTTCTAATGGTGCAATATGTGAATAGATGAATCAAACTCGAGATCATGCATCAGTTCATTAATATCATGTGGAATCAACTACCAATACCCATATGCTATTATTCTATCTTCCTACATATGAACTTATCTAATATCAATACTTGATGCATCATAGTACAAAGTGTAACTCCGACAAGGCTCTAGATAAATTTGTATCAGTGCTAATTTCAATCTCCCATTCATGTCCCAAAAGGCCATCCCTTAAGAACTTGACCATATAAACTTCACACCCTTCTTATTCAAGCCCGTCAAGGGTACTACTAAGCATGAGATGTCTTTTATGAAATGACTACAGTAACATTATTGTCCTAAGAAACTCTATACCTCAAAGAAATTTGTGGGATTACCCTAGGAAACTATATCTATCACCTTCTCCTGGTGAAGTTATACTTCTATCTCTATGATAAGGTGACCCAAGAAGTGAATATGATGTTTCCGTAAGTGGAACTTTTTGATCTTGGCATACTATTTATTCTCTCTCAGTGTATTGAATATAATCTCAATATGTTTGTCATGGTCTACTCGATTGTGATAATACACCAAGATATCATCTTTGAAAACGACCATAAATGATTCAAGATAAGGACGGAACACTTGTTTCATCAGTTCCATGAAAACTACTGGCTTGTTTATGAGGCTGAACGGCATAAAATATACTCATGTAGACCATACCTTCTATGAAAATATATACAAGGTATGTTTGAGGGTCTAACATGCACTTGATAGTGACTGAATCTCAAAATAAATATTTTAGAAGACCCAAGATCCTTTGAAATGGTCGAAAAGATCATCTATCTACGAAATAGGATATCGGTCCTCAATCATCAGTTGGTTCAATTTCTAGTAATCCACACATAACCTAAGAGTTCTATCCACATTTTTCAAAAAAGGATCAGTAAACCCTATAGAGAAGTTTTGGATCAATTAAATCATTTCCCCCAAAATCCATTACCTACATCTTAAGATATTTCATCTCAATAGTACCGATCATGTAAGGATGAATGGATAAAAGATAATATCTTACAACTAGCTCGATAAATAAATGTACATCTCTCATCAGAGGTAATATTTGTAAATATTCCAAGAATAAATCGTTTAAATGATTAAATACTAGAAAAAAATCAACCTGTCGTGTTACATGATCATCTAGATATAACCTTGAAGTATGAGATTTCATCTAACCCAATATTTGATGCCCAGTTCTATATCGACTCTCCTAGAAACCTCATTCACCCTTTTGAATGAACTCTCCACCATTTGGTGATGTAAAGGACACCCTTCAATCATTCAATGAAATCATGAAAGGAAAAAAAATTCATCCAAATAATTATGTAAAAAATCATCATCTCATGGAAAAAGATATCCCATATGAAGTGACACCCACCTACCTCAAGAGGGAACTCTCGACACTAATATACATCCTCTATTCTAATCCTCAAAGGAGTTTCAAGATTCATGAATCCATTTAATGTAAAAACACTGAGCCCAATACTCACGAAAATAGAAACCAGTATAAATCTATGAGAATCCTATGTATCAAAAAGTGTTGAAGATAAAGTTGAGGATACTATAATATTAACTCTGGCAATAGAAGATATTGTATCCTTCTCTTCAAGGGTCTGCTGCACTGATATACATGGCATGTACTAAGGCCCTATGATACTTCCTGACTACCCAGAGTATATCCACCATGATATTATTGTAAAAGAGGTGTCTGACTACCACTTCCACGACCACAACCTAAGCATGATTGGTGATCAGTACTATATATCCCTACCTGATGATAAGTTACATACCCTACACTTGAATGTGGAGTCGGTGTAGACCCTATCTCACTGGATTATGGAGGAAATGCTCAGTTGAATATCTGTAGATGACCCATTTTACTATAGTATCAAAACTCAACGGGGTCCTCCATACACTATGGGATTGTATTTCTAATACTACCACACTAGTAGCCCCTCAATTGGCTACCTGAGTGTGTGATGTTTCTATTGGTATCATTGCGTGCAAGCTCTATAAAATTCCTCCTACTAACTTTGTTATGCAGAATTAGATATATATGTTAAAAAACATTGGCTCGCACCTCCATCCTCTATCAAGTTATGTTCTACAATAATCCCTTGATTCACTATTCTAGAAATAGTAGTAAGAAAAAAAATCACATGTAATCAGATTTCATACCATAGACCAGCCACGAATCACTTGGATTTAGATAAATTTCCATTGATCAGAATAGGTGTGAAGTGTTGGAGATAAATAAAATGGGTCGAGTAATCCATAGATGATAGTTCTATCTACTCTAGATGCAAGAACTTTTGGTCTCTATCGGCCCTTCATTTGTTAGGATAAAAGTAATCATATAACGCCATATGAAAATCCATCATGTCTAACTCTTGATAATGACCCTTATAAGTAATTACATCCCAATGTCTATTGGATAAATCATGCAGTATGTATATAGTGATCATTACCCTCTTTTAAATATGCATATCAACATTCTTGATGATATATAGAGTGGCCTCTATCCATGGCACCACAGCTTTTGGTCTACTATCCCATAAAAACGTGGGTGGATGATATTGTTGGAATTGATTTTTCAACTCTTCCATAGCCAGGGAACATTGCAGTACTCGCTAAATGATATACATAAAGCATTATAACCCATCACAACACTATTCCTCAGCACCTATTTCATTTTCAACGATAGGTTTCACAAATAGCACTACTGGAGGATCTATTGGTAGACCATTATCTACCACCTGTAGGGTTTGGTCATTTTCACCATTCTAGAATATGACTAGAGGTCTTTGTGGTGTAATTCATCTATAATGGAAAACATATTCATCAGATCAATATATTTATCATTTTTTCATTCAAATGTGCATATATGTAAACAGTATAGGTACAATCCTTCTTATATAAGAACAAACCCACCTTCCTGCTTCATGAGTCAGGTTTTGGTGTTAAAGTGATCACATGTAAGAAAGATACACAACTAGTTTCCCACTACTAAGGTCGGTTCTGGCCATGTTCTTTTCCATAAACAATTCGAGTTTCCATTTCAATGCCATATTTTAATTTTCATTTGAATCCATACTCATTTCATATTTATATAACATTTAACTTTAATGGTTAAAGAAACGGTCTACCAAATTATGATGCAAGAGTTCCCATAGTCCTCATCGACCAATGTTTCGTGTCCACCTATATTTTACCATAATACATTTCACAATATAAATCACAGTAGTAGGTATATATCACAACACATTTCACAACAACATGCAATAATTAATGCATCCTAATTAGCATGGCATAATGCATGGGATGTGAAATATAGTAGGTCCTTATATGATAGATGATATATAATAACCTCATATAATCCTATTTCAACACAGTATAACCCACAATCAGATAAATAATAATATCACAATACAAGTGCATCACCAAATGTGGGAATCAAATAAACTGTAATAGTAAAAATTCAGAAAAAAAAAACTATTTATTTCAAGGAAATTTCGATTATTCTATGTACATTAGTTAGCTACACCAAGGAAAAAATCATTACCAAATTCCAGTTCCTTCATATCTCATTATATTGTTGCCAAATTATAATGAAACCCAGAAAAGACTTATCTGATACCACATTGTTACACCCCGAACAAAAATTCCACTCAACAATTCCCTGAACTCGGTTGGCAACATGACCTCAATCATGTTTCCCCAAATGATAGAGGATTCTGAATAGCAATGAGGGCCTAAGTGTGTTTATAGGGAGACTATTCTCTCATCCAGAGAGTGTAACATACCAGAATCAATTACCTATATGTATTGGAAGTCGTATAATCACCATAAGATAAGTAAACAATGGAAGACTGATATTTAAAAAATTCCATAACACATCTCATTAACAAAATTATAATACATGTCATATGTATATAATAAAAAAGTAAAAATACTTATACATGGAAGTTGTACAATACTTGTAACAAAATTATAGAAAAGAAAAAAATATTCAACTAGCATCACGAGCCTTAGATCGATCCCATGCTCCCCTACTCCAAAGAAACAATAAAGAACCCGTTGTAGGGTGATTTACCTTATCAATACGTACAGTCATATAGTCTTTTTGGGTTCCTAAAGGAATCCCAAACAGAGTGTGAAACATAATACCATTAGGAAACCACCCAAATTCATGTTTTAATCAGTCAGTGAATATATATATATATATATATATGATCTATAATTTGCAGGTACCAGTAATAATTTGAATGGAATTTCTCCAATGTAAACATCTTATAAAACCATGTTCTCATTTTATATTCAAACCATTTAAGAAAATTCATTTATGTAATAAATCTATGAATTAGTATTCATGCATGTATAAATTATATTCAATCTCATTTAACTAAACAAATCATTTAATCAAATAGTCTTGAAACCTTTCATAAAACCTATCATTCACCACAATCACATGAGTCCAAGTATGCCTATATTGGCCATCCATAAAAGTATATGTCAAGATGAAATGCAAGATTGTACTTTGTATGGGAAAATGTGTCATGCAATTCATTGCATTCATTATTCATTTATGAACCAGGGCATGTAATTTTAATTCCTAAGTTGTAATCTAAGTGTCAATTCATGTGTAATATGAACCAAGACCTTACAAGACGTTCTAGGGAAATCCTCATGAACACAGGTATCACTCAAGTCATGGTGTAACATCCCCTCCAATAAATTCTATTCTTGGAAGTCTACTAAAGGAGATGAAGTATCACTCATCGCATATATATAAAATTCCCTTTCAGTTCTTCCTTCAAAATCCATTTGGATTCTAAGTGTCTCTCAGTATATAATAGTTAAGTCCCCTATGAGTTCATCCTAGGTTTCCCAAGTATCACTCAATCATAAGAATTGTTGAATCCAATTTATTCCATTCATGGAATTCTCATATGAATCCATGTATCACCCAATACATATAATCATTTCATCAATTCAATGTAATATTCTATTAATAAATTTCAGATAGGCATGTTAAAGTCATTAATAATAACATTCAATTCAATCCTCTCCTCAAAAGTTGGATAAAGGCCCAGTCTAAGCTTGGAAGGATTGCCTCTCCTTTAGTCACATGGTAAAAATCAGTTTAACAAGAATCTCATGCTTAAAAAATATTACATGTCATATGAATCATTTATCACATATGGGAATGTCAATTAAAATAGCATGTCGTGCTTACTCAAGTAATTTCATAACATGGGCAAAGGAGCATTCTCACAATCCCTTCCAATTAATCAATTCAATATGAAAATCACATTTCATATTGGATTTTAATTTACAATTCAATTCAAAAATGAAAATTCAATAACAATTATCAATTTAATATTCAACATGCCAAGGAATGGGCTAATAGCACACATAAGGGAATCCAATAGACAAGGCCACCCATGGAAGTCCATTTATAAAACTAACACAACTAAAGGGGTGGTTTCATTTAATTAATGGTTCATAACCTAAAATAAATCATTAACAAGCCTCTTTAATTGAATATTACATGCCAAAAAAATTAGGTTTCAATATCATTTCAAGGGGGTTCCCATAAATTGGTCAAGTGGTGCAAAAACTATATATAAAAAGAATTAATTTAAGAGAAATGCTTGAGACCACCTACCATAGGTCCGTAGTTGACATCTCATATATTATCATCTCTTAATTTAGCATGGATTGGGGGGAAAATTGAAGATTAGACGAGGAACCTAATGATAAGGCATATTATAATGCACCTAAATAGTGAAATCGGAATCAAGAAGAATGGTAAAATATTAAAAAGGAATTGAGATCTTACCATTGTGGGTCCAATGAGATGAACTACCTTTGACTTGGAGATTAAACGGAGATGGTATCTCAATTACAGGAATATCCACCAAAGATGCTTCAAAGGGAGCATCTTTTTGTTTGAGATAGAAATATGAAACTAGTTTAGAAATATAATTAAGTGGGAGTAAAATTGTAATTTTACCCAAAATTTATGTATCACATGGTTTATAAATTGTGTGCCAACCGTGAATGGGTATCTATAGTGTAGGGGAACCCACACTATTTGACTAACTATTTGAAAATCATTATGAATGACATTGTCAAAAAAGCTAAACTATTAACATGGTCTTGTGAAACACCTCATTCAATTTTTATAAAATCATCTGTCCTATCATTTCCCTCAACCGAATCCTCGCACGGTTAATTCAACCATGTGGCTTTCCCCACACATTTTAAATTAATAGTGAAATAAAATATTTTCACCCCAAAACTCTGGTTTTGGACTCCAAAATAGCCCCAAACACCCCCTGATACTTCCATGAGCATAGAGAGAATTCATATTAGGCCATATTTAGACATTTAAACTGAAAATTGATGAATATAACTAGATTTTTATCTAAAAAAATCAGTTTCATTTACATAAAATTCAATTCCCTCATTAATTTCAAACCCATAATGATCCAATCCATTTAAAACTCCACAATAAAAGGCTTCCCTCCATCAAGAAGTATCTAGATTTCTCAACACACTAACCTGAAATTATAATTGTTCTTAAATTTTTGTTATGTCTCTATGTTTCATCTCAAACACCCAATATGCTTCTTGTACAAAACTCCAAACACCAAACCCAGTTATATTATACCTTCTATAAAATATAGGATCAATCCATCAATCACCTTAGTGACATCTAAATGAAATTCATAATGTAATTTCCAACTAATTTAATATGTATCCTCTAAAAAAACTCATGTAGTTTCCTCTAGATAAATTCCCTCTAAAAAAACTTCTTCTCACCTGTCGATGAATTATCACAATACTCGAACATGATGACTTACTCCAAGAAACATTATTACACGACCCATACACCCGCACTAAGGATTAACCATGATTCTTATGGTAATTTCTATATTTGTTTCATCATTCGATTACCTTTTTGTTTCTCTATACCCAAATCCCCTATGTCTCTATGATATTACTCAATTTCATATCATATTATATCATCTTGTGCCTGAAAAAATGCAATAAATCCACACATCATCACGCACGAATTCCAAAACCATGTATTCTTATTTACCAAAATCTTTTTTGTTTTGTCACCCATCCACTAAATGGTTCCACCAAACTCACAATACATTCTAACTGATTGGTCATGCACATGTGATCGATTAAATGATACCCACCGTATTAGTAATCCTCACATCATCTCATTCTATATTCATTATCAGATCCTGAAATCATACTCTGAAAAACCTTCTTATCAGCGTTTAAAAACCTTGATATTATTCCCAACTTCTCCAATTAATCCCAAAATGTGAAAGCATCAACAATCAACACATCACTATGTATATAGTGAACTCCAATGTAAGAATCCTTTATAAAAACACACATCTACTAATCTAAAATGTTAAATTATCAAAACATATAAAAAAATATATATATATATACATAATCCCCACATTAAATATTCATTTAATTAGCCTTCCATATATGGATATCTCAAAATATCAATCCCAAAATCACACCAAAATTATATCTCAGTAGAAACCCAAGATATAACAACAGAAAATATGATTCATCCTCATTAGTTTCACATAGTCATCACAAAAAAAATATTGAAGAACAATCATGAAGAGGAACTCAATTCTTTTCTTGAACTACATAAAAAAAGACAAAATGCATCACATCACACTCCGAACATCACTTTTTTTAAATATAAATAACCAAAAATCCAATAATATAATTAATTATTCTATAATGTTAGGACCCGTCCTCGGGGCCTATGATGTGACTACCCAAGCCCACATCTCGAAGGCCAGGGGATGGAGACTAGTTCCGAAGGTGTCAACCTGCAACTGTGAGGCATTTTCTTGCATTTTTGTATGGAAACACATTCCCAACCTTGTCCCAACTCACAAAAGGGAAACAATATAGCACTGAAAAACTGAGTAAAAGTACAACTAAAATCAATGGGGCTAGAATATAAGCACAACTGAAATAGAAAAAATTCCAAAAGGGAAAACAACTCATGAGTTCATCTGCCAAGGATCCTACCTGAAGGGTCGGTACAACTTGTCACTGCGACTCTCCATGTCAACTGCCACTGTCATCAATCATCAGGTCCTGGCTCCTCGAGTCTCATTCAATGTTTCCCATCATCTACACAAGAAAAAACAAGGTGTGGGAAAAGCCCAAATCGGGGTGAGTATAACAATACACAGTCGGGACCCCAAAACCCCCTAAGGACTCAAGAATTCCAAAAAGGAAAAACCACATAGCATAACCTCAATCACAAGAATGAAGAAAAGAAAGCTCACACTAGGTTTATCCTAGGGTAGTAATAGTATCTTTACCAAACACATTGTTGAACACCTCTACTTCTAGAGATCTCCTCCTCTATCGAGTAAAATGGGCCTTCCAGGCCACACAAAGCCGCTTCACACTGACATTGAACTACATTAGTACACCACCCCATCACATACCGTGGGTTGTCTAGGACGCATAGATCTACTCCCAACCATGGCCTACTAAGGTACTCCTTCTGTCGAGTACCATGGGTCTACCAAGTCATACAGAGGTACTCCCAACCATGGATCATCCAAGTCACATAGAGGTGCTTCTAACTGGGTCATTGAGTCACACAGAGTAGAAAATCGACAGTCTTGAGGTCGCATCTAGTCGGAGGGTTTTGTACGTAGCGTGAGTGGGAGAACTGATCCTCAATCCATCATTTACATTTAATCATGCATGAAGTCTCACAAATAAGTAACCTGATGATCTGTCACATCATAAGGGTCCCAACGCAACAGATAACGCATGAACTGGATGCCCGGTCAGTAAGTTATAGTCATTTTAGTGTCGAGGGCTCGGTTGTATTTGGGTATGATCCAATCCAACCAAACTCCAACATTCTTAGAAATTCATGTGAAGCATATCAAAAGGACCACCTATTCATAATGGTTCTAGTTCCATGGAAGGATCATCAAATGGAAGTTCGGTTTAATAGATACACCCATTTTAGAGGAACTTGGCTAAAAAGGGGTCCGGGTCCTGTCCAACCTGGTCGGACCGATCTAACCCGGCCTGGTTCAGCTGGGCTTCTAGCTCATACTTCTGGCCTAGCATGGGGGGGGGGGCGTCTGCTCCCCTCTTGAATGGACGATGCCATCCAGTCCATCAAGTTACTGGCTCCCATTGGTGCCGCCTCTCTCGGCCAGTCCCTCTAGACCAGTCATGCATGGGCCTAAGGGTCCACCCTCCATCGAGGCTATAAGAAACTGCCATACTCCACGACTCACTGCTATAGTACACTGCCTAGCTCTACACCAGTGCTGGTTGGTGTCGTCGTCCCCTTTCCAGTTCACGTAGACCAGACTAAAATGGACCAACGGGCGTGGGTCCACCCTCTATCGTGGAACAAAGCCGTGTCCTTCCACCGTGGTGTGCCACCCAGCTTCAATGTAGCCGAAAAAGGTCGGCCACCCCCTTTTCCACCGTCGTTCCTTTAGGTGCCTCCATTCCTTCACAGTTCTTGGTCACTGACCGCTGCCTCCCTCAGTTTTCATTGCCACTATGCTGGAAAAGCCTCCACATGCCACCAGTGAAGCTCTGGTGGTCCGCTTTTATTATCATTCACACAACTGGCCCTTGGTTGCACCTTGCCAGAAAATCGATCGGATTCCCACGAAAAATGCCACAACAACAGAGTTCAGTGGAGGGTCTGGGCCTTGTTTGTTTGGCCAACTCCCTTATTGTTTTCATAACAACATGTGAAGGATTTTTTTAATTATAAATTATTTCATGAAGGTAAAACTATAATATGCACCAACATTATAGAAAGAAACATAGATCAACCTGTTAAATAGTTGATATGTGTTCTTTATAATATTCAAGAATACGGTAAAAGGGGAGTAATTAAGCATAAACACCCTACCTCATGTTATTTGAAAAGTGTTGCAGAAGAGGAAACGTGTAAACATCCAAAGGATTTCCCCGGCGTTCTCTGTCACCCACCGTTTCCCCCAACAGTCATTGAATCCTCGTTCTAGGTTGGTGGTAGATGTTGCGGCACTTAATCATAGGTTCCTCTCTTGAGTACAAAAAACCCACTCCCATGATTCGTTTAAATTGAGTGTAGGAGAGGATAAATGCACCACACAACTAATTTAGTTCATTAATTAGTATAATTAATGAACCACTTTTATTCTCTCATTGGTGTTGTTACACATTATTTTAATTTCCTCTAAAGTTGTGGTCACACAAAAAGATTGTCAAGCCACTAAATGGATCGATATTGCTCCATGGTCCCACCAATGTTTCTCCAATAGTTTAATATTGAAAAATAAAATAATCTTCAGTTAATTTATTATTATTTTTGTAAAGTCCAAGAAGAATAACTTTTTGTCTGAATCTTTCTAGTCAAGGTTAAGCTTCCCTTAAGAAAATCCCAACACTTTGGATGTAATGGTGCCCTCATGTTTTTAATCTGAGCACCTATTCAAGAGATAGAAAAGGCCTTCTACATGTATACTGAGCGTACCTTAAAAAAGTTATAAATTTTGCTCTGGGATATCCATGACTCAGAACCACATGCCGTCAATTTTCGCAGACTCGTAATAATCCCAAATAATTTTTCAAAAAATTATATGGAATTTTCAGGTCTTTACATTCTCCCCAACATAGGGAATTTCTTCCCCAAAATATACAAAACAAATAGGTGAACAAATGGGGTTACTGAGCATGTATGTGAGCCTCCCACTCCCAAGTGCTTTCCAGGAGATTCATGTGCTTCCAAAAATCTCGCACCAATGGAATTGACCGCCCATGAAGGATCCACTCCTATAAATCCTCTATCTCTATTCGTAACTCTTGAAACATCACCCCATTGTCAATTTTCAACTCACCTCAATCAATAACGTGTGGTGGATCATGCACGTACCTCCTCAGCTGTGACACATGGATGCCATTATGAACCTGATGCATCTTAGGGTGAAGAGCTAGATTGTACGCCACCTTTCCTACTCTGTTGAGGATATAGAAAGCTCTGATGAACCTCAATTGTTGCTTTCCACCCTGGCTAGACCATTGTAATCCTCGTTGGGGAGAGCCTCATATGAAGAAATGGTCCCCCTCCTAAAACAATAAGGGTCTCTGTCTCCTATCAGCATATGAATTTTTCTATGACTTTTCAGTCTTTATCCTCACCTGAATGGTATGCCCCTTCTCCATGGCTGCAAGTACCAAAATTGGACCCATGAGTGCAGACTCCCCTGGGTCTATCCAGCCTAGTGGTGATCTTCAATGTTACCCATACAAGGCCTCAAATGAATCCATGCCGATGGGGGAGTGATAAATGTTGTTGGATGCGAACTCCATCAGTGGAATGTGGTCCTCCCAACTGTGGCCAAAATCAAGGACACACACAAGAAGCATGTAATCAAGTGTATGTTTGGTCCAATCCATCTCACCATTGGTCTGAGAACCACCTCTTAGGAGGTGGTAAAGATGTACTTGGGCTTCCATTGTCAGTATTGGTGGTCGGGGATGAAGAAAGTTGTGGCGGAGTTCATATCAAGATGACTCGCTTGTCTACAAGTGAAGGTCGATCATTAGGTACCAACAAGTGAGGCATCGTGATATGAACTATGCCACCAATTTCTTCATCCCTAATGACTAATAATGACGCTGGAGGTCCAAGTACATCTTTACCACTATAGGATGAACTTCCAAAGGGGAGGTGTGGAAATCGTTTAACACCTCCTGTTGTTGTGTCATTGGTACCATGGTGTGTCCTATTAAGAGGATGACGTGCTCCCGACATTCAAAAAATCATTCAGGTGACTGTCCTTATTTTATCCGAGCATGTCGAGCATCGTAGAAAACATCCCCAAGAAATTCCTCACAAAAAAACTCAAGGAGTGGGGGAGTGACAATCATATACTGGAGGAAGGTTGTTCTATCTATATCCACAAAGGGTATCTAAAACACAACTAGCTTATCTATCACCTCACTCAACAACCGTAGACCCGACCTCTTACTGAGTGCGTCTTCTACTATGTTCCCCTTCCCAGGAGTATAGATTTTCTCAAATTCATTGTCCTAGAGGAACTCCAGCCATCTCTATTGTCCCAGATTCAGGTCCTTCTATGAGAAGATATACTGAAGACTCTTATGATTTGAGTAAATAGTAAACAGTTCACCCATCAAGTAGTGCTTCCACATCTTCAGTGCAAAGACCACTACTACTAAATCCAGGTCATGGGTAGTGTAGTTCTTCTCTTCTTGTCTCAATTTTGTTGAGCCGTAGGTGATCACTACTTGTTGTTGCATTAGTAAAAAACCTATTTTGTTCCTTGATGCATTACAATAAACAACAAACCCAATGCCCCCTTCGGGTATCCTCAATATGGGGGACTCTTTAGTCTCCACTTCTGCTCTTGGAAAATCTTCTAGAACTTCTCTGTCGACAAGTATGTTTGTCCCTTCTTCGTTTAAACTACCAAGGCTTCCACTACACAAGAGAAGTAAGGCAAAAATATTTGATAGTACCCAGCCAATCCCAGGAATTTTTCACCTCGGTCACACTCTTGGTTGGCTTCAAAGGAGGAACTGCCTCTATCTTCATCGGATCCACTGCAACTCCAACCTCTGAGATAACGTACCCCAGGAAGATGAATTCTTGTATCCATAAATAGCACTTCGAGAAATTTCCATAAATCTTGTGCTCTCAGAGTTTATCCAAAACTATCTTTAGGTGCATGGAATGCTCATCCTCCGACGCTGAGTACACCAAGATGTCATCAATGAAGACTAACACAAAGTGATTAAGGTAAGGCTGGAAGATACTATTCATGAGCCCCATGATCACTACCAGAGCATTGGTCATTCCAAAGGGAATCACCAAGAACACATAATGTCCATACCAACATCTTAAGGCTGTCAATAGTATGTCCTCGTCTCGTACCCAGAGCTGATGATATCCTCATCTGAGGTCTATCTTTGAAAACAATCATGCTACCTTTAGCAATTAGAATAGATCATCGAACCTCGAAAGAGGATACTTGTTCTTCACGATCACCTGGTCCATGCACCGATAGTCCTCACAAATCCCCAAACTCCCATCTGCCTTCTTAGAGAACAAAATTGGGGCTTCCTAAGGAGAAAAATTGGGCCTTACGAATCTTTTAACCTATAGTTCTTTAAACAGTACCCACAACTCAAAAATCTCTATGAGAGCCATATGATATGTTGGTGTAGATATCAGTGCCTTATCGGGGTACAATTCAATGTAAAAGTCTACCTCTCTAAGGGGAGGTAGTCCCAAAACAGCATATGGGAATACATCATCATACTGGTCTACCACTACTGGATAGATCAGACTCATCTCGAATACTACACTGAGGGTGAGGAATGAAAACTAGTGAGTGATCGGCTACACCATCCTTCAGAAGAGCTTATCCTATGATGCAAAGGTTTCCTCCTCGCCGGTGAAGGAAAACCTAATCCAATCCTCATGGACACACTACACTTTTCCCCTAAAATAGTTGATATGAGAATATACTATAGATAGCCATACCATACCAAAGAATACATTGTATGTCCATGAAACTGCTACTAGGAAATCTTATTCGAAGCTCATGTCTCCTACAGTGAGCTCAAACTGCCTGAACCAGTGCATAATTGTCGAATCCCCTCTTGTAATTGTCTATAAATGTTAGGATCGTGCCAACGGCTCCATCCGAATCTCCATGCCTTGAATGAGTGTTGTGTAAATGAAAGAGTGACAGGAACCTGTGTCTATAAGAACTAAAACTATGGTGGAATAGAAATAGATCGTACCTATAATCATCTCTGGAGCTCCATGGTCATAGGCCTTTGCCGCCTGGAGTAGTGCTCGCATGTACCCACCTACTCCCTATGGTCGGGGTGGACCACTTGGGGGTGGTGGTGGTAGAACCTCAAAACATATTCCACCACCTATTGCACAACCTGCTCCTCTACCACATCTGCTGCACTACGGACCTCCACGCTTGAACCTCAGATGCTGCCTTAGTGGTCCCTCGACCATATACTGGACATATGTATGGTGTTTCTGGAAGTCACGTGCCATGTGTCCCTACCTACCACATGTAATGAAAATCATGGACCATGTATCAGTCCCTATCTCTTAGGAGCCTCACAATACTAACTGTGAGTCTTGGGGTCGGCCTCTGATAGACCTGGACTGCTTGGCCCCATTCGTCTGTTGTCTGCTACCTTCCAAAGACTTTGCCGCCTGGGGTATACTAGTAGCTCTAGCTGTGCGTGCCTACTCTGCCAAGAAGATCACCATCAGTAGCGCTCTCTCCAGTTTCATGTCCTTGGTATTGTTGTTGTGAGACACTACCAAATCCCTAATCTCTGGTATGAGTCCCTGCTAGAAGGGGCATTCCCTGAATAAAGTGTCTCACACCATGTATTTGGAGTAGTTAGATAGTTCAATAAATTTCACTGAGTACTGATCCATTTTCATGCTACCCTACTATAGGTGAATCAACTCCGGAATATGAAAAAAGCGCAACCTCGCGGGAAAAAACTCATACCAGAAAATCCTCTCAATGTCAACCCAAGTGCGGGTTTCCTCATCATGATTCTGGATGGTCCAGCTGCACTATCTCCCTATTGAACCAAGAAGAAGTCTCACCTCCAAGATCTCCATTTGGTAAGGTGTTGTCCTCACTATGTAGATGACCCTATTCACAACCTCTACCCTATCCTCAATGACCTGAGGATCCAACTCTCCCCTGAACTAGGGATGTATATGTTTCTAAAACTCATGCAGGAAACTAAGCCTTAAAATGTACTCTACCAAAATTTTTGGAAGTACATGTTGACCATCGGATGGTGGTAGCACTAGTGCACCACCTAGTGGGTCCATCACAAACACTAGTCCATGAATGAACTCCTCATCACTGGACGTGCTGTCCTCACAACCTCGTATCGGGATCGTGGCTAGTCGTCCATGTGGAGGATTCCAGAGATAGTTCAAGATGTACCACGATTTGAACATTATACTTAGTGATCTGACTCTTATTAAAAATCATGAGTCACTAATGCATCTAGTATTTTCATGTATTGATTCGAAAATAAAAATTCATGGTCCTAGTGTATGGATACATCGCCACTACACCAACACTGGACTCCTAGAATTTGAATGTCAGACTCGCGACATTTAAAAATTTTCCTCCAAGGAACAAAATATACTCCCGGTCATGGATGGGGAACCAACTACCCTCTAATACCACTTTTTCACGACCCGTCCCCTGGGGCCAATATCGTGACTACCCCAAACCCACCTCTCTAAGGTTGGGGGTTGATGACTTGCACCTAAGGCGTAAAAGTGCAAGTGGGAGGCATTTTCATAGATACATGTACGCACACACATAGCCAAACAAGTCCCAACTCACAAAAGGAAAACAAAATATCACTAAAAAATGAGTACAAGTATATCTGAAAGTAAATGGGCCTGAATAGAAGCCCAACTGAAATAAAAAAACAAAAAAATGGAAAACAACTCCTGAGGTCATCTGACATGTATCCTACATGACGTGTAGGTACAGCCTGTCACTACGGCTCTCCACTCTAACCGCCACCACCTTCCACCATCAGGTCCTGGATCCCCGAGTCTCAGTAAAATATGTCCATCGTCTTCACAAGACACAACAAGGTGTGGGTGAAACCCATGCAGGGGTGAGTATAACAATACCCAGTAGGGAACCCAAGACCCCATAAGGTCTCATAGAATTACACAAAGAAAAAACCACATATCATAACCTCAATCAGAATCATAATGAAAATACATCTCCCACCAGGTATATCTTAGTGTAGTAATAGTATCATCACCAAACACAGTTTTGAAGACCTCAACTACTAGAGAACTCCTCCTCTATCGAGTACAGTGGGCTTTCCATGTCACATAGAGCCGATCCCCACCATGTCCTACTATGGTACACTTTCTATCGAGTATTGTGGGTCTTCCAAGTTACACATAGGTTCTCCCCCCCGTGGGTCTACTATGTCACACAAACGTGCTTCCCACTAGGCCATCAAGTCACATAGTGTAAAAAATAAGCAGTCTTCAGGTCTCAGTCATTCGTAGGGTTTTGTATGTAGCCCTCTTGGGAGAACCTATCCTCAAGCCATTGGTCACATTTCAACTATAAATAACTCTAAAAAATAAGTAACACAATGATATTTCATGTCATAAATGTTCCAACACAACAGACAGCGCATCAACTAGACACTTGGTCTTTATGTTATAGGCATTTTAGTGCCAAGGGCCTTGTTGGATTCGACTACGATAAAACCCACCCAAACTCCATATTTCTATAAAATTCATGTTGAGTATCTAAAAATTACTTTCTCATCATAATAGTTCTGGCACCGCCGACGATTCTTCCAAAGGACATCTGTTTTATGAGATACGCTCACTTGAGCATAACTGGACTAAAAAGGGGTCAGCGTCCATTCCAACCCGACTGGTTTGTCCCATCCCGGATTGATGGGGTTGGGCTCAGCCTTGTGTGGTAGGGCATTGGGCTCATCCCAGCCCACCCGGCTGGGCTCAGCCTGTTGGCCAAGCGCAAGGGGAGGTGTTGCTCCCCTTCGAGACGACTGAAGCTATTAAGGCCTTCAAGGTAGCGGCGCCTATTGAAGCCACCCCTCCCGAACGGTCCTACAAGACTGGTCACGTGTGGGACCCATAGACTCCGGTTCTGCCCTACAACGTGTCTATCAGCAATAGCATGCCACCTGGTTCATCAGCGGCGCTAGTTTCCCCCACACTCGACGGGCCAGTCCGCGTGGATTGCCCTGCAACGGACCTGCGAGAGCGGGTCTACCCACTGCTAAAGCTCAAAGCCACGACCTTCCACCATGGAACGCCGCCCTACTTGAACATGGTCAGTGAAGGCCGTCCACCCTATGTCCACTATGGTGCCATCATAAGTTGTATTTCTATCACAGTTAGCAGTTGTCGGTCACCTCCTCCCTCGGTTGTCAGTGCCTTCATGTTGGAAAAGCCTCCACAGGCCACCAGTGAAGATCTTATGGTCCACTTTTATTCTCATATACACATGTGTCCCTTGTTTCAACATTTAATCCAATTCTTCTGGTTGTCCACGAAGAACGCCACCCCAACCGAGTTTGACGGAGGGTTTGGTCCTCATTCGTTTGGCATGTGCCGTTCGCGTTAGCATAATAACATGGGAATGATATTTTAATTATAAAAACTCCCATAAAGACAACCCCATAATATCCTCCCACATTATAGAACAAAAAAAATATCAACCCAGTTGATAGTTGATACATGTTTTTCAAAAAAATTATGAAAATGGTCAAAGGGGATAAATTAAGCATTAACACCCTCCCTCGAGTTTTTTGCAAGGAGTTGCAGAAGAGGAAGGACTGTCCATTTATGAAGGTGTTCGTGGATGTTCTTTTGCATCCATTATTTCCCCAAATGGTCATCGGAGCCTCTTTCTAGGTTGGTGGAATACACTGTGGCACTTCGTTAGAGGTTCCTCTCTTGAGTGCCAAAAACTCATGCTCTAGATTCGTTTAAATTGATGGGAGGAGAGGATCACTACACCACACAATTATTGAGGGTAATTAATGAGTATAATTAAATATCCTCTTTAATTCATTAAATGGTGCGGTTACACATTCTTTTAATTTCCCACAATGGTGCAGTTACAAAAAAAGAGATCCAATCCATTAAATGGCTCGACGTTCTGTCGTAGTCCCACAACCGCTTGTCCAACGGTTGCAAAAAAAATCTCTTGTAAATTTATTATTTTTTTATAAATTCGAATAAATTAACTTTTTCATCTGACCCTTGACAGTCTATGTTAATCTCCCCTTAAGAAAATATCAGCGCTGGAGATTCAACAACGCACTTATATTTTTAAACTAAGTAGTGATTTTAATGGTAGAAAACATCACCCGCACGTTTACTGAACGTACCTTAAAAAAAATTCAAAATTCGGTTTCGTACTCTCTTTACCTCAGAAACACATTCCTTCAATTTTCTCATACTTGTAATAATCGCAAATAATTTTAAAAAAATAAATGAAATTTCTATGTGTTTACATATATAGTACTTGTCTAGTCACTCAAAATATTAGTAAACTATTCTGCACATGAACTAGATACAAATCATTAAAATTGATTCAATAAATTTACAAAAAAATAAAACAAAACCCAATAAATAAAACACTAATTTTATTCATAAGTTTTTCACTACAAATAGATTTCTCTAAAATACACAGCCATGTTATTCTATTTTACCCTAAAATGGTTCAAATTTCTAAAACAAAAACTAAATTAAATTCAAGAAATAATTTTCATATTTTATAAAAACCCAAAATATCCAAAACCTTTAAAAAAATATATGGACACATTGTCTATTCCAAAAAAAAAAACTTTTAAAACCATTTCGCACACAACTCTCACAATAACAAAAGTTTTCTTCTCAAAACGTGGTTTTTCTAAAAATACAAAAATCCATAAAACCCTTTAGTTGTGGTGTACATGAAAACGCATCACAATCACAATAAATATAACATGCCCCTCTTATCCATATTAATATAATAATCTCTATAATATATACATAAATACACCATTTATATTAAATATTTCTTTAATTAATATGGATTCAGATGAGGATCCATGTCAAATAACCCCACCCATTGGTGAATGTATCACTCCTTATGAATTCCACTTTAAGATGTATAAACCAATAATTAAATCCCATGAGGACCCTAAGACTCATATTTAGTCTCATCCACTACAGATTTGGGAATCTTGGTCTCATAAATAACCTCACTCATCAATTAGTGATGATTCCAAAAACTATACGTCCATAATAATATTGTGTTTCAATTTGTGAAATTATATGATGGAATTTATTCAATCTTCCTCCTATATTGCAAAAACCAAACTCCACCACTAACTAAGATTATCCTATTACAACACATGATCTAATTCCACTTTCTAACATCATCTCATTGGTTTCCATTATGAATCCTCTTGTGAGAATCATACAACACCACATGTGTGTGATCATTTATGCTAATGTCTATTTAATAGTGTAGTGTCAATAACATAATCATTGGTTGATTATTATGTAAAGACCTGTAAAATTCATGGGAAATTTTCTTTTCTTAATTTTCTTTGATATTTTACAAGAATGTAGTTTCTGACGGCACTTGATTCCGACCCCCGGTGTGCCCGGAATTAATTTCTGAAGTTTAGCTCAGGTACGTTAAGTGAACGAACGAGCGGGTTTTTCTAACTTTTGAACCGGTTCTCGGAATTGAAATTCGAGGGAACCGATGAACTCGCAACACTAGTAATTGCTTAAAAACACCTTTTCCGGAGTTGCTTTTTCAGTGGTGTAGTTTTTAATTTTTTTGGGGTTAAGGTAAGGAATAAAATAAATGTGGTGCGACAATTTATTTTATTTTACTTAAAACGGCTTAACCTAAGTTAAGCGGATAAGATGGGACCCACAATATCCTACCCACTTGGTAGGATATTTGTGAGGTGGGGCCCGTACGAGCCCACCATTTCTTTCCCTCTAAGTAACGCACCCCCACCCCCCTTTATAATAATGTAAACCATGCGTTTATTCTGGTTAAGAAACGCCTCATTAATTTGGGCGGTTAAATTGTTACAATTAATTGATTGAATTGATTGTCTCTTTTTGAATTTCAAACGTTGACTTGTGCGTTAATAAAATAAGACTGTTCTTATTTTATTGATGTTGGAACTTGTTACATGGAGAGTATTTGGAGGAAAGCGTTCTTCTTCGGCGAAGAATGCGAAGAACGCAGCGATCTCCAATGAAGAATGCCAAATCCTCGGAAATCAACGACGATTCTTCTGTGATGCTCCTTCCGTGATGTCTTCTTCCACGACATCCCTTTCCAAGAAAAAACTCGTTGGTCGACAACACTTTAGGTAGGGAATTATTATTTTGAGAACGTTTTTATTCCATTGATTCTTTCATTCTAATGAAAACAAAGAACACAGATCAACTTATTATCTAGTTGATCCGCGAACATTTTCCTTGCGGGTTGGGAATAATTTGTTGCAGAAAGTTGTGGGGGTTTATTTTTATTGTTGATCGTGATCTCATCTGTCGCCTTTCTTGGATTCTTTTTGGGCGTCCTGTTATCATAATAAGAGGAGGAGGTCGGACCGTACGAACACGACAGACCCTCCTCCCCCTCTTGTTTGTTTGAATTTGTTGCGGCACGTGAAAGTTAGCGTGGTTCCGTTGCACCATGCAGAAACGAGAAAGAATGCGGCGAAGAAGCGTGGCGTCGTCGCGCCGCGCCATTGAGGCCGAACGAAACCACAGGAAGAGTCGGGGCCGCGGAGGCGATTCGAAGACACCGTAGTTTGTTGTGGATGTGCGGATCGACGGATGATGGTGAGGCGATCTGCAAAGGTGTTTTGAAGCCGTCAAAGTAATGGTCAGGTCCCAAGAGGACCGTTGGCGAAAGCGGCGAGAAAAACTGACCACCGGAGCGCGTTTGGTTGTCCGCAGAAGACTCCCCCGGCGCGCCGCACCGGCATGGCAGTGTCGGCGGCCAGAGGCGGCGGCGCCTAGATCGCCACCAAGAAGGGGACGCCGCGACTGAAGCCGTGGCGGCGGGCGACTGGTCCCACGGCCGCGTGGGACCAGAGGGACGCCGCATCACGCCGCATCCGTTGACAGGGAGTGGCCCCCGTGCGGGGGCCATGGTTTCGTCCAGGAGGGCGGTCCCCCCTTGCGCGGCCGTTTGGCAAGCGCCAGGGAGCCAGCGCGCCGGCCCAATCCGCCCGGCCGGACCGCCAGGCCGGGCCGCGCCCAGGAAGGGCCGGGCCGCGCCATCTAGGCCGGGCCATGCCCAGCCGGGCCGGGCCATGCCCAGCCGGGCCGGGCCGCGCCCCATCGGGTCAGACCCAGACTCGGGTCGGGTCCACCCAGTTCGGGCCGACCCAGGGGGGGTGGGCCCGGGTCGGGCCGGGCCTAGACCCCCCATTTTCGGACCTCTTCGTTTTTTCCCATAAGATGGGCTATAGACCTACGATCGACGCATCGTCCATTGCGATGCGATCCTTGGATCGAGGCGGTCATTTCGGTATATTACACTCAAGGTTTTGGAGAACTTTGGGTTCGGCCAGGTTGGTTCGTTTATGAAACCAACCGGGCCCTCAGAGTGGAAACGCTTATATCTCCAGCTCCGGACGTCTGATTGACATGCCATCGACTTCGTTGAATTCCTCCTGATGAGACGGAACTTTTGGCATAATTCTCCGGAGTTTTGGTTGCTGTTGGATAGTGGCCGGGTTGGATTGTACCCGATATCCAACCGGGCCCCTGGAACGAAAAAGCGGATATCTTTCAGACCAGACGTCCATTTGACGAACCGTCAGCGGCGTTGGTGATCATGTGGAGAAACGGTCCCTATGAGTATACCATATGAGAGTTCAGGGTACAGTTGTGATATGGCCGGGTTGGTTTGCAAATGAAACAAACCGGGCCCCTAGGACGAAAAGGCTAGTAACTCACAGACCGGGCGTCCGATTGACACGCCATTTGTTGCGTTGAGACCCCTATGATGAGGCGGTACTTTGAGATACTTCTTCGTGGGACTTTGAGATATTTGAAGTATCGACCTGTAGCTCGTGGAGTGGACCCTCCCAGAGACGAGCGTGCGGAGTACGGAGACCGTGTAGTCGACTGAGATCTGACGACTGCTTGACCGACTCGACTTGGAGTGAGTCGACTAGAACAGTGTATAGAGTACTACTTTGTTTGGGTGCAGACCCATGGCAGACGGAGCACTACCTGTGTGACAGTGCAGACCCACGGTACTCGTCCAGAGAGTACCTCTTCAGGCTACTAGGGGGTGTGCACTACTGTGTTTGGGTGGCATACCCTGGCGGGAATGTAAAGACCCTTAAATTTCAAGGAAATTTTTTTATTAATTTTCTTTGAAATTTTACAAGAATGCAGTTTCTGACGGCACCTGATTCCGAGGCCCGGTGTGCCCGGAATCATTTTCAGAAGTTTGGCTTGGGTACGTTTAATGAACGAATGAGCGGGTTTTTCTTACTTTTGAACCGGTTCTCGGAATCGAATTCTGAGGGCACTGATGGAATCACAACGCCGGTTTTTGCTTAGAAACTCCTCTTACGAAGTTGCGTTTGCTCGGGTGTGGTTTTTAATTTTTGGGCTTTAAGTTAAGAAATAATATAACGTGGTATGACAAACTTTATTTTATTTCACTTAAGCCGCTTAAAATCCACTTAAAGCTTCTTAAGCTGAGTTGAAGCAGATATGGTGGAATTCAAAATATCCTACCCTCTTGGTAGGATATTTGTGAGGTGGGGCCCGCATGAGCCCCACCATTTCTTTTCCGCTAAGTAACGCACGCACGAAAACCCTTTTTAAATAAATTCAACTGGGGCATTTTCATAAACAATTAAATGCTCCTATTTATTGGGCGGTTTATTCGTTGAAATTAATTCTATAAATTAATGGGTCGTTACTTAGTTTGTTTTTCATTTGTTGTCATGTTAATAAAATATGACCAACATTTTTTTTCTTCTTGAGTGTTGTTCTTTGAGAGGATTTGACAGAACCTTATGTCCTTCATCCTCCTTCGCGAAGAACGTGAAGAACGCGAAAACGCGAAGAACGCGAAGAACGCTGGCCTTCGACGAAAGGCGACTAAGAACGCCGAAACCTTGGAGATCGACGACGTGACACCGCGTTCTGCGACACCAACGATTCTCCTCCTGTGATGTACTTCTGCGACGTTCCTTCTTCCGCGACCAATCTCCGAACATCTGCTTGAGGTAGGAGTTATTAAATATTTTAAATTCCTTTGTGGTTTTTATCCTCTACATGGATTTAATTGTTATAATTAAATCTGTGTGTTTCCTTAAAACATCAGAGATCGTCGACGCGACGCCCTTCCGCGATGACGTGATGCCCTTCCGCGACGCGACGATCACCTCTTTCCGCGACGGTCAATTCCGCGATGAACTCGCATCCGACGGCGACGGTGAGGTAGGGATTTTATTTGAAAATAATATTTTATTCCCGTAGTTGTTTCCTTCTAAGACAAAGAGACCGGAATCAAAGTACAATTTTAATTTATTAAAATTTTATCTTGTTATGTTTTCATATGTGGATCATTTTTTCCCGATTGTTATCACCTAACGCGGAGGGTGCGGGCCAAGCAAACACGGCCCGACAACCCTCCACAGTTCTTTTTTGATTTACGGAACGGAGGACGACGACAAAGTGGGACGCAGAGACGATTTGTTGATTCCGCAGTGAAGAACGGGACCCGGGAGGAGCTATGGCGCAGAAGGAAGTGGAATCGGACCACCGGAGCAACTCTGGTGGCCCGCGGAATCCACCAGCGGCCGGAGGCGGGGGCGCCCCGGCGCGCCGCCGGATGTAGCCGCCGCGCCTAAAGCCGCAGCGGCGGCGGCCGGCCAGACCCGTGACCGCATGAGTCCGGCCACACACGGGATGCGGCAATGCCGTGTCCGCTGACCCAGTGTGGACCTACGCGGGCCGCGACTCCTCCTCCCGCGGGGATAGCATGCCCCGCGGTTCCCTTGCTCGGCCGCTCGGCTGTGCCGAGCCGGGCCGACCCACCGGCCGGGACGTGCCTAGGTCGTGCCGGGCCGCCCTGGCCAGGCCGGGTCACGCCAAACCGTGTTGGACCCGGACCCGGGTCGGGTTGACCCGGGGGGGTTGGGCCGGGTCGGTCCGGGCCCAGACCCCCCGTTTCCGGACCTTCTGGGTCTTTTGCTCATAACATGAGCTACGGGCCTCCGAACGATGTGCCGTCAGCGGCGATGTGATCCATGGATCGAGACGGTCGTTTCGGTATATCACACCCAAGGTTTCTGAATACTTTGGGTTCGGCCGGTTTGGTTCGTACACGAAACCAACCGGGCCCTCGGAGCGGAAACGCTCATATCTTGAGCTTCGGACGTCCGATTGACGTGTCTTTGACTTTGTTGAATTTCTCTAAGTGAGACGGATCATTCGGCTTACTCCGCCCGAGGTTTGGACATAGGTGGAGTACGGTTGGGTTGGTGTTTCCTTAGAAACCAGCCGGGCCCCTGGGATTAAAAAGACAATAACTCTCAGACCGGGCGTCCGATTGACGCACTGTCTGCGACTTTGAGTTCCTATTGACGATACAGAACTTTTGGATACATCAAATCTGGACTATGTGTCAGTTGATGTATCAGAATCTCAGCTCGTGGAGCGGAACCTCCCGAATGAGCTTGCTGTGTGCGGGAACCCTAGAGCTGGCTGTGACTGCTATTGTGACGACGACGACTGTGTAGAGATCCTCAGTGGATTCGTTGACGACGACTACAACACTCAATGATCCTTTTTGGGTCAGTGCTACCGATCCTGTGTGGGTACAATCCTGTGTGGGTCAGTGCTCAGTGGTCCTGTGTGGGCCAAAGCCTACAGGTCCTCTATGGGCCCGATCCTGTGTGGGTCTTTGCAGGGGTTAGTTACTTATCGATCCTTTGTGGGTCAGATCCTTTGTGTGTCATTGCGGGGGTTAGTACCTATCGATCCTTTGTGGGTCCGGAGACTTAGATGGATCAGTGATCATCTCTATCATCATTCGAAGAAGTATACCTGCGTGAGGTGAATCACGTTTTACATTCCTTTGTAGATTGTGTTGTACTATCCTGTGTGGATTTACGTTTGGCTTTCCTGTTTGGACGGGTTGTACTTGGGATCAGAGGTTGGAGCATGTTGGAATTGATGACTTAGGTATATGTATGGGCATATACCTAAGCAGTGTCGGTTGTTACTTTTTGATTGTATCATTCAGTTGTGGTTTATCCATTGTGGATTTTCGGAGACCTTCGGGGGTCTCGGGGTCCCTTCTGAGTTGCTTATAATCACCCATGCACAGGCTATGCCCACACTACGTGTCACGACCCGCCCTCGGGGTCCGTGCCGTGACTACCCCAAGCCCGCCTTCCATAGGCCAGGGGCTGGCGACTAGCACCAAGGCGTAAATCCTGGTAAAAAGGGAAGACATTTCCTTTGTAAAGAAAACAAACACCACCGAGTAAGCAAGCGGAAAGTAAACACTAAGTAAAAACAGAGTACAACTGAATGTGCGGAAAAGTAAATGGGCCAGTATACAAACCCAAACTAAAAGTAAAGTACAACTCGTAAAGGGAAAACAGCAACTGTACGTAAAAGCCGCTACGCCGAGCTGTCCATTGAAGATCCCACCTGAAGGATGGGTACAGATAGCTCCACTACTCCACGGGTCCCACCGTCCGCTCCGAGTACGTCCCGCCCAGAGGTCCACCTCCAGGTACCGTCCTGCTCTGCAAGCCTCAGCCAAGATCAACGCTGTCCTTCGTCTGCAACCAACACAACGTAGTGTGGGCATAGCCCGTGCAGGGGTGAGTATAAGCTACTCAGTAGGGACCCCGAGACCCCTGAAGGTCTCCCGAAATCCACATAGGATAAACCACAAAGAAAGGTACAATCACGAAGTAACAACCGACACTGCTTAGGTATATGCCCATACATATACCTAAGTCATCAATTCCAATACGCTCCATCCTCCGAGCCCAAGTACAACTCAGTCCACACAGGAAAGTAAATGTATTCCAGACAGGAAGGCAAAACGAAATCCACACAGGATAGCACAACTCAATCCACACAGGAAAGCAACAGGATTTAGCTCACACAGATATACTTCTTCAAAAGACGATAAAGATGATCTCTGATCCATCTAAGTCGTCGGACCCACGAAGGATCGATAGGTAACTAACCCCCGTAAAATACACACACAGGATCGGGTCCACACAGGACCTGTAGGCGCTTGTTCACACAGGACCGCTGAGCGCAAAGACAGCTGACGACCGCCCATGGAGCGACGAGGACTCAGTACAGGGCCCTTTGATAGCTGAGGCACCGGTGGTACCTCTACCCGCCGAGCCACTGATGCTTCCAGCCCCAACCGCTGACGATGAACGTCGCCTTAGTGTACTTCATAAGTTCCAGTGCCAGTGACCGCCTTGGTTCTATGGGGAGACGGACCCCCAGGCAGCCGAGGATTGGCTGGAGGCAGTTGTACAAGTTTTCAGGCTAGTGAAGACACCAGCAGACCTCATGGTGATCCTCGCAGCGATCCTACTGCATGCAGCAGCGGGCTGATGGTGGAGCTTGATGCTCCAGGTGCAGGATGTGGCATCTCTCCTCTAGACAGAATTTGAGGGCCTCTTCCACTTAGAGTTCGTCCCGGCCACCCTCTGTGCGGTGCGCATTCAGGAGCTTCTTCACCTGCGGCAGGGCAGCATGACGGTCGCCCAGTACTCGGGGAGATTTACTGATCTCTCACGCTACTCTACATACATAGTAAGAGATCCATTATTCCAAGAATGGAACATTGAGCAGGGATTGAGACATGATATCAGGGCATCGCTGATCTCCCTCAGCATTCCAACTCAGGAAGGAGTACTGGAGCGAGCCCTTTTGATCGAGAGCTTTCTTGTTGAGACTTCTCTAGTGGCGAGACCTACCGCGGGGTGGCACGTAGCAGAGTCTTCCGCAGAAGGCAGTCGACGGATGACTCAGGGGTCCAGGAAGACCAGACCCTCATGCAGAAGACCTCAGTACACTAGCTCAGCAGTGCGGGGCACACAGCGTGGAGCCAGTCTTTCGAGAGGCAGGCAGTGCTATAGATGTGGCGGGCAGGGCCACATGGCTTGTGATAGCCCGACCCATCGTGCCGAGGAGCAGCAGATAGTTGAGGGGCCACCCAGGCAGAGGCATAGGGTCGACCATGGCGGTCTGTAGGGAGGAGGCAGACGAGGCAGAGGAGCTGGCCAAGAAGAAGGTGGTGGGAGACGCTTTGAGGCTCTACCACCACCACCACCAGTGGGTCCACCCAGGCCACATGGATCTGGAGGGCAGAGACATGCACATCTCCAGGTAGCGGAGGCCTACAACCACGGTGCGCCCGAGATGATTCGAGGTATGATTTGTGTCTATTCCACCCTTGCTGCAGTTCTTATAGACACAAGAGCAAGTCACTTTTTTCATAGATGCTTCCCTTGTTTGGAGATCGGGGATTCTGACAGAGCCGTTGGCTCGATCATTACGGCTAGAGACTCCTACGGGAGAAGACTCGATGATTACGCACTGGTGCCGGCAGTGTGAGCTTATTCTAGGAGGCGAGAGTTTCAGCTGGGATCTTCTTGTAGAGACGTTGAGGCCTTACGACGTCATCTTGGTCAGGGATTGGTTATATACAGTCCATGCACAGATTGACTGTATTAGGTGCAAGGTGCGATGTGTACGCACCAACGGGAGAAGGTTCACCTTCACCGGCGAGAAGGGAGCCTTCGCAGAACAGGATGGACATCCGCAGCGGAGAAGAAATCCCATCACTCATCAGTTGGCTAGCCTCATCCTAGGATCAGTTGACGTGCAGAGTCCTAGTTTTCCTGCAGTGGTGGATCAGTATGTGGACGTCTTTCCCGACGATGTTCCAGGGCTACCTCCTCGCAGAGAGGTAGTCGTTTTTATTGACCTGTACCCCAGGAAAACCCCGATATCAACTCCAGCATACCGGATGGCCCCCGCCGAGCTTCGAGTGCTATGGTTACAGTTGGAGGACTTGCAGGGAAAGGGATTCATCCGAACTAGTGTTTCACCCTGGGCTTCCCCGATATTGTTCTCCAAGAACGCGGACGAGAGATTGTGACTTTGTGTGGACTATCGTCGCCTGAACCATGTGACAGTGAGGAACAAGTATCAACTACTGAGGATTGATGACCTCTTCGATTAGCTCAAGGGAGAACGGTGGTTCTCGAAGATAGACCTCAGGTAAGGCTATCATCAACTCAGAGTTCGAGACGAGGACGTGCAGAAGACGACCTTCAGATGTCGGTATGGCCACTATGAGTTCTTGGTTATTCCTTTCGGTGTAACCAATGCTCCAGAAGTGTTCATGGGCCTCATGAATAGGATCTTTCAGCCATAACTCGATCGATTTGTCGTGGTCTTCATTGACGATATTTTGATTTACTCGACGACTGGGGAGGAGCACGCCTACCACTTACGGGTTGTACTAGACACACTCCGAGAGCACCAGCTTTATGGAAATCTCTCGATGTGTCAGTTCTGGATATGTGAGGTCCACTTCATGGGAGATGTCATCTCTAAGGTGGGAGTTGCAGTGGATCCTGCGAAGATCGAGGCAGTGCTAGCTTGGGATCCACCCAAGAGCGTGACGGAGGTGCGAAGTTTCTTGGGATTAGTTGGATCCAATCGGAGATTTGTGCCAGACTTCTCCAGAGTTGTGGAACCACTCGCAGCTTTGACGAAGAAGGGGAAACCCTTTGTGTGGTCAGACAGATGTCATTAGAGCTTCCAGGAGATGAGACCAAGATT
This sequence comes from Viscum album, assembly GCA_963277665.1. Classification (NCBI taxonomy): domain Eukaryota; kingdom Viridiplantae; phylum Streptophyta; class Magnoliopsida; order Santalales; family Viscaceae; genus Viscum; species Viscum album. Next base: position 278,985,794 of record OY728164.1, on the reverse strand, counting down.
GACCAGTGCCCCTATCTTGAGGTTTCTTGAGGAGGGAGTGGGGTACGTAGTCTACTGCGATGCATCAGGGACCAGACTCAGATGTGTCCTGATGCAGGAGCGGGAAGTGATCGCCTATGGATCACGTCAGTTGAGGCCACATTAGCAGAACTATGCTACCCATGACCTGGAGTTAGTAGCAGTGGTTTTCTTCCTAAAGACATGGTGACACTATCTGATGGGCGAGCACTTTATAGTCTTTTCTGACCACTAGAGTCTCAGGTACATCTTCTCGCAGAAGGACCTGAACCTGAGATAGCGGCAATGGCTTGAGTTCTTCCAGGACTATGACTTTGAGATAGTCTATACTCCTGGGAAGGGGAACGTGGTAGCCGATGCTCTCAGCAGGAGGACGGGCATTCAACTACTTGAGGAGGTGACAGAGCAGCTAGACGCTTTGCAGATATCCTTTGTGGATAGAGATGGAGTAGCCTTCCTTCAGTCTCTCATAGTATCTCCTCCACTACTACAGCGGGTCAGAGAGGCACAGCGTGGGGATGCTAACTATGATACGTGGCGTGCACAAATATCCTCAGGACAGGCACCTGATGGTTTCCCCTTTGGAGCAGATCATGAAATCCTTTTCAGAGGACGTACCATAGTACCAGTCGCTTTATGAGAGGAGGTACTGAGAGAGTTTCACACTTCTCCTTTGGTGGTTTATCCAGTAGTGGTGAAGATGTACCAGGACCTCAGACGATAGCACTGGTCGCCGGGCATGAAGAAGGCTGTGGCGGAGTTCGTTTCTCGATGCCTCACCAGCCAGTAGGTGAAGGCAGAGCATCAGGTACCAGCAGGATTGGTACAGCCCTTGGTGGTCCCGGAGTGGAAGTGGGATGGGATATCAATGGACTTCGTGACTGGACTTCCACGCACTTCCAGAGGTCACGACTCCATTTGGGTGATTTTCGACCGACTCACCAAATCGGCTCACTTCTAACCCATCAGAGAGCAGGGATCAGTGGAGAGCTTGGGGTGTCTCTATATTCAGAAGATTGTACGGCTTCACGGTGTGCCATAATCTATCGTCTCCGATCGAGATGCTCGGTTTACTTCCCGGCTTTGGAAGGGGTTACAGGAGGCATTCAGGATGCAACTACATCTGAGCACCGCCTTTCACCCTCAGACGGATGGTCAGACGGATGGTCAGATGGAGGGCACCATTCAGACTCTCGAGGACATACTCCACGCTTGTGTCCTCGACTTTGGTCGTAGCTGGGAGGACCACCTACCCTTGGTGGAGTTCTCGTACAACAACAGCTACCACTCCACCATCGGAATGGAACCCTATAAGGCGTTGTACGGCAGACCTTGCAGATCTCCTTTGTGCTGGACAGACCCTGGGGAGTCAGCACTTGTGGGACTAGAGATGGTCCAGGCCATGACAGAGAAGGTCTAGGTCATCCAGGAGCGGATGAGGACAGCTTAGAGCCAGTATAATTATTAGTCTGATAGGAGGTAGAGGCCACTAGAGTTCGAGGATGGCGACTACGTCTTCTTACATGTCTCACCTCGACGTGGTTTACGGAGATTTGGCTGAGGTGGAAAGTTGTCTCCACACTTCATCAGACCTTTCCAGGTCATCAGCAAGATCGGTGAGGTGGCTTATCGCCTGTCTCTACCACCTCAGTTGCACTGGGTGCACGACATCTTCCATGTATCTCAGTTGAGGAGATACGTGCACGACCCGACGCACATCATTGACCATGGGGAGCTAGACGTTGATGATGGGGCGACATTTGTAGAGGTCCCGGTGGAGATCGAGGATCGACATGAGCGGGTCCTACGTGGACAGGCAATTCCTCTTGTGAAAATCAGATGGCATCACGAGAACCTCCAGGAGAGCACTTGGGAGTGAGAGGCTCAGATGCGTGCTCAGAACCCACATTTGTTTCCCTAGCTTATGATGTATCTTTACAGGGACGTAAATCCCTAAGGTGGGAGTGATGTAAAGACCCATAAATTTCAAAGAAATTTTTTTCTTAATTTTCTTTGGAATTTTACAAGAATACAGTTTCTGACAGCACCTGATTCCGAGGCCCGGTGTGCCCGGAATCATTTTCAGAAGTTTGGCTCAGGTACATTCAGTGAACGAACGAGCAGATTTTTATAACTTTTGAACCGGTGCTCGGAATAGAATTCTGAGGGCACCGATGGAATCGCAGCGCCGGTTTTTTCTTAGAAATTCCTCTTTCGGAGTTGCGTTTTCTCGGGTGTGGTTTTTTATTTTTGGGCTTTAAGTTAAGAAATAAAATAACGTGGTACGACAAACTTTATTTTATTTCACTTAAGCCGCTTAAAAGCCACTTAAAGCTGCTTAAGCTGAGTTGATGCAGATAGGGTGGAATTCAAAATATCATACCCTCTTGGTAGGATATTTGTGAGGTGGGGCCTGCATGAGCCCCACCGTTTCTTTTCCGCTATGTAACGCACCCGTGAAAACCCTTTTTAAATAAAGTCAACTAGGGTGTTTTCTTAAACAATTAAACGCTCCTATTTATTGGGTGGTTTATTCGTTGAAATTAATTCTATGAATTAATGGGTCGTTACTTAGTTTGTTTTTCATTTGTTGTCATGTTAATAAAATAAGAGCAACATTTTTTTTCTTCTTGAGTGTTGTTCGTTGAGAGGATTTGACATAACCTTAAGTCCTTCATCCTCCTTTGCGAAGAACGTGAAGAACGCGAAGAACGTGAAGAACGCCAGCCTTCGACGAAAGGAGTCGAAGAACACCAAACCCTCGGAGATCGAAAATGCGGCTCTACGTTCCGCGACGCCAATGATTATCCTCCTGCGACATTCTTCTGCGACATTCCTTCTTCCGCGACCAATCTCTGAACATCTCCTTGAGGTAGGAGTTATTAAATATTTTAAATTCCTTTGTGGTTTTTATCCTCTACATGGATTTAATTGTTATAATTAAATACTTTTGTTTCTTTAAAACCTCAGAGATCGTCAACGCGACGCCCTTCCGTGACGACGCGACACCCTTCCGCGATGCGACAATCACCTCCTACCGCGATGGTCAATTCCGCGAAGAACTCTCATCCGACGGCGACGGCGAGGTAGGGATTTTATTTGAAAACAATATTTTATTCCCGTAGTTGTTTCCATCTAAGACAATGAATCCAGGATCAAATTATAATTTTAATTTATTAAAATTTTATCTTGTTATGTTTTCATATGTTGATCAATTTTTCCCGATTTTTATCACCTAACGCGGAGGGTGCAGGACAATCAAACACGGCCCGACAACCCTCCGCAGTTCTTCGTTGATGTGCGGAATGACGGACGATGAAAAAGTGGGCTGCAAAGACTATTTTTTGATTCCTCAATGAATAACGGGACCCAGGAGGAGCTACGGCGCAGACGAAAGTGGAATCGGACCACCAGAGCAACTCCGGTGGCGCGCGAAATCCACCGGCGGCACGGGTCGCCGTCGCGGTGGCGCCGACGGCCGGATGGAGCCGCCACGGAAGAATCCGTGGCATCGGTGGCCGACCAGACCCGTGATCGCGCGGGTCCAGTGACACATGGGATGCGGCAAAGCCGTGTCCGCTGACCCAGCGCGGCCCCACGCGGACCGCGACTCCTCCTCCCGCGGGGACAGCACGCCCCACAGTTCCATTGCGCGGCCGCTCGGACGGGACGAGCCTGGCCGAACCGCCGGCTGGGTCGCACCCAGTCCGGGCCGGGTCGTGCCAAACTGGGTCAGACCCAGACCCGGGTCGAGTCGACCCGGTTCGGGCCGACCCAGGGGGGGTTGGGCCAGGTCGGTCCGGGCCCATACCCCCAGTTTCCGGACCTTCTCTGTCTTTTGCTCATAACTTGAGCTATGTGCCTCCAAACGATGCGCCGTTAGCGGCGATGCGATCCTTGGATCTAGAAGGTCATTTCAGTATATCACACCTAAGGTTTCAGAATACTTTGGGTTCGGCCGGGTTGGTTCGTACACGAAACCAACCAGGCCCTCGGAGCGGAAACACTCATATCTTGAGATTCGGACGTCCGATTGATGTGCCGTCGACTTTGTTGAATTCCTCTAAGTGAGAAGGATCTTTTGGATTACTCCACCCTAGGTTTGGACGCAGTTGGAGTACAGTTGGGTTGGTTTTGCCTTAAAAACCAGCCGGGCCCCTGGGACAAAAAAGCCAATAACTCTCAGACCGGGCATCCGATTGACGCACCGTCTGCGACGTTGAGTTCCTGTTGACGATACAGAACTTATGGATACATCAACTCTGGACTACGTGTCAGTTGATGTATCAGCCTCTCGGCTCGTGGAGCGGACCCTCCCGAATGAGCATGTTGTGTGCGGGAACCCTAGAGTTGGCTGCGACTGCTACTGTGACGACGACGACTGTGCGGAGATCCTCAGTGGATTCAACGACGACGACTACAACAATCATCGATCCTTTGTGGGTCAATGCTACCGACCCTGAGTGGGTCTGATCCTCTGTGGGTCAGCACTTAGCGTTCCTGTGTGGGCTAGCGCCTACAGGTCTTGTGTCGGCCCGATCCTGTGTGGGTCTTTGCGGGGGTTAGTTACCTATCGATCCTTGGTGGGTCAGATCCTTTGTGGGTCATTGCGGTGGTTAGTACCTATCGATCCTTTGTGGGTCTAACGACTTAAATGGATCAGTGATCATCTCTATCGTCATTCGAAGAAGTATACCTGTGTGAGATGAATCCTGTTTTACATTCCTTTGTGGACTGTATTGTGATATCCTGTGTGGATTTACATTTTTGTTTCCTTTGTGGACTGGTTTTACTTGGGCTCGGAGGTTGGAGCGTGTTGGAATTGATGACTTAGGTATATGTATTGGCATATACCTAAGTAGTGTCGGTTGTTACTTCGTGATTGTATCTTTCCTTTGTTGTTTATCCTTTGTGGATTTTCGGAGACCTTCGGGGGTCTCAGGGTCCCTACTGAGTTTCTTATACTCACCCCTACATGGGCTATGCCCGCACTACGTTGTGTTGGTTGCAGACGAAGGACATCGCTGATCGCGGTCAAGGTTGGCGGAGCAGGATGGTACCTGGAGGTGGACCACTAGGCGGGGTGTACTCGGAGCGGACAGCTGGACCAAGGAGCTGTGGAGGATATCTGTACTCACCCTTTAGGTGGGACTTCCAGAGGATGGCTCGACACTGCGACTTTTCCTTTCAGTTGCTGTTTTCCCCTTTCAGCTGTACTTTACAGTTGGGATTGTATTTCGGGCCCCTTTACTTTCATCACATCTTGTTTCTATTTTTTACTTAGTGTTTTACTTGAGCTTGTATTCTGTGGTGTTTTTTGATTACTTTATAAAGGAAATGCCTTACCTTTTCCGGGAATTATGCCTTGGTTCAAGTCACCAGCCCCTTGCCTATGGAAGGCGGGCTTGGGGTAGTCACGGCATGGGCCCCGAGGACGGGTTGTGACAGGGAATAACTACTGTGTTTGGGTGGCTGACCCACGGTACTCGACAGGAGGAGTACCTCGGCAGTCTTAGGTTAGTGAACAGTACCTCAGAGTCGTGACAGGACCACTGTACACTCCAGAGACGGGGCTCTTCAGCAGTTACGGTTACAATAATGAAAATCCTAGTTTGAGCTGAGTCTATGACCTTTGTGTTTACCTCTGGATTGAGATGGGTAACTTGATAACTTAGGTATATGTATGGGCATATACTTGGGTAGTGGTTATCCGATGATTTCATAATCTTGTGTTTCCTCATGATTGAGATGGTTTACTTGATTAACTAGGTATATGTATGTACATATACCTATATAGAGGAGATCTGTTGAGATCTTCTTTGTGGTTATCCTTGTTGGTTTTAGTGAGACCTTGAGTGTCTCGGGGTCCCTACTGAGTATCGTTATACTCACCCCTGCACAGGCTATTCCCGCACCTAGTTGTGTTGGTTGCAGACGACGGGCAGCGCTGACAGAGGCCAAGCATTCGAGGACTGGACGGTACCTAGAGGTGGACCACACGACGAGTCAACATTCGGAGGTGGAATTCATGGTGAGAGGACACTCAGAGGAGGTTGACGGGTGAGAGCGTTGTGGAGGCTATCTGTACCTACCCTTCATGTAAGATCCATGGTGGACGATCCAGGAGCTGCGCTCTCTATACCTACCCTTCAGGTAGGATCTGAGGAGGATGACCCAGGAGATGCTTCCTTTCTTCCAGCTGTTTTTCTTTTCTTGTTTTACTTTCATTCAGTTGTAGATGTATTTTTAGTTGGGTTTGTATTCTGGCCCATTTACTTTTTAGCACTTTCTTTTTACTTAGTGTTTCACTTCTGCTTGTACTCTGTGGTCTTTTGTTACTTTTATAAAGGCAATGCCTTCCCAGTTATCGGTATTTATGCCTTTGGTGCTAGTCTCCATCCCCTTGCCTATGGATGGTGGGCTTGGGGTAGTCACGGCATGGGCCCCGAGGACGGGTCGTGACAAATTGGTATCAGAGGTGTCGGTTCTACCGCATGACTTATAACTCTGATATTTTCTTTTCTGTGAAGCAATAGTGTTAAGGGTACCAAGTGTGGTCTTCAGTTCAGGGAGTCCAGTGTTGGTGCGGGCGGGCGACGTATCAATACACAAGGACCCTGACAACTGATTTCCGACATTAAGCATGATAACACTGATTGCATGTGTGTTTCTAGAAGTTTTTTAAGTCAGCTCAAACCAGGTCAGCTCACCAGGTATAATCATTTGACCGTGTCACGTTGTTTCTTTCAGGATGCCTTTTCATGGATGACCAGCTAGAGCCTAGAGGGATGTGCGTACGGATAGCCTGCCGAGCGACGAGGATTCGGTACAGGGCCCTCTTGAAGTTGAGGCACCAGCGGAGGCACTAGCGGTACTACAATATGTTGAGACACCGATGCCACCAGCCCCAGCAGTAGGTGATGCACGCCACTTGAGCGCGATGCACGAGTTCCAGTGCCTGAGGCCACCCAGGTTTCGGGGAGAGACAGACCTGCAGGTGGCTGAGGATTGGTTGGAGGCAGTGGTGAGAATTTTCAGGCTAGTGGGGACGCCTGCAGACTTCATAGTGATCTTTGCTGCCAGCCTTCTTTAGGCAGTAGGAGGCAGGTGGTGGAGCCACTCGTTCCAGTTTTGGGACGGGCTGACCTTCACTTGAGAAGACTTTGAGACCTTCTTCAGGGTGGAGTTTGTGCCAGTAGATATACACCCTGATAAAGTTCAGGAGATACTGCCTTCGCTGTAGGATTTTTGATCAGTAGCCGAGTCATTTATAGGCAGTAGACAGATGATGCTTAGGTCCAAGAGGACCAGACCAGCAGGTGGTCGACCTTGGGTTATAGGATCGGTAGTGCGGGGCACCTAAGGTGGAGTCCGAGCAAAGTGTTCAAGAAACAGATAGTGTTTCTCCTGTGGTAGGAAGGGTCACCTGGCATGTGACTGTCCGACTCCTCGCACAGTTGATCCGCAGGATTTGGAGGAGCCACCGAGGCAGAAGCAGCGGCGGGTGCTTGAGCAACATCTGAGTAGTGGAAAATGTAGTAGAGCTCCGAGAGCAGGTGTGAAGGAGCGGAAATAGTGGATATGTCCCTTTTACTTCTAGTTCCATGTTGCTATTGTATTCATGTCTTTGTACTATGAGCTGCAATAATAAAAAAGACACTTATCTTTGTTGCTTTCCTATCCTTTTATTAGGTTGATACTGAGTGGTCCCAGTTAAGACTGTTGAATTGACCCTCACTTTTGATATTTCTACTGGAGGAGACCCAGTGACCTCGCACTGATGCTGTCATTGTGACTCGACCCTTTTAGGCGAGAGTGACAGTTGGGTCTCTTAGTAGTTACGTCGAGGCCTTACGATGTCATCCATGTCATGAATGCATCATTCTTGTCAGGATTGACTGTATTAGGCAATGGGCATGGTTCATCCAGGGGATGAGACCGAGTTTCTCTTTTCGGCAAAGGAGAAATTTTAGCAGCTCTTTCAGATCATAGGCAAAGAAGGTGCAGATCATCCAAGAGCGGATGAAGACTGCACGGTGCAGTAATAAACAAAAAATCGATGCCAGTCTTAGAGACTTGAGCGTGTTAAATGTTTCAAGAATAGGAAGCTTTACGGAGAGATGAGTCCGTGAAGTAGAAGACATGGAGGCAGAGCTAGGAGAGCAGCATGAGGTGGTGTACATCTTAACATGCCACAACCACCCGCCTTAGTTGTCCCCGCCAGGCTCAGGGAGCTAGTGGGCATGGGAAGAGGGTAGCTGCGTGCGGTCAGGGAGAGTGACCCGATGGCTCTAAGAATGATTCGAGGGACAGTCTGTGTCCACTACTAGTTGTCATAGTAACAGACGATATGAATGATTCCCTCCTTCAACTAATCTTGTCCCAGATCTAGAGTTTCCGGTAAGCCGTAGACTTGACCCTCACGTCTGGAGATACCTTGGGAGAAGACTCGATAATCACACTTACACCGAAGGTGTGGTCAGACCCTTGAGGTGAGAGTTTTGGTTGGAATCTCTTGGTGGCAGCGTCAAGTCCTTATGACATTGGTTTGAGTATGGACTGGGGAATCACATTTCATACACAAATTGACGGTATTAGGCAAAAATGTTGTGGGTTAACTACGACGTCGGGATGGGTTTTCCTTGGTCGGCGAAAAGGAAAACCCAGGCAGCACAGGATAAACTCATGCACAGGAGGGTCCGACCGATCACTCTTGAGTCGGTCAACCTTACCCTCATGGCAGTAGTCGTTTTGGGTTTCAGTTCTACAGGAATTGGAGACCTCTGGAGTTCGAGGATGACGATCACGTCCTTATACGGGTCTCACCTCGATGAGGTTTACATAGATGTGGCCAAGGCGGCAAGTTATCTCCAAGGATCAGCAGACCTTCTTAGGTCCTCAGCTGGGTAGGCATGGTGGTTTACCGCTTGACCCATCCACCTCAGTTTCACCTGGTGAACGACGATTTCCAAGTATCTCAACTAAGGAGATATGTGCTCGACCCTTCACATATCATCGACCATGAGGAGCTGGACGATGGCGATGGGGTTACTTTCACGGAGGTTCCAGTGGGGATCGAGGATCGACAGGAGGAGATCCTATGAGGACGGTCGATTCCTCAGGTGCACTTTCACTAGCAGTACGAGAACCTCCAGGTAATCATATGGGAGCGGAAGGCTCAGATGCATGCTCAGTACCGCTTTTTGACCCTATTTTGTGCTAAAGCTTTACGAGGACGTAAAGACCTGTGGTGGGAGTAATGTAAAGACCTGTAAAATTCAAGGGAAATTTTTTTCTTAATTTTTTTTGGGATTTTACAAGAACGCAGTTTCTTACGACACCTAATTCCGAGGCCCGGTGTGCCAGGAATTAATTTCTGAAGTTTAGCTCGGGTACGTTCAGTGAACGAACGAGCGGGTTTTTCGAACTTTTGAACCAGTGCTCGGAATTGAAATTCGAGGGCACCGATGAAATCACATCTCCAGTAATTACTTAAAAACACCTTTTCCGAAGTTGCGTTTGCAAGGGTGTAGTTTCTAATTTTTTTGGGGTTAAGTTAAGGAATAAAATAATTGTGGTGCGACAATTTATTTTATTTTACTTAAAACAGCTTAACCTAAGTTAAGCGGATAAGATATGACCCAAAATATCCTACCCACTTGGTAGAATATTTGTGAGGTGGGGCCCACATGAGCCCCACCGTTTCTTTCCCTCTAAGTAACGCACCTGCACCCCCATTTTTAATAAAGTCAACCGTGTGTTTATTCTTGTCAAGAAACGCCTCATTAATTTGGGCGGTTAAATCGTTACAATTAATTCATGGAATTTATTGTCTCTTTTTGAATTTCAAAGGTTGACTTGTGCATTAATAAAATAATACTGTTCTTATTTATTTCTTTTGGAAGTTGTTGCGTGGAGAGGATTTGGAGGAAAGCGTTCTTCTTCAGCGAAGAACGCGAAGAACGCGAAGAACACACTGATCTCCCACGAAGAATGCCAAATCCTCGGAAATCAACGACGGTTCTTCTGCGACGCTCCTTCCGCAATGTCTTCTTCCGCGACGTCCCTTTCCGTGACAAATCTCGTTGGACGACAATGCTTGAGGTATGGAATTATTATTTTGAGAATGATTTTCTTCCCTTGATTCTTTCATTCTAAAGAAAACAAAGAACACGAATCAACTTATTATCTAGTTGATCCATGAAAATTTTCCTTGAGGGTTGGGAATAATTTGTTGCGGAAAGTTGTGGGGGTTTATTTTTATTGTTGATCTTGATCTCATCTGTCGCATTTCTTGGTTTCATTTTGGGCCGCCTGTTATCAAAATAATGGGAGGAGGTCGGACCGCACGAACACGACCGACCCTCCTCCCCCGCTTGTTTGTTTGAATTTTTTGCGGCACATGAAAGGCAGTGCGGTGCCATTGCACCGTGCGGAAATGAGAAAGAATGCGACGAAGAAGCGCGACACCGTCACGCTGTTCCGTTGAGGCCGAACAAAACCACGGGCGGAGTCGGGGTAGCAGAGGCGATTCGAATACCCCACAGTTTGTTGTCGATATGCAGATCGACAGACGATGGTGAGGCGATCCACAAAAGTGTTTTGAAGCCTCCACAGTAATGTTCGGGTCCCGAGAGGACCGTTGGCGAAAGAGGCAAGAAAAACGGACCACCGGAGTGCATCCCGTGGTCTGCGGAAGACTCCCACTGTGCGCCACGCCGGCACGGCGGCGCCGGCGGCCGGAGGCAGCGGCCGACACATGCTGCCCGCCAGGAGGCGGCAACGCCCGGCGCACCACCGGGAAGGGACCGCCGCGGCTGGTCCCGCGGCCGCACGGGACCAAAGGGAGGCGGCATCGTGCCGTGTCCATTGACAAGGAGCGGCCCCCGTGCGGGGGCCGCGGTTTCGTCCTGGTGGGCGGTCCCCCCTTGCGCGACCGCTTGTCCAGCGCCAATGAGCCAGCGTGTCGGCCCGAGCCACCCGACAGGATAGCCAGACCAGGTCGTGTCCCGCCGGGTCGGACCCGGACCCGGGTCAGGTCGACCCGGTTCGGGCCAACCCAGGGGGGTTGGGCCGGGTCGGGCCGGGCCCAGACCCCCCGTTTTCGGACCTCTTCGGTCTTTTGCCCATAACATGGGCTACAAACCTCTGATCGATGCACCGTCAGTTGTGATGCGATCCTTGGATCGAGGTGGTTGTTTTGGTATATTACAATCATGGTTTCGGAGAACTTTGAGTTTGGAAGGGTTGGTTCGGTTACGAAACTAACCGGGCCCTCGGAGCGGAAACACTTATATATCGAGCTCTGGACGTCCGATTGACGTGTCGTCGACTTCGTTGAATTCTTCCTGATGAGAAGAAACTTTTGGCATACTTCGCATGAGTTTTGGTTTCTGTTGGATAGTGGCCGGGTTGGATTGTACCCAATATCCAACCAGCCCCCTAGAACGGAAAAGCTGATATCTTTCAGACCGAACGTCCGTTTGACGAACCGTCAGTGGAGTTGGTGATCATGTTGAGAAATGGTCCATATGAGTATACCCTATGATAGTTCAGAATACAGTTGTGATACGTCCGGGTTGGTTCGCACACGAAACCAACCGGGCCCCTTGGACGAAAAGGCTAGTAACTCACATACCAGGCGACCGATTGAAGCACCGTCTATTGCGTTGAGACCTTTATGACGAGGTGGTAATTTGAGATAATTCTTAGTGGGACTTTGAGATACTTGGAGTATCGACCTGTAGCTTGTGGAGAGGACCCTCTCAGAGATGAGCGTGCGGAGTACGGAGACAGTGTAGCCGAGTGAGACATGACGACTGCTTGACCGACTCGACTTGGAGTGAGTCAACTAGCCTAGTGGACAGAGAACTACTTTGTGTGGGTGCATAACCATGGCAGATGGAGCACTACCTGTGTGACAGTGCAGACCCGTGGTACTCATCCGGAGAGTACCTCTGCAGGCTACTAGGGGGTGTGCACTACTGTGTTTGGGTGGCATACCCCGGCGGCAATCACTACTGTGTTTGGGTGGCTGACCCGCGGTACTCGACAGGAGGAGTACCGCAGCAGTCTTAGGTTAGTGAGCAGTACCTCGGAGTCGTGACAGGACCACTGTACACTCCAAAGACGGGGCTCTTCAGCAGTTACGGTTTCAATAATGAAAATACTGGTTTGAGCTGAATCTATGACCTTTATGTTTATCTCTTGATTGAGATGGGTCACTTGATAACTTAGGTATATGTATGGGAATATACCTTGGTAGTGGTTATCCGATTATTTCATAATCTTGTGTTTCCTCATGATTGAGACGGGTTACTTGATAACTTAGGTATATGTATGGGCATATTCCTATGTAGAGGTTATCTTTTGAGATCTTCTTTGTGGTTATCCATGTTGGTTTTAGTGAGACCTTGAGGGTCTCGGGGTCCCTAATGAGTATCGTTATACTCACCCCTGCACTGGATATGCCTGCACCTCGTTGTGTTAGTTGTAGATGAAGGGCAGCACTGACAGAGGCCGAGTATTTGAGGACTGGACGGTACCCGGAGGTGGACCACACGACGAGTCAGCATCCGAAGGTGGACCTCACGGCGAGACGACACTCATAGGAGGTTGACGGGAAAGAGCGTTTTGGAGGCTATCTATACCTACCCTTCAGGTAGGATCCGTGGTGGACGATCCAGGAGTTGCACTATCTGTACCTACCCTTAAGGTAGGATCCGAGGAGGATGACCCAGGAGTTGCTTCCATTCTTCCAGCTGTTTGTCTTTTTCTGTCGTAATTTGGTTCAGTTGTAGCTGTATTTTCAGTTGGGTTTGTATTCTGGCCAATTTACTTTTCAGCACTTTCTTTGTACTTAGTGTTTTACTTCCGCTTGTACTCTGTGGTGTTTTGTTACTTTTATAAAGGAAATGTCTTCCTAGTTATTGGGATTTACGCCTTTGGTGCTAGTCGCCAGCCCCTAGCCTTTGGAAGGCGGGCTTGGGGTAGTCACGACACGGGCCCCGAGGATGGGTCGTGACATATTCCCCTTAAATTAAATATTTGGAATCATGACAGAATATAATGACAATTCAATATGCCCCATTCATACAGACTTCCCAAAACCCTATAGACATGAAACATAGAGACCAATTACCCCCCCCCCCCCACAATATTGAATAATAAGTATTAAATAGGTATATAAGATTACTCAAATAAATCATCATATCAAAAAATGATAAACAAATAAACTTGGAATAATATATACAAAAAATGCACACTACTGTGTAAATGAATAATAAATACATAAAAGTAAAAATATACTAGTATTTTTCCCAACTCACATAATTTTCTTTCCTAATACTTATCCTCCACATACTAATAACTAAACTATGTATCCATTTCAATTTCATAGCTATGTTTTGAGTTATAACTAAATGATCTAAGAATATGAATGTAAACCCATGATATCTATGAGGGTAGTGGGTGAGCCCCATGACCTAGTAGGTATCCCCAATGCCTCAATATTATTAAGTTCTACTTTAATTAATACTATATACATACAATACAAGGAAATATGTGGAATAATATTTGTTAAAAACTACTATTTAGAAACATAACACACAATTCACATACATTCATACCGTTCAAGTAATCATGTGTTAAAAAAGACACCCAGACACCTAATCATACCTTCATCGACTCCATACTAGACAGAAGAATGTAATTTCATTATATTGAACCATAATTTTCGTATATAGATATCAAATATTAATGAATTTATATTCATTACATAAAAAAATGTTCCACGTTGTGAACATATAGACCTAGTACCATTGGAAACTTAGATTCATAGACAACTGGTTTATTATATTTCCACATCATCTCTCACTTTGTTTATTATAACTAGCAATGTTCGTAGAGATATCATACTTAATTAATTTATAAATAACCTATGAAAATATAACATAATAAATAGTAATCATAGATACTCATTATAGTTATATAATCAAGATATAATTGATCACTAAATCATAACATGAGCCTAAGGGTTTGAGAATGTGAAAGTAAAATTAAAAAATCATACCATGTATATAATAGATCACAATCTTGAGCCATGGTATAATTTTTGGTAGTTAATAATAAATAAATAAAAATGAAATCAATGAACATGATCCATGAAATCATATTATTGGAATAATAAATCGATTTTTAGAAAACACATAAGTATATAAAATCATTTCCTTAGTAGTAAAGGCTATTTTCCAATACTATCATAGTGGATTGTGTTCACTCCACAAACTATTTAAGTATTAACGTTTCACTACTAAGACTATTTAGGTGGATTGGGATCACTCTAAAAATATAAAGTAGTCAAGGTTTAATCCAAAAATTATCATAGTGGATAGAGTCTCTTACTGAACAGGGTTCACTCCCCATTCTAGACCTCTTCTCTTGAGATATCTATATTTACCCAATGATTTGGAGTTTTGGGACCACCCATAAAATAATAAAAATCATAAATATGTTAGAAATATGATAATAAAACATTCATAATAACATAACCAATGAAAAATAAATTGGTTTCATAAACATTTCAACATGTCATAACACATGGAAAACAAACATATTTCATTAACATTTTATCAAATCATCACAGCATAACTTATGGAAATGGAATAAGATTCATAAATTTTTTTCATTGTAATCCTAAACCATCTATAGAAAGAATTAATATGGTATAATTGGATCATATCACTTATTAAACATTTGTAACATCATAGGATGTCATCAATTATTACAAATTCATTTAAAATCTCTCTTGGAACATTTCTAGAGAAAAAACCATTTATATTTGAAATTGCATAATTAAATTCAAAAAATTTCAGAAATATTAAGTCAATACATTTATTTGAAATGAACACTTAAAAAATTATTGAAATCTTTAAATCATTGGGATATAATAATAAATTGAAATTCTATTTTTTTATACGTTAAAACAAAATTTCCTTTTGAATTTTTGATAAAAAGTCATATGTTCCTCTTTTCAGAAAGAGAAAATAATTATAATTTTTAATTTTTTTTTTCTAAATATGAAATTATGTGTAAAAATTACTTTAAAAAAGAATATATAAATAATAAAAACATTTTCAAATTTTGTTAAAACATGGATATATAAGAAAAAAAAATTCAACCGAAGAGAGAAATAAATTCAGTTTTCATTAAAAACAATTTTTTAGTCTCTTGAGTACTTAAGTAGAGTATAATGAAAGGATAACATGTATTATCATTAAATAAAAATATTATAACTAAATTAATGAGTTTTTTAGATATATATCATATGAATCCATCATCTATATCATAATCATAAACAATCCAATAAAAACAATGAGATTATAATATAAAACCCTTAGCACTTTAATAAATTTTGAATCACATGTCCCATGAAAGTAAGAAACATAGATGGATATTTGTTTTCCATAATATTCATGAGAATAATCATAAAATTAATTTTTGGTAATTATATACCTCACAGAAAAGAAATAGGTGGTCATATGGCATGTGTCCCACTAAAATGATTTTGAGATGAAAATCTATTGGCTTAGGTCTGATTTCCTCCATATGAGTTCGTACATCCTATATAAAAAGTGTAGGTATATTAAAAATATTTTAAAAAATACATATTAATATATATCATACCTTTTATGATTTACTTATAATAATTTATCACCTTTTTAGTAAAAATCATTATTAAAATCAATGTTTTGAGTGATAACTACTTTGTTTAACACGTATGTTTTGGTTTAGTAGTTACAATCCTTGTAATTTTATTATTTTTTCATAAAATAATTATTTATAATAATACTTTAAACATAATATATATTGATTATATATATATTTAGTGTCATACATAAAATTTAGATGTAGAAACATTAATTACAAGGTTCATTGAGATGGTAACTCATACGTACGCATGAACGTTGTTTCGATTTTATCGATGAATGGAACAAAATAAAGGAATAAAATAATAAGACCATTATGGAATAATTTTTATATTATTTAAATGAAATATATTCATTAAATATATACTTATTACCATCCACATGAAAATAAAATGAAAAACATATAGCCTCGCTTTGTGGTAGTGGTAGTCAACACGTACACTTGAACAACATTCTCATTTTTCAATGGATTAAATTGTAAGAAGAAAGATGGGGTATTATAATAGAATAATATCATTATTACATTAATATATATATATATATATATATGTGTGTGTGTGTGTACTTTAAATCCATCATTATATACATTTGTAAGAGGTGGTGATGGAAAAACATTACATGAGTTAGTGAGGTGATAGTCTGCCGTACATACGATCATTGGTTTCATTTCCCATTTGATATAATTGGTTATGTATAAATGACATGAAATTAATATAATAAAATAATAGTATTTGGTTTGATATTTTTATTATTTTATAATGTTGAAAAATATTTTATGGAGTTATAATAAAAAATTAAATGAAAACACATGGTTATGAACTATACCTCTTCTCCGGAGAACCTATTTAGTTATATATATATAGCCTTAATCAGGTGGTTTTCTTATAAAACCTAACACTCTAGGTATTTTTTGGGTATTTAAAGAATATATTTTTATAATTATTGTATGAAATTAAATATTTTGTGACCTTTAATATGTGGGGATGGGAACCCACAAGGAAATTTCCTAAACAATACAAAATATGAAATCATTATCAAAATAAAAGCATCGAAATGAAAATATATTATATTTTGTGATATTATAAGGTATATTTATTTCCATACAAGAGGATTTAAACTTATTTTAGGAGATAATATCCTTATATTTTGTTATAACCCTAAATAATCTCATCATTAAATTAACTTCGATAATTAATTTGTTATCTTTTTTCTAATCATTATGAAAAAAATATTTCATATATTATTACATAATATTTATTATAATAATTAAACATATGGAATTAATTTTATAAAATTCAATTCATATATGTGGAATAATTTAATTTAAAATTAAACAAACATATATGATGAAAATACAGTTTTCCAAAGAATTTTTTTCAAAAGTACAAAATAATTTTATTTCAAAATTTAACATAAAATTTATTATAATTTCCTAAATTTTATTAATAATAATATAATAAAATTAATTTTACATTTAAAACCATTTAAAAACCAAATATAACCTTTTATATTCATTAAATGAAAATACAGTTTTCAAAAAAAATATTTTATTCACTATTCATCTAGAAAATTATTCTTTCTGAAGATTATAAAAAAATCACTGGAAGATATTATTAAATGATTATTTTAAAAAAAATTGGAAAAAAATAATTTCAAAATAAGTGTGAAGAACGAGAAGAACCATCTTTTTATTAAAAGATTAAAATTGTATGCCTTAAACTAGATTTATTTTTATCAAATGCAAAGAAAAAATATGAAATGAATAATAATTTATTTTAATATATAATTAATGAATATTATAAAATTATTCTCCATCAGTGACTAATTTAATTTTTTATTATAAAAAGACTTTGCATGCATAAAATAGTCTTCCAAAACATTTATTTTTATTTCAAATGATTTTTATTTTCATTTATAATAAATTTATAAATAATAATTTATTTATACAATAGTAAACTATATAAATTTAATAATATAGTTATTCCTATTCATACCCAGCATATTTAACAGATATTTAATAATATTATATTATATTATGCTTTATTTAGACTTGTGGTTTAATTTTTCATAAGCTATCAAAGAAATTTATTTGAAAAAAATACTTCCTCAAATATCATTATGTTACATTCATCTCCCCTTAAAATTAATTTCACCCTTTAAATTCAATTATTACAATAAAAACAAATCAAGATTATTATACCTCATCATATCCCCGAGATCCCCTATAGCTTCTTCAAATAGGGGGTTTCGCTAAAAAATGTTGGCATGGTGAGTGGTATTGTTTCATAGGATTTTATCTCTACAAAACAAGGTTTCTACCAGTTGTTCTCTATATGAGAGTTTATGATCTAAATGTGTGAAATATGAGTTCAGTCCATGTGAAGGGGTAGGTATGTACTCCCTAAGTGTAGATACATGGAACACATCATGTACTTGAGATAGGTTTAGTGGAAGTGAAATGTAATAAGTTACCATCCCTACATGATCATGAATATTGAAAGGGAGAATATACCTTTTGATAATCATTCTGTTATTCTGAAATATGATAAAATTATTCCTTGGAAAATTGTACAAAAAAAACCTTCTCATGAACTTTGAATTCTAAATATCACTGATCAATATCAACATATGTTTTTATTAATTTTCATACATTTATGTGTTGCTAAATGGATATAAACTTATCTGTCATTTCATAAAATAGATAAATTAAATATATATTTATTTCACTTACTTCATCCCATAATTTTAGAGTTCCGAATTTCTTTCCATAGTTGGATTCATAATAATATATCTAAATTCTCAAGTTATAACTATGGTTTAAAGAAAACGTGTCTATCGGAAGGTGTTTATCCCAACCTCATTTGAAATACATAAAATATGATCTCATAATATCTTATTAGGATTCAATGGTTCCCTTCAGCTAATCATATATTTGGGGATGATATTTTATTCTCAAACTCAAATATATATCAGGATTATTCAAAATCCATTTCTATAACTTTTAGGTAATCCTTGAATACTGATTAGATATAATAGAATGGGTTACTATATGAAACCTTACCACATTTTTAATGTATATTCATTCAATATGATCAAGAGAGAAGTATTTTGAATCGAAATGAAGTGTGTGGACTTCATAAGGTGATCAATGACAAATCAGATATCCTTATGACCTATAAATGTTTTAGAGATTCTAATGAAAATAATCATGATGATGTTTTCCTATTTCAATTAAAGTATGAGGAATGGTTGTAACATCCCCTTATAATTATATCACTTTTCCTTAACATACCAACTTATAATACACTATGATAAATTATCTAAATTATCTTTTTATATAGTCAGAGCAAAAATACTATTTCGGTTCATTATAAATGATGAACTATGTGCTTTATCCAACAACTCTATCTTCAAATCTGGTATGGACCAAACATATACATAGTTCATAAACTTCATCATTCTATCACAACCAGGGTTAAACTCAGGAACATTTCTCAACTTATTTTTATGTTATAAATCTTCAATTTTATTCATTCTTAATCCTAGCATAGATAGATAGTCGAACACTCATTTTAGAAAGATAATATTTTCCACCTTTTGTTAGAATTTCCAAATTAAATATTTAAAAATCCATAAATATTGGTTCTTTAGTGACCCTCATCATATACAATATATCATGATACTTTCACCTCAAAGCATTTTCCACCTTGTTCTCTTTCTGAGGGTGGTAATGTTTTGGCGTGAGAGCACATCCCAGTCCCTTCTTTGATAAATCACTATATATTACAAACCCTTCTCTACTTCAGGGTAATGTAAGTACAGGTGCTCTGACTACCCTTTTAATCAAGTCCAGAATATTTTATTCACAATATCTTTTTAAAGGAACTTGGTTTCCTTCCAAGTTGGATTCATGAGTGGATTAGATAGTCATGGGAAATTATACATAAAGTATGAATAATAATTATCTAAACCAAGAAAAATTTGGATCCTAGTAACAATGTTTGGTCTGGGAAAACATTCAATATCTTTAGTCACTGATATATTCACATATATACTCTCTCATGACAATATATGACACAAAATTTAAACCTTTCTTAGCCAAAATTCACTCTTTGGTAAATTTTTCATACAACTTATCCTTCCATATGGTATTCAGTAAAATTATAAAGTGATCTTCATGAAAAACATTTCTCATTAAATATATAAGAATATATTCCATAAGGACTACCAAAAATAGATCAAGGTAATATATAAAGACTCGATTCCATAAATACATAAATAAAGAAGGGGCATCGGTAAGACTAATGGGAATCACTATAAATTCATATTGTCTATACCATGAATATACTTTTGTATTTGGTATATAAACCTTATTGGAATCAATTGATTATTCTAGAAAAATATCAATCTTGTAAAAGTATCATGTTATGTGGAGTCGGTCAAAAAAGTTTTCAATATGGGGTAGAGGATACATGTTGTTAATTGGAATCTTTTTATGTTATATATAATCAATGTAGAGATGAATTGATCCATATTTCTTAATAATAAAAATAATTAGTTCACCCCAAGGTGATTCACTTGGTTGAATAAATCCATTTTCAAGATTCTATATGACTTTTTCTACATTTCCTATAATTTAATCAGGGCTATTCTATACGGAGTCTTTAAAATAGGTGTAGAACTAGGTGTGAGTTCTATCGAGAACTAAATATAATAATTTAGTGGAATAGAATGTATCTTTTCCTAAACTACATCAACAAACTCCCTCATAATAGCTGTATCATCGATATTGAGTTTCTCCCCAACCATATGAGATAAATACCCCTTTTGAAAAGGAATCAAGACCCATAAAATGGGCATGGTATCCATTGGATGTTTATATTTATCATCGCACTAAAAGATGATCATAGTTTGGTTGATAATATCAAATAGGACTCCATTCTGTGGAAACTAATGTGGGATTACTATAGTTAAGTTCAATCAATGATTTATATAACAACATGTTCAAATAGGGTGATGCTAACAATATTTGTAGGAAAAAGATTCTCACAAACATCAACAAGAAAAAAACATTGAATTGGTATATGATCATCATACTATTATGGTTTTTTCTGTTAATTAAAAATCTAATAATTGAGATAGTAATGTAAAACCTAATAGAATTACTTATATATTAAAGTGTGGATATTTCTAGAATCAATTAAGACATTAGTAAATCTATAGTGGATAATATTTTTACATTCAATACATTGTTATTGTATACCTCATTTGAAAAAGTGATCACATTAGATTTAAATTTTTCTATAGGAATAATAGGTTAATCACGTCAATAATCAAAATTATCCTTCTAATGTGAGTAGCTGTTATCATAATGACCATACTACTATTATTTGTAACACATGTGTGTGGGTGGTGTATTCTGTGTTGATTTCTCTCCATTTTCGTCATTATCTAACTTATTCCCGTCACTTTAGAGTTTGATTTCCTAATGACCATCCTTTAAACACAAAAAACATTTAACATTCACCATAAAATAATTTCATACATGCTTCCTTATACACTTCAAGAATAAAGTAATGATTATTCTTGTCTCCATAATTTATATATTTTCCTTTAAATTCAATATTTCTTTTCAAATCAATCCCATGAGATTGTTGTGTAAATCTAATACCCATTTACACTTTTATATCACACCAGAATATCACTTCATGGTAATTGAGGTCCCTTATAGACAACACCATATGGAGACTTGGTTTTATGCCAATAAAGAATATACTAGCCTTGATTTTAGGTAGGTTGATAATATAGGATGTATTCCTAAACATTCCTATAAAAAAATTGTTGGAATTAATAGATTCTTCATCCTCCTAATTTAGTTTAAGGAATTACTTATCTATTTGTTATGATGAATACAAGGAAATTATATATTGAAAAATAATTTCATAAGATCATCCCAATATATGGAGTAAATTTCTTCCAGTTACCTCGTATTCTTGATAAGATCCCTCTATTGATTCACTTCACCTTCAAAATGATAGATATCAAAACTGTATTTCTTCGACTTTGAATATTAGAGAATAGAAAATATCTTTTAAATGTAACTATTCCATTGATTAGAAATGAGTGGATCAAAATAACTTATAAAATAACTTGTAGGTTTCTTTATAATGGACTTAATTGAATGTTTCTCCCTCCTTTGATCATTTATATGTCTATCTTGATTTATATTACGGGGATGTTATGTGATAATTGAAACAAGATCTTCCATTACAACTCCAATAACTTTTTATTTCCTGAGAGGGGGATCATTTAATTTTCCATCACATTCAACATTATTTTGATTCATTTATGATCCTTCCATAGACTAACACCAAAAGGAACTATGTGATCAATAACAATCATAGTCGAAAATCAGATAATTATGAAAAAACATTTATAAGATGTAGAAATCAATAAACCAACATTTTAGTATGTGATGTCTTATGTTTAAGCTGGGTCATCCATGATCATTACCAAAAATTTAGGATGTAATCTTATAATTACCCATATCTTGGGTTTTTCACCAAAATTTTCTAATATTAGTTTGTAATGGTTAAATAAATTTTTCTTTGATACTAACTTTAGAATTCCATACTTTTTATACATAGATATCATATCTAAATAGATGAATATTCATTAAATTACGCAATGATCCACACCATAATTTTATAGTCCTAGTGACTAAGAAAATTTAGATACATAATTAACTGGTTCATAAGATATATACAGAAAATCCCACTTAGATCTCCATAACTGGAAAACCTGCTATTTGTATAGTACATAATACATTTCATCATGAAATGGGGAAATAAAACATAAGAAAGGGTGATATTGGATTCTTAATAAGGGTAATGAAATGAGATATCATTGATCACTTAAACATAACATGAGCATAAGGGTATAAGGATGTGATCATAACTTATTAAAATAACACCATGAAGATCATAAATCATAATATTATGTCATATAATAAAGGATAAAAGATCATAATACATAAATCAAAAAATAATCAAAGAACATGATCCATGAGGGGATAACATTTCAATAAGGCCTTGTTTTTTAGTATACACAAATTCATAGAAAATCATTTCCCTAGTTTTTAAGGATCATTTCCAAGACTGTAATAGTAGATTGGGTTCACTCTTCACACCATCTTACTAGTCAAGGGTTAGTCCCAAGATTATCATAATGGGTTGATTTCACTCCCCAAACCATTTTAGTTATCATGGTTCACTAAAAATACGATCATTTCGTATAGATTCCCTTATTATAAAAGGTTTACTCCCCATTCTAGTACAATTTATATATTGATATATCCATAATTACATAATGCATTAAAGGGATATATAATTCTAGTATCAACCATAATATAATGAAATTAATACCGATTTCTACCATAAGATCATAAAATATTCATCATATCAAAAAACATGAAATATATATGGGTGTTATTAATATTTCATTATAGTATAACCCATGAAATAAAATGGGTTTTATAAACATTTCCTTAATTCATCATATCATAACCCATTGAAAATTAATGGTTTCCATAAACATCTTGTTGTCATAATTATAAACCATATAGAAAATGAATAAAGATGGTATAATTGGATAATATCCCTTTTAATAATTATTTAACATAAAATATTTTATTATATATTAAAAAATATTTTAAAAGATAACTTGGAATATTTATTGAGGAAAATACACATTTTCCTTTGAAATAAATTACTTAAAATCAAATAAAATAACAAATTTTACTGGAAAAAAATTCTTTGAAAAGATCCTTTAAAATATTAATGTGGTATATAAATAATTTTGTGATTATAATGGTTTGAAATTCTATTTATCTCATAACCTTTAAAACAATTATTTCATTCAAATTTTCAAAAGAAATGAAAAGTACATCGTTTCAAAAAGAAACACCAAGATTAAATTTAAAACATTTTTTAAAAATTAAATATTGGTTAAAAATTAATTAAAAAATCATATTTTATTACTAAAATCATTTTTGAAAACGTTTTTTGAAAATATAAATATTGAAGAAAAATTATTTTCGATTGAACAGAGAATGAATGTCTATTTTCCATAAAAAAATATTCATTAGGTCTCTAGAGTACATAATGATGAAAATAAATGTAAAACATGTAATTTCAAGAAGTAACCATAGGAGATTAAAATTAATGAGTCTATTGAGTGATATATTATTATATTTCATCATCAAAATCATAATCATAAATAATCTTAATAAATAACAAGATTGCAACCAAAAACCTATAAAACTTTGGTAACATTTGAATAATAATCCCCATGAAAGAATGAATCTTATATGGAAATGTATATATCATAATATTAATGACAATAATCATAAAATACATTCATGATTAGTATATACACCACCCAAAATAACCAAGTGGTGAATATGGGATGTGTCCCATGGAAATATAAGTGGAATGAACATCTTGTACCTTGGGTCTGATATTCTTTATACATATTTGAACCTCATGTATAACAAATATAGGATTATTATAAATATATTAAAAAACAACAATAATATTTATATCATACCTTATATTATTTATTTATAAATTTTTATTACATTTTTATTAATAATTATTTTTAAAATAACTATTTAGGGTTATAACAACTTCATTTTTCACGTATGTTTTAGTTCTATAATTTTTTAAATTTTAATTTTATTATCGTTCCACAATATACAGAATGTCAATAATTATATAAATATAATATATACTCATTATATACATGTTTATTGTATTTAAATAATGTTATATATATAAAAATGAATTACACCATTAGCGGAGATGATAAGATGTACATATGAAAGAATGCTATTTCTACTTCATCAAATAATTGAATAGAAGAAAGTAATATAATAATTAAGATTTTAGAATGATATTTAGATAATTGATATAATATATATTAATTAAATATATCTTTTTACGATCTATTTCAAAATAAAATGAAAAATGTATCACATCCCTTCAGAGAGGTAGTAGTTTATATGTACGCGTGAGCGATGTTATCATTTTTCAATAGTTTTAAAGGTAAAAATATTGATGTGATATTGTAATTATAGAAGTAAAATTATTTCATATATATATAATATTTACATAAAATTCATCATTATATCCATCCTTATGTAATATTGATGGAAAACAATTAGAACAGTTCATGAGGCGGTAGTCCATCTTACACATGATTGGCAGTTTCGTTTCCCATTTGATGCAAGATGAGATAGATATTGGTTATAACATAAAAATAAAAAAATAACGTAAAATGTAAGATAATAATTGTATTATTTATAAATTATTGAAAACTATTTTAATGAGGTAGAAGAAGAAATTAAATGAAAACACATGGTTATGAACTATATCTCTTCTTTAGAGAACATCTTTGGTTTTATAAATAAATCCTTCCTAGGATCGTTTTCTGATCAACTATTGAAATTTTGGTCACAAGGTGTGATTTAAGGAAGGTAATTTTTTAATGTAATGGAAAAACCTAAAGGATATTTATGTGTGTATAGGGGAAGACTGTGGGTGTCCTTTTATTAGTGGGGAATCAAACACACTTGAAAATATCCTAAAATAATTCAAAATGATAAAGTATTAATCACGAGAAAAGCATCCAAATATCTCTATATTTGAAAATTATATAGTATAGAATCAAAATATTGAAAAAATAGTCTTTATAATGTTTCATTGTCAACCATTTACTTATTTGTTTTGTGTTTAACCCACTGTTAAACCCATTTTTTCATTAACGGCATAAATTAATTTTTTACTATTTTTACTATTCATTATGAAACTATTTTATGTTAAATTGATAAAAAAACATTAAATAAAATGAATTAAAATATAGAATACATTTTACCAAATTTAATTCATATAATTAGGACTTAATATAAAATTAAACATGCAGATACGATGGAAATACATTTTTCCAAAGAAAAGTTTTTATTAAATATAAAATATTTTTGTATCAAAATACAACATAAAATTTATTATAATAACCTAAATTGGATTAATAATAATATAATTGAGTTATTTTTTATTTTAAACGAATTTTCAAAGAAAATAAAACTTTTCAAATTTATTAAACAAAAAAACGATTTTCAATAAAAATAAGTATTTTTCACTATTCATCGAGAAAAATATTGTTTTCAAAAACAATATCAAGGATTCACTCTAAAATAATTTTGAAATTTCTATGGGAAAATTATGTTCATTTTTTCAAATAATTTTTATAAAATTGGTAAAAAAATTAAATTTAGAGTGAAACATGTGATGATTTTTTTGAAAAAATATGTTTTTAAGCATTGAACATTATTTAATCTTATAACATGTCTAAAAAAATTATTTTCATGATAAAAAATTTTAAATATATATTATATAAAATTATTTAAAATAATTCCTCATTATTGAATAATTCAATTTATTAATATAAAAACATGTTGATCGCATAAAATAGTTTTTCAGAGTAATATTTTTTTTATTTCAAATTTTTTTATTATCCTTTCTATTCACATGATAAATAATGAATATATTTTATACATTTATAAAAAATAAAATTTTCATAATTTATTTATTACTATAGATTCCCACCAACTTAATGTCTAGGTTATAATGGTATATTAAATCATAGTTCATTTAGGCTTGTGGTAGAGTTTATTGTAAACTATCAAAGCAAGATATTTGAAAAACTTATTTCGTAAAATATCAAGGTATTAAAATCATACCATAAATAGACACATGCATAAATTTATATGGTAGGGTGACTAAATATTCCTCAACTCTTCTCTTAAGATATAAGGTTGGGTGTCATGTTGAATCTCAACTTGAACATAAAGATTCAATATTGTATCATTCATCTTTAATCCCAAACGTAGTGTCTAAACACCCTTCACACTTAGTCGACCATAACTCACTAACATACAACTACTTTCTCACCAATGGTATGATAATCCATCCATATCCTATAACATATCACAAATTATACCTTGTACCACTAATTTTCATTCAACTTTAAGATTTTTTATCTCAGTCTGGTTATCTCTGTCATGACTGAACCAACATCCTCATATTAACTCATGGATTATCACTCATGGCACAATATACCATCCCATATTCCTAATTTAAATACCCCTTCCACAGGAACAACTATATCTCTCAGGTTAATTCTAAAAATATTTCACATATGAATTCCATATCCCTTATAAATATCGTACTATATTTTATTTTTAATAGAAAAAATATTCCGCAAGATCCTCTTATATTATAGCATTAAATACCTATCACAAGAATTACATCAGTAAATGGTAAAAAAAGGGTATATAGAATTTATCACTACTTAAAAAATCATCACAAGGGAACTATTACCTCAAGTTCATGTTTAGAAAATAATATAGTTATCTGGGGTCCTTTAGATCTATCTGTAGCTTCTAAGAGTTAACTATTTCTAGCTAGACTAATCTGGAATTATTATAGCATAAAAAATGTTATCACAAGGCTACATGTAAAATATGAATCATCATTCATACACATTTACACTAGATAAGAATAATAAATACACACCCCTGGCACTCATTCTTTAGAAGACAAGGCCATACACTCATGAGGTCAAACATAGCATAACAAGTCTAAAAAAATCATCCATATATTATTTAAAACCAAGTCAAAAAAATATTTAAAAAACATTAAATAAAGGAACTAAGAGTTATCATGCTCATTCTAGTCCCTTTTAAAAAATAATAATAAAAAATTTTCCTTATAAAACCAATTTTCCATTTTTAAATATCGTTTCAAAAACATTTTATAAAATAAACGTTTCCATGAAAATCCATTTAGCCAAAACCTTGTTTGAAAATAAGAATTTATGTTTAAATCCGTTATAATTTTTTAAAAACAAATTTCACCTATAATAAAACATAAATATGGAAACCTGTGGCCATTTTACTAAGGTGTCACAATCAATCCATTAATAGATATATATATTCCATTTTAACTGCTATACTGATTTTATCTCACTAAATACATATATGGAAACTCACAAAGCAGAAGAAATATATTGTTATATATAAATTTGTGGCATTAAAACATAAAAAACCAGTAATTAAAGAGGAAAAAATAATTTCAAGACCCCCAAAACCAATGATCATTCTAACAATATTTTTGAGACTCATACCAACCTTCATTGAGTCCATGACCAGATATCTCTTCCATAAATTCCAAAAATAATAAATAACTAAATAATTAAAATCAATAATGCAAACTAGAATAGTTGATACCAAACTCACCAATAATTACTATGGTGTTAAAACCATTAGTAATGAGGTGTGTTCCCATCTAGACATTCCCTCAATCATAGGCAATAAAAATTAGCTAACATAAATCAGTGATTTAATGAAAAAATTTTCTGAAATTTAGAAAAACCTATAATTAAATTGATGACTAAATTGAAGATCCCAATCCCACATGATTATTTCTATATGATTATACAAAATCATATTCCCATGTGAATTCCATCTTAACCCAAAATCAAGAATAACTATGGAGGAAGAACAAGTGGATGAGTGGAAGAGTTATTACTTCAAAAATATGTTTTTAAAAACCTCTGATATATTTGATCCTTAAGGATAGAAGAAGGATAAATGTAGTATACAAGCGATGATACTTTCCATTCCCCTTGTGAATCTAGTGACTAAACAATCTCACAATGTGTTTCTAAATGGAACCCCTAAAATTACTAAAATCGCCTTCAAAATAACATCCTTTTCAATATGGTTCATGGAATTAATCTATTATTAAAAATATTGATTCCCCCAAGTAGATACACATAACTGATACCATTGATATATTTATGGTTTAGGCTATAGTTTCAAACCATAAATGTTATTTATCAACTACATTTTAGCATCCTTTCCTTCGAATTGTTTTCTAAAAATCTTTGAAACCCCATGGGACACCCTGTCACGAACCGAATCTAGTTTCCACTAATACCATCACCAAATCCAGACCATGATAAGGTCCAAAGGGTGTTCTCTATCTGCAAGGTCTGGAAAAAGTGCCTGGGTATCATCAATTTAGGTTTGGGAATTACTCACCCAAGAATGAAAGCATAATACATTATAAACATTAAATAATAAGAATCTGAAATTTCCATGCCAAACAAGACATAAGCAAAAACCAGAATTGAATGTATGATTTTATGTAGGTTACAAGAGGACTAAATATAAATAAAAACAGTATAAAGTTTGCCTTAATGAATCCACAAGACAAGTGGTCATCACCCCTGAGCCGTCTCCACAACACTGCACCATTGGAGGTGACTAGCATCCCGAACCGCCTTAACTTGATGCCTTGCCTTCATCTGAGTCAAACATAATGATGTCTAATTAGACCCATGGGTGAAAGTAGGGTGTTATCCTAAGACCAATAGGATACCACCCACGTATTCCAAGGAGTATGAAATATAAGGTGATAAAGAAAGCATGTTTAATATGTACTAAAAAACTATTGATAAATTCCAGGAAACATAACTTTCAATTAAAAACAGTTTTCAAAATAAAACATTTTGAATGTTAACACATTTTAATAATACATTTTAGCTCCTATAAATTACTTCCAAACACACCCTAATAAAAGTGTAAATACCAAAAATCCAATTATCACCACAACTGAGAACACTGCTAGGTAACTAGTTAATCTCGGGCCCTATGCACCTTGTACCTCTTTGTAAAGTATCCAAGTCACAATCATTTAATGTGCATGAGACACTAGTAGAGAACATACCCATAACCTAGTGGTCCCCAAAAATTTGCTACATTTTTTATTTAGAGTTGTCGTTATCCATTTTCTCAGTGAAATAAGGACACAACCCATCCGGTACACTGGTTGTGCTAGTACACATCCACCCACCTAGGTACCCAGGCTTCCCACTTCATGGTAAAACAATTTCAGCAATCAACACACACCCATTTTCATTTAAAAACACCACTAAAGGTCTTATAAAAACAATATAGTAGCTACACACACTTTATACCACTTAAAACTAACAAAAACATTTTGATTATCAATAAAATAGCTTTTCAAAATCCCACATTTATTTTGGACCAAAAAATCCTTGAATTCCCAACTTTGCAATCCATGTGCATATCCAAAAGTCACAAAAACAGAAATTGTAGACCAATATCTTTCAATGAAACCAAAAAAAAGTTTTTGGGCTGCCCCATGTGAACCATAAAGTGATATCTTTATAAAACGTCCATTTTCACACAAATATGAAACATAAAAATGCATCTGTTTCCAAAACACCATTAAAACAGATTTTCACTGCTACAAACAAAAGTGATAAACATTGGAAACAATATTATAAGCCCTAATTAACTTTAATAAAATCAAATATGTTGTTCTAGGGTAGCCCAAAATAAACCAATAAACGTTTTTTATGAGAAAACCCCAAATTTCACATAAAAATGGAACTTAAAATTCATTTTCTATATAAATTATAGTAAATCCAATTTATTATGAATCATTAAAATTAAATAAACATTAAAATACCATTAACATGGAACGATAAGTCACAAAAATTTCATACACCACAGAATCACTAACCAAAATAATGAAAACCCTTGAATCATTTTGTGAATGTCAAATCGCACCACCGCTGCAACTAGAGGGACCTAGATCAATCCAAAATCCAAAGGAATAGACCACAAAAACTAGAATAAAAACCTATTTTCAAATCCCCACTTGTTAGAAATTATAAAATTGAAGAATAATTTTAATAAACCCTAAGAAAAAGTAAATAAAACCCTAAGGAAATGGGAGGAAGAAAGAAGGAGACCCTCTTACTTAAGGGATCTTGAAGAAATCGCCCCAAATACACCAGTAGATGAATTTACAAACATCCATGGTTGGAAGTGATGTTTGAATTAGTCTAATAAGGTCATGTGAGAACTGAAGGGGGGGGGTATGGTAATAATTGAAAGAGTTGTGATGAAATGTAATTACCTCTTCAAATCTGGATGATTTGAGAAATAATATGAAGTTCAACCCTAATTCGAGATGCATACAAAATCCGAAGGGAGTGGAAAGGTAATGGGGGATCTCCTAGGTTTAGTGGGCTGGGGTGAGATTTAAAAAATCACTGAAAAATAATTAATATTGAATAATATATTAAATAAACATTTTTTTAAAATGGAAATGAGCTTTCAGGCTGGCCCAATTCATTAAATAAAAACACAAATCCACCATTATTATAGATTCATAAAGGGTCCAAATTGAAATTTTGTTTTTCGTTAGTAATGGGAGGACATTTTGGAATTAGAATGGGTGAAAGATATTAAAAAAATAAGTTAGTTTTAAAAGAAATCCAATTTGTTTGCAAATCTAGAAATGGGATCACGGTTTGGCCTAAATCATGAAATCTCTCCATTTCCTTCAAAAATGAATGGGAAACACCCAAAAAAATCATGAATGGAAATGAAATGAAATTTAACTTTAAAATAATTCATGTATGTGACAATTCTCCCCACCATGAAAACGTTTCCCCCCAGAAATTCAACATGAAGCTAGATCTGAAAACAAGAACATGTACACTTCCACAACCGATTACTTATATTCCCATGTCTCAGGTGTATCACTACCATGCTGCCAATGAACTCAGAATAGTGGAATAGATGTCCCTATAAGAACCTTCTCTTGGGAGTCTGCTATTTTCACTAGATGCTCAAAAACTGACAAGCCAGTCTCTATCTCTAGTTCTTCCCAACATAGAACATGGGATGGATCTGGGTTGTATTTCTTCAACTCATTGACATGGAAGACATCATGGATGGATGTCAACTGTGAAGGCAAAACCAACATGTTTTTCAGTATTCCAATATGCTTGGTGATCTCAAAGGGTCTGATATACTACTATGCCAGCTTCCCTTGTTTTCCCAATCATCGGTGTCCTAGATGAGGGGCCACATTAAATAATACCCTATCACCCAATGAAAACTCTATGTCTGGAAGCCTCTGATCAGAATATGAGTTATGAAAAATTTGAGCTGTCAATAAGAGATGCCTGATCAACTTGACCTTCTCAGACGTCTCCTGGACTAGACTCAGTCCTAGTAGTGAAGTCTCACCTACCTCATCCCAACATAGGGGTGACCGAAAAGGCTGACCATAGAGAGACTAAAAAGGATCCATTAAAGTCGAATATTGGTAACTGTTATTATATGAATACTAAACTAATCCCAAATGGTTTTCCCAGAAACATCCTAAGTCCCGAACACATGCATGGAGCATGTCCTCCAAAATCCTAATCGACCGCTCTGTCTGACTAACTGTTTGATGATGGTATGATGTTCTCATCATACTATTCTGCCCAAAGGCCTTCTGAAGGCCTTACCTAAACCGATAAGTGATGTGGGGGACTCTATTTAAGACAACTACTAATAGAAAACCTTGGAGTCTCACCACCTCCAAAAGATACAAATGTACCAACTCATGCACTTTAGCTATATATTTGATCGGAATAAAGTGGGATGATTTTTTTAGATGATCACTCACCACCCAAATTGAATTCATAAAACGAGGTGTATGAGTAAAGACAATAATGATTTCCATGTCAACCTCATCCCACATCCATGTAATAAATGGTTAAGGGTAAAAGAAAACTGGAGGGTCTTTGATGCTCTTCTTTCACCTGTTGGCATGTGTAGCACATAGACACAAATTACACTATGTCCTGTTGCATGACTGGACACCAGAACTATCTTCGTAGATCATAATAGATCTTTTTTGCACCCAGATAGACAAACCACTAAGACTTGTGGCTATCCTCTATCACCACCATTA
Source organism: Viscum album (assembly GCA_963277665.1). NCBI lineage: Eukaryota > Viridiplantae > Streptophyta > Magnoliopsida > Santalales > Viscaceae > Viscum > Viscum album. The sequence continues at coordinate 278,953,162 of OY728164.1, read as the reverse complement.
ATAGAGATGACACCTCTACTGAGTGGCCCTTGGAGCACAATATTCCCTTGAGAGACGATGACTAATCAAAAGACATATCCCCACCATGAAGAAACTACCTCAACCACTGAAAAATATCATCAATAGGCAATTCCTGCTGAATCAACTCCAACAGAGAAGTAGTCAACTGGACACTCGCCAAGAATGTACCTCCACTATGCTCCTTGGTCTCCACATGTATCTGAGTAAAGAGTCCCATCAAATCACACTCATCACTTGACTTCCTCAAAGCCTTCTCTAAAACTCTTATTCTCAAATAATTGGCCATCACATTACCCTTTAATGGGGTATACAAATTTTCAAATATGGACCCCTGCAAGTACTCAACCCAACGATGTGGTCTCAAGTAGAGGTCCTTCTGCCAGAAGATATATGCCAATATTTCGTGATCAGTGTAGACCACAAACATCTACCCAAAGAGGTAGTGATGCCTAGTCTTAAAATGATGAATTACCTCTATCAACTCCATGTCATGGGTCGGGTCAAACACTTCATGTGGTCAGAGTTGGCGAGATCTATACGCCTCCATGTGATCATCTTTCATAAGCACGCCCCCAATACCCATACCTAAGGCATCACAATAGAACACATACCCCTTCCTAGTTTTAGGAAAAATAAACACAAAGGTGTTAGTCAATTTCCTCTTTAGCTCCTCAAAGGATTACTGACATTCTGGGGCCCATACAAACTTCACCCATTTCTGGGTGAGCACGGTCATCAGTGAAGTAAGCCGATAGAAATCCAAAACAATTCACCTATAATAACTAGACAGGCCAAGGAAACTTTTGATTTTAAACACATTATTTAGTTTCTCCCATGACCAGACCATACTGATCTTTTTAGGGTCCACTGAAACTCCCTTCTCATAGATCACATGCCCCAGAAATTTCACTTCCTTGATCCAGAAAGTGCACATTGATATCTTTTCATAGAGGCGGTGATCCCACAAAGTGCCCAAGATGATCCTCAGTTGATGTTCGTGTTCCTACTCATAGCCATAGTATACTAGAATTTAATCCACAAAAACTAAAACAATGGAATTGAGATACTAATTGAACACCATATTAATGAGTTCCATAAAGACTATTGGAACATTGGTCAATACAAAGGGCATGAACAAATACTCAAAGTGGTCGTACCTTCTACGAAAGGCTGTCTTTGGGATATCTTCCTCTCTCACCCTGATGTGATGGTATCCAGAGTGCAAGTCTATCTTTGAGAAGAAATTTTCTCCCTTCAATAGATTGATCAAATCTTCTATCCTGGTTGAAGTATATTTTTTCTTAAGTTATAACATTTTCATCTTTCAATAGTCAATTCACAACTGGAGGGATCCGTCATCCTTTTTCGCGAACAACACAGAAGTGACCAAAGGAGAGGCGATTGGGAAAATGAATCCATTGGATTTTAATTCCTCTAGTTCTATCTTTAATTACCTCATCTCGGTAGAGGTCCATGCGATATGAGGGAAGATATCAAGTGTGATCCCGGTGCCAGTTCAGTCGAGAACTCCACATCTCCCATTGGGGGAAACCTTAAAAATCATCTGGGAATACCTCCATAAACTCATTAACTACATAAGGTAGTACACCAATAGGGTAACTAACATCATCCTCTAGTGTGAGTGATGGAAGCTATAATATAAGACTTCCCATCTCTAGTAGTGGAGGTCCTGCACAATCCAACCGAGGATCCCATCTCCATGAAAATCCTAACGACTCCCTACAGGTGAGGTGAAACTCACACGCTACCTACAAGAATAAATGTGTTCCTGGAAGTTTAATATCCAATAAATTCCATGTATCATGTCAAAAAATTCCATATCTAAGACCCATAGGTCCCACACCCTCTCAACCTTTGACACGAAAAGAACACATGACGAGGACCTGAGACCCTACTCCTTCTTCTTTCCCATCGGTGTCACCAACTCCCTCGCAAAAGACAAAAAATCGGTTGGAAAATTCAGTGTATCCACAAAATGGTTATAAATGAATGAAATAGAGGCACCAGAATAAAAAAGAGCAGCAGCTATAGAGGATTTCATCAAAATGGAACCTCGAACAGTCGACATCCCGCCATTGATCCTACTAGTTCTTGATCCACCACATGGAGATGTCTCATCTCTATCATGGGACGATTGCTAGTCTATGGCTATGACATAAACTATCTCTACCAATAAGATAACCTAGACCTACCACCACGAACACAAAATCTAAATCCCCCCATCCTCGACAGATCCCACTTTGCTGGCACTCCTATTAAAGCATCTAATCTCACCCCACTCGGAAGTGTACATGATTCCCCAGAGAAGCACTGAAAATGACCCATACCTCCTAATTTTTAACAAGGTTTTGAGGGAAGCAAGAATTCTGGTCAGATGTTACCTAACATCCCAAACTAATGACCCAAGACCGATCTTGCATCAGAAGCCACATATGAAAATAGCCTGGAAGAGTGGTCTGAACTTACACCTCTTTTCTTAACATGTTCCTCTTTCTTCCTTTTCATATCTAAAGAGATTCCACTTCCCACTACTGATACCAACCCAAAAAACCATCCCTACCTTTATAATCAATCTCCACCATACATACCTGATCAATGAACTTAGCATTGGTCATTAGCTTGAACAAGAAATCCTAGGAGTATATCTCAGGCCATAAGCCTTTCTCAAACCTCTAAGCCTTCACTTGTTCATTATATACGATTTTAGGGGAATAATGAACCCAATCAATGAAATGTTTGGAGTACTCCATCATAGATAGATTCCCCTGAACAAAGTCTATGAACTCTTAGGACCTAGAATATGCCAACACCATAGGGAAGTACTATTAATTGAAGACAGCCTTGAAATCTCCCCATCACTTCTACTCATTATTCCCAGTCTAAAATAACGATTCCCTCTACCTGTGGTTGAGACCCTCCAATATAAAGGAGGAACATTTCACCCTAAGCTCCTCTGGTGTATCCAGAATATCGAACATGTAATCGGTCTTTTCGAGCCATTCTTCTGCTTCCTAGGGTTCTACGGTACCTCAAAACGTAAGAGGATTATCTATTAGTAACTACTGTTCCTTGTACTTTATAAGAGTAGTATAATTATCTATAACATGAGTTAGAATATGAGATGGTCATTATCCTAGATCATAGATAGCCTAGACCCCGACCTCAACTAGCCTCTGATCAATTGGTGTGGGATAACTCTCTCCAGCTTCCTCCTATGGGCACATGGGAGATTTCCAGGGAGGAATGCTGCTACAAAATGAAAAAGTCACAAGAAAAATAGTCAATACCACAATTATGAAAATTTTAAACAAATATATAATATATAAACCATCTAATCACATTACAGTAATAAATGAAACAACTAATCTACCCTCACCAGAAGTCTATGTGTGGTCTGCAGCACACATGTCTCACTTGGAAGTAAAGTCAATCAGACAATTATAACGTCTCCTAGTGACTGAAGGTCTTCCATTAGAGGTGTGGTCTATGAACACAACTCTTGACCAACACCATGTGCCATGAAAATCCTAACTCATATCTATCACGACTAATCAAAAAATGTTAATATAATCCAAACACAATGGTCGCCTCTGATACCGTTTTGTCACAAAATGAATTTGGTCACCACTAATACCAGCACCAAATCCATCCCATGATAAGGAACAAAGGGAATTTCATTTCCCCAAGGGCTGGAACAAGTTCCTGAGGATCATTAATTTAGGTTTGGAAACGATTTACTAGAGCATGAAATCATTAAACATTAAGAACATTGAATAATAAGAATTTGAAATTTCAAGGCCAAACAAGACATATGAAAAAACCAGAACATAATAAATGGTTTTCAGTAGTGTATAAGAGGTCCAAATATAAATAAAAACATCAAAAAGTCATACCCAATGACTCCACGTGACAAGGGTCCATCACCCTCGAGTCATCTCCCCAACACCGCACCATAGGAGGGGACTAACAACCCGAACGACCTTCCGTCGAGGCCTTGACTTTACCTGAGTCAAACATAATGAAGTCTACTTACACCCAAGGGATGAATGTATGGTGTGAGCTTAAGACCAAGACAATACAACCAAATTAGTCAAAATATTATGTAATATAAGGTGATAAATCGAGCAGTTTTAATATGTCATGAAAAAGCAGTGATAAATTACAAGGAACATAACATTCAATTGAAAACAGTTTTTAAACTAAAACATTAAGAATTTTAACACATTTTAATAAAAAAATTTAGATTATATAATGTAAATCCAGAAACACCCTATTACAATGGTAAATACCACAAATCTTTTGATCACCGAAATCGAGAACACCCATAGGTAACTAGATAGTCTCTACCCCATATGCACCTCCTACCTCAGTGTAAAGTATCCAAGTCACAATCCTTTCCCATGAACGATCCACTAGTATGGAACATACCCATAACCTATTGGCCCTCAAAAATTGTCCACATAGTTTAGTTAGAGTTGTCTTTATAAATTTTCATAGTGAAATAAGGACACACCCATCCTGTTCACTAGCCATACTAGTACATATCCCTCCAACTAGGTACCCTGGCATCCCCCTTTGTGATCAAACAATTTCAGAAAAAAGAACACACTCCATTTCATATATAAAACAAATACTACTCATATAAAAACAATTTACTATCTACACACACATTATACCACTAAAAACTCACAAAAAACCATTTTTATTTTGAATATAACAGCTTTTGAAAATCCTGTATTATTTTGCAGTCAAAATCCTTGAAATCCCCACTTTTCACACCATGTGCACACCCACAAGTCACCAAAATAGAAATTTAATCCCAATACCTTTAAATGAAACTATCAAATCCGTTTTTGGGCAACCCAATATGAATTATAATGTGATATCATTATAAAACATCCATTTTCACACAAACATGGCACATAAAAATGCATGTGTTTCACAAACACCGTTAAAACAGACTTTAGAAGCTATAACCAAATGATATAAACATTGGAAAACAGATTTTCATCCCTAATAAACTTCAATAAAATCAACTAAGTGATTATAGTGTAGCCCCATATGAACCAAAAAGGGTTTTCAATGAAACCCCCTATTTCACATAAAATTGTCACTTTAATTTCATTTTCTTTATAAATGCCATTATTTTTTTTGTAGTAACATTAAGATGAAATAAAAATTAAAATACTGTTAAAATATCAAGCTAAGTCACAAAAAGTTCATACACCATTGAATCAACAACCAAAATAATGAAAACCCTTGAATCTTTGTGTGAAAATAAAATCACACCACCGCTGCACTAAGAGGGACCTAGATCAATCCTAAAACCAAAGGAATAGACTAATAAAACCAGAATCAAACCCTAGGATCGAATTCCTACTTTCTTAAAATTAAAAAAATCAAGAATAATTGGAATAAACCCTAAAAAAAAGAAATAAAACAATAATAAAATGGGAGGATGAATAAAGGAGACCCACTTACTTGGGGAATCTAGAAGAAGTCGACCCAAAAACACAAGTAGATGAATTTCCAAACATCCAATAATGAAATTAATGTTCTAACAAGTTTGAGAAAGTCATGTGTGAACTAAAATGGTGGAAAATTTGTAATAATTGAAATTGTTATGAAGGAAAGAAATTACCAATTAAAATATGGACTATTTAAGAAACTCAATGATGTTTTACCATAATTCGCGATGAATACAAGCTCCAAGGAGGGATGAAAGGTAATGGGGGACACCTGGGTTTAGTTGGCTCGAGTGAGACTTGGAATCACAAAATCATCATTAATATTTAATATTATATTAAATAATCTAATGTTTATTAACTATAAATGGGATTTTGGGCTAGCCCAATTCCGTAAATAAAAACCCATATCCACCATTATTATGGATTCCTAAAGGGTCCAAATTAAAATGGTGTTGTTAATAGGTCAGGGGAGGCCATTTTCGATGTGGAATGGTGGAAAGTATTAAAAAATAATTTTGTTATAAAAGAAACAATTTTTTTTTAAATCTGGAAATGGGCTCACGGTTTGGCCCAAAACACAAAAACACACCCTTTCCTCAAAAAATGCACAGGAAAACCCCAAAGAAATCATGTATAGAAATTAAATGAAATTTAACATTAAAATAATTCAGGTATGTGACACACACCCTTATCATAAAACTCAATATAATATTATATTTTAAGGATTTAAAAATGATAAAAGAAACTATCCATGTCCTAGTTTTCAAAATAAACCATCTACTAAAAGAAAAAAAATATAATTTCTATCCAGATTTTACAACTTGTAGTGAAGTGGGTCTCCACAATAGACCATACTTTTATCTTCATTATTACCTACTAGAATCATTATATATTGACTTTGAAAATGGGTTTATTCTCTCTTAGAATCTTTATATCTCTATGTGGTTATTTTTTAAAACCATTGAATGGTCCTGAATAACCTAACATTAGTTTCCTGATAAAAAATTTTAAACATGGATTAAAGAAGAGTAACTATTCTAAAAGAATGAATTTTTATTAGTTGGTTCATAAAATTTTAATCCTCATGGTTTTATCTCAATAAATATTCACATTCACATAAATATCTCTTATAACATCAACATAATCATTCATATAATATCGATCTTTCATCTTATTTTTTTGTAAATACTTCATGATGTTTTCCATATCCCAATATGATCTATTTTTATTCTCTACTAATATATGACTTAGCTATATTTATATTAGCCTGTGAAGATATATAAACACTTGGTGTTTACATGAATTTTTTTTTCACATATTGAATCATCAATCTTCTGATATTAATACTCATAGGGTAATCTCATAGTCATCTTTGGGATTGAGTTCATCTCTTAGTTGGACAATTCTATTTTCCCTCTTCCTTTTTGATTATATGTGGTAATTGTATAATAAATAACTGGATAATTTTCATATATTCCCCCCAAAAAATAATTATTCACATAAATTCATAAATTAGAAAAACAAATCAAGAGATTCTAAACTAATCATTTTTTCTTTATTAATATTAATTTACAAGTCATTCAATTACTTTTTTAGTTTCTTCCCCTTTTAGGCATGTTATCTACCCATAAAAATACTAATATTTTTGTAAGACTTCAAGAAGGGTCACAATGAATTAATTCCCTATAAAATATTATTTTATAATTTTATATATTTTATGAATATAATTTATTACCCTAATATTAATTGTGATATGACTATGATCACATACTAACACAATTTTCATGCATCTCTTATATAGATTTTTATAAAATAACCCACATTGAAAAAACAATTACTATGTTATATCAAGTAACTATTTTCATCTAGTTGGTGATGAATAAAAAACTCATGAATTTATTACACCTCATACATGGTCATATATTTTCTAAAAATTCTATCTCCATTCTTGTTGAATAAAAAAAGATCATCTGAAAGATATGGTATTTCATATTCTAAGTATATCTTAAATTATTGATTAGATAATTGTAGTTAATTGTTCCTAATTATAAAATAATGAAAATTGAATTCAAAATATGTATTATCATGAGAATCAGTATAAAAGAGTTTTCTATCTATGAACTATTCCTTAATATCAATCACTATATCATAATAAACTTTATTTAGCATTAATAATGAATAATATTAATCCAAAGAAATCCTAATGGACCTTTTTATACATTGTAATGATCTGAAACTATTTTATAATCAAATAAACATAATCAACCATAATTTTAATGAATTTATATTAAGTATTTTTTTAATGTGAAATGATCTATATAAATTGCATCCTTATATTGTAATAAATAAAAGAAAGACATGTCAAAATAAAATAAAACGGCTATACATAATTCGATATGGTATTGTATGTTATTTGGGTCCTATCTAGAGTAAATCATTAATAATAATTGTATCAAAAAAATTCTACCTATTATCCAAAATCATCTCTTATAGTAATATCACAAGCATCACATAATATTTAAAAAGTGTCCTCCTAATTTTGAGATATCATTTCAAAGTGGGCCCCCAATTTATATTTCAATATAATGGGAATTCACTAAATGAGTCTTCCAATATGAATGAAACTTCCTTCTATAATAGTTTAGGGAGTGTTCAGGTAATCGTTGAAAATCCCTTTAAAAATTGTGATAAAAACATGAATGCACGTGAATGATACATAAACCCTTTGCTTTGGTTAACACAAGAAGATATTTTTTAAATTTTATTTTTCTTAAAAATATAATATCTATTATTTTTTTATCTCAATACTATAGAAAATCCTATTGAACAATTAAATGATACTTCACCGAATTTAGTACTAAGAATGTTTCTTCATATCATTTCATTATATTGTCACGATTATAAAGGCATACCAAAAATGATCTCACAAATACTATGTAATATTCTCAAAATATTTTTTCGAAAAAGGATTCCTATTTATCATTAAGAACATCCTAGATATGTTTGGAGACTTTTCCAAGGATAAAAATAATTTTGGAATATTTTATAGAACATATATATAATCCCCCTTCATTACTACATGTGATTATAGACGATTATTCAGGTGATTACACATCACATGGACCACTTCATGGAAATTTTTGAACATTTTTTTAATAATAACATAAATGTATCCCTCAAATGTGGGATAAAAAAATATAAATATAATTTCTAAATTACAGACCACTAAAAAAATAATATAACTTATTAGGGATATTTCCCATTATCACATGGGTAAATAAATGGTATAATAATAAATTATCCAAAAAATATGACTCATGTGACCCCTTACACATCTATGAATCTTGGCATATAAACCATAGAGTAGAACATCTATTTAGGACACCAAATTCCTATGATTTAATGACTAATTAATGTGTTATAGAGAACACATAACACCCTTATAATAGGGAATATAATTTCTTTCTAAGCTATTCCTATTTATCAAAGGATTACATAACCAGGTATCATATTCCATGATATCTTGGCCTACTTATCTAAAAACAGGCTCTTCCATTACCATGTACCATATACAGGGGTATAATAAACCATTCCAATATTAATTAAACATAATACGTGATCATAAAATTCTTGTGAATCACAGTCAAATAGTATTTTTATTTTATTAGAAACATTAAATGTATCATAGGGTATGAAAATTGTCATATCCCAGGGAGAATGTGTGTGTCAGATTCTAACTATTCTAAATAAAATATATATTTGTATATTGTTTCTTTATTTTTTAAAACATCTGGAGTTGTTTTATCGTTTAATTTTGATTTTTTTATTTTTGAATTTAAAACAAAATGTGGCCAACACAATAAATAAAGGGTGAAAGGAGATCATATCCAGGGTTTATTACACATCTTCTTTATTATATTTTAATTTTATCATCAAAAAATAAAGTAAATATCATTATTATATTTCTAAAATTTATATAACATATGGTTATAAACATAATCAAGATAAATATCTCTTGGTACATCCAATTCCACCTCCTCCATAATAATGAGCCAATGAACACACTTGATCGATTAATTCACTATCTCAAAACCCAAATCCATTATATATTTCTCATTCCAAAGTCCAAAATTCTCCTCTGGTATACTTGATGAACTAATAGATAGAGGGAGAACTATTTTGATAATGTGAGGAATTCAATAGTACATTATAATGATAATATGAATATCATCGATCTTCTTCATTCCAATGCTCTTTCGCATTAAGGATGGAAATAGAAAAATATTAAATAATGATTTCATTTTTTTATCCTTTAGAAAAATAAACGTCTGGTTAGTTCTCCATAATTTGGATTTGACGATATAATAGGAAATGAATGAGGGCTTAAGAATAAAATAAAAAAATATGGACTACAGAATGACACAAACAATTGAATAATGGTCATTAGTATTACTATTTTTTCGAAAAGATGTAGAAGGGATTGGATACAATTGGAAGATTCCTAATACCCCTCAAGTGGGAGTGATAAAAATAATTAAAATAGAAAACATTATTTGTAATTTCATTAATTTTTAATGAGATATTATATTTCAGATGGATGGATTCAATGTTTACTGCTTGGATGCATTTAGTTTGGAATTTTCATTAATTATTCCATCTAAAATAGTTGTCCAATAATTAGGCATCCTATGCATATGAGATAAATCCATGATGATTTTTTTAAAATTGTTGTGGATACATTAAAAAATAGGTGACAGTTGGATCTCATGTAAGTAGGTGTACATTATATAAGGTGATTTTAATTCTAGAAATTATGGCCTAAAAAATTAGTGTGCATCAATATCAGGACTATTCTGATCCTAGTTCCATAATGTATAACATGTTCTTAGTATTATTGTTTTATTCATGGTCCATGTTGAAATTATGGTTGTGTCAGAGAGATGTGATGCAAGAGGTTTGTGATAACATAATTTTGAATCTCAGCATCAAGTTATCTTTATCAACAATGTGTTATTCTTGGAGGGATTTTGGAATGATGGAATAATAGGTGAATGTTTTAGTTCATTGTGTAATTTCATCAAGAATAGGATGTGTAGCCTTAAATAAACTCAAAACTAGTGAAATGGAAGACATTTAGGTCCCATAAAAACCTAAAATAGTGTTATCATTAATCTTAAATACTAATACTAAATTTTATCCAAAAAAATTCATCGACCACTAGTGAACCAAAGTTATTATCCAAAAACTCAAACTCGTATAAATAATCAGCTTATATTCAATTCCTAAAAAACATTCAATTTAATCAATGAGGGTTTAGTGGTGCTACTTTCTCTATGAGAGGTGGTGTCCCTTGTTTTTCCCCACTTCAGTGGAGGTAGTGCAGGGATTCGATCTTCTCCACACTGATCTTGGGATAAAGTAATATCTCTGTTTCTTCCTTGGTTTTCATTATTAGAATATGCTTGAGTATCATCAAGAGTAGCATGTGGCGGGGGGTGTAGTGGTGTCTATTCAAAAAGTGATCCATAGATATAGTAATTTAGTGTGGCAGTGTTGGTAGTAATAAGCAGTTGAAATAGTGTTCCGACTAGATATTCATCAAGTGGTAGGGCTCTCATATTCTTCTGCTTCAGTTCTATCAATTTGTCTAAAATAACTTGTTCTTGTTTTGAGATATTTATTTGACATATTCATTTAGGTGGCCAGTTTTTTCTATATTGTTTCTTCTCACATGGAACTAGTCATCAAATCGCATATATGTGGTCATTAATGTCAAATAATACCTTTGGTTGAAAGTATGCATGTGTTCTTTGTGTTGTTAAAATGCATCTGGTGTGTTGGAAAGCATTAATGGAACTTTTGTGGTGTGGTAGTTCAGGTTCATCCAAGGTAGAGCCCATAATCATGGATCTTAATCATCTTCATGACTGGAAGTATCTTCTTCCCCATTATGGATATCATATCCAATGTTTTTGTCACGTTGAAATGATCATGAGGAGATCTCATGGGTGAAGTAATTTTCTTTACATTTTTGGTACATTTCAGTGGAATTGGTCATAGAGTGGTTACTATTAGGAGGATCTGGATCATTTTATTACAAATGAGGGATGTTCCCATTAGGTGACCTCGTGGTAGGTTGAGTGGGAACTCAATACAGTGATACCTACCATGAATAACATGATACATTATTAGAAATATCCACAATTTTTATTCTGACTATGGTGAGGGGGTTCTCATAAAAGATATACCAACCATGAAGTACACGATGAGTTGAAATAAGGATACAAGTTTAATTATTTTCTTCTTCTTTTAGATTTTGAAATTTTATTCTCCCTATTTTTTGGTATGTTTCTCACCCCTATGATGTATTGGTGATATAAATCTCTGTGGTCATAGATAACTAACATATTGTGGGTGTTCTGAGGGGAATCATAGTTGTGCATGTGAATTTATATACATTAATTATTCATTATAATTTTTAGGATTCTAGTTTGATAATGGATATATAGTGTAGATTATGTGATCATCACACTAAAAACCAATAATTATGAAGTGTCGATCTACTTATTACACTTTAATATATCCCTCTATTAAAATAAAACTTTATACAGGTGGAGTCATATGCACATTAAAATGAATGGTACCTCATCATAGTTTCATCCAATCATTTTTCTTATGTAATAACTCTGATGATGGTACACTGGGCCATTTGAGGCTACTCCAAAGAGAACTCCATCATTCCCTAAATTCATGAATTCTGATCGATTAGTGATGGAATTCCCCATAGAGGGATTAATAGGAAAATTACTCGATCAGAATTCATCTATAGGGGTGAGGGGATTATCCTTAGTGAATCCTCAAATTTCCACGTATTCTATCAACATTGATATTAAAAAAATAAAATAAAGGTAATCAAAAAGTAATAATGACTGATCCTAAAATAACCAATGAGTGAGAGTGAGTGTGAGAATGAGAGGAGGTGAAACTCGTTTTACTAAAAAAAATTCAATTGTGGATAATATAAAATGTATCACCTCTTGGGTGGTTTCACCCAAGATCTATTACACTACTTTTTATTTTAGTCAATATCAAGATTTTCATGGTCCGTATTCAAAAAAAATTATTGAAAACTATGAATCTAGTATATGGTTGAAAAAGATCCCAAGGTGCATGTGTGGGTCAGATTATAACTATTCTAAATTACATATGTATTATCATTAATATAGATAATTTTTATAATAGTTAGAGTTATTTGTTTCTATTATTTTTTATTTATGAATTTAAAACAAAATACAGTAAACATATCAATGATAGGGTGAAAGGGGATCATATATAGGGTTGATTAAATAAACTCTTCATTATCATTTTAATCACTCATCTGAAAATAAATTCAATTTCATTCTATGATTTCTATAATTTATCTAATTTTCATCTCAAAATAATGAATTTATTTCTCTCACAGTACATCCAGTTGTACCATCTCCACAATAAATACCCGATGAACAAACTCAATTATGACATTCACTACCTTAAAACCCAAATCCATCATATGTTTTTCATCCCTTAGTCCACAATGCTCTACTGGTATTCATTATAATACAATATAGGGAAAAATAATTTATTTGAAAAATTCAATAATGTAGTAGTTCATTAAAAATGAATGATGAATATTATTAGTGTTATTTTTTCCATATAACTACCATATCAATTATAGAAATCATATAACAATAAACAATGAGTGAATATTTGATATCCCTTAGGGACATAGTCCTTAGGGTGGTTCTCCGTTTTTTGGAGTTGAAGAGATTATTGGAAAGGCAATGGGGATTGAGAAAAACATGAATAAATAGGTGGAGAAGGGAACAACACACAGAGTTTAATTAAGAACATTAGTTATGAAATTACACAAAAAATATATAAGGGGCCATTTAAAATATGCAGATGATGAATGTTTCTTGTCGGTGAGAGAATATTTATGTATATATATATATATTCCATGGGGAAACAACATAATCATTATTAACAAAATAATATCAAAATAATGAGTCCTGAGATAGATTCCAAGGATCAAACACACACACACACAAACACACATATATATATTCACTCAACCATAGACATTTAGAATATGGTAATTATAGTTAATCCCTTATAAATTGTTTTCTGCACTCTTTATGTTATCATTATTCATTCATCTATTTGTAAGTTTCTCTACTCCTCCTATTTATTCATGTTAGTCACAACCCATTCCATTGCTCTAGTGATCTATTCAACTACAAATCAAGGAGAACTAACCAGTGGGTTGGGACTTTAGGGGAGATCACACATGCACTTATTCATTAATATCATTTTATTTCCATAATTTATGTGATATTGAATTGAATATACCAAAGTTTATGATATTCATATGATCATTCCAACGAACTGATTCATTCGTCTATTTATCAATTCAATTCTACCTCCCTTTCTTATTTTATGGTGTCTACCAATGGACAGTGGTGGACTCTAGGATGAAAAAAATATGATGTAGCTTGGTGTTGAGATAGTAAATGTCTTGATTGAGTGTGTTCAATTAATTTTCATTGTGGCTAAGGTGTAACTAGATGAACCGTGAAAGGATTATCTTGTGTATGTTTATAAACACAAATTAGATAACATGAAAAAAAATCAAAGAATGACATTACACTGATTTTCAAATGATAACATAAGAGGATAATGAACAATCAATGTAACAAACATTGGATATGATTAATTTTTACCTTATATTTAATATGTTTACTATAATTTGTATTTCATTCAGAAATTAAAAATTAAACAAAAAAATAAAAAATTCTTTATACCTTAAAAATTATGAAAATGAATGAAAAATTCATAACTAATTTACAATTGTAGGAACCAACCCACACACACTCCTTGGGAAGAAATATTGGTTCCTATTATGTTTTATTCCATTTTTTAAATAAAATAAAATAAAAATGATAGAGGGATTTGAAAACTACGCAATTAACACATACCCTGTGTTGAAGATTGGTGATGTGAATAATGAAATTTTATGGTGACTTTGAATCATGTCTTGTTTGTTATCCCAAAATATTTTTCATGGGAATTACATTTAGCACAGTGTGTGCACATTCTCCCAAACCTGAACCCGGTGCTTGGGAATGGATCACAGTTTCACCATTCAAGAAAATACATTTCAAAGAGAAAAATAAACATTTAGAAAATAAAAAATATATATTTTCAACTAAATGAAAGTCTTCATCTCATATGGTTCTTTATATACACATAAAAGGTAGTATTCTATAGCAAGATTGATTTTTGAGTTTGGGAAGTGTCTTATTACTAAATAATAGGTTTAATGTCATCAAATCAACCTCATTCAGTGCTTAAGATTAAATTTTAGAAAGGTAATATCTTCAATATCAATATAAGGGTTCTTAGGGCTTCAATGTATCTTCATTAGAATCACTATGAGTATTAGTTATCACTATTAAGGAAGCACATGATGGTGCCTGGCTCAATTAATATAGATATAGAATGGTGGTGGTCATCTCGTGACATAGGCGGTGACATATCCTGGCCAAAGATTTTAACATATCTAAATAATTTAGATTTTGTGGTAAACTCATGTGATATAATCATTTGTGGTTGGAACATCTAAATTTTTCGTGGGATCATCATTGAACATGTAATGTGGGATTCAATTATATTATCCAAAAAAATTTATCCATGATTATAATGGTTAGTTCCATATATTAGTGTGGTGATGAGAACCTATATTTTCAATAGTGCGTTGATAGTGCTCGGTCAATCATGGAAGCACTGGTTTTACATCATCAGGCCAATCATGGAACTCAAGTGGAACTACAAGGGTGGAATGGTTGGATCACCATCAAGAATTAGGTTATAAAACTACAATAGAACTATGTTCACTTGGTGGATGGAGATATAGAAGGTTTTACTTATTTATGGAAGCTTTATAGAATCAACCATTATAGGTTGAGGAGAGAAAGGCATGATAGGTCTGAGAAGCGAAGACTCATAGGATCTTATGATCTTTTATGTTGTATGTTTAAAGGAAGTGTCCACATAGACAATTGATATAGATAGGGGACCACGATAGGTTCCCAATGAACTATGAGAGTAGGGTTTGTGGCAGGTTGATAGTTGTGGTCACTTGGCATGTTATAGTGAGAATGCAGATGGTATAATAACCATGAGGGAAAAATTAGTTCATGGACTTGCATAATTTTTTTGGACACATGATCTCTTAAAATTCTACACTTTTACCAATACATGAAATGAATAAAGAGATCATGTATTAAAATTCATAACATATCCGAATTAATTTTAGTAAATGATAAAAATAATTAAAATCCACTTTTTATTCTTAAAACAAATATTCCCAAAATCATAAAAATAAATTTCTAATAAATCAACTAAATATCAAGTTTTCCCAATCAAGAGGAATTCCTATATTTTAAAATTCAAATTATAATCTATATTAAAATATCCTAATTATATTTTGAAAAAAAATTCACTTTTTGGGTTTCTATTTAATTCGAAATATGATTAAATCAATAAAACTCAAAACCCAATCCCTTTAAAAATTTCTTTCGACATAAAATTATTCAAAAAATTTTAAAATAAAAATTTGGATTCTAAAAATAATTTAATTGATGAATATTTCAATAAAATTAAATGATTTGGTCAAACTATTAAATAAGTTCTAAATCTATAAAATTAAAAAAATCACAATTTACTAGAGAATTGAACTCAAATTGGGATAATTATCATTGAATAACATCCCAAAAGGTTAAAACTTTCAGATTACATCACTCCCTAAAAATTGAACTATTTCACTCCTATGAAACATTATGATTGATTTTAATTTATTTAAAAATTAAAAAACAAAAAATAAATTCATCCTACCATGATCAAAATTTATAATGCTAAATTAAAATAAAAACATATTCATATAATGTTTGAAATTTCAACCCTCATATGTGATTCAAATCACTATCTAATTTCGACTCAATCAAATATCCAAGTCTAATAGTTTTATCGAATGAAATTTATGTGTAATTAATGTTATGTTATGAATGGCATCCAATTATCTCTTTTTAATATGTTTTCCCAAACCAGAGTTCAATTTTCCACATTATTGATACAACACAAAAGAATTTTTTATATGTAAATTTCCACCTATATGGGATCAATGTTACCTTAAACTAAGTGAATTTATTTTTGAATAAAGAACTTTATTCTTTTTTAAAATATTAGAATCCATGTATGTGTGGAGAACTATAAAAAATTACGTCTTTAAATTTTGTACAGATGGATACTCACACACACATTCCCGTTGTTTCATAGATTTATTGTGTGATAAAAAATTATTTTTTAACCCATTTACAAAAAACATACTCTTATATCATTTGATTTGGGACCCTAAGGTTTACTTTTTCATATAGGAAAATTTACCTAGATTTGGTTAAAAATGATAGGGATTTCAAATTCTAATTCTAATTCCAGAATATCTCATTACTGAGACTCCCATTTAATGTTCTAAAACTGGATTTCTATAAAAACATTGACAATTCTATCAATAATCATCTAACTCTCACATTCTCAAAAAATGTAATTTATAAAAAATATAGTATAAGTTTTTAAATATAATAAGAGAATTATTTTTATTAAAGAAGGGTTTCAAAAATTCCAACAAAAAAATACAAAAAAAGTATTCACAGTAATCACACATTATTTTTTTGGTTATATATTTGTATTAATTATTTTCTTGTTTTATTTACTAACATAAATATTTAATAAAAACTATATTAAAATAGTAATTATATTATTTATATTTTTCTATTATAAGATATAAAATGAAAAACATTAAAAAAACTACTCTAAATAGGTTGAATTGTCATCCCCAAATTTGTAAATTACATTACCATCATTGTTTTTTAAGATATTTTTTTTTCAATAAATGACAGGGTATTAAAATAAAAAAGAAACAACCAAATTCTTTTGTAATTTAACCCAGAATTCTTGAGTTAATCTCTCCATATTGTACACATATAGATACCCTGATATATACTTCTATTTTATAGTCCACATAAGGATAACATATAGAGAAAGAAATTAATATAGAAATTATATAAAAAATAATATAATGAAATTAAAAAAGAATTATAGGGAGGATAGTATTAGGTTATCCCTCAAAATATTGTCAATGGTTTTACTATACATATCTAAATATTCTAATGGTAACCCCTAATCTCTTGGAGGGTTAAGCTTCAATGGTAAGAACCACCACATATTATTTTTTCCACAGATGCAAAACACCACTTCTTAAAGTCCCACTTGAATATAGAACATCATTTCTATGCCTTTTTTAGTCTTATGTACATCATAAGTTTGGGGTGGCATGATGATGTATGTGGAATAGTCATTTTCTACCATAGGTGTCGTGGCTTAGTCATCTTCCAGAAAATACTCCACTTGTGCTACTTATAAAACATAAAACTATGGTGAGTTAATAAATAATTAATGTTTTGTTGAATTAAAACAGGTTCAATTGAGATAAATGTTTCCCCCATCCTCAGCAACATCTTGTTCTTTTGTCTCCTCATGAGAATCCACTGGTAAAATTTATATCTTTCATCCCTCTAATTATTGTTTAGGGTGAGGTTAAGGGAGTAGTTGGTTCCTCCTAGGTATCAATATATCATCATTTATATCTATATTATTAGTGGTCGAGTATTGATTTTCAAGGGATTGATACATGAAAACATATTCAATGTAATCAGTCTTCAGTTTTTTTCCTTCTCTTATAGTCACTGGTATGTCTTATTCCAAATAAAATTTCTATAGATTATCAAAAAATATTTTCGTTCAGTTATTCTTCTTCATCATCCGGGATAGGAGAAAATGGTTCTTAATATGTAATATCATAAGTAGGGAAATAAAAATTTAATTCATCAAACATTTATTCAAATTTGATCAAGGTAATAAATTAATCATTAATTTTTTCATCTTTAGGTTCTACTTTTTCATGAAAGTGTGTTTTCTCTGGTAATTCTTTAACAATTTAAGTAAAAAATAGTGTGCATTCTAGTTTCTATTCATCATTTGAGATAATTGGGAACTATACTAATGATTTATTGGTGATTATATAGAGTATATTTATAAGGCCCCAGCCTTAAACCTTACTTAATCTTGAGTTATTACAAGATTAAACATTGAGGATCTTTTCAGGTTTATAGTTTTAGAGAATTAGATCATAAAACTTGCATTACATTCCATATATAAACAAAGTGGTTAAATAAAGATATTATTCTTCATTCTCATCAATGGAAACATATTTAAAATAAAACATGCATTCATTCTTGACACTTCTTTGACACTATCATCATATCATGTACCTTTCCCTTGACCTGTGAAAAACATTTCAAAAAAACTTCGGATGATCATAAAAAGCTCAGTAAGGGATATAAAAATATGGAAAGGAAACATGGGTACATATATACATAAGGATGAGATCATACTTTACCCATAAAACATAATCACTTTAACATAACTCATCAAATCATGAATAAATCATAGAAATCATAAGACATAAAGATAACTTGAGGCATTCATAACATTCTTACGTAGGGAGTAACCCTCTTGGTTACGTTTGGAATACCCATCACAGTATATTCCCTAAATCTCTTTGGAGAAACCTTAACGTTTCGCTCCTTCGCGTTACCCAATGCATTGGAGAGCTATATCGGGCTCACCCGCCCTTATTTTATCACGGAACCACCCGTCTTCATAATAATGCCCAAGAACCATAACATAATCGTATCACATAAACATGAATAAAGGAAACATAACATTTCCACATTTCAATCACAAGATATCAATACAACACAAAAAACATTGTGAAAACCATTTTCAATACCAAAATAAAAGAAAAGTAAAACATGGTATTTATTTTTCTTTTAAAAGGAAGGTATGGCTTGTAGAGGAAGCCGAAACTCAAATAACGGTCACGACGGTGGAG
Source organism: Viscum album (assembly GCA_963277665.1). Classification (NCBI taxonomy): domain Eukaryota; kingdom Viridiplantae; phylum Streptophyta; class Magnoliopsida; order Santalales; family Viscaceae; genus Viscum; species Viscum album. Next base: position 278,933,605 of record OY728164.1, on the reverse strand, counting down.
AAGTTGTTGTCTCCGCATACGTACGACAAAAACATTCCCTTTTTCCGTTTAGTAAATGCTTCGTATAAAAAAGATTCCTTTTGAATAAACGTAAAATTCAAAGGGGTTTATACACCATATAAAAGAATGTTGTGTATAAAATAAAATATGCCTCAATGAAAGGAGATTGAGACGAAGTCCCATACCTCGTATCCGACTTGACCCGACCGTCCTTTAATCTACTGAATAAAAACATGAGTTAATCCCTACTTTCTTATGAACCTTTTTCAAGTTCATTATTCCTTTTATACCATGTTATGAACATCATTTAATCATTTAAGTTAATAATGTTCATTTTTTCGGTATTTGGTTCTTAAGTCAAAAATAGACTTCTTATACTTACATGTTGTTAATTTGGTAAAAGGTTCATTATATCCAGAATGATATTAATGAATTGGATAACATATATATCATACATATTCATCATATACATGTATTTATAATATTACATCACATTTAGAGGTAAGAAATGAAATGCACCGTTCATGGAGACGGTAAGCCGTACGTACTCATGAACGCTACTTCCATTTCTATTTCATATTTTCTGGAATGGAATCATAATGATATAAGAGTATATTATAATTCCAGTATAATAACATATATAATATCATTAACTTTATCCTTTACAAATCCCACATATGGTATTAACGAATCAAATCACTTTCTGGGGGCGGTAGTCCGCACTTCCTAAAATGAAGATATCGTGTTTACCCATAATGGAAACCATAAAGGTATGCCCAAAATGAAAACAACAGAAGCTTAAGGAAAACATAAACATATTATATATCATATATAAAAATATTGACATCATAATGGCCACCTTTGAAGGTGTTAAATGAGTATTGAACAATCATCGTTTCGGGAGGCAGAATTTCGCCATCCACGAAAACTGTATGTTCTTTAACCATGTGATGTTGTTTTTTGAGAGTTTAGCTCAAATAAATCTTATAAAAACATCCTAGTATATTTAAGATACTGTTGTTGTTACAAAAGAGGTAAATAAAAAGAGTTTAGGGGGTTGGAGAAGCAAAATAAAACAAATGAACATGAGAGAATGAATTACCTTTAAAAGTGTAACTCCTTTTTGATTTGAGCCTAAAGGATTCCTTTGAAAGGATTATGACCAAAATCAAATACTCAGGATGAGTAGAGGGATGTGGAGATAGTAAATGGGCAGGGGTTGGCCGATCCAAAGGCTTTAGGAGTGTGTGAAATTAGGTAGAGGTGGGGGCCTTTTATAAGAGGAGAGGAGGGGCACCTTTGGAATGTAAAGAAATATTACTTTATTTGAAAATGTGTTTCGGTTTTAAAAGGTCCCACATTGATATACTTAGTGGATAAGGTGATAAGGGTTAGAAATATACCCATCCAATAAGTTTTGGACATGTGTAGTTCATATATTTTACATTATCTTTCCATTTTATTTAAATCGTCAAATAATGATGTCATCGCTGCATCATTATTATGTCAAAAACAATTTAATTTATTTAATGTCTAAAAATTATACAAAAACTACTATGATGTAGGAAATCTTTTTATATTTCCAATGACTATTTATAATCAAAAATCTTATCTTTATAACCCCATGTAAAAATTGTTTTCGTAAAACATATTATGTTTGTGTAATTTTTACTTTTACATTAAATAAAACGTTATTTATGTCATTTCCCAACCAAAGTGTCTCCATGGGGTACCCAAGTTGTCCCATGGCTTCTCTTGGTCGGTCATGACACAACCAATAAGTTTGTAACATGTTTCTAGGTCATTTCATATTATTAAAGCATTATTTATACCTTAAACTACCCTAATTACCACTAATCGCGATTAAAAACTTAATAAGTTACTATTCACCAAAAAATTATTTTAATCTCATTGAACCACATTTTACTTCTTAATGAAAACCATTTATGTCGGATTTTTGAATTTCAAAACACAATGATGGAAAAATTTCATTTAAACAGAAAATCAATTTTTATAAGTGCCACTTAGTGGTTTCACTATTCATCAAAAATTGAAGTTTTTCAGAAAATTACCAAAAATCCACCCTAATCTATATTTGATATTCTAAAATTCAAAAATGAAGTCTATTTTACAAAATTCAAAATATATAAGTCAGATTAATTAATTTAATAATTAATTCCCACTGTCAGAGCAAATAGCGTGTTTGTATGAAACAATAAGTATCAAAAGATTGACACCAATTTAAGTCCAATTTCAATGTGAAATTGATTCCAATGACCACCATTGGATTAAATGGTAAAAATATATTCTAATTTCACTTCAAAACCAATTCAAAAGATAATACAATCATATAAATAAATTATATTAAAAATCAGTTTTGATGTAAAATTCAGTATTTTTCACTATTCATTAAAAAATGAACATTGTCAGAAAAATAACAAAAATCCACACAAAGTAAATTTTGATGTCCCATTATAAAGAATAAGTTTATTTTGACAAAAATAGTTTATAAAATTGTCAAAAGATAGATTTAAAAAGGGGTTTCCATCATAAGGAAGTAAAACAATCTTTTATGAATATTAGTGTATTCCATGCTTAAGATTGGATTTATTTTCATTTTAAGCCTCTAAAACACTATCTTAATCATTAATAGACATAGATAAAAATATCTATTATTCATTACTTTCTTGGGATGTTACAATCTTATAATATTGTTTTTCGTGAATGGATTTATGACAAATTGGAGGAAATTAATTCCTCCATCACCCTTTTCATCTCAGTCTTACCTCTAACTTCTTTATTTTTCACATACAATAAAAGGGAGGTCAGAATAATATTTATTTTTAATAATGTAAATGAAATAAAAGTTCATCAAAGAAACATCCTAAAACATTTCTGATTATAATTCCTCTTATATGTGAAAAGTTACTGGGAAAATGATTTTAGGGGTAAGTAGATACACTTTATCCTTTTCTTTAAGCTCTTTAAGTTCTATCTCTTCCCTGGTTGTCACTATAACCAGTAACTTCATTTCAGTCTCATCTACATAAACCTATTTATGGGGTATTTATCCTTCTTATTCCACAAGATACTAAAATTGGCTTTGATTTTATAATGTGGGTTCCTTAGTTCTTTTATGTTTAGGGGTTTTTCATATTCTTCTTCAATTACTAGGTAAGATTTGTTGAGATAAACTAGTTTATACATCAATTCTCATATTTCACTTTTATTTTTCTATTTTAGGGGATTCCTTCCCATCTATAATGGATTTTCATTTGTTTATATGGTTTTTTTCTCATATGATGGAACTTTCAAGAAAAATGGGATGATAAATTTATTAGAAGATAAATGGGAATGTTTTGTGTTCATGAAATTTTCTATTCATTTGGTCCTTATAATTTGAGAAAATAATTATGTTTTACTATATTTAATGGTCACACATTACTATTATATATATAGTGGATAAAAAAGAATGTTAATAAAACAATAATAAGGAAAACATGAAAAATAATAATGACTAATATCATAAAATAGTGAATACTCAACCCATACTCCCTAGAAATGACACCATGTTGATATTGTAGTTGTTAGATGATGTGGTTAAAAAAATTATATTTTTTAAAAACCTCATAATAAATCATATAGTATGAACAAGGTCATATATCAAGGATAATGGTTCTGGAGTTAAACTATCTTAGTATATATATATATATTGATGTTTTGAATGTGATAAATTATGAAATGTGATGTTTTATTACTTTTATGATCAAATGCATTCATCCATACACCCATAATTGTTTTTCTATAGTAAAAAATCACCAATATACTTAGATATCCCTCAAATATACTAAAACTCCCATTTTTTTTTTCGGTTAATGGATAATTATATTCCTAAATCAAGTGAACAGACTTACTCACTCACCTCTCAACAATCATTTGCGATTCCTCCATTAAATTCACATGACTCCACAAGTATGAAGTGTAATCTAAATGGGATACTCAAACTCTAAACTCTCATGCTTTTAATTATTTTCAAGATTAATTGTAATCTAACACCCCCTTTTATAATGGATGAATTAGTCATTTTTTTCTCAAATCAATCCAAAATAACAGAATAAGGTTAATCAGTGAGATTTCAATTGATTAGGGGAGGGGTAGGGAATAATTTGAATAATTATTTAATCGTATAATAGAAGAATGATATAGGTTTGGACCAATTTTTAATGACATTAAAATTTAATCCAATAAATTTTATCCACTATTTTATCATTTTTGAACACATTAATCATGTTTTTTATAGACCCACAATACTGTCTTCACCATAGAAAAATAGATTCCCACATTATCAAAAATAATGGAACTGTGTGTTGGTGAATCCATCTATACATATTTTAAAACATTCATTTTTATAGTAATATTAATATTCATATATGGGGAAAGAAATTCAAAAAAATAGTAAAGTGTTCATACATCAAGAATTAATTCATTTTGGTGAGGGAAATATTGAACCCATAAAGGGTGATGTTATTTTGAATTCAATTTGGAATTCTTAAATGGGATTATATTTTCAAATCTAATTCTTTAAAACATATTTTTGAATTTAATGAAAATACACAAAAAGAAATCATTTTAAAAAATAGAATTATTAACTTAGAATTCTAAATTTGGAAAGAAAAGTTTTTTTTGAATGATCAAAATTATGTGTTTTACTAAATAATATTTTTATCGATTTATATGAAATTTATTTCAATGTAATTTTAAATAGTTGTTCAGAGGATGAAATGTTGTTTTTAATTGGTTTATCATTTATTAAAATTGATTGAATGAAAGTCTGCACTGAAACATTATTTTTAACAAATTAGGTTGAAATGCATACATTCTTGAAGTGATAATAAATAAAGAAGTTAATGTATTTGAAAATATTGAAGTGACCATTCATGCATGAAAAAAATTAAAACATCTTACTCATTGATATTATTTCATACTCATTATTTCCTCGTAATTTACAACCATATCATTGTAGGGAATATTCATGTATCATATTCATATAAATTTGTTGAACATGGGATTTTGACTTCATCAAGAATATAGTGAAAAGGGCATATATCAGATTTTTTTTTTGAAAAGTGAAGTTAATCGATATAATACTTGGTATCTTAATCAATCCCTTTAATAGTTTGGATTTATTCAGAATAGGCGTGTGACCAAGGCTCTCCCTCATGGGGAGCTTAGACTTCCCCATATTTGGAAATTCATTTCCTCAAATCCCATATTTTAAATAGGTGATTTTTTTTTAAAAAAAGTCGTTAAATGGGTGGATTTTAGGCTTGAATTTGGTTGATTGGCCTCAATATCTGGTGGTGCAGTTGTATCATCCATTGATGGGTGGTGTCTTCAATCAACGGGTACTAGAGAGTTATATGTTTATCATCAACCACCAAATATCTCAATTATAATAGGGTGCAGATCATATTCTTTAGATATTTTGAACCTTTGTTTCCAAATTTTGAATGCAGTGGTCTAGGATTTTTCATAGTGGCTTGTGAGAAATGATTTTTATCTCCCTTAGTAGGCATAGGAGTGTATTTAATGGATCTTGGTATTTCTTCTCCTTCGGTGAAGGTCAAATTCTCGCACAAGCCTCAACATGAAAGATTCCTTAATCTGTATTGATAGAGTTTTGATTTTCTACTTCTTCATTCATAATAAGTTGTGGTTTAATGAGATCAGTTGGCATGTGGTCTTTAATTTGTTGGCACTTGAAACCGGTTCATTAAGAATAAGGTGCAACTATATTTGATTCAATAGTGGATGGTCGCATTGAGTTAATGATGGTGATCGGGTAAGAGAACTCATAGTCAGTATACCAACCCAAGGAATGAAGTTGTAGGATATGTATTAACATGCATTAGGTTAGAGTGGGGAAGTGAACATGGGTCTGCATGTTAATTAGTAGAAGAGTGAATCACCATGAAAATTAGGGTGCACATAGTTGGTAGGTGGGTCATATTTTAACTATAGGTATAGAGAAGAAGTATGTTACAGTCACATGGGATGCTATTTTACATTAGTGATAATTTTATTCTTTATTTGGTAAGTATACAGACAACGAGGAGCACTGTAGGTTGATTTTTTTTTACCAATGATAACATTATTTTTAACATGCATTCAGAATAGGGACCATGATTTCACTCATCTATAGCATGAGTCACTCCTCTAATACCATCCATGCAAACACACACAATTACTCCCCACTCCAACCCATAACACCTTCAACCTTAACATACCACCTCCTTTTGGTGAGTATTATTCTGAGCATGCACTCTCCTCACCTATAGACACATTCAGCAAACTGTTGTCATTAATGAATGAATCAAAACCAGTCTCACCTATTCATCAATGAACTAGTTTCAATCACTGCCACTTGAAGACCACTCACTATTGAATCTCATCGAACTATGTAGGCTTGTTCATAAATTCAGTTGATTCTACACTTTCTAATTAATCAGACAATTAAAATTCCAAATAAGTTATTTTTAATAGTATCTCTCACTTTCATTACTCATAAATAATGATTAATAAAGTTTATTAGTCTAAAATTAATTCAATTAGTGGGGGTAATATTGAACCCATGAAAGTAATAAATGAATTATAAAAACATTAATTCAACTGTATCAATTAATTGGGAAATTGAACATTGGTATGAGAAACCTAGGATAAAGGGATAAATTGAGGTTATTCTTATTAAAAAATTGATTGCACTAAATTCAAATTTGATCCAATCCTAAATTGAAACATTGATGGGATTGGAGTTAAATAATGAATTGATTAAAATATGAGGCAATATAATTTTTAATAATGGATGAATATTTTAATTATTATTTATATTTTTCCTAGGTAGGATAACTTTGTTTTCTTCTTTTTTTGTATAAATTTAATTCAATTCTAAAATTTCCCAAGAGTTCAATAATTCAAGTGTTGGGGAGTGATCAAGTTAAAATTTTCAACATTTTTTTGCCTTTTAATCTATGAAAATACCCTAATTTAATTATATTACCCAGTAAAAAAGTGTTTTTTGTAACTTTTATAATATTTAATTTAATTAATGGCAAGATACAACTTATTTTTTTAAAATATTTTTTCATTTTTGAAATAAATTTTGAATCCATAGAATTGAAATTAAAATTTATTTTTTTAACTGAATTTAAAATTATTTCGAATTGAATTAGAAATTATTAAATGGATTATTTGATGAGTTCTTAATAATTCAAACATAGTATCAAATTTAATGAAAATCCACATAATGAAATAATTTTAAAAAAGAGAGTTTTTAGTTTTTAGTTTTCAGTTTGGAAACAAAAGCGATTTTTGAATGATAGGAGTCATGTGTTTTTTTCAATGATTTTTTAATTGGTTAATTTAAAATTAAAATAAAGGAATTTGGAATTAAATATTATAAGGGGAAAACATTAATTTTAATTGGTTCATCATTTTTTAAATTGGATTGAACAAAAATTTTCACTAAATATTTTTTCTTTGGGAATGAAGGTTCAAATGTGTAATGCCATAAAGTGATCATGCATGAAGATGTTACCACGCATGAAAATAATTAAGTGGTTGGGAAGATGTGAAAACATTTTCCCATCATAATTATAAAATCATAATTTTTTTAGGATTGTTTTCTTGATTTTATATTTCTATAATCCAAAAATCTAAAAATAGAAAAAATTAAAAACTCTATATGGATTTATAAATAAAATATTTTATTTTTTCTATTATGTATTGTTTTTAAAAATTTAAAACATAAATAATGTAATTTATATACTAGAACCACTTTTTACCAATCACCTGAACAAGGTTAAAACTACTTCTAATAAAATTTTAACATGTATTTTATCAAGATAAATTGTTCAAAATAAATTTATAATTCTGGACTACATGAGGGAAATAGACAAGGAGATGGTGATCGATTTAATAGTATTCTGGTGGATTTTAGACTACTCCACATGTTCTTTTTATTAATCTTAATCATACTTATTTAATTGTTGGTCATTCAATTCTAATGGATTATTTAAAGTTCCTCCTTGAATTCCAACCACACAAAAATAAACTGAATTAGTTATTACTTATGTAACAGTCCAATTAGAACGAAGCTTACTAGGGAAGAGATTCATCCTTGACAAAAATAACTACACCAAGTCTCCAACTTGTAATTCCTTTCTCTAGATCAATTTATCATAGTATATTATGTTTTCTCTATTTAAAGTAGTGAGTTCTCATATGATTCCCTTACCATATCCTCATGGTCCACCATCTTTAACATTCATTATTCTACATCCATTCCTAGCACCAAGTTCATTTTTTGGAAATCCTAGGAAGAATTCTACTCCAACTCAATAGGCAAGTGACAATGTTTACCATTAAAAAATCAATATGGTGACATACCTAATGAGATATTTTATGTAGTTCTATATACCCATGAATAAAATTCTAATTTATTACTCCATTATCTATAGTGGGGAAACAATTTTCATCAAAATTATTTTTCATTCCCATTTCTACACAACATCCAGTTCATTATCCTATTTGTGGTAGGTTGTGGAATTTTCACAGTGTAGTCCATATTCCATTCTTATGTCCTCTATGATCTTTTTGTGGATGTTAGTTCTTTAGTAACTTATTATATCTTCATGTATTCTCAACCTAAAAAAAGATGTTTTATTTAAGAAACTCAATCATAGTTTTTGAATCACCAGTTTGAGTTGCTTTTAAATTAAACCATTTTGAAACATAGTCCACTATTAAAAAATGTAGTAAACTAAAAATGACAAAGGAAATAGTCCAACAAATTCAATTCCCCATACATAGAATATTTCACAGAAAATCAATGGTTTATGAGGCATTTCATGTCCTTTCAAAATACCACTAGTAAATTGGAAATTGGGAAAAAATTTCAAAAAACATGTGAATTTTTAAAAATTAATGACAAAAATAGTCAATCTTCAAAGTTTTTTGAAATAGTTATTTGTGTTCTAAAATGGCCTCATGATGCAAGTGTTTGACAATAAGAAATTAGAAATTTAATTTCTTCTTCGGGGATGTACCATATAATGACTTGGTCATTTTAAATTTTCTATATATATGGATACTCCCATATCCAATTTCATCAACTTTTCATAGGTTGGGGTCAAGAAAAATTTTCATTTTATTAAATCATGGAATGCAGTATATGGTTGAAAAGGTTATTTCCTGAGGATAATGTGTTGGTTTTATATTCACTATTCTAATAAATAATTAATATTTATTTTGTTTTCTATATTTTTTAAAAATCTATAAAATGTTTTTTGTTTGTTTTTTGAGTGTATGGATTCATAAAAAAAGAAATTCATATAAAAATATGGGAAAATCTGAGTGGAGAAAGGGTTTGTCAAAGAGTATCTCACTGATTACTTTCATTATATATTTATTATGTCATCATAAAATTGATAATTCACTGAATATCATACATGAATCACCATCCTATTCTAAAATTATGAGATGCTTTGAAATTTTAGAAATATCATATGCATGTGGAACTAAGTTTCCTCCACATATTCATTTGATGAATATGCTACAATCATAGAAAAGCCATCAAACATTTCCCAATTCCATCATGTATTTTTCTCATCTTCACTTCAACCATTTCATATAATATGATGATTATAAATAAATGGGATGAAGAATAAAAAAAATATTGGAATAAACCAGTAAGAATACTTATTGAATATGGATGATCGGCAGACCAATCTCAAAAAAATTCCACTTCATCATTAAAATTAAATAGAAACATAACAAATTTGAATTTTGGATTATATAAATAGTGAAACTACCCTACTAATTATCCTTAGGTAAGTAAATCATGTATCAGGGAGATTGATGAAAATTTTTATAATTATGAGTTCATCATCTTTAACCCACTTGGATTCAGTGTAGTGAGCAGTGAGTTTCCTTTTCCCTTGGATCATCTCCAGATGTTGTATTAGAGTGTCATGATTTATTAAATAAAGTGTATTTCTTCCAATGATCAAGAGCACTTTTTATGAGTATTTGGAGTATAATTTTTTCTATGCTTCAAAAAAAGTACACATGAAAACATGTGTATAAATTCATTTGGACCTTATATATAACTAGTATGGTAGGCTTCAGATTGTACTTGGGCTTAGAATTTGTCCAACTGGTTAGAAATTTCATTCCTTATCATAGACCAACTTCAAGATTCTATAGACGTGGTCTTAAAACTTTGTATTAAAATGATTATCTGGAATTTACTAGAGAATCACCTATACATTGATGTAATTATTCATTATTTATTTATCGATGAATTTGTGTTGAAAGGATACAGTTGTGATTACATGCGAACATGAATATTAAAAAAAGTATTGAAAAAAGAATTAATTGATCGGGTGAATATACGTATAATTTCCTAAAAGTGGTAGATTATAGAATATTTGGGCTTCATAAAGAATCAGTTTGGTCAATAATTCAATAAATTGTGATGAAATGTTCATTGGAACAATGATTGGTGTGTTAAGAGGCATAGAGGTCTCCTCTGGTCTTCATCTAGCCTACTAAAAACATTGTACTTGTGCCGAAGGTTTGAATTTTAAAAGGGAATGTTTGAATTAATCGAATTCAAGTGTCATTTTCTAGGTGGAATAACAAAAAATGATTATTTTACATTTTCTTCCTTTAAAAATTGATTTTCTAAGTTGATTGAACTTCTAGTTTCATCAATAAACATCAGTGGTAAAAATTCCTTGGTGGTGGGAACGACTGATCTTAGGTCATGGAGGGTACCCATTAGTAGGTTCAATCTTCAAGGATCAGAGAGGAGATGCACTTCCTTGTTAATTTTTGTTCTACAATGGGTGGAAGTAATGTTTAGTTGGATTTTGAAATGGTGATGAGGATTTATCATGAAACCTTTAATGGTGGTGCATAGTTTTTGACAAGGTGGAGGTTGACGGTTCAGTGTTCTCCGTCGAGATTTGTCTTCGATTGGGTTTTAATAGATCTGGTTTTTCTACCATCATAATAGTTTGAGAGGGTGAGTTGCTACATGGTAGAATGAACATGGGGAGAATTGAAAAGAGACCGTGAGTGTGAATGGTAGTGTAGGTATATAGAGTGACCACACATGGTAGTTATCCACAATCAATATAATGACCGTGGTGAAGTGGGAAGTGGGAAGTGGCATAGTCCCTGGATTTTTTCTGGGGAATAATAAGAATGAATGTGACCATGAGAGTTTTAGAGTGGACACATGGATTTTTTATATGTGTTCGGTATTTTTTTAACACACCATCATTTGATATTTCTACTAAAGCTATTTGTTTATTTTTAACTTACAGTTAGTATAGTGATCGTGAGAATGTGCAAAGTCACATCATTTTTTTTCATACAATAACATCAATTTTTCATAAAGGGTCACTTAACTTACCGTACTTCACTTTCACGGTCACTTGGACAATATAAAAATGAAAAATATAAAAATTTCATATTTCATTTAAAAAATAATTATAAAAAATTATAAAATAATTTAATTGAAAATTTCAACCATTGAAAAAAGTATCTGAAATTAATTTCAAATTCATTTGAATGTACAAATTTATTTCCAGACATAACATTAAAATTATACAATCACAATTTTGTTTTTAAAACAATTAAAAGGCTTCTTTTTAAATTAATAAAAATATTATCAACATAATTAAAACTCAAAAAACACATTTCATAATTTAATTCTTGATTGAATTTAAAAAATTTTACTTTAATTTTTAAAATAAAATTATTAAAAAAAGATATGTCCAACCATTTTATGACTTATTAATTTAATTTCAAATATGAATAAAATATGTAAACTTATCATTCAATGTAATTTCTTCATGTATTGGGGGTTATTTCCTGGCATTTTGAATATTAATTGGGCTTAATATCAAAGAGAATAAATTAAAAAATTCAAAATTTTTGTCTTACATAACTCCCCACACATGAACTAATACATGTTGAGTCATAAGTTTTAATTCTTATGATTTCATTCCTTTAGTTATGGATGTCACAAAAACCATATTAAAAATTATTGATTACTATGTTTTCATATAAAAAGTGTTTTAGTATGTTTTTATAGAATACATTTCTTAATATCATAAATATAAATTTATCTTATGTATTATAAATATATACATTTATTATTCAATCTGTCCCATCAGACTGAAGGTGCTTTTGATAAATTGTATTGATCTGTGTTTTGACCAATAGTTAAACTTATGACTTATCTATTGAACTAAAAAAATTCATGACCATAGGAATGAAATTAGAAATGATACATGAGGATAAAACTCATTCAATTTATCATATTTACAATCAATAAGGAAGTCCATCGGACTAACCAAAGTGTATAATAGAAATATGTAGATTTGTTTCTACTAGAGAGAATATAAAATATTAATTAAATTGTACTAAACCAAATGACATTGTACATTTCATTTTTGTTGTATTTGAAGTTCTAACTGTCTGTGGTTGTTACAACCAACTCCGAAATATAACCATTGGGAGAATTTCTCTAAATAGAAGGTAATTTGAAGAGCTGAGAGCTAATTTATTTTCAACTCAATTTGTCTAAATTTTTCTTTGTATTAACTTCTAATTCTTAGTCATTGTAATAATTTAGAGAGAAGATGATATAAAGACTCCTTATATGGAATTTAATTCCTTTAAAAATCTTTTTTTTAATCACTTGTCTGATTATGGTAATGGTCGAGGGCTTACAGGGATAAAGAGATAGTGTATCTGATCCATAAGATCAAGGTTTTAGAGGTTTGGAAGATATAATATAATCATTTTATTGAGGGATTATAGGGTAATTGAAGACATGCCTATTGATCATCGTATCAATGGATTTATTGGTATGAATAGGCAGACTATATAGTAGGTATAAAACATTGGATACTTTTAGTCAGGGTTTAGGGCTACCTTACCTCTTATAGTTAAAGATTAATTTATTTTATAATCATGTAATTCATTTATAATTTAATAAGATTTGTATTTATTTTATTTTAATGTTTTAAAATTTTGTTTTTCATGTATTATAATGTCATTTTGTACACTTATCTTTCTAAACATAATATTGTTGTGACTATGATACCGATAATACTATTCTGATATAATTGGATTGTTATTGATACCAATTTTTCACTCTGATCATCATACAATATTTGTTTCAGATCATTTTTACTAAAATAGGATTTGTGTTTTTTATTTAATTTAATGTTTTTAACTAAATATAGATAAGGATTTATTACTTATACAAGCCAAGTATTTACTTCTCCTATCAACTGTATGTTTTTATTTTTATTTACAATAATTTTTTTTATTGTTATATACCAATGTGTTTTCAGAAAAAGATTTTATAATGTTATTTATATTATAGGGTTAAATTTTTGATGCATTGAAATAATCAACCCTAGTCAACCACTTATTTTTTATGGTAATTTCTATGACTATTGAAGAGGTAGGATGAAAACTTTTCCTATCAATACTGGAGTTTATAATTTTGTGATTATTACTAGCAGTTACAAGATTCCGTATAAAGATGTTATAACCATTAAAAATCAATAAAAGCTAGAGTATCTACTGAATTATATAGTATGGAACACTCTTCTAAGTACTATGACTCAAAACATATATAGTCATATTTCTTCATGTGGTGTTTCCAATATTATTTAGAAAAAGTTAAAAGTAACACATTTTCGAACTTCAAATGTTATCGACACAATTTTGAAAGGGTTCAAGCTGATTTTCAAGCCTTTTATTTTCTACCTGGAGATACTATTCCCAAAATGCACCAAATTTTTATGTCTATTATTAGTATTTTATTTAAACATGGAAAGAAATGTATTGAAGAAAATATATTGGTTGAAAATAATATATAGATCACATTGAATGAGTGGGAATCTAAATAGATAATAATATATGATACCAGGAAGATTATTAATCTTACAATTTATGATCTTATTAGATCATTAATGAAATATGAATACATACTTAAGAGATATACAAAGATGATAATAAATTATAATGGAAGTGTTTCCTTTGTAAAAATATCTAATATTCATACAAATATTCTTTAAACAAAGGATGTTGTGAAATCATTAAAAAAAGTGTAGTTATTTTTCATTCCAATTCTTATCCATTAGAATACTCAAAAAATGAGTTGAAAAATATTTCTAAAAGAATGAATGAAATCATGGGAAAAAAGGATTTTAAATACAAATACAAAAAGATTCATAAGGATAAAAATGATAAGAAATATACTATATAGTTTATTTGTTATGACTATAAGAAGTGATGACACATTCATCCTGATTATCCTAAAATCAATAAATATAAAAAGGTAATTAATTAAGAAATAAATGAAAAAGAAGTGTGATAATAATAATAAAAAGAATAGTTTGTAAGATTCTAACACATGGAGGTCTTTTTGTGGAAATATTTCTTCAGAAAATACATTATAAAATTAATTTTCTGGGCAGAAGAAAATTGAATTAATTATAGGAATTCCTTTGGTAAATAAATTTATTATGGCTATGGTACACACTTCTAAAATCCTTGCATTTTTATCTTTAAATAAAAACTACCATGAAAGTAATATTGAGAAACATTATACATCTTCTGATGAAGTGTCTTCTTCAAATGAAGAAGATAATACTTTACCTAGTTATGAATATGTATCCATATTTTCTAAATTTATAAAAAAGATAAAATTCTAATGTTTTTAAAAATCATGTTAATGCATAATAAAATTTTTTGAACGAATATTCAAGATTAAACATCATAACTACTAAAATATCATATATTTTTAAATATATTGATAAATATAATTTTGAAAAGGAAAATCATTCTAAATATCTTGGGAAAATTATTAATAAAAAAATATTTTAGAAATTAATTTTGAAAAAAATAATTCTAATAATATTTTTACTGAGGATAAGAAGTTAACAGTAAAACTAAAATATAACATTTATAGCTTAATGAAAATTTTATCTAAGATTACAACTGGTAATGAAATCATTGATAATATATAAAAAATTGGACCTCATAGTGATGATAATATAATGGTTTTTAGTAACCAAAAATATATTTTTAGAAATATCTATTTTCTTTCTAAAAGTCATCCATTTTACACTAAGTGTCAAAGTGCTTCATGTCAAGAAATTAAATATTCTTTTAATACAGTTCATATTTTAGGTTTTCATAAATAGTATTTTTCTAAAGAAATAACATTTTCTAAAAATAATAATGTTAAAAAAATAATATTACTTAAAATTTTAATTTCTGATAATATCGGTCCCAAGAAGGCTTGGGTTCCAATTTTTTTTAAACAAAATAGAGATATTTCCAACAACAATAACATTGGGTACATGGATTGTGGTTTTTCCAGACACATAAATGGTAATAAATATTAATTTAAGAATATTTACAAGATTAATGTTGGAAAAGTGACTTTAAGAGATAATTCCTAGGGAGAAATCATTTATATAGTTAATATTGTTATTCATGGAAAACCTTTTACTTAAAATGTTTTAGTTATAGTAGTACAAAAGCACAAACTTATAACAAATAAGTAAATTATGTGATGAAGGTTATATTGTGAACTTCATGATTGATAAATGTACTGTACCTTTTTAAAAAGATATATTTATTCTTTCTTATAATTTGCATAATAATTTTTACACTATAAACATAGAAGACCTAAAGAGCCAAGAATTTTCATACCATATTTCAATGGAAGAACGCTATTGGTTATGGTATATATGAATAGGACATTATAACCTTATAACATTATCTATGTTATCTAATAGATGAATTATTATGGATTTCTTGTAGCTAAGGTTTTATTTTTAAATTTTTTTGATCCTTGTTAATATGTTACGGGACATTAGTCATGTTCTAAATCTATTAGTGAAGTCTCAACTTTTTATTATTTAATTTTTGTGGACATGGAATTATTTGTTCATAAAGAAATCTGATGATTTTGTGTAAAATACTAATTATATGTCCTATTTAATTGTATCTCCCCAACCCCAGTTACCCAGAGTCGGTGCATTATTACGTAACATTGGCATGATCACAAAAGATCATGCCTCGAAAGACCGATTAGTTTAGTAGAATTGAAACACTAGATACATTAATAAACGTTACAATACATCATAAAGTGAAAAACGACAATAACATAGTCCCCATAGTCCACACTCATATCCCCTTCAGACATTCCCTGCAGGTAAGTCATAAAATATTTCTTCACATCCTGGGAAAAATAAAACATATAATGGGGTGATCTCAGATGCTCAGTAAGGATAACAATATAGCGGAAACTTTAATAAATAAACATAAGCATTTAAAAAAATATATAACTAAACTAAAAGCCTTTTAAACATGAACTTTAACATAATATGGAAAAAATAAAATGAAATAATTCCATTAACTTATTCACATGGATATTCTACTAGTTGAATAATCACATGCAATATCAATAACCACTTTCATAATGATGGAATGCATAATGCCAGACTATCATAACCACGTAGCCTAGGCCTCATGCCAAGACTACAAATAAGTTTTTGTCAAGGCCACATTCCAAGACACTAGTTTGTCTCATGAGACCTACCGATGCATCAAGGAGCTATAGTGGGCTAAACCCATCACTTATTAAGTGCAATGCATTCCTCATATGAACAGGTTAAAACATATCATAAACCATAACATAATTATATAACATAAAACATGCATAAAGGAAACATAAAATTTCCACATTTCAATCACAAGATATCAATAAAACACTTTGATATAATAAAATCATTATCAAAACCATTTTCAATACCAAAATAAAAGAAAATTAAAACTTGGTATTTACTTTTCATTAAAAAAAGTTATGGCTTGTAGAGGAAGCCGAAACTCAAATAATGGTCACGGTGGCGGAGAAGTCGTTTTCGCCCCATACGTATGACAAAAAAACATTCCCTTTTGTCGTTTAGTAAAACACTTCGTATAAAAATGATTCATTTTGAATAAACTTAAAAGTCAATGGGGTTTATACACCGTATAAAAGAGAGTTGTGTATAAAACAAAATATGCCTCAATGAAAGGAGATTGAGACGAAGTCCCATACCTCGTGTCCGATGTGACTCGATCATTCTATAATCTCCTAAATAATAAACTACAGTTATTATCTACTTGCTTAAGAACATTTTTCAAGTTCTTTATCCCTTTTATATCACTTATTGCCATGTTATGATAATTATGTAGTCATTTAAGTTAATACCGGTCATTTTGTCGATCTTTGGTACTTGAGTCAACAATAAATTTCTTATAATTACAAGTTGTTTATGTGGTAGAATATCCATTATCTCCATAATTATATTCATTATGTAGATATCATATCTATCATATATATCCAGTAGATACATGCATTTATAATATTACACAACATTTAGAGGTAAGAAATTAAATGCACCATTCATGGAGACGGTAAGTCGTACGTATGCATGAATGCTACATTCATTTCTATTTAAAATTATTTGAAGGAAATCATAATGATATAAATGTATATTTTAATTCCAGTATTATATAATATATAATATTATTTACTCCATCCTTTATACATCTCACATATGGAATTAGCAATTCAAATCACTTTGAGGGGGCGGTAGTCCACACTTCCTAAAATGAAATTATCGCGTTTACCCATAAAGGAAATCATAACGGTATGCCATAAACGAAAAATAAGGAAGCATAAGGAAGACATAAACATAATATGTATCATATATAAATATAGTTACATCTTAATGGCCACCATGAGAGGATTTAAAAGAAGATTGAACAATCATCATTTCGTGAGGCAGTAATTCGCCACCCACAGAAACAGTATGTTCTTTAACCATTAGATGAAGTTGTGTGTAAGTGTAAATAAAATCCATCTCATAAAAACATAATAGTATATTGAAGATACTAGTGTTGTTACAAAATAAAGGAATAAAATGTGTTTAATTGGTTGGAGAATCAAAATAAAACAAAAGAACATAAAATAAGGCATTAACTTAAAATTAGGTAACTCTTTTTGATTTGATCCAAAGGCTTCCTTGGGAAGATGAGAGAGTATTTGGATAGAGGTTGGCCAAGCCAAATGGCTTTGATGGTGTGAATAAGGTGGTAGAGTTGGGGGCCTTTTATAAGATGAGAGGAGGGGGAATCTTGGAAAGTCATGAAATGTTACTTTATTACAAAATTCTTTTCGAATTTTAAAGGTCCCACAATGATATATTTCAAAGATAAGGTGATAAGGGTTCTAAATATACCCATAAAATAGGTTTTAGTCTAGTTTATTTCTTAGACTTTACCTTATCTTTTCATTTTCTTTAAATTTTTCATTAATGAGGTATTCACTACATCATCATGGTGTCATAAATAAATAAATTTATTTAATGCCTAAAAATTATAACAAAATTACCATGATGTAGGAAATACTTTTACCTTTACAAAGAATATTTATAGTCTAAATGTTAACTTATATAACCCCATGTAATAATTGTTTTAGTAAACCAACACATGTTTGTGACAATTTTATTTTTACTTTAAATAAAAAGTTATTAATGTCATTTTCTTACCCAAGTGGATCCATGGGGTCCCCAAGTTGACCCATGGATTTTTTTGGACGGCCCTGACTCAACCAATAAGGGTGTGACAAGGGTAAAGGTAATTTCATATTATTATAACATAATATTTACCATAAATTACACTAATTACCTTTAATCACGATTAATAAAACTTAAAAGTTACTATTCAGAAAAAATTATTTTCATCTCATTGAACCACATTTTACTTACTGATGACAACCATGTATGTCGGATTTTTGAAATTCAATTCACAGAGGTGGTAATGTTTCATTTAAATGACAAATTAGTTTTTTAACTACAACTTAGTGGTTTCACTATTCATCAAAAATTGATGTTTTTCAGAAAAAAACAAAAAATTCACCCTAAGAAATATATGATATTCCTAATTCAAAAATGATGCCTATTTTACAAAATTCAAAATATATAAGTTGAGTTAATTTATTTAATAATTAATTCCCATGGTCATAACAAATATTGTGTTTTTAAGAACCAATATATATCAAAATATTGACAATTTTTTATGTACAATTTCAAAGTGAGATTAATCATAATGACCAACATTGGATAAAATGGTAAAAAAATATTCTAATTATACATTAAAACCACTCAATAGTATAATATATCACTATAAATTATTTTGATTAAAAAAGTTGTTTTTAAGTATTTTTTCTATTAATAGTAAATTGGAAGTTCTCCGAAAATTAGAAAAAATTCAACTTAGGATAATTTCGATATTCCGAATACAAAAATAAAGTCCATTTTGAAATATAAAATTTATATAATTTCAAAAAGTTGGTATTAATATTCATAACGACTACTTTGATTGGTCACGGTGTGTTATAATCTCGAACATGCGTACAATGCAAGATATTGCATTATTGAAAGAGAAGTGTATCATGGAAGCTTGGGCTGTTACATTCTCCACTCCTTCAATAAATTGAATCCCCGCAATTTGAAATTGTTCTTCTAAAATAAAAGGTTCAAAGTAGAAAATACCTTTGTGGAAAACCCATATCGGAAATATGGTTAATAAAAATATAACATTAAAAGAAAGAAAGAGAAGTACAAAGGTCACCCGAAATAGCCCATATTAGGATTATATGAAAATATGGATATGGACGAGAAACAATCCATCAAGATCTGACGGAGAGTTGTGGAACACAGGATTAGGATAATATTAACTACATGAAAATCACAAACTTGTGATTGGTTAAACGATCATTGATTCCCCAGTAGAAAAAGTTAACCGACAAAGTTTTTGTTTTAACTTACCTTTCATAAAGATGAGGAACTTATTTTGGAGATTTACAAAGAATGTAAGGATATATACATACTTGTCATGTAGACGTTCATTCATTAATAAAAGTTTCCCCCAAACCCATCTTTCACTCAAAAGACAATAGAACTCAAAAATATTATATTTATCTTAATCTTAAAAAGTTCCAAATTTTAACACATACCATTTAGATTAGGAAAACTATTTTTTAATAACTAGGGACTTCCTGTAGGCTAGTGGTAGGTAATAAAGGCCTGTCGCACTATGGTTGTGGGTTCGATTCCTACAGCTTTGTCCGACGTGACGGGTTATCCCCCCAACAACATGTTGTATTTTTCCTAAAACTATAGTATTATAATATTTGAAAAATAATCAAAAAAATGTTTTAACATTAAATAATACTAATAAAAGTTCAACTTAATCCATTACAAACATTATAGTTATCCAAAATACCTCTGTCCAAACTCCGAATACAAATTTTATAAGGAAGGTAAAATCAATGAAGATCCTTTTTGTCGTGTAATAACATGTGAATACCTTCATCATGTATTCTTTTAAAACCATGGAACATCCCAAATTACCATAAATCCTTATTGATTACATTCATGATCCCTTATTCCTTATATAATACTAGATATACTCCTTCAATCCAAAAATGTATACTAATCATTAATCAGCTTTAAGAAAGTCTAGAATATCCAATATAATTTAACCAAATAGATCATGTATTATTCCAAAATCACTATCTCGGTATCAGAACCATATTATGGTTTATCTTTCCCTCAACCATATATTTTCTAAAAAAATAACCTGCTATTGAGTCACCTTTCTTGGTTCCACACAATATCAAGTCCTTAATGAAATAGTACTGCAGTATAATCCTTATTTATTCCATAATTATTATAACCAGTACATCATTGATACAACACTCAAATGACATAATTCACTAATAACAACATAAGAACTCTAATCATTCATCATCATCTGTGGCAGTATCATAACTTGATTATTCTCCAAATAGCATCATTTGGGGTATACTCTGATGATTTGGACATTGGTTTGCATAGTGTCCCCACTCCTTGCAGATGAAGCATTGTATATTTTAAAACTTTTTCTTACACTTGCAGTCACACACTTGGTGTCCTTTTTCTCCACATTTATAAAAAATGTCCCATTACCTTTAGGAAGGTTCCAAGGTTTTTCTTCCCACAGTTATAACATATTGGAAAATTTTTCTTTTCCCTCTTCCCTTTATACATCTTTCTCTCTTCCATCCTTTTCTTCTCTTGCTTCCATTCAAAGCCATATGACTTAGAGAATTCTTTAATTATCTTACTAACACATGATTCTATTTCTTTATATGATGACAATACATGGGAGACTATTTCCCTTCTAAATGTAGGCTTAATACCATGAAAGATATGATCCTTATTACAATTTGGATTATACGTATTGTTGGAGTTCACAATCCTTCTACTAGGAGCCATTTCTATACAATGGAATAAACTAGGTCAGTTTATGAATTGCAATGAATAATTACAAACTTGTAAAATACTTAACGTAAATTGAACTTTTTATAGATATAATCCATAATCATAAAGATGTTTTCTCGGATTAAGTATATACTCATAAGCCATTCATAATGGTTTTTTAAAATGAGAATTATCCTAAGAATATCCCCAGGAGTGTCGTAACCAAGAGTGCATCAAGGCTGGTTGTCGTGCACTGGTTCCCATTCGAGTCTAGCTCAAAGTGGTGTTTTTGGGATTTACCCTTAGGTACATATGTGCCAGAGCCGCCTCTACCTGCTCGTATCAAGACAAGGATGTATTGCTCAGAAAACTCACAAAATCTCTATAATACCAAAATTTTAGTATGTTCTTCTATTCTAATCCTCGAAGTCTATCTTAGGGCTATGTGCTCTAATTAGAGTTTTTTTAAATCTAGCTTCCATGGTTAGTACTAAACGACCTCTGATACCAAGTGTAACGCCCCGACCCTAGTTACCCAGAGTCGGTGCATTATTACATAACATTGGAATGATCACAAAAGATCATGTCTCGAAAGACTGATTAGTTTAGTAGCCTTGGAAACACTAGATACATTCATAAGCGTTACATTAAATCATAAAGTGAAATACTAAAATAACATAGTCTCTATTTTCTACACTCAAATCCCCTCTAGACTGTCCCTACATTTCAGTAATAAAATATTTCTTCACATCCTGGGAAAAATAAAACATAGAAAGGGGTGAGCTCAGATGTTCAGTAAGGATAACAATATAGAAAATACTTTCATAAATAAAAATAATCATTCAAGGCAATGTATAACTAAAACAAAAGCCTTTTAAACGTTAAATTCAACATAATATGGAAAAAATAAATTGAAATAATACCATTTACTTATTCAGATGGATATTGTACTGGTCGAATAATCACATGCAATATCAATAACCACTTTCATTATGATTTAATTCATAATGTCAGACTACCATAACCACGTAGCCAAGGCCTCGTGCCATGACTACAAATAATATTTTGTCAAGGCCTCGTGCCAAGACACTAGTTTGTCTCTTGAGACCTACCGACACATCAAGGAGCTATATCGGGATCCACCCATCACTTATTATTTCCAATGCATTCCTCATATGAATAGGTTTAAACATATCATATACCATAACATAATCGTATCACATAAAACATAAATAAATGAAACATAACATTTCCACATTTCAATCACAAGATATCAATACAACACATTGATATAATAAAAACATTATCAAAATCATTTTCAATACCAAAATAAAAGAAAATTAAAACATGGTAATTTTTTTCATTAAAAAAAGTTATTCCTTGTAGAGGAAGCCAAAACTCAAATAATGGTCATGATAGCGGAGAAGTCATTGTCTCCGCATACGTACGACAAAAAAAGATCCCCTTTCGTCATGTAGTTAAATGCTTTGTATAAAAAATATTCCTTTCGAATAATCATAAAAGTAAAAGGGGTTTATACACCGTATAAAAGAATGTTGTGTATAAAACAAAATATGCCTAAATGAAAGCAGATTGAGACGAAGTCCCTTAACTCGTGTCTGACTTGACTCGATCTTTCTTTAATCTCTTGAATAATAAACTAGAGTTATTATCTACTTTCTTAAGAACCTTTTTAATGTTCATTATCCCTTTTATATCACTTTTTACCATGTTATGAAAATTATGTAGTCGTTTAAGTTAATAACATTCGTTTTGTCGATCTTTAGTACTTTAGTTAACAATAAACTTCTTATAATTACAAGTTGTTTATGTGGTAGAATATCCATTATCTACAGGAAATATATTCATGATGTAGATATCATATATATAATATATTTCCACTAGATACATGAATTTATAATATTACATAACATTTACATGTAAGAAATGAAATGCACCGTTCATGGAGATGGTAAGACGTACGTACGCATGAACGATACTTTCATTTCTATTTCTTATTTAATGAAATGAAATCATAATGATATAAAGGTATATTATAATTCATGTATAATATGATATATAATATCATTTACTCCATCTTTTATATGTTCCACATATGGCATTAACGATTCAAATCACTTTGAGGGGGCGGTAGTCTGCACATCCTAAAATTAAATTATCGCGTTTACCCATAATGGAAATCATAAAGGTATGCCATAAATGAAAAATACAGAATCATAAGGAAACAATAAACATGATATATATCATATATAAATATAGTGACATCTTAATGGACACCATGAGGGGTGTTAAAAGAGGATTGAACAATCATCGTTTCGTGAGGCAGAAATTCGCCACCCACAGAAACAATATGTTCTTTAACCATTAGACGATGGTGTGTGTAAGTGTAAATCAAATAATTTTCATAAAAACATCCAATTATTTTTAATATACTTGGTTTGTTACAAAATAAAGTAATTCAAAGAGTTTAATGTGTTGGAGAAGAAAAATAAAACAAAAGAACAAAAGAGAAGACATTACCTTAAAATCGGGTAACTCTTTTTGATTTGAGCCAAATGATTCATTGGGAATACTTCTACCCAAAGTGAGGATTCTAGGAGTAAGAGAGGGAAGTTGAGAAAGTATTTGGGAAGAGTTTTTCCAAGCCAAATGGCTTTGAAGGTGTGAATAAGGTGGTAGAGGTGGGGGCCTTTTATAAGAGGAGAGGAGAGGCACTCTTGGAAAGTCATGAAATGTTACTTTATTATGGAAATCTTTTCAGATTTTAAAGGTCCCACAATGAGATATTTCAAGGATAAGGTGATAAGGGTTCTAAATATACCCATACCAATGGTTTTATACATGTTTAAGGCTTAGATGTTACCTTATCTTTTCATTTTATTTATATTGATCACTAATTAGGTAATCGCTGCATCATCATGGTGTTATAAATAAATTTATTTATCTAATGCCTAAAAATTATACAAAAATTACCATGATGTAGGAAATATTTTTATATTTCCAATTAATATTTATAGTAGAAATTTTAACTTATATAACCCCCTGTAATAATTGTTTTTTAAAACAACACATGTTTGTGACAATTTTATTTTTACTTTAAATAAAAAGTTATTAATCTCATTTTCTTATCCAAGTGGATCCATGGGGTCCCCAAGTTGACCCATGGATTATATTGGTCATAAATGACTAATCCAATAAGGGTAGGACAAGTGTAAATGTAATTTAATATTATTATAACATTATATTTTCCTTAAATTACACTAATTACCGTTAATCACGATTAATAAAACATAAAGTTACTATTCACCTAAAATTATTTTCATCTCATTGTACCACATTTAACTTTATAATGAAAACAATGTATGTCAGATTTTTTAAATTCAATTCACAGAAGAGGTAAAGTTTCATTTAAATGAAAAATTAGTGTTTTAACTACCACTTAGTGGTTTCACTATTCATTAAAAATTGAAGTTTTTCATAAAAATACCAACAATTCACCCAATGATATATTTGATATTCCTAATTAAAAAATCATGTATATTTTACGAAATTCAAAACATATAAGTTTTATTAATTAATTTAATAATTAATTCCCTCTGTCACAACAAATAGCATGTTTTTAAGAAACAATATCTATCAAAGGATTGACAATTGTTTCTGTCCAATTTCAACGTGAGATTAATTCTAAGGACCACCATTGGATAAAATGGTAAAAATATATTCTAATTATAATTTAAAACCACTCAATAGTATAATTTATCAATATAAATTATTTTTATTAATAAAGTTGTTTTTAAGTATTTTTTCTATTCATAGAAAACTGGAAGTTCTCAGAAAATTATAAAAAAATCAACTTAGTATAATTTCGATATTCCGAATACAAAAATGAAGTCCATTTTGAAATATAAAATTTATATAATTTAAAAAAGTGGGTATTACTATTCACAACGACTACTTTGATTGGTCGCGGTGTGATAGAATCTCGAACTTGCGTACAATGCAAGCTATTGCATTATTGAAAGAGAAGCGTATTATGGCAGCTTGGGGTGTTACATTAATGATTACTCTAGATACTCATGGTTTTATTTTCTTACAAGAAAATCTGAAGCCATTAGTTATTTTGAAACTCTTGTAGTTAGAGATAAAAATGAGAAAACCCTCTCCTTGATAACTATTTATAGTCATCAGGGTGAAGAATTTATAAATTGTGATTTTGAAACTTTTTGTAATAAGAAACTTATTATACATAATTTTTAAGTAGTGAGAACTTCATAAAAAATCATGTAATCATACGAAAAAAGATTTCTTCTAGGGATTACTAGAACCATCATGACTGAAAACTCAATTGTTATTTTTTAGATGAAGCGTTTAGTACTGATTTTTATACTAAAATTCATGTTTTGGTTAGTCCATTTATTAATAATAATCCTTACGAGTTTTGGATTGGAATAAAACCTAAATTTATTTACTTAAATGTATTTGGATGAAAATTATTCATATTTAATACTAAATATAACCTATACAAATTTTATCCATAATCAAATGAAATAATATTTCTAGGTAATTCCACCACTAGTAAGGCTTATAGATTTTTTAATAAAAAAAAGTAATTTTGATGAAATAGTGAAAGTTAAGAATCATGAAAATGAACCCTTTTTTTATAAACAAACCCAACCTACATACTAATATTTTATTTCTATAACTAATATTTATACTTTAATAGAAAGTTATTATCTTAAGGAAATAACTCAAGAATGTGTTTTAAAGTTCTTTCATGGGAATATTTTCATCTTATTGTTGATGAAAAGTATTTTGAAAACCCAATAAACCAATTATTTCTTAGGAATCATCCGAGTGATAATATCATTTGTGATGTAGATCAACCAGTTATAACAATAATTTTTATTGAGAAATGAAATTGAACATCTAAATTTCTTTTATTAATATAAACCTAAGAATACTGATGAGGTTTTAGGTGATAAGGTCTGGATAAATGATATAAAAGATGAGCTCAATTAATTTGAAAGGAATAATGTTTGTAGCTTGGTTGACCGACCAAAAGAAACATATAAAAATAAAATAGAATGGGGTTATCTGAATAAATGTGATGAAAAAGGAATAATAGTTATAAAAAAGAAACAATTGTTTGTAATGGTTATAATAAACCTAAAACGAATAGAAAATGAATAAACTTACTATTTGTCTACAAGACATGAATCTATTCGAGTACTTCTAGCTTATGTAGCATTCTTAAATTTTAAACAATATAAAATGGATGTGAAATATGATTTTATTAATGGATATGTTCAAGAGGAAATTTATGTATAATAACCCACTCGTTTTGAAAATATTAAACATCAAGAAAATGTTTATAAACATAGAAAATCCCCTTATGAACTTAATAGAGTCCCTAGAGCATTGTATAAAAGGTCTGCAAGATTTTTCTTGCAAAATAATTTTTCATAATTGAGTTACGAATCCATCTCTTTTTATAAAATAGGTTAATAAAAATTTTATGATTATAAAAATATATGTTGATGACATTATATTTGTTTCAACTCAAAAATAATAAATGGATTTCTTTTTGGTTCTTATGATATCTAAGTTTAAAATGAGTATGATGGGAGAGTTAACGTAATTTCTTGATTTTAAAATTTCAAAAAACCAAAAAGGAACTTTTATTTCTCAATATAAGCATATAAAATTTCTTCCTCATATTTCCAGATATGAAGACTCTAAAATTATTAGTACTCCTATCAAAACTTCTAATAATTTATATTTTTATGAAGCAATTTAATAGCATATCAAAATAATTTCTGAGGTATGGTTAGATGATTACATTTCTTAATATCTATTTTTCCTGATTTAATGTTTTTAGTATTATTATGTACTAGATATCAAGACAATCCAAAATAATCTCATCCTAGATATATTAAATAAATCATTCATTATCTTAAGGGAGCTATGGATTAAGGCTTATTATATTATTCTAGAAATGATTTTTAACTGAATTTTTTTTGGATCATGAATTTGATAAATGTAGGATGGATATAAAAAAGTACAAATGTAACATGTCATTTCTTAAGAGACTCTTTAGTATTTTGGTAATATAAGAAATGTTAATCAGAAGCAATTTCCACTGATAATGTTGAATTTTTATTAGTCCAACGCTGTTTTTCTCATGTGTTGTGGATTCTACTCACACTCATTGACTATGGAAAACATTTTACTAAAACTAAAATTTTGTGTGATAACACAAGATCTAATTTCCAAATTAAAATAACCAGGCACATCACTCATGTGCAAACAACATAGATATAATACAAAAACTCATTTAGGATAACACACTTAAAAGATATATATTTTTACAACACATTGGAATGAAAAAACAAATTGATAATTTTTTTTTTGAAAAGCATTAGCTATGATAGATTTGAATAAATTAAACAGAACTTCGAAATGATCAATGTTATGTGATTATTCGTATCTACTTCTTGTTTCAAAATATACTTACACTAATATAATCCTCCTATTATATTGATTTTGTTAATGTAATGAGATTATTAAACAAGAAGTATATATGAATAATCACTCAACATTTATCATTTCTAACTTCTGTTTAATGTAATCAAATCTATCAGAAGTAAGGGGTTTGGTAAAAATATTATCAATTTGGGATTGGATTCCAGAGAATTGTAAAATAATATCTATTTAAAGTGTGTGATCCTAGAGGAATTTGTGTTTTATATCTATGTTATTAGAATATTAGTTATTTATTGGGTTTTTATATAGAGTAGTGAAACATGTGTTATCACAGAAAATTTGAGTTTTAGTAAAACTCATTTCATATTTAGTCATTGTGTATTAGATCTACAACACCTGGGTGTGTGTTATAACTACATCACAAATTGATGGAATGTATTGATTTAGACTCTACCCCTTAAGAAAATATCCCCCATAAATATTTTAAATAGTGATTCCCCACTTAATAAATCTCCCCCTTAAGTATATCATCCCCCCTACACATCTCACATTAAATAAAACATAAACATACTTACATTTATAAATATCTTAAAAATTCCCCACGTTTTTATAAATAAAAAAGTAAGAGAAGGTTTAAGAGATTTATAAATGGGAGAAGGTTTAGTAGCTTTTTAAATGGTTAAGTGATGGGGGAAAATATATGTTTAAGGGGGAGATTTATTAAAAGGGTTATAAGTCTTTAAAATATCTAAGGGGGATATTATCATAATAGGAAGATTCTAAATCAATAATTTCCATTTGTTTGTGATGTAGTTATAAACTACAGGGGAGTTGTTATATGATGTATATCTTCAACGTAATTAAAAATAAAAAGGGTTTTAAGTATTTAAAAGTTATTATTTAGATTAAGTATTGTGTTTTGTGATTTTCGAAAGGGGGATATTTTATAGTCAGATGTATTACTTTTTACTTATCCATTCCTTTAGTTTTGGAAATTAGAAATACCTTCTTAAAAACATCTTGTTTACTAAATTTTTTTATCAAATGTTTTTTAGTATGTTTTTTAGAAAAAAATAATTTATATTGTACATATAAATGTTTTTAATGTACTAAGAATATAAAATAATACTATTCAATATGACCCATTATACTAAAGGTGTGTTTGATTAATTGGACTAACCATCATTCTGACCAGTGGTTAGGATTATTTCTTGTCTATCAATTTGAAAAATTCATGACTGTTGGACTAAAATTGAAACTGATACATTGGATTAAACCTAATTTAGTTTATTGTATTGAAAATCAATAAATAATTCCACTAGGCTATCCAGATTTTATAATTAGAATATGTATATTTGTTTCAATCGGCTTGAATAAAAAATTGTACTATAATGGTACTAAACTAAACAATGTCAAACATTCTATAATTGAAAAGATATCAAGTGAAAATTGTCTAGGGCCATTGCAACCAATTCCAAAATATGACTCTAGGGAAATATTCTATAAATATAAGGTCATTTGAAGATTTGGGTATAGATTGGTTATCAAATAAATTTTTCTATAGATTTCTCTGCATTAACTTTTCATTCCAAGTCATTATAATAATTTATAGAGTTGAAGTTTTAATGAATCCTTATCAGGACTAAAATTCCTTTACAACTTTTTTGATTTTTTAATTTCTTGTCCAAACATGGAAAAAACTGAGGTATTATAAGGATATGATGATGATGTATCTGATCCATTAAATCAAGTCCATTTGAGGCTAGGAAGACAGTGTATGATCAACGTATCAAGGGATTATAGGGGATTGGAAGAAATAACTACTGATCATCTTATCGAGGGCCTTCATGGTAAGGATAGATATACCTTTCAGTAGGTATAAAATTTTGTATACTATTAGAAAGGATTTTGACTAACATATCTCTTAAGGATAAAGATTAATTTAATGTATAAGCTTGTAATTTATTTTTACATTTATAAGAATATAATTTCTTGTTTGTACAAGATTTTAATTTCTGTTTTCTGTGTATTATAATGTTAGTTTGTATACATATAATTATAAACATATTATTCGTTTTTTTATACCGATGAAACATATTATTATATAATCAGATAGTTATTGATTCCATGTTTTTTAATCTAATCATCAGAAGATATTTGATTTTGATCATTTAACAAAAAGAGTATTTTTATTAATATTTATTTTAATATTTTTTAACTAAAATTTACCTCCCATCATGTATTCCATTGTAAAATCATTCAATCCAACATTACATTCTAGAGAAATTTTTTAATTGAATCCAAAAAATAGAGTTTTATTGTAGTATTTACACAATTCATAACATATTTTCATGAAATTTAAAATCAAGTAAAAGTTAATAAAATGAAATGAAAATATATAATCGTTTCCAATTCCAAAATATCTTGTTAAAATTGGAGGAAATGTTTTTGGTTCGGTCTACAAAAAATGAAATCATACTTCATACATGTGTTTAATTTCAAAGGGATGAAATTTCCTTTATTCCAAAAAAAATCAACCTTCAAATCCATACAAATACCATTTCATGTCCAACATCACATGTAACACACTTCCACTCCACACTCACGAGAATGTAATTTGATGGAGTTATGACCATACATGGTGAGTGAATATTTACCATATGTATGATAAAATTATTATATCTCCACATTGTGAATCATGGAAAATATAATAAATTATGAGATATTTTAAATGTTTTTAGATGGCTTTGATGATGGTGGGAAAGAATATAAAAACACATATGTAGAAAGGGTAAGATTTTACTCATTAAATACATTTCATAAACTATCATTTAATGCAAGCCATAATACCTCATTCAATCCCACCTAAACAATATGTGACCCAGACTACCAAAATGTACTTTTATATACACAAGGAATACGTCCTGAAATGAATCCAAAGAAATGTTTCATCATAATGTGCTCTTTTTTATATCAATTTTTTTATAATTTTTCTGTTTTTCTTTTGGGAATGAATTTTCTATTTTAGTATAATGAATAGTGATGATACCCTTTTCATTGATTAGAGTCATGAATCACTCATATGAACAAATAGAATGTTTTAATCTCATCATCTTTTATAATTTTGTATATTTTTATCATTATTTTTATATTATAATAGGATGATAAAAATTTAATCTGTAGTTGGTTACTTGTTCCTATTTTTCTCTCTCTGTTACCCCAAAATGATGAATCACACCTCGCACAATCCCCTTTGCATGAAATGATTCTTATATATAAACTAATGGAATCCCTTTATCCAACACATAGACTATAATAAATCATATAATTATATTTTAGAGATATTGTAGGTAAAGGATAATTCATAATGAAATTTTAATTAAACATAGAAGTCAATTGATATTTATCTAAGTAATTAACTATGATTAATTTTCTAGGACAATCTTAATGAAAAACGACGGGCTTTCCAATAAAATTCCTTAATTATATTAAAAGTTCCTTATGAATTATAATGATTTGAAATAGAATAAATACAAGTTCTAGTTTATAAAAAACCCAACTTACTCTCAATATTTGAGGGTAATGAAAGATGAGGTTAAAACGGATTATAAACCTCTCTGGACAAGAATAAAAAATCAGACAGTCACTTGTGGTTTTTTATTTCAATTTCATGTAAAAAATACATATATTTTAAAATCATTTCCCATATAGAAAAATTCAACCCAACAATTATTTTCCCATTAAACCCTAAAAAAGTATACCAATCTCTTCACAGCCAATTAGAGTTTAATTATAGTAAAAACATTCCATATTATGCTGAAAGAATGTTTAAAAAAAATAAAACTATAGAAATGAAATGTAATGTATTAAAAATAAAGATTTTTTTTTTCAATTTTTTTATTTTGGTTATATGTTTTTTCTGTTTTAAATTTATTTACATATTCACTAAAAATTACTAAAAATAGTAACTATATGTTTTAATTTACATATTTTAATATATTAACATAGAGGAATTAGAAAAACTTTAAACATGTCTGAATACTCTCCTCCACACCTGTTAAACATTGTCTGTTAAAAAGATAGTATAACACACAAAATTATAGTGAATAAATAGTGAAAAATAAGGCACTAATTGGGGTTATTTTTCTAACTTGTTTTGGGTATGATCTCCCTTGGGCATGATATGGATAGCATTGAGATATTATCTTAGGTGTTTTCCACTTAAGGAAAACCTATAGAAAAATAGAACTAAAAAAAGTCAAAATTATAATTAAAATGAAAATAGTAAATAGAAAAATAGGTGTAAAAAATATTGGTTTAAACCCTCTAAGAGGTGTTTCTATTCATACTTTTTCACAACATGGATGTTTTTATATTTTCACCAATCTGTTGGAGGGATGGGTTTTTGCGGTCAAAACTACCACATATGTTTTCATCTATAGATATTTATATTTAATTCATAGATATCTAATTTTATAGAGTATAACATGTACTCCCCCTGATCAATGTGATGTACTTTATAAAATTGGCATGGCAGAATGATGTAAGGGATCTCCTCGGGTCTGGACACAACCAAATTTTGTCTTCATCGTTTAGTGTCTCTTCTGTTAATGATAAATTAAAATCAATAAAATAAGACTCGGTAAAAAAAGTTATATTTTAATAAAATTGAAATAAGTTGAGTTCATATCACGATTATCTACTTCATGTGTTTCATTTTATTTCACTTCTTTATCGTTAGGTACAAATAGTAATTCTACTTTTTTTACACCACCCTCTATTTGATATTTGCAGTGATGTTTAGTGGGATATTCCTATTCTATTTATAATCTATTTTTTCCCTAAAAGGAAGAATCTTCCTTTATTGTAAATATGTACAACACCATGTTCCTTTTTAGCTTCATTATTTCATCTTCATGATATTCCAATTCACTCATGGTATCCTCATCTTGTTAACCTAGAGAATTTCGTAAAAATGTATGATAATAAATATTAAGATAAAGTAGTCCATAAGAATTTTTAGATTTCATGATACTATAATTTAAAGAATTAGAATCAAATTAATCTCCCTCTAAATTATACTCCAACACTACTGAGTATGTGTCATAAAAAAGTTAGAAAAGATTACAATTATTTTGAGATGAATATAATTTAAGAGATTTCATAGTTCAAGTATCCCCATTAAAATGTTTATCTGATATTTATGGCTTCTCCTAGAGTACCGAGAAAATCATCTTAGGATTGAGTGAGAAGGAGGTATCCATGATAATTCTATATCAATGATGTTCTCTCTTAGAGTTTTAGGTATCAGTCTATAATCCTCTTATACTTTCCTATAAATATTGGATTTATAAATATAAAATAAGAATTTTTCTTAAGGGTTTAACATTAAAAAAAATAGTTAACTGTAAATTTTCTATATGTTTGTATGAGAAGAGCCACATATTCTTCCATTTTTTAGAAAAATAAGTGATGAGACACTTTTAAAAAAAATAAACATTTGGAAAATATTTACATAATGAAAAAAATAAATTAAACTTCCACCATAAACCTTAGAAATGGTGCCACATTGATAAATTTTTTGTCATTGGTTGTGGTTAAACTGATATTTTATTTTTCTAAAAATTTATAATATAGTATAGGGTTTTACCATGTTCATTTGTAATGGATCATGTGTGGGGTCATATTTTCACTCTTTTAATAACTTATTAATATATATTTTGTTCTCTCAATTATTAAAGTTTATAGAACGTGTTATTTTATTGGTTTATTATTGTGTGAACAAATAATAATAGAATGAATAAACAAATAATGAAAATTTTAATGGAGAAAGGGTCAGTCCAAAAGTAGTTTGCTAATTACAATCATTATCCATTTATGATTTCATCTTTCAATTAATAATTCACCCGATATCATTTATTCATCACCATACTCTTATGAAATTTGTAGATCCAATTCACTATTAAAAATATCCTAGGCACACCAAATTATCATTCCTTAATGGGTTTATTTGATGAACATTATATGTTCTACTACTATCAAAAAATTGCACTAAATTCCATTGTATATTATTTTCACCATGACTCCCTCCTTTTCATCACAATTAAATAGAACTAGGATGAGGTAGTAATTATCAACTTAGAATCGAAAGAAATAGAAACAATTCATAGGGAAAGGGGGATATCGTCATACCAATCGCTGAACACCCCCATTGCATGGTCACAATTAAATAAAAACATAAGAAATTAGAATTGAGTATTTAAGGAACAATGAACCTCCCTCTGTAATTAACCACTGTTCAATACTATGTGTTCATGGAGTTCAATAGATCATGATCATGATTACAACATAGAGGTTGAAGAAATTATAAAATATATGGGGGAAGAGAACAAAAGACACATGAAAAATAAAAAATTGGAAAGGAATTAAAATATAGAAAGAAAATTTACAAATATCCTAGCTTGTGAAAAAACTATTTTTAAATATTATACTTGTTGATTGAGGAATATATTAATAAGTTGGAAAGCTTCATATTTATTCCACTGTAATTAGTGAAATGAGTGGTGTTACTTTTTCCTAGGATCGCCTCCATGTGTCATGACAGAGGATCCTAATTAATTCAGGTAAGAAAATTTCTTCCCACAATCGCATGTACATAGTCTGAAGAATATTCGAAGCATAATTATATCTGTGCTTCATTACATTGAATGTATTAGATGGTTTGGTTCTCATTTGTGGATTAATTGGAATAAGATATGTCAAATAAATGGTCTTAAAATTAGTTCAATTGGTTGGAAATTTTAATACCTCACTATGGACCCACTTCATGATACTCTCGAAGTGATATTCCAACTGTGTCCTGAAATTATTGACTAGAATTGACTAGAGATTCACCTTCACTTGTACACAATTTATTATTGATTTTTATAGCTTATTGAACATGGGGTTTAAGGTTATTGGGGAGATCATATGCCCACATGAATACTATATGATTTGTTTTCTCAATGATGAATAGATCAGGTGAATGTTCTTGAATTAATTTATGATGGTTGAGGCTAGAATTTGAGGATTTTGTTAGTGTTTTTTCATGAATTTTTTCAACCACTTGGTGTACATACTTCGTCAAACTCATGGACGGTGCATTGAGAGGCATCAACATCTCTTCTAGTCTTCACCCAACCTGTAAACAACATTTAATAGTGTTGGGGATTTTAATTTGAATAGGAAATGATATAATTCATTAAATATGATCCTCAATTTTTAGGTGGAACAACTTCAAATGCATCTCAAAAATTTCATTCCATAGTCTCCGGATTTTCACAGGTGAGGACACTTTGAGTTTCCACAATAATCATTGATAGTGAGTCTTCATTGGGGGTGAGAATGGTTCATCTTAAATTGGGGAGGGTTCTAATTTATGGCTTGTATATTCAATAATAAGAAAGGAATTACACTTCCTTCAACATTTTAGTTTAGTATTGGGTGGTACACAGGTTCAGTTTTATTACGCAGTGGTGAAGAGGGTTCTTCTAGGGAAAGGCTAGTGGTTTGGTGTTCTCTGGTGAGCTCAGGCTTCAATTGGGTTGCCACATATCTAGTTTGTTTTGATTCATGCTAGGATAATATGGTGATCAGAATCACAGTTGGTTGAAGGGTGGATAATTTACCGTCAGTGTGCATGTCCGGGCATGTATGAGGACTGAATGCACACAATATGTATCCACTATCTGTGATGAAGGGGGATGTTCGAAGAGGCAATGTCACATGATTGTTTGTGGGGACACAATATGTAGAAATTTTGTTATGATATTGCAATGAATCCAATTTTATTTTATAGGAATAATCAATATTTTTTAACAAACAATCAACTTAGATTTCTACCCATAATTTCAGTTTATATTATAATTATGTTCCTTATTGTGACCATCAGTATGTACACTATCACTTAATAATTTTTTTAAGGTGAACACAATCACATTTATATCCATGAACGGTCACTTAAGTGACTATGATACCCTCACATGGTGATAGGGAAACCTTACATTTTTTTAATCAAAATACTACAAATTCATATTTAGTTTGAGAAAATTAAAATTATTAAATCACAATTTTTCTCATAAAAATTCAAATTGTGGATTTCCAGTTAAATTAGAAAATGATTAGATGAATTGAAGCTCATAGAAAATTCATTTATTAATTTAATTCTATATTTAATTCAAACTATTTTTTTAAAATGTTTTAAATAAAAAAATAAAAAAATTAATTTCAATCCGTATATAATTTTTCAATTTGTTTTCAAATATAAAAAAAAATTAAATCCTTATTTTAATTCATTTTTTCTTGTATTAAAAAAATCTAAATAAGTATTTAAATTGTTTCAATTGATTGGTTTTTTAATTAGTAATGCGGGTTATTATTGATGATTTTCAATTAATAATTTCAAAATTTTGGGCTCACATATTTGAACTCAAAAATTTTTATCTAAGGTGGGACATATGGGGTCTTTGGGGAAGACAAAATTGTGGGTGTATTAAAATCGTGTTTAGTGTGTTCAATTTGATGGAAATTTTGGATGCAATTGATTGGTTTTAATATCAATTTAAATAACAGTGGTCCAACATTAAATTTTGACACCATGTACTATTAAATAATTATTCAAATTTTTCCCTGATCTTTGGACATTCAATTGAAATTTGACTATTCCATCTAATCATGTTATTTTAGTTTTTATAGAGAAATACAATGATCATTGTATCCTATATACATTCCAATATAGGTAATTGGATATATCCTATCACCCTCAGATTATCCCACTACATCACATGTAGTGATTTAAGTCCTAGTGTGTTGTGTATGTCATTCTGATAACGAGATTAGATTAAATTAAAAGATAAAAAGTAAGAAATCATTTATTGATAAATAATATTAAAATATGTAGATGGAGTAACAAGAGAACTTTCAAAATAATATTCATCAACATGGGGAATGAGATAATTCTCCTTGGAATGACCACAAATGGCCTAGTATAACATCATCTGAGTTATTAGAAAAATTAAATGAAGGGTATCCTCAACCTTTATTGGAAACCAATTGTTGATGATGTTCCTATAATAGGGTTATTAGGGAAATAAATTTTGAAACCTAATAAAATATAATTGAAGTGGGACCCTGGTTTCTATCTAGAGAGGAAAAAGTTGTGGGTGTTTTTCACTTCTATTTTTGGGGATCAATTATTGAAAAAATTAATGGATTATTAGATTATATTGGTTTTAAATTCAATTTGTGAACAATGGAATTGCCTCAGTTATACCCTTACCTGCATTGTTAAATATTTTTTATATTTTTAATCTATTATTTTCTCTTTAATCAAGTGAAATCTCACCCTATTACACTCTCCTTGAATATTCATTTCAATTGGAGAGATGTAATGATCACTACAACCCCCAATATCACCCTGACCAGTAAATAAATATCTTATATTATCCATAAATCAGCCAACTTCTCATGATCACAAGCAACATAGAAGTTATAAGTGACTTTTGTGTGGAATCAATTGAAGTAGAGAAAATTAATATAGATTGAAAAGAATAAGAATATCATATTCTGGTATAATTTGAATAAATATAGATAGATTAACAAAATAAATTAAATAGTTATAATGTAAAATTAATTATTAGGGGCACAAGGGGAATATCCTCAGTGCAGCAATTAAGGGACTAATGTTTCATCACTAAAGTTAATTAAAATATGAAAACAAAAATAGTTAGAAAATAGAAGAAAAGATGTGATACTCTGAGAATGATCTACTATGAGGGGTCCTAGACAACCATTATAAAAACTTTGAAAGGTGCATTATTTATAGAAGGATGATCAAGTGTCCTTTACTGCTTCAGAATTATCTACATGATCCTCACATATTTTGATTTTTTGTTCCAAAATTTTATTCAATTTCATCATTGAAAAGAAACTTCTTCTTTATTAGATGATCCTAACATGTCTCTATAATTGAGTGTCTAGATAAATTTTTCATGTAATCAATAATTTTTCAAAATAAATTTGTTACTCTCCTAAGATCATGCTTCATATAATTTGGGAGCTGTAGTGATTCGATACTTCGTTGGATAATGGATGTCATAATCTATTTTTAGGATGAGGATGAACAAATTAGATGGGTAATTGGATTCTAATAGATTCAAAAATACATATTAGGCTTGGGCTTTTCAAGTCACTATAATTGAGCGTTAAATTATGGGCATCATGGACTTGAATCTGAATTTTGATATAGAATCAATTTTAAACAAAATAAATTATTTAAAATGTAATTTTAAAATGGTTCTTGTGTAGGTGGTTGAAATTTCAAAATGATGTTTCCACCTATGTCAATGATCATTGCAAGTATTTCTTTAACATTAGGCGTCCTATTTTGAGGCATCTGTATCAGAATTTTGGTTGGTTCTCCATCATAATTAATGTTTGTATTTTTTTGAAGCAATGGTCAATATGTATGAGTCGAGCATGGTCCCAGCCATCTTCAAATTCCCACATAACAAAACAAATATATTCAACCATTAACACCACCAATGGCAAGGCTCTAGCTTCTTCTAGATTTAGTCTTAGTGGGACCAATATCTAGTTTGGTGTTCATTTATCCTTGACTTTTATAATTTCAATTATTCTAACTTATTTTAATTCATATCAACCTACCCTCAGGTATTCATCATCGAACTAGTGTTCGAGAGGCATGGATCAAATTATTTACCAAACCAAGCATAGATCTTCCACTAGCATCTTCTCACAGAAATAGGATATTGGATTTCATTTGGTGGTTTGACCCTAGAATCACTGGCCCTTGGGATTTCTCAATATTTAATGCATGTTTAGTCTTTTTGTCTAGAAACATTTAGAGGTACTTTTCATAGTGGCGTGGTGGATTTACTCGTGGCTACGCCCAGTGGTTCTCAAAAGTCGGTGGTCTGTCTTCTTCTCCAATGATTGTCTATATTATTCCATGGAATCACCTATAGTTAAATGCACTCTTCTTCTTTAGACCGAACATAAAAATTATAAGATGGGGTGGTGAACAGGGTTAGTTAGAAGAAGGGGATGTGAATAGTAGGTTTAAATATGGGTTCTTACCTTGACTAGGGTCTATGGTAGGTTCTGAGGAATTCTCATGGATAGTATACAAATTGTGACACTAACACCGAAATAAGTTTCCTTAGTGCTACCCCTTAATAGTGATAAAAAAGAAGTGATAAAGGATCCTATTAACAGTGCTATAAAATGCTGTTAAAAGTGACCCTTTATTAGCACTTTTTTTAGAATTAATAAAGGTACCCCTTTAGCAGTGCTTTTTTAGCACTGTTAAAGGAGTCCCCTTTGTGAGAGAATTTTTTAGTAGCACTAATAAAGGGCGTATTTTTCTGTTCATTTTTTACTAGTTATTATAAAGAGTATATTTCAAAAAAAATATTCCATAAAAAATAATGTATTGATATATAAATATATAATAATATTTATATTGAAATAAAAATAATATATATATTTTTAAATATGTTTTAGATAAGTATAAATAGACATTTTCACTTAATAAATAAGATATGTAGTGAAAATAGCTTATACAAAATTTTTAAAATTTTATTAATGAATAATTTCTTAATTATCATTGAGTAATAGTCATTTAATAACAATTTCAATAGATAAATAATAGAAATGTTAATAAAAGATCTAAAATAAGTTGAAAACATAACTTAAACTTCAAACAACCATAAATTTTTATTTTAGTGTCCGTTTGAGCTCTACAGTATGTCAAATCGAAGCATATGATTAGATCTACACCATCGTGACTTGGGGGATCATTTTTCACTATTTTTTTAAGGCTAAGATGGCACAAAAGGCCTCCAAAACTGAGTTTTTTGTTCGGATACCAAAATTTTTTAACATTCAATGAAATTTGAGCCTCCTTTCAGGAGGGGAATTTTGTCCTTTTTTTAGTGGGGAATGAATTTATTCCGAGGGACTACATTCATATTGATAATATGGATGTTTTATTTTATCATTTTACACAATGTACTATTATTTATAAACAAATATATATCAATATGTACTTTTTTATAGTCACACATAAAAAACATTATTTTATAAATAAATAATTAAACTTATTTTCATACAAAATATAAATCTCAATAGATAAGGCTTATCTAAAAAAAATATCCATTTTATTACAAATATAAATATATAAATATTTATATACTTATTCAATGTGTGTGTGTGTCTATATATTTGTGAATGTCTGTATTAAAAACTAATATATATTAATATAACATTAAATATAAAAATAAAATATATAACTAAATATATATAAATAGATAGATATAAATATATATTAATATATGAATAAATATATAGATATATAGATATATAAATATAACTATACATATA
Organism: Viscum album; assembly: GCA_963277665.1. NCBI lineage: Eukaryota > Viridiplantae > Streptophyta > Magnoliopsida > Santalales > Viscaceae > Viscum > Viscum album. The sequence goes on along the minus strand of OY728164.1, from coordinate 278,893,205 downwards.
TATATATATATACATATATTAATATTCGAATGAATACACTTATATACATTAATATAGCTAAAAATATATTTTAATATATATATATGTATATGTTAATCTAAATATATATTAATAAACCTATAAATATTACTAGTTATATATATAAATAAATAAATATATCATTAAATGGATTGAAAACCAATATATAGGAGCGGTAAAGGGTCCACGTGTAGAGTGAGAGGTCTTGAGTTCGAATCATGGGAGAGACAGGGGCACACACAGTGGTGAAGGGTTGTGATAGCGCTTTTAAAGGGAGATGTTATCACTATTTAAGGGTTAGAGGTGGGGTTGGGGCATGTTGGGGTGGTAGGGGAATGTGGTGGTAGGTAGGGGTGCTTCAGTAAAATGCTGAAGAGCGGGTCAAGCATTGTTAAAACCCCACCTTCGATCTGTAGAAATTTATTAATTTTTTTTAAATTTTTTTTAACTTTTATCAATGATATTAAAATGTTCTGAAAATGGAACATTTTATCATTTCTTTTTTAGCACTATTAATGGGGTCATTATCAGAACTAATAATAGGGACCCCCCATTATCTTCCCTATGATTAACAATGATTTTTTGAGCACTATAAATGGTCTTTTATAGCATTTTTAATGGTCATATCTACATTATTGTGAGATGGTGTTATGGAAGGTATGAGCACTTTATTTTTAAATTGAATATCCATTTCGAAGTGACCATGAGAATGGAATTTCCAAGATAGGTGGAATAATTGTGAGGGAATTTTTAAATTATTCCTTTGGAACATTTTTGATGATGGTCAATTTAATTTGAATTGAGCAATCAGTATTGTGACATTTAATTTGTAGTAACTTGAAAATCAAGGCACATAATCACTTCAAGCTATTGAAATATTTTTTCAACATAAAAAAAATTGAAATTCTTTAGTAGAGTATTTTTTTATATAATTAAAAAATCAAATGATTAAAATTAGACATTAATTCCCATGAATAATTTGATACAAAAAAATCCATATTCATTTGAATTAATTAACACATAAAAATTATATCATTTAAAAATAAATTCCAAAAATAAAAAATCGTTTTTCAAAACAATTTAAATATATGGATTTTCATAAAGTTCAATAAAAAATAAATCAATTAAATTCAAAAAATAAATCCATTAAAGTATATTTTTTTTGATCAAATAACAAAATGTCAACTTTAATTTCAATTTCAATGCATGGGTTATATTTAATAATAAAAATTAAAATTATTAATGGAAAAAATTAATCTATTTTATAATTTAATGTCAAATTAAATCCAAAATATTTTACTTCAAAGTACTATAAATAAATTTATTTTAAATGTATGTGTTGAAATTTTTTACTTCAAAAATAAATATATCAATTAAACAATGTTTTAATCTAATTTCTATTAAAATCCAAAAAAATTAAAAAGTATCATAAATTGAATGAATTTATATTTATTTGAATTCATAATGGTTTTATTATCAATGAAATTTAATTAATATTCTCAAATTTTTTGGCCTACATCAGTCCCACACACATGAACTATTTTATTATTGGGTACTTTTATCATTGAATTCAAAAAATGTTGGTTGTCCTTCTGAACATTAAATATATATCTTGAATTGAAGGTAATCAATGATTTCCTCAAATCAATGTTCATTCCTCTTATGTGACATTCCCAAACTTCTCTACATTATCTATATTCAAATTATATTTTCTTGAGTGAATTTGAAAGATCTTTTTAAAATTTGGTTTTTATCAAGTACCACTTCCACTTTACCTCATTCCTAAACATCATAATCCAGTGTTAATTTTCACATTTCATTGAAAATAATTAAATGATATTTCTATAATTTAATTACCACATTCATGGGTTCAATACTCCCCACAACTAAATGAATTATTTTTGGACATATGAAAACCTTATTTTTTAATTTTGATTTTCTTAACTTGTTCTCAACCATTTATATGGGGAAATAATTGAAAATGAGAATATAAAAATTTACATAGGGAAACTTGAACACAAACTTCCATTTTCATATAGATTCATCACGGGATACCAATTTCCAATTTTTTCATTATTCAATTCACTTATAATAATTTTTTTAGGGAGACACCCTGAGGATCTATTCAATTACTATGGTCGGGTCACTGGATATTTATTATCGAAATCTTGGGACGACATGTTATAATTACTATTCCATAATTATCTTTGCAGTTTTAAATCTATTTTCGAAGTATTTAAAGAGAATATCCATATAATATATGTTTTGTTAACTCATTAGTCATGAACATTTAGTAATTTTGTTCACATTGAGTCTCTCAAATATAGCATAATATTTTAACTAAGAATCACACCACTGAAATTCTGTTTTTTTTTCTCTTTTAAAACTATGAAAATCTAAAAACTCTAACGTGGATAAAATATATACATGTTACAAAAGAGTAATTGATACTTTTTTTTATTAATTTTTTTTCATAAAACATAAACAATGATAATTACATCCAGAAAATATTTCTTCAATCTCCACCACACTTTTTCGAGACGCTATTCTAGTAAACTGTAGCATGAAATTTTTTTGGAAAGTCAAGATAAAAAATTGAATATCCAAAAAAAGTGGGGGAAAGAGACAACTCGGATTCCTTCATTGGGTGGAAGCATGGAGAATTTTGGACTCATCTATAGCCTCTCTCATATGATATCTATATAAATGAATCATCTTCTTGTTTTTCACCATGAAGGGTGTCTATGATTCCACTTCCCTGATTTCAACTGTACTAGCTAAAAAATTAGTTATATAAAGGATTTCGTAAACATGAAACAATTATTACTACACACCAGATTCTATTTAAAATAGTGAAACAAAACTTTTTTTCAATTTTATATGATTTTTCATTACATGGGTTTTCCATGGATATATTTGGACTTCTATTTAATCAAAAAATTGTTCTTGTGGGTTCTATTCGGTGTTTCTCCGACTCTACTATTTTTAGATTCCCTGGTTTTAATGATTTCCCAATCTTCATATTTACTCCATTTGGGTCCCAATATTATATTTTCTATAGTTTAGTAGATTCCCCATTATTTCCTTCAGTCTGCACAGGATGCATAGAGGTATTTGTATAAACATTGAACAAATTTGATGAATACTTCTTACTTATTCCTTTAAACTATTCATTATTTTATATAACCTCCATATTAAACATTATTTCAAAAAACAGCTTTAGTAGAATCATTTTGAGTCTCCAAATACCTTTTTTATAATATTATTTCATCAAAAAGTTCAATATAAATTTTTATCAAAACACTAAAATAAAAAATTGTGTACAGTGAAAGAAGTTTTCTCCTCGTTGGGGTAGTTCGTTGAATCTAGTTGTTAAAATATATTGTTTCTTCTAAAAAGTTTATAGATTGTATTTCTTCATTGAACATGATTATTTTTTTAAATTTTGAGAAATTTACTACCTAAGATTATGGGGGAAATATTATTATATTTGTTTTCTCTAGGTTTGGGATGTCAAAAATGGTAGGGAATGGATAACCTTGTACACCTACTAGAACATTTTCTAAAACACATACTGGGTCAGTAGAGGCTTAGTTGAAAAGTTCAATAACCACTCATGTGGGTTCAAGTTCTTTTTTCAATAGAAATGAAAAAATTGAATAATGAAAAACATTAATTAAAACTCATAAACCAGATAATTCATAGTAAAATTTGATCTCTCCTATCATGTAAGGAATTGAAAAGATGCCCCGATCTTGATATTTCTAGGAGATGTGGGGGGTTAAAAGGCAATTTTCTTAAAAAATAACTTTTCATTATCTCCCAGTCTTCTTCCACAAGTGAATATTTCATTAAATAAATCTTCATGAATTATAATTTTGTGGATATAATCCAGTATTGGGATATTGATTTCCACTTTCTTAATAACTTCTGGAATCTCATGTTATCATTACTCTTAATTGGTTTTATTGGGTTATTTTATTCTTGTGTGTAATGAATATTGGGGTTAATGTGGGTCTTCTATTATAGATACCATTTATTATTCTTCCTCAGGGTGTTTCCATATGTACTTATCTAGTTTATTTTATAGGGGTAAATTATTCATGTTTAGTGTGTATTTCACTTCTAGATATTTGGTGGGTGTGTGATTCTTCACTTCTATACAACTATTTTCCACTATTTAATGTAATGGATAAAACATTACCTCTGGGGTTATGAATATATTAGGAATGAAGATTACCAAATTTTTTGTAATTAATTTCATTAATAGTTGTTAGGGTCTGGCTATTAGTCTTAGTAACTTCTTTTAGTATCTCCTCAAGCACAATTATTGATCTTTCCATGGTTGGTAGCATCAAAATGTTTGACATTTTTTTAAATGGAGGTGGAAAAAAATTATATTGGTAAGCATTCAAAACATCTGGTATATAAAATTATTGGTTACTACCTCTATTATGAATGTTGAATAATCTATTTTCCCTTGTTTTTTATTGGTTGTTTCTAGTATTCTCTCTGGCATATGGTTTCATAGTTTTCTTATACATGATGAAAACCATCCATAAATTGTTACCAATAGAAACATTATTTTAAAATTCAAGAGGTATGGTGGGTGAAGTCTCATGTACTATTTTCATAGATAAATTTTTTATAATTGAGGTTAGTTCATCAATTTTATTGAAAAATATAGAGTCAAAAATGTTCACCTCATGTACCCCCCTTTTGGTAATTCTCATACAAGATCGTAGAGAGTTTAAATAAATTATTTTAATGATATCTCTTCCTTCACCATGTTTGTTTTTTATAACTTTCCCTCAAGAGGAATCATACAAAAGGTACTGGTCTCTATCCATAAATACTTGGTAAATGAATAGTATGAAATGAATATGTTCATAGAATTAGTGTGAGTAGGAGTTTAGTAATCATTTAAATATCTCACAGTAATCATACATGGTCTCTCCACTTTATTCTTTAATTACAAAAATATCCTCTCTGATGGGAACTTCTTAATGTAGGGAAATTAATTTAGAGGAACCCTTGTCAGAGTTCATCTAAGTTAGTAATATCTCTAGGGTGTAAGCTTTACTGAAATTCCATAGAGGACCCTTAAAAAGTGAAGGGAAATATATTATAGTTAATCTAAACCACTATTGATCCTCTTCGTTTGAAACTATAAAACATTTATCTAAATTATCAGAGATTTATTTTTTGGTCTTCTCCAAAAAATCCATGAAACTTAGGCAAAAAATTAGCATTCTATTTTTAATCTAAATATCTTGTTAACTATTCTTTTTTAACTATCGATTATTTATTGAAATTTTCTGAATAGAGTCCCCTTGACATTATGTTAAATTGATCTTCATTATCTTCTATGTTTTTTTTCTATAAGTGACACTAATGGAAGGAGTATAAGGGAATGAGGAGTCAATCAATAAGATAGTGAAAAACTCCCTTTGCACTTCCTCTATAATTCTCAATTTTATTACTTTCACCAAAATGGATTGCTCAGCTTTTAGATCACAATGAATGATGTCAGATGAATTTTATTTGTTTATTTGTTTCATTCATTTTTAAAATGAATAGTAAATAAAAAAAATTATCCTCCTCAGCAATGGTTATAGGTTTGATGAGACACCTGTCACTAACATCATTAAAATGTTATGATCGTGGTACTTAGGTTTATTTACATAGAGGAAAGATCTTTGGGTTTGTTTCACTTTTGTTTAATGCATTCAATTTCAGAAAATAGTAATGGAGGGTTGTTTTTAATTTTTCATAAAACAAATTTAATAAAATGGGTCATACTCTCAGATATATCCTTACCCATGCTACTAAATAATTGTTCCATTTTTTACTCTCATATTTTCATTAAAACCAAGTGAAATATCACATAATTACTCCCACTTGGAATTTTTTTTAAAATATTGGGATTTAGTGATCATTGTAACCCCCAATATCACCTAGCCCATTAATCATAGATCTATGATTTCACTTAAATGAACCCACTACTCATGATAGAGATCAATAGAAAAGATGTAAGTGGCCTCTATGTGTGATCCTATAAAGAGGATAATATTAGTAAAACATATGAGGAATATTAAATCTCATATTTCCTATATAGTTTGAATAAATTCATATTGATAAATAGAAAAAATTGAAAATTTAAAATAAACAATTCATTAATAGGGTTATGCGGGAAATCTCCTCAGTGCAGCCACTAAGGCATCAGTATAACATCATTAGAGTTTTTTCCAATAGGAAATCAATGAAAGTAATAAATAAGTAGTATTGAGTAATCCTCTAAGAATGAGAAATCACGAATGAGACTCAACCCCTTTATTGGAATATTGAATAGAGAATTATTTCTCGAAGGCTAATCATGCGTCCTCAGTTGTTCAGAATTCTCCATTTGAGTGGCATATATTTCATCAGCTTATTTAGGAATATCCTATAATTTTATCATCTAGAATCGAATTATTATTTATTGGATAATCGTGAAATGTGTCCAAAATTGATGTTTTAGATGGATATTTCATGGAATAGAAAAATCTATCAATCTAATTCATTCTCCTCAAATGATAATGTTTTTTACAATTCAGATACCTAGTGATTTTATATTTCTTATTCTGGTGAAATAATAATTTACACAGAGGAAGAAGACCAAATATTTATCGTTGGATTTGGATAGTAGTGTATTCAAAAATGGAAGAGTAATCTTGGCTCTCACATGCCACTATATATGTGATTTTGGATTCATGGATATGAATATAAATCTTCAAACACAAATAATTTTTAATATAATGAATTAACTAAATATAAATTTTAATATGATAATTGATAAATATGATAAAATTTCAAAGTGAAGTTACTACTTTGTCAAAGATATTTTCAAGTATATCTTTTACATCAGGCTTCCAATTTCATGAAAGTTGTTACTAATTTTTTTTGGTCTTTCCATCACTCACAATGTATAGAATTTTTAAGCTGCATTTAATGAGTTAGAGTTGAGAGAGTACCCGGCTATAATAAAATTCATTCAAAGAAAAACTAATATAGGAAATATTTAACACCACCTTTTTCAAGGCTTAGTATATCTCAATATCTAGTCTCAATTGTTTGGAAATTATGTTTGAAATTCACCTGACCTTGAAATTTATATTTTTAATAGATCTGTGTTATTTCAATTTATTTCAACCTGGCATTGTGTCTTCAGCATCAAAGTAGTTATTGAGAGGAATTGGTCAAATTCTTAATAGGATAGATAGTGGAAAAAATTGTAAGAGAATAATTCCCAAAAGAACAATATAGAAAATGTGCAGTTTAAATAAAAATTATCCCTTTAAACAAGCCAGAAAAAATAAAGCAGATGTATAGTGACCGAATAATATGTTTAGAAAATAAATGATGACCCTAGAGATTATTAACCTGGAAAACCCAATAGGGAAAAAACATAAGACCTATCCCAAAAAGAGGGATCCACTAAAAATATAGAGTATAATATAGAGACTCTCAAATATAGGAGGGATATAAAAAGAAGACAAAATAGTAGATCAAAGTCAAAATGAATATACAGTTTAAATGAATCCTAAATAAACAATGTAGCCTGATAAAGAAACCCAAATTGATCTGACTGTAAGGAGAAAAATTGTTTTTTCAAAATAAAATGTGTTGATGAAAAAATCTAGGATTGGAACAAAGACCACTTCAGATGAAACATAATAATATTTTAAGGAATTCACTGATTAGAAATATGAAAACCAATGGGTGAAACCCTAACTACACTATTCCTTGAGAAGAGCCACATGGCATCAATCCCTCAAAAAACATGCCTGCCTAGGAATCCCATAACTCCGCTAAAAACATATCAATTTTTTATTTACTTACATTTCACATGATGGAGGCCCAAGGAAAGGGGGTACCCCTAAAAACTATCTCTTCGACTCAACAAGGGATCAACTCTAATCATAAAATCAATCTAGATGTCTCAAATTATCTTATAGGTAATCTCTTGGTTTGTATGTTCGAAATATTATCATATTTTCGGATCATATCAAGATCTAAATATCTCAAATAAAATATTTTTTGAATCCTATGACACTGAGCATCAATAATTTTTTACCTACCCTGAAAATTGGGATTCTTTCATAAAAAATAGCACTCCAACTATCAAAAAATATAACATATTTATCCTGATCAATAATGATCCCTCAAATAAATGTTTAGATCCATAATATTTATTTTCATGCCTTTATAGCTGTAATAAACAAAGAATATATGATACATAAAGCAACTCATCACTGTAATCAAGACTACATGGATATAACTCCACCTACAAATGTGATCAAATATCCTGATGTAGACTTCCTCAAATTCATATCTCCTTGCGTATCTAAATTTTTAAATCTATAAATAATGGGTACCCCATTTCAAAAAAATATATCAGATCAGAATTACCATCTAGATAACAAAATATACACTTCACCAATATCCAATTATCTCTACCTAGATTAGATATAAAATCACTTACCACACAAACTGCATGATCATTATCAAGCATACTACATTCCATCGCATGAATAAAATAACCAACGATTGATAAATATGGAATGTGGTTCATCTCCTCTCTCTCTCCCTTAATTAGTAGAAGAAGAATGACTTTTTTTGAGCTTAATATTAAAACTATGTAAGGTATTAAACACCTTCAGTTGGACCATAGAAAATATCTGAAGAACCTTCTTAATATATCTCCAAAAAGATAACCATAATTTATTGGCTTTTATGTCATCAGTGATCGACATGTCAAGAATCTATAATGTTATCCCCATGTCTTTAATCACAAAATTCAGAAAAAGATTGTCCTTCAATCTGTCAATTATAGAAACATCATGGCCAAAAATGAGCATATCACCAATATAATAGTATTATAAAATCATCAACAATAAATCATAGAAACAAATACGCAATGATCAAATGATTTCTTTCCGAAACCCTAATAAAAAATGATAGATTCGAAAATCTTATACGACTACCTCATTGCTTGATTCAATCAATAAAAACTCTTCTTTGACCAAAAGACATGATTCTATTTACAAGTTTCTACTAAAACCTCCAGAGGCTCTATATAAGTATCCTCCTATAAATCTATATAGATGAAATCCATATTCAAATCCATCTGCTCAATATAAGGATCCAAACTAGAAAAAAAACCACGATCAACCAAAAGTTATGAAATTTGGAAAACATGTGATAAAATCTCATATATATATAAATAAACTTCTTATAAATAAAGACTTTAACAACTAACCATACCTTGTGCCATATAATATAAATGTATTCTTTATTATTAATCTGATAAACCCATCGATCATACAAATCTCACATACCTGTAGGTAACTTCACCGGCTCAAAAGTATGGATGTCGTGCTATGATTTCATCTCATCATCCACAGAAACAAACCACAAATTCTATTATTCAATTTTCATCACCTCATCAAAGGATTATAGTTCTCCCCCTTTAGTGGGATAATATAATCATCAGGTGAAGACCAGGTAGAAATAACATGATTCTGATTTGATATCTATAATGGAACTATAAGTTCAATGATAACCCCTAGAACCAAACATTCATAAAAAAGATACATCAGAAACATCTACTCGAACTCATTCACCCTGAATATCATTTTTCAAATCAACATGATCATCAGAATCAAAAATATGTGGTAAATGTGAATCAAAAACTGAATAAAGACTAAAAAAACCATTATGATTTATAGAATTTTATTTTCATAATTATAAAACCCTAAAATAATTTGGTCATCCTTAAACACTCCATCCCTTTGAAATGATTTTTCATTGAAGGATCATAGAACCTTTATCCAAACTCACCGTGTCCAAATCCAATGAAAATACACTGAGTTGAAAAAATGATGATTAATGTATCTAAGTCTGAAATGAATTTTAATATGTAATGGAAATATTGGACCCATTAAAGGTAAAATTGAAAAAAAAAATTAATTGATTTGGATAAATGAAGTGGGAAATTGAACATTGGTTTACGAAACCTAGGATGGATGGATAAATGGAGATGATACTTGTTAAAAATTTGATTCCACATATGTATAATTTTACTCAATACTAAATTGGAACATTTAATACATTAATGTAAAATAATGAATAGATTAACATATGAGAAATTATAATTTCTAAAATATATGAATATGTTCTATGTTTCTTATTTCTTATAAATAATAAACCTAGCTAGGGTAACCCTTTTGTTCTTTTTTTCTATTTTTAATAAATCAAATTCCATGATAACATTTCCAAGGACTCTTATCACACCCCGAATTTTAAATTTGATTTATTTTATTATTGCATGTATTTGGTTACTCTATTCGAGGTTTGGGTTGAGCGCTGGTTTAAAACTTTTGAGTTTTGATAATTTTTGTGTGTTTTGGGATGGTGCACGGGCACCACACAGTTTGCAGTAATTGTGTGGTCTGCCCAGGTGACCGTGCGGCTGTCAAATACTTAAAATAAATAATTTTTTTTAAAAAATATACAATAAAAATAAAAATAATGTTTTATATAATAGTATTTTTAATATTATATTGTTTTTATTATTTTAATTATTATTATTAAATTTTTATTAATATTAATTATAAAAATATTATTAAATTTTATTTAACATTATTATTATTATTTGTTTTTATTTTTTAAAAGAAAAACCCTTGTGGGTTCAGCCCCCCTTCTCCCTTTATGTGGCATGAACCGACCCCCTAGGTACCCCCAACCCTACACGACCTCCAACGTCGCTCCCCCATGTACCGATGACCCCCCCTCCATAGGCAGTCAGACCTCCCTCCTTGTACTGCCCCTTATTCCATAACACTCTCCTTCAGTTGGATTTCCTCCTGTGTGACTGACACATGGTGCACTCTCCACCTCTATCATACTTTCGGTTGTATAGCCCCCATGTGCAGTGTGACTTGCCAGTGCCCCCTCCATCACCAAAAATGCTTCCTTCGGCCATGCCTCCTCTCACCAGTAGCATCTGTGCTAGTGTGTGTAGCTTCCCATTTTGGGGGGTTTTACTTCAAAATGGATGGGACCTAAATTTAAGGTCTATGTGTGACTCATTTTCATGGGTTTTTAGTGCTTACAGATCTTTCATGGTGTGTTTTTCTCTGACTTATTAAGGTTTCATTGCATCTGGATCCCACTAAGGTAGGTGTTTTCGTGTTCATTCATTTCCAATTGAAAACCATTAGTTTTTGAGTAGTTCCAATTTATTTTAAAATGTGGTTCTCACTTTTATAATGCTTATGGATACTCCATTGTGGTGTTATTTTGATAATTTAGTTTGTTAAAAATAGATTTTATGCTGAATCATTGAATAAGTCTTGGTTAGTAAACACCGAAAAATTGATTGATTAAATTTCATTTTAGTTTTTATAAATATATAAATATTATGTGTGTGTCTTCCATCATAGTTTTGGGAACACATGCATTAGTTTAAGTATATATATATATATATATATATATATACGGATGTGTTCACGTGTATACAGGATACTACTTGAGTTATAAATTTTTCTTTTGTCCATCCTTTGAGGTAGGTTTCCCATGAACATGAACTTTTAATTTGGGATTCATTGATTTCATGTCTTTCACACCTTTGTCAATTACAAATTAGTGATATGGGACCCTTGAAATATTAATTTTTTTGCGCAATGTTGTTATTTATTCATTGTTAAATTTTAAATACAACTTTATTGTCAAATTTTGCAAACCAACTATCCGATTAAGTGTCCGTTTGGATATGAATGCATTTTGTGGAATCTAATGCATGGTTATGCCTTGAAAATATTTTTTCAGTATAAAAAATTTTCATTTGAGTTCATTAAATGGAATTTCAATATATTTTTTGATTTAAAAAAAATTCTATATGTTTAAAGTGTGGTTTGGATTTATTATTAAATCTATAACATAGGGACTGATTATTTATAGTTTCTAGAAAGAGTATAAAATGGTTTTAAGTGAATGTAAGTGTGTATTTTTCTTTTGAAATTAGTTTTTCATGTATTGATGAATTTTGGTCCGTTTGTCATTTCTATAGGAAATGGTCTAGGATTGAAAGTGTGATGGAAATTTTTTCAAAGGAGTTTTAAAAATATTTTGATATCATTACAGTTTTTTTGACACCACCTTTGAAAGATGGATTTCATATTTTATAAATTTTATTTTAGGAAGAAATTTTTAAAGGCACATTTGGACACTTTGTGAAATTGACAAAAAACAGGTTTATTATAAAATGCTCCATTGGTGTTTCTACTTCCTTTTCTTAAATAATGGATGGGTTGTACTTACTTTAGAATCCTTAGGATCCATTATAAATGTTCATGGGGTAGAACTTGTTATGTTCTCTTCATTTTAAAGCATGGGATTATTCCTTGGGAGACTCAGGGGAAGGCCTGTTGTGAACTATTAATATTATATATTTTTGATTGGATGCTCGGTTGGCATCAATTGGACCACCCTCATTATAAACATGAGACATGGGAACCTGGCATACTAAGAGAATTATCTGAGAATTTTTTGTGCACTGGTATTTCATGTTTTGATCAATGGACCAAAATAGGTGGATATATTTGGATTTAATCATATAGGATGGCCCCCTCAGTCTATTCTAAGGGTGGCCGGGTGTTTGAGAAATTGATTTCATCTTGAGTGGCATGCTACTAGGGATGGGGTCTCATGTATATGTATGTTCTTTATTGTTATTAATCTCCTAGGTTCAACTATGTCTATTAGCTCTTGGATACTTTAAGTGATAAATTTGATACATGTTTTTATATTTTTATTTCCCTTGTTATATGAATATTTTGGTGCTATGATGTGTAGTGTTTACATTGAAGTGATGTATTGGTTTTGTATATATTTTGAAAAAAGGTTTTAATGTCAAAGTTTTTTATAATATTTCATTCCATAAAAAATGAAAGAATCACTTCCCTTTCTTATAAAACATTAATGAAACACTAATAGATTGTGCTTGGGTTTTGAAATGACTAATGGAAATGAGTTATTAATATTTTTTTGGGTAAAATTATTATAAAAGAATAATTTGATATACCATAGTTCAAAAATGAAAATTTATGTTCCTGTTATTTTAAATAAAATTAATTCGGAAGTAGATTATATGGGAAGACTAAATAGTTTTAATATTCTTGATTATAGTTTATCTTTGTGTTTAGCTTCGAGTGCTACTTCTTTCTCAGATTCAGTCTTTGTAGTGGGACATTGGTTTGAGGTAGGTGGTGGCCCATAGGGTCACGTGGTGGTATGTATAGTTTTTTTCTCCCTGCTCCTAATTTTTGTTTTCACTATTCAAGTTTTATTTATTCATTAGTCTTTAAGTTATGGTAAAAATCATTCCCACCTATTTAATATTGATGCCCGACACTAGTTTTCATCCTGTAGGGATGAGGAATTCCCTTCCGGAAATTTCCAGGAATAGCTAATGTGACCGGTTCAGGGTTGATCCTGGTTTGTTCGTGACAAAATGGTATCACAGGAGGCCATTGTTATTTGGGATGTCTTGTAGTATGAGATTAGTATGTTGAGAAAAAAGAAGTAGGTATGGGAATGGTGTTATGAACCCTTTCTCAATCAGAACCCCACGATTATAGGGGTATTCTGATATTTGAGTATTCTGTTCTTGTTTTAGATTAAAGGATGACTATAGAGGAAATATGGTGTTACATCTTGATTTCACATGGATTAATGACCCATGTGGATCCTGAGTACACTTTTTAATATCCTCCTAGTTTATTACACTTAATTGGGGTATGGTAAACTATCATGTCTACAACTTATGCAAGACTATTATTCATTCACTCTGGTAGTTTGATGAAATTTTAGTGTTTTCATATTTATAGTTAGTGTAAGTGTAATTTTGAAAATGAAAAGGGTATTTGAAATGATATTTATTTCATTTAAATGGATTTAAATTTAAAAAATGGGTTTTAAAGTTGAATTAACTTTCTCTAAAAATCTATTATTTACCTGTTATTGGTAAAAAAGTGGATTTGGTGCAACCTTGGGAACTCCTTATGAATGTTTTCACATGTGAGGGTATGTATGGAAAGTGTCTTTTGGTTCAAATGGATGAAATTGGATGAAGACCCATGAAATGGTTCATGGGATTACCTGTGTGTGTATACGAAATTAAAGGCTTGAACTTATTTTTCTAAAGTGAATTTGAAAGGGGAAATGTATTTTGGAAATTGAATTTGGTTTTAAAAAGGTGTTTTTTGAATTAGGAAAAATGGCCTTAAAAGAAATTAGATTAGAAATTTTAATGAAAATGGTGACTTTTGAAAGTCATGTTTTTAGTTTTAATGGATTTTATTGGTTTTGGAGCTGGTCATTTAGGATCAGGATGTTTCTTTTGATTGTACGTAGATTTGTTGTTGGTTTTGGTTTATGATTTCCATGATTTTCAGAAAATGCGTCCTTGAAAAGTTTCCAAGATTTCTATGGAGTCACACCGTGATTCGAATTCTTCCCAAATGTTACATGTGCTCCATAGTGACCGTGGTCCATTGGAGGTATTGAGGTGGCTTGAAGAGTTCGAGCATTTCTTTAGGGCATTGGTAACTCCCAAATAAGTAAAATTGTATGTTGTATTGGGTCAGTTCAAAGGACCATATTTGGATGAATGTTAGTTGTTAACCCCGCCATCATTGCATGTCATGATGAAGTAGGAAGTTTTTATGTCTGTCTTCATCTGATTATTCAAACCTAATGAGGTGAATATGAAGAAAAGGGAATAATTAGTCTGTATTCATCAAGTCCGTCAAATGGAGAATGAATATATTGAACATTTATAAGATCTAGTTTTATTTTCTCTAGAGATAGTATCATAGGATTTCATGAATAATTATATCCTCGTTTGGGGTCTTCATCCGTACACAAAAGAGAATGTCCACTCTTTTAAGGACCATCATTTTGGGAGCCTTGTAGATGAATTATTCCTGGATAATTTGGTTCTTAGAACAAGGATTGATAGTAATCAAGTGCCTCTTATAATTTTTGAAGGTTACCTATCTGTAAAAGAGTAGATACCAGATAAACCCATTCATAATGAGTCAACATCATTGGTTTTGGCTTCTAGTTAATCAAACTATTCATTTGTGTCCCACTAGTGTGGTCGGTTAGGTCACTCAAAGTCGTTATGTCATAAACCTCTAAAGACGTTCGATAATTGTGAATTCTGGGTCATCTAGAGATGTTTTAATGAAATCATCCCCTAATGAAGTCATTTTGATTGGAGGATGCTAGTTCTAGACTCTGAGGCAGGAGATACTCCATCCATCGGAGCCCTAGCCACAGGTCTCGCGGTGAAGCTCATGTAATGTCATGAGTTGTTGGGGGTGTGATTCCTCAGTATTAGATTAGTGTTCCATGTTGGAATTGGAACATTTAAGGATTTTTTCCCTTGTTTTTTATGGTTGAGGTTGTGTCATCGTTGTAATTATATTTTTTCCTTTGGAGATTATGAGGAACTCATTATGTTGCAATTAAAATAGTCCTATTTTTATGAATATGGTTTTCTGAATAGTGTGTTTTCATAAAGTGTGTTTATCCCTTGAAAGTGTTATTCTTGGTTTAGCTATGTTTGTTTGTGATATAAATGCCTGTGGAAGAACTGATGTTAGTATTTTTTCTAAGGTTCTCTATTTGGGTTATGTTATTCAAGTTGGGGTTTCCCTAATATTGGGTTTTTTTGGTATAGGCCGAGAGTTATATGTTTTAGTGAAGGTGTTGCTTTTCTTGTGCTATAAGAGTCAGTTATTTGATGTTATGAGTCCCTGCACCCCCACATTGGATTGGTGTATTTCTATTTTAATTTCCTTTCTAGTAGAATTCGTGTGGTGGGGAGAACCCTTTCATGTTCTTACCTTATTTTGGATTGGGATTTCATCTAGGTTGGTTGTCTGTGACTGGGGGAATAAATAGTCACCCAAAAAATCATTGTTTCTACTGGTTGTGTTAATTCTTGGACACAATTTCTGACTAACTTTCATCTTGGTGACTTTCTGGGGGTAGAATGTTTTTGTGGTGGGGAAAATTGTCACACCCAAACCGTTATAATTTATTTTATTTTATTATTTTATGGTTATAGTTATTCTCGTCGAGGTTTGAGTTGATCGATGGTTTAAAATTTTAGAGGTTTGTTAATTTTGGTGGGTTTTGGGCCAGTGCACGGGCACCACCCATTTAGCTGTAACTATGCAGTCAGCCCATGTGACCGTGTGGGTACCCAATACATATAATAAATAAATTTTATGATTATTTAAACCTTAATAATAATAATAATAATGTTGTAGATGACAATATTATTATTAATTTTTTATTTATATTATTATAATTATTACATTAATAATATTATTATTATTAATAAATTTTTATGAACATTTTTATTATTATTATTATCATTATTTATTTATTTTTTCTTTTTTTATAGAGGAAACCTAGAGTGGTCGGCACCCCTTATCCCTTTGTGAGGCATGACCCAACCCCCTCACTACCACCTGGACTGTGCGACCTCCAGCGCCACTCCCCCTTGTGCCGGTGACTTCCCCTCCTTCGGAAGTCGGTCCTCCCCCTTTTACCGCCCCTTGTGTCAGACACATATCAGTCGACCAACCTACTTCTCACATGACCGATTCATAACATACCCTCCTCCTCCATCTTGATTTAGGCAGTGCGACCCCCCTATAAATCGTGACTCGCCAGCGCCCCCTCCCTCACCCGCAGTGTTGCCTCCTGTCGCACCTGCTCTTACTAGAAGCATCTCTATAGGTGCATTTTTTACAACTTGGGGGGTTTTTTCATCAATTTTTCTGGACCCTAAATCTATTGTTGACGTGTGACTCGTATTTTGGGGGTTTAAAGATTTCAACTCATTTTTTGGGTGTTTTTATCTCTCTTTTAGAGGTTTTGTTGCATCTAAAGCCCACAGAGGTCGGTTTTTTCTTGTTCTTTCCTTTATGATTTCAAACCATATGTGCATGAGTAGTTTCAATTTATTTTTAAATGTTGTTCTCACTTTTATATTTCTTATGGATACCCCATTTCTGAGTTTTTGGGATAATGAACTATGTTAATAATTGATTTTTAGGTGAATCTTTATATATGTTTAAGTAGGTACACAAAAAAAGGTTTTTATTAAATGACATTTAGTTTTATAAATATATATATCTTATGTGTGTGTGTTCAATTATAGAATGGGGAACATATAAATCAGTTTAAGGATATATATATATATATATACTGAAGTGTGTGAGTGCGAACATGATGCTTCTTGAATTAGAATGCTTTGGCTTGGCCATCCTTTGAGGTAGGTTTCCTATGCACTTTCCATTTTTAATTTGAGATTCATTTCATCAATGTATTTTTCATGTTTAATGATTTATAATTAGTGAAATGTGACACTAGGAATATTTATTTGGTGTTAAAAGTGGTGATTTTTTCATTGTTAAATGTTAAATATAATTGTTTTTGTTAAATGTTGCACACCATGTGTTTAATTAAATTTCCATTTATCTTTGCATGAATTTTTTGGCATCTAAATCATCGTTAGGCCTTGAGAATATGTTTTTGGTATGAAAAATGATGTTTTTAGTTCCCTGAAAAATATTTCAATATATTTTTCTATTGAAATTAATGTACATTGGTTTTAATGTGTGGTTTGGCTTTGTTAATAAATATCAAGCATGTGGAATGATGATTTATAGTTTCTTAAATAGTTTTAAATGGTTATAAGATAAAATAAGTGTGTGTTGGTATTCTCAAATCAGTTTTTCATGTAATGATGAATTGTGGCTCGATTTTCATTTTCATAAGAAATGGTCGTAGTTTCAAAGTGTGATGGAAATGTTTTGAAAGAGTTTT
This sequence comes from Viscum album, assembly GCA_963277665.1. NCBI lineage: Eukaryota > Viridiplantae > Streptophyta > Magnoliopsida > Santalales > Viscaceae > Viscum > Viscum album. The sequence continues at coordinate 278,875,235 of OY728164.1, read as the reverse complement.
AAAAATATTTTGAAATATTTGTGGTGTGTTTGACACCTCTTTTAAAAGATGAATTATATATTTGATAAATTTATTTTTTGGGAGAAATATTTAAAGGTATGTTTTGACACTCTGTAAAAATGATGAATATTTTTTGTTATAAAAACATCTACTAGATGTTTCTCATGCGTTGTCACAAATAATGGATGGGTTTTACTAGCTTTGTAATCCTTGGGATCCATTATTTTGGTTCTATAGTTGGAACTCTTTATGGTATCCTTATTTTAAGGCATGAGATTAGTCCTTAGGGAGACTCTAGGTGAGACCTATTGGGAACTATTAATAATATATATTTTTGATTTGATGGTCTCTTGGAATCAGTTGGCCCACCCTCATTATATAATTGAGACATAGGTACCTCACATATTGAGAGAACTATAAGATAATGTTAACCACACTGGTAGTTCATGTAATGACAAGTGGCCCGTTGTAGGTATATATATTTCAGTTTATTTCATTGGGATTGGACCCCTTGGTTCGTCCAGAGATAGGGTAGCCAAGCTTTGGAAATTTTGATTTCATCATGTGTGGCATGCTACTAGGGATGGGGTCTCATGTATAGGTATGTTCTAGATTGATCTTGATTTCTTGGGTTGACCTATATCTTTTAGCTGTTTGTTTCATGTAGTAATAAAAGAGATACATGTATGTATATTTTCATTTCCCTTGTTATATATAAATTTTGGTACTTTATTGTGTAGTGTTTACATGGAAGTGATGTTTATGGTTTTAAAGTCAAAGTGTTTTATAATATTTTATTCCATCAAAAATGAAATTATCACTTCCCTTTATTCTAAATTGATAATAACAAACTAATAGAGTGAAAATGTGTTTTAAATGAATAATGGAAATGATATTGTATTTTGGGTGGGTAAATTGGTAGAAAATCATACTTTGATATATTTTAGTTCAAAATTGAAACTTTATGTTTCATTTAATTTCAAATTAAGTACATTATGAAGTAGACTATCAGTCTAGCCTACTATGTTTTAATACTCACCCCTATAATTAATCCTTATTTTTATCTTTGAGTACAACTTCTTTCTTGGTTTTATTTACCATAATAAAATATTGGTTTGTGGTCACTGGTGGCCCGTAGGGTTATATGGAGGTATGTACAGTTTTTTTCTCACTGTTTCTAGTTTTCATTTTCATTGTACTATTTTTATTTATTTAATTATCTTTCATTTATGGGAAAAATCATTCCCACTTATTTTATTTTGATGCCTGGCTCTAGTTTATAGCCCTTGGGGATTGAGAATTCCCTTCTGGCCTTGTCACAAACCAACTCGGGTGACCAGTTCAGGGTTGACTAGGGTAGGTTCGTGATAATCGCAATAGTTCAATTATGGGGAACTGATGTGAGTTAAATTGTTCAATATTTTTTCTATTATTCATTAAAAATACCACAAATTTAATCCAAACCTGGATTAAAACTATGATTTTTGTGACATTGAGAATTTATATTTTAACCGACAATTGGCATACATTTTTAATTTTTCGATTATTTATTCATTTTTAATTTAAATTATGATGCCATAATATTGAAATTGAAATTTAATTCTTCAACTAAATATCAAATTATATAGAATTATTTTTTTTTTTATTATATAGATTAATTTTATGGGTTCTAAATGATTCAAAATTATATTTTAATTTAATGAAAATATATAGAATGAAGTTTTTTTTAAAACAATATTTTTTAATATTTAATTTTCAGATTGGAAGAAAAAAGATTTCTAACTGATATAAAATGTGTGTTTTGAAAAATTATATTTTTAATTTATTAATTTGAAATAGAAGTAAATGATTTTCGAATGAATTATTCTGAGGCTAAAACACAAAATTTAATGGATTTAACGTTTTTTAAATTGATTGGATAAATTTATGAACACAAACATTTTTCTCTGGAAATGATGGTTGAAATTCCTAAATTCATAATGTGACCTTGAATGAGGAACATACCATTCTTGAAAATATAAAATTGATTGTGCACACTAAAAAAAATTTAAACATTAATATTATCAAATTTCAATTTATTTTCCATGTTTTTCTATTTATTTTTTATTTCTAAACTAAAAAAGTCTAAAAATAGAAACATATATAAATGGTGTTCAATGTCCTCAAAATATGGGATTTTTATTAGTTTTTTCAATTTTTTAAATTTTTTTTAAATGTAAAACATAATCAATTGAATTTATATCATAAAAAACTATGACCCTCTCCCCCATATATGTTTTAAATATACTAAGATATGAATTTTAGTATGAGTTTTCTCAAAAAAAATGTTCAAAATAAAGTAATTAGTATAACCAACATGGGGGAAATAAGAAACCTTATAGTTCCTTATTTAAAAATTGTTGGGTAGAGTATGGAATCTTCAGCATATTCTTTTTAGTATTCTTCATCTTAATTCTTTATTTTTTGTCCATTCACATTGAATGGATTCTTTTAAGATTCTCCATGAATCCCCACTACACCAAAATAAATTATATTATTTACTATGTAGGGCCCTATCTACTTATAAGAAGTGTACCATGGAAGAGACTGATCCATGACCAAAATAAAAAACATTTTTTCTTCAACTTAGAAATATCTTCCTAGATCAATTTATCAAAAGGTAATTTAGTTTTATCCTTTTAACAAGTGAATTATCATATTCATCACTTATCATATCTTTATGATTCATTATATATAGCTTTTATTGTTCACTAGAATTTCCAAACACTGGTTTCACTCTTTTGATAGACCAATAGGCTTTTTTCTCCAACTCGGTAGGAAGGTGACAATGTTTACCATAAAAAAATTATGGCGACATAACTAATGGTTTATTTTAGGTGGTTCTATATAACCAAAATATATCTTCAAATTTCTTACTCCATTCTATATGGTTGTAATGCATTGTTTTCTTAGAAATTCTTTTGACTTCCCAATTGGAATCATTATACAGTTCATTTTTTTATTGGTGGTAGGAAGTGGATGTTTCATAGTGTAGTCCATAATTCTTCATGAGTTACTCCATTTTTTGGTTCCAAAAGTGAGTTCCTTAGTCACATAGTATAACCTAAGATATTCCAAACCAAAAAAAATCTTTATTTTAGAGTTTCACTCACAATTTTCAAGTCCTCAATTTTAGTATCATTTTCCTAAATCCATCTTGAAACATTTTTCAGTAATAATAAAATTTAGGAAAATTCAAATGACATAGGAAATAGTCCCATGAAGTCAAATCCGCATTAATTGAATATTTGATAGAAAATCAATGGTTGTTGAGGAATTTAATTTATTCTAAAAATACAACCAATAAATTAAAATTTGAGAAAAAATTCAAAAAGCTTGTGAATTTTAAAAAATTTATCACCAAAACAATACATCTTCAAAAATTTCATTATAGGTTCTTTGATTTCTAAAATGGCCTATACATGTAAGTGTTTGAAAAAAATAATATAGAAATTTCATTTCCTCTTCTCGGATTCACCTTTAAATGACTTGGAAATTATAAATTTTCTATAAAAAAAGATCTTATTAGATATAAAATCATTAGATTTCACTAGTCAAAATTTTAAAAAAATTAATTTATTAAAAATGGAATGTCGTATATGGATAAAATGGCCATTTCATGAGGATCGTGTGTGGGCTGGTTTTTCACTATTATATTAAATAATTAATTTTTATTTTGTTTTATCATTTTTTAAAAGATATAGAATGTGTTTATTTTATTATGTGAATGAAAAATTAAAGAAACCAGTATAAAATTATGGAAAATTTTATTCGAGAAAGCAACAGTCCAACAGTAGGTCACTAATTACCTTCATTATCTTTTAATGATTTCACCATCCAATTGATAATACACTGAATATCATTGATGAATCACCAACCTTTGATGAAATTACTAGATCCTATGAACATTCATAAATATCATAAGAACACAAAACTAATCATCCACCATAGATTCATTTTATAAACTTGCTACTATCACCAAAAATCTATATAAATACTCCCAATTCCATCATATATTATTTACATCTTGGCTCCCTATATTTCATCACATTTTATGAAAATTAGGATAAGGGAGAAAAATCAACAATAATTACAATGAAGAAGCAGGAATGCATCTGGAAGGTGGAAGATCACCATACCAGTCTCAGAACTCCACCACTACATAATCACAATTAAATATAAATATAGTGAATTTGAATTATGGATTAAAAAAATAGTGAAACACCCATCCTAATTCACCTTGGTTTAGTGAATAATGTTAATATATTTCAAGATATCATGATCAAAATTAAAAAAAAACAGGTTTATGAAATTAAAAAAACTGGGAGGGATAATAATTAAACAAACATTAAGAAATATGAATTTGAATTGCATTAAAATAGAGGAAGAAATATTCCTTTGATACTAGCTTACAATCTACAGATTTCTAATGTTTCTATTGGGTGAGAGTGGAAATAATTTATAAATGGATACAATCATCTTCAATCCCCATGGATTCATTGCAGTGAGAAGTGAGTTTATTTTCCCATGAATTGGATCCATGTGCAATAGTGGAGTGTCGTGATTAGTTAAATATAGATTATTTCTTCCAATAATTTTGCACAAATTGTTTGAGAATATTCATAGAACAATAGGTTTGGTGGTTCACAATGCTAAATGTTCTAACATGTGTATAATTTCATTTGGGCCTTAAGGGGAACTAGAATGGTATGTTTTGTATTGTACATGGGCTTGGAATTGGTCAAATTCATTGGAAATTTCATTCCTCACTTTGGAACCCCTTCAGGCTTCTCTAGAAGTGATATTTCTATTATGTATTGATAAGACTAATTGGAATTTATTGGAGCTTCACATTCACTTATATATAAATTTTCTAGATTTTTTGGCTTATTGAACACAAGGTGTATGGCTGTTGTTGTGATCATGTGTGCACATGAAGACTAGAAGAAGTGTTTCCATTTAGCTTAATAGATTATGTGAATATACTTGAATTATTGTGTCAATGGTGGGGGCAGAAATATTTGGGTTTCAAGATGTATTGGTCCTAGAATTGCGTTGATCTATTGGATTGTAATTTTTATGGGAACCATGATTGTTGTTCTATAAGGCATAAAGGTCTCCTCAATTCTTCATCCATCCTACAAACAACATCAGAATAGTATTTGGGGTTTTAATTTCAATATGAATTGGATGAATTCATTAAATTTGAGCCTTATTTTTTATGTGTCGTGACATCAAATGTTTCTTAGATGTTTTTCCTCAAACTCGGGATTTTCATAGGTGAGGGAACATCACATTTTAGTGATGAACATTAGAGGTGTAACTTCTTCAGTGGTGGGTTCAACTGATCTTAGATAGGCAAGGGTTCCCATAAATGGCTTGGATATTCAATGCTTGGTGATGTAGTGTGCTTCTATCATTATTTTGGTTCTTCATTATGTGGAAAATGTGTTTAGTTGGATTCCACAAAATTGACGAGACTTCATCATGAAACCTTTAATTTTGGTGCATAGGGTTTGGATAGGGAGACTCTAGTGGTTCAGTGTTCTCCATTAATCGTGGGCTTCGATTGGGTTTCCACAGATCAGGTTTTTTTATTTACCATAGTTTTGGAGGTTGAGTGGATACATAATAGGATATATATGGGGAGGGTGGATAAGTGACCATGAGTGTCTAAGTCATGATAGTTTTGAAGATTAACCACCCATATTACGTACACATGGTTAGTATAGTGACCATTGTGAAGGGGGAAGTGGTATGATCCATCGTCACATGATTTTTTTTGAGGGAATATTAATATGGAAAGTGTCTATGAGAGTGCAGTTCATCCACTTGGAATTTTTATGGGTGGTTAATTTTTTTTATTATATAGTCAGTTGATATTTCTACCCATACAATTATTTCATTTTTAACTTCATGTTAGTATAATGATCATGAGTATGCACATAATCTCTTCATATTTTTTTGGTTCATGAATTCACATTAATTCCCATGCAAGGACACTAAACTAAGTGTGATTCACTCATGCAGTCACCTAGACACTTTAAAAAAATAACTTAAAAAATATAAAATGTATATTTTTCAATGAATAATTAATTCTAAAAAATTATTAAATTATAAAATTCACAATTACATTATTTCAAAAATAAATTAAAAAATCATTTCAAATTCATTTCATTAGACCAATTCATTTCTATAATGAGCATTAAATTTATAAAATAGCAATATTAAGGGTTTATTTTAAATAAAATAAAAAAATGTTTGATATAATTAAATCTCAAAAAAATACTATTCTAAAATTAATTCCAAATTGTATTCAAATAATATTAATTAAGTTTGTAAATAAAATGTAAAAAAATAATTTCCATCATTATATGATTTATCAATTAAATTCCACTATGAATTAAACATGTAAAATACTAATTAAATGTTTTTTTCTCATGTATTAGGGGTTATTAACCCATATCTAGATTATTAATAGTAGTTTTTCTCAAGGAAAAACAATTGACACTTTCTATTTTTTGGGTCATATACCTCCCATACACTTGAACTGTTACACTCTCGAGAAATATTATACTAGAATTTGAAAATGTGAGTTTTATTTATGTATTTACACAATTCAAAATATATTATTCAATGAATGTTAAATTCATGAAAAAGGAAATTCAATGAAATGAAAATATATTCTCGCATCCAATTCTAAAATATCATGTTAAAAGAGGATTAAACATTTTCATTTCATTCCACATACAATGATATCATGCCTCATACATGTATTAATTTCAAAGGGATAAAATTCCCCTATACACCAAAAAATCAAAGCTATTAAATCCATCAAAAAACCATTTCATGTCTTACCTCAAATAAATTACACCACAACTCTTCAATCGAGAGAATATATTTTTTTGGATTTATGATTATACATGGTATGTGAATACATTCCATATTATTGATAAAATTATCATCCCTCAGCATTGTGAATCATGAAAAATATAATCCGTCATGAGTTTATTGCAATGGTCATTCCATGGCTTTGATGTTGGAGGGAATGAATTTAAAAACACATGTGTAGAAGGTGTAGAGTTTTACTTTTTAAATAAAGTGCATGATCTATCATATAAATCATATAATAATCCCTCATTGAATACCACTAATAAGATATGTAATATAAACTCCCCAAATGTACTCTTCTATAAACATAGAATGGGTCATGAAAAAAATCCAAATAAAAGGTGTCATCATATTCTACACTTTTTTTCATTATTTTGCTTTTTATTTTTTTATTTTTTAGAGGAATCATTTTTCTATTTCAACATAATGAATAGTTATTTTTACCTTTTATTTGATTAGGATCAGTAATCACTCCGATGAACATAGATATTTTTTCAATCTCCCCCCATTTTAAAATTTTAATTTTTATCATTATTTTTATAGGAGAATAAGATGTTAAAAATGGAAAGTGTAGTTGGAGATTCATGCCCATTTATCTCTCTTAGATACACCCAAATGCTTACTAACACCTCTCACAACCCCCGTATCTAGAAATGCTTCCTAGAGAAAAAAACACATGGAAGCCCTTTTCCCCTAAAAATAGACTAGAATAAATCATTCAATTTTATTTTTTGATAGATTTTATGTAAGGGATAATTCAGCTTGAAATGAGTTTTAAACCTATATTTTCATTCATGGTTATCTAAAGGCATAATAATGACATATTTTCTAGGTCGATCTCAAAGAAAAATGAGGTTATTTCCAATCAAATTCCACAATCATATTGAATTTTACTTATGAATTATAATTATTTGATAGAGAGTAAACACATGTTCTAGTTTATAATATGCCATGATTATCCCAATAAGTGAGAGAAAATGAATGATAATGTAAAAATATATCAAAAACTACGCAGTATAGGAATAAAAATATTGAATAGTCAGTAGTGGTTATGGATTTCAATTTCTAGTAATAATTTATCAAAAAAATTTGGAAATCATAGACCTTGAAAAAAAATACATCTCAACAATTATTTGATCATTAAAGATTCAATAATTAGATAAATAACCTCACAATCACATGGAGTTCTAAAATTGTACTGAGTATCCTAATTTATCGGAAAGAGTGTTTAAATAAATTATTGAAAATTAATTTATAGTATTTATAATCCGATATTTTTATTTTTTTTAAGTTTTATTTATTTTGGTTATATGTTTTTTATTTTTTATCATATTTAAAAATTCAATATAAAATGCTAAAAATGGTATTCATTTATTTCTATATATGTATTCAAAAATATTAATATAGATGCATTTAATGACATATCTAAATAGGTCTGAATACACTACCCTCACATGTTCATCATTTTATATTAAAATTTGAATAGAATAAACTATATTATTTTAAATAAATAGTGAAATAGGGTATGCACAAAAATGGGTTATTTCTCTAATGGTTTAAAGTTATGATCTTCCTTTGGTGAACTGTGGACATCCTTGAGCTTGTCTCCAAGATGATAACTACTTAAGAAAAGCCTGTAGAAAAATAGTATTAAAAACATTAGAAATTTCTGTTGATATTTAAATGGAAAAATAAAAGAGAGGGGTAAATAATATTGGTTGAAACCCTTCATGTGGTGTTTTGGTTTATAATGTCTTTATCTAGATATTTTTTTGGTTATCCCCAATCATATGGAGGTTTGGTATTGTGTATTATGAACCACCACATAAATTTTCGTGCATAGATCTTCATCTTTAATTATTGGAAGTCTCATTGTATAGAGTACAACTTTTCCACCCCCTCAACATTGTGATACACTTCATAAAATGGGTGTGGTTTAATTATGTATGGGGTCTCCTTGGTTTTGGCCACAACCAAATGCTTGTGTTCTTCATATATTAGATCCCCCAGTAATTATTCTTATTAATCAATAAAATAAGATTTCCTAAAAATTTCTTATTGAACAGAATAAAAAAAAATTAGTGTATATCAAAATTCCACACTTTATGTGTTTCAACTAGTTCCTCTTCTTTTTCATGAGGGACCATTAGTAATTCTACATCAATTATTAAACCTTTCATTTGATATTTGGGGTGATGTCGAAGGGCACTTTCTATTCAATTTATAATGTTTTATTTGCCTCAAATATGAAAACCTCATTTACTACAAAGGTGTGTATCACCATGTTCTATTCTAGCTCAAATATACTATCTTCATGATATTCCAATTCACTCAGGGTAATTTTTTCTTATTAAACTAGGGCATCCAGTTACACTATAAAATCTGAATGATTAATACACATTAGTCCATGAGAAATTTTATTTTCCATTTTTGATTATAATTGAAATAATTGAAATCAAATTTATCTCCCTCTAAAGTATACTCCAACATGTTGAGTATGTGTCATAAAAAATGGGGTTTATATTATAATTGAGTTTGGGAGAATTAAATACAATATATTTTAGAATATATGTATACCTATCAAATTGTTTACTACACATTTCTTGTTCATCCTACAGTAACTCATGCATCCTCTCATAATTGAGTGTAAGAGAGGTACCCTTTAACAACTCTACTTCTAGGATGCACTCTATTAATTTTTTAGATCTTGGTCCATAATCCTCAAGTACCCCTGTTATTATTAGATATACGAAAAACCAATATGATTTTTTTATAAGTGTTCATTATTTCAAAAAACCGGTTAACAGTAACATTTTTATTATTTTGATTGAGAATATCCAATAGTTTAACTATTTTTGTGAAACTGAGTGATGAGAATATTTCTTAAAAACAATTAACTGAAGAAAAGTGTTTACAAATTTAAAATAGAAAGATTAATCCCCAACTTTAATTCCTAAAAATATCACCAATTTTATTTCATTATTTTCATAGGATATTGTTAAATAAATTTTTAATTTTTATCAAACAGTGGAATGTAGAATTGGGATTACAATGTTTATTTCCCAAGAAAAATGTGTGGGTCATATTTTCACCATTTTAATCACATATTGGTATTTATTTTCTCTTATCAATTATTAAAATATTTATAAAGTGTTCTTAATTTTATTTATTATTCTTTAAACATTGATTAAAAGAAATAAGTAGAAAAAAATGAGAAATGTGAGGAGAAAAATGTTTAGACCAAGATTAGGTCAAAATTTACATTCATTGTCTATTTATGATATTATCATCGAATCGATAAGGTACTCAGTATCATTCATGCATCACCATACTCATCAAAAATTTTGCGATCTAATTCACTTTAAAAATATACTACGAACATAGATTTATTCTTCCTACATGGTTTCATTTAGTGAACATTCTATAATCTTAGACTAGCCACTAATCTCTACTTGTTCTATCATATATGGTTCTCACCCCTAATCCCTTTATTTTTTCGCAATTTAATGCAATTAGGATGAGGGTGGAAGAATCAATGATGAATTGAATTATATAATAAGAATGCTTAGGGTATGTGGAAAATAATTTCACCAATCATAGAACACACCCATTGCATAGTAATAATTAAATAGAAACATAAAAATTAGAATTGATAATTCAAGAAATATTGAACCTCCCTCGAGAATTAACCAATGGTCTTCAGTCTAGGTTCATGGAGATTAAGATATCATGGTCACGATTACAAAAAATGTAGAATAAATAAAACATAATGGTAGGAGAAGAGAAAAAACAACAAGAATAAAATAGGATGTGAATGGAGTAAAAATATTGAAGTAAAAAATTACAAATAAGCTATCTTATGAATAGAATATTATGAAAATTTCTGAAGATTGAGAGGGGAAATCATTTATAAGTTTTAATTAATCATCTTCATTTTACTAGGATTCATCATAATGAGTAGTGAATTAATTTTTATAGGGATAATATCTATGTTTCATGAAAAATGGTTTTGATTAATTTTTTTAAGAATATTTCTTTTTATGATCACATATGCATAGGCTCGAGAATATTTTGAAAATAATTATTTCTATATTTTACATCATTGCTTGTATTGAAAGGTGTGGGAACCATTTGAGCCTTATGTGGAACTCAAATAGTATGCTTTTTCTTGTACTTGAGATTGAAATTGGTCTAGATGATTATAAATTCTGATGCCTCACTATGGACCCTATTTAGGCTACTTTAGAAGTGATCTTCTCACAGTGTATAGAAGAAATTGACTGTAATTGATTGGAGGTTCACCTAAACATGTATAAAATGTATTCCACATATTAATGGATAATTAAACATGGGGTGTATAGTTGTTGGGTTGATCATGTTAAAACATGAATATATGATGAGATTTTTTCTCAATGATGCTTGGGTAGGGTGAATGTACTTAAAATGATGTGTCAATGATCATGGATATAATGTAAGGATTTTTGCTATGTTCTTTCATGATTTATGTCCATCAAATGGAGTGAAATCTTCATAAAAATTATGGTTTGTGTGTTGGGAGGAATCAATGACTCCTTCGGTCTTCATCTAACCTAAAAACAACATCAAACAAGGTCCAAGATGTTAAATATGAATAGTTTAAGGCCTACATAATTAAATTGAGGCCTCTTATTTCGGGTAGCCCAATTTCAAATGAAACCCATGTTTTTCATTATTTAACATTAGTATTTTTTCAAGAGATGGCACATTGAGTTTCAGTGATCATCATCAATGGTGTGATTTCTTCAGTAGTGGAAATGGTTGATATAAAATAAGCAAGGGTTCCAATAAATGGCTTAGATATTCAATGTTCGTTGAGGCAGTATGCTTCCTTCTTCATTTTAGTTTAGTAACAGGTGGAATTAAAGTTTTTCTGGATTCTACCACGGTGATTAGGAATAATCCAATGAGATTCATCATTACTATAAAGGGGTTTTTTGGGGGATTTAAGTGTTTCGATGTTATTTCATGAGATAGAGCTTCAATTAGTTTCTATAGATATAGTTTTTTCCATCATGTTATGAAGAAAGGGTTTGTGATTTCATGAAAGGTTGAAGATGGGGAGTGTCGATAATTGACCATGAGTATACAAGTCACAGTACGTATGAGGAGTGACCACACAGGATAAGAATCCAAGGTCAGTCTAGTTATTGTGGTAAATGTGGGTGTGGGAAGAGGCATGGTCAGATTTATTTTTTTAGGACATATTAAGTAAACTTGTTTCCATGAGAGTGTCGTACATATACATGGATATTTCAAGAAGATTGAATATTTTTTTTAACACACATTCAGTTGAGATTTGTACTCATGTAGTCATTTTATATTTCACTTTTGGTGAGTATATTAATCTTGAGTACACATAGGTTCACTAAATATTCTTATAACCACACACTATCACATAAATATCTGGTCAAGGTTACTTAAGTGATTGTGTTATCCTCATGTCATCATTGGGACTCATTAAATTTTTTTAAGCTTCAAATACCAAAAACATCATATTTTGGTATAAAAATAATTCTAAAAATTTTGACTAACAATTGATTTCAAAATTTAATCATTCAAATAAAAAAAATCAAGAATTAACTTTCAATTCATTTATATATACCATATCATTTCTTAATTGAACAAGAAAATTATAAAATTTATATTTTAAATAAAAAATAAAGTGGTAGATTTTTTATTAAATTAAAAAATGAATGAAAGAAATTAAATTAAATTTTTTTTAAAATTTAATTACATATTGAATTCAAAGATTTTGTTAAATTTTTTAAATCAATTATCAATATAATTAATTCCAGTCACTATATGAATTTTAATATAATTTGAATGATTAAAAATATGTAAAATCATCATTTTAAGTCATTTTATGATGTATCCTAGAATTTTAAAAGTATCAAATTGTATCAATTATTTTGTATTTGAATTAACAATGAGGGTTTTTATCAATGAAACCCAATTAAGAATTTCAAAAATGTGGGATTATATTTTTAAACCCAAAAATAATGTTTGTGACTGGGAATTCAGTTGTCTCTGGAGAAAAAATTGTTTTCTGTGTCTTAAAATATATTTTTTTGGAGGATAAAATTGATGGAAATTATAGATGCAATTGATTGGTTTTAATATCAGTTTAAATACTAGTGATATAGCCTTAGATAATTACATCATTATCTTATCAAATCATTATTAAAATTGTTCCCTACTCTTCAATAAATAAATTGAAATTTCACTATTTACTCTTACATGATTACTTATGTTTGGATAGAGAAATGAAATGATCATTTTATCTTTTATCCTTTCATAGCCTAGTAATTGGATTTATCTGATCACCTTTGAATTATCCTACTTATTCAGACACATTGATTTAAATCTGAGTGGCTTGTGTATGCAATCATAATAATGAGATTATAATAATTTATAATAAAAAACTAGATGAAATATTTAATAGATTATGATGATTAAAATACCTAAGAGTAACATGATAATTGTCTAATTAAAATTCATTAATTGGAGGGATGAGGGAATTCTCCTCGATCGAACCAAAAATTGCATAGTATACCTTCATCAGAGTTATTAGAAGAATAAAATGAAGTGTATCATCATCCTTCATGGGAACCCAAGGATTTATGAGGTTCCTATAATGGGGCACTCAACATAATAAATTTTTTACTCAAATAAAATGTTATAGTAGGAGGACATAGGTTTGTCTCTAAATAGGATAGATTTATGGGGTTGTTTTAGTTATATTTTTATGTTCAATTATCAGAATTAGTAATGGAATATGGTATTAGATTAGTTTTAAATTCAATTTGAGAAAATTTTCCTAGGATCTAATATAACCTTACCTTCCTTATTAAAAAATTCTTCTCTTTTTACTCAACTATTTTCTCATTATTTAAGTGAAATATCTCCCGATTGCTTGATCCATGAATAATAATTTTAACTAGATTGATGAAATGAACCCTGTAATCCTCAATCTCACCTAACTTAATAATCAACTATATCTTATTACCCTTAAATCAAACCATTACACATAATCAAAAGCAATGGAGAAAATTTAAGTGGCCTTTATGTTTAATCTAGTGAAGAAGTGAGGATTAATATTGAATGGAATGAATAATAAATATCTTATTTCATATATATTTGGAATAAATCAAGAGAGATAAATAAAAGAAATTAAATAGTTAATATATAAACTTTATAGTAGGGGATTTGGGGAATATTCTCCGTAAATATACTAAGGTATTACTGTTTCATCACTGAAGTATATAAAAACAAAAATTTAAATAATGATAGAAATAACAAGCACTCAGTGATACTTCAAGAATGAGCTAGTGTGAGGGTGACTTGATTGACAATATTAGAATAGTGAATATTGAATTATTTATAAAAGGACAACCATGTTTCCTTGAGTTCATACATATCCTCTACATACGATGAAAAATTTCTTTGATTTGTTTCAGAATATTCTAGAATTTCATCATTTTTCTGCGAATTATTCTTCACTAGAGGACCATAAAACATGTCTATAATCGAGGGTCTGGATAGATTTTAAATGGCACTAAGAATCTTCCCAAACAAATTCGGCCTCTCCCATGATCAAGCTCTATGTAATTTGTAGGTTTTGTTACTTATTAATTCAATACTTATTGGGCATCATGATCTATTTTGAGAAATAAGATCAATGAATTTGACATGGAATTGGATTCTAATGGATTGAATATTGCATACCAAGCTTGGGTCAGGCATATAAATATAATTGGAATTTAAAATTTGGGATTCATGGGTTCAAATTAGAATATGAAAATAAAAAAAAAATCAACAAAATGAATTAATTAAATTCAAATTTTAATATAGTACTTATGAAGGTTGACAAAATTACAAAATAACGTTCCAGCGCCGTCAGATATCTTTTAAAGTATTTATTTGATGTCAAGATTCCAATTTTGAGGCAATTATTATTGAATTTTTGTGGGTTCTTCATCACACACAATGATATTATTTTCTTATATCATAGCTGGTGAGTTAGTGTTGAGCATGGACATTTCCTAACAAAACAAATATAGCCATCCATTAACACTAACCTAGTCAAGGTTGGGTCTTGCTCTATATTTAGTCTTAGAATGCTTGATATCTGAACTGGATTTCATATTTACTTTACATTTATATTTTTCAACTGATATAACTTATTTCACTAATTGAAACCCATCTTCATGTCATCTGAATTGCACTAGTGGTAGAGAGTCATGGATCAAATTCTTCACCGTGTCATGTACGGATCTTCCTCTACCATCCCTTCATAGAAAAGGGATATTGGGTTTCATCATGTGGTTCAACCATAGCAGCATCGACCCTATTGACTAACTTCAATAATGGGGATTAATTACACTAGTATTTTTCCTCCCCCATATTTATTTTCCATCAATTATGGAACAATGCGGTTTGACCTAATTAACGCACATGTGTGGTAGTAACAACTTTATTTTTTATAGACCTATTTTTTTTAATAAATTAAAATTTTAACTTATATATTTCAATGAACTTGGTCAAATATTTCATTCACATGAAACCGACTAGGATTACTTTACATGAAACACTAACTCAGCATACGTTACACACAACATTAACTCAGCATACATTACACGCAACACTTACTTTGCATACAATACATGCAACAATACGTTTCTACAAAATATCCTTTTTTAATATAATTATTTAAATTAAAAATTTATAAACTATATATAAAACATAGTTATATTAATATTAATTTCTCTTAAAAAAATTAAATAAACAAAACACATTCATAGAAAAAGATATGATTTTTGGTAAAGTCCTTTTTTATGTTTAAAAACATCATTTTCTTGAATAAACCATTTTTAGTTATGAAATTAATTTTAGAAAAAATTAGAAATTTATTTTGATAAAATAAACATTATTTTTAAATTTAGATGGTCTAAATTAGCTTTGTGTGAGTTTTTGGGATTTTTTTGAGAAACATCATTTTTTAGATGAATAGTAAAAATACAAGATTTTAATTCAAAGCTGATTTTTAATTTCAATTATTTATAAGGTTAAAATATATTTTAATTTTATTTAAATGTTTAAATAGAAAATATTTTATCAATTAATATAATTTCTGTCACTGGAACCATTTACACATTTAAATTGGTCATTAATATATAACAAACTATTAATCCCTTTTACTAAAAATACTCGTAGTGTCGTCCCAACAACTTGATGATTTTTAAATTAATTTTTGCCACTTCTGTGATTAAAATTTTTAATAATAGATTACTTATTTGGAATAAAAATAATTTATAATGAATTATAAGGTCAATTTATTTGGAGAAAAATGGTTAATGAAGGTGATTAAAATTAATTACATTGATTAAGAGAAAAATTATCTTAATAGATTACTAAAAATTAAATTTAAGACGCAAACCAACTAAAAAAATGTGATGTTGAGTCAATAAGGTTTCCATATGACCTTTAAATTCCATTATGTTTTTCAAAATCACTAGCACTATATCACAAGGAATATTTCATTTCCTATAAGATTTATCTTATTAAGGAAAATTTTCTATCCCTAGGAAGTCTTATCCCTACCATTGTTTTCATTGTTCATGTTTCAGTTTCTCTAAATCTAACTCATTTTATGTCTATCTGTAAAATTCGGTTTCATATCTAAAAACCACATAATCCTATAATTACTTAGATATAGAGTATTATGTTTTAAGGTTCTGAATTCAGGTTTCAAATTCTCTGAATTTAGACTCCAAATTCTATGAAATTCAGATTTAGAATTCTTTGAAATTCAGACGTTGAATTCCCTAAATTGAGACTCTGAATTCTCTAAAATATTGATACCGAATTCTCTAAATTCAGATTTTGTATTATCTGAATTTAGATTCTAAATTATACAAATTACAAATCTGAATTCTCTGCAATTTTTACTTTGAATTCCTTAGAATTCAGACTCTAAATTCATTAGAATTTATACTCTAATTTATTGGAATTTAGACTCCGAAATCTATAGAATTTATATTCTCAACTCCATGAAAAACAGAATCTGAATATCCATATAATATATACTTTTAATTTTTATTTTATTTGAATCTAAAAATTACTGTTCATAAACTATGAACTATATATTCATTATTCTCAGGTAAATTGGATTTGGTTAAGAAACCAAATTTTTCTTACCTCGGCAATAGTTATGAAACAATGTCTTGTAATATGTTTCTTACTAACCATTGTCTGAGTGACATGTGTATAGGTCCCTCATAGATTCAATGAAAAATATGACGGTTGGTGGAGGGAGACGATATTTGGAGAAGCTCATATAAATAGGATCTCATTTGAATGAGATCAAAACATTTGATGAATCAGTTGATCAATCTAAAGATTAAATGTTGCTGAAGTGATTTCTAGAGATAGAGACTCTCATTCCTAGATCGTACTGAACATCTTTTTCAGCATGCTTCGTGTGACTCTAATTATTGCTATGTATAATAGAGGAATTATGGGGTTAGGAGGGAAGATATTCTGAATACCTTATAGTTTTAGGATTTCCTTGATAAGGAAGATAGATGTTTTGACTACCTTGAATTTCAAGTGCTTGAGGGTATAACAAGATAGATTCTGATATTCTTATCGAGGGCTTACCCTAGTGTGGGTAAGATGGAATTTCATGAAAGTATAAATCAAGTTACCTTTATCCAAGGTTGTTTGATACCCTACTCTTTGGAATAAAATATTTCAAACTTGTTACATGTATTGATTCAAGTTTATTTTCCATTGGAATTAGATTAATAAAGAATGTATAATTATCTAATACATTCTTATACTTGAATACTCTGATTAGTGAGATTATATACGCTTTATGGTAGAATATTTATCCTTGTAATCTTTTCTTATGTTTCATTTCTAGAACCATATATCCGGATCTTGGAATGTTTTTAGAACTAATAGGTCTTGTGAATTTATCTTTTTTCCTTTTTTATACTTATAATGAGTTTTATCAACATTAAAGGTTCCAGAGGAATTTTAAAAATATTCAATTCACCCCGACCACTCTTGTATATTGAGAATCTACATCATATTTCGATCCAAAAAGTCCATCACCCATTTTATTTCCCTATTTCATCCATAAACCTTCAATTATTTAGTTTTTTTTGGGTTCTCATAAATTTGGTTAGGTAATATCTTGTTTACACAAAAAAAAATTCTAGAAATTCCAAATGATTCATTTTCCTTCCCTATTAAAGACCCCCACCTCTACCCATTCCTCACACCTCTAAAACCTAGTAATTTCGTCCAATATCTACCCATGTATCCTCCAAAAAATCCTCCATTATACCTTTAATCCTCTCTTTGGGCATAAATAATCTCAAATAAACCTTTTGTTACGAACCAAAAGGAGTTACATGATTTAGATGTAACGTCCCCTTTCCAACTCCTTTCATTTATTTTCGTTCATCACTCCATAAAATCTATTTATTACATCACTATGTGGATAAACTATTATCCTACATATAATATGGTTTTTTATGAAATTAATTCGACCAACATTTTCACACATCTATATCTAATGGATATTGAATATACTGTTTCTCTGTATGGCAAATTACTACCTCACGAAATGATGATTATTCATTTTTTTCATTTACCACCGATCATAGTGGCCATTATAAGGGAAATTTTGTTTATATATGTAATATATTATATTTATTATTTCTTTATTCTTCTTAATTATTTTTACAACACACATAATGTTACCTTCCATTTGGTTTTAATACGATAATATCATTTGAGGAAGTTCGGACTACCGCCCCCTCAAAGAGATGTGATTCGTTCACACACAACATGGAATGGGATTAATGAACATATATGAAATATATAATATAATAATTATACTATAATAATGACGTCTTTACATATATATATATATATATATATACATATGTCATTTACATAATTTCTTTTAGTGGGATAACAAAAATAGAAACATTGTTCATGTGTAGGAACTGCTTACCATCCTCATGAACGGTGTATTTCATTTCATACATAATTATTCAATAAAATATTATTATATACATATAATATATATACATGATATTTATATCATTTGATACTTTTTTAACCATTATATAATTATAAAGACCAACTCTATAACAAATGACGACACATGCGAAGAACAAAGTGAATATTACCCAAAGTAAGACTTTAACATATGATCGATAAAAAATGAGTAATATAAGGTCATAATAAAACCATATCTGGTATTATGTATTATAATATTATTATTTTAAATATTTATAATAATATTATATTTATTATACAAGAATCATGTACGAGTATGTAGAGTTTCAATACACAAGGTAATGGGATTTTCATCTCATGATTAATTTCTGTGAGATACAACCTATGATCACCACACATTCCTTTTGTGTGGTGTATATAAAACCCATGATTTTATTCTATATATCCTATACATAAATTTATGGGTATTCACATATCCATTCTATGATATTTATTTCATGAGTTTTAACTTTTAATAGTTACCAAATCGGTAAAACAATTTTGTCTCAATTTACCTTCTTTGAGACTCCTATTTTTTACACACATAAACTCTTCATTGAGTTTTATATAAATAAATTTTACATGTAATATCATGATTTTAATTATTTTAATGATATATTAAGCTTCTTGTAATTTACTTTCCTTACATGGAGAGAATGATGCCAAGACACTAAGTTATAAAAGATTATTGAGAAAATCATCTCATTTTTTCAGGATTGTTTATGTTTATGCTTACATTAATGAAATATTATGATCCATTATTCAATAATATTTATGATTTTATTCTCCTATGTTTATTCAAAAAAATCCTCATTTTTTAGTACCATTTTCCAATCTTTGGCACTTAAGATAATGTTTTTAGTAAAATTAGACCACCGCTCTCTTTTGATTGGAATCTATTGTACTCAAAACCCATGTTTTCAAAAATGTTTTCAAACGATCAATGAATATAATTCCTAAGGAAAAATGGATTTAAAAATGTTTTATTGTTTTGAAATTTTCATTCATATGTTTTCAAATCTATTTTAAAATAAAAAGGATTTCAAATGGTTTTATGTAATAAAAATCAATTTTTAATGAAGAAATGATATTTTCGTTAAAAAATGTTCTTAAAGAACATTAAAAATTATTTTCCATCTATGATAACATCCATTGGTGTTATTCATGCCTTTATGGAAAAATTATTCAACATGTCCATTTATATTATTTCTCTTAATGGATTATGTTTTAATGGCATGTTGTTATAAAACTAGTTTCTCTTTTACGAGTTATATACTTTTGAAAGCCGCTTCTTTTGATGGGTTATGTTTATGATGAAATTATTATTAAAGTATTATGTTTACACATGTTATGATATGTTTACATGTTTATGATACCAATTTCATTTCGTTGGTTATGATATGTTCATTTATAATCTTGTGTCACAAGTATGTATGATTTCGTTATGTGACATGTGGAACCTATATCTCCTTCCAATGTATTTGAAAAAGTTTTATATATAATGAGATAGACTATGATGGTATGAGGAGTGAAATCTTGCTACTACGATGTCTTGAGAGTTAACGTTGGCCACTAAAATTTCAAGGGGAATGAACTGTGACTACTATGATGGTATGAGGAGTGAAATATAAAACTATGATGGCCATTTTAATGAACCATGACTGCTAAGATGTTCTTGGATGAAATGTAATGGATACTATGGAAATAATTATATACTTATGTTTTTTCCACAATTCCATGTCTTACTCTTATGTTATTCCATCATGGCTTATGTACTTTACATCACTTTTTTCTTTTATTATGAAATTCCATGATTTTTTCCATAATTCCTTTGTATGATCTTCTATATTTCCGGTATGATCATTTAATTTCATGACCCCATTATCATACCCTTAATATAGTGTTTATACGTACTTTTCTCCCTAATTTATCCTTACATATATTTTTATATCGCCCATTTTTCGTTTCATCCCCCATGTTTTGAAGATATTTATTATGTTTGATGTTTCTAAAAAGGGTTCTAGTCAAGAAAAACCTAGTATGAGATAATGTATCTCATTTATGTTCCAATGTATATGTTTTCTTGTTCGTAAAGGCACAAGACTAGTATGGTCTTCTTGAATTTTTTTATAATGTTTATATTTTCCACAAAAGATATATAATTATAATGTTTGCAAAGAGAGGGTCACAATAGTTGGTGTTAGAGCAAATTTTTAGTCTAAATTTGAAAATTATGATGAGAAAAAATTAGAGAGAACCCTAAATACACATCTAAGGATAAGTATCGTGATGAGTCAGAGTATATGAAAATGTCCTGAAGTGCACTGTGTTGCATTTGTTGTCAATGAGGCATGAAGTTGTCTTGGAATGAATGGAAGTCAGGGAATGTCAAGATGTGAATGACAAAGGTTGTGATGGTGTTGGTAGTGAAGGAGAATGGCCATGGTACTAAGATGCATGTCACTTAGGAGATTCACTAAGTGGCATTGGAGAATATGGTTGAAACATTCTCCATGAACATCTGACGATTGCTGAGCTACTCTATAAGTTCATAGAACTTGTATCCTGATGATACAAAGTCACAACATTGTTTGAAGACCATGCTTTGTATTGACAATGCATGAGGAGGTGAAGAAGATCCATCCACAATCTCTAAGTGGATGAAGTGAGCTAAAGAAGCCCATGCACTATCACTTAGTGCATGTGAACATGAAGATGATCCAATTGATCTCTGATTAGATCAATGAAGCACTTTGAATAATTTAAGTGATTCAGGAGTTCGGTTGAAGATGAAGATCCTTGAGAATTCTCTCCTAAGTAGAAAATGAGATGATGAAGAAGAATCATAAATTAAGGAGTTGTTTCTAATCAAGTAGATTAATGTTTGAATTCTCAAGAAGAAGAAGAGATGAGAAGAAATGAAGTGGAAGAATGGCTTGGAAGAAGTGGCATTTGGCTTATACTCATAGGAGAACTTTGTCTTTGACAATGTCCTTATTCATGCCTTTGCCAAAAAATTGGCCAGCCAAGGCACCTTGGGGGTTCAACCCCAAGGCATGGGCACTAGGGCACCACGCCCGGGGGAACCCGTGGGGCGAGCCAGGGCGGCAGGGTGCACCCAAGACACCACATGGGCACTTGGGGCACGCCCGGAGGAGCGCGGCGGGGGCGTAGGAGCGCGCCCGAGTGTCAGAGCATGCATAGGGTGGGCGCATAGCGCGCCCGCAGGAGCAGAGGTGGGCGCAAGAGCGCGCCCGCTAAAGAACTCGGTGCGGGGCGGCATCGAGAGGGGAGGAGATTCAACTGGCCGTCTAAGGGAGTGCCAGGGTGATAAACCGCGAGAAAACCGTGCCCCGTTTCGATGTGGGACGCGGAAAAATTCCCGGGAGCGAATCTAAGCCGCTCGATCCATCGCGCGCTTGATCTGCGCCGCACGATCCATCCGCGGCGCCGCGATCTAATCCAGGCCGTTGAAGATCTGATCCGACGGCCCCAGCTTCGTCCTCAACCTCGAGCCATGCCGAAGCCTCCCCGCGAGCCTCTGTCGAACCAGGAACAACCCGACGACGGTTTTTGAGCTCCCGGCCACCTCTGAGTAAACCGAAGCCACCCTCGTGCTCGTCTGGCCATAACGAACAGGATCATGCCTAAAAATGACCATGCATGCAATGTTTGGAGGATTTCGGTTGAGGCCGAGGAAAGAGAAGCTGCCGAGGCCACGTGGTTGGTGTTTTTGCATGGGATGAGCCTAAACCGAAGGCTGTGCATGCGTTATGAGTCGCATGCACGTAGAGGAACAAAAAATAAAGGGAGCCCGCGTGAAACCGAGAATAAAAAACAAGATTTGGAAATATTTTTGAAGATCTGAAGATCTCGGGGGTTTGAAGTTATTTCACGCGGATAGAACCGCCTCTCCTCTGCCTATATAAATGAGGCCGAGCCCGCGAGAATGCTTGCTGATCCTTTCTTGAAAATCAGAAGACCCGTGAGTGCCTCTGCCTCACGAAGAAAGAAGCCACCGCGCAAAACATTGCGCGGCTGTTGTCCCGAAGCCACCCGAGGCTTTGAAGTGTTCCCTGCGCGCCTACTCCCTTGCGCGACAGGAAGAACTTGAGGCCGCATCCTTGCGCGCCCGAGGTTGCATCCCTCTCTGCTCGCGGCTTGCGTGGCAAGAGGTGTTTGCGCGACCACTTGTGCCCTTGCACTTGTGTGCCCGCGGTGTTGCACCTTGCACACTTGCGTGGCAGTGGCACTTGCGCGCCTGGTTGCACCCTTGTGGCTTGCGCGACCGAAGCCCACCACACCTTGCGCGGCTGCCCCTTGCACCAAGACACCTTGTGAGCCTTCTTGTAGAAAGGGTTCAAGTGAGAACACCCTACGACTTTTGTGTGTGTGCCAAAGAAGGCCGAGGCCTTGCCTCGTGTGTGTGGTGAGTGGAGAAGAGAACTACCCGAGGACTTTAAACAAGTGGCCGTAGCCCTTGTATGAGTGCTAAATTGAAGAACACACTTTGTGTGTGCATTTGAAGAAGAGGCCGTAGCCTTTGGGTTGTGCACACTTGAAGATTAAAAGAGAAAAACAAAGTGTGTGTGCAAAGTGGAAGAGTACAAGAAGGGAAGAAGGCCATAGGAATTTGTGTGTGCAAAAGAACTAAAAGGCTGAACTTAAGTGTGCACTAAGAGTGTATACACTTGGAGGAATAAGGACATCCACACTAATGTATAACACACTTTTTATGTGTGTGAACAAATTGAACAAAGAGTGCGAAGGAAGAAGAAAGGTGTGTGTGCTTAATAAGAATACACCCTTTGTGGGTTTATCACACCAAGACAAGAAAGAGGGGAGTGCATGCATGCATGCATGCACATGCATACGTGAACAGTGATAAATCACTGGTGTGCATTTGAGTTGTCCAAGACCAGAAGTTCTTGAAGAATTGAGAAGGCCATGCTATCAGTGCATGAGGATGAAGAGCTGCCATGCACTAAGTGCATGAAGTTGAAGTGAGTTGAGACTGGACCAGACCGAAGATAAAGCTATCAGTTGTCTGAGCATTCAGTAGTTGAAGAGAGAAGCCAGGTCATCCTGAAGAAGGAGATAAATCCTGAGCTGGACGAGAAGCCCTGATCAACCACAAGTGATCAGAAGAGAAGAGAAAGGCCAGTAGCCTTTATCCCAGGCTGCTAAAGTTACTTGAAGAACTTAGAGTGAAGAAGAGCTACTCGTGTGACTCGAGGAGCCAAGAGAAGACCCTGTGGGACTCAGGGAGAAGAAGTCTTCAGTGGGATTCTGGAGCAGGCCAGTGGGACTCTAGTAACACTGTGGGACGCAGTATAAAGACCCTCCTGTGGGACTCAGGAGAGATACAGTGGGACTCGGTATCGACCATTGTAATTCTAACAAGTTATAATGGGAGAATCCATGCTGGGAGTGCATGGCAAGGATGTAGGCCTTTGGTGCCGAACCTTGTAAATCCTTGTGTCCTGTGCCTTTTCATTACTGCATCATTCGGGAAAGGTTGAGAGATACAAGAAGAGTGGATCGAGGCTTTAACCAGCCATAGAGGTTTAATTGATAAGAATCAATTAGTAAAAAGTTTTAAGGGATCACTGATTCACCCCTCCCCCTCTCAGTGATTCACACTGATCTGGGAACTTCATTTGGTATCAGAGGGGAGGTTGCCTCAAAAAGATCCAAGAGAGTATTTATGGAGTGCAGATTTGAGGAAATGAGTGACCAGCCTCAAATGGAGATATCTGCCAAGACTCAGAAAAATAGAAAGAAGAAACAGGCCAAGAAGATGAAGAAAGCCTGTCCTAGCTGTGATAAAGTTGAAACAATGAATGATCTTCAGAGTGCACTCAAATATCTTCAGAAGACAGTTCCCATGGAAGTGGCAAAGTGTATAGCTACAGGCATTCATGATCTTCATGAAGAAAAATCATAGTTAGAAGAAGAATCCAATGCAATGGAAGATCAATTGGCAAAAAGGGTTGGCATAACCAACACTCTCAGAAAGCTGGTGAAGGCCAAAGATGAAACTGTTTCCCTTTGCAATGAAAGATATGAAGATACCTGTGAAGAATTGCAAAGGAGCTCTTCTGAGAAAGAAATATTTTTGATAGTGATCAAAGATGTTTTCCGTGCACTGGAAAAGAGACACAGAGTTTCAATGGTTGTCAAAAATGCTCAACTTGAAGAAAAAGTCAAACTGGTGAAGGAGCTGGACAATTCATTGCAAGAATTGAAGAAGGTGCATGAAGACCAGATGAAACAACTGGTGGAGAATTGGGAAGGAAAGCTAAGAATGGTTGAGGATGGGAAGAACTCCCTCAACATGAAATACTTAGAACTAGAGGTGATATTGAACAATCAGCAATCACCCAAAGCCAAAGCCTCCCAGTCAGCTGAAAGAAGAAATGTTGCTACTCAGTGAGCTTTGAGAAGGATGATTCTAAAAGAAAGACATCCTCTAATAAAAGGGCAACATCTTCTAAAAAGAAGGTACCATCCATACCATCTTTTACTCATGCTACTAAAAGTGTTTCTACTAAAAGTGCAGGATGGAATAATGAATCCAAACAAGTATGGATGAAGACAGTGAAGAAAGAATGCTCTCCTAAAACAACACAGCAAGTCAAGAAAAGTACCCAACAATCAGAAGGACTGAAGAGGTCAAGATTTGTGGGTCAGTGTTGGTGGTGTAATAAGTATGGGCACTGTGCAAAGGATTGTTGGTACAATCCACTAAATGTCAAAGCACAAAGGAAGCCCATGCCAAGGGGGAGCAAGCCAGAAGGAAATAAGCAACATCCACAGGTCCAGAGACATCTGTTTACTGCAAATAGATTTGGATTACTTGACAACATCTGGGATGATTGCAAAAGTGGTCAAAATGATACATGTCAATCTCCAAATGTATCCAAAGCTGGAATGAAGAGAAGATCACTGAACCTGGACAAAAGAGATTCCATGGGAAGCAAGCAGAAGAAAGTGGAAGATGCTCCCAAGAAGAGTTTGAAGAATGAAGAGAAGTCCTTGGAGTCTAAATCCAAGAAGGGTGATGCATCCAGAAGGACCACCAAGAAATGCTTCTACTGTGGAAAGAAAGGAAACATCATGGACCTTTGTAAAGAAGCCATGATACTAAATAGAAGCAGACTGAACTCCAAAAGACAATCAATCCAGAAGAAGAAGGAATTGATTGAAAACAAGTTGACTAAGAAAGGTAGCTTGACAACATCAAAAGAACCATGTGGAACTTCCAGAACTGAGGCCACACTTCAAAACGACTTACCAGTCATATGGCCAAATCAGTTGCAACTTGCAAAAGATCTGCAGAGAGCTGAAGATGAAGTTCTGGCAATTGCTAAGGCAAAAGGGAAGAAGAAGGTTTCACATGAAGATGTTTTGAGAACCACACCAGCACAATCATCAATGAAGATCAAATGTTCAAGTGTGAAGACTGGTGAAAATGGGACATCTCGGTTGAGAGAATCTTCTCAACCTTGTTGTTCACATTGATGAACCAAGGAGGTTCCATCTTATTCCCTTATACTCTTGGTATATACATGTGCTAACATTGCAGGGAATTGAAGATGATGGTCATTCTCAGCTGGAGGATGGTTTGGATTGAATGGAGTGCACCCCTTGAGGGGGAGCCAATCTGAAGAAGATGATGTTCTGAAATTAATATCATCTTGAGAAAGTAGATGAAAGGGGGAGCTTTATCTTTGCACCTGAACAATCTAATGTGTTTTGTGAAGTATGTGCAGGATTCAGCAATTCATTGAATATATGAAAAAATTCATCCCCTAAGCATGATCTCACATGTATTGTGAATGTTGGACAACTTTGAATTCCTTGGTCATATCACTCTTGTTTTCTACACCGGGTTAGCCCAAGTAGACTTAGAGCTGATTTACTAAAGGTTCTTTGCTAAAGAGAACATGTGACATCATACCTCTCTCAGTGTTTTTCAAGAACATACTTTTCAAAGGGAGGAAGAGATATTTTTGAAAGTGAACCACACCACACCTTTGCATTTGATTGCCAATAAGGGGGAGAAAATATTGGCACACATATTGACCCATTCATATGTGCTGAAGGAATGTATTGACAAAAAATACAAAGGGGGAGATTGAAGTGCACTATGTTGCATTTGTTGTCAATGAGGCATGAAGTTGTCTTGGAATGAATGGAAGTCAGGGAATGTCAAGATGTGAATGACAAAGGTTGTGATGGTGTTGGTAGTGAAGGAGAATGGCCATGGTACTAAGATGCATGTCACTTAGGAGATTCACTATGTGGCATTGGAGAATATGGTTGAAACATTCTCCATGGACATCTGACGATTGCTGAGCTACTCTTTATGTTCATAGAACTTGTATCCTGATGATACAAAGTCACAACATTGTTTGAAGACCATGCTTTGTATTGACAATGCATGAGGAGGTGAAGAAGATCCATCCACAATCTCTAAGTGGATGAAGTGAGCTAAAGAAGCCCATGCACTATCACTTAGTGCATGTGAACATGAAGATTATCCAATTGATCTCTGATTAGATCAATGAAGAACTTTGAATAATTTAAGTGATTCAGGAGTTCGGTTGAAGATGAAGATCCTTGAGAATTCTCTCCTAAGTAGAAAATGAGATGATGAAGAAGAATCATAAATTAAGGAGTTGTATCTAATCAAGTAGATTAATGTTTGAATTCTCAAGAAGAAGAAGAGATGAGAAGAAATGAAGTGGAAGAATGGCTTGGAAGAAGTGGCATTTGGCTTATACTCATAGGATAACTTTGTCTTTGACAAAGTCCTTATTCATGCCTTTGCCAAAAAATTGGCCAGCCAAGGCACCTTGGGGGTTCAACCCCAAGGCATGGGCACTAGGGCACCACGCCCGGGGGAACCCGTGGGGCGAGCCAGGGCGGCAGGGCGCACCCAAGACACCACATGGGCGCCTGGGGCACGCCCGGAGGAGCGCGACGGGGGCGTAGGAGCGCGCCCGAGTGTCAGAGCATGCATAGGGTGGGCGCATAGCGCGCCCGCAGGAGCAGAGGTGGGCGCAAGAGCGCGCCCGCTAAAGAACTCGGTGCGGGGCGGCACCGAGAGGGGAGGAGATTCAACTGGCCGTCTAAGGGAGTGCCAGGGTGATAAACCACGAGAAAACCGCGCCCCGTTTCGATGTGGGACGCGGAAAAATTCCCGGGAGCAAATCTGAGCCGCTCGATCCATCGCGCGCTTGATCTGCGCTGCACGATCCATCCGCGGCGCCGCGATCTAATCCAGGCCGTTGAAGATCTGATCCGACGGCCCCGGCTTCTTCCTCAACCTCGAGCCATGCCGAAGCCTCCCCGCGAGCCTCCGTCGAACCAGGAGCAACCCGACGACGGTTTTTGAGCTCCCGGCAACCTCTGAGTAAACCGAAGCCACCCTCGTGCTCGTCTGGCCATAACGAATAGGATCATGCCTAAAAATGACCATGCATGCAATGTTTGGAGGATTTCGGTTGAGGCCGAGGGAAGAGAAGCTGCCGAGGCCACGTGGTTGGTGTTTTTGCATGGGATGAGCCTAAACCGAAGGCTGTGCATGCGTTATGAGTCGCATGCACGTAGAGGAACAAAACATAAAGGGAGCCCGCGTGAAACCGAGAATAAAAAACAAGATTTGGAAATATTTTTGAAGATCCGAAGATCTCGGGGGTTTGAAGTTATTTCACGCAGATAGAACCGCCTCTCCTCTGCCTATATAAATGAGGCCGAGCCCGCGAGAATGCTTGATGATCCTTTCTTGAAAATCAGAAGACCCGTGAGTGCCTCTGCCTCGCGAAGAAAGAAGCCACCGCGCAAAACATTGCGCGACTATTGTACCGAAGCCACCCGAGGCATTGAAGTGTTCCCTGCGCGCCTACTACCTTGCGCGACAGGAAGAACTCGAGGCCGCATCCTTGCGCGCCCGAGGTTGCATCCCTCTCTGCCCACGGCTTGCGTGGCAAGAGGTGTTTGCGCGACCGCTTGTGCCCTTGCACTTATGTGCCCGCGGTGTTGCACCTTGCACACTTGCGTGGCAGTGGCACTTGCGCGCCTGGTTGCACCCTTGTGGCTTGCGCGACCGAAGCCCACCACACCTTGCGCGGCTGCCCCTTGCACCAAGACACCTTGTGCGCCTTCTTGTAGAAAGGGTTCAAGTGAGAACACCCTACGGCTTTTGTGTGTGTGCCAAAGAAGGCCGAGGCCTTGCCTCGTGTGTGTGGTGAGTGGAGAAGAGAACTACCCGAGGACTTTAAACAAGTGGCCGTAGCCCTTGTATGAGTGCTAAATTGAAGAACACACTTTGTGTGTGCATTTGAAGAAGAGGTCGTAGCCTTTGGGTTGTGCACACTTGAAGATTAAAAGAGAAAAACAAAGTGTGTGTGCAAAGTGGAAGAGTACAAGAAGGGAAGAAGGCCATAGGCATTTGTGTGTGCAAAAGAACTAAAAGACTGAACTTAAGTGTGCACTAAGAGTGTATACACTTGGAGGAATAAGGACATCCACACTAATGTATAACACACTTTTTATGTGTGTGAACAAATTGAACAAAGAGTGTGAAGGAAGAAGAAAGGTGTGTGTGCTTAATAAGAATACACCCTTTGTGGGTTTATCACACCAAGACAAGAAAGAGGGGAGTGCATGCATGCATGCATGCATGCACGTGCATACGTGAACAGTGATAAATCAGTGGTGTGCACTTGAGTTGTCCAAGACCAGAAGTTCTTGAAGAATTGAGAAGGCCATGCTATCAGTGCATGAGGATGAAGAGCTGCCATGCACTCAGTGCATGAAGTTGAAGTGAGTTGAGACTGGACCAGACCGAAGATAAAGCTATCAGTTGTCTGAGCATTCAGTAGTTGAAGAGAGAAGCCAGGTCATCCTGAAGAAGGAGATAAAGCCTGAGCTGGACGAGAAGCCCTGATCAACCACAAGTGATCAGAAGAGAAGAGCAAGGCCAGCAGCCTTTATCCCAGGCTGCTGAAGTTACTTGAAGAACTTAGAGTGAAGAAGAGCTACTCGTGTGACTCGAGGAGCCAAGAGAAGACCCTGTGGGACTCAGGGAGAAGAAGTCTTCAGTGGGATTCTGGAGCAGGCCAGTGGGACTCTGGTAACACTGTGGGACGCAGTATAAAGACCCTCTTGTGGGACTCAGGAGAGATACAGTGGGACTCTGTATCGACCATTGTAATTCTAACAAGTTATAATGGGAGAATCCATGCTGGGAGAGCATGGCAAGGATGTAGGCCTTTGGTGCCGAACCTTGTAAATCCTTGTGTCCTGTGCCTTTTCATTACTGCATCATTCGGGAAAGGTTGAGAGATACAAGAAGAGTGGATCGAGGCTTTAACCAGCCATAGAGGTTTAATTGATAAGAATCAATTAGTAAAAAGTTTTAAGGGATCACTGATTCACCCCCTCCCCCTCTCAGTGATTCACACTGATCTGGGCACTTCATGTCCTAAAATTTTTGTAAAGGATACAGTGAGTGTTTAACCAGAAATACATCCTTTTCTATATAATACAAGTGGATGTGTACATGGAATATATGTACCTAGGGGTGATAACCCCAACAAGATGTTCAGTCTTGAATCAAGGTAATCTTGTGAACAACAATGGGTCTTACTTCACACTTGGTTTGACAATCCCAAGGGATATTCATTAGGAATTCACAAACACTTCATGAACCGTTATAGAAGGATTTAAATATATGTTTGATATGATTAAACTAGGAAAAAAATAAGGTGTCATAGATTATGGAAGGTTTAATAAGTTATATGTCATATAAGTGATATTTAATGATTACGTGGTTGCTCGTTATGATAACTATTCTTATTCTATGATTTTGGTTTTAGCAAATGAATGGAACACAAAGTAACCGCATTAATGGTGATTATGACAGAAAATGTCACGATTTTCCACCTAAAAAATCTTATTATATTAGAGATGGAATGAGAAACATCACTGTTATGCTTACATAGATTTCTCAGTCTATGAATCATGGTGGACTTCCAAATGAGAAAAGAAGGGATCAAAATTTTGTTGATTCTTTCATGAGGCAATTTCCACCTTCTTTAATAGGGTCTCTGGATCTACTTGTTTCTGAACAATGGATTAGTACCTCTAAAAATATATTCTTGGTTTTCTAGTATTCAGATCATGAGAATGTTATTCTAGCTATTTATAATATAGGAGGTGAAGTAGATCGTTGGTGGACTCTAATCACGAATATGAGATAGTATGATGAGATTGAATCCATGGTTTGGGAGGAGTTCAAGAACTTATTTTTGAACAATTAATTTTCCCATATTCTTCATACCAAGATGGAGAAATACTACCTTAAGTTAATGAAAATGGATGATGAATCTGTCATTACCTATGAGGCTAATTTCATGAGACTTGTAAGGTACGCTTCAAGAATTATCATCCAAATTAAAAGTAAAGTTGATATGTTCTTTGGTTTTTTAATTCAAAGTCTTAGAAGGGTTTTTTTAAAAAGATTATATGGTATCTACAAAGAGATTTTGAACAGTAAAATCATGGTTGAAATGGGGGTAAGAGCCATGCAGAAATCTCGTGGATTTGACAAGAAGAAGAAGATGGAGTTTAAAATAAACTCTAAGAACCTTCGAAAAAAGAAGATGAACAATTATTTAGGCTCTATGTGTGGGGAGAGGTATGGAAAAAATATCCTCAATGGGTCTAATAAATGTTTTTTAAGTGTGGAATGGAAGGTCATTGGGAATTTTATTGCCAAACTGATGAGAAGAAGTTATCTTAAAATACAAATTGAGAGAAAATGACAAAAAATGATCCTCCCACAATTCAGTGCTACAAGTGTAAGGTGAATGGGAATTATGCTAACTAATACCCAGACCTAAGGGCTGGTGATGATGACTAACGTCAACAACCTCTTATACTGAGGGACATTGGGTAATCTCATGTAATTTCTATTTATGATGATGGGTGTGATAACAATTTGATGAGATGTACACTTACAATCCATTATAAAACTATTAATGTCAAATTGGATTCTAGATCTACCCACTTTTTCATATCTAAAGAATTTGATAAAGGTGTTTAGAATACAATAAAACAATTATATTTGGATAGAGTAGTGAAAACCACTTTTGGTATGATGATTTAATCTATAGTCTATGATTCCTATTCAGTTAATGTTTATGGGAATGTTCTTCCTATAAATATATTTCATTATTCCATTTGTAAAATTTGATGTCATCTTAGTCATGATTTGGATTTCTATTTATAAATCCCATATCAATTGTAATGGAAGGGAAGTCACATTCTATATTTCCAACCCTTATATAATCATCCATCAATGTAACGAAAAGTATGATCTTTCTATAGAGAATTCATCTAGTTTATGGGTGTTAATACCCATTAAAAATAGTTGTTTATCTCAAATGGTTGGGGAGAAAATCAATATAGATGATATTATTATTTTTTGGGTCTTTTTGGATATATTTCTAGAATAGTTTCCTAGTCTCCCACCAAAATGTGAGGTTGAGTTATCAATTTATTTTATACCTAATTCCACACCAATTTCAAAGAAATCCGTATAAAATGGAACTAATTTAGATACAATAATTAAAGAAGAAACTCCAATATAATCTTGATAAGGATTTCATTTGAACAAGTGTGTTACCTTGGGGGCACCAGTTCTTTTTGTGAAAAATACTAATGGATCAATGAAACTCTGTATTGATTATCAGGATATGAAGAAGATCAAAATCAAGAAGAAGTATCCTCTTTCCAATATTGATGACTTGATTGATCAACTGTACCGAGATCAATGCTTTTCCAAGACTGACCTTCATTATAAATATCATCAATTGAGGGTCAAGAAAGATAACATACCCAATATGGAATTCTGTACAAGGTATGGTCACTATGAATATATAGTAATGCCTTTTGGTCTTATGAATTCCCCTACTATCTTCATAAATTTAATGAATAGAGTCTTTAGATATTACCTCGACCAGTTTGTGGTAGTCTTTGTATATGATATTATTATCTATTAAAAGAGAAATTAAGAGTATGAATATAACATGATAATTGTATTGAAGACCCTATGGAAAGATATGTTGTATGAATAAATTGCAATCTGTGAATTTTTTCTATAAATGGTTTCATTTTTTGGTCACATAATCTTAATATATGTTATAATAGTAGATCCGTCAGTGACAGAGGCTTTTGAATGATGACTTAGACCAACCACGTAGACTAAGATCCAATGTGTTCATGGTTTAGCTGGATATTATCGATGGTTTCTGGATAATTTCTCATGAATATATATTTCTCTGACCAAGTTAACTCAAAATAGTGTTAATTTTTTCTAGACATAAGAATGTGAGGAAAATTTCAAGTAATTGAAGAGAAAGTTGGTCAGTGCACATGTGCATACATTACCCTATAGTGGATATGGGTAATGTAATATATATTGATGAATCAATGAAGGGATTGGTATTTTTTGTAATGAAAAATGACATGGTTATAGCCTATTCTTTATGACAATTTAAAATTCATGAGAAAAATTACCCAACTCATTATTTGGAGTTAGAAGAGGTATTCTTTGCATGAATGATTTGAAGACATTATATTTATGGAGAAAAGGTTGATATATATTCTGATCTTAAAAGTCTAAAATATATTTTAACACAAAATTATTTAAGTATGCACCATAGAATATAGTTAGAGTTGAATAAGGATTATGATTGTTCAATACAATACCACTATGGGAATGAAAACAAGGTGTATGATGCTTTAAGACAAAAAAATCATACTATTTTATATATGATGATGATAAAAATGGAACCAATATTTCTTGGATTTACAAAGGATGGATCTATAAATCTTGATGGAGGGGGGAAGATATTATAATTCTCAAATTAATGTTGAACCCTATATCTATGTAGAGATTAAGGAGTCATAGAAGAAAGACGACGAGCTACAAAAGAAGGTCTGAAATGTTCCTATGTATAACATTGATCAAAATGTAATTGTAAGTTTCTAGAACCATGTATGTCTTCCTTCCCTGAAAATTTTATAGAATGATATATTAGAGGCAGTTCATAGTTCTTCATTCTCTATTCATCTTGGATGTACGGTGATGTATAGGGACATAAAAAAATGATTCTGGTGTGATGGAATAAAGAGAGTTATCATGATGTTTTTATCTCGATTATTAGTATTCCAGAAAATTAAGGCTGAAATACAAAATACTAAAATAAAGTAGTATTCATTACCCTTACTAAAATGGAAATGGGAAAACATTATTATAGATTTCTTCGTTGGACTACCCAAAACCACTAAAGGGTTTAATGCAATATGGGTGGTAGTCAATCAACTTAATAATTCAGCGAACATCATTTATATCAGAGGATATTTATATCTTGATCATATATCCATAAAATACATTAAGGAAGTTGTAAGGTAGAATGGGGCACTGCATTCCATTATTTCAGATCAGGATCTGAAGTTTACCTCAAAGTTTAAGTGAAGTCTTACGAAAGCATTTGATAAAGAATTGATTTTTAGCACTGCTAATCATCCTCAAATAGATGGTCAGTTTGAATGAAAAAATTAAAACTCTATAGGATATGTTGAGATCTTTTTTCTCTACAGTTCAAAGGTAGTTGTCATGAACACCTTCCTCTATTCGATTTTTCTTTCAACAATAGATTTCACTCATCCATTCAGATGGCACCATATGAATCCCACTACGGGATGAAATGTAGAGCTATAACATGTTTGGATGAGGTTGGATGACAAAATCTATTCAATCTTGAGATTTCTGAAGAAATAGTTGATAAGGTTAGAACCATTCACCAGTATATTAAGGTAGCTCAATGTTAGCAGAAATGTTATGTTGATAACTGTTGTCATGATCGAGAGTCTGAAGTTAGTGAAAATGTTTTTCTACGAATCTCACCCTAGAAAAAAATTATGAGATTCATGAAAAAATTGAAACTAATCCCAAGGTATATTGTTACCTTTGAAATTAATGATTGTATTAGGAAAATAGCCTATCTCTTGGAACTTCATCCAAATCTCTCTCAAGTCCATGAATTTTTTCAAGTAACATTCCTGAAGAAGTAACTACACGTCCCTCTACATGTGCTGAAATTAGAGGTCATACTATTGGAGTAATATATTTCTTATGAGGAGATACCTATTGAAATTTTGGACCAATCAGTGAATGTTCTACAAAACAATATGATTCGCCTAGTAAGAGTTTTGTGGAGAAATCACTAGATAGAGGAAGCTACATGGAAACATAAGGATATGACAAAGCATATGTATCCTCAATTTTTTTCCCGAGTGACAAATTTTGATGGTGAAATTCATTTTAAGGGGGATAGAATGTAACACCCCAAGTTTTTATGGAATTTTTCTTTACGAATAAATTTAAATTTTCATTTATATATTGAAATTAATTAAATAAAATATTCCTTTCACATGGAACCAACTCAGAATATAGTACATTCAAAACTAACTCAGCATATGTTACATGCAACACTGACTTAGTGTATATTACACACAACACAGACTTTGTGTGTGATACATGAAAATATACATTTATAAGAAAAATATTTTTTTATATAATTATTTAAATTAAATAACTATAACCAACATATTGAACATATTTATATAAATATTAATATTTCCGATAATATTTTTAAATAAATAAACCAAACTGATAATGAAATATATGATTTTTGCTATATTCCTTTTAATGTTTTAAAACAACATTTCCTCGAATGAACCACTATTAATAATGAAATTCATTTTAGAAAATATTATATTTTTTATTTGTTAAAACAACTTCATTTTTGAATTCGGAAATTTGAAATTAGCATAGCGTGATTTTTTTTTGATTTTTATGAGAAACATTATATTTATATAAATAGTGAAAATACATGAGTTTAATTCCAAACTAATTTTAAATTTAATTTATTTATAATATTAAAATATATTTAATTTGATTTGAAAGTCTTATTAGATAATATTTTTATCATGTAATCGAATTTTGATCATTGGAACCATTTCCACATTTAAATTGAACATAAATTCTTAACAAACTTTTGATCCATTTTATTATAAAAACTCATAGTGTCGTCATGAACATGAGATTGTTTTTAAATTAATTCCATCCACTTTTATATTAGAATTTGGAAAAAATGATTCCATATTTATAATCTTCATAATTTATAATGTCTAGTAAAGTCAACATTTTTTTGAAAAAAATGATTAGTGAATGTAATTAAAATTAATTACTTTTATTAAGAGAAAAATTAGCTTTATAAAGTACTAAACATTAAATTTAAGACCAAAAAATACCTACAAACATGTAAAACTACAACTGTATTTATATATTTAGTCCATAAACATTAAATTATCTGTTTTTGTTGGTTAATTATGACATTTTTTAGGTAATAACTTGTTCATACATAACTTGTTTCTAGAAATTCCAAATGAGTCATTTTCCTTCCTTATAAAAGGCCACCACCTCTACCCATTCCTTACACCTCTAAAAACTCTTATGTTCATACAATATTTTACCATGTATCATTCCAACAATCCTTCATTCAACCTTTAATCCTCTATTTAGTATGAAACCCTCTTAAAGATATCTTTTGGCAACAACCAAACGAAGTTACCAGATATAGATGCATCGTCTTCTTTTAAGCTCCATTCCTTT
The DNA here is from genome assembly GCA_963277665.1 of Viscum album. Lineage (NCBI taxonomy): Eukaryota > Viridiplantae > Streptophyta > Magnoliopsida > Santalales > Viscaceae > Viscum > Viscum album. The sequence goes on along the minus strand of OY728164.1, from coordinate 278,838,436 downwards.
ATTTTCCTTCTTCACCCCCTAGACTCTATTTATTAAATTCATTTGAGAAATCAAATATCAAAAATATACTAGTATGTTTTTATACAATCATTTCTACCTACACTTACACACACCTACATCTAATAGATATTGAACATATTGTTTCTGTGTGTAGAAATTTAATGCTTCATGAAATGATGATTTTTCATTTTTTATTTTCCACCTATAATGGGGGCCATAATGATGGAATTTTTTTAAATATATAATATATTATATTTATTATTTCATTAACATTATTTATTTTGTTTAAATATCAAATCTTTTAATCTTCCATTTGGCGTTAATAAGATAATCTCGTTTGAGGATGTGTGGACCACCTCCCCTCAAAGCGATGTGATTCGTTCACACATCAAATGGAATGGGATTAATGAAATTATTTGATATATATAATATAATAATGATACATTAATAACTATATACATATATAGATACATATATATATATATACCTCTTTCATTTATATAAATTCATTCAATACGATAACCAAAATAGAAACAATGTTCATGCGTACGAACAACTTACCGTCTCCATGAATGGTGTATTCCATTTCCTACATAATTATTATAAAGAATATTATAACATTCATATAATTTATATAATTTATATTTATATCATTTTCTTCACTCTTTAATAAAGATTAAATTATAAGGACCAACACTATAACAAATTAATACACATGAAAAGAACAAAGTGAATACTACCCAGAATAAAACATTAACATTGGATCATTAAAAAGAAGGTAATATAAGGTCATAATCAAACAATATATGGTATTATGTATAATGATATTATTCTTCAAAATATTTATAATAAACTTATATTTATTATATATGAAACTATTACAACTATGGAGAGAGTTAAGACACAAGGTACGGGGATTTTCACCTCACTACTAATTATTGTGAGATGTAAGCTATGTTCACCACTCATTAATTTTTTGCGGTGAATGTATATACCATGATATTATTCTATGCATTACGTAATTAAATTTATGGTTATTCACATATACATTATATGATCCTTCTTTCTTGCGTTTTAACTTTCAAAAGCTGACAAATCGGTAAAACAATTTTGTCTCAATTTGCCTTATTTGAGACTCCTATTTTATTATGCACCTAAACACTTATTAGAGGTTTATATAATTCCATTTTACATGTTATATCATTAATATTATTCATTTATTTATATCTTAAACTTCATGTAATTTCCTTTTCTTACATAGAGATTATGATCACAATTCACCATGTCAAAAAAGTTTATTGAGACAATCTCCTCATTTTTTTGAGATTATTTATGTTTATGATTACTTTGATGAATTATTATAATCTATCATTAAATTATATTCATGATTTCTATTATCTTAGTTTTATTCAAGATATCCACATAAGTTAATAACATTTTTCCATCCTTTGGTACTTATGATAATTTTTTTTAGAAAAATTGGACCACCTATCTCTTTGGTCTGAAATATATTATATTCAAAAATCCACGTTTTCAAAAATATTTTCAAAACATGCATCAAGATAATTCTAAAGAAAAATTGTATTTTAAATGTGATTTATTGTTTAAAAAGATTAATTTAAATTTTTTTAAATCTATTTTCAATGAAAAGGGTTTTTGAAAGGTTTAATCTTATAAAAATAATGTTTCTAGGAAGAAAGGATATTTTCTTCATGAATTTTCTTTAAAGATCATTCAAATTTAATTCCCATAAAAGACAAGAAACCTTGGTGTTAGTCATTTAATTATGGGAAAATTATTCAATTTCTTCACTCATATTTTTTCTATGAATGGATTATGTTTCTATGTAATGATGTTATGAAACCCATTTTTCTTTCACGGGTTATATGCTTTTGAAACATTCTTCTTTTCACGGGTTATGATTATGATGAAATGATTTTGAAACTTCTGTATATCCTTATGAAATTATATTTTTACTTGTTTTATAAAACCATTTCATTTCATGGGTTATGATATGTTCAATTATGACCTTATGGAACATGTATGTATGATTTCATTATGTGATGGGTGGGACCAATATCTCCATTTAATAAAGTATGTAAAGTATTATATCTCATGATATAGACTATGATGTTATGAGAAGTGAAATCATGCTACTAAGATGGTCTTGGGAGTGAAACTTTACTACTAATATGTCCATGGGAGTGAACCATGACTACTCTGATGGTATGAGGAGTAAACTCATGCTACTATGATGAGTATGTAAATGAACCCTCACTACTAAGATGGTTTGGGCAGTGATGCCTTGGATACAATTTAAATTATTAAATTATTATGTGTTTTCCACAATTCCATGTCATTATCCTATGTTATTCTTTCATTATTATGTCTTTTACATCTTTATGATTCATGTTTTATGAACGTACAAGCCTTTTTCAGTTATTCATGTATATGATCTTTGATATGATGGGTGCGATCTTTAATTTTCATGATAATGTTCTCATAACCTTATGCTCATGTTTATACTTACATGTATCCCTTGTTTACCCTTAATTATCATTTGATCTCACCCCTTTTATGTTTTTCCCTAGGTTGTGATGATATGTATTATGTTTGATGTGTCTAAGATGGGTTCTTGTCATGAAAAACCTATTATGAGATAATGTAGCTCATTTATGTACCAGTATTCATATTTACATGTTTCCAAAGACATAAGACAAGTACGGTCTTCTGGCGTCTGTTTGTATAATGTTTATTTTTTTTCTAAAAAGTTATGTAATGATAATGGTTGTGAAGTGAGGGTCTCTATAGTAGTTTTAATTTCATTGTAAATACACTTTTATATTGTTTGTTCACTAAACATATCATGTGTTCAATCATTTTTCTTTATCCTTACATGATGTGCACTTGTGTTTTGTGTTGATTCTTCAGAAGTCTCCAAAATTTGGTATCAAATGGTGTTTTATGTGATCCCTGATATTAGACTCTGATCCCTCATTGTCCTAACATTCTGAGAAATAATCACCATGTCTTAGAGCTCTCATTGATAGCGGCAATAAAATTATCATGGTACATTGAGTGGTGATGGATATTGGGGGATTGACGATGCATTAGATAATAATGAATACAAACTATAACAATTATTCATCAATGATGTAGGTTAATATACAATAATAGGAACTTTGGGACACCGTCAACACCGATTTTGTAGAACATTAGGAAGACCAGATGGCATTGGAGGTCATCTTGCACACTGTCTAACTGAAGATGATCTGTATAATCACCATCAAGGAATGATCAGAGGAAGAATGATACATTTTCAAGACCATGAACATCATCATTGATCATTTGTATAAGTCAAATTCCCAAAAACTCTTTTAGGAGTTGAAAGCCATTGCTTTCCCCAACATCAAATCAGTGGACAACTTCCCAATGAAAATCACTGTGTTGGTTTACCAGCTCAAAAAAATTGGAGATTGAGAGCCTCAACAAAAGGTTATTGGGAAGTAATTTTGATTCATCCCCTCGAGGTAATCAAAAATTTCTATTTCAATTGAGATGCTTATTTATATATTGGTTCTTCTTATGGGGGGAGATAATATGGAGACTCAAAGCGCTATAGGACCTTTTTCAGCCGACACTCACTAAAAAAATACATGGAAGCTACTCCTCACTGAGGAGGAGGGGATTATATGAATGAAGGAGTAACAGATGGGGGAAGGGCCCATTAACTAATCCAAAACTGGTAACCGGAACTTCCGAAAACCATGAAGAATTAATATTATGAAAACAGTTCAAATGGAATGGATGACTCAGGACACAACAACGATCATGATTTCTCAATGGAAAATGACATAACAATAAAAAAAATTGGTCATTGGGCCATATATTTTCGCAAGAGTCCAAAAATGATTGAGTCCTTTCAAACCCATGGTGTAAATGATGATCCCACACTCCTTGTGGAAATGGCATGCACCATGGTGCCTGATACCCCACCACCATAATCTTTCATTCCAAATTCCTGACCACCATAATGAAGTCCACTCAGGATGGTCGAGGAAATGGTACTTTCACTATAGTTGTATAAGGAGGCTTGTGATGACAACCTCTGGTACCTTGAAACTAGATCCACAAACCACATCACCAGTTCCTGCACTGTCTTCTCTAATCATGAATTTTGGATCCTCATCAGCATCAAATTTGTTGACATATATGTCTTCAATATTGAGGGGTGTGGGAAGATCATGTTCTCATTAGATACCAGTGATCACTACATGATCAAGGGGTACTAATTTATGGATGCATCCTAATGATTTGAGACCACTAATAGTGCATATTATATAGGGTATAATTCTTCTATGTTTGGTTGTACAATCTATGACTCAACATTTCAGAAATGATATTCTTGTCTCAATGGGATGATATGATTAATTATATTTGTATAGAAGGTACAATCACATGAATTTAAAGGATTTACACAAGATATTTCAATGTGATATGGTATGTGGGATTCTTCGAATGGACCATCAGGATAAAATCTACAACGACTTCCTTTCTGGGAACTTTTGGCAGGTGTCTTTCCCCATGAAAGTGAAACATCTCATAGAGAAAGTAATCCACCATATCCATAGTGTCTTGTTTTCTCTGATCACGCCAATGATGACATTTTGGAACTACTACTTTCTACTAATCATGTATAACATTAGTAGCTACTTGTGGCTGAATCTACTCAAAACCAAATATGGGGCTCTTGTGGGGATTAAATGCTTTTAGGCCATGGTGGAGGTGGAGGTTGGGTGTAAGCTAAAGGTTAACCACATAGACTATGGTGGTCAGTTTACTTCAATGGAATTCGGTGAATATTATGCTAAAAATGACATACAATGACAACTCTTGGATGTATATTCTCTTTATCTGAATGGGTTTGTTGAATGACACTATTGGATAGTGGTTCCAGTGGCACGAAGCATGCAGAAGGAAAAGGTTCTTCTTGGGCTATTCCGGGGTGAGGCCATCTCCACTACCATATTTATACATATCCAAGAACTGATATACAACCTTGACGGGATGACATTGTATGTGGCCTAGAATGGAAAATGGTTGGTGTTTTATTTTCTCTACTACTTTTGGGGCATCATGCATGAAAAGAATATGATTCCTTTCATGATGAACCATGATGACCGTAGTACGCTGATGATCTTCATTGGGTATGAGTCCTGGTCCAAAGCATACCACATATACATCCCCATCTGGAAGTGTGTGTAGGTGGTTCATGATTTTATCTTTGATGAGGTGGATCAGTAATACTGGACTTCTCATTATGAATAAGGAGTCATTAGTAGTGGGTATCTATTCACCATCTATCATATAATGTCTCATATTCTAGGGATGGTGGAGACTGAAAAGACCATCAAAGACCAAATATCATCACCCACACCCACTAGAGTGGACTCTACAGATTTTGAAACACCAAACGTGTTCATGGTGATTCCCGCACCATTATCCATAGGAGAGTTTTCTTCACCACCATCCAACGTGTTGGAAGAAATTGATGTTAATCATGATGATTCCCTGCATCAGTTTCATACCATCGACAACATTATCGGTTCTTCAGGGAAACCTGTTATTTCACTGTGTGACCTCTTATATGATGAGTTACACTTCAATACAATCGATTATCCAACCTCCTTTGGTGAATCATAACAAAAAAATTTCTAGAGCAAGAAAATTCATGAGGATATGCTGAGAAAATCATCATTTTATAAATCAAGGGAGAAGTATAATAAGATGTTGATTATAGGGTTCAACATTGAAATCCGACACATATCCTGTGGTATGGGCGGTAAAACACATTTCATTGGAGCCCCAATAGTATGTCAGTGTCTTCCATGGAAAAACCTATCGACACCTTGTCCACCAAACACACCAAATTGTATTCCATATTCATTGTAGAGAAGCTAGTGGAATGAAATGAGAAGGATTTGAGGGTGTAAATGTCCATATAAATTCTCACTAAGTTAGTGTGGTGTTCCATGTTTCTAGAATTGTGCACAAATATTGAAATCATTGAGATCTGGTGAGAACAATATAAATTTTTGGAGATATTTTTGACTAATTTAAATAATGGGGATTAATTCCACTATTATCCCCCCTTCTCATTATTTTACTTCATTTATGGATCAACGCAGTTTGAAATCAATAAGGAACCTTTGTGGTTTTAATTACACTGTAAATATCACTATATTTTTTGTGTGTATAATAAGATATGAAAACATATCCAGAAAATCATCCCATTTCGTGGAGTATAAATCATCTCTCGTGTTGTAGAATTTTTTTTCCTTTCAAGATATGTGACTATTTTAAATGTTGATTGATTGGGAGTTTCCAAAATGTCATTAGTATTTCTCAACTGTTAGAATAGGTTTGGTCTTATTTTAATGAAATTATCATATTGGGTTATAATATCGGCATGGTGGTCTTCTACATTGATATTCTTAAGGGTTCTCAACATTCAATGGTGAAAATTCTTTTCTAATGATCTATTTCCAGATCTAGGGAAATTGACTAGGATTTACTGCTATCTTTTTCTTAAGATCTGGAATGGAAAATGGTATATGGTGTTGTGGTTGGGATTAAGTAGTGGTGGTTTAAACCACATCATCAATAATGTTTCACATTCTTTCTCTAGATCTTGTAAAGTAAGGGTTCGAATCTGGTAATCTCCTCCATTATGGGATATGCAGAGAGGAGTGGCACCACAATGTTTCTCATCATCAACTGTGTAAGTATCTCTATCTCAAAAATCTAGATCATGAGTAATCTTCTATTGTTTTCTTCATAGTGTGGTGGTTTGGTGACTAATTATGGGTTATTAGGGGTGGCATTTCTTGGTCGAACACGGGGTTAGGGAATCATCAGTACATGTGGCAGTGTATGGAATGTTTTTCTATAGATTTCAGGCATGGTCATATCATCTATGGTGTTTAGTGAGCTTAGAGTTATTCTATGGTTGATATTTTATCTCGTCTTCCATAGGTGAGAAGTGGTGTAGGTTTTTAGATCTAATTCATTCATGGATTTCCATGGTCAGTTGATGGTGGCCACTACTGTTGAGATCTCTCACTTGGTATACTGATCATGGGTAGAATACATGGGTTGTAGGATTGAACAGAGTCAACATGGTCTGTTGGAAGAAGAAGATATACATGGTAGGTTGAGATAGGGGTTTTTACCTTTAGAATACATCATGGTAGGTTTCGAGGTGTGCTCATAGACAATATACTAATTACGAGGTGGTGTTCTGGCAGGTATAGAAACTTGATATTTAAATAAAAAATTCACATGGAAAGTGACTGTGAGAAGGGTGATTGTATGTTAGGTGAAATATCCATGAGGTAATGCTTACTTCATTCCTTTAAAACATTTTTGAGAATGATCACTTTAATTTCAGGTGTGTGGTCAGTATAGTGCCCATGAATTTTCGATAACATAATAATCAATATGCCTAGTCAATTATTTTGTTTGAAATATTTTTACAACCTACAAACAAGCAAAAAAACACATTTCTTGGTGGGATATTTTTTTCAAAATAATTTTAAAATTATTTAATTAATAATTAGATTTATTTCTGATGCATAATTTGATTCCCAAAAATTATAATTTCAATTTATTTAATTAGAACAAAAAGATTCTATTATATAAAAATCAAATTAAAATTAAAATTGTAAATTCAAAAACCATAATCCTTTTTCCCAAAAAATTTAAATTTATGGATTTTCGTTAAATTTAAAAAACAATAATGCGATTTAACTCAAAAAATAAATCCATTATAAAATGCCAGTTCCAAATCTAAAAAAAATCAATTTAAATTTAAAAAACAATGTATGGATTCCATTTAATTCATGAAATTTTTAATAGAATTAAAACTGAAACTAAATCCACTTCAAAATTTATTTTCAAACTTAATACAAACCATTTTATTTCAAAGTATTAACAATAATATCTTTCAATATATGGGTTCAAAATTTAACATCAAAAATAAATATATTAATTAAACAATGTTTAAATCCAATTTCAAATAAAATTTAAAAAAAAATATTGTATTAGAAACTAAAAGAATTGAAAAATATTTGAATTAATAATGCGTTTATTTTCAATTAAAATAAATTAATATTTTCAAAAATTTGGTATGACTTATATAATCCATACTTGAACTATTGTACTCATTGTTAATTATATCATTGACTTCAAAAAATATTAATTGACCTTCCCAACATTAAATAAATAGATAGAATTTAACATAGTCAAATATATCCTTATCCAAATGGTCATATATCCTATCTTTCGATCACAAACATTTCTAATTTATCCAAATTTGAATTCCAATTTCATGATTGAATTAGAAAGATTATTGTCGAATTAAAAAATTTTCAAGTAGTACTTATGCTTTCCCTCATTCCCAAGATTCCTAAAACTATATTCATTCTCACATTTCATTGACACTACATAAATGATATTTTTATAATTCAATTACACCTTCATGTCATAAATATTCCCCTCACCTAAATAAATTCATTTTTAAAATATGGGGAAAATTCATTTCTTTTTTAATTTTTCCTAGCCCTGTATGTGCACAACACTATGAAAAAGAAAATATTAAAATGTACATAGGGATACACATACACAATGTTACATTGTCTCAGATATTCATTATGGGATACCAATTTACCATTTTTTCCAAGTCTAATGAAAGTATAAGAATTTTTTTATGGGTGATCCTTATAGATCCATTCAATTACTAAGTCCAGGATACTCGAGATTTAGTTCCAATTCTAGGAACCACATGTTATAATTCAAATTCCATAGTAAAAATTTTTACTTTTCACTTTGTTTCCCAGGCCTTTAAATAGAATATCCATATTAGAGATGCTATGTTAACTTAATAATCATTCACAATTTCTAATTTCAAGGTCATTAAGTCTCTTAAATCTATCATGATATTTTAATTAGGTAGAACCCAATTGATTTCATTTGAATTTTTTTATTTTTTTATTTATACTATAAAAATATAAAAACAGAATACTACATAAAATATATATATCTTACTAAGGAAGAGTTGAATCTTTTTTAAATTTTTCTATTTTAAAAATAAATTTTGAAATAAAAAAATGATATTTATATCAAAAAAACTACTTTTACATATACAAATTACTTTATCCCGAAAAAATTATATTATATTGTACAAGTACATTTTTAGGAAATCCAAATTAAAAATTAATATCCAACAAAATGTAAAGGAAATATACAACCTGACTTCCATAATTTGTTAGTATCATAGACAAGTCTGAACTCCTCTATAATCTCTTTCCATAGAACTCTATATAAATTCTTCAACTTCTTATTGTTCACATTGAAGGGGATCTGTGATTCAACTTCCTTGATTACTACTGTTCTAGACCAAAAAATTGTTACTATAAATTGTTTTTTAATTGTGGAATGATTATTACTAGGCACCAACATCATCATTAATGATAGTAGTATCACTCTATATTTATTTTTTAGTATCCTTTTTTACGTGGTTCTATGATGTATATATATGTCCTTCTCCTTTCACAAAATAAGTGTTTATGTGGACTTATGGTTCTTATTTCTCGATATCAACCTTTTGTAGCTTCCATGGTTTTATAGGATTACCATACTTTGTGTTTACTCCTTTGGAATACTAATAGGGTTTTTCCTATCACCATACATATTCCCCATAAATTCCTACAGTATATATAGGTTACACAGAGGTGTAAGTAGAAGCATTGAGAAAGTTCCCCAAGTACTTCTCACTAATTCTTTCAAATTTTTCAATATTTAAAATAGTCTCCATATTAACCATTCTTTCAAAAATGGGTTTATCATAATATTTCGAAGTCTCATAATACATTATTAATAAAAATATACCATCCATGATTTCTATATATTTTTTATGAAAACAACATTTTTAAAAATGGTGTAGAGTGAAATAAGTTTGTTCCCCATAAGGGAATTTCATTGTACTTTGTAAGATAAATTCCACTATTTCTTCATCAAATTTAATAGAATGTGTTCCATCATTAACATTGATTATATTTTTTTCAATTTGATAATTTTAATACATAATAATATGGGGGAAAAATTCATAGATTTATCTTCCTCCCTGTTCATGATGTAAAAATTGGAAGGGAATGGATAACCTTTCACACTTACTATGACATTTTCAAAAAATGCCTCCTAAGTAGAAAGTTTCTTTTTTAGAAATATGTTTAACCACTTAGGTGGGTGTGAGTTCTCCTTCTTGTTGAGATAAATAAAATAAATAAGGAATAACATTAATCGACACTCCTATAACACATAATTCCTTGAAATATTTGAGATATCCTCTACTACATGGGAAAAAGGATACCTATATCTTGATATTTCTAGGGGAATTGTGGGTTAAAAGGGGAATCTTGTTACATAAAATTACCTTTAAATTGCCTAATAGTATTATTCATATAGTGAGAATGTTTTTAATGAACATTTCATACCGTTGAATTTTTATGATAGAATCTTGTAGTCTGTTGTTGATTTCTACTTTCCTGAACATTTTTGTTATTTCATGTTGCAATGACTATTAACCAGTTTTCATGGGTTATTAAATTATTTTAGTGAAAGGATATGGGGATTAAAGTAGGTCTTATATCATATATTTCCCTTTATTATTCATTCTAGGTGTGTTTCCATGTGTACTTATTCAATTTATTTTTTAGGGATAAATTCTTTAGGTCCAGTGTGTGGTTCACTTCTAGGTTTTTGGAGGGATAATGATTATTAACCATTATCCATATTATTTTCACTCATTAATGTTATAGATGTAACATTACATATGGAGATAAAAGTAGATTTTTTATGTTGATGTAACATCCTGACCCATAAACCACACATTGGATCCCCAATTTATTCTGTTATGTGGCCTTAAGCACACCTACCAGTATTCCATAGGCTTCTGACTAGCAATGAGGATCTAATATCGATCATGAGGATACTATACCCTCATTATTAGAGTAATACACCAACATAAATTAATAAATAATAGCCAGATAGTATAACCATAACCATAACAATCCAATATCATAACATGACCAAAATTGGAAATGCAATAGCCATAACTAACACTAGAAATGTCATGTTAAATATGTGTCAGGTGTCAATATGAAAAAACCCAAAATAAATAAATACGGATAAACTCCCAATATGGTCCGGAAACTAAGGCTATTTCCCTCATCCATTCTTAATCTCATATCATCCATCTGACTTAGGTCTCTTTCCATTAACTTATACTACAACCATGAAATCTATTCGGATACCGATCGGGAAAGCCATGTTAGGTGTGAGTAAAACTTAGTATGACACCACCAATGATGTCTAAAAAAATATCCAGAAAAAACAGTGTATACAGTTTTATAAGGAAAGAAATACATGAAATAAATTAACCAGTTTATATTTATTCAATTATTATTTTTAACCACAAAACTCCTAGGTTTCCAAGGACACTGGAACTCTCAATACCTGCTTAGGCATGTGTCAAAGTTTAAACCATATCACATATTCCACTAATATTTCATTATAAAACCTTGAATTTCATTATCCATGTTATTTAAATTCATTATCATGTCAAATTGGTACCATATTCAAATGAAAATATCATATGTATATAATTTTGTGTTTAGAACCCCGTGGGTAATTGGAGCATCAATCTCTGTCCCACACCTCATGCGAATTTAGATTATCGGTCCCTGTCCCATAAAAATATTCAAATTCATGTAGTTGGGACTAGAATTCCATGGCTATGAACCCCATTGGTATTTAGAGCATCTCCATATGTCCTACACATCATTTCTCAAACAAACAAATATATCACATATATCACATCATTCAAGGTTAATCAACATTAACCTTATTATCACATTTATCACAATATCATAGTTAATTAATTCATCAATTAATTAAAACAACCTAACATTTTTATATTCATATCATTCAATTAAAATTTTAAATAATTAATTAATCAAATAAATTCCATTAATCTATCAATAAATTAATTAATCAGATCAATTCCATTAATTAATTAATTACACCAATAGTTGTATAATAACAAAAATCTCCATTAACTAATTCAACAATTAATTAATACAATTCAATAAAAACACATCATTTTATGTTAATTGTTTAAAATATTAATTATTACAATTTCTTTATACCAATATCCACAAAATTAATTCAAAAATTAGTTATTACAATTCATTCAATTCAATACCCCAATTTAAAAATCCAATAATTAATTATTTTACTAAATAATGTAATCCAATTTCAAAAAAACAATTGCAAATCATCCAATAGTAATTGAAAAATTACATACACATAATTGAAATCATGACTTTGGTATTTGAATAATATACCACTTACCTCAATTCATTTATGAGTGATCACCAAACATAAATATGCAATTTGAGATATGTAGGTCAAACCCAAATCAATTAACATGATCTAGACATGAAACCAAGATCGACAATAAAATGAATCAATATCTAACAAGCCTATTTCTATATCTAGAACCAATAATGGATAAACGTCCCCCTTTTATTCGGGAAGAGGATCTGAAGTGAGAGAGAGATATATCTAAATGTGAAGAAAACACATACAAGGGGATGTGAAAATATTTAATCCTTTTAATTAACTATAAACGAAGGTCAAAAACCATAAGAATTCATTTGAGTGCCTCCAAAAATGAGAGTAATAGGTTAGGGATTATTTGAGGTGGATTAGGGAGACTTTTTGAGGTTTGGGTAATTCTAAATCTAATTGGGGGGTTAATTCTCGAATTCATGGTTTCTTATACATGGACACAATTTATTATAATCATATCCCCTAACAATGTTCCTCAAATAAGGGTGTCACACAATTACTCCTAAGAGGGTGCATGGTTTGGAAAACCGTGTGCTATTTGTGTGAATCCCCCTGTCAAGGTTCACATGGTTACTTTGCTGGGTAGACAGTTTTTAAAATTGTGTTCCAGCCATGCACTGTCCCTCTTTCTTAAAAAAATTAAAATTTCACCAAAAAACTCCCTGTGAATTAACCCAAAACAAATATACTCAAAATAAGGGAAAAGAGTACCTAAAACCAAGCTCGAGACCCCTCTTACAAATTTCATGATGTTAAAATCTCCCCACCATATAATAGCTAATTCTTGATTTTCACTCCACCGAATAACTAAGATTCCAAGTTAAAAATATTGGGCCACTGAGACATCATATCTGCTGCTCTTTATCATGTTTCCTCCTGAACACAACCATGTTTCCATAACAAACAAACACACATCATGGCCATTCCCCACAAAACATTCTCACTATAATCCAATACACATATAAGATTCTCCTAAATGGAAGCATATATCTCAATTACAAAATCATCCAAATCAACCACATGATAAGGGTTGGGTGATACCAATGAATTTGGGACACATGAAAAACATCATGCGTATAGTTGTATCTCTGTAGAAGATCAAATCGGTATTACACTGGACTGATTCTCCCCAGAACCTGAAACGGTCCAACAAACAGGGTGTTAACATTCCTATTCACCATATCTTAAAGTGACAAAATCTTGGTGACACCTGAAGGAATAAATAATCACCCACTGTAAACTATAGGTGTTGTTGATGTTTATCACCATATGACTTCTTTCTACTCTGAGTCATAACCATATGCTTCTGAATCAACTAAACCTACAATGATATATCTTACACAAGAATTATAAACAACAACTCTAACTAAACAACATTCATCTAGTTTATAGGTGATCTTCTTGGCCAACCATAAAGATCCTCGTATGGTTCCATATTAATAGTTTCATGATAACTATTTTTATTAGTGAACTTCACAAAACCTATTTATTTTACCCAAGATCCCATGAAGTCTAATACATGCTCTTAAATCATTTCCTCAATCACCTATATAATTCATTCTGACTAGACATCTATCTATGGGTGAAAATTAATACTTAGTAAAACCTATATACCCATTGCTTTATATAAGAACTTCAAAAGGAATGAATTAAAAAGTGACTTATAGTCTAAATATATAGTCTATGGAACCCCATGAAAACATACTATCTCCCAAACATACAAGTCTTCCAACTGATCCACTGAGAAAGTCTCATGTACTGGTATGAAATGAGTTTCCTTTTTCTAAAAATCTACAATCACCAAGATAGCATTGTTATTCTAAGACATCATTTGAAGACCCACCACATATTCCATGGTAATGTCATCCCACCTCCATTATGAAATGGTCAATGACTCTGGTAAACCTCTAAGTCATTTATTCTCATCCTTCACCTGTGGATTGGTATATCATAATGTCATAAACCATGTTATATATTTTCACGTGCCTTGACAACAAAACTGTCATTGTAGGTCATGGTACATTTTGGTCACAGATGGATGCACCACACACATTAATGCATGAAACTCCTACAACAAATCCTCCTATATTCTTGAAGGCATAACAAATTTATTCTTAACATAGATGGTCTCATCTTGATATATGGTCCAATATGATGGTGAATCCCCTCCTTTAAGGCTTTACCTCAAGGTAAAACATTATGGATCCTCATACTGCATATCCCGAATCCATATCAAAAGTGTATAATTTACTGAAACAAATATAAGGTTCATCTTCTCCTGACCCACTTGATCTGGAACATCTATTTTGGCCAATATGGTCACCATCTTATACTCAACTCTAGACTCCTGAATTTCCTGAGTATGTGTTTTATGCTTAGATCATCAGCAACACTATTTCCCTTCCCAGGCATATATGTGATCTTAAAATCAAATGATTTCATATAATCAACCCATCTTCGCTACAAAATATTTTATTATCATAGGGAAAAGATATACTTTAAGCTATTGCAATCGATATACATGGTAAAAATTTCACCTAATAGATAATGTCGCCAACACTTCAAAGCATACACCACTACAACTAACTAAGGGTCATGCATATGGTGGTTCTATTCATGTGGACTCAGTTTTCAATACCCATAAATCATAAATCAATCTTCCTACATCAATATTTCTCCAAACCCTATTCTATAAGCATCAAAATACACCGTTTACCCCTCAATTTCCTCGTGTTAGATCAATATTGGTTCTGATGTCAGAACCTCTTCAACTATTGGAAAGCATTCTCACATGATCTAGAATAATCAAAATGTACTCCCCTCTTGTTAAAGATTGAAATTACTACTTAAAAAAGGGAAAAGTCACAGATTAACCTTCTATTATATTTAGATACCCTAGAAATCTATTGATTTTGAAAATGTTCATGGGATGGTCCAAACAAACAGCTACCCAAACCTTCATTGGGACTATAGACATGCCTTTATCTGAGATGATGTGACCTAATAATTATACCTACTCAATAAAAAAATCAATCTTAGATAGATTAGTGTATAGAAAATTCTCTGATAGTGTACTCAAGATGATTTTAAGATGTTGGGAATGATCGTCATGATTTTTAGGGTACACTAAGATTACATCCATAATTACAACTAAAATCTAATCCCGGTACGAGTTGATGATTCTATTCCTCAAGTCCCTAAACATTGTTATGGAAATTTTCAACCCAAATAAAATTAAGATGAATTTATAATGTCCATTAATACTTCTGAAAGTAGTCCTCAATATATCATAAGGTCACACTCTAAGATGATGAAACCCTGATCTCAAGTAAATCTTCGAGAAAACACATGATTCCCACAAATGGTAAAATAGATCATGGATAAATGGGATAGGATACCAATTCATCATAGTAATCCATTTCAACTTCCAGTAATCAACACACAAGTGTAGAGTTTTGTCACCCTTCTTTTAAAAAAATGGAGAACCCTGATGAGATGTACTCAGATGGATAAATCCCTTTTACGAAAAATTATCCAAATAAGTCTCATGATATTCATTTTTTGTAGGTTCCATTCTATATGGTGGAATAGAAACTACTTCAGCCCCCAGTATGATCTCAAAAGAAAATTCCACATTTCTCTTAGACAGAGGCCCTGAAAAATATTTAGGAAACACATGCTGAAACTGATCGACCATGGATGGAAAAACACCCATCTTTACTCTTCGATTATTCTGTAATAGACTAGAAACCTGGGCCGTAACTCCCCCAGTTTCTAATGAACTATACCTGAATGGCCCACCTGGATATTCCATTCTCTATGGTAAATATATGTGTCACCCATGGGAGATGTAAAAGTCACTCTTATGTGGTAAAAAAATATGTGGGATTGGTATGCTACTAAAGATTCCATCCAAAAGATTATGTCAAAGCCTAACATATATAAAATGTAGAGATCCTAAAAAAAATGATACTCCATAACCTATAGAGAACACCCTTTGCACAAATAGATTTCTGTAGACCACATTCCCAATGGAATATATATCATTATAACCCCACTCAAAAACTCTACCTTCATACTGAAACTGTTTACATGTTGTTAAAAAATAAAGGGATGAGAGGAACCAGTATCAAATAAGGAACTAGCTAATATAGAAGCTACTTTAATAGTATATATCACTATCGATGGTATAGCCTCACAATCCACTAGTATATGATTAAATTCATGTAAATGTATCACCCCTCTTCACTGTGATACAGTATGATCTCCCTGAGTTGTACCGCCCTACTCATACGATCACACTTTTTAGAAGCAACATATTCACAACCTATACTTCCATGACGAGTATAACTATAACTGCAAGACTGATATGGGGCATAACACCATTTCCCGTATTGTGATTCTTCCAAGTTAGTCCATCATTCCCCATCTATGAAGGGTTCCCTTAGAACCTTTATTGATGTCCCATCCTTTCATAGACTTGGAACTCATCCAATGGTTGGGGACAATGATTATGAAAATGGACCAGCCTACCACCCTGGTGGAAAAGCACAAGGCACCATTGAAAATTAGTCTTTTAATAGCACAAAAAAGGGATTTATCATCTCTATAGAAGCAATGACAATATAAGTGATGTTAAAGGGATATATTTATCATCACTCACAAAAAGTGCTGATAAAGGTCCCATTTTACAGTGCTAATATGCACCTATAAAGGGGGACTTTATCAATGCTTTATTAGAGATGTTAAAGGTCACATTTATCAGTGCTTTTTTAGCACTATTACAGGGCACATTTAACAGATGTAACAAAAGTACTAATAAAGGGTATGACTTTTTCCACCCCCCCCCCCATCAGGGAAAGAACTATAAAATGACCTCTTTATCATCACTTTTTTAGTGATGTTAAATGCTACCTTTAACATCGCTAAAAAAGGACAATAAATGCCCTATGAATAATGGTTATACATTTTTTTCACCCCCGATAAGTGATTCCCTTACCCATTTATCAGTGCTTTAGATAATCCCACCCCCAACGCATGCCCATGCCTCTAGTGAGTTTAGAACATGAAACCTCCAGCTTATACACCAGCACATTTTCCACCCACTTATACTATTTTATTTTACATTTTATGATATATATATTTCATTACATTTTTTAGTCCATAAATTTATATATATGTTTATATATATATCTGTGTGTTTATATATATATATATAAACAAATATATATTTCTATATATATCATTAAATGGATATTAGTTCTTATTTAGAAAAGGTTTATATTTTATGAAATATATTTTATATGTAAATATGTTTAATTATTTAATTTTAAAATTAAATTTTAATATGTGAATATAATATACATATATATAGTTTTATATTTGATTATAAATAACATTACATTATGAAAAATGATAAAATTTCAAAGCCATTATATCAATATCAATGTATTCCCTATTATTAAATTAAATCCCCATTGAAAAAGTGCAAAAATACCCCCTTAAATGATGCTTAAAATAGATCAATTTTTAAAAAATTATGATACAAAGGATAAAAAATCACATTTGGAGGCCTTATATTCCTTTATTACTTTAAAAGAGGTGATTGAGGGATGATTTTGGTTATTTAGGTTTATATATCTTCCCAATATTCAATTTGATATGTGGTATATCCCATACAGATACCCGAATCCAAAGTTATTATGGTTTGAAAAGAAATCAAATGAGAAAAAAGTGGGGTACATTGACAATAAACTCAGTTTTGTCCTTAATAGTGGTCATCAGGGGCTCCTATGGGTTCCATGGTTATAGAGATCATCACTATATTAAATTTCATTTGCCACATAGGCCGAAAAGACACCTGGTTTGGTGGATATAGTCCTTTAAATTTTAAGAAATTTGGGTACCCTGGTTTAAAAAATAAAATTTTGGAGACATTATTTGAGTTTTGGGTGGTCAAAAATAGTACGAATCTTTTAGAGCTCATTCCAACCCTCTACGGAGTATAACTCATCTAAAGCATCGATTTGATATGTGTTGGAGCCCATACAGACACCCAGATCAACAGTTAGGGTCGTATAATGTTCTACTTTCATTTATCACATTTTGAAACAATAATATATATTTATTCATTTTATCATCACATGATATTAATATCATATTATTATCAAATTTTCAAGTTTTTTTATTGTAGGGAATTTCTAGACACTTTCACAAAATATATTATATATTATGTGTAAATTTCTATTTATATTTATGTTAAACATATTTAGAAATATATATTATATTTTTATCAATATAAATATATTAATATATTAATATATTAATATATTATTTTTAATGAAATATATTTTTTATTTAAATATAACATTTATCAGGGCTAGTAAATTCCTTCCATTATAAATGATTTTTTAGAAGCACTCATAAATTTCCTTTTTATTAGTTCTTTTTTACTATAGCTGGTAAAGGGGGGGCCTTTATCAGCGCTTTTTTACAAGTGATGATAAAAGACCCCCTTTAACAACTCTTTTTCTAATGTTGCGAAAGGGGTTTTAACATCACTTTTATTTAGCATTATTAACACCTTGGTGATGGATAAAACTAGATTTGTAGTAGTGTGGGTAAGATATTGAGTAAATAGTAACTTCTTGGACCCAGATACCACTCAACAGTGCTCTACGAATGTTTCACCACATGGCCTCAAGAGAATCTCCCCAAACGCCAGCGGCTACTGGCTAGTAGCGAGGTCCTATGTGTGTCTTTGGGGAGACTATTCCCTCATTTCCATAGTGAAACACATCAGAATCAATATCATAAAATTAGAGGAAAAAGTATAATAATGATAAAATATGTAAATTGTGGAAGATTGATAATAATTCCAAAATGGAATCTCATGATTGATGATGATGATGATACATGTCATATTTCTCTAATAAAGCATCCAAAACAGGTACACAGAAGAAAAATACAATACATGTATCAAATATAAAAATGGCCAAAAGTGTCCAGCTATATCCATTAGGTTCAGCATGGTCCCATGCTCTCCTACTCCTATGAAGCAATCCATAACCTACAGAATGGCGCTTTCCCTTATCAACACATATAATCGTATATTATATTTGGGTACGCAATGGTGGCCCAAATAGGGTGTGATATATAATCCTCGTTGGCAACCACCCAAGGTCTATGCAAATCTTATTAGTGAATATAGATAACAATAGTGTGTCAGAATATATATATATATATATATATATATAAAGTAAAGGAATTACTCAAAAATAACCATCCTTTATATCTTGGATCTCATTTAATTTAAAATTCATTTAATCTAATTCATTTAAACATCATGTATCTGATTTAAGAGTCATTCATATGTTGATTAATCATGTTCATTTAACATTTTCATACCTTTTAATTTATAGTTATCTAGATCCGGCAGGATCCCAACATCTCTTGTATAACCATCTGCAAAATAGATGCCTAAAAACACCATATATAGTGTATAAGTCAAGACCAAATCCAAGATATCACGTTGGACACATCCTATACAACCCATATCATTCTTATTCATTTATATACTTGATCCCATCCTTGGGATTTCTAAGTTGGATTCCAAGTGTCACTCTAAGTTTAATATGAACCAACACCCTATAATCCCATCCATGGTGATCCTTAAGAATCTAGTTATCTCACTATGTGTGGTATAACATCTTTGAAAATTGATTCCATACTTAGTGGTCCACTAGGGGAACCAAGTATCACCCGTGGAATCTAATCAAATTCCCTTGAGTCCATCCATGTAATTCTCATATGAATCCATGTATCACTCGGCATATAATGGTCAAGCCCCTACTAGTTTTTCCTTGGAAAACCATACTGAAGTCTATGTGTCACTCGGGCATAATCATGATCAAATCCATATGATTCTATCCATTTAATTCATAAATGAATCTATGTGTCACCCAATTATTATAACATTCATTCAATTTTAATATAATTTAATCAATTCATTTTACCATGTAATGGTCAAAACCAAGAACATATAATTAAAACTCCACTAAAGAGGTGACCCCAATCGTAGTTCAAGCTTCGAAGGATTTCCTTTTTAGTAATCACAAGGGGAAATATTTATAACAATAATATCTTTCTTAAAAAACTATTATGTTTCATAGAAATCATTTAAATCATATGAAAATTTTAATTAAAGGATCACATCATGCTTAATTAAGAAATTAAATAGCATGGGCCAAGGGTCTTGATCCCCATCCATTCCCATTAATCAAATCATTTCAAAATTGATATACACTTAAATTTATAATTCAACATCAATTTAAAATTAATATTAACATTCTTTAGCATGGTGTAAAGGGTGCACCCAAAGGGGTCTATTTTTTATGCCATCAATTTGATCATTTAAATACATAACACACCCAGGGGTGGTTTCTAACCAAGGTGTTCAACCTATAACTATTCCTAGATGGGTCCCTTTAATTTAATGGTATATACCTAAAAAATTATTTGAAGGAAAAAAATCCAATATAAGGTGAGGCATAATAATTGGTCGCATGACACAATGGAATATATAAATAACCCAACATTATGAAAAAGACATGAGACCATCTACTATAGGACCATAATTGATATCTCATACTGTATCAACTCCTGATTCGGATCCAATTGGGAGAAAATAAAACAACTCGAAAAGAACGTAATAATAGGTCAAATAATATTGTAGCTAAATAGCACAAATAATATCCATAATAACAAATAATGACTAAAACGGAATCAAGTTATTACTATTTCGGATCTAATGAGATAAATGGCCTTAAAAGTAACGATCGGACAGAGAAGTTATCTAAAATCCTCGAATAGTCATCAAAGCATCACAATGGGAATACAAGTTTGTTCTTTGGATGATGAAATGGGGGAAAAATAGGTTTTAAAATGATTCTAATTGAATTTAAAATTATAAAATTTCTCAAAATAAAGGTGTGTCATGATTCAAGCACATGTCTTGCCAAACCATGTGTTATCTATGTAGGGTCTTCTGTATGTATGGGTCACCCACATGGTTTTCAAACATGGTTTGACTAACTATGCATAAACAATGAAGATAACCTCTGTCAAAATTATAGAGCTGGCGACATGGCCATGCAGCACGAATCGTACAGTTTTTCTAAAATTGTGAGGGTTGTCCATGTTCTCTTCCCATGCCTCGAATGGTTTATTAAACCATGTGACCTACCCAACACAATTTAAACTAATAATTTCTCAATCCATTTTACCCCAAAGCATAGGTGATGAGCTTCGAACAAACCACTTCCACCCCTTGGAACCTCCATGAATTCAATGGGAATTCACATTAGTCCATACGTAACCATTTAAAATAAAATTTAATGGAATGTAAATGAATTTTTCCTCAATGAAGAATTGGGTTCTTACAAAATTCCCCCTTAAAGTAATTCATCCTTGAATTACCATTTAAAGAGTGGTGACAGCCACACTTCGAAGGCGGTGCACCATGGGATACCAGTGGATCCGCAAGTAGTTCTAGTTGGGGAGCCAACTGTTATACCAAACATAGGTGTTGAAGAATAGATACGTGATGGATTTATGTGGTTCATACAGACTTATTAGAGTGCACTATGACCTAACCTGACAATGGAAGAGATGATACGTGAGTTCCAACAGCTGCATCCACCTTTGTTTTTAGGGGATGATAGAACACAGGCTATAATGTCAAGTATAAAGGCCATGATATATGTCTTAAAAACTCTAGATCCACCTCCTTAGAGGAACGTAAATCTCGCTCCATATATGTTGTGTGATTTCTCCATGATATGGTGGGATATTCTAACTCAGAAAGATCATCAATGGTAGATAGATTGGATGGATTTTTGTAACACCCCGAACATAATTACCCAGAGTCGGTGCATTATTACATAACGTTGGCATGATCACAAGAAAGATAAATTCTCGAAAGACCGATTAGTTTAGTAGCCTAGGAATAACTAGATATATTAATAATGTTTAACATTACATCATAAAAATGAAAACTACAAAAACATAGTCTCCATAGTCCACACTCTTATCCCCTCATACTATCCCTATAGGTCATTCATAAATTACATCTTCACATCCTGGGAAAATTAAAACATAGAAAAAGGGTGAGCTCAAATGCCCAGTAAGGATAAAAATATAGAGGAAACTTTCATAAATAAGAATAAACTTTTAAAGTAAAGTATAACTAAAAAAAGCCTTTTATACTTGAACTTCAACATAATATGGAAAAAATAAAATTAAATAATTCCATTTACTTATTCACATGGATATTCTACTAATCGAATAATCACATGCAATATCAATAACCACTTTCATAATGATGGAATGCATAATGCCAGACTATCATAACCACATAGCCAAGGCCTAGTTCCAAGACTACAAATATGATTTTTTCATGGCCTTGTTCCAAGACACTAGTTTGTCTCATGAGACCTACCGATACATCGATGAGATATAGTGGGATCCACCCATCACATATTAAGTCCCATGCATTCCCATATGAAAATGTTTAAACATAACATAAAAATTGGTATTAAAACTAGAAAATGAAATGTAAAAACTTCATCCATGAACAATGAATGGTATAAAAATAACACATCCACAGTCAAAAATATCAAAAAACCTTCAATACAATATAGAAGTTTTGTATCATAATAAATCAACATCAAATAAGCGTAAAATCCATCAAAGGATGTTTACATAGATGAAATCAAAACTCTTTTTAGAGAAATATCTCTTTCTATTTTGAAATCATTTAAGAGTTATATATTTATAAAATAAAACATTTTCTTTAAAAATATTCTTATAATATTGTATGGGAAGCTTCGACAATTTTATAACGGTAGAAAAAAGCCACACCCACCGTATAAGTTAAAAAAACATTCTTACCTTAATTCTGTAGAAAAGGTTAAAAAGGATCTTGGTTGGAAAATGATGGAAAGTTTCCATTATAAACCACTTATAAAAGTTAACAAGGGTATAAATGACTTTAACCCATATTCTAGTAATTACTAAAAATGTTTTGAAATACAATTTTTATAAATCATGGATGTGGATGATACAGAAATCTCAGTAGATTATTACATATAAACAACCTCTGATAATGAAGAGATTGCGAAATAAACCCTTACCATGTACTTTTCCTTGGTTGAGGGTAGGTTGACCTCATGTATAATGGAGAAATAAACTTTATTAAATTATACAATAATCATATGTATTAATATTATATCATATATGATCTTTTAACATTTCATTGTTAATAATATCTTTGTATTATCGTCGTTTCGGATGTTAACTTACTCGTTTTCTTTGATATGTTTTCTTATGTAAGCCATGTTTTTCATGGATAGGATGTATCTTATTCATATCCAGAATGATATCAAGTCCTTAAACATTATTTTTAAATCATAAAATGATAATTATAATTGAATGGATACGATGCAAAATGAATCTCATCGTGTTCATGGAGACGGTAGTCCGTACGTACACATGAGTGACAATATCATTCTTTTGATATTAAAATAATATGTAATTGGATGGTATATCATATATAAATAATAATAATCATCTTATATTTATTATTTACATGAATTACAAATCATTATTATACCCATCCAAATAATAATATATTGAATAACAATTACACCACGATGTGGAGATGGTAAGCCGTACATACGCACGTATGGTGACATGTCATTTAAAGGATGGATATAATACTGAATATGGATGTACAATATTTATAATAATATTAAATTATATATTATATACTGGATTAATTATTTTAGAATGGGAATAACAAAGAAAGAAGAAGTGGAAGAAGAAAGGAACTTGAAAAAGGGTGGTGAAATCATTACCTCTTCTTCGGGTTCTTCCTTGTGATTTGATCAAAAGGGATCCGTAGGTTGGATTTCTGACTAAACTAAGTCTTCTAAGATGAAGTGAGGGATGTATAGAGATTATTTGTATAGGGGTTGGACGATCAAAAAGGCTTTGAAGGTGTGAATTAATGAGAAGGAGGAGTTCCCTTTTATAATAGGGGTGAGGGGCACCTTTGGAAAAGCTAGAAATATTATTTTATAATAAATTCATATTCGGTTTATAATGGATCAAAAGTGTATTATTTAAATATTAAGGTCAGGATAGGTCTAAAAACCTTCAACCAATATTATTTAGATAGGTTTGTGTTACTATATTAACCTTATCTATAAGTATTAACTCTTAGTTAATTAGTTTAACTTTTACAATGTCTCTTTGTATTTTAATATTATATGGTTAATAAACATACTATATACATCCAAGATACCCCCAAGTGGTCCATTAATGAAACACCTATGATGATATAAGTCTCTAGGCCTAG
The DNA here is from genome assembly GCA_963277665.1 of Viscum album. Taxonomy (NCBI): domain Eukaryota; kingdom Viridiplantae; phylum Streptophyta; class Magnoliopsida; order Santalales; family Viscaceae; genus Viscum; species Viscum album. The sequence goes on along the minus strand of OY728164.1, from coordinate 278,813,547 downwards.
CCTTATATTTTTAGGAATTTAATTTCAATTAATAATATAATATTGTTTTTAAAAAATCTTTTATGTCAATTTTGACACTATTTGGAAAATTGATTTTTTTGAAACTCATAACAGAATGATTAATTCTAAAAAAGTCAATTAAATAAATCCTAATATGTCCTATTATCTTAGAAAATTAGTTTAATTCATTATAAGTATCAAATCATATTTATTTTGGTATTTATAATATCAATTATTTTAATTTTTCACTATTATGGTACTTACTGCATCATCATTGTGTCATAAATATATTAAATTATTTAATGTCTAAAAATTATAAATAAAATATAATTATGCAGTAAATCTTTTAATATTTCTAATGAATATTTATAGTCGAAAATCCAACATATATAACCCTTTATAAAAATTGTTTTTCTAAAAGATATATGCTTTTGTCTTTTTTGTATTTATTTTAACTTAATTAAAATAATTTGTCCCTATCACCTACAAGTTGCTCCATGGGGTCCCAAAATCGACCCTAATATGCCCATGGTCGGAAATATATCAAAAAATAATGTTAGGACATGTTTTAGGTTAATTTAGTATTATTATAATATTATTTCTTAACACTTATTTAACGGATTTAACCTTTAACCGAGGTAAATAAAAAATTTACCGAATTAATTGTTCAAAATGTCTAAAAATAAAAGTTACCTATTTACACAATTTGGAAATCCTGATTCCAAATATGGAATCCATCTTTTCAAATTTAAAACACAAAATTTTTAGATAATAATTTAAAATTAATTCCCACAGTCAAAACAAAAAGCCTGTTTTTAAGATATAATAATTATCAAAATATTGGTACTTTTTTATGTCCGGTTTAATTTTCTAATTATGTCCAATGACCAACATTTTATTAAATGGTAAAAATATATTCTAAATATACTTTAAAACCACTCAAATTCATAATTTATCACTATTAAGTATTTTTATTAACAATGTTTTTTAATTAAAATTTAGTAATTTTCACTATTTATCAAAATATTAATGTTATCCGAAAAGTACCAAAATTTCACCTTAGGCTAAATTCGATTCTATGAATACAAAAATGAAGTCCATTTTGAGAGATAAAATTTATAAAATTTTAAAAAGTTGTTATTACTATTTATAATGGCTAGTTTGATCAGTTGTGGTGTGTGTTACAACTCGATTTTACGTACAACACACGCTATGGAATTATTCAAAGGGAAACGTACCGTAGAAGCCTGGGGTGTTACATTCTCCTCTACTTCAAATAATTTCATCTTAGAAATTTCTAGAATACTACCACATGAAAAGACTCAGGTGGTTCTTCATCATAAGTTCCTCGGATTCCCACGTTGCCTCCTCCATCTTATGGTTTGTCCATAGAACTTTTACCAGACGAGCCGTCTGGTTTCTCCGTAGTTGTTCTCTTGTATCAGGAATCTTGCAGGTCTCTTCGCAATAAGACAGATCGGGTTCCAGTTCTAATTCCTCATAGGTGAGTACATGCTTTGGGTCAGGCATGTATTTCCTCAATAGTGATACATGGAACACATCGTGAACTTTGGAGAGACTCGGTGGCATTGCCAATCGGTAAGCTACAACCCAAATTAGTTCTAGAATTTCAAAAGGTCTGTGTACCTGGGACTTAATTTATCTTTCTTACCAAAACTTATGACTCCCTTCCATGGAGATACCATCAGGAAAACATGATCACCGACTTGAAATTCCAAATCCTTCCTTTGATTATCGGCATAGCTCTTATGCCTACTTTGAGCTGCTTTGATATGTTATTGGATTGCCTTCACCTTTTCCATCATTTCCTCCACCAATTCTGGGCCTACAAGTTTTCTTTCGCCAACTTCACCCCAACAGGTTGGTTTGCGACATCTCTTTTCATATAATTCTTCATATGGTGCCATTTGAATACACGAATGGAAGCTATTATTATAGGAAAATTCTACCATAGGTAAATATTGATCCCACATACCCTGAAAGTCACGTGAGAAGGATCTCAACATGTCTTCCAAGGTTTGAATAGTTCATTTTCATTGTCCATATGTTTGAGGTTGGTAGGCAGTGCTCAAATGAAGTTCAGTATCCAAGGATTTATGAAGACTCATCCAGAATCTTGAAGTAAAATGGGGATCACGATCAGAAACAATCGATAGGGGTACTCCACGAAGTCTCACAACTTCATCAATATATAGTCTTGCTCGACGTTCCAGTGGTAGATCTTCTCTTATAGAATGAAAATGTTTTGACTTGGTAAGATGTTCAACAATAACCCATATTTCATCGTTCCATCTAGGAGTCTATGGTAGTCCCATGACAAATTCCCTCGTGATATTATCCTTTTTCCACTCAGGTATGGGATGAGGTTGCAATACTCCACCAGGTTGTTTCCTTCCATCTTTCACTTGTTGACAAACCATACATCCTGACACAAAATCAGCAATCTCCGTCTTCATATTGACCCACCATAAATGTTCCTTCAAATCTCTATACATTTTGGTGCTCCCAGGGTGTATATAGAAATTGGAACTATGAGCATCATCCAGCAATTCCCTTTTTAGTTCAGGTATATCGGGAACACAAATTCTCTTCCCAAATTTCAAAAATTCCATCTTCACACAAAATGTCTCTCAATCTCCCATCATTCATAGATTTATTCTTTTTTTAAATTCTTCATCATGGTTTCGTGAACTCTTAATCCTTTCTAGTAAAGATGCTTTGGTAACCATTTGAAAAAGAATTGATGTTTCACCTTCCCTGGTTATTCCCTTGACCATCTTTACTAGATCCATGAAAATTGGATCCCTTTAAATTCTCATATTGTTCAAAACTCCATGATCTTTTCTTCTCAAAGCATCTTCCACCTTGTTTTCCTTCCCCTGGTGATAGTGTATTATCATAATCATTGAGTAATTCAAGCCATCTCCTTTTCGTCATGTTGAGTTCTTTTTGTGAGAAAATATACATCAAATTCTTGTGATCAGTATAAATCTCACATTTTCACCAAAGAGGTAGTGACTCCATATCGTCAAAGAAAAGATCAAAACTGCTAACTCGAGATCATGGGTAGCATAGTTTTGTTCATGAATTTTCAACTGTTGTGATGCATAGGCAATAACCCTATCATTCTGCATAAGGACACAACCAAGTCCTTCTTTTGATGCATCACTATAAATAACAAACCCGTCATTCCCGGACGGTAGAGTCAATATAGAAGCATTGACTAATATTATTTTTAGTTCTTTGAAAAATTATTCACAATCTTTTTTCCAAACAAATTTAACCCCTTTACGTGTGAGCTTTGTTAATGGGTTAGCCATCCGGGAAAAATTCAGGATGAAACGTCAATAATAACCTACTAAACCAATAAAACTACGTACCTCAGTTATACTCGTCGGTGCTGGAAATTCTTTGATTTCCTTGGTTTAGAAGGATCAACAGAGATTCCATCATTAGAAACAATATGGCCAAGAAAAGAAATCTCATGAATCCAGAATTCACACTTGCTAAACTTCCCATATAATTAATGTCTTCTCAGAGTCTTCAGGATAATGCTCATGTGATTTTCACGATCCTCGTATCTTTTGAAGTATACAAAGATATCATCAATAAATACCACCACAAATTTATCGAGATATTCCTTGAAAACACTATTCATCAAATCCATGAATACAGAGGGTGCATTAGTCAATCCAAAAGGCATTATTGTAAACTCGTAATGCCTATACCTGGTTCGAAATACTGTCTTTGGAATGTCTTCCTTATTCACACACAACTGATTTTATCCAAATCGAATTTCAATCTTTGAAAAGTATTGAGCTCCATACAGTTGGTCAAATAAATCTTCAATGCGAGGTAGGGGATACTTGTTCATTATTGTTATAGCATTGATCGCCCTATAGTCGATACATAACCTCATAGATCCATCTTTATTTTTAACAAAAAGAACAGGGGATCTCCATGGAGAATCACTAGGGAAAATAAATCCCTTATTACTCAGTTCCTCTAGTTTTTTATTTAGTTCAACTAATTATACAGTGGCCACTCTATAAGGGGTCTTCGATATAGGCCTTGATCCAGGAATAAAATCAATGGAAAACTAAACTTCTCGTTCTAGAGGATGTCTAGGTAAATCTTCCTGAAACACATCTAAATATTCATTCAAAATAGGTACATCCTCTATTTGAACATTACTTTCCTCACGTACTGTAATTTCATCCTCTTCCTCCCCAATAATTGAATTTAGTTGAGATACTGGGGGTGGATCTAGATAAAATTAGGTGGTGGTGATTCTTCTCTAAAGATAAGGTGTTCCTTATCATCATCATCAAAAATCGTAACCTCCTTCTTCTTACAGTAAATATTCGCATCATGGTCTAAAATCCAATCCATGCCGAGGATTATATCAAACTTAATCATAGGTATGAATATTAGATCAGCAGATAAAGAACATCTATGTGCTCTAATGGGGACTGATTCACAAAACTTTGTTGCAATGATACTTCCCTTAGGAGTTTTAACTAACAACTCCCTTGTTAATTCAAATTGGGAATATATAATTTTCTTAGAAAACTGGGAAGATATGAAACAATGTGATGATCCAGAATAAAATAATGCATTTTATAAACTTGAGGAAACCATTAAATTACCTATCACCACATCTTTCAGAGCTTCTACCTCAGCAGTAGTGATAGCATAAGCTTGGCCTTGATCCCTTGGACTTTTCTGAGGTAAGTTCCCCGAATGCTTAGGACATTCATTTTCATAATGTCCCATCTCCCTGCAATTGTAGCACTGAACATTGGTAGCTTCCTTCTTCCCTTTGCAATCACGAGCTTGGTGGCCTTTTTCACCACACTTGTAACAGACACCCATTCCCTTCAAGTAAGTACCATGGTGTTTCTTCCCACATTTACCATAGGATGGATATTCAACCTTTCCCTTATCCCCCTTATTTCCATTCCCAGATTGATCAGCAAATGTATTCTTCTCTTTATTTGATTTAATGTCATAAGACTTAGAGAATTACTTTTCTGTCTTGATAGAACATGAGACGATGTCTTCGTATGATGAGAAGGATTGTGAGACTAATGCTCGACAGAGAAATGGTTTTAACCCATCAATGAAATGATCAATCTTACTTCTTGGGTTATGTATATAATCTTCAACATACCTTGCTAACCTTGTAAAGTTAGCCTCGTACTTTGCGACACACTCATCCTCCTTTTGTCTTAGACTCAGAAATTGCCTTTCCAAATCTGCATGATGGTCACGAGGAATGTATTTTTCTAAAAACAGATCATTGAACTCCCTCCATTCCATATTTGATACTTCATCATCTTCCTTCTTGTTTTGAATCAATGACCACCATTGATCAGCATCTTCAATGAGGTGGTAAACTACCATGATAACTTTTTTCCTTTCACTACTTCCCAAAGCCTGAAATATTTTCTCTAAGGAACTTATCCATTGCTCATGTACCAATGGATTTTTACTCCCATTGAACTTTGGTGGTTGTTTCCTCATGAAGAAATCTAACATTGATCCTCCACGCTGGGGATCCGGGTGCTCCATACGGGTAATGTTATTATTTATAACCTGAGTGAGTTGTCCAAGTATGGTGATTAGCTTATCGACACCAGTTGCATCACCAGCTCCACTATAATTATCATGATCATGAGGGAAATACCTACATGGAGTGCGTGCATTGATACAGTTTCTATTTCTTCCACTAGGCGCCATTTCTAACAAATGGCATAAACTAGATCAGTTTATGGATCCAAATACATAATTTCATACTTATAAAACACTTAACAAAAATTGAACTATTTAGGTATATAATCCATAATCATAAAAATGTTATCTTCGAGAAATTATATACTCATAAACCCTTCATAATGATTTTTAAAGAAAATGATAGTTATCCTAAGCATATCCCCCGGGAGTGTCGTAACTAAGAGTGCATCAAGACCTGTTGTCGTGCACCAGTTCCCGTTTGAGTCTATCTCAAAGTGATGTTTTCGGGTTTTACCCATAGGTACATCTGTTCTAGACCCGCCTCTACCTGCTCGTATCCAGACAGGGATGTATTTCTCAGAAAACTCACAAAATCATTACAATACCAAAATTTTAGGACGTTCTTCAATACTAATCCTCAAATTCCATCTTATGTCTACGTTCTCTAATCCGAGTTTATCTAAATCTACCTTCCATGGCTTGTACTATAATTCCCCTGATACCAACTATAACTCCCCGACTCCAGTTACCCAGAGTCTGTGCATTATTACATAACATTGGCATGATCACATGATAGATCAAGTCTCGAAAGACCGATTAGTTTAGTAGCCTTGGAATAACTAGATACATTAATAAAATTTAACATTACATCATAAAAATGAATACTAAAAAAACAAAGTCTCCCTAGTCCACACTCTTATCCCCTCATACTATCCATACAGTTCATTCATAAATTACTTCTTCACATCCTGGTTAAAATAAAACATAGAAAAGAGGTGAGCTCAAATTCCTAGTAAGGATAACAATATAGAAAAAACTTTCATAAATAAGAATAAAGATTTAAGGAAATGTATAACTAAAACAAAAAACTTTTAAACTTGAACTTCAACATAGTATGGAAAAAAATTGAAATAATTCCATTTAATTATTCACATTGATATTCTACTAATCGAATAATCACATGCAATATCAATAACCACTTTCATAATGATGGAATGCATAATTCCAGACTATCATAACCACATAGCCAAGGCCTAGTTCCAAGACTACAAATAAGAATTTTTCAAGGCCTTGTGCCAAGACACTAGTTTTTCTCATGAGTCCTACCGATGCATCGAGGACCTATAGCAGGCTCCACCCGTCACATATTAAGTCCAATGCATTCCCATATGAAAAGGTTTAAACATAACATAAACATTCGTATTAAAACTAGCATACGAAATGTAAATACTTCATCCATAAACCATGAATGGTATACAAATAACACATCCACAATCAAACATATCACAAAACCTTCAATACAATATAGACGTTTTGTATCATAATAAATCAACTTCAAATAAGCATAAAATCCATCAAAGGATGTTGACATAGATGAAATCAATACTTTTTTTAGAGAAATATCTCTTTATATTTTGAAATAATTTATAAGTCATATATTTATAAAATAAAACATTTTTATTGAAAATATTCTTATATGCTTGTAAGGGAAGCTTTGATGATTTTATAACTGCAGAAAATAGCTGCACCCGCCGTATAAGTTAAAAAACATTCTTACCTTAATTCTGTCGAAACAATTAGAATGGTCCTTGTTTGGAAAATGACAGAATGATTCCTTTATAAACCTCTTATAGAAGTCAACAAGGGTCTAAATGACTTTAAACCATATTCTAGTAATTACTAAATATGTTTTGAAATACAATTTTTAAGAAACATGGATGTGGATGATAATGAAATCATAGTAGATTATTACGTATAAACAACCTCCGATAATGAAGCGATTGAGAAATAAACCTTTACATTGTACTTTGCCTTGGTTAAGGGTAGTTTAACCTCTTATATAATGGTAAAATAATTGTTCTTAAATTATAAAAGAATAATATATATTAATATGATATCATATATGATCTTTTTACATTTCTTTTTTAATAATATCTTAGTATTATCGTCGTTTCGGGTGTTAACTTACTCATTTTCTTTGATATGTTTTGTTAATAAGCCATTTTTGTCATGGATATGATGAATCTTATTCATATCCAGAATGATATAATGTTCTTATGAATTATTTTTAAATCATCAAATGATAATTATATTTTAATGGATACGATGGAGAATGAATCTCATCGTGTTCATGCAGACAGTAGTCCGTAAGTACGCACGTGCGACAATATCATTCTTTTGATATTAAAATAATATGTAATTGGATGGTATATCATATATACATAATCATTATCATGTTATATTTATTATTTACATGTATTAAAAATCACTATTATACCCATCCAAATAATAATATATTGAATAACAATTACACCACGAAGTGGAGACAGTAAGTCGTACGTACGCACGTATGGTGACATGTCATTCAAAGGATGGATATAATACTGAATATGGTTGTACCATATTTATAATAATATATAATTATATATTAGATACTGGATTCATTATTTTATAATGGGAATAACAAAGAAAGAATAAGTGGAAGAAGAAAGGAACTTGGAAAAGGGTGGTAAAATCATTACCTCTTCTTCGGGTTCTTCCTTTTGATTTGAAAAAAAATGGCTCTTTAGGTTGGATTTCTGACTGAAGTAAGGCCTCTAGAATGATGTGAGGGAAATTTAGAGAGTATTTGTGCAGGTTTTTTCCGAACCAAAATGCTTTGAAGGTGTTAATTAATGATAAGGAGGAGTTCCCTTTTATAAGAGGGGTGATGGGCACCTTTGGAAAATCTAGAAATATTATTTATAATAATTCATATTCGGTTTATAATGGCTCAAAAGTAGATTATTTAAAGGTTAAGGTGGGTATAGTTCTAAAACCACTCAAACAATATGATTTAGATAGGTTTGGCTTACTATATTAACATTATCTTTAAGTATTAGCTCTTAGTTAACTAGTTTCACTTTTACAATGTCTCTTTGTATTTTTATATTTAATGGTTAATGAACTTACTATATACATCCAAGATACCCCCAAGTGTTCTATTAATGATTCACCTATCATGATATATGTCTCTTGGCCTAACCGTAGATTTTTATGAATTGAATATCAATTAATTATATAATATTAGTTTTAAAAACTCTTTTAGGTCAATTTTGACACTATTTGGAAAATTGATTTTTGTGAAAATCATAACAGAATTATTACTTCGAAAAAATTCATTTTAATCAATACTAATATGTCATGTTATCTTATAAAATTAGTTTAATTAATTAAAAGTCTGAAATTATATTTATTTGGGTATTTATAATATCAGTTCTTTTAATTTTTCACTATTATGGTACTTACTACATCATCATTGTGTCATAAATAAATTATATTTTATAATGTCTAAAAATTATAAATAAACTATCATTATGTAGGAAATATTTTTTTCTTTCTAATTAATATTTATAGTCGAAAATACAACATATATAACCCTTTTTAAAAATTGTTTTTCTAAAAGATATATGCTTTTGTCATTTTTTTGTATTTATTTTAACTTAATTAAAATAATGATTCCCTATCACCTATAAGTGGCTCCATGGGGTCCCAAAATCGACCCAAATATGACCATGGTCGTAAATGTATCCACCAATAATGTTAGGATACGTTTTAGGGTAATGTAGTATTATTATAATATTATTTTTAACCCTTATTTACCGGATTTACCCTTAAACCGTGGTAAATAGAATATTTACCGAAGTAATTATTCAAAATGTCTAAAAATAAAATTTACATATTTACACAATGTGGACATCTTGATTACAAATATGGAATCCATTTTTCCAAATTCAAAACACAGAAGTGGCAGAAATTAATTTAAAATTAATTCCCGCTATCAAAACAAAAAGCGTGTTTTTAAGATATAATAACTATCAAAAGATTGGTACTTGTTTATGTTTGTTTTAATTTTGAAATTATTTCCAATGACCAAAATTATATTAAATGGTAAAAATTTATTCCAAATATACTTTAAAACCATTGAAATTCATAATTTATCACTATTTATTATTTTGATTAAAAAAGTTGTTTTTAAATAAAATTTAGTAATTTTCACTATTCATTGAAATATTAAAGTTATCCGAAAACTACCAAAATTTCACCGTAGGATAAATTCAATACTCCGAATCCATAAATGAAGTCCATTTTGAGAGATAATATTTCTAAAATTTTAAAAATTATTTATTATTATTCATAATGGCTAGTTTGATCGGTTGTGGTGTGTTTTACAACTCGATGTTGCGTACAACACACGCTATTGAATTATTCAAAGGAAAACGTACTGTATAAGCTTAGGGTGTTAAAATATTTTATATAGACTTATATTATTACTTTTATCCTTGGATGTTTAGGGCCAAATAATCCCGTGAGTTTTTCCATCAAGAGTAGGGCGCACTGTCAGTTATAGACTGTTCGGCTTGTTTTTCCAAGCTCCAGCATTTCCACCTATTCTGATTGGTGATAAGAAATATAAAGGTAGGTGATTCATGGATGATATCATGTATGAAATCAGATCATAGATGAATTTATTCTGTCTAAATACTATTTTTGTGATAGTGAAACAGCTGCCTATCACAGAGAATAACCTATGAGAGGTTGGGGGCACAAGTTTGGGTAGTTCAACATCTTGATCTGGTAATGCATTGATTAGTAATATGAAGCATCATTAAGAGCTTCCACATCTTGATTTATGTGGCTAGAAAAAACACTCATGTAACTAGGTGAAGTGTTTCAGTGAATTATACCGGGACACTCAAGGCCACAGTTTACGAGGGACCCAGTCGAGTGTCGATCATGTGGCAAGATGGGTCATCTACTGTGATTTTGTAGAATGTTTAATCTATCATCTAGTGAGAGATGGTTTGTAATGACTCCATGTTCAAGAGAAAGATCAATATATTCACATCAGATAGGGAGATGGAGTATAGTTTATCGATCAGGCTAGAGTTGTGGTTGTGTTCGTGGTAGTAATAGCAGGGAGGACCTCCCCAGGGTAACTTAAAGTATCATTGGGTCATGGTTCAGGCAAGATGTTTGTAGTGAAGAAGACCCCTAAGGAGAATGATCCCAGACCATTTACTTTCAAATGTATCCTCTTCTCAGTCTCATTCTAGGTAGGCACTGTTTTCTTTTTTGTGCATTTGACACATGAATTGTATTATACTTTCATGTACTTATTTTGGATGATTTATTATAAAAATACAACATTTGTCATCATCATCAGTTTTGAGATTCCATTTTCACATTGTTATCAGTCTTCCACTATTTAATTATTTTCTGGTTATTATACATCTTCTACTACTTGAATGATATTTATTTTATTGTGTATCACTCTAGTAATGAGTGCATAGTCTCCCCCAAACACACATCGGCCCTCACTACTAGACTCCAGCCTCTGCAATCTGGGTAGATGCGCTTGACGTCATGTTGTCAAATGGGCTCAGATAACTTTTTACTTGTATCTGGGTCTGGGATGTTACATAACTGATCCCTAAATCTGGAAACACTACTTCCCTATACCCTAGATGATATTCTCTTAACGATTAATCCTTTTCTTGGAATTTTTACCTCCTAATTGTTTATCAGAAACTATATGTCCGCCATTATAAGACTCATACAGGTTCCCATATGATAGGACAACATGGTTCACCACTGTTGAAAACATATTTAGGCTGTAGGTATTCATTTGGGACTTGATGTAACATTTAAACTCATCATAAAACCCCCTTAACGTAGTAGCCTCAACTCTTACCAATACAAGAAGAATGATCTAAAAATCTATAGAGAATTTAATATAGTCCATCGTGAACATATTCAAATGATTCAACCTCATGAACTCATATTTTCTCTCCTTTCTGAGTTTCCTTGGGTAAAATCTCTCAAAAAACATATCTTTAATGTCCATATATCCCATAGTCTGTAGCAATCCATCCCATGTATGGATGTCCCATCATCACATTGTTTGATCGTATAACTTTTAATAAACTAATTTGACTATATTATAAGCATTTGTCTCCTAGTGGTCATGTATATTTTAGATATACTCAATCTATAACACATTTACCTTGGGTCAGACCTATCTAGTGAACTTCGTAGGGTTCTGCAACTAATACTCCAATGTCAAATCAAGAAAATTTTTCACGACCCACCATAGATATCTTTCCAGGAATTTCATTAAATAATAAAATTTCTCTCAGAATTGGATCTCTAACTTCCTTACCCATCACAACTGGTGCCTCAGGTTCTACTACTAGAGGACCATCTAAAGACATGTTGTCATTTCATTCACTAAACAAGCACCATCATGGAGTAATATCTCTACAATTACAAACATTCACCTTAGGACACATTACACTTAATTAACATATCTATGGGGGTTCACATAAATCCATAACAAAATATTTTCCCAAATACCACCACACAGTCCAATACCAAGGCATTATAACTTCCCTTATCCATCGTACATCTATCTTATGGTTAACAAAGTGTAAACAAATTCTCATTATTCAAGATTCCCATTAGACACCCATTTATCACATTTTTATTCATTTTAAAACTTTTAATTCATATTAGGCGCTATTTTCAAGTCAAATTTTACAAGGAAGAATAAAAATCAAGTTTAAAACCTTACCGAAAACCTCCCTTTTTTGAGTGACTAAAATAAAGCATGTCATAATATAATCATGTGTGCCAAGAATGATGCATGCATACACATCACTCTACCCATTCCAGGCCATGATTAAATCCATATAAAATCTCAACAACAATAATCACATCTCACAACAAGTGCATCACCCAAGGTGAAATAACAACCAATTGTAATAGAAAATACTAATAACAACATTGCTACCCTCGTTACATGGGTTATGCCCCATACATGGGTTAGAAACTCCCATGAAAAAGATCATAACTCAGGCATGACTCTTCCTAGTCCCATGTCCACTGTACCCAAATAGTAATACAATGAAAAGAAAACTAAAACTGGGCATCAAAACCACTTTTTCATATCCCGATCCGAGTGCCACACACTAGGGAATTGACCTGGTTCGCTATGCAACCTCACGTGCGCCTCTCCATTTTCCGAAGTCTTATGACTATAATTGAGGGTCTACTATCAATCATGGGGAGACTATACCCTATTTATTAGAGTAATACACCATTGGAATTAAAAAAATTTAATCCAAATGATATAACCATAACCATAATAAACAAATATCACAAGATGACCAAAATGTGATATACAATAGAAAAAACTAACATTGGACAAGTCATGATAAATACATGTCATGTTTTAATATAAAAATCCCAAAATAAATTAGGACACAAAAAACTCCCAATTGGTTCCTGACACCATGTTCAGTTCCCTCATCCATGATTCATCCCATATCATTCATATTTCATTGGGTCATTTCCCTTATCCTAGCCAACAACAATGAAATCTATTCGAGTTCCAATTAGGATGCCTAAGTAAGGTGTGAGTACAACATTTTAGTCTATCACCAATGGTGTCAAAAATAATAACCAGTCAAAATAGTGTATGAAGTCGTATAAAGAAATTAATACATGTAATAAAGTAATTAGTTTACATTTATTCAATTATTATTTATTTAACAACACAAACTCCCTGGTTCCCAAGGACACATGAACTCTCAAGACCTTCTTCGACATGCGAAGGATCCTAAACCATATCACATATTCAATTCACGATTCATTATAATACATGTTCTTTCATTATCCATGTCATTTCAGTTCGTTATCATGGCCAATTAAACCATAGTCCATTTCTAAACTCATTGAAATATAATGTAGTGTCTAGCACCCGTTGGGTATTTGGAGCATCAATCCTTATCCCACACCCCATGGGTATTTGGAGCTTCAGTCCCTATCCCATACAAGTATTCATGTGCATGTAGATGTTTGTCAATTTATTCTTTAAACAAAACCTGAAACATTGACAGGTGAGTTACCATTTCAATTTTATGCTCACAATCTTATTGATTATTAATTTGTAATTGTAGATTTTTGTTTTTAAAATTAGTTTCATAGAGTTTCCTTAATGGTTTGTTCAATTGGAAATGATTATTTTCCATTTTTGGGTTTCTTAATGTAACTATAATGGTAGGTGAAGAAGGGAATGTGGAGTTAGTCAATGGGTTAGTGACAAACTCTCTTTCCTGTTCCTCTATAATTCTCAATGTTCACAGTCTCCGCATAAATTTTCACTCAACAACAAGATCAAAACCAACAACGTGGAATGAATTTTATTTGTTCATTTTTAGCATTCATTTCTAAAAACAAGAGTAAAACAAAAAAAAACATTTTATGCTCTACAATGGTGTGAGGTTTTATCAGGCGCCTATCATGGGGATCTAATTAAAATAATTGAAAATGATTAAAATATTTTAGTAGTAAAACATAGGGTTTTTCTGAGATAGGATAAAAATACTGGTGTGTTTCACATTAATTTTGTGCATTCAATTGTTAAATATACTAATGGATGATTTATTTGTATTTATTTAAAACCAATTTGAGAAAATGTGGCATAGCCTTGGATACACTCTTACCAAAATTTCTAAATAATTATTCCAATTTTACACCCATATTTTCATTTTATCCATGTGAAATCAGTATTGATTACTCCCTCTTGGAATTTTTGGTTAAACTGTAGGGACCAAATGATCTCTATAGCCCCCAATCTCCCCTAGGCCAGTAATCATAGATCACTTATTACCCATAAATCAACCCATTGTTCATGATTATAATCAATGGAGAGACGTATGTGGCATCTATGTGCAATCCAGTGAAGAAGAGAAGATTAATATAGCATATGAGGAATAAGAAATCCCATATTTATAATATAGTTTTAATGAAACCAAATATATAGAGAAAACAAATTGAATATTTAAAATATAGAATTCTTTAACTAGGGGATATGGGGGATCTCCTCAGCATAACCACTAAGGGATTAGTGTGACACCAATAGAGATTATTACAACAAGAAATCAAAAAACACTACAAGGGAGTAGTAACTAGTAATCTATTGATAATGAGAATGTGTAAGGGTGCCTTAGACTATTTACTGGAATAATGAATAGTGCATTATTTATAGAAGGGCGATCTTTCATCCTTGGACACTTCAAAACTATCCACATGAGCGGAACATAATTCTTCAGTTTTATTAGGAATATTATTTAATTTCACCATAGAGAAACAAATTTTTTTTGGATGATAAATATAAGTGTCCAAAATCAAGGCTGTGGAAATCTATTTCATGGAATAGAAAATTTTCCCAAATTTGATCATGATCCTCTCACAATTAAATGTTGTATAATTTAGAGGCATAATGCTTCCCTAATCCACAGTGTAGTGAAAATCATAATCCGATCTGAGGAAGAAGACAAATGAATGGGATTTGAATATGGATAATAGTTGATTGAAAAAGGAAGACTAGTCATTAGACTCAAATATGACTATAAGAGGGATTTAAAAATTGGGATTCATGGCTTCGAATCTAAAGCTGCAAATGAAAAAAAATTTCAACATAATGAATTTATTAAAATGAAAATTTAAAATTCATGACCAGGAATTGCGTGGCTCTTACTCATGAATCTCCTCAACGAAAAGGGTGCTTGGGTTTCATGGTGTGGTTTAGCAAAAAGCAGTGCTGCCACTAGGGATTTCTCATCAATAAGTGCATGTTCAGTCTTCTTCTAAGTAAAGATTTGGATGTGAGGTTTTCTTCGTTGTATAGTCTCTCGGAGATTCCCAATAGGTGGCATTGCAGCCAATTCATTAACAGTCAGATTCAAGATTCAGGGATTTGGCCTAGCATTGAACGTGCTCACTTCATCAGATCTGGTGCGGTATGTTTGATCAGTGTGAGCATGATCATTTGGAGGAAGAGGATACGTATTGTGGACTCCATTTTGATTTGAATGTCATTTTATAGATTCAATTTAATATAAAAAATTCTTAAAAGTGTTATAATACAAAATTATTTCATTTAAGAAAATATTTCCAAATTGAATGCCAACCATTTTATTTCAATGTTTTTAAAATCTATTTCTTTTCAGCGTATGGGTTCTCAATTTAACTTAAAAAATAAAAATATCAAATAAAATATTTTTAAAACCAATATTCATTAAATATAAAAATTTATCAAAGTATCAAAAAATGAATGAATTATCTATAATTTTGAATTAACAATGAGGTTATTATCAATGAAAATCAATTAAAATTTTCAATGATTTGGTCTCACATCAGTGATGTATACATATATCAACTGCATACCCATTTTTTTATCCCTCCCTAAATTAGGGCACACCCTTCCCAAGACCTCTCTATGAGTGTTACATTAGGCCCTTGGATGGTTAACATGGTTGGGATCCATCATGAAAAAGCTGATTTAATATTCAGTAATGTAATTCTCATAATTTATTGAACTTAGTCTCATTGGATATCATGCTCTAGAAATTATATACTCCCTTGAAAATAAGGGTTTTTCAGTATGAGGGTCCATGAAATGTTTCCCAATTATAGATCAACCTTATGTCTTATGTGGTATTTTTTTTATTATAGTGATTTTGTACTATTTTAAACCTTTTTTTGTTCACTCGGCTCCTATAAAACATCTTTTTTTTCAGCATGGAACCTTTTCTTGGTGGAACATCCAAAGCAATCAACTAATTAGCTCCCAAGCTCTCCAAAATTTGGTTTCATCCTTATCATATGATCATATTTTCATCCACTTATTTCCACATGATATGGTTTCATGTTACTTTCCATGGTTTATATTTCAATAAATTCTGTGTTTCTCAAATTTAGAAAGCATTTTAGGGTTTTCATGTGGCACCCAACTCATCTATCAACAAACCCACCTATGAAAAACACCTATAATTCTAAGAATAATCCATTATAATAAAAACATCATCTATTGATCTTTGTAATACAACAATAAATAATAAGAAACAATGATCTTACTTACCTAACTATAAATGGAAAACCATTACTCCTGGTTACTTGAAAATTAATTGGAATGATATTCCTTTTTATATGTATTTAATCTATGAAATCATTCTATAATGATTTTGATTTTTGTTGTAGATATATGTACAAATACCCATTATAATCTCATTCCAAATATCATGGTCCCTCTAATATCTTTTTAAATAAATAATAAACCTTATTTTATAGAATCAAAATCCAGTATAACCAGAAGTCTTATTTGATGACATAGTGCTCTAATTTATCCTCAATCCATTATGGATGGAAAAAAATTAAACCTTATCCATAAACCATTCTGGATGGAATTAAACTCTTTTATAACATAAAGACATTGTGGGAGGTGTTAAACTATAGTGTGACCTTTGCTGTTTTCAAGGAATAGTAGAATGGTTTAGTGGGAACATTTGTTTGGGTTTTCATCAATAATAGTGGATAAATATTAATGACTAATCGAACACACCCAAAAATATCATATATTAGATCATGAAATTTTAATTTTAATGTAACTTAAATTTAGAATTTCGCAAACTACTATTTTATAATTGATTAATTTTCTATCACTACTCTCATCGAATTTTCATTGTGATGGAGATACAATTGAGGATTATTTTAGATGTATCCAAACATGTTCATTAATCACTTAAAAATTTTCTGGATCACCGATGATCAAGTGAGAAGTGGATCTAGTTATAAATGCCATTCATCATTGTTAGTAATGAGGATAGGTTATTTTTCTTCATCAGTTATCGAGAATGGAGAATGTGGGTAATTTTTTAATAGCGCTTGAGAGGATTCTTTCCCACATTTTCAATGTCTATAATATAAAATCTCATATTATAGATTATATTCTTATGTTTAAATAATATTAAATGAAAAAATTCCCCTAAAATTTAATTTCATCTTAGTGGTACCCCACATAAAATATAATATTGAAAATATTATTAGGATATATAACCACATTAATTTATCCAATCATTAATTATTAAAATTAATAATTATTTAAATTTTATGTGATATTAAAAAAAAATATAAAACTTACATATATTCATTAAAAACGACTCATATTATCTCATACGACTTATTAAACCATGAAAAATAAAGTATATATTTGTTAGATTAAATAAAATAAATAATACTTCCACTAACATGAAACAAAAATTTTATGAATATTCATTTAATTCCAATAAATGTTTATTTAAATCTATTCACTAAACTCGGGAATAAAGTAATATTAAATTCATATTTTATTAATAAATAAACTGAAGAGAAAAATAAAGATTTATATTATAAATTCAAATATATAGTGATTGAGTTTCTATGACCAACATGTATTGGAATAAATTTAACTCTATAAAAAAGGAATATATTTATTCATAAGCATAAATTTATTATAAGATAATGAGACTCCTGAGGGAAATTGTTTCAAACCCTGAGGCCCCTTTCTTAGTGGTAATCAGGGGAACATAACAAAAGTCTAGGACCAACATCTAATGACCCATCAATGCATCCTAAGAAATATAAGTTAGTGTATCAAGTACAAAAACACTCTTCAAAATGACATTGTTTAATATAGTACCTTTCTGAGATAATATAACATTATATAGGATGCATAATTTTTATTCTCTATATATACATGATATGTCATTCATTTTCATTCTGAAATAATGAAGTCTATACACATCCACAACCACATAAATTTTCAGATAGTTCTATTTTAATTAGAGGCCCACAAATATACATTCCCATTAATATGGAATGGGAAAAATTATTTCATAACCATTAAATTAATTCCATATCAAATCTAACACACCAAATTTATATTTCCTCTCTTTGAGAATGTATTATCATAATTTCTCCATGCATCAAAATATGCAATTCATGTTGCATGTTAATGATTATATCATGTATTATGACCAATATATAAATTCTTAGATAGAAATATCCAATGAAAAATGAAAATTATAGATTTTTTATTTCCATATATATCATAATGACCTCCCTAATTAGAGATTTTTAAGAAACAACATCTTGATACAAATTTTCAATGCTTATTATCCACCAATAAAAAATCTAATATCAATTTTTTTACATAAGAAAAACGTGTATAGACTATTTGAAATATTCATCTAAGAGTATTTTCATTGAATTTGAAGGTTTTTTTTATAGTGTATAACATCTATTACCCTTTATGTGAAAAAATATTCCAACTAGATTATCAAATTAATGTTTCAAAGTAGAAAATCTGTTATATGATGAGAATTAATATATTCTTTTATTATAATTTAAAAATGATATTTGGTTAGGGGAATTATAAAGACCTAGTCATCTCATACATAAATATTACATCTTAGAATGTAAATATTCATTATATAACATAATGATCAATGCGATAATCATTTAGGTCTAGTTTCTTTGGAAATGCGGACACATAAACAAGTATTCTATAATTTAGCTTTGTCATCTCCCAATATTTTTTTATAAATATAACCTATCCTAAACATATAATACATTATTCCTTTCCTCATAACATATGTAAAGGAAAAATAAGAAAGGGTGAGATCAGACTCTTAGTAAGGGTAAATAATGGAGATATCAACATATCAGGATTTTGAGGGTATGAGAACATGAGAATAATATTTGAAAATTATACCCTACATATCATAGATCATAAACTCAAGTCATTCCATGAATCATGGTTGTTCATAAGACATAAATAATAATGTAGTCAAAGAACAAGAACTATGAGAACAGAACATTGTAATGATGCATAGTTTTATGGTATACACATAAGCTTAAAACATTATGAACATGAATAATTAGAAACATGTTCATTTATTATGTATACGAGATGAAATATGGACCTCATATTATAACAACCAAGAACCCACACCCCCAAATCATATGTAGAAATCCATAAATTCACATTTCTGGCATTGATGTCGATAATTGTGACCCAAATTTTTCATCTAAACATTCAACATCAGAAGGGAATGATGGATCATGTATAACCTCACGGACCTTTTAGGTTTAGGGTTTTAGAGACTTCGAATAAACTATTACATAAACAACTCATTTCAACTTGGAATAATAAGTCATTGAAAGTACATTTCTCCCATTTAACCCAACTTTTTTTATTTCACAATAAGTCACCAACATGATCCTTGTGTAATACTTTATAGACATAAACATTTCAACATCATTCATTAAAACCTGGGGGAAAGAAAATATAAGAAGTGTGATCTATGATGTGCGGAAAGGGTAAACATGTGAATTAACAATTAAATGTCATCAATGATAATAAGAGTGCATAAGGGTATATTGATATAATCAAAGTGCATGAGTGAATCATAAAGTAACTCCTACCCATAAATACCTAGACCATCAAATATTAAAACATGGAAAATGAAAGAGTTATCAGAACCAATAATCACAGTCCTTGTGATATCAATATTGATCATTAGAAATAATTTATTCCCATATAAATCAATGATAAAAAAATATTTTTATCTTCGAAAATCAAGTCATTGAACCCAAAAAGAACAATTTTAGAACCTTTACGAAATAAATAAACAATATTTTAAACTTTTATCTTTGATGTACCTAATGCATCAGAGCACTATATAGTAACACCCATTATATAAGCTATAACGGGCTCATCTAATTCTATATAAGTGTACCCATCATTTATAATTCCCAAGAAAAAAATACATATATAATTTATCAAAACTCATTAAAATAACCCTTATACAATTCAAAACATGATTGCCTCATTTAAAGGAAAACATGTTCCACTTTAATAATATTGAAACGTGATTAAACCTTAAAAAAGAAATAGATTACCAAACAATCTCTTTGAAACATGATTAACCATTGGAAAAGAAATGTGTCAAATAAAATTATATTTTAAATATGATTAACCCAAGGAAAAGAAACGGGTTCAATAAAAATCTCCTTACAACATGATTAACCTGTGGAAAAGAAATGGGTTCCATAAAAATCTCATTATAACATGATTAACCTATGGAAAAGAAATATGTTCCAAAACAATATCTTTGAAACATGAATAACCCATGGAAAGGAAAATGGTGATCAAAGAATCTCTTTGAAACATGACTAAACCATGGAAAATAAATGGGTTCAATAACAATATCATTGAAACAATATTAATCCATAGAAATGAAATGGATTTAAAAAAAATCACTTTTCGACAAAATTAAATTTTGGAAAAGAAAATGGTTTCACAAAAATATCATTAGTACATAATCAAACCA
Source organism: Viscum album (assembly GCA_963277665.1). Classification (NCBI taxonomy): domain Eukaryota; kingdom Viridiplantae; phylum Streptophyta; class Magnoliopsida; order Santalales; family Viscaceae; genus Viscum; species Viscum album. Next base: position 278,792,533 of record OY728164.1, on the reverse strand, counting down.
TCAAAAATAAATTTGTAATGGTTTGGACCTCCCTGGACCATTACATTGAAAAAATATTGTGGTTAAGGTGTTTTGGGAGGCAATGATGAGTCGTTGAGGGTGGGTCGTGATGGTAAGTCATGATAGTAGATCACCAAATGGTGACTCGCCATCGGTAGCTCATCACTGGTACCTCACACTAACGACATATCCAGTGGATATTCATCCATTATTGACTCACCCACTGGTGACCCACGACGATGACTCACCCAATGGCGAGTCACTTGCAATAGTTTTCAAAATTTCAGTGTTCTGCAAGTTTTTTCAAATTTTCCCCTTTAACGTTTTATTTAACATAAAATGAGTTTAAAACCATATTTAATTGTTTTTTAAGAAGTTTCAATGGATATAAAATATATCATGAATTTATAAATTCTTGAGAGGATTTAATTTAGTCAAAATGAATAGTAAATATCAACATTTAATGGTTTGTCCAAAACGACTTCATATACCTTGAGTCTCATATCTAGTCCTTCAAAGCTATAAACATTTCCATCATTCATTCTTTCTATTTTATCTTAATAGTTGGGGTGTCCCAAAACCATTCTTCCCAAATGTGTCTCACATCAATGTTACACCCTTGTATCATGTTTCTCTAGAGCCTCGCGCACCCCCTGTTTGGTGCAAAGATGAACGGTTGATTGTCTATTTCTTGAGGTAGGGATCCCTTTGTCTATCTTTTATTTGTTCATCATGTGGGGTGGATGTACAAATGTTTCCCATGGAAATGTATTTGAATCCAATTTAAATAAAGATAATTTAACTAGAATTAAAAAAATAAACAATGGTCAGGGGAAAGTGATGTGCGCTTCTATTTCATTTTTATTGATATTGTGATCTATATGGGCTATATGCATTCCGAAAATCATTGTTGTTGGTTGCCTTTGTTTGTGCACCCGGATAACTTTCAATGGGTTGTTTTTTATCATGTGATGAATGAATATATATATATATATATATATATATATGAAATTGATAAACCGCATATACTTGGTTAAATAAAATGATGCCTCAGGATCGAACTTGCTCCGTGATAACCCATGAATTATCAATGTGGAATTAAAGAATGAGGGTATGCTAAATCTGAATACACCCTTCCTTGTTCGGTGTGGATGTGTGTGTTTTAGGTTCTATCTTGTGCCTTATTTGGTTATGTGGTGATGGTGATGAGTGCATGATTATACGGTGGGGTGATAAAAGTGGTGTAATGGAATAATATGTAGAGAGATTTATTGATTGTAGAATAGATGGGCAGTGTCTGAGCAGCAAGGGTGTAGGCTTGGGTTTATCTATGTTTATGTTATCGTGTATGATGGGTGTGGCGTTGTTATACAATGGGTATGTTGGGTTTGTTTTTGATGATGTATATTGCGGGGTTTGGCTGTAATTTGAGGGATTTCTTGTTGAGACAAAGGATTTGGAGGAATTACTTTGATGAATGATGATGGAAGTGGTTGGTATGGGTGTTGAATAGGGTGGAAGTACGAAGTGAGTTGATATTATGTGGTTCTTTTCCTTAGTATGGTTTATCGTGTGTGGATTTTTTCAGGATGTGGTAGGTAGTTTCTCAAGTCAGGATAGATTGAATAAATGGTTTCCTTAATAAAGTTTGATAATTGGTTAAAAGAACTAGTATTTGATGTGTTTGAGTTGTGGCTTGTTGGGAATGGATTTCATTTATCAACATCCAATGTGACTATTTATGGTGTTAAATAATGCATTTAGATGTATCAATAGAGTTAACAATATCATATGGTGGTTTATTGTTTTATTAAGAACACATAGGTTGGTATTGAGTGTTTGAAACTATATATATACCTATATTTTACTTTTGTTTTATACAAAAATACCACCATTGTGGAGAAATATGTTCCAAAAACATTCATTTTCATGGGGGGGGGGGTGTCTTTCCCAATGGTTTTTTGGCCACCCACTCCTCCCTGCTCCATATTCCATGTAGTGGAAATCCATGATTTTTCGGGTAGGTAGTGGTTTGTGAGGCCCAAGTGTATGTGGGCAGGTTGTGTTTCCCATGTGTCTTTAAGATGATATGTGTTGTGCTTTCGCAGGTGTTTCTAGGATGTGATGTGGCATGTAGACTGAGTATCTATGTGTGAGATGTGGTTTTGAGTCCCATATGTGTGCGGGTGAAATTTGAGAAGATTTTTTTTCTGGATATTAGATGAACTGTGAGGCACCGGTATGTGTGGGCGAGTTGTGACAGTTTACATTCTGAAGTGGTGGCATCACTAGGATGTTTTCTATTTGTGTCTGAGAGTAGCTAATGAGTTGGAAAGTGGTGGTGGTACCCTATCACTAATTTTCTTACTACATTACATTACTTGACATCCATTACTTGGTGACAATTCCTTTGAGAATTGGAGAGGGCTAGTATACCTTGTTAGGTGCTTTTTGTTTCTGTTATTTCCTCACTGTGGAATTAGTATAATTCTCAACTTGTTCATGGGATATGTGGGTTTTCTTATTGATTATACTCATACGATCAACCTAAATTATAAAAATGCATTCTAGTTTCAAGGAGGTCTATGTGGACTATGCGATGAATTACTAGCTTGGACTTGGTGACAATTATAATGTCGCAGCTTAGCTTTGTTCTTTTAGTATTTACTTTGGATATTTTCATTGTATTTTTAGCAGTTTCACTATAATCATACATGTGGGATGGATTTTTTAATTATATATTAGTATTGGAGTTTTTTTTAGGTTGATACATCTTATATCTCGATCTTGGTTACTATAAAATGGGTAATTCCTCCCATTTTAATGATATTTTTACCCTTGCTACTAGTCACCACCCTGATGCCTACTAGAGGTGGGACTCATGGGGGAATTACCTATATTTCTACATTTCCATCTTATAAGGGTAATCATTATTGTGAGGGGGTCATGAAAAAATTGGTTTCACATCAATGTCTTTAGGATATAATTAACCAATGAAAAAACCCAGGAATAACAACAACCTATTTAGGACATAATAAACAGGTTGAAAATAAAGAGGTTTCATTATAATAAAGATAATAATAATATATCATGTCAAATTATATTTATATGGACCATGTAAAATATGATAAATTTATATCATAACAAATATCTCAAAGAAGGTAAATCGTGTCCAAAGACCATTACCACTATGGTAACATCGAAACCAAAATCACCACGAAAGAGAGATTCTAAATTGGATATGTAAATCCCCATAAATTTTTTTATAATGGTAATAAAATACATTCATGTGTATTAGATACACCACACAACAAAAACAAGTGATGAATATGGAATATGTCTCATAGAAATAAAAGTGACAGTAGAAATCCTCTTACTACTATAGTAAAATATATATCAGAAACCTAAAAAGTAATAATAATCAAATTAAACATTTATATACCATAAATATAAAATAATACATTATATAATACATCTAAAGGGGAAATATATACACCAAAAAAATAAATAATGGGTGATTAATATGTATACCTCATGAATGTAAAAGTAAGACAAAAATCCATTACATTGAGCCTGACTTGTCATTCATTTATTTATCTTCATGAATAATAAACATATGTTAATTATCTACCTGAATGATAACATTTCTCAAGTTTATTATTACATTAATTTCACTTATTATAATTTTTTATTCAACTACTTAAACAATTATTTTTACGTCGGTTGTTTTTACATAATTTGGTGTATGTGTCAAAAACGAACATGGTTGGTAAAATAAGGTCAAAGAGGTCATTATATAAACAACTCTAGAATAATAATCATGTCTTAATTATCATATTTATAAATCAATTATTTTTTTAAAATAAATCATGAAATTTTGTTATGAAAAATGAACCAATGTTACAGTCATGGAGATGGTAGGCCGTACGTACACATGAGTAATATTCTCATTTTTCAAGGATCCTTATGGAAAGAAGGTATGTAACATTTTTCGTTAAAAAATTATCAGTATATAATTTATAGATTATTATTTATCCATATATACCTATATATAAAATTATTGTGATGTATGAGGAATCAAACCACATCAGGGAGGTGGTAGTCCACACATCCATGAATAACATTATGACTTTTTCTATGTATGAAAGGGTCATAAAGGGAATGATATATTATATTTAAAGAAATATAATAATTTAATTAATATCATATAAGTGTTATTTATTTCATATTTGTTTAATTAAACCCATCCTTAATGCATTCCATATAATGTGTGAACGTATCACATCGCTTTCAGGAGACAGTAGTCTACACGTCCACAAATAATGTAATAATATTTACATAAAATAGAAAGTAAAAAGGTATGTGTTATATTAAAATTATATAATTTTTAAGAAAATATAAATATCATAAATTTCATATAAAAAAATGGTTTCCATCATAATTATTAACCATCATAGGTGGTAAATTAAAAATGAACAACATCGCTTCACGAGGCAGTAGTTCACCATACACAAACAGTAATTTTGTACCCATTTTATCGAACTATGTGTAGGTGTAAGTAAAACCCATTAAATAAAAAATAAAATTATATTTAGGATATCTATGTTCTTACCTAATAATATAATAATAATAATTTAACTGTTTTGAGAATGAAAAAAGTGATCGTTGAATAATGTTACCTCTTTTTCGGGTAACTCCTTTTAGTTTAAACAAATGGACATCCATGGATTTCATCCATCCAAAAGTGAGGATTATAGGATTATATTAGTGAATTTTTTAGCTTATTTAGGTAGATTTTGTACAATACTAAAGGTATTGAGATGTGTTAATAGAAGGAGAGGGTGAGTGTCTTTTTTTATAGTGGAGATGGAGCAACATTCTTGTAAATACCAAAAGGTAAACACTATTGGGAGTTATCACATACATCATGTTCTTCAAAAATATAAAAATAATGGGTTAAATGGTAATTATGGAAGATAAAAACTCGCACCACATATAAATAAATTCATTTTTATCATTTGTTTCCATAGTCTTTATGTTTCCTTTTTTTTCTAGTTTTTCATTTAGGTAACTAGTTTTCTAACCTATGTAATTCTTACATTAAGACTAAATAAAATGTATAATTATTATAAAAAATATACCCAAAAATTATAAAATATCAAATCTAATTCATAAAATAAAAATCCCATATATTTCTGATATTAATTGTAATAGAAGCGTATGTAACGTGCAAAAACATTTCATTAACCCTAACTCCACTAACAAAGTTCTTACTATTTATGGGTCAATATATTAATTACAAAAGATATATTTTCCCATAAATGGACAATATTTTATATTTATTAACACTTAAAAATAACTTTACAGAAGATAATATTTTTAGTATTTTAAAATTATTTAATAAAATACCATTTATTTTATATAATTATTAACTAAATCATCCACCCGTTAGTGTTTATTAATAATTTAATGTAATTATATCATCTCTAAAAGTTAAATATAAATTATTATGATAAAAATAACTCAATTATTTTCTGAAATAATATTTATAAGCAAACATTTGTATATTCTTCCCAACTCTAATGTTTTATAAGTGTTAAAGGCAAGGAATGTTTGTTTTTTTCCTTTTCCCCACTTATCTTATTATATAGGTAAAATTCCTGGAATATTATACAAATAACTCATTAAAATAGATAATAAGTTGTTAAAGGTCGAAATATGTCCATTAAATGGGTTTTGAACAATTTTTGGGTCATTTATACACTTTATATTTCGTGTTTAATCAATAAGTAAGCTTGTTATTACCTTATTTATTATAATTAATTTTAACTTCATTCACTACTATTTTTGGTAAAAAAACCAAGTTTATATTAATAAAACATAAATTTCATAATTAATTCAAATAATTATATCCATTTTTCTAGATTTATTTCTCACAAGTGGTTAAAATTAATTTAAAATTAATCTCATAGATGCCGCTAGACAATATGATTTTACTGAGAAATGTTCAAATGTTTGAAATGTTTTTATATCCAATTTCAATTTAAAATTTAATATACAAACCGAAACTTGATTTATATACCTTTTATTTAAATAATTATACTTTGAAACTAATTTAAAATACAATATAAAAATATAAATAAAATAGTTAAAAAAGTAGTTTTCAATTAAAATGGACAATTTTTCCCTGTTCTTCAAAAAAATGAAACTTCTCTAAAAAATATCAAAAATAAACACAAATTAACATTTTATATTCACATTTGGAAAAATAAATTATTTTTTTCAAATAAAATTATAAATTTTTTGAAAATTGAATTTAAAATAGGTGCGCCATTAAAAGGCGGTAAAATTGACCATAAAAATATACAACTTTTTAGACTAAAAATCAGATTTATTATTATCATAAAAATGTCATGATTATTGGATAAATTTTAAAAAAATTATTATATATATAACATATACATTTCATTAATATCATTATATACTAGTGATTAATTTAATTTATTAAGATAAAACACCATTCTGGTCATAAAAATGGTTTTCAGAATAACACATCCTTTATATTCTAATGTTCTTTAATATCATTTATAATTTATTAGTATCCAATTATTTTATTTTATATACATTTTTAATTTATATTTTCATAATTTAGTTAATCTCATTAATTTCGTCATTCAAATGGATAGGTGATAACTATCATAGTAGTATATATAGTATATTGTCGTTGAGTAAGACTCGAGCCTATGTGTAAGAAAAGTTATCAAAGGATCTCGATGTTTTGTGCAATGAAAGATAAACATGGTGTTGTGTGTTATGAAATCAAAACAGTGTATCATGTGTAATACAATCTATTAAATAATTTAAATTAATTTAAAATAATATATTTCATAAAATTTTGGGATGTTACATCCTACCCCCCTTAAAATGAATTTCATCCTCAAAATTAATCTTGGTTATTAAATGATTAACATTTATAGTATTCATTTCTTGAAACATACACTGTAAAAATAGATAATAAAATAACCTCTTAAAATGGAAAGAGTGAAACATAATGTTCACCAGAGGTTGGAAATAAATAGGATTCAACAAATAGAGAGTATTGGTGGGAAAATAAAAGATTGATTTGAAATAAAAAACTAATTCCCATGGACTAATAGTGGGTTATATATAACATTGTAAAGAAGAAGTCAATGATGAAAAACGACATGCCAAATAGGAATGGAAAATGTCCTTTATGTCATCATAAAATATGGTAATAGATTAAGATTATATTTCAAGATCCTTTCCTTAAAGTAAAAAAGTTTTCATACCATCTCGTCCAAGAATAAATATACTAACTTGATGAGTATAATTTCATCCTATAATAAATTTCCTATTAAATATCATCATTATTTCCATGTGATTAGTATTCGAGATGACATTTTAATTCAAACATCATTATAATCTTCTTTGGAAAACAAGATATCCACAAAGGATAAAATAAGGATATTCCACCTATCTATAGATACTAACCAAAGACAAAATTATTGGCACATGGTAAGATAATTAACAAATGAGTAACCCTTAAAATTAAAAATTGATCCTCAAAATTCAATAGTAATACCCAAATATCAAACTAAATTATTCTAAAAATTAACTTTCTTCAAATTCCATAAAACATTTCCTACCTAACATTGAAACCAAAATATTTAAAGGATTTGTTCATATATTATTCAAGATAAATAAACCATTATTCCTCAAATAAAATAACATATGTTTTCTAAATAAACATAATGTTGACATTAAAATATCATACTAAACGAAACATTATGTAGCATAGTGGCATTTCACAAAACAATTATCATCCTTCGGTTATGAGTTCAATCCCCATCGCCTTTCCAGATGCGACTGGTTGTCACTAATCACATGGTCTTTCCATTTTTCATAAACGTGAATACTAATTCCACCTTAAATACTCTTCATTTTTATCCTTGGGTTAAAAATAAGTCATCCCAAAAAACTTCTCTAAAAATAAATTTAAGATCTCATCACTTGAAACCTCAATGGGGTGTCTAATACTTTGAAATTATGATCATCATTCAGCTTATAGACCTATGAATATATCCATAACTCTTAATGTATCCTCACATTATAAAATAATAATCTCCATATTTTTCTGATCCAAAATTTGATACTAATTGTTACAACATAACACCCACACACCCAAATCCTCTATGGTAATCCATAACATTACATTTCCAAATTTGATGTTGGTAATTGTGAAAACAAAATTTCATCAAAAACATAAAACATCAAATGGAAAACACGGATCAGGAATAACCTAGAGGACCTTTCAGGATAATTTTTTTTTTGAGAATTATAATAAACTCTTCTATAAATAACTCATATCAACATGGAACCATATATTATAAAAAGTACATTTCTCATATTTAACCCATCTATTCTTATTTCACAATATGTCATTAACATCATCCTTGTGAAATAAATTATAAAATGGTGAGCATAGATTCCCAGTAAGGTTAAAAATAAGTATCAATAATTTAATCTCATAAAATAGAATAAGAGACCATAGTTCTATGAGAAGAAAATCAAAGTGAATGAGAAAATCAAAAAATAACTCATACCCATAAATACATATACTATCAAATATAAAAACATAGAAAAGGAAAGAGTCATTAGAATCAATAATCATAAGCCATGTGATATCAATCATGATCATTATAAATATTATAAACCCATCACAAGAAATGATAAAACCTATTCGTATATTGGAAAATTACATCATTTAACCCTTAAAATATCTTTACAGAACCCTTATAATTAGAATAACCAATATGTTAGACATCCATCACTATAATACCAAATTTACTAGAGTGATATCAGGGAACACATATCATATAATTTACAATGGGATCACCGAGTGATATCATGTCATAACCGTCATTTATAATATCCAAGAATAGAATAGATAGAGAATTCATCAAAACAAATTGAAATAACCTTTATTCATTTCATAAAATTATAAAATTATGTACAAGAAATAGGTTCCACTTCAACCACTTTGAAACATGATTAAACTATGGAAAATAAATGGGTTAAATAACAATCTCTTTGAAATTAGATTAACCCATTGTAAATAAATGGTTTCTACATCAATCTCAATGGAACATGATTAACCTGTTGAAAATAAAACTGTTCCAAAAAAATATATTTGAAACATGATTAAACCATGGAAAAGAAATGGGTTAAAAAATAATATCTTTGAAACATAATTAACCCATGGAAAATAAATTGGTATAATAACAATCTCATTGAAGCATGATTTACCATTGGATAAAAATTTGTTTCAGAACAATCTGTTTAAAACATTAAAAACCTATGGAGAAAAGGGTTTTCAAAAAAATAAATTTAAGAAATAATCAACTAGTGTAAATGAAAAGGATTTCAGAATAATATCTTTTATAAATAATCGACATGTGAAAAAAGGGGGTTTTGAACAATCTCTTTGGTACATATTCAATGCATGGAAAAGAAACATGTTTCATAACAAACTCTTTGAAAAACACTTAATGCATCTAAATAATGAATGAGTATATTATCAATAAAAAAATCCATAGGTTAGGATCAGTAAAAATAAGTTTTTTTGATGTTATGAATGAAAATTACCTTAAAATATAATTAGAAACATTCATGTGGAAAATAACCTTTAAACATTCTAAACCATCCCATACCACATAGAAATATTTGAATCATAAGCTCCATAAAAGAATAACATTGATTGAAAACTTTAATATCTTGAGAATAATAAGATTCATTATATATCATTCTAAAGGATATGCATATACACCTCATAAAATAAGATAGGTGTATAACATAACAAATGTCTCAAAAAAGAAAAATTGTGACAAAATACCATTACCGCTTTGGTATCTTCCAAACCATAAACCCCAAGAAAGTGATATACTCAAATGAATATATAAATAACCATAAATTTAAAGGTAATTATCATAAAATACACTCAAGTTCAATAGATACATCACAAAAAATGAAAATAATCGGTGAATATAGAATAAGTGTTAGAGAAATAAAAGTGAAACTAGAAATACCTTTATAATTATAGTGAAATTTGATTCAGAAACCCCAAAATTAATAATAATCAATTTAAAAAAAAATTATACCATGAATATAAAATAATTCATGACAGAATAAATAATTATGGGAATTATAAACACCACTCAAAAGAAATAAATGTTGATTATGACGTCTATCTCACGAAAGTAAAAGTGAGACAATAATCCCTCACTTTGAGTCTGAGTTGTCACATGTATCTTTATGTTCTTGAATAATAAAATTATGTTGATTATCTATTTTTTACATTAAATTTTTTATTATTTATTTTTATTTCATTTAAATTAATACCATGTTTTAGAAAACTACTTATACAATTTTGTTTTCTTTAGATGTTTTGACCCTATTTGTTTTATGTGTCAAAAACGGCTTTGGTTGGAAACTAAGGTCAAATATATCATTAGATAAACATCACCATAATAATTATAATGACATAATTATCATATTTATAAATAAATTAATCTATTAAAATAAATCATGAAATATGGTTTTGAAAAAGGAACAAAAATTATAATCATTGAGATGGTAGGTTATATGTACACATAAGCAACATTCCCATTTTTCAATGATCCTTATGAAAAGAAGGTAAGTAAAATTTATCATTCCAGAATAATAATTATATCATATATAAAATATTTTTTAATCATATATACTTATATATAATTTTTTTTTTTTTTAAATGTATCCACATCAAATTAAGGGTGTGACGGTCCACACATCCACAAATGACATTATCAATTTTTCAGTGTATGAATGGGAAAATACAAAAAAGATATATTATACTTCAATAAAATTAATTATGTATTTAATGTAATATTTTTTATTTCACATATATTTAATTAAACTGATCCTCAATACAATTCATGTTTTGTTTGAACATATCACATCGCTTTGAGTAGGCGGTAGTCCATACATCCACTAACGATGATATCATATTTACAAAAAAATGGAAAGATTAAATGTATGTGTTATATAAAAATTAGAGTATAGTAAATACAAAATAAATATAATATATATCATTTTAAAAAAAATTTCCCTCAAAATACCCCACCATGATATGTGGTATTGGAAAAAAGAACGATATCATTTCATGAGGCATTAGTTTGTCATACACGAATAGTAATTTTGTTAATGATTTAAAGGAATTTTGTGTAGGTGTTTTTATAAAAAATAAAATAAAAAATCTCATTATATATTGTGTACTGATGTCATTATATTTTCATGGAATTAGAATAATTTAATTTTTTTTAAGAATGAAATAAAACAAAATTGATTGTTGAAGAATGTTATATCTCATCTAGGTGACTCCTTTTGGTTTACACAAATGGACTTGCATGGATTTATTTATACCCTAATTGATAATTATAGGGTGTGTGGAGGGAATTTGTGAGATTGTTTTTTTTCAGGTTTTGGTCAATTCAAAAGGTATTTAGAGGTTTGAAGATATGGGGAAGGTGAGTGTATTTTTATAGTCACTATTCGGAGGTCTCTCATACCTCATGTGCTTCAAAAATGAACAAATAATGTACTAAATTGGATTTAAGGTGAATAAACACTCACACATAAAAAAATATTTTTTTAGCATTTATTCTTTTGTCTTTAAGTTTCCATATTTATTTTGTTAGGCTCTTCATTTAGTTGACTAGTTTTCTAACCTATTTAATTCATCCATTATGAATTTATTAAAGTGGAAAATATTATAAAATTTTTAACCAATAAATATGAAAAATTAAATATCATTTATAAAATAAAAATATCTTATTTTTATATTACTTTTAACAAAAATGCATGAAACATGCAAAAGCACCACTATAGCCCAAACTATGCTAACAGTGTTTTTACTATTTATATGTATATAGTTTCATTATAAAATATAAAATAGACCATAAATGGGCAATATTTTATATTTATTAAAAGTTAAAATCACATTGAAGAAGATAATAATTTTAATAATTTTAAATAATTTATCAAAATATCAATTATTTTATTTAATTATTAACTAAATGATATATGTTTTGGTGTTTATAAACCTTTAATGTAGTTATATCATCTCTAAAAATTAATGTAGATTTTTATGATGGAAATAAATCATTTATATTCCATGATAATATTTATAACCAAACATAATTAGCTTCTTCCCTACTCCAAAGCTTTATAAGTATTAAATTTGAGGAATGTTTCTTTTTTGAATTTTTCCATATTTAACATTTTATATAGGTCAATTTCTTGTAATAGTATTCCAATAACCCATAATAATAGATACTAAAGTCTATATATGTCTAGAAAATGGATTTTTACAAGTGTTGGATAATCTATACACCTTATATTTTATGTTTAATCATTAGGTAAGATTGTTTTTACCTTAGTCACTGTAATTAGTTTTAACTACATTCACTAAAATTTCTGTTCAAATAAGTAATTTGATCTTATTATCAAATTAATTTGATATTAATTAAAAATAATTATATAACTTTTTCTAAATTCAATTCATATTAGTGGATAAAATTAATATACAGTTAATCTCATAGACACTGTGAGACAATGAGTTTTTAAGGAGAAAAGATAAAAATTTTGAAATGTTTTTCAATATAATTTCAATGGTAAATTGAATATATAATCATAAAATTTATTTATTGATCTATAAATTAACTAATTATACTTTAAAACCATTTTAAAATAAAATTTAACAATATAAATAAATTAGGCAATAAACCAGTTTTCAATTAAAATGTATTGTTTTTCAATATTTATCAAAAATGTAACTTCTCAAAAAAAGATCAAAAATTCACCCAAAGAAATTTTTATATACCTAATAAAAAAATTAATATTTTTAAAATAAAAATTACAAAAGATCCAAAAATTTTATTTAAACTAGGTGCACCATTTAAAGGTGGTAAAACTTCCCTTAATATATATATATATTTATAATTAATATTGGATTTATTCTTATCGTAACACTATAAAAGTTATTGGATGAATTTGAATACATTTTATTAAATATATAATATATAAATTACATTTATATTCTTCACTAATAGTGATTAATTTAATTTATTAAGACAACACGTCATTCTGGCCATAAAAATGGTTTTTATAAAAACACATATTTATATTCAATTAGACATTATTTTCATTTATATTTTATTTGTAAAAAATGAGTTTTTTATAAAAATGTATGATCTATAGTTTAAATATTAATTAATATAATTCATTAATTACATTACGATGTTTATGTGATAACTATACTTATAGTATTAATAGTATATTATTGTTTAGTAAGACTGGGGCTTCTGTGTAAGGCAAGTCATCAAAGGAACTCGATGTTTATTGCAACATAAGATCAAAATGGCGTTTCATGTTATGTAATATATACTATGTATTTCATGTTACACAATATATTAAATAATTTAAAATAAATTGAATGAATATATTTCATAAAATTTTGGGATGCTACTCACATAAACCCGTGGACATACAACTAGGTCTACGCATAACCTTATGAAAATATAAGCTAGGTCTATTCATAACTTTGTGACCATGTAATTTGGTCCACACATATCATATTTACTCATTATTTACACATATTTACCAAATGAATTGGATGGAAATATAGGACTCACCCATCACATAATGCAAAAATTTATGTTCCACAAGATCATAAAATATTTTTCAAACTATAACCCATGAAAATAAATTGATTTCATAAGAATAAAATCATAGAACAAACCCTAAATGAGAAAATATTTGTATATACATTTTAGAATCTCATCACATCATACCCAATTGTAAAATAAGTGGGTTTAATAAGAATTTTATCTTGGTATAATCTGTGTAAATAAAATGGATTTCATAACCATATTTTAATCATATACATATACATTTTAGAGAAAGAATAAGAATGGTTACCTTGGATTATTTTCCATGTAAATATTTACAGACATAAAAGGACGTAATCTTATATGGAAAATTATTATGAAAGATCATGTGTAAAATTTCTTGAGGAAAATTACTTTTCATTGAAAATAATTTTTTACAAGTAATACTTTATTAAAAAATTTGGATGTAGTTTTCAGGAAAACTAACTTTGAAAAATTATAACGGAAGTTTAAAAAATAATTTAAAACACTACCTGGGTAAAATTAAATTTCCACTATGAAAAAAATACAAAACATAAAACATTTTAAAAATAATTTTTTTTTAAAAAATATCCCCAAAAATATTATAAAGTATTCTTTCAAAATTTGAGTTTTCAAGTCGATATATAATATCACAAGCATTAAAAAAATATTCATTTCATGTTTTTAGTAAAATATTATTAGGATTTTTTAATATACATCATGATTATTATATTTAAAATGCATTGTATGAATTAAAAATTGTTTATGGACTATAATAAATATTTCTAGGAATGATAATACATTTTGGAAAACATTTTTAGAAAACATCGTTTTTGAGGAAAAAATGGGTTTCGAACGAAGAGAGAAATAAAGAAAATTTTTGTTAAAAACATTATTTAGAACTATTGAGTATATATAGAGAGAGAAAATTTAAGGAAAGAGTTTTATCATGAAATAATTAATTAATAATAAACATCATGAATTATTTGACTGATGGATCATAATATTTCATCATCTGAATCATACTCATAAATAATTTCGATAAATGTTGAGAATGTATAAAAAACCCTTACCTACTTAGTAAAATTGAATCAATACCCCATGAAAGAGAGATGTGCGAATGGATTTTAAATACCCATAATTTTGAGGAAAATAATTATAAAAAACATTCATCTGTATAATATACACCACATAAATGAAATTGGTGAATATGGAATTTGTCTCACAGGAGAAAAAAGTGAGATAAGAATCATGTACCACTAGAGTACTATTTTAAATCATAATACCCATTATATGATAACATAAAAGTAAAATTTAAATATCAGGAAAAAATTAATTTCATTATATATCATTTAAAAGGGTTGTATATGAGCCACAAAAAATATATGAGTTGTTTACAAGACACATGTCTCCTAGAAATAAAAGAGACTAGATGTTCATTACCTTAAGCATAGACTTACTTTATTCATGTATGAAACTGATTTATAATAAATATAATTATTTAATAAATATATTAAAATTTTAAATACATATTTAACACCACATATTATTTTCTTAGGACTTTTTATTACTCGTTTATGTACAATTCCTTGTGAAAATTTCATTTTAGGTAATAACTGCTTCGTTTTTCATGTAAGTTTTGATTTATTAATTTTGGTCATCATAAATTGATAAGGGTGGAATAATTTCGAAAATTTTAATGATGATATTAAAATATTATATATTCCAAATGTATTTATTTATAAAAAATTATTAAATTTAGAGGTAGAGAATGAAATACACTATTCCTGAAGACAGTAGGGCATATGTACGCATGACTGCTGTTTCCATTTTCATGACGAATAAAATAAAATAAATTTAAATAATATATTAAACTTATAGGATCTTTTTTATGTAATATATATAACCTATATTCATAAAATTTTCCCTAATTACATTCCATTCAATGTTTTAATGAAAAATGAATCACATTACTTCGTGAGGGGGTAGTCTACTGTACACATGAATGGCATTATTATAGCCCCTACATAATGGAAATTAAGAAGGTATATGTGATACAATAATTAAATAAGAATATTTATGTTAAATATTTCATAAATATAAGCTATATAAATCGCCGTACTCAACTATGAGATGTATTAATTGGAAACATGTCACATCGGTTCATGAGGAGGTAGTTCTCCGTACACACAAGTGGAGTTTTCATTTCCAATATGAGGGAAGAGTATATGGTAGAAGATAATTACATTAAAATTAAAAAATATTTTTATATGAAATATAATAATTTTTTTATATAATATTTTTTTAATAATACATGAACGAGGTAGAGGAATAAAAAAATTCTCAATGAATATTGTTACATCTTCTTTTTGTAACCTCACTAGGTTTGCATAAAATTCATTACTATGAATTATTTATAACAAAAATAAAGATTCGAGGATGAGAAGAGGGAATTATGTGTGTGAATTTATGTGGTTTTTTTATCTAAATGGTTTTTGATGTGGGAAGTGGAGTGGAGTTGGGAGACCTTTTATAAGTGCATTGAGTGGCACAATTGTAATTTTTGAAATGAAAAATTTGTACCAACATTAATCACATACCAAAAGGATAAAAAATGGTTTATTATAAAATAAAATAGATTATATGATTTATATATTCCCAAATAATGGGGTTTGGATAATTTTAAGTCATTTTAACCCATATATTATTAGTTTATCCCCCGGTAAACCAATTTTTACATTAATAGTGGTAATTATTTTTTACAATATTTACTATTCATTTTTCTAAAAAATTATGTTATGTTTATTAAATACTATATATTATTATTAATCCAAATATGGAATCCAGTTTTCTAAATTATATTCACATAATTGTTAAATTTTAATTTATAATTAATCCCCCTAGGCGATGTGAAACCAGGATTTCAAAGAAAAAAGTTTCAAAATTGTAAAATCAATTTATATCAAAATTCTATATGAAAATGATTCAAATGATCTAAATTGGTTTAATATAAATATCATTAAACTCATTTTACTTTTAATTCTATTTTAAAACAAACAAAACCTTATATATTCTTTAAATTAAATGGATGTTTCAATAAAAACCAGTATTTTCCATTATTTATTGAAATATTAATAATTTTTGAAAAAAACCAAAAAATCAATCTAATATAATTTTGAAATTTATGTTAAAAATTATATTTATTTTGTCAAATAAAATTTCTATTTTTTTTTATTTTTTTTCAAAAAAATGGAATAATATTTTTCTGAGAAAAAAGTATTTTCAAATCATATAAAAGAATTACCGAAAACTAAGTACTATTTTAATAAATATATTATATTTATATAAAACCATTAAAATTAAAATTTTAAATTTTTTAACTTCTATTCATGCCACCAAGTTTAATATATAAGTAATAATAGTGATTTTTTAATTATATTATTAATAATTTTTTCGGTTTATTAAAAATCGATGTTGCGTGTAACGTAAGATATTGATGAAATTAAATTTACTAGCATTTTTTTATAAAATATCAAAATGGTATATTGATCCCACATTAATATTATTTTTCCCTTGAAATTCACCACTATGATGTAAACATATGAGGATACGTCTACCTCATCATTGCATCAGGTTCCCACAAAGCTTCTTCATACTGGTTCTTTCACCCCAAAAAATAAACTAGAAGAATGGTATTATTTTGTATAAATTTATATTTATTATCCGTAATATCTACTATTTTTTAATCATAATAAATTTCTTTCTCCATTTATATGACCTATGAGTTTATTACATTTTAAGAATCAGATATGTACTTTAATTATAGAGATAAATAGAATACATTGTGGTCTTAAGAGATGTTTGGTGGAACCAACAAATGATAAGGTATCATCCTAATGTGATAAAATATTTCAAAGAAACTAATATAAGCATGGATTATTTTTACCTTATTTTTTCAATAGATAAATTTATAGAAACACTTTCTCACAAATTTCGATTTATAGATAACATTTATTATTATCAGCATAACTTTTATATTAACTTCGTGCTTCTTTTATATGCTTATAAATATCTTTGACCATCTCTTACATTTAATCATGTCGATCAAGTCCTGATATTTTTTTTTTCTAAAACTTCATTCTTGTACATTGGATTTATACACTCATTTCCATAGATGAATTCATATGGATCTGTCTTAATGCTCGAATAAAATCATTTTTCCCTGAAAATTCAACTAGAGGTAGGTGTTGATCCCAATTACCTTTGAAATAAATATAACATGATCTTATCATAACCTATGGGGTTTAAATTATTCTCTTATACCGAACATATATCAGATGATGAAATACATTGCTAAAACTTATCTCTATTTCCAGATCCTATTGAATACTTCTCTAGAACATCCAGGTAAGCCTCAAATATGTATTATATATAATAGAATGTGGTAATCCTTTTATTCTTAGCTCTTCATTAATGTATATCCCTGAAAAATAATCCATAGGGAATTATTCCCTGATATTGATGAAGTGTGATGACTTTTAAGGTGATTAACTATAACCTATAGAACATTATTCCCATTATAAATTTTTTAGGACCAGAAAAAAAACCATGGTGATGTTTTCCCATTTCTATTATTGTAACATCCCAGGTAAATAATGAATAAAACATTTTCATATTTATTAATATTTACGAATTAAATATTAATTTTACTCTAAAAGGGATGCTATGTTCGATAGCGTACCCGATACACGACAAAGAGTTTCATTGAAATCTTTCGTTGCACACTAGTAATAAAATAATATAATTTTAAATGGAAGTTAACACATAGTCTTTGTATTGGAGGTAATGCATAGAAATAAATAAAATATGATTATATAGGTTTTTTAAATGTTTTTACTTTTATCTAATAAAAGATAAAGTCTTAAAATACAGAAAGAATTCAATTTTAGGCGTATATGCCCTAGTTTTCACTAAAGGTTCACTTATCACCCTTTGATGGAGAACCATCATTAAATATAGTTTTTTTTCACTCTTATACATTTTATTGGACCAATTAATACTCTTATTTAGAATCAGGACATCAAAATTTACTTTGTGTAAATTTTTGGTATTTTTCCGATAAAGTTCATTTTTTAATGAATAGTGTAAAAAGTTGTATTTTAATTCAAAACCTCTTTTTAAACTAATTTATTTATATGATTATATTATCTTTTGAATTGGTTTTATAGTGAAATTATAATATATTTTTACCATTAAATCCAATAGTGTTCTTTGAAATTAATTTCACTTTGAAATCAGACATAAACTAGTGCCAATCTTTTGATACTTATTGTTTCATAAACACACGGTATTTGCTCTGACAGCAGGAATTAATTATTAAATTAATTAATTCAACTTATATGTTTTTTAATTTTGTAAAATGGACTTCATTTTTGAATTCATAATATCAAATATAGCTTAGGGTGAATTTTTGGTATTTTTCTGAAAAACATCAATTTTTGATGAATAGTGAAACCACTAAGTGGTACTAAAAAAACCGATTTTTCGTTTAAATGAAATTTTACCACCTCTGTGTTTTGAATTTCAAAAAATCTGACATACATGGTTGTCATTAAGAAGTAAAATGTGGTTCAATGGGATTAAAATAATTTCTGGTGAATAGTAACTTATTAAGTTTTTAATCGCGATTAGAGGTAATTAGTGTAATTTAAGGTAAAAATAATGTTGTAATAATATGAAATGATCTTGAAACATGTCCTAACCTCATTGGATGTGTCATGGCTGACCAATAAAATCCATGGGTCAACTTTGGGACCCCATGAAGCAACTTTGGTTGGAAAATGACATTAATAAATTTTTATTTAATGTTAAAATAAAAATGTCACAACATGAGTTGTTTTACTAAAAAAAATTACATGGGGTTATAAAAATTGGATGTTTGACTATAAATATTCATTTTAAAGATAAAAATATTTCCTACATCATGATATTTTTTTTAATTTTTAGATAAAAAATAAATTAAATTATTTATGACATTATGATGATGCAGTGACTACCTCATTATTTAATGATTTAAATAAAATGGAAAGATAATGTAAAATATAAGACCTACACATGTAAAAAACCTTTTGGATGGGTGGATTTCGAACCATTATCACCTTATCCTTGATGAAAATTAATGTGGGACCATTAAAATCTGATGCTCATTCTAAAATAAAGTAACATTTCCTTACTTTCTAGGAGTGTCACTCCTCTTCTCTTATAAAAGGCCCCCACCTCTACCTCCCTTCCCACACTTCCAAAGCCTTTGGCTCGGCCAAACCCTGCCCATTTTTTCTCTCCACATCCCTCTATTACTATTTCAAGCCTCACTTTGGGCAGAAGTCTTCCCAAGGAAGCCTTTGAGCTCAAATCTAAGAGAGTTACCCGATTTTAAGGTGATGTCTTCACTTGTGTTCTTTTGTTTTATTTTTCTTCTCCAACCCCCTAAACTCTTTTTATTTATTTATTTTTGTAACAACTACAGTATCTTCAATATACTAGGATGTTTTTATAAGACTATTTCTAGCTACACTTACAAACATCTACATCTAATGGTTAAAGAACATACTGTTTCTGTGGTTGGCGAATTTCTGCCTCACGAAACGATGATTGTTCAATATTCTTTTAAACACCTTTAATGGTGGCCATTAAGATGTCACTATAATTATATATGATATATATTATTTTTTTGTTTTCCTTATGCTTCTTTATTTTTCATTTGTTGTATACCTTTATGGTTTCCATTGTGGGTAAACACGATAATTTCATTTTAAGAAGTGCGGACTACTGCCTCCTCAAAGTGATGTGATTCGTTAATGGAATATGTGGGATGTATAAATGATGGATTTAAAGTTATTATATATGATGTTATACTGGAATTTTAATATACCTCTATATAATTATTATTTATTTCCATTAATGTATGAGATATAAATGAAAGTAGTGTTCATGCGTACGTACGGCTTACCGTCTCCATGAACGGTGCATTTCATTTCTTATCCCCAAGTGTAATGTACTATTATAAGTACATATATATAATAGATATATATTATTTATGTTACATCTAAATGATTAATATAATTCTGGAATGAAAATATACATACCTCTCATTTAGTTTTAATTCCATTAATATGACATAGAAATGAAAGTAGCGTTCATGCGTACGTACGGATTACCGTCTCCATTAACGGTGCATTTCATTTCATACATCTAAATGATTATGTGATATTAAAAATACATTTATATGATATATATATGATATATATGATATCCAAATCAGGAATTTCATTCTGGATATAAAGAACCTTTGACCACATGAACAACATGTAATTGTAAGAATTCCACTTTCGACTTAAGAACCAAATATCGAAAAAACAAACATTATTAACTTAAATGATTACATAATGTTTATAACATGGAAATAAGTGATATAAAAGGAATAATGAATGTGAAAAAGGTTCTTAAGAAAATATAAATTAACTCAAGTTTATTATTCAGGACGTTAAAGAATGATCGAGTCAAGTCGGACCCGAGGTAAGGGAACTTCTTAACCCAATTTCTGTTCTTTGGTTTAATCTCTTACTTTCAAATTATGTCATGATATTATTATGTAATGTCTTGTATTTGTACTTTATTTATGTGTAATTATAGTGAATACGCATAATTGATCTATTTTATTTAAAAAACGATCTTTGTATTGGACTTCGTCTCAATCTCCTTTCATTGAGGCATATTTTGTTTTATACACAACCTTATTTTATACGGTGTATAAACCCATTTGACTTTTATGTTTATTAAAAATGAATCTTTTTTATACAAAGCATTTACTAAATGATAAAAGGGAATGTTTTTTTCATACGTATGCGACGACAACGACTTCTCCGCCGCCATGACTATTATTTGAGTTTCGGCTTCCTCTACAAGCCATACCTTTTTTTAAAAGAAAAATAAATACCATGTTTTACTTTTCTTTTATTTTGGTATTGAAAATGGTTTTAATAATGTTTTTATATCAATGTGTTGTATTGATATCTTGTGATTGAAAGGTGGAAATGTTATGTTTCATTTATGCATGTTTTATGTGATACGATTATGTTGAGGTTCTTGGGCATTATTATGAAGACAGGTGGTTCCGTGATAAACTAAGGGAAGGTGAGCCCGATATAGCTCTCTAATGCATTGGGTAACGCGAAGGAGTGAAACGTTAAGGTTTCTCCGAAGAGATTTAGGGAATATACCGTGATGGGTATTCCAAACGTAACCAAGAGGGCTACTCCCTACGTAAGAATGTTATGAATGCCTCATGATACCTTTATGTCTTATGATTTCTACGATTTATTCATGACTTGATGAGGTATGTTAAAGTATTTATGTTTTATGGGTAAAGTATGATTTCTTTCTTATATATATATGAACTCATGTTTCCTTTCCATATTTTTATAACCCATACTGAGCTTTTTATGCTCACCCCATGTTTTTTTGAAATGTTTTTCAACGGACTTAATGTGGAATTGGGTCAAGGATGGGATCAAGGGAAAGTCATGCTATCTAAAACACGGAAGTAGACATGTTTCTTTTTAAGAGTTTTTTTATTTTATGGAAACTTAGTAGAAGTGTTGACTTTGTAATATTTTTAGATGTAATAGTTATGTCCTAATTCTCTAAAACTCTAAAACTGAAAAGATTCTCAATGTGAATTATTCATTTAATTAAATATTAATTAAGGTTTAAGGCCGGGGCCTTATATTTGGTATCAGAGGTCGGTTTAGACAAATTTAGGAGTTAGAAAAGTGTTAAATTATAAGATAATATATGGTATGATTGAAATGATATAGCATTTGAAGATTACCATGTTGCTTCGCCTATGATATTTCTGTGTTAAGAATGGATTTTCAAAGAGGAAACAGAACATCGTTTCTAGGAAGGCATACAGAAGGAAATAACCTTCCAAATCAGCATCCTGAGATGGTCAGAATCAGAACTAAACAGTTTGTTGCAGTGATGGCTCAGTTGGCTCAAGTGAAAAATGTTGGTTGTTTTTATTGATGATATTTTGATGTTTTCTAAAAGTAAAGACGAGCATAAAATACATTTAAGGGTTATTTCTAAAACCTTTAAAGAAAATAAATTGTATGGGAAATTCAGCAACTGTGAGTTTTGGTTGCAAAAAAATTCTTTCCCTGGACATATTATTTATAAAGACGAGATAACTGTTGATCCTGCTAAAACAAAATTTGTTGAAAAATGTCCAAGACCCACAAATGTAACCGAGATCCGTAGTTTCCTTGGTTTGGCAGGTTACTACCGAAGGTTTGTTGAAAATTTTTCACGGTTATCTAGTTCAATGACTAAGAAAACGTGGAAGGGTGTTAAGTTTATCTGGACAAAAGAATGTGATGATTGTTTTTAGGAGTTGAAAATAAGATTAGTGAATGCTTTAGTTTTGGAACTACCATCCAGGAATGGTGAGTTTGTTATCTACAGTGATGCTTCATTGAAAGGATTTGGTTGTGTCCTAATGCATAATGATAAGTTAATTTCTTATGCTTCACGACAGTTGAAAACTCATGAGGGAAATTACCCTAAACATGATTTGGAATTAGCTCCTGATTTTTTCTCTTTAAAAATTTGGAGGCATCATTTGTATGGAGTAAAGTGTGAAATATATACTGATCAAAAAAATTTAAAGTATATATTCACTAAGAAAGAACAGAACCTGAGACAGAGGAGATGGTTGGAATTAATCAAGGATTATGATTGTACAATTCATTACCATCGGGGAAAATAAAATAAAGTGGTCGATGCTTTGAGTCGAAAAAGTAATGCATCATTAACCATGCTACGTTTGGAACACGATCCTTTGGTTTTTGATTTTATGAACTTTGGCATAGAAGTTGTTGGTGCAGGAAGTTCTTCTATTTTGTTTCAGGTATCAGTGATATCATCCCTATCAGACATAATTAAGCAAGCATAGAGGGATGACAGTGAGTTGCAGAAAAAGGTAGAGCTGGTTCAGAACGGTAAGTTTCCTAAATTCAACATTGATAATGATTGTGTTTTGAGGTTTGGGAAGATATTACGTGTGCCTTGTGATTCACAATTGAAGAATGAGTTGTTATGTGAGGCCCATAGTTCCCCGTTTTCAGTTCATCCTGCTAGTACTATGATGTACAGAGATCTACGGAAGTATTACTGGTGGGATGGAATGAAAAGGGATATTGCCAATTTTACTGTGAGGTGTTTGACTTGTCAGCAGGCTAAGGCAGAGAGGCAGTTACCGAAAGGGATGCTTCAGCCTTTACCAGTGCCAGAGTGGAAATAGGAAAACATATCCATTGACTCTGTTGTGGGATTACCGAGGAAATCTCGAGTTAATAATGAAATCTGGGTTATTGTTGATTGATTGACTAAATCTAGTCATTTCATTTCCATACGAGATAATTTTTCCCTTGATCAAATTTCTTGTTTGTATCTTAAAAAGATAGTCAGGTTTCATGGATTTCTTCTCCCCATTGTATCTAACTATGATCCCAGGTTTACTTCTAACTTTTGGAAATGCCTTCAGAAGTCGTTGGGTACTGAATTAAATTTTAGTACAGCTTTTCCTTCGCAATCAGATGGGCAGTCAGAACGAAAAATTCAGAACTTGGAGGATATGCTATGAGCTTGTTCGATGTATTATCAGGGAAGTTGGGACCAACATCTTTCTTTGGTTGAGTTTTCTTATAATAACAGTTTTCATTTCTAGTATACAGATGGAACCGTTTGAGGAATTATATGGGAAGAGGTGTCGAACTCCAGCATTTTGGGATGAAGTGGGTGAATGGATGCTGATGGGACAAGAATTGGTAGAATATATGGCAAAAAAAGTTCAGTTGATTCAGAAACACATGAGAATAGCTCAGAGCAGGCAGAAGAGTTATGCAGATAACCGGAGTAAGGATCTATCGTTCGAGGTATGTGATCATGTTTTTCTCAATGTTTCTCCATGGAAAAGTGTGATGAGATTTGGTAAGAAAGAAAATCTGATTCCAAGGTTCATTGGACCATACAAAATTCTGGAGAAAGTTGGATCAGTTTCTTACCGAGTGGCTTTACCTCCGAATTTATCTCAGGTACACAATGTTTTCATGTTCTGATGTTGAGGAAGTATATGCCAGATCCATCTCATGTTTTGAATCCAGTGTTAGTTCAGCTAGAGGAGAACCTATCTTATGAAGAACAACTAGTCCAGATTCTTGAGTGAAGAGAGCAAGTGTTGCGAAATAAGGTAATCCACCAGGTAAAGGTTTTGTGTAAAAACCATATGGTTGAAGAGGCAACGTGGGAATCTGAAAATGATCTGAGGGATAAATACCCCCGCTTATTTTGATAAGTGAATAAAATTGTGAGGATGCAATTCCCAAAAGGGGGGAAGGATGTATATCCCAGGTAAATAATGAATAAAACATTTTCATATTTATTAATATTTATGAATTAAATATTAATTTTAGTCTAAAAGGGTTTCTATGTTCGATAGCGTACCCGATACGCAACAAAGAGTTTCATTGAAATCATTCGTTGCACACTAGTAATAAAATAATATTATTGTAAATGGAAGTTAAAAAATAGCCGTTGTATTGGTGGGAATGGATAGAAATAACTAAAATATGATTATATATGTTTTTGAAATGTTTTTACTTTTATCTAATAAAAGATAAAGGCTTAAAATACGGAAAGAATTCAATTTTAGGCCTATATGCCCTAGTTTTCACTTAAGGTTCACTTATCGCCTTTTGATTGAGAACCATCATTAAATTTAGTTTTTTTCACTCTTATACATTTTATTGGAACAAATAAAACTCTTCTTTAGAATCGGGACATCAAAATTTACTTTCTGTAAATTTTTGGTATTTTTCCGATAAAGTTTTTTTAATGAATAGTGTAAAATGTTGTATTTTAATTCAAAACCTCATTTTAATATAATTTATTTATATGATTAGGTTATCTTTTGAATTGGTTTTATAGTTAAATTAGAAAATATTTTTTCCATTAAATCCAATAGTGGTCGTTGGAATTAATTTCACTTTGAAATCAGACATAAACTAGTGTCAATCTTTTGATACTTATTGTTTCATAAAAACACGCTATTTGCTCTGATAGCGGGAATTAATTATTAAATTAATTAATCCAACATATATGTTTTGAATTTTTTAAAATGGACTTCATTTTTGAATTCGGAATATCAAATATATCTTAGGGTGAATTTTTGGTGTTTTTCTGAAAAACATCAATTTTTGATGAATAGTGAAACCACTAAGTGGTACTTAAAAAAAGGATTTTTCGTTTAAATGAAATTTTACCACCTCTGTGTTTTGAATTTCAAAAATCCGACATTCATGGTTGTCATTAAGAAGTAAAATGTGGTTCAATGGGATTAAAATAATATTTTGGTGAATACTAACTTATAAAGTTTTTAATCGCGATTAGAGGTAATTAGCATAATTTAAGGTAAAAATAATGTTGTAATAATATAAAATGATCTTGAAACATGTCATAACCTAATTGGATGTGTCATGGACGAACAAGAAAATCCATGGGTCATCTTGGGGGCCCCATGAAGCCACTTTGGTTGGAAAATGACATTAATGACTTTTTATTTAAAGTTAAAATAAAAATGTCACAAACATGAGTTGTTTTACTAAAACACTTTTTACATGGGGTTATACAAATCGGATTTTTGACTATAAATATTAATTGGAAAGATAAAAATATTTTCTACATAATGATATTTTTTTTTAATTTTTAGACAAAAAATAAATTAAATTATTTATGACACCATGATGATGCAGTGATTACCTCATTATTGAACGATTTAAATAAAATGGAAAGATAATGTAAACACTAAGACCTACACATGTAAAAAACCTTTTGGATGGGTGTATTTCGAACCCTTATCACCTTATCCTCGAATCACATCAATTTGGGACCATTAAAATAGGAATCTCATTCTAAAATAAAGTAACATTTCTTTACTTTCCAGGAGTTCCCCTCCTCTCCTCTTATAAAAGGCCCCCACCTCTACCACCGTACCCACACTTCCAAAGCCTTTGGCTCGGCCAACCCCTGCCCATTTTGTCTCTACACATCCCTCTATTACTCCTTCATGCCTCAATTTTGGAAGAAGTCTTCCCAAGGATGCCTTTGATCTCAAATCTAAGAGAGTTACCCGATTTTAATGTGATATCCTCACATGTGTTCTTTTGTTTTATTTTGCTTCTCTAGCCCCCTAAACTCATTTTATTCATTTCTTTTGTAACAAATCCAGTATCTACAATATACTAGTATGTTTTTATAAGAATATTTCGAGCTACACTTACACACATCTACATCTAATGGTTAAAGAACATACTGTTTCTGTGGTTGGTGAATTTCTGCCTCACGAAACGATGATTATTCAATCTTCTTTTAAACACCTTTAATGGTGTCCATTAAGATGTAACTCTAATTATATATGATATATATTATGTTTATGTTTTCCTTATGCTTATTTATTTTTCATTTGTGTTATAACTTTATTGTTTCTATTGTGGGTAAACACGATAATTTCATTTTAGGAAGTGCCGACTACCGCCCTCTCAAAGTGATGTGATTCGTTAATGCCATATGTGGGATGTATAAAGTTTGTATTTAAATTTATTATATATGCTGTTATACTGTAATTATATTATACATCTATATCATTATTATTTCTTTCCATTAATGTATGAGATAGAAATGAAAGTAGCGTTCATGCGTACTTACGGCTTACCGTCTCCATGAACGGTGCATTTCATTTCTTATCCCCAAATGTAATGTACAATTATAATTACATATATATAATGGATATATATGATGTATGTTACATATAAATGATTAATATAATTCTGGAATTAAAATATACATACCTCTCATTTAGTTTTAATTCCATTAATATGACATAGAAATGAAAGTAGCATTCATGCTTACGTACGGCTTACTGTCTCCATGAACGGTGCATTTCATTTCATACCCATAAATGATTATGTGATATTATAAATACATTTGTATGCTATATATATATATATATTATCTATGATATCCAAATCAGGAATTTAATTATGGATATAAAGAACCTTTGACCACACGAACAACATGTAATTGTAAGAAGTCCACTTTCGACTTAAGAACCAAATATCGACAAAACTAACATTATTAACTTAAGCGACTACATAATTTTTATAACATAGAAATAATTGATATAAAAGGAATATGGAAATTGAAAATTTATCTTAAGAAAATAGAAATTAACTCAAGTTTATTATTCAGGACGTTAAAGAACAATCGAGTCAAGTCGGACCCGAGGTAAGGGAACTTCTTTACCCAATTTCTGTTCTTTGGGTTAATCTCCTACTTTCAAATTATGTCATTATATTATTATGTAATATCTTGTATTTGTACTTTATTTATGTGTACATATAGTGAATTCGCATAATAGATCTATTTTATTTAAAAAATTATCTTTCTATGTGACTTCGTCTCAATATCTTTTCATTGAGGCATATTTTGTTTTATACACAACCTTCTTTTATACGGTGTATAAACCCCTTTGACTTTTACGTTTATTCAAAAGGAATCGTTTTTATACAAAGCATTTAATAAATGACAGAAGGGAATGTTTTTGTCGTACGTATGTGGCGACAACGACTTCTCCACCGCCGTGACCATTATTTGAGTTTCGGCTTCCTCTACAAGCCATACCTATTTTTTAAAAGAAAAATAAATACCATGTTTTACTTTTCTTTTATTTTGGTATTGAAAATGGTTTTCATAATTTTTTTATATCAATGTGTTGTATTGATATCATGTGATTTAAAGGTGGAAATGTAATGTTTCCTTTATGCATGTTTTATGTGATACGATTATGTTGAGGTTCTTGGGCATTATTATGAAGACGGGTGGTTCCGTGATAAACTAAGGGCGGGCGAGCCCGATTTAGCTCTCCAATGCATTGGGTATCGCGAAGGAGTGAAACGTTAAAGTTTCATCAAAGATATTTAGGGAATATACTATGATGGGTATTCCAAACGTAACCAAGAGGGTTACTCCCTACGTAAGAATGTTATGAATGCCTCAAGTTACCTTTATGTCTTATGATTTCTATGATTTATTCATGATTTGATGAGGTATGTTAAAGTGCTTATGTTTTATGGGTAAATTATGATTTCATTCTTATGTATATATGAACTCATGTTTCCTTTCCATATTTTTATAACCCATACTGAGCTTTTTATGCTCACCCCTTGTTTTTTTGAAAATATTTTCAAAGGAATTAATGTGGAATTGGGTCAAGGATGGGATCAAGGGAAAGTCATGGTATCTAAAACATGGAACTAGACATGTTTCATTTTAAGAGATTTTTTATTTTATGGAAACTTAGTAGAAGTTTCTACTTTGTAATATTTTGAGATGTAATAGTTATGTCCTAATTCTCTAAAACTCTATACCTGAAAAGATCCTCAATGTGAATTATTCATTTAATTCAATATTAAGTAAGATTTAAGGTCGGGGCCTTATAATTCTGGTGTGGGTAATGGTTGTAGAATCCCCTTAGACTTTTTCATATATCCTTAACATGCTAATATACCAAGCACAATGATACATAATCTATAATATCTATACTAATTTTTCTTAATCAAAATAATCTTCCATGTGGGCTTGTGGCATAATCTATACACATTTCATACTTATGTTTTGGGTTAAAGCCCAATGCCCTTTTAGGATGCAGCATGTTGTTACCTACCTTATGGGTTACCTTTTTCCAAAACTATATTAATAAAAACATTCCAAAATTTTAATAACTGATAATTAAATTAACATACAAGGTAAGTCAAACCCTAGATGTTACCAAAAAAATTAATGATATTCCCATATAATGTAAAGGAATTCCACCTCAAATAAATTTTTCCTATAAATCATATACATTACCAAAGGTTTGTAATATAATAAATTCCACCCATAATATCTTTAATCCTGATAAATTCCCATCATATAATACCTCAAATACGTTTTTAATAGATTGAACATATGATCAACCTTAAAATTATAAACCCATGATGGTATACATAACTATTATGATTATCTTACCTAGATACCTATATTCATACAAAATTTACACAATCCTTAAATGTTTCATGATTCATAAAACCCAAAAACAATTGATAAATATACTTTTAAAACATAATACTAAAATACTAATACAAAAATACTTCAATACTTTCACATTAATGATTGAAATGGAATAGGACATTCCTAGGTCTAGATGTTAATTCTTGGGTTACGACATGGGCATAGATAATTCACATTTTTCTCACACATAAAACATTAATCTCCCCAATATTATTTTCACTCTATAACCATCTTCTTGAAAAACAAACATTTTACCCTCCATTTGAGATATTATTTTAGTTGCTTCATCCCACCTTCATGGCATATAAGAATCCAAATCTTCATTCCTATGTATTAATTACCACAAAAAATTCCAAACTGTTCATATTACTCTTATTTTATTCTTTAAGAATTCCAACAATGTTAACATTGATAATCATATATCATGGAATTTTATTAGTAATAATCCCAATATAGTTCTCATAAATCATCATCCTAATTGGTTTCTCGTGGTCACATAATTATACATAAGATTTATTGTTAACATGATTCCTTCTTGTCCATTCCATTGATTGAATTCAAAAAGAACAGTGTATGATACCATAATCATAGCTCAAAACCACATAATCATGAAAATTAACTTATATGATATCAAAATCATGGAATATAAACTTCAATATTTGATACCTTATGTTTTACCTAAGTCATTAATGGTCATAATCTATTTAAATCCTTCGTGATGTTTCATAAGAAGTATTTGAATCTCCCCAGAATATCCCCGGGGAATGTTAAACCTGGTTTGATGTAAGACCCATTTTCATACACCAGGTAATGATTGATTCCAACTTAATTCAACATTTTTGGAGTCATTACCCCTGGATACCTCTATTTTAGAGCCACATCAATTTTTAGCATCTAGATAGGGATGTAATTTCCTAGAAACCACTAAATCTATCCTTTACCAAATTTACAAGGAATTTTACTTCACTTTGACTCATCCATATACTCATTACAACACATATCATTAAAAATAACTACTAGAAATTTAGTCTATAACAACAAACCTATAGAAACAGTTTTATAGGTCTGTGGTGATAGCGTATTTATATACACAATTTAATTAAAAAATCATTGATAAAATTTTCCGTCCCTTTTTCTCGAAATCCATCTGGCTCCTCCACCATTATCCCTCGATCCGTGACCCTCCAAACCATCATCCTCCATTCTCCCATGATCCATGACCCCCTCCCCTGATGTCTCTCTCACAGTGGTGCCCTCCTCCTCCATCCTCCCTCTATTCACAACCCTCCGTCGTCGACCTCTCTAATATTGGCGCCAACCTCCCCTATCCTCCCTCGATCTACGACCCTCTACCCCAGAACCCACTAATGGTGGTTTCGTCTTCCCAGATACCCTCTGCGTGTGACCCTGCAATGCCGACGGTACCCATCACAACCTCTCTTACCATTTCTTTTCATTTCATTCTAAATCCATAACATGGGTGATTTTATCTATTTATAAGAATCATATTGATTTAGATCGGTCCATCCATAAATATCAAACAAAAAGGCTCATATAACAATGTGGAACGTTGTCCATATGTTTCTTCTTTAATTTATGTTATTTGTATGTGCATTATGATATGTGATTCCTGACATGCATTTGAAAATGTCTTGAGATAAAACCAGATTGCATTTCTTCATGTCTAAAGAGTGAAATAATAATTTTAGGGGTATGAGAGGCCCTTTGGGTGATGTTTTTTACACCATGGACATCTATAACCATGTACATAATTTACAACATTATAGAATTATGGATTGAAAACTTAATAGGGGTTTCCATTGTTACGTTTGAATTAGTAGACCTTGTTAGGTTCCCTTGAGTTCCCCTTGATGATGGAGAGCTCTTATATATGAGAGGTTAACATGGGGCTTACCTCATGATTGTACTTTGTTTATGATCGATCAATCGATCAATCAATTTTTTTATGTTGTGCTACATTATGGTTTTCTTATGTATGGTAATTTACTTTTTTTGTACAAAAGTAAATTTATTGAATTATTTTGATTCCAAAACCAGTTTTGGGGGCTTATATGTAAATTATTTTCAATATCATGTATACATTTTTCTAAATTAGTAAGGTTTAAAATGAAAATGGGAAATTATTTAGAATTAAAATACATTTCATGATGTGTTTTAATATAAAACATATTCAGTGTATAATTTGAAAATGGGACACATGGATGTTTTTTATTTAAAAAAAAAATTTATTATTTTTTTTAATTTCACATGATGGTTTGAAAGTGTTTGATTACAATATATAATATGGGAAATGATTTAAAATGAAATTTGTTTCAGGATTTTTTTGGTCTTATGATGAAATTCATGAGGTGTTTTGAAAATAGAGGAGAAATTTATGAAGTTTGAGTGTGATTTTATTTTAAATAAGGTCATGATTTTTAAATCTGGTGTTTATATTTTTTAAAATTCTATACTTGGGATGTTGTAATTTTACCCTATGAAATGGATTTTTTTATTTTTTAAGGATGTGAGATTCTTTTCAATGTTCTTTTATTTTTGAAATGTGTTTTCATCTTATTTTTAAAATGTGGGGATTTTTGAGAAAAAGTTTTTTAAAGTTTGTTCTTATTTAAGTGATTTTATTTAATACCATAGTTATATATGAGATTGTTTTTTGGAGGTATAAATCATATATGTTTCAGAAGCATGGAATGTGATATTTAAATTAATTCTCCAATAAAGGTCATAGATAAATGTATAGAGTTTTTCCCTTTGGATAACCATTAGGATTATTCTTCTATTCATTGGGTGTAGCTTTTCTAGTTAAAAACTATGAATGGGCATTGAATAGTGTGGTAAAGTTGATCCATTCCATATTTTTGGGTATCTTGAATCATTATCCTATATTTCACAGTGATTAAGGTTTACTATAGAAAAAAGTGCAGTTTGAATCTGAATAGAAATATTGGAAAGTGATTGCCTAGACCTTGCCTTTATTATGGTTATCAATATTTGAGCGATCAACTGTTTTAGGTCCAATTATGGTCTTAACATTAGATATAACCTTAGAGTGGGGGTTTGGGTACGACAATCAAAACCAATTTATACCAATTACCTTTAATATCACACTGCTTTATTTGGATCTTGACCTCTTAAACTTAAGGTTCACTAATTTTATCTTTTGATAAAATTTATCCAATTACTAATTCACTTGAACCCTTAGTATTATATATTCATTCTATTTTATTAACTCATTTTTGGTGTGCATTAAGTATCCCATATTGATTTAGGATGCCTAAGGGGATACATCTCAATGAAAATATGTCTAATGAGGCGGATGATTGTGACACATAAGTGATATGTTATGAATCTAAATATATTTGACTTATCCTTGGATAATGTTTAAGATGTAATTTTGGTGTGTTAAAGGTTATTGATTAGCCAGAAATGGATAGTGAGAAAGGATAGGGGTCAAGTGAAAGGGGGATTATAGTGGAGGGGGGGATGAGGTGTGCAGTGGGGGGTGTGCAGGGGGTAGGTGGTGCAAAGGGCAGGTGGGTGTAGGGTGAGGGGGTGGGGTGTGCAGTGGGGAAGGGGCATGAGAGGTGGGTGTGTAGGGTGTGGGGGAGGGGGTGTGTAGTGGGGAGGGGGCAGTAGGGGAGAAAGGGGCATGGGGGGGTGGGTGAAATGTGGGAAGGGGTGTGTGTTTGGGGCAGGGGTGAAAGGGGGTGGGGGTGGGGGTGGGGAAGTGGGGGTACGAGTGCAAGGGTGGGGGTGAAATAGCTTCCTCATAAAAAAATCACAAGTTTTTAGGAATAATATAGATGATGTTGATTCGATGCATGAGCTATTCATCATAGCTTAAATCATAGTGATTTGAGCTAAATGAGTGATGATTGAAAAATAATTAACATTATTAATGATCATGTAATTTTGTATTGGGATATACATATCAATCTGAATGTTATTTGTTAATTGTTGGTTATGGATTCATGTTTATTTTATCATGAATAATTGACACACTGATCCTATATATATAAGAAGTTGTTATATCTCATTTCTCTTCCCAATATTTTTTTACAAGTGGATTCTTATGGTGAGGTAGGTTCTATCCACTAAAATCAAATAAAGTTAGTTAAACATTGTATTTGGTTAAGGGTTATTCTATTTTTTTTCTTTGGGAAAATTTTAATTAGAGCTTTTTATTTTGTTTTGGGTTCCATAAATTTTTTTAGTGAATTTTCGATTTTGTTAAGGAAAATTCAAGTCACCATTGACGAAGGCATACATGTGTATGAATAGTTTGAAATATACATATATATGTTCTCCATTTATATATATTCACTCATGGAATCATGAATATATATATTGGTGCTAGGTGTTCTTATATATAGATATGAAAAATGCATACATGTGTAAGTTTAAAGGGGCATATGAAAGAATAAACATATATCTAACGACCCATAATGCATATTTGGAGATGAAAATATGTACATAGGGAATATGTGTCCTAATATATATGTGATGTTCCATGTGCATACAAGAAGAAAAAATGAAGATTCAAGTTGTTGTCATCAAAAGAAAAAACTCCTTGAATTTGAGGTAGGTTCCCTCTGTCTAAACTTTTTATCTGAATTCTATAATTTCTTGATTGTTTTGAAGGAATTTTTCCATAATTTCTTTATTGATTTATAAAATGGTTTTCTAATAACCACTATTTTTGTCAAAGAAGAATATGAATATAGTCCGTGAACGTATTCATAAACCTTGTTCAAAGAGGTTAAAAAATTCTAGTAGTTTCTAGATACTAGAAAAATAGTTCTAAAAACCATAAATTCATCATCCTTAGATACTTTCATGATCTCAATCAACATCCCATTAAAGTCATCATAGAAAACCACTACCTAATTTATGGATCTATTAATTCCAATACCAAGCTTCCTAAAATCTTCTCTGGTATCATGAAACTCATCCATAATATTCCTCTTGTACTCATTCATAACGAACGGTGTGAACATATCAAACTATAGGGAATAAATATGTAAGGATAAATAATTATATTTTGAGAGAAATTGATCAACACCACTCTAAAAAACAGGAAGAACTAAAGGTTCTGAGGCAGAAGTTATATATGGTTGAAACCTTTTAATAAACTCAAAGTATTTTAATAAAACACATTATAAAGGTTGTAGGATTCCCATTATTTCATTCTTGAAAGTCATAACTTCGTCAAGAACATCTTGAGACAGGTCTAATTGCACCATTGGAAGATTTTGGAACATGTACCTTTGAGATACAACTATAACATCGAGATCATTGAACTCAGTCTGGGTAGTATAAACATGAGGTTAGTCTTAAGTTGTATTATATAATGCTTCTGATCGAATAGAAAATGGGTACCAGAATGAGTAGTATAAGATACAATCATGGAGGAGGAGGAAGCTATATGGGAGTATGAACTCCTTGAATATTCATTGTAGGTAATGGAAAATTATAAATATTTTTTATAATTAAATAGGTGAAAATGGTATTTTTCCCAAAAAACCCACTGCACACTGTTTATGCACATGGATCACAAAATGTTTGCCAACCATGATAAATGGATATCCCCCCCAATCAACAACAGGCCACATGGATATGGACATAAACCTAAAAAAGTTGTAGACAAGCCATGTGGAATTTTAGGTTCCACTGTCTGTAGCCGCATTGCAGAATCAAACTGTGTGGCAGGGGTCACATAGGTTCCACTAATCATTCGGGCCATAACCCTCTCACACAAGAAGGGGTCCCATAACAAGTTATGATCTCATTTTTTATTTTTTACTTACACCCTGCCACTCAATGTGATGTCTCATAACATATCGAACAACAACTCCCATTCACTCAGAGTGACTTTACATAAACCCTCTCAAATGGAAACCATCTCACATTGGGTGAGGTCTTGTATCTTATCTTATACCCAAAACATCTTACTCAGGGTGAGGTATTTCTTCTCATATCATTATATTACCAACTCACATTGGTTGAGGTCCCATATATCATCTCATATCACAAATCTATTCTTTAGGTTAGGTATCTTATCATATCATGTACCACCACTATCTCATTCAAGACATAGCCAACATGAAAATAGTAAGGCAGTATAAAATACCTAGAGAACAAAACCATTAACCTAAAACATGGATATCCAATAATCCATAATTAGTTCCCCACTAGAGGATACCCCACTATAGAACTCATAATTAACTATTTTTTCCATTATTAGACTTGGAAACTAGTGTTACAATAAATGGTAACTGTTGGGTCTTAAAATTAAGTGGAATGGTCTACAAACCATCTAAATGCCACTTTATTACCCCATTAACCTACTGAAAACCTAAATAGGAATAAAAACTCCTCAAAAGGCATTCCAACACTCAATTTTTTTTTCAAAATACAACTTATTGAATCTCTTTCTACTTAGAGATTCAAAATTCAATTTCATTTGAATTATTGGACTCATAACGATAGAGGTAATTATAAACCCCCATGAAATTGATACAAATCCTTGGATTGTACTCAAGATTATCTGAAAAATCAATATTTATTTATCATAATTGAATCAATTACTCATTCAAAACTCAAGATACGATTCTTGGAATTCATCCATCATACAGATCTAGGGAAAATATTTTTTTTTCTAAAAAAACATCACGAATGACCCTTTATACACATATTTAATTACGTTGTTGAAGTGGAGTGAAATGTGGAGGGTGTCATGGGGGTGAATGGGGTGGGCATGGGGTGTGGGTGGGTAGGGGTGGGTAGGGGAGTCAGCATGGGGGTATGCAGGTTGGGGTTGGGGGCAGGGGGTGTGTTGGGGGTAAGGGTGTGTGCTAGGGGAAGGGGGAGGGGGTGTGTAGTTGGGGGTGTTGTGGGCATAGGAATGGGAGTGTGCGGGTGGGGGTGGTAGGAGGCATGTGTTGTGATAGGGGGAACGATGTGCAGGTGGGGGTGGGGGGTAGGGGACCAGGGTGTGCAGGTGGGGGGCAGGGGGAAAGGATGTCTTCGGGCAGTGGGGTAGGGGGTGTGTTGGGGGCAGGGGGTGCTGGTGGTAGAGGGTGTATTGGTGGGGGGTACATGAGGAGGGTTTGTGCTGGGGGGGAGGTTTAGGTGGGGGGAAGGGGGTTCTCCATGTGGGGGGGGGTGTCCAGGGGAGTGGGGGGGGGCTACTGTAAGGGGGTGGAGAAGGGGTGTTCAGGAGGGAGGGTGTGACTGTCCCGGAGGGTGGGTGAGGGGGTGTCCAGGAGCGCGAGGGGGATGATGAGGATAACCAGACCACATTGTGTCTGTCACTGTAATTCTTTGAATCTTATTTTAATTTTTTTATCATGTTTATGTATCTTAATTATTTTATACAATAATTGTTTCTTATTTTGATATTATTAGAAAACATGAGTCTGGGTGATGATATTACTGTGCACGTAGGTTCTAAAAAAACTGAATAACATAAATAATGTGTTCTTTACTTCGTTAATTAAATTATTTAATATTCAACATATAGATTCTATTTTATTTTACTACTAGTTTCGAAGCCCCATATCAGTCATTAGGTGTTTGAATGTTATTCATTTTTGTCTTTTCAACCTTACCCCTCATAAATTTGTAACAGATCCAAACATTTTTTTTCTTTTCTATCAGACCAATTTCTTTTGTCAGTAATTGATTTTTTGTATTTCTGCATTGTGATCACTTCATAAATTGCCTCCTTTTTTCTACTATATTTCATTAATTCATAATTCCTCTTCATTTCAAATCCATTTTGATAAAAATAGTTTATTCCTAAGATTGGTCAGATTTTAGGGGATAGAAATACCATTGTATGCAAGAACTTGACATCTAATCTTCTTGTATACTTTTCAAAAACTAGGTTTTAAATCGAAAAATTTTATGGTGATAATAACTTTTACATTTGAAATAATAAGATCAGATCCCTACTAGTTTAGTATTTCTTAATTGATTCCATATGTAGGCCCATGAAACATATTATTAAAATAAATAAAACTGGATAAACTAACACATAATATAAAGATTTTTCCATATATGTTTTAGTTAAATAACACAGTTCTATGTGGATTTCATCAGGATATAAGGTTCTTTGGGAAACATCCTTTTAATTTAAAGATACTATTATTTGTCTTAAACTAAATAAATTATAACTTAAATCCTTTTTAGTTGGAATTTTTTATAAAAGACTCCAATTTTTCACTTTTAAGATTGAACACAATAGTTTTATAAAGGAACATTTAGATTAAAATAGTAGGGGGGAGGGTGCAGGGGGGAGTGGGGAAAGGGGGAGGGCATGGTAGTGGGGACGGTGCAGGTGGGGTTTCGGGGGGGGGGGGCTGTAGGGAAGTGGGATGGGTGGAGGTGTGGAGAGGGAAAATTAGTCGGGGGAGGGTGGAGGGGGAGGGGGTCTGTAGGGTAGTGGGGAGGGTGCAGGTGCGGTGCGAGGGGTGGGGGTGGGGGGAGGATATGCAGGGTAGTAGAGAAGGTGAAGGTGGAGTGCAAGGGAGTAGTGGGGGAGGGAAAACTGGCAGAGGGGAGGGGGCAGGTGGTCTGTATGGAAGTGGGGGGGGGGGTGTGGGGTGCAAGGGGGTGGGGTGGGAGGGAGGGTACAAGTGGGTGGGGGCATAAGTTAATGATGAATCCATTCATGAATATCCTTTATATACTCACCCAATAACATATAGTGTTCCCCCTATATGGACTAATTATTAATTTTTTGTTATGAATTATAATAATTTCCCCCTTTCATGAAATCCCTATACGAATGAAAATATAGAAAAATTGTATCATTAAATAAATCTGATTTAATATTTTAACCATATCAAAACATGATTAATTTGTCAATATTATTTTGTTCTATTTATAACATAAAATTCATAATATTTACCTATATTCTACATATCCTTCATATTTCTCTTAAATTTTATGTTCAAGAATCATTATACAAAAGAAGATTCCAATGTTTTCATTAATTATATGTGTTCTCATTTGTATGAATTATTTTTATCAGAGTATTTTATTGGTAGCATAATGATATTATACGAATAACCGTATAAACATTGAATGTTTTCATTAATTAAATGTGTTCTCATTTGTATGCAATATGTTTATCATGATTCTTCGCTCCTTCCACTGATTTATGTGCATAAACTAATTAATATTTCAATGATCGTGATGATAGTGGTGGTGGCGCTGGTTTGAGAGGAGATGATAATGATGTTGTTGTTTCTATATTAGATGATGAGGGTCATGATGGTTCTGGTGATGCTGATATTGAGGTACAATTCAGATTTCAATTTTATTCTTGGTTTATACATTAATTCTTTTCAAATAGTTTTTTTATTATGATAATATTGATATTGAAATTAGTACTACTTAGTAATAATAATAATTTTATTAATTAAAGATATTTGTATTTATTTTATAATCCATTATCACTAAATATCATAAGTATTACTTGTAAATTTCCATTTACCTTATATAAAACATATATAGAAAAATTATTATATTTATATCAGTATAAATATTTTTATATATCAATATATTATTTTTAATTAAATATATATTTTTTGAAGTGTAATTTTATCATCTCTTGTAAAAAAGGGCTGATAAAACGGGGGTCATTACCTGTGCTTTTAAAAAATAACTAATAAACCCCCACTGCCCTTATAAGCACTTTTTTAGATGTGATAATAAAAGACTTCATTTGTTAGCCCTTGTAAAAAAGCACTGATAAAGGATCCCCTTTAACATCATTTTTTACACTATTAAAGAGCCCCTTCAATAACTCTTTTTTAAGTGCTGACAAAGGGTGTCTTTAACAATGTTTTTCTCTAGTGATACTAAATCCATAGCATTGGATAAAACCAGTTTTTTATTAGTGATTATGAAAAAATTTATGTCCAATCCATAGAGACCAATGAGTATACAACTAATCCAATACAATAATAACACAAACATATTTCATCTAGTGAAAGAAGGTGGATGATTATAAACTAACATAACAAAAGAAGTAATAAATATTTTTCAAAGGGTATATGTGGTATGAATTTATGTACCTTTAAAACAATGATAGAATAACCCACAATACAGTCAAAGTAAATAATACAACTAATTTTTTGTAGATATGTTTAAGATAATGAACATATCTCAATGAATGTATGTTGAGTAACCTAAAACCCTTAATAACGGGGAAATGAATAATTAAATAGTCATTTGAATATAGGAGCGTCGTTTGGGTTTTAAATAAAATGAGATAAAAGTATTATGATACAGCATAACAAGGAAACATAGTGCACACTATAAACCTTTCTCTTGGATTTAATGCCTGAGATAATAAACCCTTATTGATTGAGTATAATTTTAATCATAAACATTAATAAGAGAGGGATTTTATTTTGAATTAATATATCATAATTAAAAGGTAATTAATGATATAATAAGTCTAATAGGTTATATATAAACCAAATAAATTAAATTAGGTGCATTATAAAATACATGTACCAAATAGAAGAATTTGAGATGAAAACCCTGTATAATTTCAGTAATTTGATAATCAAAATCCCTTGGAAGCATGAAGATTATATGAATATATAAATTAGAGTCATTAAATCATGTATTATAAAAAAATAAATTCTTAGGTTTTATATACTCTATTGCACTAAGAAATTGGTCTATAATAGTTAAACATGTCTCAATAATGAGAAATTGAGATGAAAAACCTTATCCTTTATTCTTACTTAATCTCTCATTTTATAACATTATGTATAATGAACATGGAAATCATCAGAATTTAACTTATATCTATAATAAGAAAATTATACAGTTTTTATATTTATTTTATAAAAAAATATTACATATAAATTATTTATCATAGATTATTTTTATTATCTGGTGTTAGAACATTAACTTTTTATCATACATACATAATGAAGATGAGATCGATTCTCACTAAGTGGTTT
This sequence comes from Viscum album, assembly GCA_963277665.1. NCBI lineage: Eukaryota > Viridiplantae > Streptophyta > Magnoliopsida > Santalales > Viscaceae > Viscum > Viscum album. The sequence goes on along the minus strand of OY728164.1, from coordinate 278,751,552 downwards.
CAAGTTAATAATTAATATATAATTCAAAATATAATAATTATTTATTTTCAATTATTAATAAAAAAATCATTCTCATTATGTTTTGGCATGCATAACTTTTTTGAAAATGAAAATCGCAATGAACTAGTATTTAATGATTTTCAAAATGAAAATGTATTGTATTTATAAATATGTTAAATAATTAAAAAAACAATAAAAATAATTATATAATATTAAATATATTATTATTTCATGATATTTATATTACATAACCTCCCTTAATAATTAATGAAATAATCATTATAACATCGATTAAAAAGGTTGTCAAATCAACCAAAATGGATACATTTTATAATGATGAAATGAGTAAGAGGATGTATTTAGATAACGATAATGTGAGATATAAAGTCGTTTAAACGTTATATAAAAATAAAACATTATTATTAAATTCATTCCAAGAACCATAAAGGGAGGGTGGTGATGAAAAATGATATTCATTGTTCTTGGAGGTAGTTGTATGCATGTACAGATGATTAATGACCCCATTTATCAATTAATGGACCTAAGGATGTCATATAAAATTATATTATTTTAGTACTATAACTATATCAAATAGAATTTTTTTTATTTAAATCTATCATTAATACCATAAATGAGTGGTGGTGACAAAAAATGAACTAGATAGCATTGTGGAGATAGTTGTTCACTCTTTCACGTGATTGATAATGTTTTATTCTTCTTAGTTGATGGGTAATATTGAATAATTTATGTTACTTTAATATAATAAAATTTAATCAATGTTATGATACTTATTTTTTATATTAATATGGTCATATAAGATTAGGAAGGTGTAGATTAAAATAATTGACAAATAGATTGTAATATTGACATGGAATGGTTGTGTTTTCTCTTTGAAAAATCCATCGACATAAAGTTATTATGTAAAGTAATGGTGTAAATAAGATTATGGAAGTGAGAGAGGTTTATATGAGGGTAAATAGTTTTTAGTTTAAATTATAAATTTTATGGAATGAGTGTATCATGAACATCTGAAATTGATCCACTTTTACAAGCTATAATAAGGATAGTTTTGGAAACAACCATTAAACACAAATAATGTTATTTTACTATTAAATAGTTAAGTGCTTAAAAATGAAAAAATTTTGGTGATTTTTGGTCTATGCAAAGATTAAACATCAATTTGGAAACAATTTATTATCATATTTGGGACTTTTCACCTTAGTAAAATATTTTTTACCATTTTTATCTTTATGAGGATAACTAATATTTAACCTTTGTAATTTAATTAATTTTTAAAATTAAAAGTAAACATATTCGAAAATTTGAGGATTCTAAATTATAATTTGAAAAAAAAATTATCATATACCATTTATAAAGGTAAAAAAAATTATTTTATACTTATTCCATGTAATATAATAAAAACAATTTTTATAGATAATGTGTTTTCAACGTAAAAATTATATATAAGGTAAAAGTATAATAGTTAATGATTTAAATGGAAAATTTTGATTTATTATAAAAATAACATGAGGCCTTAAAATCAAGAAAAAATATAGATAACATTAAAATATTTTGTTCAAAAAAATACTAAAAATGATTTTCATAAATAAAGTAACATTTAACATAATTATATAAAATATTTGACAAAGGTGTAAAAAGTTAAAAGAATATATTATAATTTATAATTATATTAAAGAAATTAATACATGATTACTCATATTGTTTTTTGGTATTCTAGATTGCTTTGATATAATGATGAAATAAAAAATCATAATTTTTACAAACATCATATTTTTCTATGATAAACAAACCTATTTGAAAAAATGTCAACATTTCATAATACGTAACTTTTGGTATGTTGAATTTAAAAACATTTTTTTGTTAAATTTATAATCTAAAATTTGAAAATGTAGTTTTAAAACAATAATATTGAGTATAAGGATAACCTCTTTTAAATATTACCTTTATTCAATAATAAAACATATTAATAAATTATCTTTTGAAGGAAATTGTTTTCAATTAGTTACCATGTTAGACAATGTTATAAATTTATTAATAATAATATTATAATATATTATCTTTTATTTACACTTGCTGTAGAATGTTATATAATTTGATGAACATAACATCAACTTTTTAAGGTTTCTAATTTGAGGTTGTTATATTCTTCCAACATTAAATAAATTGCATCCTTGAAATTTTAATTTTTTGGAAAAAAATATATATGGGTATCTATAAGGTAGAATTAGCTTGAAGAATAAATATTACTAATATGGTTAAGGTTAGGAAAATCACATAAAACATGAGAAATATTCCTCACATGGTTGGGTGTCATGTGAAACCCTTTTTTATACCTTCAATATTTTAAATGTTTTATATTATTTTTTGAATGTGTTTTAATGTGATTGGGGCAGATAGAGGCATTCCGGAGGCTATAAATTGAAACGTGAAAGCTGATAGTGGTTTTTTACCATTATAGTAGATTCTATAGGATATTCAACCTCACTATAGATCCCACTAGCCAATTGATGGAATTTTTACGCAAATGAAGTTTTACCTAGACCCCATTGGTAAGCCAGTTCTGCTCCCGAGAAAACCTATTCTTCTGAGTAGCCACTGACTAGCTGAAGTCCATTTGAGGAATAATAAATTTAGTTGGATAATATTTAATTTCTCAAAATCCCAAAAACATATCCTAATTAATCTTCATTTTGGACATACATAATCAACAAACAACATATTATATCTCTTTCATCAATTTAGGGATCTATCCACTAACTATGTATTCTTTATTCCATGCATAAACAATGGTTTGATAATGAAAATCTATTCAGGTGAGATCTACATTAATCTATATCAATTATAATATATTATGCATGGTAATTCCCAATTATAATTTAGATTCCTTGACCATATCTATGAGTTTTCATCATTATATAATATGATAATTATGGTCATTGATAAAATTGTGACCTAAATTATTGCTTTTGGAAACTCTTCATCATTTTTAACTAGATCATTATCAATAGAAGATATTCTCATGTATGTGTGATCATTTAAAACCTTATAATTTTGGAATATATTCAATCATGATCTTATATTTATAACCACAAAGGATAGGGGATGTTTCTATTATCCAGAGTTGTTCATTTGAACATGAATTGCGACCATTATCATTGAAATATCATTGCATCTGTGGTAGGTGGTCCTTATCCTTAGAAAACATATACACGGTTTCATTGAATGTTTTTTAGAATGTGTGTGTATTCATATTATAGACCTTACTGATGTTAAATTACATGTGTATCGTGTGTGGGAATATTACATAATACAAATGCTCAATGTTTGTTAGAACGTGGTTTGTGTTAGTTACGAATCATTCTTTATATGATGTGGTATTGATCTATCATTCTACTTATATATGTAGAAAAGGTGTCTTTGATAGGTTTAGACATATGTATTATCCCTATAATAGGGATGTGTCAGACATAGTCTGACGTGTATAATGTTTATCCCAACTAGTGGGATATATTAAAAATGATTAGTACACTATAACATGAATGTGGATGTGTTATAGTAGGTTAAAAGATTTTCCTTCCACCACGGAACCGATGAATGTAAACCCAGTCTCTTAAGACCTAACACATGTGTTCTACTACTATAATATTCTTGTTTATTATGTGATCTTTATTAACATTACTATAATGAAATAGAGTGTATAACAGAATTATGTTAAGGGATGTTAGTGGTATCCTACTATGTCTCATACCCACACCCAACTTCAGAGTCTCGATGAACATATAGTTTTATGACATAGGATCTAATGAAGGTGAAAAGCTCCTGTTGTTGGTAGTTGAGCGGGTCTAGCAGAAGGATGCATACATTTTAGAGTGGACCTTGAGTTGGAAGTCTACAAATATTTCTATGTAGTTCTATTTCTCTCATACTTTAATCCAACACATATGGATATCCTTACTTCATTTCTCATTTTGGATTATGTGACTGACACGTCATAATTTTATTTTATGTGTTGGTACTTATTATATTTTCTCCTACTCTGATGTTTTATTTATTTATTTATTTATTTCGTCATTATTGATTACTTTTATCGATTACTTTGTATACTATGATGTTTACTTAATACCAATATAATAATCTTCCCATGATTCCCCTCTTTGACCTGACTATTATTTGACAACCTATTACATACTAAGAGGTGGGTACGAGGTCATACATAATTTCATACCAAAAATTATTTCATTTTAAACATTAATTTTGGAAAGGGGTAGATAATAGGTAGGATGTTTGGGACTCATGAAGGGGAACTATTTCAATTCTTACATTGTATAACATAGTTTAGGACTGAGTCACCATATATATAAAAATTGATTGTTTTTATGTTTTTCATGTTCAATGATACCATGATTTTACTTTCATTGGGTGATTAAATTTTTATTGTATACTTGTTTATGGTATATTGTGTGCATTCATGGATCATGTTTAGGAAACTAGGATCATTCAAAATTACTATTTATTATATTCTAGGGATAAAAAATAATTAAAAAGTATGTTGAAATTATGATAGGTTAAGTTATTACATTGATTTGAGGAATATTTTATTTATTCATGAGTATTATATTCTTCATTATTTGTATTCATAGGTGTGACTATAATGTAGGTACTATTGGATTGGGTATTGGATAGAGAATAGTGTGTATTCATTATTCAATGTGTATCCTCATAGGTTGAACCTTTTTTTAAACCATTGTTTGTGTGAGTCTGTGATCTGTTACTGATTATAATGGTTATTTGTTTACTTTAAATAAAAGTAGATTTAGAATTTAGAGAAATTAAACCTCATACATAACTTAATTCACCTATTTTTATGAGGATTCTAATGATAATTCCCTTTTCTATGTTCTTGGAACTCAAGCTATAGAGTCAACCCATCTGGTATAGATTCTTCTTTTGCCTATTTTGGGTGGAAGAGCCCATAAGGGGGTGAAGTGGTGATGGTTTAATCCCCTCAGGAATTCAAACTATAGCATACCCTAGATTTCCAAGACACTAGAGACCCCCAGTAATTATTTCCTTATATACGAGTCGTTGAGAGGATCCTTGACCTTAAGGATACCATAGATTATTTGTAGGTAATACTTTCACCCATTGTGCTTTTGAGAAATTTTGATGATTGTCGAAATTTATACTTGAAGATATTAGATTGAAAGGGTTCATGTAGGTGACCATAGAGAATGAATATTTTATGAGTTTATCCATGATGCAATGATGCTAGACTATGATCAAAATTTCCTAGAGATCTAACATGATTCAATGTTCTTGTCTTCCGATTCCGTATAGTTCACCAAGATGGTTTTCTTTTCTCTAATTATAGAATTAAATGAGGTTTATAATGTAATAAAAAATGAGATCGTTATTCATAATGAAATGAAACAAAATTTAAGGAACATTGATTTAATGATCCATTCTGTAGAACTTCATATGTATCTAAAGGTAGAGAAGGTTACTGAGGAATTTAAAGTGGTGTGTCTTCTTCTAGATTCCAATGGATCACAAAATCTCTTCTATAGTGTATTTCTACATTATTCTAAATGTAATCTCAAAAAGAAGACATAGGATGGATTATAGATTAATGTTTGATAGTTAGAGAAGAGTAGAAATTTGTAGACACCCTTTGTGAGAGATGACTCTACTAGGTTCTATAACATTATGAAAAATGGTACTTTCCCAATTACCATAATTTTTCAATTATGAATTTCCACATGAGTGGAAAGAATATATATGAAAAGACATTCCTTTCCAAGGATTCAAATGTTTACATATGAAATTTTGGGAAATTGTGCAGGTATAAAACCATAAATCTAGTTGTATGACCCACAAGGGAAATTGAATCAAGTGAATCATGAGCATCTTTGGAATCCTGGAGTGGTTGATGGTATGGAATACATTTATGATTATGATATGGTTGATGTTGGATAGAGACCTTTAATAGCATTAGGTATAGTCAAGATTTATACTAAACTATATATTTCCTTGATTAATATTTGTTTTTCAAATTAATTTAAATCTGATCAAGGTATATCATGGATGGACATACCATTTACATTATATTCGTAATTGATATCTATAGATACACCACTCAGAATGAATGTGGATCATCCTCATCTCTTTACAGAATGTATAATGGTGATTTCTATCTTCAAGAATGGGTGGATATACACGATTATTGAGAATATGGGTTTCAATATGGTCTTTGGCATAGATCAGATGAGAAACAATAATGCGCACATCATTTTTAATTGAAAAATTTAAAATTTTAATCTCATAAAGTGGAGAAATTATAATTTGACCAGTATGTGGGATGTTGAGTCATGTAGAGTGGGACTATATACTTTTTAGGGAGAATTTTTTAGTATAGGTGGTTTTCATGTTCTAGTAGTGGATCAGACAATGAATACATCATATTTTCCACTTGTGTTATACATATATCTATATTTCCTTTTAGAGGATTTCTTAGGGTATCCTCTAGATAGGAGAACTGAGTTTGAGATCAAGATAATGCCCGGTTCACGACCCATATCTATTCTGACATCTCACATGGAACAAGGTGAGTTAAAGGAACTCACGTTATAACATGAACATCTTAAAGCTAAATAATTCATCATACTAAACACATCCACAAGGTTTTCTCTAATGTTGTTCACTATGAAGGAAGAAAATCATATTTTCAAATTGGTGGATTATTGAACATTTAACAAGATCACCATGAAATATTTGTACCCCATACCAAGAATTGATAACATATTTTATAGATTATGCGGGGAAAATATTTTTTAATGATTAATCTTCCATAAAGTTACCAATAGATACAAGTAAGAGAGGAATGCATATCAGATATATAATTTAGGAGTAGATACGGGTTATATGAGTATCTTGTTATGATTTTTGGACTATCATTGTTTTGGAAGTGTTTATGGATCTCATGAATAATTACTTTCACCCATACAAGGTATCCTTAATTTTTGGGTTCACTGATGACATGATGGTATATTCCAAGACACCAGAATAACATTATATATGCCTTGATATGATATTGTGTACTCTTAAAGAACATCATGTTTATTCTAATTTTTCTTAGTGTCACTTTTGGATATGGGAGATACTCTTTCTTGGTAAATTAGTCTCTCATGGAGGAATACCTATTGATCTAGAGAATGTAAAATTAGTTATGTCATGGGAAGATCTAACAAACTTCATTAAGATCTAGAGAATGCTTGTTTTAGATAGGTATTATAGGAGGTTCATTAAAGACTTTTATCACATGGTGGTGCATATGACCACTCTTATAATAAGGGGTTCATATTTAAAAGGATTGAACAGTGTAAGGATTCCTTTAAAAAGATAATTAATTGGATTAGATTAGGTATGATTTTGATTCTTCCTAAGCTTGGAGTTGGTTATGTAGTTTATTGTGATGCGTATTAAAATTTTTTGATAGATGTTTTAAATCAGGGTGATAAATTTTTTTATTGACGGTCTTGTCAGTATTGACCCCTTAAGTGGAATTACCCGACTCATGACTTAGTGTTTTAATTTGTGGATCATCAGTTGAAATGTTTATAATACTATATCATTGGGGGGAATTTTTTATACATGATCCATAATATAATATTATATATTTTATCCTAGATTGACCTAAATCATTGTTAGAGGTGTTTGGTGGAATACAATTAGAAGTTTGATATTGAGATAGTTTTTTGTACATAGAAGTTAATTTTTTTGTATATTCCATTAGTAGAAATATTTATTAATATGTAGATAAGACCTCAGAAGTAGGTCATAAGATTATGGATTTTCTAGCTGACTAGAATATATCTATATATATTGCCTGAGGGGAAGTTTCTTATGTACCTTTGGAGAAAAAACCCTCATTTATTAAAATATTGAAGGCCTACAAGAATATGTATACACAACATATCATCTTTCACAAGAGATTTAAAGTAAATAGTTACATTATAATATAGTCCATAGATAGATATTTTCATCTTCTATTTCATATAAGAGTGATGGTTCCCTCTTCTATATGGGAAAAGATAATGAAATAATTTCATTCTTCATAAGGGGAAGTGCACCTAGGACCCAAAAAACTATTTCATGTTAAAATAAGAAAATTCTTGTGGAAATAAATATAAAGAAACATTATATTTTTTTATACTATTGTCTAACTTGTTAGAGGATCGATGTCATGCATTAGAGACCAAGTGAGTTACACTAAAAACTTACACTGCATATGTGGATGTGGGATGGGGTCATCATCGACTTCATGGAATGTTTTATAGGGACTGAGAGAGGATGATATACCATATATGTTGAATTGGATCATTTTACCCTGGTCACTTATATCATACCAATCTGGTATACTAACATCATGGAAGATCTTAGAAAGCACAATATTTGGTAAATCATGTAGATTCATGGGGTTCTTTGGAGTGTGGTATTTAATCAACATGGTCGATTAATATCATGGCTTTTGAACTTAATTTATAAGGTGATGAGGACTTCATTGAAGTTGATTATGAAAATTCATCCTTATATTGATGGGTGGCTAAATAGAAAAATCAAGAAATTAGATTATATGATCTTAGCATGTTTTCAAATGTTTGGTGGAGATTTTGATTCTTACTTCGAACAAGTAAATTTATACTACAACAACAACTTTCTAACATTGGATTCAGATGGATTTTTTGAGGTTCTATATGGAAGGAAATTTAAATCACCATTATTCCAATACAAGGTCGGTGAATATTCTATATATGAACCAGGAATGGTATATATGACCTCATAGAAATTGTAGTAGATTCAAAAGTGGATAGTTATAGCATAGAGTATATATAGTGAATATGAAAATAGGAAGAGATGAACCTCAGATTTTATGGTGGGTAATAGAGTGTTATTTTGGGAGTCCCCTTGGCTGAGGAATACAAGGTTGTGTAGACAAAGAAAATTAGAACTACTCTATGATTCACCATTTATGTTTTTCTTCCTTTTTACCTTGTATATATCTTTTTATTGTGTTTTAATTTGATTATGGTGGGATATAAGTGTTTTGAATGCCTAAAATAGAGTGGTTTAAGTTTGGGTAGCATTCTATAACATAAAAAAGAAATAGAAACTCTATTAGATATCTAGTGGACCACACAAGCTATCTAGGTTAGTCTGCAGGATCTTTAGCCTCAATAAAGATCCCATGAGTTAGTCTGTTGGGATTCTAGGTAGAGATAGTTCTTTCTAGAACCCACTGGCCAGTGAGTGGGGATTCATGGAATAACTTGTTTTTCCCACTGGCCACCATCCCATAAATGGATTCATTCATCCCCAAATAAATATATTAGGTTAGGTAATATTTTTTTCATTAAATCCCAACCCTTATTATATTTTCAACTCTATTTAGAACTACTTAGACCCCTAACACTTAGAATCTCCCTCTCATAATTTTGTAGCTATCTCATATCCATTCATCTTATTTATTTGATAAATAGACACAATTTTGGTTTTGTTATTCCAATAAATTTGATTTTTCCATATTCAATATCATAACTAATACAGTATCCCATGTAAAAACTAATTAAATTCTCAATGTCTTGATTGGATCAAATGATTTTTCACATGATATAATATTGAAATTGTGGTTTTTGATAGAATCAACAACCAAATTCTATGTTTTAGCATTTCGTACGCTATTTAGACCTAGAACATTGTCAGAAATATATATTCTTAGGTATTTATGATCTTATTCAACCTTTTTAGTGTGTGATATCTTCAATATTTATCCTATAATTCTAATCATCATTGTTTAGGAATGGTAATCAGATGCCAAGTGGTACATATGAACATGTATACCAACCCTTGCCATCATAATGACATTTAACCTTAGGTATATATCCTTTATCATTAGTACATGATTACATTAGTTCATGGAATATTTTTGAATGTGTATTTTTATCACTATGAGACATATACATGTTTTTTTTCATGCGCTTTGTGTGTGCACAGACTATGAGACCTATGCCCAATGTTTTTTCATATATTTTTTTGGTAGTTATGAATCTCTCTTAATAGGATGTGATATTGGTATATAATCCATGATCGATATATGGTATGATATTTCATTTATAGGTTGATCCATATAGACTATCCTAATAAGCGATATGTTTTCAAAATTGTTCAACATGCACATGCGTAATCCCTTACTGTAGGATGTTTGAAACATGATTATTTGGATATCCCATCAGTGGAGGGATGTTTTAGACATGGTTTGTTGATTCTCCTTTTATATTGGATCTAACAAATGTAGAGACTATATCTAAGGACCTAGAACATGTGTTATTATTGTGTGATATTTGTTTTCTTATTTACACTCTATTTACATTTAGGTAATGAAACAGTCTATCTTATGCACTTATGCTAAGGATCATTGGTTGTATTATATCGGGCCACATACTCACACCCTAATCGGGAACCTTATTTCTCATGTAGATTTTATGTCTAGGGATATGATGAAGGCCAAAGACACTATGGTGAGTGGATGAGTTGGTCTAAATAGAGTATATGGAATTTACAGGAATAAAATTAGGTTGGATGCCTAATATTATTTTTATATAGTTCCATTTATCACATACATTGACCCACCACCTATGAAGACCTATATTTTTTGTTTCATTTTGGATGATTTTACTGACATTCCATAATTTTATTTCAAGGGTTTGTACATATTGTGTATGCTGATAATCTAATGATTAATTTTTTTATTCATTTATTATATATTGTTTACTATTGCTATAACTTCCTTTTTATACTATGTTTTCTACCTAGAAAAGAGGGAATATGGTCCCCATGATTTTCCTTTAGGCCGTTACTACATGTTGGAATCCTCTTTCATACAATGATGTATGCACGATGTCATGTGGCATCCTAGATCGGACATGATTTTTCATGTTATAGTGTTATAGTTAGAACCTATTTTATATATCATTCAGTTTATAGTAAGAACTGTATTGATAGATAATCAATGGTTGGTGTAAGAATCAAGATATTATTTTCGTGTATGTTTTCCTTTTCTGGTCATTTTATAGAAAAAGAAGAATTTCTGGAAAATTTTTAAGTACACACCATGTACTATCTGAGTACATGTCGTGTATTCGGTTACCACGGGAAGCCTTGTTCTGGCCATGTTGCGGCCCTGCACATGGCCATGTGTGGTGACCTGGAGGCTACCTAAAGCAGGGATCGGTAAGGTTATGTACACGCTTTGTGCATCAAAAGTACATGTCGTCTACCATTTTTTCATTAAACATACCGGGGTCACGTCTAATCGCCCGAAAGGCCTTCTTCTCGACCTAGTTTGTCTGAGAGTTCTAGTATGACCATGATCTTTCTTCGATCCCCCAAGAGAGAATCTGATCTCTAATTCAGCTAATATCGATTACATTGGGATTGCCTCGGTAATCTATTCTTTATTTTATAGATTCGTTTCATGATTCCACCTCCTTCTCAAGTTATCATCTATTGAACGTTTTAGATGTTTTTGTAGATAAATGGTGTTCTTGGGAGATTCAATGCTTGAGGATCACATATGGTGATCTCCCTAAACTGAGGTTGGTTGTTTGTGCATTTCTGTTGAAGTAATTTGAGTTATATGTGCAATTTTGTCCAATAACCTTGAACGGGGATTTGTGTGTTTACTATTTTAACCCTATTAATTGCCTGCTATGCATGTATGTGTGAGTTGAAGTTAATTGGATTTGAATAGTGGAATGATTTACCATGGAAGTTTTTTCCCATGCATGTTCTGTTTACGACTATTTGGTCCTGTTTAGCCTGTTAGGATTCCTATATATTTTTTTCATTCCTTGCACTGTAAGATGGAGTGAATATTTTATCTGGCATGCATGATATACTGTAGGATGTTAGCCAAGTTTTTTTTGAGGATTACTTTGGCCGTATTGCATTTCTATGCTCATTTGACTTACACTGGGCCATTGGAACCTAGTTTTGTAGACTATAAGGGGAATTGACCATGTCAGCTTCCTCAGAGAGTCTGTGACCACATGTGACTATATAGGGAATTGACCGTGTGAGCTTCCTCAGAGAGTCTTTATCACTTTTGAATATATGGGGAATTGAACGTTTGAGTTTCCTCAGTGAGCCTCCAACCCTTTAGACTTTAAGGGGAATTGACTGATAGATCATCCTCAGAGAGTCTTTATTATCCTTGTAATTGAACCAGAGGGGTAGATTGTTTGTGCTTTCAAGAGGGTTGCTTATGTTTCAGAGTAGGACTAGGGGGATAGGCTGTGAGTACTTCCTAAAGGGTTACCTGTTTTTGTTTTCCAGATTGATTAGCTATTTACATGATATATTAAATAAATTGATTTGAGACCGTATGATTGGTTACTATTGAGTACTTTTTTGTTTAATACCTTTTTCTTATATTACCTGCCATATATTCACTGACTATTAGTCAAGTATATTGTGGAGGATGCCTAATGATATTTATTCTCACACCCTATTTGGGCCATGATTTTGGGCCCAAACAGATTATACTACTTCAGGTATAGATTATGGAAAGATCCCTTCTACTTCCGGTACATGAGTGATGTAGAGCTGAGAGCATGAGACCAAGATGAGGCTTGCGATTCTAACGAGATTTTATCTATTTTTCTTTTTTACTTTAGTTTAATACTGTTTGAATTCCTGTGTTGTGGTTTTTATGGATTCTTTATTAAACATATTTATCATGAATCATTATATATATGCTCCAGTTGCATATTACTTTCAGTCTTCCACCATTTACTATTGTATGGTGTGTTTACTACTTATTCTATTTTATATATGTTCATTTCTTCTACTGTGTGCTTTTCCAATGAGGGCATAGTTTCTAAACTATCACACCTTAGGCCCTCACTGCTAGTCGAAAGCCTCTGGGATTCTGAGAAATGTGCTTGAGGTCATGGGACCAACCGGGTACCGGGCGCCTCAGGGTGGCTCCTAGAACTAGGATATTACAAAGTGGTATCAATGGAATTTCATTCTTTTTAACTTACTAATTGGAGCCTACATCAATGGATAGGGCGGAATATGTACTGGGTAATAAGCTATGACCTGGAGTAGCTAACCCGTGTAAAGGGAAAAAATAAACTACCTCATTTATAACAATTTTTATGGTTTTTCATTTTGAAAGTTGATTTGATTTCACCATTGGGTGATTCACATGTTTTTTTGTTATTTTTGATTATATTTTGGTTTTATTTATGTTTCAACCCAATGAGATTAGGGTATGCCACCTGTTACATTATATAGGCACCTACTAGAAATCTTATGTCATGGATTTTTTCCTTTCCATTTAGGATGCATTGATGATTTCATGTTGTTGAGATATCTGTTGTTCTAGATATGCATGTTGTTGTGATAGATGCCTTAATAGAATACCTACTTTGGATAGGGTATTTCTTTGCATAAGGATTTCATTGAATGAATACCTAACATTGGTTCTTGAGGTGTTATGGGCCCTCATGGACCCAAATTTAGTGGATAGTTTTCATTTCATTCTTATATATGACATTTATACTATTCCATTCTTTGATTTGTGAAAAGTATGGGCCCTCACAGATCAGAATTTTGTAATTAAATGATTGTTTTAGTTTCTTTCGGGGATTTGGAGTAATTTATGAGGAATAATGTCTTGGAAAACCTATAATACACACCGTGTAGTTTGGAATACACCCCATGTGATCTTCTGTTAGGGAAAAACTGTTTTTCTTATGTACATGTCGTGTACTGCATGTACATGCCATGTAGCCTCTAACTGTGTCTCAGACTGTATGGGTGGGGACACGAGGTTTTGGAATATTTTGTAGGACATTCTGTGTGCCAGATGTACAGGTCATGTTGTAGACCATGTAAATCAGCCATGTCACAAACAAAACAGTTTAATTGAGTCTCCTATAATACACACTATATCCTTCTAGAACACACCATGTAGTGTGAGCCGTGAATCCGGCCGTGTCACTAACAACATGGGTTAGAGAAGCTCGTCTAGTACATGACGTGACTGGAGAGAACACGTTGTGTAGTTTTCTTCTAGGAGAACCATGTGTGTTAGTCATGTAGAAGGACTCATGCGTGGGAAGAGAATCCAAGTACACATCATGTGTTAGGACAACATGCCGTGTGTATGGGGTGATACACTACCTGGGTTGGCATAAGTACACGCCCATGTGAAAGGATTAATGGAACACGTATTGTAGGCTGAAACGCATGGCTGATTGTTTCCTATCAACCGGTCAAGTTTCCGGTGCTCTGCTAATGTGTATAGCAGCACTCGGGTCGAATCCTCGGCGATGATACTTTGAAATAGTCGTTTGTTTTTAGTTGATTGTATTCTGAGTGGGGGATTGTTTGCAGAGCTCAATTAAAATGACTAATTTAATATTATTCATTTAACAAATTTATAATTATTGGTGTGAGTTCATCATTAGGTTAGTTAAGCTTGTGATATCCTTGAGCTTTTCTTTATATTGCATTTAAATTAACACTCATGTCACAAGTGTACGTTGATTTGAAATCCCAAGTGTTAAGGCTTTAATCCAAGCCTTAACTTAACATAGGGTTCTAATCATGAACATATCAAACTTATGGTAGTGTATTTATGGTTCCAATAATCCATGTAAACAACACATTAATCAAAACAAGTCATTAATCAATGACATGCTAAGTACAACATACACATTGTTAATTCAACGAATACTCAGCGAGCAAAAGCTCTCAATCGCTTAACATACCTAAATTAAAACTCACCCCAATGAGAGATTTACTCAGCCATTATGATGTTTATTAATCTGATAATATATATTTATGGTGATGAATTATAAAGAGAAGAAAAATAAAGGGACAAGATAAGAGTAGTGTGCCGAACACACACACGAAATATTTTGAAAATAAGAAATGGAATTTCGATTGAATGAGGAAGAAAAATAAGGGACTGTAAATGAAAATTATTCAAAAAATTTTAATACCATGAATACTATACTATAGAAGGTGTAAAATAATAAGAGGTATTTAAGAAGAAACAAGCACTAAAATTTGATTGAAATGAAAACAAAGTTACACAATTACAATTGAAAAAAAAACATAAAAAACATGAAAGAGAAGTGGAGGAGAGGTCTCTCTTATTGAAAAAAGATCAATGAATATCCTCCCAGAACCTTTTCAGGCTCTAGTAATGCCAAACCTCCTCCTTAAGTTCTGAAGTGCCAACCCTTTTGAAAGAAGAGGAGGGGATGTATTTATAGCCCAAGGTGGTGGACTGTTTACATTATCGAAATACCCCTCCACTTGGCTTGCCGATATGGACATTCAGACAGCTGAATATTGAGAAATATCCTTCTTCAAAGTTGTAGATAATGATGTCTTCTGTCTAATTTGAAAATTAGGCATCCATTGGACTTATTGAGCGAATGTTATGGCGGTCTTAGTAAACAATTCTGATCTGTCCATTTCAATACAGAATTTTTTGAAATCCATAATGTGAAGGGGTTTTTGAATAGGAATATGCCCAAAAATAAAAATCATTTCTTCAAAATAGTTGGCCACCAGAATTTCCTATTTCATGCTGAAAATTCTCAGCTCGAATGGATGTCTAAATCCAGAGAAATTTCAATATTAGTGTGCTGTTTTTAATTCCCGGCCAGAATGGTGGGCTGGATTTCAATGCATCAGTTGGACCCATTGTGTTTGTGATTAGGTTCTGAGATTTTTATCATGGACTCCTTGAAATGTCCTCCAAACTTGGGAGGAGAATTTAGGTATTTGGATTTCTGGATTGATCCCAGTAATTCAACATTCATATATGGTATAGTTTCGTGATAGTTTCCTTGGTCCTTCTTGTGGGGTCCATATGACCCTCTAAATGGACGAATTTGTAAAATATGACTTCTAATTAAATGTTTTAATTGGAAGTTTTAACCCTAAAAATCAAGAATCATGCAATTTGGATAAGTAGGGTGATAGTTATTTTTAAAACATTAAACAGACTTGAATTTGGATAAATTCAAATAGTGCTCAAAAATTATATTTAATATTTAAACATTAATATTTCACAAAAATTATGCACATTTCAAATAAAATCAGTAAAGGGAGTATGTAAAAATATATGAAAATATTAATAACATCAACTCCCCCAAACTTAGTCTTGTTCATGTCCTCATGGGAAATATATATAAAAATAAGACAAACTCATTTTCACTCACCAACAAATATTAAAATTTTGTTTTCCCAAATCAGGGGAGGTTTAGACTATTTCACTCATCCATATTGAATTCCACCACAATTTTTTGCAGAAATAATGTTCCAAAAACAACTCATTTTTTCATTCCCAACTTTAGACATAGAAAATAGTGACACTCAAAACTTACTCCTCTCAAGATAATAAAATTCATTTTTGGAGGTTCACTCTTTCACCAACCAAAAGTGAAATATCTAAGAGTTTGTAATAGCTCTCAGCTTCTATTCCCCATCCTAAAGTGCTCAAAAATCAAGAGGTATTTTTAGGGGTTTTTTCTATAGCTATGAGACGGTAGGAATATTGTATTCAAAAGAGTGGAAATAGGGGTAAAATACCAACATGGGAAAAGAAATTCACAAAGTTTATGAAATAAAACATAGAAGGACATGGAAAAAAATATTTACAAGGGCATGATTCTGTGAATCAAGACACAAAAGAGGGAAAATGTGATAGAAATGTGAATATAGAATATTTAAAAAACACAACAAATTCTCCCAATGACATAAGAATATATAGGGAAAGTGTTCTTTTTTTTGTATTGTTTTTGAAAGTTGAACTTCAAACAGTTCTCACACTCAACTCCCAAACCATGTTTGATCTCCTCATGATACTAATTGTAATAGTTATAACAAGATCAAAGGGTGAGTAAGAGTGGTTTTTGACCCATCAGAGACACAAACCATTCTTATATTCATTTTTTTGAATTTTTTTTTTGAATTTTTTTAATTTTTTTAACACTTTTTAATATCATTTCTACAATACATTACCAAAGCCCAATGAATGACAACCTCCCCCCACACTAAAATGGATTCTTTCCCTCAAGCATATGATAACACACTGAAAAGTAAGGAAATGATACCCAAAAATGAAATCCATTCCCCCCGCACTTAAATTTCAAAAACTTATTCAATGAAAATCCATGTTGATATTGGGTGGGATAAGGTATTGGGATTGTAATGTTTCTATCAAAGAAAAGGTATCCATAGGCTTTAAGGGGCACTCAAAAGGAGGATTAATGTAAGGGAAATGGGAGGCTATTTGTCTATTGTGATTCTCATGTGGTTCAGAAAATGCCTCTATCATATTAATGCACACTATGGTATTAAATTCAGCTTGAAGGTCCACAAACTCAAGACTCACAAATGGTGGTGAAAAACACACATTTTGAATAGATGTCCATAGGTGGCCTTGGCATGAAATAAAATGTTGTTCCTCATGGTATGGGAAACCCATTTTCTACTTAATAAATAGAGAATTCAAAATTTGTTGGTTTTGATACAAGATTCTTTATCCAATTTTATGATGAAAAGACAAATTTTTTGAAATGAAACATATCTATTGACTCCCCAAAATGGTTGGACAAAATTTAAAAATTAAATGGTGAGTAATTATGAGTCTTTGTATTTGTTTTTTAGTTTTTTTATGTTTTTTTATTAGTTTTTTATAATGATGCACCCACACAGAAGAGAAAGAGTAAAAAGGAAAAAAAATGTGATGATGAAAGTGGTAAGAAAAACGAAATGAGAATGAGGTAGGAAGAAGAAATAGATAGATAGGGAGAGAGGGAGAAGAAGAGGCAAAGGGAAAGAGGTGCCCCTGGTTTGGATTTGGTGGGTTTCCATCTCCATCTAGTGGTGGGTCTACTGTGGATCCAATAGAAGTTGATGTTGTTCCAGGATTGCATGTACTATAATGATGATGTTTCAACCGATGTCCATTTACCGTGAATGTCCTTTTGGAAGAGGGGTCTTGGACTTGCACTGAACCAAATGGGTAAACATTAGTAATAACAAAAGGACATTCCCAATGAGAATTAAGCTTACTTGGGTGAAGATGAAATCTATAATTGAAGAGCATTACCTTTTCACCTTTATAAAATACCTTTCTCAGGATGTGTTTGTCATGGAGTACCTTAGCCTTCTCTTTGTACAGATTGAAATTCTCATAGGATTCAAGTCGAATCTCCTCCAGTTCAGCCAATTGCAAAAATCTTTCTTCACCAGGTTTTTCACAATCAAAATTACAAGTTTTCACAGACCAAAAATACTTATGTTGTATTTCAACTGGTATATGACATGCTTTACCAAAAACTAGCCTAAAATGAGACATCCCAATGGGTGTTTTATAGGCAGTTCGATAAGCCTAAAGTGCTTCACCAAGTCTTTTAGGCTAGTATTTTCTGGTGGGTTTTACAATTCTCTCAAGAACTCTTTTCACTTCTCTATTAGAAAGTTCAACCCGGCCATTTGTTTGGGGGTGATATGCAGTTGAAGTTTTATGAACAGCCCCATTCTTTTTCAAAAGAGATTCCATGGTTTTATTACAAAAATTGGTTCCTAAGTCACATATCAAGGAACGAGGTGTGCCAAATCTATGGAATATTTGTGTATTTAGGAACTCACTAACACTGTGTGAATTGTCCTTTCTGGTGGGTTTGTCCTCGACCCACCTTGAAACATAATCGACCGCAAGAAGATTGTATGAGAATCCTTTGGAATGGGGAAATGGACCCATGAAATCGATGCCCCCACCATCGAAGATTTCACAAATGATTAAGGGATTTTGGGGAATTTCTTTTCTTTTGGAGATTGTGCCGAACTTTTGGCAAGTGGGACATGATTGACAGAACTCATGTGAGTCCTTGAAGAGTGAAGGCCAGGTGAATCTGGAGTCTAGGACCTTTCGGGAGGTCCTTTGTGGTCCAAAGTGGCAACCTCCGGGAAGTGAGTGACATAATTCTAAGATGGAAGAATGCTCATTTTCTTCAACACATCTCATAATTACCATGTCTGCCCTAGTTTTCCAAAGTTTATTTTCTTCCCAAAAATAGTATTTTGAATCACTTTTCAACTTTATTTTATTTCTTTTGAAAACATTTCAGGAAAACCACCAGAAACCAAATAATTTACAATTGGGGCATACCATGGTAACTTTGGAGTGGGATATGAATGGTTCTTAATAGGGAATTCAGGATCAATGATTTCTGAATGAGAAGAATTAGGAATCCTACTCATGTGATCAGACACAGAGTTTTCTTTTCCAGGTCTATCTTTTATTTTAATGTCAAACTCTTGGAGCATTAGAATCCATCTTATTAGCCTCGGTTTGGAATCACTTTTCGTGAGTAATAACTTTATAGGAGAATAGTCTATGAAGATGATTATTTTGGCACCTAAGAGATAGGTCCAGAATTTATCTAAGGAAAAAACAAATGATAAAAGTTCTTTTTCAGTGACAGTGTAGTGAGATTGAGTTTCATCCAATTGTTTTGAGGCATAATAGATGAAAAAAGGAATTATTTCTATTATTTGACAAAGAACAGCCCCAACAGCTCTATCAGAAGCATCACACATCAATTCAATGGGTAAGGACCAATCAGGGGGATGGATTATCAGGGCAGATGTGAGAGCAGTTTTGAATTCAATGAAGTCTTTCTTGAAAAACTCATCGAAATGGAAAGTGACATCATTTTGGAGAAAACGAGTGATTGGGAGGGAAATTTTACTGAAGTTATGGATGAATCGCTGAGAGAAATCAGCATGACCAAGAAATGAACGGATGTCCCGCACAGAAGTGGGTTCAAGAAGTGATTGGATCACTTCAATTTTTGTAGGATCAACTTCAATTCCATCTTTTGAAACTATGTGCCCTATAACAATCCCATTTGCAACCATGAAGTGAAATTTTTCAAAATTTAACATAAGGTTACACCTGACACACTTTTGAAGGACTAGAGAGAGTGAATGAAAGCATGACTCAAATGAATCACCATAAATGGTGAATTAATCCATGAAGACATTCATGTAGTGTTCAAAGAATTCTGAAAAGATACTCATCATACACCTCTAGAATGTCGCAGGAGCATTGAAAAGTCTAAAAGGCATTCTTCTATATGCATATGTTCCAAAGGGGCATGTGAAAGTAGTCTTTTCTTGATCTTGAGGTACGATTGGGATTTGAAAATATCTAATGTATCCATTAAGAAAGCAATAGTGTGACTTTCCAGCCAATCTTTCTAGCATTTGATCAAGGAATGGAAGAGGGTAGTGATCTTTTTGGATTTCAACAATAAATTTCCTATAATTGATGCACACATGCCAATTGTTCTTCACTCGAGTTGTGACTACCTCTCCATGTTCATTTGTGACAATATTTATCCCACCCTTCTTAGGTACAACATGAATTGGACTAACCCATTCACTATCTGAAATTGGGTAGATAATAACAGCTTGAAGAAGCTTGGTGATCTCTTCCCTAACTACCTTTAGTATCAATGGATTGAGTCTTCTTTGTGGTTGTCTAATTGGTTTGGATGACTCCTCTATATGGATGTGATGCATACAAAGGGCAGGGTTGATTCCTAGTATGTGATCTAGGGTCCAACCTAAGGCTTTTTTGTTTTCCCCAAACATTTGAACAAGTTTGGACTCCTTGGTTTCAGTAAGTGTGGCAGAGATAATTACCGGATATGAGTGGTCATGGAAGAGGACTGCATATTTCAGGTGTGTAGAAAGAGGTTTTAGATTATTATCATCTATCATTTGTGGGTTAGACATCTCAAGAATGGATGCAGGGACTTCAGTTGCTTTAGATTCATTTTCCTTAATACTGTCCAAGGTGGATCAGTAGAGATCAGAATTTATGTGGGATTCAATAGAGTTTTCAAGATCCTCTAGATTGATAGAGTCTATGAATGAAAGTTCCACATCAACATCAACATTTATGACACTGTTAATCATGGAGCATATTTCATAAGATCCATTTTCATTAGAACATGACAAACATGTGGATTGGGGTTCAATTGACTCTTAGAAGTGTCCTCAGAAGCATGGATTGAGAATGCAGACTGATCCTCAGATGGGTATCGCATGGCTTGGAAAATGATGAATTTGACCAGTTGGTCACTATTTTCCACGGTTATGATTCCATAATGGACATCAATCTTGGTTCTTGCAGTCATGAGGAATGGTCTTCCTATAATTAGGGGAGATTGAGAAGAGTTTGTCTCACCTTCCATGTCAAGGACATAGAAATCAACAGGGAAGATAAGATCATTGACTCGGACAAGGACATCCTCAATTATTCCCTTAGGAATGGTTGTGCTTTGATTGTATAACTGAATGACAGCACTCGTTGGGTGAAAGGTACCTAGACCAAGGTTGGAGAATATGGATTTGGGCATGAAATTAATTGAAGCTCCTAGGTCTATGAGTGCATCATCAAAGTTGGAACTTCCAATTTGGCATGGAACCGTAAATGTCCCTGGATCTCGGCACTTTATGGGAATAGGCTGCTAGGTGGAAATATTTTCAAAGGTCCTAAGTTACCTCTTGTTGGTGAAAAATTACTTAAAAAACTTGGCATACTTAGGAATTTGTTTGATGGAATCTAAGAGAGGAACGTTGAATTCAACACGTCTAAACATGTCGAGCATTTTAGGATCAAGTTCAAATGACTTCTTTGGTAGATAGACATCTTGTGGAAAAGGAATTGGATTCTTAAGTGGAATGGAAGGAGGTGAGGCAATGGTTTCAGGTTGCTTTTCAAGTTTCTTTTTCTTTTCATTTTCTAGGTCAACATTCAAAGGGGGGTTGTAGGACTTATCTTGAGGCATAGAAATTTTCTTTCCCGATCTAAGTGCAATTGCACTTACATTACCCTTGGGGTTGGGTAATGGTTGAGCTGGGATTTGGGAATAATTGGATGGTTGCTGATGACTAAAGTGGGATGCAAGTTGACCAATTTGGGTTTCAATGTTCTTGAGGCTTGAACGCGTGAAGGAGGAAAGATCTTCAACGACACTTTCCCATGGTTTCTTGGAAGAATAGGCTTGTCCCGTATTGGGATTGAATTGATTTTGGTTCTTGGGAAATCGATTGAAATGGTTTGGGAATTGGGAAGGATCACTAGGATAGTGGAATCCAGGAGGAGGAATAGGAGGATTGATCCTTTGAGGTTGAGGGACAAAAGGGTAAGGTTGTTGGAAGTTACCAACACCTTGACTGTATTAAAAATGGTTTGGGTTTGGAGGAGGGAATTTAGGGGGATGATATATGGGATTACCATACCTCAGGCCTTGGTTATAAGAAGAAGAGAAGGGCTTAGAGTGAGGTTGGTTGATGTTTCTAACAAACTGACCTGATAGTTGAGGGTTGGTGTTCTACTGAGCATATGCTACATTGAGCTCCATTGGTCCAGATGAATTGGATTGATCCTCTTGAAGTTGTGGACATGTGTCAGTTGGATGAGGTGGAGAGTTGCAGATTCAACAGTTTGTGACAGGTCCGGGAAATATTGATTGTGGAGAAGATGAGGTTGGAGATTTGGTAGCCACAACTATTTATCGCACAAGACCTGTAAGTTCACTCATCCACTCGGTCATTTTGTTCAGCACAATTGATTTATTATCATGGGCTTGTTTTTATCAATCATGTTCTCAAGTATGTAATTGTTGTGTGCTTGCATCCATGTTACTTATGAGATCTCTTGTAGCTGCATGAGTTTTATTGACAAGAGCACCGCCAGTTGTGGCATCAATGGGATTTCTCCCCATAGCCAATAACCCCTCATAGAAGTATTGGATCAAGATTTGGTCAGGGATTTTATGGTGTGGGAAGGTTGCAACAATCATTTTGAGCCTCTCCCAGTACTCATGGAGTGATTCACTTAAGAACTGGTGGATACCACTTATTTCCTTTCAGATAGAAGCAGTACGAGAAGCAGGAAAGAATTTCTCTAAGAATAGTCACTTCATGTCATTCCATGTGGCTATGGAACCAGGTGGAAGGTAGTAGATCCATGACTTATAAGTTTCATCTAAGGAGAAAGGGAATGCTTGAAATATGATTTGTTCTTCAAAAACCCCTTGAGGATTCATGGTAGAGCACACTACGTGAACTCTTTAAGGTGGAGATATGGATCCTCACCGGCTAGCCCGTGAAAATGAGGGAGAAGATGAATCAAAATCGATTTGAGTTCAAAGTCTGCTTCTATGTTTGGATATTTAATACCAAGAGGTTGGTAATTCATATCAGGGGAAGTGAGTTCTTTAAGGGTTTGTTCCCTAGGATTGGCCATTTCAAATTCAACTGGTTGGATGAGGACTCGTTCTTGAATCAGTTGATTATCTCTTATGTTCCTCTTAAGTAGGCAAATTGTTCGCTCAATTTTAGGGTCAAACAAATACGAGGGATTTTTTGGAAGGCTGCAGGGAATTCAGAGATATTTTGGACAAAAGAGGAAGACGGGTTTTTCTTTTTATTTTTTTCATTTTATGATTTTTATGACAAGACCGATTTTTCTTTGTGTTTTTTTCTATTTATTTTTAAAATTTTGTTTTTTTAGTTTTTTTATTACAATAACCATAAACTAATGAATAATTAAAGACCATTCCCCAGCAAAGGCTCCATTTGAAACCCACGCCAGATTTTCGCCTATCGAATGGTAAAGGTTTTGGTGCTCTGCTAATGTGTATAGCAGCACTCGGGTCGAATACTCGGTGATGATACTTTGAAATAGTCGTTTGTTTTTAGTTGATTGTATTCTGATTGGGGGTGTGTTAGTAGAGCTTAATTGAAATGAATAATTTATTATGATTGATTTAACAAATTGATAATGATTTGGGTGGGTTCATCATTAGGTTAGTTAAGCTTGTGATATCCTTGAGCTTTTCTTTATATTTCATTTAAATTAACACTCATGTCACAAGTTGATGTTGATTTGAATTCCCAAGTGTTAAGGATTTAATCCAAGCCTTAACAAAACATAAAGTTCTAATCCTGATCATATCTTGTTTATGGTTGTGTATTTATGGTTTCAATAATCCATGGAAACCACCCGTTAAACCAAACAAGTCATTAATCCATGACATGCTAAGTCCAACATACACAACGTTAATTCAACGAATACTCATCGAGCAAAATCTCTCAATTGCTTAACATACCTAAATTAAAACTCACCCCAATGAAAGATTTAATCAGCCATTATGATGTTTATTAATCTGGTAATATATGTTTATGGTGATTAATTATAAAGAGAATAAAAATAAATGGACAAGATAAGAGTAGTGTGTCAAACACACACACGAAATATTTTGAGAATCAAAAATAGAATTTCGATTGAACAAGGAAGAAAAATACAGGATTGTAACTGAAAATGATTCAAACTATTTTAAGACCATGAATATTATACTACAGAAGGTGGAGAAGAATATGAGGTATTGAAGAAGAAACAAGCACTAAAATTTTATTGAAATGAAAACAGAGTTACACAATTACAATTGAAAGCAAACATAAACAAACATGAAAGAGAAGTGGAGGAGAGGTTTCTCTTGTTGAAACAAGATCAAATAATATCCTCCAAGAACCTTGTCAAGGCTCTAGTAATTCCAAACCTCCTCTTTAAGTGCTGAAGTGACAACCCATTTGAAAGGAGAGGAGGGGATGTATTTATAGCCCAAGGTGGTGGACTGTTACATTCCAGAAATATCCCTCCAATTGGCTCGCTGATATGGACATCCAGACAACTGAATATTGAGGAATATCCTTCTTTAATGTTGTAGATAAAAATGTCTTCTATCTATAGTGAATATTTGGCGGCCATTGGACTTATTGAGCCAATGTTATGGAAGCTGTAGTAAACAATTCTGATATGTCCATTTCAATACAGACTTTTTCAAAGTCCATAATGTGAATGGGTTTTTGAATAGGAATATTCCCTCAAATAAAAATCATTTCTTCAAAAAATTTGGCTTCCCAAATATCCTATTTCACACTGTAAATGATCATATTGAATGGATGTCTACATCCGAGGCAATTTCAATATTAGTGTGCTATTTTTAATTCCCGGCCATAATGGTGGGATGGACTTCAATGCATCAGTTGACACCTTGTATTTGTGATTAGGTTCTGATATTTTTATCATGGAATCCTTGAAATGTCCTCCGAGCTTGGGAGGAGAATTATGGTATTTGGAATTCTATATTGAGCCCAGTAATTCAACCTTCATATATGGTCCAGTTTCATCACAGTTTCCTTGGGCCTTCTTGTGGGGTCCATATGACCCTCTAAATGGACTAATTTACCAAAGGTGACTTCTAATGAAATGTTGGAACTAGAATTGGGAACCCTAAAAATAAGAATCATGAAATTTGGATAAATAGGGTGATAGTTATTATTAATACATTAAACATACTTGAATCTGGATAAATTAAAATAGTGCTAAAAAATTATATTTAATATTTAAACATTAATATTTCACAGAAATTATGCAAATTTCACATAAAATCAGTAAAGGGAGAATGTAAAAATATATTAAAATATTAATAACATCATAGGCATTATACATGTTGTGTATCGTTGTTTTGTAAAATAAGAATGATTTGTTTCTTTTTATCCCTTCTTACAATTTTAGGTTTCAGTCCCTATCAATCATGATTTAAGGTGTGCGTTTGACCTTGCAGAGTCATGCCACCGAGACATCCTCCAGTTGTACGCCAGTTATAGGGCAGTGATCAGACACTGGATATGGCTAACCAGGGACTGACAAAAGATCCCCTTGTTTTTCCAATCTTGGAACTAGCGGTTATACCTGACATAGGTACTGATGCATAGTTCAGGCATGGCTTTATAAGGACGTTGTAGAACTTCCAGGGAGCACCGCCTCCTGCCTCGTCGATGGAAAAATTTATTCGAGTCTTTCAGTAGCTGCATCATCCCACTTTCTCAGGGGATGGAGGACCCCAGGCTGTAGAGTCATGGCTAGAAGCCACACTGATGATCTTCAAGCATTTGGAGACACCTCCTTAGAGGACAGTCATGATCACTAACTACGTGCTTCGAGACTCCACCTATAGGTGGTGGGATGTGATCTCATAGGTGTGACGCCAGCAGAATATGGCATGGGATGAGTTTCAGCGCACCTTCTATAATTACTTATATTCGGAGAAATTGAGGGCCGATCAAGAATGAGATTTCATGAGTCTGGAGTAGGTTACTCTTTCTGTAATCGAGTACTCTTCTTTATTCACCGAGCTGTAGCTCTTTACACCCATTCTAGGGGGGAGATGAGTTTTTCCTTGCATGGATGATTGAGGATGGTCTCATGTGGGATATTTGGGATCACATGAACATTTTCAGGTTTACATTGATATCCTCTATATTCAACCAGGTGCTGATCACATAGTGTAATCTGATGAATTATCGAGCTGTGGGCTAGGGTGGTTCATTATCCATGGTAAGTGCTTCTCCGACCGATAGCAGGAAGTGCCACAGGGAGACTGCCCGAGGAGATCTGAGTATGCGGGATGCATCGTCTGGTAGCCAAGCGGTGTGATACCAGTGCGGGAAGAGAAGGAATACGTGGCCACATTGCCCAAGGGACCCAATGGAGTACCAATCTTGCAGCAAGATGGGTCATCATCATCACTTCTATTGGTTATTTTCAATAGCAGCTGGTGATAGGGTTTCGTCATTGACTCCTCGTTCAGGAGCAACACCACCAGTTTCTCACCAGTCGGGTAACTGCAGTTCTTCCGGTCGTCCAAGCTGAGGTTGAGGTCATGGACATGGTAGCCAGTTCTTATGATTTCAGTGACAGTAGGGTGGATCTAAACAGAGTGGTTAGGCTAGGTCACAGGGTTGCGGTGCAGGTCAGACTTTTGTGGTGGAACAGACCCAGTATGAGCCGGATCCTGGACGCTCTACAGTTCGAAGTACTATCCTAGTTGACTCAGTTCTATCTTCTAATATTTTCAATACAGGGGCTTCTCATAGCTTTATAATTGTTGCTTTTTTGGATATCCTTGGGATCTATATCTTTTCTTCTTCTAATATCTTGATGCTAGACACTTTGTTGGGGACTAGAATGGATAGTGTATGTCAGTGCAAGGAGTGCTCTCTTGAGGTTGGTGGGTTTCAATTCACATGGGACCTATATGTCCTAGAGATGAAAGGCTTTGATGTCATTCTCAGAATAGACTTATTAGTTTCCTTCCATGTAGTCGTCGACTGTAATCGTTGTAGGGTGAGTTTCACATCACCAGAGGGTGGATCGTTTCATCATAAGGGCGAATGTGCTATCCATGAAAGCAGAGAAGTACCTGATCATCATGGGTTATGAAGAGTTACTGCCCATATTGATAGTCTAAACCTGGATGACCAAGGGATAGAACAGTTGGAATTTCCTCCAGTGGTTAATCATTTATGAGATAGATTTTCAGGGGTTCCTCTAGAGCCTGAGGTAGACATTTATTTTGATCATGTGCTAGGAGCGGCACCAGTGTCGATTCCTCCTTATAGGATAGGTACACCAGATGTACTAATGCTTAAGAAGAAGTTGGAGGAGTTACATGCAAAAGGTTTCATCTGACCCAGTACTTCTGTGCGGGGTTCGCCTATCATGTTTGTGAAGAAGGCAGACGGTACCCTGAGGATTTGTGTGGATTATTGGTATTTGAAGTAGTTGGCGGTCAAGAACCATTATCCCTTGCTGAGGATTGATGATCTATTTGATTATCTTAGAGGATACTAGAAGTTCTCAATGATTGACATGGGATCTGGTTATCTTCAGTTGCACATTTGACCATCTGATATACCTCTGACAGCTTTCCATAGTAAGTATGCTTTATAAAAGTATGTGGTTAAGCCGTTCGTCTTAGGAATGTTCCTGAAGTCTTCATGGAACTGATGAACCGATTGTTCCATACATACTTGGATTCATTCGTGGTTGCATTCATGGATGATATATTGGAGTACTCTCACACTCGACATGACCATGATAATCATCTTGAGATTGTTTTTGAGTACACTAAGGGATCATCAGTTATATGATAATCTCTCAAAATGCCACTTTTGGATGGACCAGATTCACTTCTTGGGTCATGTTATTTCAGAGACATGAGTATCATAAAACCTAGAGACAGTGAGAGCAGTAGTTTCCTGGGAGCAACCGAAGAACATATTTGAGGTGTTGAGTTTTCTAGGGCTAGCTGGAAACTACAGACATTTCATACAGGATATTTCACACTTAGTAGCACCACTCAAGGGTTTTACTAAGAAGGGTTCAAGGTTTTTATGGTCAGATTATAGTGAGTCAGTCGTTCAAGAGCTGAGAGGTAGATAGAATTCAGCACCGATACTAGTATTTCAAGAAATGATGCAGAGCTTTACTATTTACTATGATGATTCAGGTATCGAGCTTGGAGCTGTGAATATGTTGTTGGAAAGTGTCCTCATGTACGGGTCTCATCAGTTGAGGCCATATGAGATGAATTAACTGACGCACGTTCTAGAGTTGGTTGTTGTTGTTGATGCTTTATGATGTCAGAGACATTACCTTTTCGGAGAGCATTTTTTGGTTTTCACCGACCACAAAATGCTCATGTACATCTTCACTCTACATGACCTAAATTTGAGACAAAAAAGGCGGGTTGAGTACCATCAGTATTTTGAGTTTGAGCGTGCCTATACGGCTGGGAAAGGAAATGAAGTGGCTGATACGTTGAGCTGGAGTTCTCAGATACGGAAATTTCAGGAGGCCAGCAGTGAGTGGTAGCTTATGAATCTATTCTCTGATATGCATTTGAAGGTGCACAATAGATAGGGGAATATGTTTCTTTCTTATGTAGTTGTTACCTCTACTCTACTTGAACGAGTGCGAATGAGGCAACTATCAGATTCTTAAGGCATAGTTCAACGGGAATTAATTTCATGAGAGGAAACTATTCTAGGATGGACCATAGGAGAGGCTGAGATATTGTGTTTTCAAGGGAGCGTATGGGTGCAAATAGACATACGCGAGGAGCTGATATAGTAATTTTATTCATCAGTTTGTGTAGTTCATCCTGCTCTCGCCAAGATGTTTCGTGGTCTTCACTGTCGATGTTGGTGTCCTGGTATGAAATGAGATGTTACTAGTTTCTTCATGAAGGGTTCCACCTGTCAGTAGGTGAAGGTGGAGCATCAATGACCAGCAAGGCTTTTTCAGTAGTTACCCATTCATGAGTAAAAGTGGAATGATGTCACGATGGATTTTGTGACAGGTTTATCAAGGTCTCCTTGAGGGAATGATGCAACAAGTGTTGTCATTGACATACTCACGAAGGTTTCTCACTGTTTCCTAATCAAGGAGACCATCAGTGTTGATGAGCAGGGACAGTTGTACATCTATGATAATATACGTTTAAATGGAGTTTGACACTCCATTGTTTTAGAAAAAGATGAGTGTTTTACTTATCGGGTCTTGAAGGGGCTTCAGAAGGCTTTGGGTACACATGTACTTTTGAGTACAGCTCACCATCCCCTTACAGATGGCCAGTCTGAGTGTATGATTCAAGTTCTTGAGGACATGATGCGAGCATTCACTCTAGATTTTGGAGGTTCATGGGAGAAGCACATACCTCTTTTAAAGTTTTCCTAAAAAAATAGTTTTTTATGCATCTATTCAAATGGAACCTTATGAGGCTTCGTACGGTAGGCCATTACGATCACAATTAAATTGGGTGGTGTTAGTAGAGGCCACTATGTTGGCACCTCATCTTGTTCAGGAGACCACAGAGCAGATAGAGTTGATTCAGAAGAGGATGGATACTATACAGTCTTGACAGAAATCTTATGCATATTAGCGGAGACGACCTATGGAGTTCGAGGTCGGGGATCAGGTTTTCTTTCTTGTCACACCAAGGGTGGGGAACCGAAGTATTAGAAGGCAGTTTAAGCTTTCCCTGAGGTACACCAGGCCATTTAAGGCGTTTGGGAGAGTTGTGTCGATTTCCTATCGGTTGTAGTTACCTCAGAGGTACCAGGCTATGCATGACATCTTCAACGTTTCTCAGCATCAACGTTACTTCTTAGACCAGTCTCATGTCTTCCAACCCGAGGAGGTTGAGTTGGAAGTGGATGAATACTTTGAGGAGAGTCTTATCCGGGGTGTCTATTTAAGTATGAATGTTTTCATGTAAATTTTATTCTTCTAGTGCGAGTGCTATGGCAGCACGAGAGATTGCAGGACAAGACTTAGGAGAGGGAGGTGGATGTTTGATCACAGTGGCTGGAGCAGTTCGAGGTTTCATCTTCTACACCACCTTGTTAGGTAAATTCGGGGACAAATTTCTTTAAGGAGGGATGTTTATAAGAACACATATCTTCTTTTTCAGGTATGTTTTCTTTTTTTGGTCGTTTTTGAGAAAAAGAGGTATTTGTGAAAAATTTTAAAGTACACGCCATGTAATTTATGAGTACACACTGTGTACTTGGTTACCACAGCTAGCTATATGCTAGCTCTATAGCGGCCTTCTGCACAGTTAGGTGTGGTGACCTAGAGGCCTCCAAAATAGGGCTCGGTAAGGGTAAGTACACGTCGTTTACTTCAAAAGTACACGACCTTTACGTTCTTTTTCTTCATTAAACATATCGAGGTCATGTCTAATCTCCAAAAAGGCCTTTTTCTTGACCTAGTTCATCTGAGAGTGCATGTATGGCTATTATCTTTCTCTGAGCCCTCGAATGAGTATCTGATCTCCAATTCGACCGCCATTGATTACATTGGGATCACCTCGGTAAGTTCCTCTTTCTTCTAGATCATCATTCCATGATTCCTCATCCTTCTCCTATTTTTCACCATTGAACATTTTAGATATTTTTGTAGATCTACGGTGTTCATGGGTGATTCAAGGATTGAGGATCACATATAGCGATCTCCATACATTGAGGAAGGTGGTTTGTGCCTTCCCATTTAAATTATTTGAGTTATATGGGAAATTTTTTCCAATACCCCTGAACGACGTAGAGACCCAAAGCTTGAAATACATGGACATTACATTAATCTTGATGAATATATAATACATAAAAAAATAGATTCCAATGGACCGTAATATTTTATTGTCTTTGGAAACATGGAATGTGAACTTATAATCATTTTGAAAGTTCTTCAACATCTCCCATAACGATATTCCCCTTTTTGTTTCCTTACATAAAACCATTCTTTTAATCCAGGGGGAAAAGAAAACATAAAAAGGGTGAGGTCAAATGGTCAGTAAGGGTAAGCATGGAGAAAATAAAACAAACCATATATATTTGAACTTAAAAACATGATCATAATGTTTAAACATCAAGATCTTGATAAATAACATAAAACATGGTAGTACGTAAGGCATATATCATAATGGAACATCAATCATGATAAAATAACGTGGGAATAAAACTTGTAATTGTGGAGAAACATTAAGAACATGATATGTTTTCCATAATAGCCAAGGCATTGCTGCCAAGACCATCTTAGTGGACGAAGTCCCTCACTGAACCGGGTTTACTTGTCATTCCAGCCCTGTATTACTGAACCATATTTACTTTTCGTTTCACCCATGTCTATATCATGAGATATAAATATTTACCCAATGAATTGAAGGGAGATATAGGTCACACCCATCTCATATTGAAATCATTCTTACATGTGCCACAAAAAAATCATAAATCATTTCTCATAACCAAAAGAATTAATTGGGTTTTATAAACATAATTCCATCATAACATAATCCATATAAAACAAATGGGTATCATTTCATCATAATAAAAGTGAAACCATATAAATCATAGAGACATTATACATGAAACATACACATATGAAATAATGTCATCTTAGATGGAAAATGGTTTTCAAAAAGCACTTGAAATGTATTCTTGAGGAAAATATCCTTTCTTCTTGAAAATTATTTTCTTTTAAAAAATTCCATTCAATTTTAAAATAAAAGTATTTTGTTGAAAATAGTCATGAAATCTTGTAGAGTAAGATTAATGAAAATAATGCGTTATGAAACTGTAAAAATCCATTCATGCCGTATAAATTAAAAAAACATTCTTCTCGTACTTTTGCTGAAAAAGTCAAAATGTACCTCGTATGGTAAACAAAAAAAGATTCCTTTCATAGCATGTAGTAAAAGTAAAAAATGCATAAAAATTACTTTAAACATACATGAAAACATTTTTATAATACTTGGACATTGATGATAACTATAACCCCAATAAATACTTACGTATAAGAAATTTCAGATAGAAAACAATTGAGATTGCAACATTATCCCTTACCTTAGGTCCGATATTCTTCGTACAAATCCAAACCTCTTGTATAATTAATTAAATAATGTCATTGAATATTACAGAATCATATTAATTCTTATGATATCATATATGGTTCACTTATGACATTATATTATCGGTTCTTTTGTAAATCCACGTTAAAGAAGCGTTTTGGTGAAAATCGTTTCATTTATCGTACGTGTTTCGACTTGTTGTTCTTGATATTATTACTTATATCCTTATTTCCTAAACATCATAATGTAAAACATTATTTATATATAATAATTATTTATCATATATATATATATATATATGATAGATTGATATGGAATTAAATACACCGTTCATGGAGACGGTAGGCCGTACTTACGCATGAACACTGTTTTCGTTTCCTTATTGAATTGAATGGAATTAAATAGATGAAATACATATATAAATAAATAAATAAAGTAGCATTATTATGTCATATATTTCATTATTATTCATTATATATACTTTATAATCATTCATGAATGGTTAACATGAAGAATTAATCTTATCGCGTTCGTGGAGACGGTATTTCGTACGTACGCACGCGCAATGATTTCGTTTTCCGTAGGATGGATGGAAGGTGGAATATGGATGTTTCATATTTATAATAAAATATTAGTATATTAGAGATACTGATGTTATTATTTCATAACGAAACAACTAAATAAGAGGAAGTAGAGGAGTAAATAAATTTGAAACAATCGGTAACAGATATTACCTCTTCTTCGATAGGCCTGTTTGAAACCTCCTCTTAGGGCACTAAAATTGGACTTTGAATAGAACCATGACCTCTATAATATTTCTAGGGTAGTTTAGAAGGTAAATGGTCAGTGTTTGGACGAACTTGAAGGCTCAAAGTTGTGTAAATATGAGAGGGAGGAGGTGCCCTTTTATAAGGGAGGAGAGGGGCACCTTTGGAATCCTAAAAAATATTAGTTTAATATAAAATCAAACCCCACATAAAAACCACAAAAAATGACTAAAATATAATATTAAATGAGATAGGGTTGTAATATCCTCAACCAATCAAATTTAGACATGTTTTGATCTTATTTTAAACCTTATCATTTTGATTTATCCTTATTTAATCTATTTAATTTTATTTGTGGCAATAAAATTATAAATTATAAATGGTTATAAATAATCACTTATATGTTATTAATTTACCATAATTGGATAATTTATGACCTTGTAGACTATATAAATTTAAATTTATAATTTTTAAATATTTTGTGATTTTTTAACAATTTAATAATATGTTATTTTTTTAAAATAACAATAGTGTTAGTTTTGACACTAATAATTTATTTGAATTTAAATAAAATCCACACAAAGGATATATTCGAATTATAATATTTAATAGGTTTCTAACATGTCATATACATCTATAAAATTAGTGGATCACATTAAATAGTATATATAATATTTATTTTACTATTTGTAAAACCATTTATTTGATACTTCTATTAATGAAATAATTTCTACAACATTATTGTATAATTATTAAATATATTTTTTTTGTTGCATAAAAATTAAAAATAAAATACTAGGATGAACATAATTCTTATATATTTTATAATAATAATTTTTGTC
Source organism: Viscum album (assembly GCA_963277665.1). Lineage (NCBI taxonomy): Eukaryota > Viridiplantae > Streptophyta > Magnoliopsida > Santalales > Viscaceae > Viscum > Viscum album. The sequence goes on along the minus strand of OY728164.1, from coordinate 278,717,499 downwards.
AGATTTATATTCTAAAGCACCCAACTATTAAAATCTTATATTTATTAAATTATGAAGGTGACAACTTTGACATCATTTAAAATAAAACAATATAAGCATCATAATCACTTTTTTATTTCTCCAAAAGGTAATATATTCAGTCATTGGATGATTATGGTGTATATATAATCTACCAATAAGATTTGGTCAGATTTATGATCCTTTTAATGGGTTTTATTATTTCAATAAAAACTATATTACTTATTTTTTACTAAATAAATAATTTCTCCATCATTAATGTAAAAGCTATTAAGGTAATTAAATATCTATTAAAAATTATAAATAAATTACCATGATAAAGAAAAACATTTTATCTTTCAAATTAGGATTTATAACCGAATTTATATTTGGTATAAACTTATATTAAAAATACATTAATTATTATTGTTGAGTGAGACATATTTCTCATTCCTTTATATAAAATAAACTAAAGGTCTTAACCACCTCCAAGTGGGTTCAAATGGATTCAATTTCGACCCAAATATGCCTTGGGACGAAATATAATAATTTTATTATATTAATAAAAGTTTTAAGGTAATTTTATAATATTATATTTACCCTTAATTACCCGATTTACCTTTTACTATGGTAAATAAAATTTACCGTATTTACTATTCATAATTCCCAAAAATAAAAAGTATTCTATTAACATAATTTCGACCCACCGATTCCAAATATAGAATCCATTTTTCTAAATCCAATACACAAAAGTTTCAGAAATTAATTTAAAATTAATCCCATTGTTAAGAAAATGAGTTTTGAAAGTTAAAACATTGCAAAAGTTTAAAATAATTTTACCGATGAAATCAATGTAAAATCAACGCTAATGTCATACATTATATTAAATGGTAAAAATATATTCTATTTATACTTTAAAACCATTCAATATTATAATTTTACCATATAAATTATTACAATGAAAAAAGTTGTATTTAATTAAAATATAGCATGTTTTTACTATTTATTAAAATATGAAAGTTATCAAAAAAATATCAAAACATTATCGAATGTAAATTTTTATATACTGATTAAAAATAAGAAGTTAATTTTGTAAAATTTAACTTATAAACTTGTCAAAAATTATTTTTAAAATGGGTGCGCCATCAAAAGGCGGCAAAACTGTATTTTCTGAAAAATTCATATTTTACTTGAAAAATTTATTTTCATCTCATAACATGTTCTATAAAATTTGTAAGATGAATTATAATTCCATAAAATTAAAATTTTATTTACTACTATTCATAACGGCTAGTTTATGATAATATTATAACCATATATCTTTGTTTAGTGAAACCCGATATTACGTACAACACGCGTTATCGAGGAAGGTTGTGATTGCGTGTAATGCATGCCAAGTCAGGGTTGAGTTTAGTTAAAGACTCCATTGTTGTTGCATATAACAAAATCTAACCATATTTCTTATATACATAGAATATATATATATACAATCAAACAATCTTGAAATTGTGTGTAACACAATCCAAAAATAGTGTTGCATATACTGCAATCTAATACGGTGTTGCGTATAACGCCATATAATCTTGGTTTAGCGTACAACAGTTGATATGAAAGAAATTAAAAAAAATATCTCATAAAATCTCGGGTTATTACATTATACCCCCCATAAAATGAATATCGCCCTGGAAATTCGTTGAGGTTATAAATCATTTACTATTCATAGAAACCCACTTCGTAAGAAGGAATACTAAAAATTACTTTTAAAAAACAAATGTTAGAAACAAAATGGATACCCAAAGTAACTCATCACTTGGGTTCCACATAAGAGATCATAGGTGAAAATATGGATATGGAAAAGAAATTTAACCGTTATGTTTTAATCGAGAGTGGTAAGGGACAAGGCTATGAAAAGTCCAACAGTCACAAATCCATAAAATTGTGATGATCTAAGGTACCATCTGATTCATTAGATATAAGAGAACTAGGACAACATTTTTGTTTTTCAATATCATTTCCCTAATGTTGATTAATTGTTGAATTGAAATAAATACTTACTTGATTTTGGTACAATCTCATCGTTGTTCGTTCCTTTAAAAAATTCCACTTCATCTCTTAAAGAAATGAAGTTGAATTTGTCATTCATGAAGTGTTAGCAGATCATGTGATAGAATGATAAGTCATTCCATTTGTTTCTATCGCAAAAAGTTTAGCACAATTTATTAAATATACAAAAGTCCATCTTTGCTGAGATTAATCATATATGGTTGCTAAAATGGAATTATACTTCATCAATCATAGCACTTAATAAAACTATTTTCTACTAATCAGATACTTCCTATAGGCCAATGATAGGCAATAAAGGCATGTCGCACTTCGGTTGTGGGTTCGATTCCCGCATCCTTGTCCGATGCGATGGATTGTCACCCGTCCTACGCGTTTTTCTTTTTCTAAAACTAAACTATTATAACATTCCAAAAATAATATCGAAAAAAATTTCTATCCTTAAATAATACTATCTGATGTTAAATATAATCCATTCCAATCTTTAGGCTTATCCAAAATACATATGTCTAATCTCATAGTATAATGAAAATGATTACTTGAAATGTCATATAACAAGAACATGAATACCATCATTTAACCCCCATATATCATAAGATATATCTTGTTGGTAACATTCCAAACATTTGAATACCTTAATCATGTATTCTTTTGAAACATGAATTACTATATAACCTTAGTGAAAACATGACTGCTGTCAAAAGTTAACTCTTTCCACATACCAAAATCCCAAAAATTCTATATACTCAAACCATGATATCACTTAGTCCTTTTATAAATAATGAGCTCATGAATACCATGAACCAATTCATTTTATCCTTATCCATTCATTATCCGCATATCATTTACTTTCCAAAAATATTCCAATATTCTTTCAAGGTTACTGGTACCATTCAACATATACCATCAAATACTTAGGAAAAACAATAGTGTAACAATCCTTAGATGTGTATTTATTCCATAGTACTGTTACCTACACAATATAACTCTTGATAAACATAAATCATTCCACTACTTTCTTAAACCATTGACTGAGCTTCATCATTGTATTCCTAAACACTTCTTTTATCTCATATACCATTTGTAGTCTCTTCATCATCATCAACATAAATACTATCCATACGACCATGCCAGTTCTCTTCCTGGGATTTTACCTTAGGGAATTGGTTTGCATAATGCCCTTACATTCCACATTTAAAACATTTAACCATTGTTGATGTCTTATTAAAACCATTATCCTTGTCCATGGTGTTAACTGAACCTTTTTTTGCAATTACTGGCTTTGTGTCCTCTGTTTCCACACATAAAGCATCTTCTAGTGCCTTTGAAACATTCCCCTTGATGCCTCTTCCCACATTAATTACATGAGGGAAATTGAACATTCTTTCCTCTATGATCATCATGAAACTCCATATTTCTCTTATTAGTTGAGTTAGGAATATTACCAAAGTTGAGATTATTGATCATATTATGAGATATCTGATTAGGCATAATAAAAATGTTTTGACTTCCAAATTCCATTTCATTTGGTATCACATGAATAATATCATTCCATTGTCCATCATATCCTCCATTATCGTGAATCCTCCTATTTCCAGACATTTTCTAAAACCTAAAAAGAATAGTGTGAGAGGAAAAAATCATGCTAGGAAAACAGTATAATAAAGAGGGAGTACCTTCAATATCTAACTTCATAGGTTAAATTATAATATGGTTTCAGTAATTCTAGGACTATAACCTATACTTATACATAACCTTAGGGACATCCCTAGACATACCATTGAAATATCTCTAGAGATCTCACTAATGTTTTCGCATCCTAGTTTTCAATGGTTAACTAAACCTTTTCTCTGATACCAAATGTAGAGACACAAATCATGACGTACATGGAAATTACATTACTCTTGTGGAATATCTAATACATAACAAAAATAGACACCAAAGGAACTTAATAGTATAGTGTCTTTGGAAACATGTAATATAAACTTCAAATAATGTTCAAAGATCTTTACCATCTCCCATAATGATATTCCCCTTTTTGTTTCCTTACCTAAAACCTTTGTTTTAATCCTGGTGGAAAAGAAAACATAAAAAGGGTGAGCTCAAATGCTCAGTAAGGGTAAGCATTGAGAAAATGAAACAGACCATATATATTTGAACTTAAAAACAAAAACACAATGTTTAAACATCAAGATCTTGAGAAATAACATAAAACATGGTAGTACGTAAGGAATAGATCAAAATGGAACATCAATAATGATAAAATAGCATGGGAATAAAACTTGAAATTGTGGAAAAACATTAATCACATGATATGATTTCCATAGTAGCCAAGCCATTGCTTCCAAGACCATCTTAGTGGACAAAGTCCCTTACTGAACCGGGTTTACTTGACATTCCAGCCTTATATTACTGAAGAGAATTTATGTTCCGTTTCATCCATGTCTATCTCATGAGATATAAATCTTTACCTAATGCATTGGAGGGAGATATAGGTCCCACCCATCTCATATTGAAATCATTCTTACGTGTGCCACAAAAATATCATAAATCATTCATCATAACCCAAAGAATAAACTGGGTTTCATAAACATCATTCCATCATAACAGAATACATATAAAACAAATGGATATCATTTCATCATAATAAAAGAGAAACCATCTAAATCATAGAGACATTATACTTGAAACATACACATATGAAATAATGTCATCTTAGATGGAAAATGGTATTGATAAAGCACTTGAAATGAATTCTTATGAAAAATATCCTTTCTTCTTGAAAATAATTTTTTTTCAAAAAATTCCATTCAATTTTAAAAGAAAATGATTTTGTTGAAAATATTTATGAAATCTTGTAGAGTTAGATTCATGAAAATAAGGCATTATGAAACCGTAAAAATCTGTTCATGCTGTATAAGTTAAAAAAACATTCTTCTCGTACTTTTGCCGGAAAAGTCAAAAAGTACCTCATATGGTAAACAAAAATAAGATTCCTTACATACAATGTAGTAAAAGTCAAAAATGGGTAAAAAGGAAATTAAACATACATGAAAATATTTTTATAAATCTTGGACATGGATTATAAATATAACCCTAGTAAATACTTATGTATAAGAAATCTCAGATAGAAAACAATTGAGATTGCAACATTATCCCTTACCTTAGGTCTGATATGATTCATACGTATCCGAACCTCCGGTATAATGATTTAAATAATATTATTGACTTATTTCAGAATCACATTCATTGTTCTGATATCATATATGGATCTCTTATGACTTTATATTACTCGTTCTTTTGTAAATCCATGTTAAAGCAGCGTTTTGGGTAAAATTGTTTCATTTATCGTACGTGTTTCGACTTATTGTTCTTGATATTATTACTTATATCCAGATTTCCTTAATTTCAGAATGTAAAACATGATTTATATGTATAAAATATTCATCATATAAATATATATGATATATTGATAAATGGAATGAAATACACCATTCATGGAGACGGTAGGTCGTACGTACGCGGGAACACTGTTTTCGTTTCCTTATTGAATTGAATGGAATTAAATAGATGACATACATATATATATATACATAAATACAGTAGAAATATTATTTCATATATTTAATTATTATTAATTATATATACTATATAATCATTCATGAATGGTTAACATGATGAATTAATCTTATCGCGTTCATGGAGACAGTCTTCCGTACGTACGCACAAGCGGTGATTTCATTTTCTGTAGGATGGATAGAAGGTGGAATATGGTTGTTTAATATTTATAATAACATATCAGTATATTAGTGATACTGGAATTATTACTTCATAATGAAAAAACTAATGAAGAGGATGTAGAAGAAGAAAAAAATTTGAAAGAATTGGTAACTGATATTACGTCTTCTTCGACAAGCCTCTTTATAACCTCCACTTAGGGCACTAAAATTGGTTTTTGAAGAGGAACAGGACCTCTAGAATATTTCTAGAGAAGTTGATAAGAGAAATGGGCAGGGGTAGGGCGATATTGAATTCTCAAAGTTGTGTGAAGATGATAGGTAGGAGGTGCCCTTTTATAAGGGATGAGAGGGGCACCTTTGGAATCCTAAACAATATTAGTTTAATATAATTTCAAACCCAACATAAAAACCTCCAAAAATGACTCAATTCGAATATTAGATGATATAGGGTTGTAATAACATCAACCAATTAAATTTAGACATGTTATGATCTTATTTTAAACCTTATCATTTTGATTTATCCTTATTTAATCTATTTAATTTTATTTGTGGTAATATAATTCTAAATTTTAAATGGTTATAAATAATCACTTATGTGTTGTTAATTTTCCATAATTGGATACTTTATGACATTTAAGACTATATAAATTTAAATTTATAATTATTAAATATTTTTGTGATTTTTAAACAATTTAATAATATGTTATTTTTATAAAATAACAATAGTGTAAATTTTGACACTATTCATTTATATGAATTTTAATAAAATCCCCACAAAGGATATATTCGAAATAAAATATTTAATAGGTTCATCACATGTCATATACATCTATAATATTAGTGGATAACATTAAATAGTTAATATAATATTTATTTTACTATTTGTAAAACCATTTATTTGATACTTGTCTTAATAAAATAATTTCTACAACATTTTTGTATAATTATTAAATATACATATTTATTGCATAAAAATTAAAAATAAAAAACTAAGTTGAAGATAATTCATATAAATTTTATAAGAATAATTTTAGTCAGATTTATATTCTATAACACCTAACGTTTAAAATGTTATATTTATTAAATTATGAAGGTGACAACTTTGACATCATTTAAAATAAAATAATATAAGTGTCATAATCACTTTTATAAGACTCTAAACGGCCATATATTAGGTAATTAGATGATTATGGTGTATATAGAAACTATGAATAAGTTTTGGTCAGGTATTTGATCCTTTTAATGGGTATTATTATTTTAGCAAAAACTATATTACTTATTTTTCACTAAATAAATAATTTCTGCATTATTAATTTATAAGGTATTAAGGTTATTAAATATCTCTTAAAAACTATAAATAAATAACCATGATAAATAAAAACATTTTATCTTTTAAATGGGTATTTATAACCGAATTTATATTCAGTATAAACTTATATTAAAAATACATTAATTATTAAAGTTGAGTGAGACATATTTCACTTTCCTTTAAATAAAATAAACTAAAGGTCTTAATCACCTCAAAGTGGGTTCAAATGGATTCCATTTAGACCCAAATATGACTTAGGATGAAATATAAGCATCCAATTATATTAATTCAAGTGTTAGGGTAAGTTTATAATGTTATATTTACACTTAATTACCCGATTTACCTTTTACTATGGTAAATAAAATTTACCATAGTTACTATTCATAATGCCCAAAAATAAAAGCAGTCTATTAACATAATTTGGACCCACTGATTCCTAATATGTAATCCATTTTTCTAAATCCACTACACAAAATTTGCAGAAATTAATTTAAAATTAATCTCGTTGTTAAGAAAATGAGTTTTAAAAGTTAAAACATTGCAAACGATTGAAATGATTTCACCTATGAATTCAATGTAAAATCAATGCTAATTACATATATTATATTAAATGGTAAAAAAATATTCTATTTATACTTTAAAACCATTCAATATTATAATTTATCCATATAAATTATTACAATGAAAAAAGTTGTTTTTAATTAAAATACAACGTGTTTTTACTATTCATTAAACTATGAAAGTTTTCAGAAAAATATCAAAACTTTTTCCAATGTAAATATGTATATCTTTATTAAAAATAAGAATTTTAATTTTTAATTTTTAACTTATAAACTTGTCAAAAATTATATTTAAAATGGGTTCACCATCAAAAGGCGACAAAACTGCATTTTTTTGAAAAATACTTATTTTACCCGAAAAATTTATTTTGTTCTCATAACATGTTATATAAAATGTGTAAGATGAATTATAATGTAATAAAATTCAAAATTTATTTACTACTATTCATAACGGCTAGTTTATAATAATATTATAACCATATATCATTGTTTAGTGAAACCTGGTATTGCGTAAAACAAACACTATCGAGGAAGGTTACAATTACGTGTAATGAATGCCAACTCAGGGTTGCGTGTAGTGTAAGACTCCTTTGTTGTTGCGTATAACAAAATACAACCATATTTCATTTATGAATTGAATATATATATATATATATAAATACGTACAATCAAACAAACTAGAAATTGTGTGTAACACGATCTAAGATTAGTGTTGCGTATACTGCAAGCTAATATGGTGTTGCGTATAGCACAATATAATCTTGGTGTAGCGTACAACAGAAGATATGAATGAAATTAAAAAGAATATATCTTATAAAATCTCATGTTGTTACAAACGGGGTGTTGCGTGTTTACCATTTTAACCATATTAACTTCCTTCTATACTGGTATGTGTGAGTAGAGGTTAATTGGATGTGAATAGGGGATTGAAATGCTTTGGAAGTGTTTACCCATGCATCTTCTATTTACAACCGTTTGGTCCTGTTTAGCCCGTTAGTATTCCTTTATGTTTTTCCATGCCCATTACTATAGGATATAGGGATTATTTTATCTTACATGCTTGATATACAGTAGTCTTCTTTCCAAGTAGTTCTAGAGGTCTAATTTAGCTGTATTGCATTGCTATGCTCGTTTGACTTACACAGGCCTGTGAGAAACTGGTGTAGTAGACTATATATAGAATTGACCATGTGAGCTTCCTCAGAGAGTCTTTTACTACTTTTGAATATATGGGTAATTGACCGTGTGATCTTCCTCATAGTGTCTTTTTCACTTTTGACTATAAGGGGAATTGACCATGTGAGCATCCTTAGAGAGTCTTTAATGATTTAGACTATAAGTGGAATTGAATGAGAGAGATTCCTCAAAGTGTCTTTTTTATCATTGTAATTTAACGAGATGGTTAGATGGTGTGTGCTTCACAGAGGGTTGTGTGTGTTGCTAGGTAGGACCAGATGGGGTAGGCTATGAGTACTTTCCATAGGGTTACATGTTTGTGTTTTCTTGATTGATTAGCTGTTTACATGATATATGAAACCGAATGATTTGAAACTATAGTATTGGTTTCTTCTAAGTACTTCCTTGTTTGCTATCTTCTTTTGTGTATTACCTTACATATATTCACTGACTGTTAGGCAGCAATCTTTAGGTGGTTTCCTATTGGGATTTATTCTCACACCCTATTTGGGCCATGCATTTGGGCCCAAACAGATTATACTGCTGCATGTATAGATAAGGGAAAACGCCCTTCTACATCAGATACTTCAGTGCTATGGTGTTGGAGAGTGTGGTACCATGTTGAGGTTTTCGATGCTGAAGACCTATTTTCTGTTTTTTACTTTAGTTTAGTACAATTTTTATTTTAGCATTGTGGTTTGTTTGGATGATTTCTTAGACATATGTATCATGCATCATTATATATATTCTTCAGTTTCTTCTTTCTTTCAGTCTTCCACTGTTTACTATTGTATGATTTTTTTACTACTTCTGGTATTGTATATGTGTTTATTTCACGACTTGTTTCTCTGCCAATGGGGTCATTGTTTCCCCACTATCACACTCAAGGCCCTCGCTACTAGTCAGTAGCCTCTCACATTTGAGGATATGCGCTTGAGGTCATGTGACCAACGGGGTATGGGGCGCCTATGGGCGGATCCCAGTGCCAGGATGTTATAGTTGGTATGAAAAATGACAAAAATTTTAAAATAAAATGCATAAATATATATATAGATATACCACCTACATCTATCTCTCACCCTCCATGGTTCATTAACTTGGTGGAATACCTTGGATGTGAAGATTCCGAGAGCAACGAAAGCATAGTTGGGATGACACCCAAATTTGATTTTTACCATGATCAATGACTATTCTAGGATAAATACAACAATGAAAGATAGTATCCATGGAATAGAATAAAATATTTAGATAATGAAAGAAGAGGCTCAAAACCTTTAGAGAAGATCTTGCCCATTAAATTTATAATTAATGTAATTAATTTCATACAGAAAATAATACATGGATCTTCAATATTTTCTTTCCTGATGATGTTGATCATCCAGAATGACCCTTCTAAATTATCTTTATTCTCATGAAAGGATCCAAACTAGACTCCCTCTAGAGGTGATCCACACGTGCTCCGATGGGCTCTGATCGACATCACTTGTACTCCAAGTTCTAGCGCGATGAAGTGAGTGTCTTGTGTCAGTCATTCTTGATCACTGGTTCATCGACCTTAAATAACATATCTCATTCTTGATAGGGGAGAGAAATGGATTTGAGAGAGAAATTGTTTGTCTCAACAATTCTCAAATTCACCGGGTGTGCGATTCAGTACATGGAACAATAGACGTATGTGCCTAATTATTAACATGGGGCTTCAGATACAATATTTAATTGCCTAAAAAAAATTAAATACATTCACAACCTTAGAGAAAACCCATTATATTAATAATAATACCGCATCATTATTTATGGTTCACCAACAAGCACAAAGGGAAATTATAAATAAAATTACACATCACAAAATAATAGCAGTGTTATTTTAATTTGTGCCAACTAGTTAAATAATTATTTATCATCTTGCAAATAATTATTTTACTAGTAGACATGCCTTGGTCCTCTCGAACTCCACTTCCACATATTTAACACCCAAATAAATAAATAACTCTCTTAAATAAATATTTTATTTATAAACTAGTAAGTAAATATATATTAAATAGTCAATAATATATTTATATATATTACTAACAATCTTGTGAATACATATTTATTTAATTTATTCAATCATTTTAACTTGAATAAAATTATTCCATTGTCTTGAAAATAATATTTATTAATTAAATTAAAATTGAATTTAACTGATACCACAAGAAACACCTAGTGTGTGACGCTCTATGATTCTTTTCATTAGAATTAGGCGGGCTTACGTAATGTCCAAGAGTAATATCTAGCAATGGGTCAATGCACCCAAGAGAAAGAACTTAAAGTCCCAACAATGAAATCCACATAAAATATATCACTGTGTAATATAATCCCTTTGTCTCAATATTTCATCAAGATGGTTTGTTGATAGTATTACAATAAATTTTTTTCTTGACACGTCGTTCTTTGACTACCTCAATTAAACTCATCGTTGAACCATGACCATGGAATTTGACGCGATGGTTCTATTTTAATATAAGTGTCAAGATATAAACTTCCATAAAAGGAAGGAACAAATCCTTCCTCGACTTATCCATTAATAAAATTCCACTCATGACGCACCCAACGTACCCTACATCCCGCCAACTATTTGAGGGACATTTTTTGTTAGTAAAACAATGTGTGAGAGTCATGACACATATTAATGATAATCTTAATGTCTAAGGGTCATTAAAAAAGCTCACAATTATAAATATCTGATGAAACCAAAACATGAAGAATTCTTACTAGCGGGTCTGTTCTCATAATCGTATATCTTGGAGATTACCCTACAAGAACTTCACGAGAAGAAGTATCATCTAATTACGAATACTCACACCTGACTTTCTGCATGATATTTTTCCCATCATAGTATGTCATCCAACCGTAGAACTATATTTAAGAATATTACTATAGTATTATAAGGTTCTCAGCATTGTGGGAAATTTCCATGAACGTATATATTCCACAAATACTCTATGACATTATTACATCATAATAATTAAGTACAATGTAAAATATGTAATAAAGTGTTAAATATTTAAATACAATTAATATCCATGAAATAGAAGTGCAACAAGTTTGTTATATGTCACGAACTCTTACAAACTCCCACTTGGACTAGATCCAACTACATACGACTTTCAGTCCGCTATACCACACAAGGTGATCATGTTTCTGCTGAGTCAGGCATTTAGTCAAGGGGTCCTCCACATAGTCTTTCATGTAAATAGTTCTCATTGCAACATCACCTCTCTGAGAAAAATCTATCAAGATATTATACTTTCAAAGTATTTTCTTCATCCTCTTATGTGACCTTGGATATTTTGAGAGAGCCACCGATCAAGTATTGTCATAGTACAGTGTGATGGGATCTTTACTTCTAGGTATCACATCCAACTCCTCAAAAAATATCCACCTCCAAACTGCTTCTTTAGCTACACCAGATGCTTTTATATACTCAGACTCTGCTATAGAATCTGCGACCACACTCTTCTTTGATATCTTGTAGCTCACGACACCTCCATTCAAAGTGAAGCTGTATCATGTTTGTGACTTCATGTCATATTAATCAGTTTGGAATCTAGCATCTACATATCCTATGATGAATAGTTCCTCATCTCCTTCATAAAGAAGGAACATATCCTTACTACACCTCAGATACATTAGGATAGTCTTGATTTCCATCCAATGGTACTCACCTAGGTCATCTTGATATCTTCCTTCCACACTCAATGTGTAGGCGACATCCAACCTAGTACAGATCATGAAATACATGACTGACCCAATCAATGATGCGTATAGAGTCCTTGAAATTATTTTTCTTTCCTCATGTGTTTGAGGACACATTTTCCGGGAAATATGAATGCCATGTGATGTTGGAAACAATCCCCTCATTGATTGTTCCATACTAAATCTATTCAATATATTATCATTTTATGTACTTTGACATAGGACCAACAATCTCTTGGATTTATCACGATGCATCTTTATCCCAAGAATATATGCTTCCTCACCCAATTCCTTTATGGAGAAACATTGATCCAACCATGCCTTAATAGATTGTAAGACATGTATCTCTTTTCTAATAAGTAATATGTCATCCCCATATACTATAAGGAAAACAAATGCACTCCCATTAAACTATTTGTAGTTCCAAGGATCACATTTGTTCTTGATAAAACCAATTTTTTTTATGGATTCATCAAAAAAAATGTTCGATGAGATGTATTATTTCTTTAATCGATAAATGGATTTTTCCAACTTGCATACCTTATTGGCATCCTTTGGAATCATAAAATCTTCAGGTTGTGTCATGTAGACATCTTCCTAAAGGTTCCTGTTAAGGAAGGATATTTTGACATTAATTTTCCAAACCTCATAGTCATGGTAAGCAGAAATGAGTAATATAATTCTGATTGATTTCAGCATTTCAACTGGAGAAAAGGTTTCATCGTATTAAATGCCTTGACGCAATTTGAACCCTTTTGCAACCAGTCATTCTTTATAGGTATTGATTGTCCTTTAATGTCCAGTTTCTTCCTGAATACCCATTTTCAACCAATAGGCTTTAAATCAACTAGAGGATCAGTCAAAATCCATACTTGGTTTTGGTACGTGGAATCCCTTTTAGAATTCATGGCTTCTTCCCAATGGGCAACATATGTGCCACTTACTGCTTCCTTCTTGGTTTGAGGATAATTTTTATCAATTAATAATTAGTCACCATCATTTGTAACTAGAAACCCATACCATTTCAATTCTTTGACCTCTATTGTACTCTAAAATAGATCTTGTGTCTCTAGAATAGTTCATTCTTCCATGGGGCTTTGCAGAATCTATTCTTGTACCGACTCCTGTGTACCATGAGCCTCTGCTTCATCAAAGTATATCTCAATCCGACTATCTCTTTGGGATATGTGCTCCCTCTCAAGGAATATGGCATGAATTCCCACTATAACCCTTTTTCTGAGAGTTTGTATAGGTAATATCCCATTGTTACCTTGGTGAATCCTATAAAGTTACACTTTGTGCCTTGTGGTGAAAGATTGTTACTTGAAGAGGCCTTAAAAAATACATCACTTCCCCACACATGTAATTTTGAAAATATGGATATTGGTCCACAGCAATACTCGTATGGAATACCATTTATTGATTTAGGTGGTACAAGGTTTACTATATGTACCACTATTTTTAATGCATATCCCCAAAAGGAAAGTGGAATACTTTCATGACTCATCATTGATCTTCACATATCCATTAGGGTGTGGTTCTTCCTTTCACTCACACCATTCCACTGGATCCTATATGGAGGAGTGAGTAGGGATAAGATCCAAAACATCCATAAGTAATCAATGAAGTATTGGTTAACATATTATTTACCTTGGTCTGAGTGGAGTTTCTTAATCATCTTACCAAGCTGGTTCTAATCCTCATTCTTCTATTCTTGGAACTTATCAAAATAATACGACTTATACCTCATTAAGTAGATATATCTATATCTACAGAAATCATCAGTAAAATTTATGAAGTATGAGTACCCTCCACTTTATTATACTAGAAATGGACAACACACATTGGTATGAACATACAAGGAGTTTATTAGCCCTTTCACCTTTCCGATTAAATGGGGATTTGGTCATTTTTCCTTGTAAACATGCATGACATACACCAAGTGGTTATAGTTTGAAAGAATATAAATATCTATCTTGATTTAACTTTGTTAAGAGTTTCTTGTTTACATGACCTACCCAGTGATGCCAAAGCTAGGTGTAGTATGATTCATGTGAATTATCTTTGTTATCGATTTCCATTACCTGGTTTGTGTAACCCAACAGGTAAAGACCATTGTATAAATGTTCCCTACCAAAACAAATTCTAACTTCGAAAAAAAAGAAAAATTCATTTCCAAACATGAAATCAAATCCATATATATCTAATATGGATACAGAAATATTTTTTTAGTTATAAACAACACATAATAACTACCCCTTAAAACGAAGATCATTCTAGTTGGAATCGTGAGGTGGTAGTCCCCGATAGCTTCAATAAGAAGTCATGATCTCTTGGATGCTCTAAGATCTACCTCCCCTCAGTTAATCTTCCTGAATCTACTTGGTTCCTATATTTCAATACATATGTGAGCACCATAAGCTATATCTAATACCCAATTTTCAGAAACATGTAGATTGAATTCGGTAAAAAATTGATCCTAAAATCACCCCCTTGCTTCTTAGGATATGTGTAATTCATCATCCAATGGCCCTTCATGCCACATGCGAAACAAATATCCTCCTCTTCCCTTACCTCCCCTTTGACCTTCCTTTTCCTGGAAGGACATGATGAAGCTTCGGGCTTACTACTTCTTGCCTTCCCTTTCCTCTTATTCACCATATGGACAGAAGGATTTTCATGCTTCAAATCTTTTTCCATGCAGGTAATGAGAATAAGAAGATCATATAAAGACTTATCAATGTTGTTCATACAAAAATTGACAAAAAAGTTAGAGAAGATTTAAGAAAGTGATGCAAGAATGAGATCAGTGACCACTTCTTTAGAGAGTTTAAACCCTATAACCTCCAGGCGCTTAATGTATCCAATGATCTTGACTATATGAGGCCCATCTAGGGAACCTTCTCTATGATTACACTGAAAGAGTTCTGTAGAGATCTCAAACCTTCCTTGTAGTTATCTATCCTGATAAAGACCACATAGGTTCTCGAGAATCCTATAAAATTCCATGTTTTCCTAATACATCCTGGTCTTTTTAGACATTGATGATATCCTCAAACATTGAACATAAAACACGTTATTCATAAATTTATCATAGACCAAGAAATCCTCATCACTTACCTTTTTGGGAGGCGGATCAGGTAATGCTGACTCTAGTGCATAAGATTTATGTTCATGGTTTAGGATAACCCAGAGGTATCTAAACCATTCATGGAAGGTACTGTAGGTGAAGATGTTGTCTTTATCCATAATTGATCATAGACATAGTGTGGTTGACGAGCTTGTAATTTTTAATCTAAAATTAAAAGATCAGATCATTAGTAAATTATTGATTATATTTTATGAGAAATAATCAATTTTATTAAGTCACCCACTATTTTATCAAGTCCAAATGGCCCTCTCCATTTAACTAGGAATGTTCTGTTTCCATGAAATTATAGAGGCAAGGATCCATATTCCCCTTTGCGTAACCCCAACAAGGGATGTAGAAGATATTAGAGGGTATTTTGGTAGGAGGGTCTTTGCCAATTGTGGGATTCTATCTCTTTGATCTTATGAGTGGACTCCCCAAAACTATAATCATGAATTTTGATTTCCTCAAATATTTCCTCCAATAATACACCAAGTATAGCAAGGGATACTCCTCTTGATGTAATATGGTTAAGTCAACCCAAATCCTTTCATAAGGGATTTCTGTATAATAGTAACTATCCCAACAAGGGTTGGTCAAAAACATAGTTTTATTGATCTTTTCCCTTAATCAAGTAATCGAAGGCTCAGTCTGACTTAATATTTTATTTAAGGGAATTTTATCTCTTACGAGTGAATTGATTATTATCATTATCACATGCTTGTTAATATTAAGAATAACTTACCTAAGTGATTAACCATGTCATGATAAAATTTACGCATAACTCTGGTTTATTTTAGTTATATATTGTATGATTTTTTAATTAATTAATTGTGTTATCGTGAAGACACATCGATAATGATAAACTATGAAACTAACAGAAATAAAATAAAATAAAGGGAAATATCATGGGCTTTTCTAATGGTAAGTTTATCTAGCTGTTAATAAGCCAACCCTAACCTAGGGGAAATAAATCTTGAATTTTTTGGGTTCGTTTTTACATCATTACACCTTATCACCTATGTATCTCTTGGGATTTGTCTTTTATTGGCTCCAACATATTATCGTCGGAGTTCCATCCATTACATATGCCTTTTTAACTCACATACAGGTGAGGGTTAAAAAAGGTATTTTACATAAAAGAATCCTTGGATTGACATTCCCTACATATTAATGAGGTGAAGGCTCACATACCTACAAATTTAATTTAAATAACTAAATTAAAAGAAATCATTCACATACAAAGGTCTTGGACTAGCTCAAGATCATCCATAACTGAAACGATATTTACGAATAAATAAAACTAGCATTCAATTATTTAATTTTTCTTGTTTAAGATAAATCATGCTCGATTCATTTAATTATCATTTTAGTTACTCAATATTTTTATCTTATACAATTTTCTGAATTTTTTTAGATTATCATCCATCATAATTTAAAACAAATAAATTCAATTAAAATTATCTTGGTATGTAACTTGTACCTTAGAGGAAACCTGGTGAATTACTATTCATAACTACCTAATTAGTAGAAATGAACATTACAAAGATGTTAAATTAAACAAATATATATAAAACACCTATCAGGTGTTGAGCCTGAACATTATGCCTGCATGATGGTACACATCTATAGGGTATATAATAATAAATGTTAATAAATTAGTGTAATTTGGACGAGTTCATCGTGTGTAGTTACAACTACATAATTTTTACTATTTTTCACTGTCCATCTGATGTACACACCTAGGGAAAGGTATGTGAGTGTACCTCAGAAAACTTCATAGTACACGACATGTGTAGTGGGTCACATGTTGTGCAGTTCCTCATTACATGGTCTCCATTCGGGCAAGCCGTGTACGGGGTACATAGTCCCACCCAAACTAGAAGGCACTACATGGCTTTTCCAGTGGGACACAATGCGTGTAATCTGGAAACCATGTACCCCCTATATTTGGTCAACACGTGGAGTCATTAAGAAATAGAAAAACTCCAATGACATGGCTTGGTTTGGCGGACCATACCCAATGCATTGAAATATCACTACACGGTGTGTACTTCCGAATACACGTCGTGTGTTATGGTTTTGTATGGACAAGAACCTTTGGAAAATACGGATGAGAACCACTGTTTTATTTTAATCAAAACTAAAAGAAAATAACATTTCTGTATGCTAAACGATAAATGAAATAGGAGGAACAAATATTGAGATTCATTTTTGTAGAATGATTAACTTTAATTATATCAACTAGATTATTAAATACCTAAATCATCAACAAAATATTAAAATAATTATAATATAGGATATAAACTCCCTTTGATACAACTTGAAGGTTCCGGGTGCAGTAGAAACATAGTTAGGATGACACCCAACATGGAATTTTACCATGATCAAAGATTATTCTAGGATTAAGATGACAATGAACACCAATATCCACAGAATAGAATCAAATATTTAGAAAAAAAAGGAAGAGGCCTGAAAATGTTTGAGAAGATATTTCACATCATTTTATAGTTAATTTAATTAATTTCATAGAGAAAAAAATACATGGATCTTATGTATTTTCTTCCTTACTAATACTGATCATATGAAATGACCCTTCCAGATTATCTTGCTGTTCTTGAATGGATCCAAACTAGAATCCTTCTAGAGGTGATCCACACATGCTCTGATGGACTCCAATCAACGCCGCTCATTCTTTGGCTTCAAGTGCGGAAAACTAAGTGTATTGTGTCCGTCATTCATGATCACATGTTTTTCTGCCCTGATGAATGTATCATGTTCTTGAGAGGGGTAGGAAGAGGAATCGAGAGAGAAATTGTTTAGCTCAACAATTCTCAATTCACCAGGTGTGCGGTTTGGTACAAGGCCCAATAAACATATGTGTCTATTTATTGACATGTGGATTTTTTTACAATATTTTATTACCTAATAGTAATTAAATACATTCAAAACTATAGAGAAAACTCATTCTATTAATAATAATACGACATCATTATTTATGGTTTTCCAGCTTGTGCAAAATGGAATTATAAATAAAATTTTACGTCAGAAAATAATAGCTGTGTTATTTTAATTTGTGACAACTAGTTAAATAATTATTTATCATCATGAAAATAATTATTTTACTACTATACCAGCCTTGGTCCTCTCAAACTAAACTTCCATTTAGTGGACACCCTAATAATTAAATAAAAAATTGATTCTCTTAAATAAATATTTTATTTACCAATTAGTCAATAAATATTTATTAAATGTTCAATAAAATAAATAGATATATTTTATGAACAATTTTGTGAATAAATATTTATTTAATGTATTCAATCATTTAACTTGAATAAAATTATTCCATTTCCATGAGAATAATATTTATTAATTATATAAAAATAGAATCAAACTGAGACCACTAGAAACACCTAATGTGTTACCCACTAGGATTCTTTCTCCTTGGAATTAGGTGGGAATGCCTAAATTACAAGTGTACTATCTTTCAATGGGTCAGAGAACCCAAGGGAAAGAACATAAAGTTGCAAAAAAGACATCCAAATATGAACTCTCACTATCTAAAATAATCCCTTTGTTGCAATATATCATCAAGCAGGTTTCATGATAGTGTCATCATCTTTTATATTTGATACATTCTTTGACTACCTGAATGAAACTCGTCGTTACACCATGGAAATGGAGTATTGCATGACAGTTCTATTTTAATCAATGGGATGAGATATCAGCTTCCATAAATGGAAGGGAAAAATCCTTCCTCAGCTTATCCATTAATAACATGCAACCCGTGACGCACCCAACGTACTCTAATTCCCACCAACTATCTATGTGACAATTTTCTTTGGTAAATCATTGTACGAATGATGTGACATGTATTAATGATAATAAAAATGTTTACGGATCACTACACACGCTCACAGATAGAAATATCCGACGACACAAAAACATGCAGAATTCCTACTAGTGGGTCTGTTCTCATAATATCTTTCCATGGAGATTACCAAGTGAGAACTTCATGAGAGGAAGTCTCATCTTCTTACGAGTACTCACACCAAATGGTCTGCATGCTATGTGTCACATCATAGTATTTTATCTAATCGTAGAACTATATTTAAGAATTTTGTTATAGCATTTCATGTTTCTCATCATTGCGGGGACCTTCCATGACCTTATTAATGAAAAAATACACTAAGACAATATTACCCCATGGTCATGTATAACAATTATAAATATGTAATAATATGTTTAATATTTAAATACATTAAACATTCATGTAATATAAGTGCACCCATTTAGTTCTATGACACCAACTCTTATAGGTTTTTGAGTTCAAATGGTGAAGATGGTGGTGAATGATCCTCCACATCGTAAGACTCATCAAGATCCACATTTAGCCCTCTTATGGACCTTCATGGAGTATCTCTTCCACTTTACTGGCTAAATAAATTTAAAAATTATCACTCTATGATGTGTCAATCCTCAATAAGTAACCACAAATCTCTTCAGTCACAAGTTGCACTCGTCCCTACACAGACTTCTTCGTAAAGAAATCCTTGTTGAAGGTCATTTTATGATTTATTCCCTATCATATTGATTACAGGTAGATATACATATTCACAATCATGTCCATCTAAGAGAAAAATTATTTCTGTTAAATTATTTATGGATTCACATGATCTAGGGTAATAGGCAAGATTCTTGAATTTCTCCTTACCATAGAGGTACCAAGAAACCCCCCTATTTTGACCTCCCAATTATGTCTTATTGAAATAGTGGTGGAGGAAAATGATTGTATTCTAATTCAAATACTAGAATGGTGATTTAAAATTATATGGAATGATATGGTCCTTTATGTCGTGGTATAACATTGATGACTGATGTAGGAGATGATCTGTTGTTATTTTCTATGATTGCAGTGATGTTAAGATCTCTCTATCGTAGCTAGTGGATATTGTTTCCACCCTTATCCATTTTTAATCATGAAACTATCATGCATAATATTAACATAAATTAGTGAATATGGAGTCTATATCAAATTAGTGAACCCATTACTAAAATAACATCAATTTGATCTAATATAACATCAACATGATTCATATTTCCCTGAAAATTAACTTGGGATAAAATAATGTAGGTACTAGAAATTTCTTTCTATAATCAAATCCTCATGGTAGTTAACTCTTTGAAAACATCCTAAATACACTAGTGTAGCTAGAATAAAAAACCAATAAGGTACCTATAACTATTGATTGGTGAATAAGTGCACCTTATTCCATATGAATTCATTACAATATTATAACAA
Organism: Viscum album; assembly: GCA_963277665.1. Lineage (NCBI taxonomy): Eukaryota > Viridiplantae > Streptophyta > Magnoliopsida > Santalales > Viscaceae > Viscum > Viscum album. The sequence continues at coordinate 278,696,489 of OY728164.1, read as the reverse complement.
TAAGAGTAACATAATCCTTCCTTTTTTTATTTATGTTAGAGGATAGTGATGTTTAACATCCCTATTAGCCGACATTTATTTCAACTCCATCAATATAGATCATAACTCAACATACATAATTTTTGGTTTAACCTAGGATACTCAAGGATTTTGTATTTTAAAAATTCAAATCCCTCAAAGTAACTAGAAATAGATCTTTTATATGTGGTTCATAAATAATATATGGTCGGTCCCAACTTGTCCCCCATGAGTGTCAAACTAGGGAACTAGTTAGACATAATTTTCATGCACCTAGTGATGATCAAGTTAATACCCAATAAAAAATATTTGTGTCAATCACCCCTATTTACCTCTATGTTAGAGCCTATATCCACTTATATTATCTTAAAAGGGATGTAATTTCTCAATGAACTACATAATATCTACTTTAAAAAAACATCATAATGTCATCCTAAATTTACAATTATCACTTAGACACATGCCTAAGATTTTCACTAAAGCTCCCTAATACCAATACCCAAATAAATATGCATTATTAAAATATAAATAAACCATATTCAATCCCAAAAGTGTTATCTATAAATTTAAAATAATTATCAACCATATCTTCTCAACCCTAAAAGTATCCTTAAACACTAAATCAAAACATTCCTTAATCAGAAATAGAATTTATTAGCACTTAAAAAATGTTCTAATAAACTCTATATTTTTCATCGCTAATTTGAGAACTGATAAAGGGAGACCTTTATCATTTCTAAAAAAGTACTAATATAGGGAACCCCTTATATATGGCCCCAAACTTAAGCATTATTTAACCTTGAATTATGTTAATAAATCACCTTGAGGATCTTTTCAGGTTTAGTGCATTATATAATTAGGTCATAACATATAAAAAACATCTTGAATATTACATATAGACACTTCTACTCAGTATCCATTTTTTTAAAAAATAAATTCTCTTAAAAAATTAAACATGTTTAGTACCATGTTTTATACAACAAGACTTTTTCTTGATCCCATCCTTGACCATATTACACCTTGAGTCTTATTAAAAAATTTCAAAAACATGTGATGAGCATAAAAAGAACAGAAAGGGTTACACAAAGATATAAATATTTTATTTTTCAGTACAAAACATAAAACATTAATACTTAATCATAAAAAGTAATAATTTTCACCATAAATAAGTATAAAAAAATACTTCCTCTAATATAAGCTCATTGCTTACCCTTTCTTGTAACCAAATTATTACCATAAAACCCATAAAAAGAAACATATAGAATATAAAGGTAAACATGGGACATAATCATACTTAAATGGAATAACCATATGGTTGACTTCCACAAATCATTATTACAAATGGAATAGCCTTGTGGCCGACTTCCATACCTAATGCATTGGAGGTTATAACATAACATTCCATCCTTGGTTTATCACGTAACCACACGTCATTTGGTTTATCATGTAACCACCCGTCAAATGTCCAAGTACCATTATATAATCAGAAAACATAAAATATTGAAAAAATATTTATCATAAAATTTCATTTGAAATCACATGAAATAATGTCATGATATTGAAATAGTAAATCCACCTAAAAAACCCTTTTCAGTACCAAAATATATAGAAAGGGTTGATGGTATTTAGTTTCCATTTAAAAACATCACAACTTGTTAAGGAAGCCAAATATAATATAATTCTTGCGGTGATGGAAGTTTTTTTCCCCACATACTTTAAAAAGGAAAATTCCATTTGTAATTTAGTAAAACACGACTTAGAAAAATACTACTGTTGGAAAAAAACCCCTCAAGGTATCATTGAATCATTTTTGAGGTGATTGTGTTTGTTGACAAAGTGGGAAACTATGTTTTCATTGTTGACAAAGCAAACCATGTCATACAAACTTGTTGAAAAACAGGATTTCATGGTGGAATGTCGAGTTCAAGAGATCTAGTTAAATGATCAATGTCTGATTCAAGAACATCGACAAAGGAATGGATGATCTGGAGGTGGTACAAAAAGAACAGATAAAAGGTGGCACTGTTTTCCAGTGTTTGCCAAATTTTTGTGCCTGAAAATCTTCAAATGAAGAAAAGTGGTTTTTGGCAAAGGGAGTTGCGCACCATGTACATGAAGGCTTGGAAACATGCGCTCCATATGTTTTTCAAGACCAGATCATCAAAATATGGAAAAGGGATAAAGGTCAAGCAAGTATTGGTGTGGTCATGCAGGTGACTTGCACGCCATGAAGAGAATTGCGCACCGAATCCTAGGAGGCTTGGTAACTTGCGCGCCTGTTGTTTTTCAAGATCGTAAGATCAAAATATGGCAAAGGAAATAGGGTCGCGCAAGTAGTTGTTTTGTTCGCGCAAGTGTCTCGGAGGACAAAATACTTGAGCGCCGAAACTTGCGCGACGAGGTGTGACTTGCGCGCTGTCACATAGGGTATTCAAAATGCCTATAAATACTAGACCACCCCTCCTCATTTCTCACCAAAGTTAAACACTTTGGAGATTTAGAGCTACCGTCGCGCAGGTGTGGTGGTCGCGCAAGTGGTGGTGTGTTGCGCAAGTAGGACTTGCGCGCCAGTGTTGGAAGTTGCACGCCAAGTTCTAGTTGCGTGCCTGAGGTGGTTTAGGCGTGGAAGGAAGTGAGTAGCATGGGTTTGGAGTTTCAGATTCTTGAGTCTCACACGTGGTTAAGGATGACTTACGGGCCAATTGTGACTTGCGCGCCGATACTTGCGGGCCAGCTTAGACTTTCCCTCCAAGTAAGGTTGATTTTTCGGCATGTTTTTCAGGATGCGTGGATGTTGGAAGTTTTCCCGATACCTTCGTTGCAAAGAGAGATTCATCTATGGGTGAAAGTTGGATTTCAACAGAGCATCTACATACAGAGAAAGATGCATTCATTCATGAAAATTAAGGGACCTACAGGTCTATAAACTGTGAGTGGATCCTTTCCATAGTAGTGAGCGAAGTGAGAGGAAGAAGGTGAACCTCTACACCAGCAGTGAGCCAGAGAGAGAGAGAGACAGGGAGTGACCCTTGGGAAAGCAGTGAGCTGACCCTAAAAATTATAAAGGCAGTGAGCCTGGGATAGAGTGACTGTTCCCAGACATTGTAGTCCACAGTTAGTGAAGTTTAGTGGAATTTGGTACGACTGAAAACCTATCGGTGTATGCTCCTTGGACGTAGCCCTTAGCGGTGTACCAAGTAAAATTGATGTGTCATGTGCTTGCTTTACTTTCTGCTTATATCGTGCAACAGGAGAGAGAGAGAGAAGAGTGTTTTTCTTAATAGTGAAACTATATCCGAACGGGCTTTAATTTTCAATTAGTCATACCCTAATTCACCCCCACCCTCTCAGGGTATTCATCCTTGTGGACCTAACAATTGGTATCAGGGGGAAAGGTTGATATTTTTTCTTCTCTCAATGGAGGTCACTAATCATAAAGGGATTCCGATCTTCGACGGATGTAATTTTCAGATATGGATGAATAGAATTCAACACTATTTCCAATCATTGGGAATGGATGTGTTTTCAGTAGCTATGCATGGTATCACAACTGATATTAATAGTTGTGAATTATTAGAAGCTGAGAATAGAGAGTTGGATGCTGAGGAAAAAGCAATCAATGCCTTAGGGGGAGACCATTCCAATCCCATATACACAATGGTTATGTAATTCAAGACGTCACATGTCAAGTGGGAATAAATATTGAATATATATGAAGGAGATACAAAGGTCAGAGAGGCAAAGCTGCAAGTGCTGTGGAATAAGTATGAAGATCTGAAGATGAACCTGAATGAGTCTTTTGATACATTTTTTGATAGGGTAAATATTTTTGTGGAAGATATGTAAGTACGTAGTGAAGTCATTCAAGACCTTCAGATCGTAAAGAGCATCTTGAGGAAGATTCCACCTCGATTCAATCCAAAAGTTTCAGTACTAGAAGATAATGATCCCAAAGAGCTAACATTGGACAATTTTCACAGTACCATGGTTGCAAATGAGATGAGGAATGATGATAACGAGGATGTGGGAAAAAGGAAATCTAAAGAGATGGAATTTAAGTCCATGAAGAAGCCACCATTGATGATTCTTAGGTAGAAGAAGAGACAGATGAGGTGATGTCATTCTTTTCTTCAAATCTGTAAAGAGGAAAAGGAATGCATAAATGGAAACTTACACTAGCAGGCATTAGATGTGGAAAGGTTGGTCATCTTTTGGAAAGGATCCCCAAAAGGTTTCTAGATAACGATAATGATGATGACGAAGTCAAAATTTCCAAGAATAAGTCTTTAGAATTTGTGAATAGGAAGAAACAATTCAAGAGAAATTTCTTCAAGAAGAAGAATCTTTTTTCACAAGAAATAGACAGTTCATATGAGTCTGAGGATGAAGAGGTTGAAGATTTTGAAAATAGTAATGATCATGGACAAAATGCAGTGGTGGCTATTGTTGGTAGTGCTCAAGAAAAGGATGAAACTGACATTGTTGAAGAAGAAGAAGAAATTGAAGGTGGAGTAGACATGGAAGCTGAATTGGAAGAAACTCTTGATGAAATAGATATTTGGAGAGAAAAAACAAAGAAACCCAACAAGGTGGTACATGATGCCAATCTTCACATGCAAAAACAGGAAGACGAGAAGTCTGAGCATGTAAAATAAATAGAAAACCTTAAGTCTTCAAGGTGAGAGAGCACAAAAAAGGTTGATGAGGATAAGGTCATGATTGAAAAACAGAAAAGGGAGATCAGGGGTTTGAACGGAAAATTGAAACATCACGCCAAGCGTATCGAAGAGCATAAAGAGGAAGTTGTTGGTCTGTGGAGAAAATTCAAAGACCAGGATAAACTTTTGATTCCTAACACATTTCTGGGAAGGAAGGTAGTTACAAAGACTGAAAATATGAAAGAGGAGTCTATTAGTTCAGTAAGGAAGAAGTAGAAATTGAGCTCAAAAGTTAAGGCTATTTCAAGCTTAATCAGAAACAAAAATCTATGACAATTGAGGTCATACAGCAAGCGCCCGTCCCGAAATTGAACGTTGATTTGGGCACAAGGAAAAATCAGAATATTGAAGGATCCCAAACGGAAAATTGTTGTGCTGAAATAACACGATGGAATGCACCTTATATCAGGTGTTATTATTGTTGGAAGATGGGACATTCATACTATGTGTGTTCCATAGCCAAGAGATATAGAAGAGAACAAGATCAGTAGTGGCAGCCAAACAGAGAATAGTTTTCCAGAACACATTTCGAAGGACACTGTTTTTGGTGTGGAGGATTTGGGCACATGGCTAGGTACAGCACATCGACCATTCAGAGAAATGTGCAAATGAAAAATCAAAATGTACGCAGGCAGTAGATCAATAAACCAACAGGTGAGTTAAATATGCATAATAGATTCGTAGTTCTACAAAATAAAGCTGGTCCATCGTACTCTGAGAAAGAAAAGAAGCCTCAATCAATGCTGTCACGAACCGGATCTGGTCTCCACCATTAACAGCAACAAACCTGGCCCGTGGCAAGGCCCGAAGGGCGTTACCTATCACCACGGGCTGGCACAAGTGCCTGGGTATCAAACAAATCTGGTTTGGGAATGATTTACCCGAGTATGAAACCAGAAATCATAAAAAAACAATCAATTATTGAAATCTGAAATTTTTCATGATAATCAATTATTAACAAAACCATATCTGAATACATATGTTTAAAGACACTAAAAGTGGTCTAAAAACAAATAATGACAACATAAAGACATCCCCATGGACTCCACATGACAAGGGGATCATCACCCGCAAGCTGTCCCCGCAACTCCGCCCCAACGATGGGGACTAACACCCCGAACCGCCATCACCCTTAGCCTTCCCTTTACCTGAGTCAAGCATAAGCAGGTCTACTTACACCCAAGGGGTGTAAGTAGGGTGTGAGCCTAAGCCCAATAGGATACCACCTGTTGATTCCAAAGAGTATGCAATACAATGTGAACAAAACAAGCAATTTTAATACACAAGGTGAAACAGTGTTAAAATTCAAAGAAATGCAACTTTCAAATAAAAATAGTTTTCAATCTGAGAATTTCAGAATGTTAGCACATTAAATAGACATGTGAGATACTTTAATTTACTGCCAAAAACAACCCACAACAAGGGTAAATACCACAAATCCTATGAGCATCAAAATCAGGAACACACCTAAGCACTAGGTTGTCTCGGGCCCTATGTACCTCATACCTCGGTGTAGAGTAACCATAGAAAAATCCGTTCTCATGCACGAGCCACTAGTAGGGAACATACCCATAACCTAGTGGTCCCCAATCATCATCCAAAAAGTTTAGTTAGAGTTGTCGTTATCCAGATGCTAAGTGGAACAGGGACAAAACCCATCTGATCCACTAGTCGTACTAGTACAAATCCGCCCCACCTAAGTACCCGGGCTTCCCCTTTTTGTGCTCAAACAATTTCAGCAAACAACACACATACTTTTTCATATAAAATATCACTACTGGTCACAAACAATTTGTACAGTATCTGCACACATTTTATACCATTTAAAACACAGAATAAAATAATTTTATTTCCAATAAAACAACCTCTCAAAACATCACATTATTTTTCACCCAAAGCTCTTTAAGATATCCACCTTTCACACTATGATAACACATGTAAGTTATTAAAACAAAATTTCAGTTCAAAACCCTTTAATGAAACCAAAAATTCAGTTATGGGGCATCCCAAAATGAACCAATAAAAGATTTGAATGGAAACCCCTCAATTTCACTAAAAATTGGAACATAAAATTCATTTGCATTATAAATGCAACTAAAACCAATTTTTACAGAAACATTGAAGTGAAATAAACATTAGAGTACCATGAAAACAGCAAGCTAATTCACAAAAATTTCACACACAATGGAATCACCTACCAAATTAACAAAACCCCTTGAATCTCCATGCGAAAATCAAATCGCACCCCCGCCGCACCAAGAGAGAACTAGATCAAACTTAAAACCACACAAATTGGCCAAGAAAGCCCAAAGTTAAACCCTATGTTTGAAATCATAGTTTCTGTACATTCGTAAACTCATATATAACCAAAGAAACCCTAATAACAATGAGTTAAACCCAAAGTAATTTGAAAGAGGAAAGAAAAGGGCTCATTTACCTAAAGTATCTTGAAGTAATCACTCCAAAACTCAAGTATCTGAAATTTAAAAGAGCCCAAATTTAGGTTACGTTCGAACAAGATGTATTATCTCATTTAGGAACTAGAATGGAGGAAAATGATTGAGAATTGAGAGAGTAATGAAAGCAATACTTTACCTTTTCAAATCTGGGCGATTTGAGGAACCCTATGAAGATCGGCACAAAATTGCGATTCCACATAGCTCCAAATGAGTGGGAGAGAGTTCAGACGCGTAGCGGGGTTACGTGGTCTTGAGAGAGACTTTGAATCATCGAAAATACCAAATATTGAATAAGTTATAACAAATTCCAATTTTATTTTTAAAACAGGAATTGGGCTTTCGGGCAGGCCCAACCCCTTAGACAAAAACCAAATAACCGCTGGTTATGGATTTCTAAAAGCACCAAATTTCCTTGGTGGTGTTAATAGGTTAAGGGAGGTCAATTAGAAATTTTAATGGGTGAAAAATGTTGAAAAATGAAAATGTTATAAAAGTTACAAAATTTATTTTTTAATCTGGATTGGGCTCATGGTTTGGCCCAATTCATGAATACTCATCTATTCCTCCCTAAAACCTAGGGAAACCCCCCAAAAAATGAAGGATGTAAATTAAATGAAAAAAATACCTTTTAAATATGTCTTGTATGTGACAATTATCCCTACCATGAAGGACTTTCCACCCCGGAAAGTCAACATGAATCTCGGTTGGAAAACAAGAATGGGTAATCTTCCTCGACCCATGACTTTCGCTCCCACGTCTCATGTGTATCATTCCCATGCTTCCATAAGACCCAGACTAAAGGAATAGACTTTCCTCGAAGTATCTTCTCTTGGGAGTCCACTATTTTCATCGGTCTCTCAACAATTGAAAAGTCAGGCTCTATCTCCAGTTTTTCCCAACTCAACACATGGGATGGATCCGGATTGTATTTCTTTAACTGAGAGACGTGGAAGACATCATGGATAGACATCAACTAAGAAGGTAAGGCCAACCTATATTCCACCTTACCAATATGCTCAGTGATCTCAAAGGGTCCGACATACCGTGGCATCAGCTCACCTTGCTTCCCCAATCGACGATGGCCCAGACGAGGGGCCACTTTTAAGAATACCCTGTCACCACAGAAAACTCTAGGTCTCGACGCCTTCGGTAAGCATAAGATTTATGATGACTCTGAGCTGTCAATAAGCACTTCCTGATCAACTTGACCTTCTCAGAAGTCTCTTGCACAAGGCTTGGCCCCAACAGTGAAGTCTCTCCTACCTCATCCCAACATAGGGGGGACCGACAAGGCCGACCATAGAGTGCCTCAAAAGGGGCCATTCGAATCGTGGGTTGGTAACTATTATTATAAGCAAACTCTACCAATCCCAAATGGCTATCCCAAGAACCTCCAAAGTCCAGGACACATGCACGAAGCATGTCCTCCAATATCTGATTCGCCCGCTCTGTCTGACCATCCGTCTGTGGGTGGTATGTCGTGCTCATCTTAATCTGAGACCCCAAGGACTTATGAATGTCTTCCCAAAATCAAGAAGTGAAGTAGGGGTCTCTATCCGAGACAATAGTTGATGGTACACCATGGAGTCTCACCACTTCCTGATGATACAAATGGCCCAACTCATCTACTTTAGTTGTATCTTTTATCGGAATGAAGTGGGCTGATTTGGTCAGACGATCAATCACCACCCAAATAGCATTCTTACCCTGAGGTGTACGAGGTAAGCCAACAATGAAGTCCATGGAATCCTCTTCCCACTTCCAGGTAGGAATGGGTAGTGGTTGGAGAAAACCGGATGGCCTTTGGTGCTCTACTTTCACCTGATGACATGTGTAGCATCTCGAAACAAAGTCTGCTATGTCTTGTCTCATACCAGGCCACCAAAACTGCCGACACACATCATAATACATCTTAGTGGCACCCGGATGGACAACCCACTGAGACTGGTGGCTATCTTGCATCACCACCTTCCGAAGAGATAATGGCACTACTGAACGGACCTTGAAGCACAAGATGCCCTCGGGAGATGATGACCAATCCGTGGATGTCTTCCCGCCACGAAGGAACTGCGTAGACCGCTGGAAAAGATCATCACGGGGCTATTCCTGCTGAATCAACTCCAATAGAGAAGGATTCAACTGGAAACTTTCCAATAATTCCCCTCCACTGTATTCCCTGGTCTCCACATGCATCTGAGAAAAGAGACCCATCAATGCCCACTCATCAGTAGACTTCCTCAAAGCCTGCACTGGAACTCTTCTGCTCAAAGCCTCAGCCACTACATTACCCTTTCCTGGGGTATAGACAATGTAAAAGTCAAACCCCTATAGGTACTCGATCCAGTGACGTTGCCTCAAGTTGAGGTCCTTCTGTGAGAAGATATAAGCCAAGCTTTTGTGATCAGAGTATACCACAAACTTCTCCCCAAAGAGGTAGTGACGCCAAGTCTTCAAAGCATGAATCACCGCTGCCAACTCCAAGTCATGGGATGGGTATTTATTTTCATGTGGTCGAAGTTGGCGAGATCCATACGCGACCACATGATCATCTTGCATAAGCACGCACCCAAGACCCATACCTGAAGCATCAAAATAGACCACATATCCCTTTCCAGCCTCTGGAAAAATCAGCACGGGGCGGTAGTCAACCGCCTCTTCAGCTCCTCGAACGATGCCTGACATTCTGGACCCCATACAACTTCACCCCTTTCCAGGTGAGGGAAGTCATCGGTGAAGCAAGCCGAGAGAAATCCCGAACGAATCGCCTGTAATAACTGGCCAAGCCAAGAAAACTCCTGATCTCGAACACATTCTTCGGTTTCTCCCATGACATGACTACACTAATTTTCTCATGGTCCACTGAAACTCCATTCTCTGAGATGACATGCCCCAGAAATCTCACCTCTCTGATCCAGAAAGTGCACTTTGACAACTTCACATAGAGGTGGTGATCTCGTAATGTACCCAAAACGATCCTCAAGTGATGTTCGTGTTCCTCCTCAGAGCAAGAGTATACCAGAATGTCATCCACGAACACCACAATAAAGGAATCAAGATACTGATGGAACACCCTATTCATAAGTGCCATAAATACCGCTGGAGCATTGGTCAATCCAAAGGGCATGACCAAATACTCAAAGTGGCTGTACCTGCTTCAGAAGGCTGTCTTAGGGATATATGACTCCTTAACCCTGAGTTGATGATACCCTGAACGTAGTTATATCTTTGAGAAACACTTTTCCACCTTCAACTGATCAAAAAAATCATCTATTCTGGGAAAAGGGTATTTGTTTTTAATTGTTACCTTATTCAGCTTCCGGTAGTCAATGCACAACCGGTGGGATCCATCAGCCTTTTTTGCAAAAAACACAGGAGCGGACCAAAGAGAGACGCTCGGGTGAATGAATCCTTTGGATTCTAAGTCGTCCAGATGTATCTTTAATTACCTCAACTTGGTGGGGGCCACGCGATAAGAGGGAAGAGAAATCGGTTGTGTTCCCAGCGCCAGATCAATCGAAAACTCCACATCCCGCTCTGGGGGAAACCAGAAAAATCATCAGGGAATACCTCGGGAAACTCATTCACTACACGAGGTAGTGCAGCTTCATGGGAAATACCATCCTCTAGCACAATCGAAGATAACTGGAAGATAACACTTCCCAACTCTAGGAGTGGAGGCCCTGCGCGACTTGATCGTGGATCCCATTCTCCATGAAAAACCTGACGACTCCCATCACGTGAAGTGAAACTCACACGCCGTCTGTAGCAATCGATGTGTTCCTGGAAGTTTACTAGCCAATCCATCCTAAGTATGACATCAAAAAGGTCCATATCTATGTCCAAGAGGTCCCACTCCATCTCGACCCCTGACACAGAAAGTGCACACGAGGGGCACCTCAGGCCCAGCTCCTTCTTCTTTCCCAATGGTGTCACCAACTCCATCGCAAAAGACATCAACTCAGTTGGAAAATTCAGCATGTCCACAAAACGTCCAGAAATGAATAAAATAGAGGCACAAATATCAAAAAGAGCAGTAGCTATATAAGATGCGATCAGAACGGTACCTTGAACTGTCAACGATCCCGCCTCTGATCCTGCTGGTGACTGATCCACTACATGGAGATGTCCAGTATCTACCTGAGGACGACCGCTAGTCTGTGGTTGTGCCCTGAACTGGCTCTTCCCACAAGATGATCCAACCCTACCACCACGACCACCAAATCGAGATCCCCCAGTCCTCGACGGCTCGGACTGTGCTGGCACTCCTCTTGAAGCCACTGACCCTGCCCCACTTGGGAGTGGACGTGCCACACCGCAGAAGCACTGCAAATGCCCTATACCTCCACATAGGTAACAAGGCTTCGAAGGAAGAGGACATGCTGGTCGGATATGCCCAGGCCTCCCACATTTGTGGCACATGACCGATCTCACATCCGAAGCCGCAGAAGAAAACTGCCTGGAAGAGTGGCCTGAACTGCCCCCTCCTTTCTTCACATGATCCTCCCGCTTCCTTTTCTTCTCTGAGGAGCTGCCACTACCCACTACTGATACTGAACCATAGAAACCAGCCCTGGTTTTCCTATCAATCTCCACCATGCACGCCCGATCAAAAACCTCAGCATAGGTCATCATTTTAAACAAGAACACCTGGGAGTATATCTCTGGTCGCGAGCCTTTCTCAAACTTTTGGCCCTTCGCTTGCTCATTAGAGACAATTTTTAGAGCATACCGAACCAATTCAGCGAAACGGTTGGCATACTCCATCACAGATAGATTCCCCTGAACAAGTTCAATGAACTCTCTAGACCTGGCATAAGCCAACACCTCAGGGAAATACTGTTCATTGAAGACAGCCTTGAAATCTCCCCAGCGCATCTGCTCATTCTTCCCAGACTGAAGCACTGACTCCCACCATTTACGGCTGGGACCCTCCAACATAAATGAGGCACACTTCACCCTGAGCTCCTCGGGTGTTTCTAGGAACTCAAACATACGCTCGATCTTCTCGAGCCATTCTTCTGCTTCTTAGGGTTCTGCGCTACCTCGGAAGGTAGGAGGCTTGTTTTTCAGAAACTCTTGTGCTTTATCTTTTCTAGGACCTGTCTCCTCTTCCCTAACAGAAATAGGAGTATGAGATGGTCCCTGTCTCAAATCTTGGATAGCCCGAACAACAGCCTCCACGAGCCTCTGATCAATCGGTGTGGGAGAACTCTCTCCAGCTTCCTCATGTGGGTGCGTGGGAGCTTTCCGGGGAGGCATGTTGCTACAAAATGAAACAGTCACAAAACAATAGTCAATACCACAATTCTGAAAATTGTAATCAAATACATCAAATATAAACAAACTAAACACATTCTTGTAATAAAAGAAACAACTACTCCACATCTGCCTGATGTCCACATGTGGTCTGCAGCCCACACGTCTCACCAGGAAGTGAAGTCAAACAGTAAATTCCAACATCCTCTGGTGACTCAAGGTCTTCCATGAGAGGTGCGGGCCAGGCACCCTACTCACAACCAATACCCCGAGCCCCGAAAGTCCTAGCTCCTGTCTATCCCGACTCATCTCAAAATAACAATATAACCCAAAAAACATTAACCTCCTTTAATACCATTTTTTCACGAACCGGATCTGGTCTCTACCATTAACGGCACCAAACCCGGCCCGGGGCAAGGCCCGAGGGCGTTCCCTATCCCCAAGGGCTGGCACAAGTGCCCAGGTATCAAACAAATCTGGTTTGGGAACGATTTACCCGAGTATGAAACCAGAAATCATAAAAAAACAATCAATTATTGAAATCTGAAATTTTTCACGATAAACAATTATTAACAAAACCAGATCTGAATACATATGATTAAAGACACTAAAAGTGGTCTAAAAACAGATAATGACAACATAAAGACATCCCCATGGACTCCACATGACAAGGGGATCATCACCCGCAAGCCGTCCCCGCAACTCCGCCACAACGATGGGGACTAACATCCCGAACCGCCATCACCCTTAGCCTTCCCTTTACCTGAGTCAAGCATAAGCAGGTCTACTTACACCCAAGGGGTTTAAGTAGTATGTGAGCCTAAGCCCAATAGGATACCACCAGTTGATTCCAAAGAGTATGCAATACAATGTGAACAAAACAAGCAATTTTAATACACAAGGTGAAACAGTGTTAAAATTCAATGAAATGCAACTTTCAAATGAAATCAATTTTCAATCTGAGAATTTCAGAATGTTATCACATTAAATAGACATGTGAGATACTGTAATGTACTATAAAAAGCAACCCACAACAAGGGTAAATACCACAAATCCTATGAGCATCAAAATCAGGAACACACCTAAGCACTAGGTTGTCTCGGGCCCAATGTACCTCGTACCTCGGTGTAGAGTAACCATAGAAAAATCCGTTATCGTGCACGAGCCACTAGTAGGGAACCTAAACATAACCTAGTGGTCCCAAATCATCATCAAAATAGTTTATTTAGAGTTTTCGTTATCCAGATACTAAGTGGAACAGGGACAAAACCCATCTGATCCACTAGTCGTACTAGTACAAATCCGCCCCACCTAAGTACCCGGGATTCCCCTTTTTGTGCTCAAACAATTTCAGCAAACAAAACACATCCTTTTTCATATAAAATATCACTACTGGTCACAAAAAAATTTTACAGTAGCTACACACATTTTGTACCATTTAAAACACACAATAAAATAATTTTATTTCCAATAAAACAACCTCTCAAAACATCACATTGTTTTTCACCCAAATCTCTTTAATATATCCACCTTTCACACTATGATGACACTTGTAAGTTATTAAAACAAAATTTCAGTTCAAAACCCTTTAATGAAACCAAAAATTCAGTTATGGGGAATCCCAAAATGAACCAATAAAAGATTTGAATGGAAACCCCTCAATTTCACCAAAAATTGGAACTTAAAATTCATTTGCATTATAAATGCAACTAAAATTTTTTTTTACAGAAACATTCAAGTGAAATAAAAATTAGAGTACCATGAAAATAGCAAGCTAATTCACAAAAATTTCACACACAATGGAATCACCTACCAAATTAACAAAACCCCGTGAATCTTCATGAAAAAATCAAATCGCACCCCCGTCGCACCAAGAGAGAACGAGATCAAACTTAAAACCACACAAATTGGCCAAGAAAGCCCAAAGTTAAAGCCTAGGTTCGAAATCCTAGTTTCTGGACATTAGTAAACTCAATTATAACTGAAGAAACCCTAATAACAATGAGTTAAACCCAAAGTAATTTGAAAGAGGAAAGAAAAGGGCTCATTTACCTGAAGTATCTTGAAGTAATCACTCCAAAACTCCTGTATCTGAAATTTAAAAGAGCCCAAATTTAGGTACATTCGAACACGATGTATTATCTTATTTAGGAACTAGAATGGAGGAAAATGATTGATAATTGATAGAGTTATGAAATAAAAACTTTACCTCTTCAAATCTGGGAGATTTGAGGAACCCTATGAAGATCGGCACAAAATAGCGATTCTACATAGCTCCAAATGGGTGGCATAGAGTTCAGACGCGCGACTGGGTTACGTGGGCTTGAGTGAGATTTGGAATCACTGAAAAATCCCAAATATTGAATAAGTTATAACAAAATCAAATTTTATTTTTAAAATAGGAATTGGGATTTCGGGCAGGCCCAACCCCTTAGACAAAAACCCAAATAACCCCTGGTTATGGATTTCTAAAAGCTCCAAATTGTCTTGGTGGTGTTAATAGGTTAGGGGATGTCAATTAGGAATTTGAATGGATGAACAATTTTGAAAAATGAAAAAGTTATAAAAGATACAAAATTTATTTTTTAATCTGGAATTGGGCTCACGGTTTGGCCCAATTCATGAATACTCATCTATTCCTCCCTAAAACCTAGGGAAACCCCCAAAAAATGAAGAATGTAAATTTAATGAAAAAAATACCTTTAAAATATGTCTTGTATGTGACAAATGCCGAGTGTGAAGGAAAAAGTATGGACGAAGAAGAAGAAAAATGAGAAGGCCATGGTGGCAGAGATTTCCCATAAAGCACTAGATCGATCTCATGTGTGGATCCTTGACAGTGGTTGCACTTCCCACATGATGGGTAATAAGGATCTTGTTACAGGAATAAAATATAACAATGAAGGAGTTTCCAAATATGGGAAATATGAAGGCCTAAAGATTGTTGGCTCAGGGAAAGCCAAGTTTGGGGGAAAAGAAATGAGACCTGATCTTGTCTTGGTAGTAGAGGGTCTTCGTCATAATTTTCTCAGTGTCAGTCAACTATGTGACACTAGGCACTCTATCCGATTTACCAAGAAGATTTTTTTTGTAAATGAAAAAGATGGATCATTTATTCTACAAGGGAAAAGGGCAATGGGAAATCATTACCTTGTAAGTGTGGAAGAAGATATGTGCCTTTTATACAGAGAGAAAGAAAATCCCCTATGGCATAAGCGACTTGGTCACCTATGTCAACCATATATGGAAGATCTGGTAAAATGTGATGCGTCTAGAGACCTTCCCAAACTATCACGTGATCACACTCATACATGTGATGCTTTCCAACAAGGGAAGATCATCATAAATACATACAGGCCAAAGAAACAGAAATCAGCTAGAGTGCTCGAATTGGTTCATGCGGATGTATATGGACCTATCTCACCACGAGATATAAATGGGAAAAGGTACTATGTTATTTTCATTGATGATTATAGTAGAATGGCCTGGGTATTTTTTATTACCCATAAGACAGAGGTGTTCAGTTTCATAAAGCAGTACAGGAGGGAATCAGAAAGGATGCTTGTACATAAAATTTTGAAATTTCGTACAGATAATTGTACAGAATTCACAAATAGTAAAGTGGAAGAATATCTCGATAAACACGGGATAAGGAATCATGTTTCATCAGTAAGAACTCCCCAACATAATGGAGTTGTTGAATGGAGAAATCAGATCATCAACAACATGGCCAGAACAACGCTTATAGAAAAGGACCTACAAGAGATATTTTGGAAGGAAGCAGTTTTGACACCGGTCTATATTTCAAACAAGTCTTTCTTGTGTCTGAAGCAAGGGAAGACTCGGTATGAAATGTGGTACAAAAAGAAGCCAATATTGAAATACTTTGGAATCATTGGAAGTATGTGATTCATTCACAACAAATAAAATCACAGGAAGATTGAGTAACGACGTGATGAGGGGATATTCCTTGGCTACTTAAGGAAAAGAAAAGCATATAAATGCTTCAAAAAAAGGCTATGAAATTTTTTTGAGAGCAATGATGTCACTATAGTTGAAAATGAACAAAATTCTCAATGACCCAGTGAATAGTTTCTGGATGAAGCGATGATGAGGTAAGAAACATAGGGGGAGTAGAAGTCACAGAGGCTGACTCAGAAGAAGATACTGATGATGAACAAGAAAGTGTCAAGTCTGTGTCTGCAAAGAAGCCAAAATGTCAAGCTGAAATTGATAGGAAGAATATCATTGGTGATCAGACAGCTCTAGTTCAAACTTGATGAATGATGTCATTACAACAAACATCGTTTTTATCTCAGGTGGAGCTGAAATGTTTTTCTGATGCTGCTGAAGATGAAAACTGGGTTCAGGCTATGAATGAAGAGCTTGACCAAATTGAGATGAACCAGGCATGGAAGATTGTTTTGAGGCCGACAGACACGAATGTAATCGGGACTAAATGGGTCTATCAAAAAAATATGAATGAAGGCGGAACAGTGATTCAGAACAAAGCACAGCTTGTGTGGAATGGATACTCCCAGATAGAGGGAATATATGTTGATGAAACATTTGCACTTGTTGCAAGGCTGGAGGCAATCCGATTATTTTTTTCCATAGAAGTGCAAATAAAGTTCAAAGTGTTCTAGATGGATGTCAAATACACATTCATGAATGGAGTTCTGGAAGAAGAGGTTTATATTGAGCAGCCAGATGGTTTTATGATTAATGAGGATGAGAAAAAAGTTTGCAGGATGAAGAAGGCATTGTATGGGCTGAAACAAGAACCAAGAGCATGGTACTCAAGGCTTGATCAGTACTTGAAGAAGCTTGGTTTCCAGCGAGGCGAAGTTCATTACAATCTCTATTTCTACAACAATAGTAATCAAAGGATGATGGTGTTGTTTTTTGTAGATGAAATAATATTTGGTGGATCAGATGAAGCTCAGTGTAGACAGTTTTCTGAATTTATGAAAAATGAGTTTGAAATGTCAATTACTGGGGAACTAACATTTTTCCTTGGTCATCAGGTGACACAAGGGAGGACTGGAACATTCATTTCTCAATCCAAATACGCCAAGGAGGTTATGATAAGGTTTGGAATTTAGAATTCCAATAAGATGAAGACTTCGGTTGCTACGCGGATGAAATTATCAAAAAATGAGGATGGAAAGGAAGTTAATATCACAAAATATAGGAAAATCATTAATATTTTGTTTTACTTGACCGCAACAAGGCCTGGTATTGGTTTCTCCACATGACAAGCAGCGAGATATCAGAGTAATCCCAATGAATGTCACATGCTTGAAGTGAAAACAATACTTCAGTATATCAAGGGCATGGTGGATTTTGACATAAAATATAATAACAAATCTTAGACAGAGTTATTGGGATATACTAATGCAGACTGGGCGAGATCAGCAGATGATAGAAAATCAAAGTTAGGAGGTTTATTCTATCTTGGTGGATTCTGTATTTCATGGCTATGAAAGAAGCAAGATTGCATTTCATTAATCACTGCAGAAGCTTATTATATTACGTCCACTCAAGAATGAACACATTTATTGTGGATAAAGTAGAAGCTTGAAGATATGGGAGTTGAAGTGAAGTCTCCGATCAGAATCTAGAGTGATAAATCAAGTGTGATCAATCTTTGCAAAAATACTGTTCATCACTCATGGACCAGGATCATTGAGATAATGTATCATTTTATCAAGGAGAAGGTTGAGAAGGTAATAGTGAAGTCAGAGTATGTTCCTACAAAGCTACAGGTTGTAGACATTCTGACAAAGGCCTTACCCAAGGAAGCTTTTGAGAGGCATCGACTGGCTCTGGGAGTTCAGTCGACTCACCACACTTAAAAGAGTGTGGATGTGTAACCCCCTCTCCCCGAGGTATGATGTGTTTTCCCTAATTTGCAGATATGTGTTCTCTACTCTGTTACTGACTACAAAGGAGTGAACTTTTGGTTCGTTGATAAAGGGGGAGAAAATAGTGATTGTTCAAGGGAGAGACAGTGCGGCTATTTAAGAAAATAGTGTTGTTCAAGGGGAAAAGCTGAGAGGTGGAGCAACCAGATATGGAGAGTTAAATGTAGTTGAATGTGCTTAGACATATCTTAGCTTTGAAAACACAAAAAATAGGGATAAAGTGGTTTTGAAGATGAAAAGAGTTGAAGCTGTGAGAAAAAAGGGAGAGAGTATTAAATCTGACGATGATATAAGTGATTGATCAAAGAATAGGTATCACGATAGCTGAGGACCATGATAAAAGCGGATGATTGGTGTTGGAAGAATATTTCCAAAAATTGGTATCAGTTTGGTGTCAACAATGGGTGTAAGAGATGAAGTGATTCATTGATGAAATTTTCATTAACTCTTGTTTCTCATGCCAAGCATTTCTCATGTGGTCTTAAAGTATGTGTTGAGTAATTCATTTATCGCTATCAGAATTGTAATGAGGCGAATGGTGGATGAATAATCAACGATATATCTTTTTATGGAAGAGTTGTCAATAAACCCAAAGGGGGAGATTGTTGGAAAAAAATCCCTCAAGGTATCATTGAAGAATTTTTTAGGTGATTGTGTTTGTTTATAAAGTGGGAAACAGTGTTGTGATTGTTGACAATGCAAACCATGTCATACAAACTTATGTGAAAAGGGGATTTCATGGTGTAATTTCTAGTTCAAGAGATGTGGTTAAATGATCAATGTTTTATTCAAGAACATCAACAAAGGAATGGATGATCTGGAGGTGGTACAAAAAGAACAGATACAAGGTGCCGCCGTTTTCCAGTGTTTTCCGAATGTTTGGGCCTGAAAATCGTCAAATGATGAAAAGTGGTTTTTGGAAAAGGGACCTTCACACCGTGAACTTGAGGGCTTGGAAACATGCGTGCCATATGTTTTTCAAGATCATATCATCAAAATATAGATAATGGATAAAGGTCGAGCATGTATTTGTGTGGTCGCGGAGGTGACTTGCGCGCCATGAAGAGACTTGCGAGATGATGCCTAAGTGGCTTGGGAACTTGCGCACCTGTTGTTTTTCAAGATTAGAAGATCAAAATATGGCAAAGTAAATAGGGTCGTGCAAGTATTTGGTTTGTTCGCCCAAGTTTCTCGGAGGACAGAATACCTACGCACCGAAACTTGCACGCCGAGGGGTGACTTGCGCGTCGTCGCGCAGGGTATTCAAAATGCCTCTAAATACCAGACCACCCCTCCTAATTTCTCACCGGAGTTCAACACTTTGAATATTCAGAGCTCCCGTCGCGCATGTGTGGTGGTCGCGAAAGTGGTGGTGTGTCGCGCAAGTGGGACATGCGCGCTAGTGTTGGAAGTTTCTCACCAAGTGCTAGTTGCTCGCCTGAGGTGGTTTAGGTGAGGAAGGAAGTGAGTCGCGTAGGTTTGAAGTTGCAGAAGCTTGAGTCGCGCACGTGGTTGAGGAAGACATGCAGACCATTCGTGACTTGCACGCCGATACTTTCATGCTAGCTTAGCCTTTCCCTCCATGTAAGGTTGATTTTATAGAAATTTTTTTGGGCTGTGTGGAAGCAGGAAGTTTTCCTAATACCTTTGGTGCAAAGAGAGATTCATCTATGGGTGAACGTTGTACATTAACAGAGAATCTACATACAGATGAAGATGCATTCCTTCATGCAAATGAAGAGACCAACATGTCTATAAACTATGAGTGGATCCTTTCCATAGAAGTGAGTGAAGGAAGAGGAAGAAGGTGATCCTCTGCCTGATAGTGAGCTAGAGAGAGTGAAATAGGAAGTGAACCTTGGGAGAGCAGTGAGGTGACCCTAAAAATTTTAAAGGCAGTGATCCTGGGACAGGGTGACTGTGCCCAAACCTTGTAATCCACAACTAGTAATGTTTAGTGGAATTTGGTACAAACAAAAACCTGTCAACATATGCCCTTTGGACGTAGCCCTTAGCAGTGAATCACGTTAAATTACTATTTATTGTGCTTGATTTACTTTCTGCTTATATAGTGAAACAGGAGAGAGAGAGAGAGAGAAGAGTGTTTTGATTAACAGTGAAACAAGATCAGAACAAGATTTTATTTTCAATTAGTCATACCCTGATTCACCCCCACCTCTCAGGGTATTCAGTGCTGTGGACCTAACAATTATATTTAAATGAAATTAAAATTCAAATGGGTTTATACACTATATAAAAGAATGTTATGTTTAAATAAAATATGCCTCAATGAATGGAGATTGAGACAAAGTCCCTTACATGATGTCTGACTTGACTAGATCATTCTTTGATTTCCTAAATAATAAACATAAGTTAATTTATACCTACATAAAAACCCTTTTCAAATTTATTATTCCATTTATATCACTTTTTACATTTCATTAACAATTTTATAATTATTTGAGTTCATATCTGACATTTTGTCGACGTTTGGAAGTTAAGTAAAATATGAACTTTTTATAATTATAAATTTTCAATGTGGTCAAAATTACATTTTATACAGAATGATATTCATGGTTTAGATATCATATATATTATATATATCATGTATATATGTATTTTTAATGGTCTATAACATTTGGATATAATTAATGAATGACACCATTCAGGTAGACGGTAAGTCATACATATGCATGAACGCTATTTCATTTCGTTTTAATATTTAAAATAAAAAAACTAAATGATACATATGTATATTATCATTCCATTATATTATATATTTTATATAAGTTACATATGTTCATTAATTCTATATTTTATATCTTCCATATATTGAATGAACGAGTCATATCATTTTGAGTGGGCGGTAGCTCGCACTTCCTCAAATGATATTATCATATTTCTACAACATGAAAAGAATAAATTTATGTTCTAAATGATAATTAAATAAGTATAGAGATAAAATAAATACCATAAATATCATATATAATTATATTTCCATAAAAATGGAAACCATGACAGGTGATAGAGGAAAATTGGACAATCATCGTTTCGTGAGGCATCAGTTCACCATACACAGAAACAATATGTTTATATCCATTAGATGGAGGTTCATTCAAGTGTTGTTCAAATAAATCCCATAAAAATAACCTAGTATATTTAGGATACTGGTTTTTTATAAACAAAAAATAATAATATCATAGCGAGTGGAAATGAAAAAATAATGGAATGAAATTTGATAGAAGATGTTACCTCCAATCAGGTAATTGTTTTTTGATTTGAGCCAAAGGGATCTCTTGAAGTTCATTTTTCATAGAGGAAGTCTTCTATGAGGAAGATATAGATGTTTGAATCTTATTTGGGTAGAGTATGGATGAACCAAGGGTCTTGAGATGTGTGTGTAATGGGTTAGAGTTGTTGCCCTTTTTTAAGAGGGAGGAGGGCCACTTACGGAATATCTTGAGTTATTATTTTGTTATAAATTTTATTTCATGTATAAATGATTGAAAATTCATTAATTTATAAGATAATATAAATATAAGTCTAAATAAAATCATCCAATATAAATTATATAGGTTTTGGTTATTTTTTTATCCTTATCGTTTTATTTAACCCTTTTTCCCCGTACTGTTTTACCATGAATTTAACACTTTGAGAATAAAAATAGTTAACAAAACAGAAAAAAAATATCCAATTAAACAGTCAATAATAAAATGTTAGACTTATGAAAACTATTTGGCTGAATCATATATTTTTTGTTCTATTATAATACTTAATAAAATATTTTATATTTTAAAATATTAATTTTACAAATTTTGACACCATTCATATCATGACTTTTGAAAAAATACATAACAACACGATTGATTCAAGAAAATAAATTAATAAAAAAATAACAGGTATGTATAATCCAAAAAAAAAATCATTTATGAAACAAGGAGAAATAAAATACAATTATTTTATCATTTATAATATCTATTATTGGAATCCTTTATTAATGAA
Organism: Viscum album; assembly: GCA_963277665.1. Taxonomy (NCBI): domain Eukaryota; kingdom Viridiplantae; phylum Streptophyta; class Magnoliopsida; order Santalales; family Viscaceae; genus Viscum; species Viscum album. The sequence continues at coordinate 278,674,109 of OY728164.1, read as the reverse complement.
GCAATAACTGCATTATCCTTGAGTCATAATTAAATTTATTTATTTAATCTTCAAAAATTATAAATAAAACACCATTATTTTTGAAATATATTTATAGTCCTAATGAATATTTTTAGTTGAATAGATAACTTATATATCCCCATATAATATTTTTTGAAAAGAGACATGTTTCAGTTATATTTTCCATAACTTTAAATTAAAAGTAATTAAATATCATTTTCACACAAAACTGGTTCAGGAGTTTTTAAAATTGAGCTATGGATTTCCATAGTCAAATATATCTCATAAAATATTACTAGGACATGTGTTAGTGCAATTTAATATTATTATAATATTATTTTTTACCCTTGTTTACATGATTTTCCCATTCACCATGGTAAATAAAAAATTTAATGATGTTACAATTCATAATTTCAAGAAATAAAAGTTACCAATTTACATAATTCAGACATATATATTCCAAATATTTAATTCATTTTTCCAAATTCAAAACAAAAAATTGTCAATAATTAATTTATAAATAATTCCCATTATCAAAAACAAAAAGCGTGTTTTTAACAAACTACAACTATCAAAAGATTGGCATGTTTTTATGTCTAATTAAAAAGTGAAATAACTAAAAATGAAAAAAGTTATATTAAATGGTAAAAAACAAATTCTAATTACACTTTAAAACAAATTAGAAAGATAATATAACCATATAAATAAATAATATTATAAGACATTTTTGATTTAAACTCTAGTATTTTTCACTATTCATTAAAAAAAATGAATAGTATTAGAAAAATATAAAAAATTACCAAAAGTGAATTTGTATGTACTGATTCTAAATAATAAGTTTATTTTGAAAAATAAAACATATAAAAGTGAAAAAACTATATTTAAAATTAGATTTCCATTAAAAGGTGGTAAATCGACCTTTTAAAGAATATTAAAGTATTTAATGATTAAAATCATATTCATTCTTATTTTATGCCTCTAAAATTTGTTGGATAAATGAAAAAACATGTTTAATGATAACGTATTTAGTTATTTTCATTTGTAGACATAAAAAGACAATGCATTAAGTACCACTAAAATAATAAGAATGTTATTTTATTTTTCAGTATAACTCAAAGTTGAGTGCAATGTAAGATTTCATGAAAACCTGTTGTTGCGAGTTGAGTATTCTATCAGAAAAAATTTCATATTTTACATTCAATTAATATCCTATTAATAAATATTAATAGAAATGAAAATGTATTATTCTATAAATACCTGGGTCGTTACATCCTTCCCCCATTTTGGAAATTGTGTCCTTGCAGTTTTAAAATTAGGCTAAAAAACTTCATGGTAATTCCCACATCAGAAATAGAGTCCATAAAAATAACACATAAAAAGAAATATAGAGAAGTATAATGGTCACCCGAGATAACACATATTAGAATTACATGAAATCATAGCTATGGACGAGAAGACCAACCATCATGTTATGATGGAGAGTGATAGAAAACATTACGAGGAGATATTTAACCACTATAAAAACACAAACCTGTGATAGGTTAAACGGTCATTGATTACAAAATAGGAAAAGTAAATAGAAAATGTTTTTTTATATTACTTTTAATAAAGTTGAGTAATTTATTTAATATATTTAATAATAACATAAGGAAACATACTTACTTTTCATTTAGACTTTCATGCTTTACTAATTTTCTACCAAAAACACATATTTTATCCAAACAATGAGTATTCAAGATTTCATGGTCACATAAAAAGTACTAGAATAAACTTATTTATAACCACATAATCCACAAAAGATGAATTATATATTTCCCAAATAATTATACATTAACCAAAACCAAAATGGTTTGTACAAGATTCGAAAATCCCCCAAAATTAAAATCTTTTATAAAAAGAGGTACTACTGTTAATCTCCAAAATAGAAAAAATAATACCTAAAGATCATAAAAGACCATTAAATACACAATTTTCCTTAAAATTATTCAAAAATAATCCAAACTATGTTTGTACCCCAAAATTCAGAAGGTGTTGATCACATAGTCTTCCACAAAAATCTTATCATTTAGCTATAAATAACATCGACTACTCTTAATGTATCATACTAAAAAGTAACTAACCTAATAAAATATTATCTATGATATGTTAATAATTTCTATAAATAACCCAAATCTCTATATGTCCACAATATAAACATATATTCTTCCAAAATAATATTCAATGATTACATTTCAAATGAAATACCATATTATTATATTTTAATTAGGCATATAGTTTCCCAACAGATAAAACGTCTTCCAACATGACCATTATATCTTAATCACAAAATACATTTTCCATACTAAGTATATACATTTGATAAGACATAGGTTTCCAAAAACAAGTTATTCTGGGTCCGTAAAATCATTTAACAAAAATATTTAGTCATACTCACTAGGGACTTCAAGTAGGCCAGTGGTAGGCGATGCACCCTTGTCGCCCTTAGGTTGTGGGATCGATTCACATGGCCTTACTGGATGTGATGGGTTTTCACCAATCCTTCAGGTTTCCCTTTTTCTAAAGCCATATCATTCTTATAGCATTCTAAAAAATAATATAATTTCCTTAAAATAACTATAAATTATTTTATCATCAAAGGTTATCTAATACCATTCATTTTGAATCCAAAAATTTAATAACCATTTATCCCCTAAAAAAAGATCATATGAACTCCTAAGGTTATACATTATGTTTACACAAGAAATGATAATCCTTTCTTGATTAATATTTTTACATATCAAAAATTAGGGTTACACATAGTAGAAACATTCTTCCATAGTAATCCAATCATTAAAAGTGCCTTAATACTTATAATAATTTCATCATCCTAAAATAGACCATAACTCTAGAATACCTTATATGTACACTACATAATCATTCAACATTATTTATGTTCCATTAAAAATTACATTCCAACATATTCCATAATACTTATTTCTTTCAAACAAAATCATGAATCAAATCATAATATTCAATAATGTCAAAACATCAACCAAGAAATAATACATACCTTTCATTGTTCATTGTCATTTTCCTCATCATCAATTGGAATTCTCATTGGTATTAGTAAACATATATTTCTGTGGCCTTTGTGGTCCCATTCATGAACCTTTTTCATAAGACATTTATTTTTATAATGACTATGCACACCACATTTAAATAATTCAATTGATCCCACAGAATGAATGTCTTTTTGTTTCCAAGAGTCAACTGGATGCTTCCTTTTATCATGGATGGTTCTTGATTTATGTCCTTCATTACCAAATCTATAAAATCGTCCCATCCCATTGAAGAAATTTCCTAGGTGTTTCTTTCCACATCCTGGACACATAGGTTTTTAAATATACATACCATTATGATTATTAGGTGAACTTCCGTAGGGATTTGTTTCTCACATATAGAATGCCTTACAAAATCACCAAGGTTCAGGTGGTCAATCTTGACTCCAGAGAGTTGGTTGAGAATAACCACAAGAGTTTTCATTATAGCTCACATTCCATTTGATTTATTATTCATAAAACTGTCACAATTTTCTTCTTATCCATTGTTACTTTGGTTCCCACTAGATCCATCCATTTACTAAAACAAAAAAGGTCAGTGTGTGTATATCAGTGAAATAATTATATAATATCTTATGAAAAGGATAAATTCTAAGATATACTTATTCGTGTTATCTTAAACTCATTCAATTTATCTAAAATAACTATGAATCATTCTGATATGTTAACAATTATGGTTATGTAACTTATACTTAAATTACACCCAAACCTCTAATGTTTTATAAATCGACCCCTAATAACAACTATAATGCCCCAACCCTAAGAATTACAGAAAGTTGAATTAATTTAATAAATCACATTGTTGATATTTTCATGTTTAGAGCTTTACAGAATTAGTTCATAACATATACAAAACATCAGGAATATTACATGTAGACACTTCTACTCACTATCAATTTTTTTCATAAAATAAAAACTCTTTAAAGGAAAGAAACATGTTTAGATACATGTTTTAAACAACATGAATTTTCAATGATCCCATTAATGACCCTATTCCGCCATAATTTCTATGAAAAAAATTTCAAAAAATTGAGATGATCATAAAAATCACCGATTGGGACACACAAGGAATGAAAGCTATAAGTTTACAACACAACATGTAAACCATGAATACTTAATCATAAAGTAATAATTTTAACCTTTAATTAGTAGAAACAACACTTCACTAATTATAATCTTATTGCTTACCTGTTTTTGTAACAAAAATATTACAATAAACCCCAAACAAATCAACATATATCATATAAAGGAAAACATGGGAGATAATCATACTTAAATGGAATAACTATATAGTGTACTTCCACAAATCATTATTACAAATTGAATAGCCATAAAGATGACTTCCATAATTAATGAATTCTAGGTTATAACATAACCAAAAATCCTTGGTTTATAAAAGAACCACCCATAATTTGGTTTATCCAGTAACCACTGGTCAAATGTCCATGTACCATTATATATTCATCACACATAAAAGACTGAAAACATTTTAATCATAAAGTTTTATTTGAAATCAAAACAAATAATTTCAAGATAATGAAATACTAAATCATATTTCAAAACCATTTTCGATAAAAAAATATCTAAACGGTGTATATGGTATTTAATTTCCATATAAAAACATCACCACTTATTAAGGAAGACAAATATCAAATAATGCTTGTGGTGGCAGAATGGTTGTTGTCACCACGTACATTAAAAATAAACATTCCATTTTTCATTTAGTAAAATTATACATAGAAAAAGGTTAATTATAAATGAAATTAAAATTATAATGGGTTTATTAACCGTATAAAACTATCTCGTGTATAAATCAAAATATTTCTTAAAGAAAGAAGATTGAGACAAAATCATTTACCTTGTGTCTATCTTGACTCGTTCGTTCATTAATTTCATAAATAATAAAATGAAGTTAATTTATAATTTCATCAGAAAATTTTTCAAGTTTATTATTCCTTTTATATCACTTATTACCTTTCTATGACAATTATTCAGTTTTTTTAGTTCATATTGGACATTTTGTCGTTGTTTAGAACATGAGTAAAAAATGAACTTGTAATAATTATAAATTGTCCATGTGGTCAAAATTACATTTTATCCAGAATGATTTTAATGATTGAGATGTAATATATATCATATATATCCAGTATATATATTTTTATAATAGTCAATAGCATTTGGATATATGAAATTAAATGCACAGTTAATCGAGAGGTAAGTTGTACGTACGCATGAACACTACTTTCATTTAATTTTCATATATAAATGAAAAAAATGATAATTAGATATATTATAATTCCATTATAATATATATGTTATATATGTTACATAATATCATTAATTACCACTTTTATACGTTCCATGTATAGCATGAATGCGACATATCACATTGAGGAGGCGGTAGGTCGGATTTCCTGAAATGAAATTCATGTATTTATACAATAAGAAAAGCATAAAGTTATGTTATAAATAAGAATTAAAGAATATTAGAGATAAAATATATAAAATATATATATAATATATAATTACATTTCCATCATAATATTCCCCATGAGATGTGGTAGGTGATAATCGAGTAATCACCATTTTGTGAGGCAACTGTTCTCCGTATATAGAAACAATTTGTTTGTATCCATTAGATGGAGGTGTGTGTAAGTTTAGTTCAAATTCATATCATAAACAAACCTTGTATATTGATGATACTAGAATTTTTATGTAAAAAAATAATAAGAAGTTCATATGGAGTGTAGAAGGAAAACTAATGGAAAGAAACTTGGGAGAAGATGTTACCTCAAATCGGGTAACTTCTTTTGATTTGATCTAAAGGGATATATTGAATTTCATTCATCATAAGGGAAGACCTCTAGGTGGAAGAAAAAGATGTTTAGAGCTTATTTAGGAAGGGTTTTCATAATAAAAGGGGCATTAGAGGTGTGAGTAATGGGTTAGAGGTGTTTTTCTTTTATAAGAGGGAGGAGGGGCACATAAGGAATATCTGGAATTATAAATTTATTATAAATTTTATTTTGAGTATAAATTAGTCCAAATTCATCTAGTTTGACTATAAGATGAATAAAAATAAATATTAAAACATCAAATAATGATTTGATAGGTTTTGGATATTTTTTAATCCTTATCTATTTTATTTAACCCTTTTTTACTCAAACTGTTTTATAAATCATTTAACACTTTGAGGATTAGAATAGTTACATAAAATTGACAAATATCAAATTAAAGAGTTAATAATAAAAGATTATAATTATGATAACTATTTGTCTGAATCATATATTTTTTTAAACTTTTTAATATTTAATAAAATATTTTATATTTTAATATATGAAGTATGTCAATTTCGACACTATTCATATCATGACTTTTTTAAAAATGCATAAAAACCATTTTTGATTCGAAAAAACATCATTAATACAATGATATCATGTGACTACTCTCCATTAATTTTTTGGATGACATAAAAATAACAAAAATATATTTATTTTAACATTTATAATATCATTTATTTGAATCCTTTATTAATAAAACAATCATTGCATCATCATTGTGTCATAATTACATTTATTTATTTAATATCTAAAAATTATAAATAAAATACCAGGATTTTGGAATTTTTTAGATTTCTAATGATTATTTTCATTCAAAAGGATAACATATATAACCTCATATAAATGTTGTTTTACCAAAATATACATGTTTATGTTATATATTCCTTAACATTAAATTAAAAATAATTAAATGTAATTTTCACACACAAGTGGCCCCATGGGGTCCTAAATTCTAAATAGGATTCCCATATTCGGATATATCTCATATAATAGAATTAATACAAATGTTAGTGAAATATAATATTTGTATTAAATTATATTTTACCCTTATTTACCAGATATACCCTTTAACCCTGGTAAATAAAATATTTGCTAAAGTTATTATTCATACTTTCAAAAAATAAATGATAACTATTTATATAAATTAGACCTCTAAATTCCAAATATGGAATCCATTTTACCAAATTTCAAACATAGATTTTTCAAAAATTAATTTAAAATTAATTCCTGTTGTCAAAACGAAAAAACATGTTTTTAATTAATAATAACTATCAAAAGATTGAAATGTGTTTATGTATAATTAAAAACAAATATAACTTCAATTGACCAAAATTTGATTAAATGGTAAAACAATATTCGAATTACACTTTAAAACCAATTAAAAAGTTAATCTAACCATATAAATAAATCAGATGAAAAGATAATTTTGACTTAAAACGTAGTATTTTTCACTACTAAATAAAAAATTATCTTCATCAGAAAAATACCACAAAATTACACAAAGTAAAATTTTATCTATTTATCTTAAAGAATAAGTTTATTTTATAAAATTAAAAATATAAAACTGACAAAAAATTGATTTAAATATGATTTTCCATCAAAAGGCATTAAATCGAACTTATTAATATATTAATGTATTTCATGCTTAAAATCTGATTTATTATTATTTTTAGCCACTAATATTTATAGGATAAATGTAAAAACATGTGTAATAACAATTTTGTTAGTTATTTTCATTCATGTACATACAATAGCTATCCGTTAAAACCATTTAAAATAATTATAATATGATTTTATTATTTGGTATAACTCAAAGTTGTGTGTAACATATGATTTCAAGGAAATCCATTAATGCTTGTTGAGTATTCTTTCAGAAAAATTGTCCAATTTATCATTAAATTAATATCTTATTCATAAATATTAATAGAAATTAAAATGTATTATTTTAAAAATACATGGGTCAATACACTTTACCAACAATTTTTTAGCATTGTTATCATGGAATCTTTATTTGTGCTTTATTTTAGCACTGAAAAAGGTCCACAATAAAATGAGGCAATTAAACAAATAAAAATATTTTTTTTACAATTTCATTAATTTAATAAATATTGTTAAAAAACAATAAATTGATTGTACATATATTTAAATTTTAAAAATTAATAAATAGTATATACTAGATATATAGATATGTAAAACGAATAAAATTAAATAATTAAACAAATAAAAATATAAAATGAGTAAATTGAGAAACATAATAAACATTTAATTAATTAAATATTTAAGGATAAAATTGAATAAATTTAATATACACACACATATATATAGATTATAAATATTAATAAATATTATATATTAGATATAGATATATAAAATGTATAGATTATAATAAATAAAAAAATTAAAAATGAATGAATTATAAAATTATTTACATATTTATTAATGAAATAATTATGAATAAAAATGACTAAGTATAAAATATATATATATATATTAATTATAAATATTAATAAATATTATATATTTAATATATATATAAATATAATGAATAAAATGTTATTTAAAAAAATATTAATGGCTTATTAATTTATACTTTTGTTTGATCTATCAATTAAACAGAAATCAAACATCATCTGTTACATCTATTTCAAACACACACACACATATATATATAATTAATTAATATTTTTATACAAACACACACACAAATATATTTACGCAATATATAGAAACACATGCACCTAATATTTATGTAATTTATTAAAATTTTATTATATTTTAGAATTTTCATTATATGATGATATATTATGTTAGTAAAAAATCAATTTTATTTATTTATTTATAATAATATTACATTTAGGGTATTAATTTTTTTAATTTGACCATTTTCTATTATTTCTTCACATATATTTATTTACTATGTTTTTTGTATTTTGAATATATATATATATACACCCATATTTTTCAATAATTTATATTTTATTAATAAAACTTATTCATTTTTTCAATATTTTTATGGGGTAATCATTTTAAATTATTCAATTTCACTCATATTTAGAATGCATGTATTAGAGATTATATATCAACTAATAATGTTAAAAATATATTTGTAAATAACTATATTTATAAATACATATTTATAATATATATTTATAATATTATAATATTATAATTATTATAAAGAAATAATAAGATTTTTTTAAATTAGTATTTATATATTTATAAATAAATACTTTTATATATTTAAATAAATAAAAATGAAAATAATTTTATTTAAATAATTATAATTATTAATCCTTTATCAGCACTAAAATTATAGTACTCATAAAAAAAGTATTTATCATCTCCCTTTTAGCACTAATAAAGACCAGTCTTTATCAACACTAAAAAAGTGCTGTTAAAATATATCATTTTCAGTTATGAGATGTTAGCGTAGATAAAAATACTATTTATCATTAATTTTTTAGTGCCGATAAATATCCCTTTTATCACTGCTTATCATTTTAGCACTGATAAAAGTGATCTCTATTAACGATTTTCTGAAATCACTATTAAGAGTTCCTTTGATTAATTTAAAAGACCCCTAACTGCGACTTAGTGACTCATGATTATCACGATCGTGTGGAACTCCTCTTCTACCAGCATGAATCCTCAATGCTCCCTCCAATTAATCAAGGTTAAAATCCTTTGTTTGTTATTTTATACTTTTCCTCCATAATATATTAATTTTTTGGGTTCCACGTTTTGCTTTTTTTCATTGTTCTTAAACACGATGAACCGTGCATCTCATCTCCCTGCCACTAAAATACAACGAGTGACCTATGGTGACTATCATGTATCACTGATACCCCAACAGTCATTGTGGACACAATAAACCAATATTGAATTGTCATGCACATCTACTAGACAAATCTATAGTACCATGTTGATGCTCATATACGATAAATATGGTCCTCCGATAGTGCTAGATTTGATTCTATTAAATTATACTCTCATGAAATTTTTGTTTGAGACTAAAAAATCTCACTATTTTATTACTTATCATTATGTGGATCATATGGGATTAAATTTTGAAATGAAGCCTCATGTATTGAGTCTTTGAACACCCATTCGACAAAGATAATTTCTATCATTTAATTGTGAATCATTATCTATAATTTCTCTTGACCCCAATTTTTTTAGGATTTCCCCATTCGTGAGATCAATATGTTCGAACTAATTTTGGGAATGCATTGGTTAACACCCTTCAATATGTCCATCAGTTTTTTTACCTAGTAATTTAGTTTAACATTTTTAAATGGTGTTGAAAATCACTTTAAAGGGTATTGGGATGTAAAGGTAGGCATAATAGTACTATTGGTACTGATTGTTGGGACTATAATGGGGTATAAAAAATTTCCAAAATTATAAGGTTAGGAATCCATAAGCAGATAAAAGTGATGTCAAATGTAGGAGGGGGTGATATTCATTTATTTAATACCATTATAGTAAAGGTATTCCAATTCCACTTCAATTAAGGATAGTTTTTGAGTGATTCCATCAGTGTAGGTTCTTAGGACACTTTAATCCTTATTGCCTAACTGATGTGAAAACATTATATCGATGTGGTTAGATAGGGAACCTCCAATGGTCCTTTTGAGATATTCCTTCTAGGTAGGATTATTAGACATGTCTGGTAGACTATTTATGGATGAGTAGTCTATGGATGATTTTATACAAGGTTCTTCTACAGTGATAGGTACAATATTAGTACATTATACTATTGTTTATGGTTTTATGATGCATAATCTTCTTATTCTTTATTGATTAGTACCTTATATTTCATCTAGGATTGTGAATAGAACTTTTTACTAATGTTATTAATATCAATTTTCTATATAAATAATCATATGAAAAAAGAGTAATTAGTGTCAATTTCATTTTTGAGCATCTTATCTCTCTCTCTCTCCCTTACCTATACATACATAATGCCACCCCTACTCTATAAACTCATTCCAACTTCATACGAGACCACTATGAACTGCATCTCTATCTATATTGTGAAATAAGAATACAACACTTAATAGTCAAGACTAATATAAATAAATTATCATAAAAAAGGACCACTTGTTTCATAAATAAGGTTGTGTAAAAAAAAGATTCGTTTTGGTATGATAGATATACAATATAATACAATCCATGCATAAAAGTATACAATTTCATGCATCTTTCATGAAAATTGTTACTGTCTTGAACAGAGATACCATACTTAAATTATATAGTACAACTAAACTTCACTACAATTATTTAATCCGTTGAGAGGTACTTGATTATTTTTCCATATATTGATTATGGATTGGACTCCATCTTTCAAACTAACTTTCATCCCATCATTTGGGTTGAAAAGTTCCATTATGAAATACTTCCCACTCAGATTGTATTAATTAATCCTCATCAAATCCACTTTAATGTATTTGAATACTGCATCTCCAAACTCACTCTCTAACTCTTCATCCCTTTATACTCATCATTTTATACTTCCTAGAGACACAAAAAAATGTCACTAAAACTTTAATCAAATCATAATGAATGAGTTTGTACCATTTCATGATATGTAATTTCTTAAAAAAATCACTTGGTTAATTTTGAAAACACTTCATAAAAATTTACTTTTATTTTTAGTGTGGTACCATTGGATCCTAGTAGAACTCCACAGTTAAGTATGCTTGAATTATAATACTACTATGGGGAGTAATCTAATCTGACTCTCAAAGGTATTCCTCCGACAATGAGTACAGATATACGAACCTATTTTTTGATTATTTTCAAGGATGCTATCACATGTATGCTGTGAGAAATGGCTGGTTTTCAAACACTACCATCCACCTCAAATCAATATCACCACAAATTTTTGTCTCCTCTATGCCCTACCAATAAAAACTGTTCATATAATGTGGAAAACAATAATGTTTTGTGAATAGAAGTAAATTACAATGAGTTGATTCCATAAGGATTTGAATGTTCATTACTTCATGTTTGTAATGTAATATGTTAAAAGTAATAATTAAAATTGTATTTAAGTTATTTTTTAACCTCATTGGCAACTCAACTTTCTTCTCCTGAACAGTTATTTAATTATGTTTCATGAGACTCATCCTTGGTCTGTTTTATGTTTCATGAACTACTCTGATAATTAGTCATCCAAAATGATCATGGCATGACTTTTGGTTAGAGTATTTCAAGAAACATACGTGGAATTCCACAAAATATGGGAGATAAAAATCAAACAACAAATTGAAATAGTAACTTTTCAGAAGGTAAGTCATCAAGGAACTTTGGAACCACAATGATGGTAGGAAGGCCAGTTTGAAAGAGGGAGTTCAATCCATCATCAAGGGAAGTAATACGATCAATTTCTGAAGATGGATTAAATAATGACAGTGATTGTTAGTTGTATAACAATATTGAATTATTACATCTCTACTCTAGATAATAACAATTTTCAAGCAAGATGAATGCAATTGTGGTATTTAAAGCATGAAGTGTATTTTATTATTTTTATTCAAGAAAAATTTATTGTTTTACTACTCATGCAGACAATTTATTCTCCACATGATGATGTAACCAATCCCAAGGTAGAAGAGACTATTGATGATTAAAATATATAATTATTAGGTGATCAATAATATGTTGATTAAAGAAACCGCAACAACGCATCATCACATTGATGAATAAAATTTTTAGGGAAAGAGTTCAGGGTAAAGTTTTTTAGGTTGGTTAGAATAAACGTCGCCAACCTATTGACCCCAACACGTCAATGTTCTATAGTTATTTTTGGGCTCACAACACAGATGAATATCCCGATTGAAATTTATTCAAGGAACCACATCCAACTTATAATGAATGAAATCATTTCGAATGATATAATGGTAATTTTACAATATACATTCTCAATTTTTTTGAAAAATTAAATAATGTAACATTGATTTAATTTTCATTATTCCGTACAAAATTCATTTATTTTAGAATATTTCTATAAGAATGGTTATTAATAGCCGTTGTAAATTTTTATAGAGGCTTCCAAACTTTTCTTAAAATGATACATATCATGGATGATGAGGGGAAAATAAATCCCCACCCACCACATTGTTATGAACAGATTATAAAGCAAGAAACATGGACTTCATTCATTATTCTTCATAATGAGAAATCATTTTAGATGATTTGAAATCTATAATATATTAATTTTAATTAATTATTTTAACCAACTTGATTCAAAATTATTAATTTATAAAATATAAAAAGTGTGATGAATATAAATAACATGCATCAAAACTAACATACTCCTATCTCAATGTAAGGATGGGATTTGCTTCATTAGAGAAAATATGATATGTATCTTAAATCAACAATAAAAGTTTAATTATGTGATATGAAATAATAAATGTTCTTTTTTTATATAATCATTGTTGAATAAAAATATTAATGAAATTCCATCCCACGTCATATATTATAAAAGGAGGCTCTTTTAAATAAATATTATAAACTATTAGAGAAAAACAAAAAAAATTATGGGAATAATGTGTAAGTATGACATAATATTATTTTTTATAATTTATAACAATATTACATAAAAATATCTATTATTTTTTTATATTTTTTTATATTTTTTAGGAACAATAATTTCCAATGCCCATAATAGATGAAAATCTACTTTCAGTAGCTTTGAATTGGCCAGAGCAATACGGTCACTTTAGAGGATTAGGTTTTGTAGTCTCTTCTAATGGTTTTTACAATATATAACCACGTGATGATAAATATAAATTGATGAGATGATTGAAGACACAAATAGAATCCCTCAAAGATATTAATTTTTGGTATGGTTTTCTATAAGAATTTAAAAGAAATAATCAAAGAGAACCGGTGGTGGAGCAAAGGTCTTCACATGAACCAATTGATCCTACTTTCTTTGAGGCTAGTCATTCCCCCAACCGTATACCTTACCTGAAGTAATCAATTTTTTCATTACTCTTTCTCCTAAATTTATATGAGACAACATTAGAGAAGTTGATATTACTAAAATTATATATGGTATTTTTGTTTATGATTTTTATATTTCAAAACCTATGTACCGCTGTTTTGCGATGGGTATAGTGTATAATATCCTAGGAGACTAGATACATAAACAATACCTCCCAAAATATCACATGAGGGTGGGGATTGAGGTAGCTTATGAGCCGACTACTATGTTGCATATTCCACTTGATGGGTCATATATTAAAATGGTTTCTATTAGATATTTCATAACATGCTTATGTAATCTTATTAAGATACATGTGGTACATATTTAATTTTTTAATATGAAAAACATGTATTAGTAGATGATAAAAGATCTGAAGTGAGGTTTGTTATTACAAATGGATAATGTTGTGGGGAAATATAAGTTCGAATCAAGAAAATATAGTGAATCAACAAAGATAGAGAACCTTATCCCCACTAGTTCTAGAGAAACATTTTTTATCATTACAACTATATGGAGAGGCTATATTTAAAGATAAAACAATGTACTATATTGAATATGAAGAATAAATATATGGTGATTTATTTATTGAAGGAATTGGTATTGAGAGTCTAAATGAGATTATCAAACATGATTTTTTGAGTTTCTTAGTTTTGAATATATACATAAGGTACATTTTCATAATACGTCGATCCAAATAGTTAGAAAATATGTTTATTAAAGTTAATAACTATTCATATTTTTTATAGGTGTTTTAATCACAAATCTATTAATGGGAAATGTTATGATGTATAATTTTTATTCACTAATCCCTATATCAATTCTAAGTCAGAAATTACATTGATTGAGGAAAAAATTAATAAGAAAAATGTTTAGTTACTAAAAGTTTTTAATAAAAAATAATCAGATGATAGACCATTTTTTATTCCTACAATGCAATGGTAAAATTCAAAGAAATATAATAACATAAAATAAATTTTTAGTTTTTTCATTACTTAATTGTTTTTCTAGGATTCATTGAATGTCGATAGAAGTCTATATAGACACCCCAAATATTTATTTTTTGGAACCAATGCATGGATATGAAATCAACCAACCACGCATGATGTGTATTGTGAATATGTAATACACTACAAAAAAACTTTTATAGATAAACATAGAATTATATGTTCTGTATATGTTTCAACATGAAATTATTTATGATAGGGTAGTCACTTAAAACTAGCTAGATTATGGCTTGATGTAGGTGTCTGAAAGTATGAAGCATATGGATTACTTAAAATGGAAACAATAAATGTATATATTAAAATATTTAAATATCATAACATATCTAATCAATTTAATAATTTTGGTCAATGTTTCTATAGTTTCTGAAAAAATAAAATGACATTGATTAATGATATTATATTTGAAACTTTATGAGTGAAATAATAAAACATGAAATGACCAGCATCACCTGGTAGGTAATTTCTGAAGGTAATTAGAATTTCCTTATATATATTTAATAATAATTTATTTGCATATATTTTATTAGTACAATCAAGATTTCTGAAAACCTAGTTAATAAAAATAATAAATCAATTTTTTTAGAGATTAGTTGGAATTATAATTTTTTCATAATGTATATCATTAAAAAAATTAGCTGATTACCTGCTATGTTTATGATCAGGTACGAGTTATGATCCTTGAAAAATATTTGTTGGGTGAAGTATTAGTGTCAAAATGCTTATATATTATTTTTGATATCTTTATCTAGGAGAAGTATAACGGAGGAATTTATTTGGAATCTACGACCTACAAAAAATTTAATTGTTGGGAAATTGAGAATAAGGAGATGGAGGAAGTGGTAGATGGAGAGGTGGAGGAAGAGGTAGAGGAAAAAGAATAGGTATAGTTGGAGTGAGAGACCGATGTGAAGGAGGAGGAAAAGGAGAAGACTAAGGTGGAGACTGAGGCAGAGGAGTATAAGATAAATTGTCTTTTAAACAATAAAATTATTGGTAAATGAAGTATATTGTGGATCGTACCACGATTATGGTTGATCAAAATTGTTTTAAGGAGAGAAAAAAACTCTTCACTTATGATAATATCCATTGATAAATTTTTTCATGTGATTTATTGAAATAATTTTTTCACCACATTGGAAGTGTAGAAATCAGTTGCACCTCAATCCAACGAACAATGTGATTGGTATGACTCTAAGTGTATCTTTTCATTCAAAATTGTTGTTAATTTCATTAAAAAAACTAACATACTCAAAACTAAGAAAAAACAGTTGGATTGTGTTGGTACTTTTGGACAATGATCTATAAGTCATTTGTGACATATAAGAATCAGGCACACCTTAATCAGATGCACAATGTGACCAATATGACCTAATTGTCTGTTACTAGTTCAAAATTGACATTTAAATACAAATAGTTTTCTCACTTCAATATGAGAAAAAGTGCTCGGAGTTTCTTGATAATTTGGGGAAAATTATTATTAATTCATTTTATGGGTATGAATCAGTCTCATTTCAAACCCACACACAATGCCACCTGTATGAATAAAAGTGTGTGTTTCCAGTTTAAAATTATATTTTAGTAAAAACACAATAGTGGAATACACAAAATAAAGGAAACACATTACGATTTTTTGATACATTAATAACATAATCCATGAGTCATTTTGTATGTTTCAAAATAAGATGAACCAAAATATGGTTCACAGTTTGACCATTATGAATATAAGTGCATCTATTTTTTATTGAAAATTGACATTTTTTTAATGAAACAAAAAACAACTTACTCGAAAACTGTGAAAAATAGTCAAATTGTTTTGGTACTCCCATAAAATAATTCATATGTCATTTGTGATGTGTCAGAATCAACCGCACCTCAATCTCATGCACTATTCAACTGATATGACTCTATGTATCTTTTATCAGTTTAAAAATAAAATTTTAATAAAAAAGTTCCACTTAATGAATAATTAAGAAACATGATTTAACATTATAGATAATTTGAGAAAATGATTAATAATTCATTTGTGACATGTATGAATTAGTATCATGTCTAACCCTCACACGATGACACATGTATGGCTCATTGTTCATGTTTCTAGTTTAAAATGGAATTTAATTAAAAAAACAGAATTAACATACTAAAAATAGAGGAAACACATTATGATTGTTTTGATACATTAGGAAAATTATCCATGAGTCATTTGGGATCTGTATAAATCTTAATTTCCTCAATATTATGCACAGTGTGACCGGTATGAATCAAAGTGCATCATTTTATTCAAAATTGATGTTAATCATAGTGAAAACCCAATGAAATTCTTAAATCTGAGAAAACACATTCAGATTATTTAGATACTTTATGAAAATGGTCTATATTTCATTTTTTACATATAGGAATCATCCATTACACAATCAGATGCATAGTCTGAATGATATGACTCCTAATGTCTATTATCAGTTTGAAATTGATTATTAATACCAACAACGGTCACTCAATGAAACCCAGAAAAAACACTCTGATTCCCTAGATAATTAAGGAAAATTATTTGTAATTCAATTTTTTTTGTGTGTAGAAATCAGTCTCACAAAAAATCCACACATGATCCCACCTCTATGGATCAAAGTGCCTGTTTCTAGTTCAAAATGACATTTTATAAAAAAACCCAAGTGGCATACTAAAAATAAAGGAATCACATTCTTAATGTTTTAATACTGAAGTAAATGATCCATGAGTCGTTTAGGGAATGTAAAAATCATCCCCACCTTATTCTGATGCATGTTGTGACCAGTATGGCTCAAAGTGTGTATTTTTATTCAAAAAATGACATTAATTTTTGGGAAAAAACAATGGACATAATCAAAACCAGAAAAAGCATTCAAATTATTTTTATGATTTTAGAAAAATATCCATATGTAATTAGTGAAATTTAGGAATCATCTCCACCTTAATACAATGTATGGTGTGACTCCAACTATCCGTTATTTGTTTAAAATTAACATTTTAATACAAAAAAGTGTCACTTTCTAAAATCTATGAAAATATATGTGGATTGTCTGGATAATTTAGGAAAATTATTAATAAGTCCTCTTTGATATATATTAATTAGTCATATGTTAAACTCACACATGATGCCTCCACTATAGTTCAACGTTCATGTTTAAAATTTAAAATGATATTTTAGTAAAAAAAAGTGCAATACTCAAAATAGAGGAACCATATATTGATTGATTTAATAATTAAGGAGAATGATCCCTGAGTCATTTGAGATTCATAGAAATTATCTACACATAAATCTAATGCACAGTGTGATCGGTAGGACTCCAAGTGAATATTTTTATTCAAAATTGACATTATTTATAGTGAAAGAAACAACTGACATTCGCAAAAAAAAGGAAAATTTATTCATATTGTTTTGGTATTTTAGGACGATGATCCATAAGTCATTTATGGCGTGTATAAATAAACCAAAGCTAAATCTGATGAACAGTTTGATTGTTTTGACTACAAATAACTAAAATTGACATTAATTTTAATCAAAAAACAACTCACATACTCAAAACTGAGAAAACAGATTCAGATTGTTTTGGTACTATAGTAAAATGACCCATAAATCATACGTGATGTTTATTGATTAGTCACACCTAAATTTGACACACGATGTGACCAAAATGACTCTAAATGAACCATTTTATTCAAACCTTACATTAATTAATGTAAAAAAACAATTTTTGTACTATATAATAGTTTTTTTCTTGTATTTGTGTTAGAAATTCTATTAAATTTAAATTCCATATTTTTATCTTATTTTGGTCATTTTTGTTCTATTTCTGGTTATGTAGTGTGTTTTTACAACACACTGCACCTATTTTTGGTGTTGTAGTGTGCTATAACATTACACTTCATTTTGCACCTTTATCAGCACTACTAAATGCACAGATAAATATGGCATTTATCATATCTTTTACAACTATAAAAAATGGTATCCTTAACATCACTTTCTAAAGAACTAGTAACGGATTACGTTATCAATTCTTTTTAAGAAATGTTAAAGGAATATTTATCAATTTCTCTAAAAGCACTGATAAAGGGTATCTTTATAAGCACTAAATAAAAGCAAACATAAATGGTGTCTTTTATTAGTGCTTTTAAATGTGTAGATGAAAGAATTCTCCATTTTACTTTTCTGAGGTTGTCAGCGATGATAAAGGCATATTCTAGCACTGCTAAAGATGTGTTTTGTAGTTTCTAACAAACACACTAATCATTAATTAATTTAAAACTCTAATTTGACTCCAACTATAATAGATTAAACCCTCACTCCCAATACTGGTATATAGAATGCATACTTTACATACTAGAAATGAACAAACTATTTATTCATGAACATAAAAATATCTTAATTAAATTAATTATTGAAAAATTTTATTATATATTTTCTAAAGACCATTTATTTTTAGGTCTTTTGACAATTAATAAAAATAAAAAAAATAAAAAAAATATATGTATTTGTTAATTGATGGATATTTTAAAATATATTCAAAACTTCTAAATTCCTAATAATTTTATGACATATCCCGTAAACTATCTTTTGAAATAATTGTTTTAATACATTAATTCATAACCTAGTAAAATGGAAACATAAGAAGATGTACGCTCAAATGATCAGAAAGGGAAAACATACAACTGAGGTAATCATGGCATAAACATGGACTAGGTATTATGGTAGTAATAACTAATCATCATAATGAAAAAAATAAATTGACATCATAATATATTGATTAAAAAAATTGAAATGAAAAGAATACATAAGTAATAAAAAGTGAATAATTAGCGATAATGAAAAATTACAGATAGCTAATCCCATACTATAAGCCAAGGCATCATGATCTTTGACATCATGATCTTATCGGAAATTCCATATCTTGTTTTGGGTAGGAATATGAAAAGAACAGAAGAATTTTTTTCTTATGGTTCGTATAGATGGATATAGAGGCTATAAAATTTATGGTCCAACCATTACTCTAGTACAACATGTTATTTTAACATCAACTTTTTCACATCAGTTTTTTAGAACTGACTTAAAAATTTCTGAAAATTGAATTTTCACATCAGTTATTATTTAACCGATGTGAAAATCAATTTTTGTAGATTTATCACATCATTTATATAAGATCCAATTTAAATAATACATTTTCCCTTTAATTTTTACATCAATTATAGAATAATTGATGTGGAAAATCTATTTTCCAGACTATTTCACATTGGTTCTTAATAACCAACAAGAAAAATCAATTTTGATGAATATTTCGCATTGGAAATTTAATAACCAAATTAAAAACGTATTTTCACATTGTTTATATAATAACCAACTTGAAATTTTTTTACAAACAAGTATTTTATTTCCCATGATTTGATTTTATTGGTCACATAAGAAAAAATAGAGTTACGGAACAAATATTATAGTCATCAGAACTTGAACATCTGTAAATGAACACTGAGGGAAGGCCAATTTCTGAAGGCCCTAACATTTTATTCGTAACTCCATTGGAGCTCTATGACCTGTAAAATTGAATATTGATAAATTAAATACATGTTTTTAAATATTTTTCAATTTTTTTATTAAATAACTAATGTGAAAAATACCTTTTAACATCGGTTATTAAATAACCGAGGTAAAAAAGTCATGAAAATTGATTTTTCACAATGGTTATTTAATAACCGATGTGAAAAAGTGATGAAAATTGATTTTTTCCTGTTGGTCATATAATAACATATATGAAATATAAGTCAAAATTTTATTATCATTTCATTACGGTTATCATAAAAGTGACGTGAAAGATAGTTTTAATATCCCACCAATGTGAAATTTTAATTTTTTACATCGCGACATCGAAATTTTCAATTAACGACTAAATTTTTTAATATTGCATTATGCTTAATCATCTCAATTATATGTTTTAAATATACACATATCATAATTAAATGATCATTTCTTTCAACCATCATCATTCCCCCAACTCTTCTAGTTTGATCTTCAATGTAAATCAATTATGTCTTCTTTTTGCGATATCGTGAAGGTATTTTTAATTTTTTATCCATGGTTTATGGATATAATGATTTTTTTAATTGATATACCATTTAATGATAATTTCTTTCACTATTCATCATTCCACTAACTATACTTCTTTGATCTTTCACGTGAATCTATTTCATCATTCCATGATATTGTTAAAGTATTTGTAATTATTTTTCCATGATTTATATTTTCATGAGTAGTTTTGTTAATTGATAAACCATTTAATGATTATTATTTTATTAAAATTATGGAAAATTATTAATATCCTAGTAAAATTAAATATCTCCATTCGGATTCTAAAATTCCTTCTAAGATGAAGCTACAGTTGGATTTTTCAATATTTCCCCAAAAAATATATCAAAAATATGATGGTCATAACATTTGATCCATAACATTGTTTGAGCTCTATACCTTTCAAATCAAATCGTTGGAAATTATCTACAAGATGGTGTAAATTTTTTATGTCATTTATTTACAAAAAAATGTTTAAAAATACTTTTAATGTCTATTTTTTTAAAACTGATGTAAAAATGTATTTTTATCATAATTTCCAGAAGGTATTTCACGTAGGATTTTAAAAACCAACATTAAAACCCATAAAAATATATTTTTAATGTCAGTTATAAATAACCGATGTAAAAAAATATTATTTTTAATGTCTCTTGCAACAATGTCGCCTGAAAATCGATGTTAAAAAGTTAAATTAACCGATGTAAAAAATGTTTTATGCACCAGTGGTACTTGATTAAGTATAATGATTTCATCATAAGGGATATTCAAAAAATAATATAAAATCTAAAGTTCTTGTAATAATCTATTTTTAGGTAATAACAATCATAATATCAATACTTTACTCCATTTCAACAAAAGGGATAACATGATCATAACCCATATGTAGGAAGATGGATGACAATAATCCAATACTTTGTAAAAATTTCAATAAGCATACTTATTGGAATAAAAACCAATTTAATTCCAATGATTTCACCAATAATTACTTAATAAAATTATTTTTAGTATAAAATAATCAATTCTAAAAAATATTAAATGTGATGTTCACACTGTATAGAGAAATGAGTTTATGACCAAGTTAATACATTAATAACATGACCATAAGACATTCATAAAAAGAAGGTGGGTGGGTTTAAAGGAACATAACACAATAAAGGATGAATACTTTTCAAATGGTTTATATAGAGGTAATTTATATCATAATAAAACAATGAGAAATTAATACATAATACAATAAAAGTGTATAATGGACTCAAATTAGTAGAAATAAGTTATAGAGAACGATCATAAATCGATGAATGAAAGATAAGTTACCAAAAAACCTTATTATTGTCGTAAAAATGATTCAATAACTACATGAAAAATGTTACATGATATTTATGTTAATTTCTATGAAATACAGTGATTAGATACACCTTACAAAACAAACATGGTGAACAATATAAACTTGTTTCAAAGGTTATACGTTTTAGACAAAAAACACTTATGACTTTAGTATTATTTTAATCAAAACATATTTATTGAGTGAGTTTTTAATTGAACATAATATACCATGTTTAATGGATAATTCATGATAATAATTTTCAAATAGGTAGTATATACACCACAAAAAATTGATTTTAGGAACATAATAACAAATATGTCTCAAAGAGAGGAATTTGAGTTGAATGACCCATTGAACCTTAGTGATTTTTTAAGTTAAATACATAATATGATGGAAATAAATATGGTCTATAAATACCAAGAATTAAATAATTTTTTATTTTAAAATAAATAATTTTTTAATAATATACACCATCAGAATAATAAATATCTTCAAAATGTTAATACAATTCACATTGAAGAGAAACAGAGGCAAAAAACTCTTACCCAATATTCCCACATACTTGACCATTCACTAGAATCCGGCATAATGAACATAGAGTTATTAATAAAAAATCTTAAAACCATAATATAAACATAATAACAATTTTTTACTTATTTTATAACCATATATTAAAGATATTTTAATATATTATATTATATTTTTATTATAGGTTGTAAGAACAATTAGTTGTTTTTTCATGAATTATACATTTTCGTATTTAAACCTTTCATAAATTTAAACAATCATTGATTGGTATAAAAATTACATTATATTCATACATTCTAAACATATTCACTAAAAAACTAGATTATTTTTCATAGAATAGAACAAAAACCCCCTATTTACTCTATGAAATACTTGGAATAAAATCATTTATCTAAGCATAGAAATCTCAGTATTCCTTTTGATATTCAATGTATACCCATCAAAATAATATTTTTTGTTTCTACAATTATGTTTTCATTAGTATAAATAATTAAAATAAGTTTACATGTGATTATCTCCTTTACATAATGGTTATTTTCATCTTTCCATCTAGTGAACATCATTTCTAACAAGTAGTTGTTTGGCATAGAACAATGGGATATAGTTGACTATTTTAACCATTTCAGATATTACCTCATTATACACAATATAGTTATATCACTATAAATAATAGAAAATTAAATTTTAATAATATAATTTTTTCTTCATGTTCTCTTTTATGAAATCTTACCTTTATATCCATTTTTATTATTTTATAATTGTCATGAGTTGTAAAAGCATGAAATATTCTTATGAATTCATGATTTTAAATCAGGTAAATTAAATATTTAATATCAACTCCAGAAACCATATATTATCCTTTTTCAACTATTTTTTTAAAAGATCATATTATTCATTGAGCATTTTTTAAAATACCTAATTGGTTCCAATGACACTATTTCCCTATGGATGTAAAAAAATATCCATAGTGGAATTTATTTCAATAAAAAACTTATCCCCTTCAAACATTTTTTTTAATTCTCTAAAAATACACTTTAGAAGGAGTGGTCAACATACATTCATGTTACAAAAATTCAAACACTGACAAACCAAAGTTCAAAATTTTAAAATAAATAATTTTTGCGCCCTCAAATCCAGTAGCTTCACGGGCCCGCTGCCAGCACATCCACATGCCAATATTATAGAAATATCCAATACTTGATCTAGGAAAATCACTATCATGTGTAAAATGAAGTCACATCACAATCATCTATAATTAGTATATCTCCACCATTGACACCATCATCACCCCACCACCATCAGAGCTGGTAATCGGAAAAACAACCCACCAACCATAGTCAAAACAATCAACTCCATCACCAAGGAAACTGTTAGCTTTACCTTAACCATCACCATATTCAAAACACCATTCAATAAACACCCGCATTGTGATCTCTTCTCCATTTTTAACATTCCATAAACAAAAATAACTGAAACTTGAAACCGCGTCACAAAATAACAATAAGAACCATCTGCCAGATCCAAAAGACATCGTTGTAAAGGCCAAAATAGATGACAATAAAAAATTCTCCATAACCACTCAAATTGAAAAAAAACACCACATAATCAACTTTCTTCGAAAATCACAAAATCCAAGAGAAACCCCAATGGAAACCCAGAAGAAGAATAAAATAAAATTCATGAATCACCTCCAAGAACCCCATCAGCCACTCAAATAGCAAGTCCCAAAGCCTCCTGGTGACAATCGCACCAGAATGAACTGGTGAGGAGAAATGAGACTAGAAGCCAGAGTAGAGGTTAATTAGAATATGGCCACAGTAGAAGGAAGGAACAACTCCATAAACAGCAACCATTATTGAAATCCTCATTGACAGAACATCGCTAGAGAAATGCACCCCAAAACCCATGCCATAGACGAACACCATATTTAAAGAACCAGTGTGTGCCGGAAGGAAAGCAGTGATGGACCCACCTCCTAAAACACTGTCGACTGATCAGAAATCACATCCCCTAGCCTCCTTGAAACCACTTCCACAAACCAACTATAAGATTTCTTAAGGTACATGAAGCCAGAGTAGATTTTGAATCAGACATGGGTGCCACCAGAGTGACTCAACCATTCCAATACAACTAATTCTATCCATCAAAACCATCACCAAGCCAGAATAACATCAAAAAATATCTGGAAGGGAAGAGCAAGAAGTGAGTAAAGGGGAAGATGATATGAACTGTGGGCCTCCCCCTCCAAATCTCTACCATGGAAACCCTACCTCGAGAGAGTTCATAGGTTACCGTCGTTATGAGGCCATATAGTGTCTGATCACCTTTATCAAAACACTCACTAAATAAATGTGTTTCAATTTGAGAAATAATGATTAGTTTGTTTCCAATCCTCTATTTAATTTTCTTCTAATGTGGTTCTTTTTTATTTCCAAATATATTTGTAGTTTCCATGTGTTTTTTTTTCAACATCCAAGGTTTAAATTTATAATTACAAAAAACAACTTTAACATCACTCTTCTGATCAAAATATTTCTCAAAATTAATTAATACCTTGTTAAAATAATATTCACTCAGATTATTAGAATAATGCATGTTGTATATAAAATATCTACTACAAAATATGCCTTTAACAGCACTAGAAATGACCTTTATTAGTTTTATGAAATCAATGGCTTCTTGAGTGAGATTAAATTCCCTTTTCGTTTATCTATGCTTATAGAAGTGATAATAAATGAAATTTTAGTAGTTATTTTGTAAGTGATGATAATGTGTACCTTTATGAGATATATTAAAATGACTGAAAATGTTTCCATTATAAGTAATTTTAAAAGATGTAATAAAAGGCCATACTACAATGTGATACAACAACACACTAAAACACTACCATAATGAGTTGTAACAGCACAACGCAGCTACAGAAACACAACAAATTAAAAAAACTTGTCCCAATATATAATTTAAATAAAATTAAAATTTTAACACAAATACAAGAAGAAGAACATTATTATATAATTTCATCCATTTGTTTATACAATTATATAAATATATATTATTACATACATTTAAAAATATCAATGTTTCTTTGTCTTTAAATATTGACCCCAACTCATACTATTTCCAAATATACCACCCCGGATTTAGAAAAATAACACACCAATATATGAAAATAATTCTTATATTACGAATAATATAAAGATATAAATTAAATAAAGTGTTAATTTTACTATAATTGATGCCATTTTTAATAAATTTCATGTTAATTATAAATTAAAATATGAACATGGAGTCATTTCAGTCACACAATGCATTATATAGAGGTGAGAGATATTACAACAAGTCTCAAATGACTTTGGGATCATTTTCATGTTATATCAAAAAATTGAAAGCATTTTCTTGGTTTTGAATACGTCACTTTCCTTCTTTACTAATATGTCATTTTAATCAAGAAACATGCACTTTTGAGTCATTATGAACACATAATATATCAGTTTGTTTTGAATCTAAATCCCACACTTAAAAAATGATATAGTAATCATTGTCAGAAATTATCAAGAATATTCGAGTGTGTTTAATCTGTTTTCAGTGAGTGACACTTTTTGAACTAAAATGTAAATTTTAAAATATTAATGGAAAATTTGAGAAATATCAGGCACATAATGTATTATATTGAAGTGGGGATTATTCCTCTTGAAAAAATGACTTATGGATTGTTTTTTTTAAATAATCAAAACAATCTTAATGAATTTTCTTGGTTTTGAGTAGGTTAATTGTACATTTTACTAAAATTGATGTCCATTATAAATAAAAAGATGAAATTGGAGTCATAGTGGTCACATCATGCATTTAATTGAGGTTGGTCTAATTCAATAAGGTATCAAATGAAATTTAGGTAATTATTTTTGAAAAATAAAAATAATCTAGTCCGGTTTGCTCAGTTTTGAGTATTTCAAATGTCATTTTTAATAAAATGTTATTTTAAAATGGAACCATGCAATTTTGAATTATTTTGATTTCATCATTAATTTGTTTTAAATGAAATGGGTTTTTACACATCATAAATGACTTATGAATCATTGCCCAAAATTATCATGAAAATTTGAGAGTGTTTTATTAGTTTATAATGAGTGATACTTTTTGAACTAAAATATTGGTTTTAAATTTATACGAGACACTTTATGTCTTACTAGTCACATCATTTATCATATTAAGGTTCATCTAATTCCTACACATAAAAAATGACTTATGTATAATTTTCATAAAATATTAGAACAATATGAATCCATTTTATCAGTTTTTACTATGTCATTTTTCTATTTTACAAAAATTGATGTTAATTTTAAAATTAAACATGCACTTTGAGTCATACCAGTCACACTATGTGTCAATTTGAGGTTATGTTGAGTCATATAAATCTAAAATAAAATATGTATCATTTTAATAATGTATCAAAACAATAAAAATTTGTTTTAATTGTTTTGAGTGTGTTAGTATTCTTTTTTATAAAATGACATATTAGACTAGAAGCACACACTTTTGACTCATTCTGATCACATCATGTATCAATTTGATGTGAAACCAATTCCAAAACAACCAAAATTACTTATGAATCATTGTTCTAAATTATAAATAAAATATGATCACGTTTGATTGGTGTTCAATGACTGGCACTTTTTTAAAAACAAATATTTATTTTCAACTGATAATGGACACATTGAGTCATACCGAACACTTCACGTATCATGTTGAGGTGTGTATGATTAAAACATGTAAAAAATGACATAAAAACATTTTATTAAATTTTAAAAATAATATGAATATGTATTCTTAGTTTAGAGTTTACCATTTATCTATTTTATTAAATATAATGTCAATTTTAAATAGAAATAAGTACTTTGAGTCATACCAAATCACACCATCTACTAGATTGCTTTGTAGATGATTTATACACATCCCAACATCTAAAAAACCCTATATATAAATATTACCATGATATAAATTAAAATTATTTGTTGAAATTTCAACAATTCATGAGAATCATTGAACAAACCACCCCTACTCGAATAAAATAATTCACTTGTATAAAAAAATAATTATTATATGTGTAATAATAAAAAAAATTAAACATAAATATAAAATAGTATATTAATTCTAGGTAAAATTATTTTACTATGGAAACATTAATATTACCTATGTGATTGAGCAGTGGGGGGAACTTAAAGGAAAGAAATAAATGCCAACATTGTAGGGGAGGAAGGATTTCAAGGATAAAAAGTTTTTGGATGTTTTTGTGTAGAATCGATTGAAATATAGACACACCACCCCAAATAAAATGAAAAAATCCGCGTATAAAAGGAAAAACATATTATATAAGTGATACTAAAAAGAAATAAATTAAACAAAAATATAGCACATTAGATTAAATCTATGGAAATTTATTTTAATGTGAAAAAATGAAGATTACCACTATGATTGAGAAAAACCAGAATTGTTTCACTTCCTATAAATGTAGTGGAGAGAAGATGAAATAGGGGGATAAATGAAGTAGTACAAGGATAAAAAGGATCTCAAGGATAAAAATTCTATGGAATATTTTGTGTAGAAAGGAATGAATGATGGACTGACCACCCCAACTCAAACAATAAAATCCACCAGTCTTAGAAAACAATTATTCTGAAAGTGATACTAAAAAAATTAATTAAACATAAAATTGAAACAATATATTAATTATATGGACCATGATTTTTCTATAAAATCATCATGATTGCCTCTATGATTGATCATAGGTGGCATCATATTACATCCTACAAAGTGAGTGGAGGGAACTTGAATGAAAGTGATAAATACAACACTATTGGGGTGAAATGGTTTTTAGGGAGAAGAAGTTGGTGGATGTTTTGGGGCTAAAAGTTTTGAAATATGGACATAACACCCCAAATCGAATAAAATAATCCAGATTTATAAAAAAATAATTATTATGTTAGTTATTTTAAAAATAAATTAGTTAATTATAAATATAAAACAATAAATTAATTCTATGGACATTGATTTTATTGTGGAAACATCAAGATTACCTATGTGAATGACCATAGGTAGCTTTGTTTATCTTGTTGAAAATGAAATATTGATAGACATTAATATTCTAAAGTATAAAACTTTTTAGGGAATAATTACAATTAAATAAATATTCCCTTATAACTTTTTTTGGGTAAAATAGAGAAACTATATCATAACATTACCTATACATATTTACAATGGTTTTCCTTCATTATTGTTTGTTCTTACAAAGGATTGGTAAGATATTAATGTGAAAAATACATTTCCTTCATGATTATTCAGTCATTTAATTTATATTATGTTAATGGAGTAGATAATATATAATATTATAAGGAAAACATAGTATATCAAAAAACAATTTAAGAATCTCATTGAAAAATATTTTTTAAATGTTTCACGGATTTGGTTCCTGTATAAAGAATTTGAATACCCTCTTTGTGATCCCCTTAAATGTACATAACATTGTATACATGGCCACTAACATGAAATGATTGTGATCTACCAATAAAAGGGTCATCCTCAATTGAATTTTAATCTGACCCGACATTGTGTTTAGTTTCTAGTTGGACAATCGACCAATTCTTTTTCGTTAGATCAATGACCTAAAATAAATTAAATTATTATGATTCTATTTTGAATGGACTATATTTCCCCCCTTTCACATTGAAATTCACCTTCACGAAGCCCATTTCATTAAATTTCACTACAATGGTATTTTCAACCCATTCGAAACAGAAAACCTACACATGAAATAATATATAATCAAACTCATATATCTGTTCGATAATGACAAAATATGAAATATTTGAATAAATTGGATTTATAACCTTGGTACCAGATATATGAATCACTTCATCCACAAGCGTAACACCACTATTGTTCATCATACTGCAGTCATTCTGTTATTTTGTATATAATGTATAACAATTGATAACAATATTAGTGTTTGATATAAAATTTTCATTTGGTTTTCTATATATACATTGAAGTCATTCGGCAATTGAATTAGAATATTGATTATGTGAATTTGATATCCATACTTTATCACTTAATATATTCAAATATATAGGATATTTTTTGTGGGATTCAATGTATGGATAAACATCTTCACAAGTATGTAAAATTTAATGGTGTTCTTTCTCCAAATCAGTCAAGTTAATTATAACAACATCTCTTCCAAAAATCCCTTTTCCTATAACGAATTATCTATTATTAGACATTGGGATATCGATCCTTTCATGAACTGATAGGTAATCATTATATAATTCAATATCTTCTTCAACCATATATCATTATGTAATACAACCTTCTGGCTAACTTAGACTTTTTAGATACCCTTTCCAAATAATCACATAGAGTTCAATGGGGTTCATCCATCTATAATCAACAGGACAACATAGTTGAAACTCTTTAAACAAGTGAACAATTTGGTGGACCATTATATCAAATAAATATTGTGGGAATGACATCTCCAATTCACATTATATGACTAAGAAATTCTTATTCATGATGCGAAATGTCACAGGGCCAATAACATCACTACTTATGGATTTAAAAATTAATTATATTCTGGTTAATGTTTTTCATTCATTTTGAGGTAGAATTCAAGAAAAATGCATGAAAAATTAAATATTACATCAAAACATGATAGTTGTTTGATTTTCGTCATTGTAACTTCAAATTATTCATAGCATGACATTATTGATATTTGTTGAGTACCACTATAGAACATTTACACAATTAATGAAAATGAAAAATTGAAATTTTTCCTATCTGTATAGAGTGTAAACTACTAGAGGAAGAAAATTCCACCTTTTACCCTTCACTGGTGCCAACTTTCCCCTTATCCCTATTTCAATTAAGTCCAAACATGACTTGATTCCATCTTTGGTTTTTCCAAGAACATTTGTTGATGTTTTAGTAACATTATCAATTACATTTTTTTATATATACATGACATCATGTAAATATATGATATATAAACTATTCCCATACAGTAATTTAAAGAAAATTGATCACTTCTTCCTAACTAGTATTGTAATGTTTTTTGAAAATTTTTTATCAAAAAACATATCAATATATTTTACTTTATTATATCTTTGATCTCCTATTATTGGAGATGGTGTTGTACCTTGTTCGATATTCCCATCTAATGATGTCATCCATGATTGGTATTTATATTTTTGGGTTCAAAATTTCTGATTTCTTAAAAACACATTCTCCAAGGAATATTTCAACCAAACTGAGTATGTACATTTATTACAAATCGATCACCCTATCATTTTATTAATGTTACATCCTAATAAATTCTCATAACCTGGGATATCATTTATCATTCTGTACATCATGCCCCTCAATGTGAATGATTTACCTCTATGAGATTCATACATTATAACACCAGTATTCCCACATCAATGCCAGATATTCGATCATTAGATCCAAATAGAAAGTAATACCATTTAGAGATTTATTTGGTCTAGATATAAGCAGATACAATATAATGTATTTTTGATTCATGAAAAATGATGGGGGAATGTTATAATTTACCAACATTATGGGCCATGTATGTAGAGACCCGAAGCTTGACGTACAAGGACATTACATTACTTTTGCATAATACTTAATACATAACAATAACAGACACACAAAGATCGTAATATTTTAGTGTCCTTGGAAACTCAGAACGCAATCTTCTAATTGTGGTGAAAGATCTTCAACATCTCCCATAAAGGTCTTCCTACTTTTGTTTCCTTAACTAAAATATTTCTTTTAATCCTGGGGGAAAAGAAAACATAAAAAGGGTGAGCTCAAATGCTCAGTAAGGGTAAGCATGGATAAAATAAAACATACCATATATATTTGAACTTAAAAAAACATGAACATTAAAAATCTTGAACAACGACATAAAACATGGAAGTACATAAGGCATAGATCATAATGGAACATAAATCATGATAAAATAGAAAGGGAATGAAACATGTAATTGTGTCATCCATTAAACACATGTAATAATTTCCATAGTATCCAAGGCATTACTGCCAAGACCATCTTAGTGGACAAAGTCTCTTTCTGAATCGAGTTCACTCCTCATTTTAGTCCTGTTTTACTAAACCGGTTTAACCTACCATTCCAGCCATGTCTATATCATGAGATATAAATCTTTACCCATTTCATTTGAGGGAGATATAGGTCCCACACATCTCATAATGAAATCATTCTTTCGTGTGCCACAAAATCATAAATCATACATCATAGCATAACCCAATAAATAAAATGGGTTTCATAAACATCATCCCATCATCACATAATCCATATAAAAGAAATGGATATCATTTAATAATAAGAAAATTGAAACCATGTAAATCATAGAGACATGATACACATATGAAATAATGTCATCTTAGATGGAAAATGGTTTTGATAAAACACTTGAAATGAATTATTGAAGAAAATATCGTTTCTTCTTCAAAATCATTCTCTTTTTACAAAATGTCATGGAATTTTAAAAGAAAATGATTTTGTTGAAAATAGTCATGAAATATTTTGGAGGAAGCTTCATGAAACTAAGGCTTTATAAAACCGTAAAATTCCGTTCGTGCCGTATAAGTTAAAAGATAACATTCTTCTCGTACATTTGCCGGAAAAGTCAAAAAGTACCTCGTAACGTAAACAAAAGAAAGTTTCCTTACATACCATGTAGTAAAAGTCAATAATGGTTAAAAAGGACATTAAACATACATGAAAAAACTTTTATAAAACATGTACATGGGTGATAGAAATATCCCCAGTAAAGACTTACGAATAAGAAATCTCGGATAAAAATGAGATTTGCAGAATTATCCCTTACCTTAGGTCCGATTTGATTAGTAAGTGTCTGAACCTCCTGTATAACTATTTAAATCATGTTATTGACTTATTACAGAATCATATTAATTTTTATGATATCATATATGGTTCACTTATCACTTTATATTACCCTTTCTTTTGTAAATTTCATGTTAAAATGCGTTTTGGGAAAAATCGTTTCATTTGTAGTTCGTGTTTTGACTTGTAATTATTCATATGATTACTTAGATCATGATTAAAAACATATAGAATTTAAAACATGATTTATATATAATATATATTCAGAATATATATAATATATTGATAAATGGAAAAAAATACACCATTCATGGAGACGGTAGGCCGTACGTACACATGAACGTTGTTTTCGTTTCCTCATTGAATTGAATGGAATTAATTGGATGACATACACATATATATATATATAAAACATAGATCCAGTATCATTATTATGTCATATAATTCATTATTACTTATTATATATACTTTATAATCATTCATGAATGGTTAAAGTGGAAAATGAATCTCATCGCGTCGTGGAGACGGTAGTCTGTACGTACGCACGAGCGATGATATCGTTCTCATGATCGTGGGACAATATTAGAGTGTATTTATACTATTTAAGAATCCATATTACTTTAAAATAATCATATATAGTTATTATTTACACCATTATACCCATCCAAGTAAGGTGGTGGTGGAAAATAGATTACACCACAGCGTGGAGACGGTATTCCGTACGTACGCACGTGCAGTGACTTCATTTTCCGTAGGATGGATAGATGGTGAAATAGGGTTTTTTAATACTAAGAATAACATATCAGTATATGAGTGATACTGATGTTATTACTTCATGATGAAACAACTAAAGAAGAAGAAGTGGAAGAAGAAATAAAGATGAAAGAATCGGTAATGGGCATTACCTCTTCTTTGAAGCGCTTCTTTCAAACCTCCTTTTTGGGCACTAAAATTGGTCTTTGAAGAATACCAGGACCTATAGGATGTCTCTAGGGAAGTGTAGAGAAGAACATGGTAGGGTTTGGCCGATCTGGAAGGCTCAATGTGGTGTGAGGAAGAGAGGGAGGAGGTTCCCTTTTATAAGGGAGGAGATGGGCTCCTTTGGAAAACAAAAAATATTATTTTATTATAAATTCATATTCTGTTTTAAATAGCTCCAAATTGATTTATTTCGAAGCTAAGGTGAAGATGGGTTTACATACTCTCATCCAATATAATTTAGACAAGTTTAGGTTCCTATTTTAACCTTATCATTTAGATTTAACATTAAGGTAAATAATTTTTCTTTTACCGTGTCTTCCTGTGTTCTTAAACTATAAGGTTAATAAACTTACTATAACAAGCCAAAAGAACCTCAAGTTGTTTATTATTAATATATATAACCTTATATAAGTAAATTTTCTGAACCGTAGATTTTTAGGAATAAAATTGGAATTAATAATATAATATTGTTTTAAAAAACTATTTTATGTCAATTTTGACACTATTTAGTAATTGATTTTTTTGAAAATCATAACATAATTATTAGTTCGAAAAAAGTTAATTAAATCAATACTAACATGTCATATTATCCTATAAAATTTGTTTATTTCATAAAAAGTCTCAAATTACATTAATTTGGGTATTTATAACATCAATTATGTCAATATTTCATTAATAAGATAATTACTGCATCATCTTTATGTCATAAATAAATTAAATTATTTAATGTATAAAAATTACAAATAAAATACCATTATCTATGAAATGTTTCTATCTTTCTAATTAATATTTATAGTCGAATTTATCTTATGCATAAACCTATATAAAAATTTATTTACTTATTAAACATTGATTTTAACTATTTTAACCCTTCTTTAAATAAATTAATAATAAATGTCCTAATCTAATCCAAGTGGGTCTAAATGATCATATTTTATTCCTAAGGTTTTTTTTGGTTGAATTAAACTTATCCAATATAATTAGGACATGTGTTAGGGTAATAATAATAACATTTTTACCCTTAATTACCCTATTTACTTTTACCCGTGGTAAAAAAAGTAAAAAGTAACTATTCACCAAAAATTGTTTTCATCTAATTGAACCACATTTTACTTACTAACATTAACTGTGTCTCTCAGATTTTTTAAATTCCACTCACAGATGCGGTAACATTAAGTTTTATGAAAAATTCATTTTTTTAACTACCACTAAGTGGTTTCACTATTCATCAAAAAATGAAAGTTTCCAGAAAAATACAAAAAATTAGGCCTAATCTATATTTGATATTATGAACTCAAAAATGAAGTCTATTTTACCAAATTCAAAAAATATCAGTTTCATTAATTAATTTAAAAATTAATTCTCGTCGTCAAAACAAATAGCGTGTTCTTAAGAGATAATAACTATTAAAAGATTGACACTTGTTTATGTCTAGTTTAAATGTAGAATTACATCCAATGACCAATATTGTATTAAATTGTAAAAATATATTCTAAATATACTTTAAAAAAACTCAAATTAATAATTTATCACTATTAATTATTTCGATTAAAAAAGTTGTTTTTAATTAAAATTTAGTAATTTTCACTATTCATCAGATTATGAAAGTTATCCGAAAATTACAAAAATTTCACCTTAGGCTAAATTCGATACTCCGAATCCAAAAATGAAGTCCATTTTGAGAGATAAAATTTCTAAAATTATAAAAGGTGGTTATTACTATTCATAACGGCTAGTCTTAATAATATTTTAATAGCATATCGTTGTTTAGTGAAACTCGGTATTGCGTACTACACACGCTATCGAGGAAGGTCGCGATTGCGTTAAATGCAAGGCAAGTCAAGGATGCGTGTTGTGAAAGCTTCTTTTGGTGTAGCATACAACACAAGACATTAATGAAATTAAAAAGAATATTTTTCACAAAATCTCGGGGTGTTACAATGTAATTTGAGTACTACTTTGTACACCCAAATGATTTATTCCATCAATAGATAATGCAAGACAAAAGTTTCTAATCTTATAAACCATGGAACAAAAGGAATTTAAAATATAAATCTTGAGGGTATTGATTCATTTTTCTTGTATTGATCTATAACACCTTTAAGGAATTTTATGATTGATTTATGGTCCCTGTGAAATAATATGCAATAATTTGGACAAACATGAAATTTTTAAAAGATCATTACCATTGAATGCAACATTCGTTTAGAATCATATATTAGAAATGTTAATTCATTTTATTATATTAGAATATCATTCAAGAGACCATGTAGTTCTCTAAAGTTGGTGTCACTCCATCCAATTCTAGCATTAAATTTATATAAATTCAATACAGATAACCATGTTGTGTATTTAGTATAACCGATATACAATGGTTTCTCAGAACAACTATTTAACCCCTCAAACTACTTTGGACAATCACGAATATCATCTTCAACATTCATTGTAATTTCTTCCTTGTGATCTCTGTCAACGTTTACACTGTTATTCATATCAAATGATCCCTAAACTGAAATATCATCCCAATATGTTTCTATATTTATATTTTCTCCATGTTTAGTAAACATTTATTACTCTGTTCTATTCCATAACAAATAAAATGTTCATAAAACTCTTCCGAACTAATTTTTCTTGAATAAAAACAACATAAACACAGAAATGGGATTTTAGAAGGTTGTATTCGTGCTCTTTTTCCAACATGATGAACTCTTTAACTCCATCATTATAGTATTTTGTGAAATGATTAGTGTGTATACATTTTTGATTCATATCTATCTTATTGGATTCATAAAATATTATTTATCTTATAATCAATAAATAAAAAAATAGGATATTCATTTTCAAAATTCAAAGTTATAGGAAATTATAATAAGGAATACTCAATATTTGAATGATTCAATGAATTTTAGTATGTTGAAGGAAATGGGTAATTTAATTTTAGAAAATAATTATGCCACTATAGATGGTGTTATCCTATGAATTAATTCCATGGTGACAGTTATATACAAATCATCCCTATCACCTCATCTCCTAGACATTTTGCATTGAATTTTTTTGTTTGACACATACTTCATCTCTTGTGGGAATGGACCAAGGTTTCTTGAAATACTATAACAATTAGTCATCCATGGGAAAAATTATGATTAGAGTCGTAAAAGCAACATAAATGTTATGGGGGATTAGTTTCAAGCAAAAAATTTTAAAAATGGGTTTTCAGAAGATGAAGGTGATGAGGATGAACGTTTTCTATTAAAGAGATGAAAGATGAGTCTCAAGCAACAAATTGAAATAATTATTGTTTCTTAACACATATAAAGTCTTTATTAAATCCCCTAAATAATTGAAAATACAATATAAGAAATTATGGCATAATAGAAAACCTAAATATGATAGAAAAGAATAATAAACTCTCATTAAATCTACCAAAGGATATAACAATGTATTGATAAAAATATAATAAATAAAGTGTTATTTTAGTTATCCCTTGTGTTTAGTCCAAAATTTATAGCTCTTATATATTTTGTGAAAAATCAAATGTTCTTAAAACTCTACACAACTAATTTTCCTTGAATAACAGAAATGTAAACATGGAAAATAGATTTGAGAAAGGTCATATTCATGCTCTACTAAAAACTTTATGAAATATTTCACTCTATCTTCATACTATTTTCTAAAATGATTAGAATGCATCCATTTTTATTCATATCCATACAATTGGATTCATAAAAAAAGTAATTTTTTACAATAAAAAAAATACACATAAGATATTTATTATAAAAAAATAAAGTTATAGTTAATTTTGATAAGGGAACACCAAAGTTTGACTATTTTAAAAAATTTAGTATGCTTTAAAGAAAATGGTTAATTGAATTTAAGAAAACAATTACTCCACTATAGTCATAATTATCCTCTTTCTTCATTCAAATGTGATTGTTAAAGACAACTATCATCATCATTAGATCATATCTTGAACATTTATGATTGTATTTTTTTGTTTGACACACATTATCCATCTCTTTTGGACATGAACATATGTTTATTGAAATACTATAATTAGTAGCCATCCTTGGGTGGACTAAGGATTTGATTAGTACGAGTAAAATAAAAGAGATAGGGGATGAGTCTCAAGGGAAAAATGAAATAATAATTGTTAGAGAGATGAAGATAATGAGGATGAAATTTGTACTTCATTATTGTCTTCAAAAGTGGAAAGGCCTCATATTTTTGAGAATTACACCATTTGAGGTAGCTATTAATTTGTGTCCAATTAAAGGTGAGATTTTGTGGGTAGAAACATTAATATATCTAATTTAAGGGGTCTCAGTGGGGATATGTTATGATATATGATTATTTGGGGCCTCTATGAATTCAATATTTATAGAAGAAATCTCATTTTTAAACACACACACACACACATATATAACCTGGAATTAATAATACCCATAATTGAAAAAAATAACATTTAAATGCAATTTTAATTTAAAATAAATAAAATTCCTACATAGTTTTGAAATCTAAAACCATAATTTGTGAATAAATAATTTTAATATCACCCTTATATTATAATCTCTGAAAACACATATAAATCTATAGAATGATTTATATATTTAAATATATATATATACATATCATTATAAAATAAACATAAACTGATAAAATTTCATGTAACCCTTATAACAATATATCAAAACATAGAAAAATAAATAGAACCCCATACAAATTTTGAAAATAGAGAGACATTGAAAATAAATAGATATGGTATCACCCTTTCTATGATATTTCTTAAAATAAAACAACTAAATTCTAAGAAAATAAATTTTTAAGGAAAAACACATATAGTAGAATATAAAAAAATAATTTCAATAAATAAACTATCTTACATGAATTTCCAAATATAAGCTTCTTTTGTTGCATTGCACATTTATCAGACTATGAATTGGTTTACTAAATCAATTTTCTTGTTCATTTAAGGGTTTTATATCCCAAACTACACTATTTATATAGTGGAATAAATATTTATTTGTTTGTTCTATCTAAAGAGAAGAGGTGATTCTATATGATTTCAAAACTATGATAAAAGTAACCTTATAGAGCAATATGTGGTATAGATATAGACAATAAGGAAAATTTATTCAAAACAACAATTTAAAAAGACCAAAACATGATATCCAGAACAATAGTCCAGAAAACAACTAATCAAAAAGAAAATAGATATAGTGTACAAAAACTAGAGCACAAATACAGAAATAAAATTAAAACATATAAAGGAAAATAAGAAACCACATATCCAAATCTCAAAATAACAAAAATAAGAATAAAATTAAATCCTACAAATAAAAACACTTGCCTACAAATTTCAATGTTTTCTTTGGAAACTATAATTACAAGGGAAACATTGATACTAGATGATGTTCATGAAAATGGAGGCAGCTCATTTGAGTGATTTGAGTGGGTTTGTGTGATTCAAGCTTCGATTCACAGTGGAAGAGCACTGATAATGCGTGTCTTCCACAGAAATATTATCATATCACGATGGGTTCACAGAAGGTTATATTTTTTCATTAGACCGGGACAATTTTATCAAAACATTCAAAAAAGCATTGATAAAGATCCTTTTATTAGTGTTTTTTAGAGGTGACTAAGATTACTTTTATCAGTAATTATTAATTAAGCGCTGATAAAGGGTTTATATTTTTAATTATAAATATTTTTAAAATATATATATATACTCAATACATATATATACTTAATAAATACATATAAATATAAATATAGAAAACATATTCCATATTTAAATATATTAATTATAATTTTCTAATTAATAATTAATAATTATAAAAATATTTTTTAAAAATAATATTTATATCATTCTATATATTTCTATAATTATATATATATATATATATTTATTTTGATAATATATATATATATATATATATTAAATATATTAATTATTTAAGTAAATTTATTTCAAATTTTGTAATTATTTCAATATATATAATTATTTATTTATAATAATACTAACATTGTTAAAAAATAATATTTATATAATTATAAATATTTAGATATATATATATATATTAAATAAATATAAATATAAATATTATAAATATATTCATTATTTATGTAAATTTATTATAAATTTTTTAATTATTTGAATATATACAATTATTTATTTAAAATATATAAATACTTTTAAAAAAATTATTTACTTATTTATAATTATAAATATATAATTTCATAAATATAATATGTACATTTTTAAATATATTTATATATAAATATTTATTATATTTTTTTTCAAATATTTGTTCAACGTTGTAATTGAATATCAATATTTAAGTGAATGCGTGTTAAAAATGAGTGAAATTGATTAAATTAAAAATAACTAAACATTAATAATATTAAAAAAAATGTAAGTTTTGTGTGTATGCATTGTATATAAAAATAAATTAATTATGTATATATAAAATCATTATAACACACATTTGATCTATGATAAATTGAAAAATCAAATGACATTCAATTATATATCCATTACTATATATAATTAGTCAATATTTTTAATTCACATTAAAATTTTAATTATAAATAATTATTCACTAATTATATAGCTATTTAACGTAATGTGCATAAATATTTTGTAATATATAAATCACATTTTTGTCCATTAATATATATCTATATATTTAATATATATTATTTGTTAACATTATCAATACTCACTTAATTAATAAAATGTTTAATGTTTTTCTCATTTTACTTATTTTTAATTTTAATATGTTTAATTTTATGTTTTCATATCTATGTATTTAATATATACCATTTATTAATATTTTTAATTTAAATATAGTATAATCAATTTATTCATTTTTATCCATTATTATTTAAATAATAAAATTTTTAGTTTTTTTAAACTCAATTTTTATTTGGTATATTTTTAGCTATTTCATTTAATTTATTCGGCCCTTTATGGGTGATAAAAAATCAAAAATAAAGGAATTTTTTATGAGTGCTGAAAATATAGCATTGATAAAGGAAATCCTTTATCAACAATAAAAATAAAACGCTGATAAAGGGGGCCCTTTATCACCACAAAAAATAAAGCACTGATAAAGGAAGCCGTTATCAGTGCTAAAAAATGTGCTGATAAAGGGTTAAATTTACAAGTTCTTTCATTACCACTAATGATGATTCAATTTATCATAAATTATTTTTCTACTTTTGAATAATACTAGCATTGTTAAATTTCTATTTTTTAGTAGTGAATAATTTTAAAAATTTTCTTTTTTTACTTTAATAAGATTGAGTATATTTTAAATAATATACTCATAATTACAGTCTACCATAATATATTACCTTTTCTTATATAACTTTTATCTTATTATATTTGTAAAATAACCCATGATGATAGCAAAAATATATATTTTATTTTTCCAAAAATACACACAATATTTCACTTCAAAATTTTGAGAGATTTAATTCTTCTAGAATGGTTCATCTAATTTCAAGTTATATTTTATTTAGTCAGTCCATAAAATCATTTATATATGGTTTATATAGTTCAATATATTTATCTATATACCCATGATAACTTTGTACGATTCAATGTATTTTTAGTGAACTAGATTTTGAAATGAGTTCTCATATTGATGATAAAAACTCGTGGATTTTTTTTAAAATTCTCTTATAAATGTCTTCAATGACTTTATGACATGAAATTTTTTATACATAAACATTACACTATTAATTATATAATAACCTTTAATTAATGTGTTTAAATGAGGATATCCACAAGAATAATTATATACTAGTGGCCCAAGTAAGTTAAAATGAATTATGTCATGTTTCTTATTGGACTGATTTTCCACTCTCTGACCATATCCTTGTGTCATTTTTCATTTTGGGAATGTTTTGAAAATTTCTTCTATTTATAATTTCAAATGGATAAATTCATTTACAACATATCTTTTAGAAAAATTTCATAAAAACTTTTGAACATGATGGATATTTTTTCTATAGTAAAACATGTTTTCATATTTTGAAGATCAAATAATTCAACTAAACCAAAAATTTGGAAATGATTAACATTAGTTCATTAATCTTTTGTGGTGTATCATCTGTTATTTATAACATTCAACATATAGGAGTACCATTTGAAGATTATATCATTCCCATTATCAAAATAATTACCATAAATTAATTACATTCTTTGATCCAATTAAAAAGTAGATGTTTCTTAGATATCATTTTAGTGTACTCATAATTAGTTGTACTAACTCATAAAATTTTCTATAATTTTCCATTAAAATTTTATTTGATCCATCATAATTAACATTCATATTATTTTATTTTTTATTTTTTCAAGATAAAAAAGATGAATTTTAACATCTAGGTATTTTCCATTTAAAATTTGTAAATATATTTAAGAATATTTACGGAGATAGGTTCTGAGAAGATACGTTATTCTAAGAACTATTGAGTCCTTGTATTGATATAATAAAAATATTATATATATTTTATCCCAGGTTAATAGTTTTTAATAATTAGTGGAATAAATCTTGAATATGGACCGGGATTGGAAATCCAAGTCGTCAGTTGAATCCAAAATGTGAAGTCTACCATTGTAAAAAATAATAATTATCAAAATTATTATTTTTGTTAATGTTTAATTATAGTAACTAATAATGAAATAAATTATTTTTCATAATTTACTTAGTGTTCTAGCATAGTTAATTAACCCCCATATAAATAAAAAAAATATGGGAAATCGATAAGGTAATATATATAACACTAAGAGATTAGATAAATGGATATTTGTTGTCTTTGGTGGATTAATATTGAGGTTGATCGATGAAAAAATCTAGCTGAATCAATAGATGGATGAAGAACACAATGAGATCTTCATCTTCTTCACTAGAAGACTTGTTATTCACAAATGGTCAATCTAAATCTTGGTAGGAAATTTCATTATCATATTTTATTCACCCTTTTGTTTTTACCATAATTAAGGTGAATCAATACACTAATATATTTATTATATTGCCGATCATGTCTTGAGGTTCGAGTTTATCTTCCTTGGGATAGAGGGTATTGATATTATTGATTATTCATTCACTTTATTCATCATTCCAATGGAAATAAATCAAGGATAACCTAAAAAACACCCGAGGTTCATTCTAATTTTTTATTTGTGATTTTGTCACTTGTTTCCTTATACATTCTTCTCCAAAAATTCCTTTGACATGTGGTTAAAAAAATACCTCATATTGGATCGTTGCACAATAATTCTTCAATGAATTGGATTGATAATGAGGGTTTAATTTCACGATTAACACAGTGATTATGGTGTGATGAAAATATCTGATAATTAGAGGATTATAGGGATCATATTGAAGATCTAGGTTTCTCATTTTCTATGATAGTAATAGTGTGGGGTAGAGAGGATATATTACTGAGTGGATCATATAGTTGGAATCTGTCTGTTGGTGATAGAAAGGTTGGAAAACCCCATATCCATGATCACCAGTAGTGATGGATAATATATCTCTAGGTGTGAATGGAAGATCCATGTAGATACCATTGGATTAATAAAATATCAGGATACCTGTAACACCTCTAGATTTTTTGAAATATTTTATCTCTAATTAATTTAATCTTTTTGATATTTTTCATTTCAAGCAACATTGAATATAGCATGTGTTATATGAAATCCCTCAGTTCAGACTAGGTTACAAGAAAAAAAAGGCTAATATTGAACAACACAAAACACATATATTATCTTTTGATAAACAAAAAACCATGTTGTTATTGTTTGACACACAATTCCATGTTCCTTGGATATCTTGTATTACACGTAAGGCCAAATTTTAACAAACTACAACATATTATTAATATTGTTATTAAAATATAATTATACAAACCTCCTAGCTGTCAGAATGGAATTTATGAATAAGATAAAATAAATTTTGAAAATATGATTTACACATGTATATAAAATAAAACATTTGTTTATCAATTTTTTATAAATTAATGTAAGAAATAATTTAAAATAAAAATTACATTTTTATGAAAACTATTCTTTCTATGTACACACAAAATTTTTTCTCAAGAAATTAAGCAAACCAATTTTGATGATATTTTTGGTAATATTTATATTTTATATATTCAATCAATTTTTCTATAGTCATCTAATATATTTTATTGGCCTAAGATAAGAGAAAATATAGTTTTATAATAAAAAGTTGTATTT
Organism: Viscum album; assembly: GCA_963277665.1. Classification (NCBI taxonomy): domain Eukaryota; kingdom Viridiplantae; phylum Streptophyta; class Magnoliopsida; order Santalales; family Viscaceae; genus Viscum; species Viscum album. The sequence goes on along the minus strand of OY728164.1, from coordinate 278,630,074 downwards.
TTTCAAAAAGGTATATTTACCACCTTTTATTGGAAACCAATTTTAAATCAAATATTTAAAAATTTTAATTTTTGTATTTGAAAAAATAATCATCATTATTTATTTTTTAATATAAACTTTTCTTTTCGTGAATTTTTGGTATTTTTTTTGAAAAGTTCAAATTTTTTTAGTGAATAGTTAGAAAATTGATTTTTAATAGAAAAATACTTTTTCGTCTTATTTATTTATATATCAAAATTATCTTTATAGTTGGTTTTAAATTAAATTTAGATCAATTTTAAATCAATTAATACAATTTAATACATTTTAATCAATTTATCACTGAAATTGGATATAAAAACAATTTAATCATTAAAAAAATTTCACTTTAAAAAACCTCTTTGTTTTTCCCCATCTACAGGATTTATTTCAAATTAATTTCCACATATTATGTGATTATAATTTTGAAAAATTGATTTCATATTTAGAATCAAAATAATTTTTAATTTCATAATAAGTTCACTTAGTTTTTTAACAAAAATAATAGTGAATGTAATTAAAATTAACTCCAAGGATTAATGTAAAAGTAGATTACTTAACTGTTAAAATCTAATTTTAGGAGACAAATAACCTAGATACATGAACAAAATAACTTTTATGGAAATATTTAGACCTTATCATTTCATATATATAAAATTTTAAATTATTGGAGGCACATTATGTAAGGGAGACCACTCTATAGTGTTTACCTATTTCAATTTACATGAATGAGACTCCTCATCCACTATAAAAGGGCACTCGCCACCCCCACTTCTCCAAACCTTTAAATCCCAACTTCTCTCAAAAAATTTCACAAATATGCTCCCAAAATATCCTATTTTCATCCTAGAATCCACAATTTTGGCATAAGACCAAAAAAGGAAGCCTTTTTTTGAAACCAAAAGAAGTTAACTAAAGATGTGGTAACGTTTTTCAACATGCATTTCTATTTTATTTATTTCTCCACCCATTTAGTTACTATTATTATATTATTATATAATAATATAAATAGAATTTATATGATGGGATGTTTTTATTATAGTGGTTATACCAAAACCTACACAGACTTCCATCAAATGAGTAATGAACTTACCATTTGTGTGTACAATGGACAACCACCTCACGAAATGATGTCGGCCGTTTTTCCTTTACCACCCCTCATGGTTGAGAATTATTATGTACATAATGTTATTATAGGATATATATATATATATATATATATATGATATTTATGATTTATTTCTTCTTATATAATTATTATTAAAAACACACATTTATTCATTCAATTTTTCTTAAATATGATAACTAAGTCAACTAGGGGACTAAGGCCTCCTCAATGCAATGTGACTCAGTCACAATATATATAGGATTTATTAAAAATGAGTTTAGTAAATTTATATGATATATATGATATATTAATTCTACTATAATTATAATATATATTTATATATACATATATTACTTACATTCTTTATTTCAATATGACAATAAAATAGAAGCAAAGGTCATGCATACATACGACCAACCATCTCTTTTAACGGTGTATTCCATTTCATGATTATGTATTTTTTTTATTCTTATAAATATTTTTATAATTAATATATATGATATTTAAATGACGTTTTAAAGTAATTAAATAATTAAATAATGATCTAATTAAGAGGATTAAGAATAACAAGTCAAAAGATATACAAAAAACAAATTAGATATTAACACAAATGTAACCTTAACATGAAACTATTAATAAATGTATAATATATATTGATAGTAAGATAATATATGGTATGTTATATAATGTTATGATTTTTTGGTAGATTTATATCAAACATATACTTATAATACAGAAATTTTGAATTTGTACAATTAATGTCAAGACATAAGGAAATGGTTTTCTCATATCTCTTTTATTTCAGTGAGACTTATACCTTATTCAACACTCATTTATTTTATGTGGTTTATATAATAACCATGAATTTATTTTATAATTATTATAATTAAATTTACTAGTATTTTCATATCCGTTTTATGATATTTATTTCCTGGGATTTACAGTTCAAAAGTTACCAAATCGGTAAATTAATTTTTGCCTCAATTTATCTACTTTTATACATATTCCATGTTATGCACCAATATTTTTCTTTGGGATGTATATAATTACCATTTATATGTTATATCATGAATAAAATTATTTTCATTATATTTTAATCTTCATGTAATATATTTATTTCATTGTGATTATGATTAAAAGCTACTGAAGTTGTAACCATTTGTCCCTACCATCTCATCATTTATCAAGATTATTTAGGATTAAGCTATTATTAATGAAATATTATGACCAATATCTCATGAAAACTCATTAATTTTAATATAATATAGTTACTAATGATATATTAATGATATTTTACCAATATTATAATCTTTTTTAATTAAGATAATTAATAAAATATTTTTCTGAAAATCAGACTTTGTTTCTCTTTTCAGTATGAAATCTATGATCTTCCAAAACCATGTTTTCAAAAAATATTTTCTAATATTAATTATATTTTTTCAATTTTATTTTAAATTATATTTTATTAAAATGGTTTCAAGGGTAATTTATAAGGATTAAATATTATTTTCAATGAAAATGTTTACAAAATGTTTTCAAGCTTCTTTTATAAGTTATCATGGTTAATATTAAAATAAAATGGTTTTAAAATATTATATATTTTAAAAATAATTCATAATATAATAAATTAAATTTTTTTTATATATATTTTAGATGTTTTTAAAAAGATTCAATTATAAGTTTTTCAGTGTTTTTTTCAATGAAATTGAATTTGAAAATGTTTCATGTTTTAAAAAGCAATTTTCAAAGAGAGATTATTTTTACTTATAAAGGATCAAAGTGATATTTGAAAATCATTCCTCATAAATATTTAAATAATTTGATATATTTTATTCTTTACTTGGTATATGATCAAATTAATCCATTTTTATTTTTTATTCTAATGGTTTATGTTAAGATGAAAAGTTGTTTCTAAAATCTATTTCTCTTCCATGGGTTATAACATTATAAAACTATTATAAAACCCTCTCCCTATCATGGGTTATTATATGATGAAAATTTTAGGAAACCTCTATACTTTTCTCAAGTTAAGATATGATAAAATTTCTTAATATACATTTTATTTCATGGGTTATGATATTGTTTTTATGAAAAACATCATTTTATGGGTCCTGATATGGTATACGTTTCGTTATCTTATAGAAAATGAATGTATCATTTCATTATGTGATGGGTGTGACCATTATCTCCCTCCAATTCATTAGTTTTGGACATCATTTTATGAGCTCATAGGTTATATGGGAGTTTATGATGATCCTGAAATATGATGGTACATGGGAGGGAATCCCAAGCCCAAAACTGGAGGGTACACTAGAGGTTATCCGAACGTGAAACAAGAGTATACATGGGACAAAATCCTAATACCAAAACAAGACAGTACATGGGATGGAATTACAAGATTGAAACAAGAGGGTACATAGGATGGAATCCCATGTTTGAACTAAGAGTGTAAAAAGGATCCATCCCAACCTCGATATAAGTGGGTACACAGTGGGAGGCATTCTATGTCTGAAACAATAGGGTACATGAGAGGGAATCCAAAGACCAAAACGAGATGGTACATGAGTGGGTATCGCAAGTCCGAAGTAAATACATGGGTGATTATCCCAAGACTAACATGTTATGAAGGTCTTGTTAGGACGTATTGACATAGGATTTTAAATTTTTATGTGTGTTCCTCAATTCCATGTGTTATACCTTTGTTATTATATCGTCAATTATGATATTGTTTCCCAAATCATTCATACCTTATGAATTAACAATATTTATTTTATGAATCTTAATGGAGATCTTTGATATGTAGGGTATGATCTGCTAACATTATTATCTTGTTATCATACCCTTATTCCAATATTTTTCTCACATATATCCCTTTTTTACCTTTTATATGAATCTAACCTCACCCCTTTTTTATATTTTCTTTTACCTGGTCATGAATAAGGGCTCTAAGTATGAGTAATAAAATGGAAAGAACTATATGGGATATATTTAAGATATTTCATTAGGTTAGATGATTATGTTTCCATATTTTCAATGAAACTAAACTATTACAGTACTTAAGAATGAATTTCTATAATATGATATATATTCATCTAAAATGACATATTATAAATATATGTTAATCTTGGTTCTCTATAATTGGTATCACAGAAAAGGTTTAGTAAAGAATTTGATACTAGGATGGGAAAACATTAGTGAAATACATATGTATAGGTCTATGTAAATATCTAGGAATTTATTTAATGATGTGCCTGTGGTTTCATAGATTTAAAATCAGTGTTCATGATTTAGGCATCCTATAAGTAATTTTTCATGATTATGGGGTTTTATGCTATAGTTAGTGTTTCTCACAATATAATTTCTCATCTTATTCAATAGATCAAACTAGAAGGAACTAGTTAAACGTCAAATGTTTCATATATAAAAATTTTGAGAACTCAAAAATCGATGTACCAAGTGGAAATCTCTTGAATAGACTCAGGAAGGTGATGTGAGTATGGGTTATACTACTAAATATTAAGAGCCCTAAAACAAAATGTGAAAGGTATGGTATATTCTAACAAAATTTTTATATTAAATGTAAGAATAATGATTAAATTGAGGTTGATTAACCATATAAAATTATTTATATTTCATAATCTATGAAAGGAGTATTAAGGAATAAGATGATGAAACATAGTTAGTGGTCAAAGAATAAATTTAGATGACTAATGTGTATATATATTTGAATTCATGATTTATTTCATATGAATAATGAAGTATATGTTTCCCATTAAGTATTTTAATAAATATATCAATTTTTTCTGATTATTTAGAAATGTGATTTAATGGAAGGATGGTATTTTGATTTAGGGAAGGTATCCCTTAATGCGTTCCTGATGATGATAAAATTTTGTTTAGCTTGGATAAAGAGATTCTTGATATGGATAATGTAAATTGTATAGTACAAATTACCATGGAACTGATTAATGATTTTTTTGAAAATGTTGTATATGTTATCATGGATGATGTTACAATTTTTTTGGATTTATGTAATATATCGAATTATCTTTTTAATAATAAATAATGGGTGTTTTCAATATGGTTTAATAGTAATTTAGTTTATTTCCATGCTTCAAGAGAAAACATGATGAAGGTATTCACATGTTTGGTATGTGAATACCAAGAGATACATTATATGTGGGATCAATTCTAGGTTGTTTTTGGAAACATTACTGACTTTATTTCTAATGTTTTATATTTTTTTCATTCTAAAGGATTATAAGGTTATCAATTTATGGAAAGTTTAATTTAATCTTCTGATGATGTCTACGAGATTAAAGTATTATTTCACCATATAAGGATTCATGTATATTGGATAACCTATTCTAACCAATTTATTTTTTAGATAACTAAAGATACATTGGATGGATTATTATGGATCTTATGATCCATTATTGCTCTAGGCATTACAAATTCACCTTCATTTTTGAGTAAGAGATGAAGTCAAAAATGATCAACACACAACCAAAGGGTGAGATTGAGTATATAAAAATGTATGAAATCATGAAATTATATATCCTTGTGAAAATTCTTCATATTTAGGAATATGTTCTTGAAAAAATTGTTTTCCTTTTATCAATATTTTTTTGATATTAATGAACACTTTCATGCTTCTTTAGTTTGTGGTTTGGTTATTGTTATCTTTATCTAGATCACTCAATTTTTTATGATTAAAGGTCCTTATTAATATCTATGATTATTTTGGCTTTTCTTCCATGTCGATGTTTTCACTTCACACCCCTGTTCTCCTATGTGGAAACCTAGCAATGTTTTACTTTGGGTATCCATCATGTTTCCATCTATCATTTTTTTGAAGAAGTTTTTGTATTTATTTTTATGATTTGGGGGTATATGATGAGAACATTAAATTATTAAACATTTTATAACCCAGATAAATTTAAAAATAGAAATTAATTTTAAGGGGGGTAGAATGTAACAATCTGATATTTTATGCAATATTTGTTTCTAATTAGTTTTATCTTTTAAATATTATTATATTCACGGAACAATGAATATATATTGTCTTATATGAAAGAACAAATTTGGGATTGTATTTCAGGCAACAAAAAGTTAATATTTCTCAAAAAACAACCCATATTTATATTTCAGTACACTGAAAACTATGTTTTTCTTGTGTTATACACAATGATGACTTTCTTTGACATTTTCAATACACTCAAGACTGACTTTTACTAGACTATATTATACTATTAATATTTTTTTCAAAATAAATTTATTGTTACCACCTAGCCATTGGAATGGAAGTTATGAATAATATTAATTAAATTATGAAAATAGGATTTATAAATGTATATAAAATTAATCCTTTTGTTATCAGTTACATAGAAATTAATGTAAGAACTATTTTAAAATAAAAAAATTCTAATATTACGAAAACTTTTTTTTCTATGTACAAACTAAATTTTATATAAATAAATTAATGAAAAAATGTATGATTAAAATTTTCAATAAAATTTATATAATATATATCCAATCAATGTTTTCAATATTCATCAGATATATTGGGTAGGTTTAAGATGAGAATAAATACAATTTTATGAATAAAAAATTTATTTTTTAAAAATGGTACCACTAGAACCTTTTAATGGAGACCCCATTTTAAATATAATTTTTTGAATATTTTATAATTTTTTTAAAAATAGACAATATTTTGGAAATATTAATATCAAAATTTACTTTTGGTGGGTTTTGGTATTTTTCTGAGAAGTTTCAATTTTTGATAAATAGTAAAAACATTGAATTTTAATTGAAAACTACTTCTTTATCTAATTTATTTATAAAGATAAATTTCATTTTTAATTGGTTTTAATGTTAATTAATATGAATATTACATTAATTAATATAATTTAGGTCATCATCATCAATAACACATTAAAATTGTATATAAAAACAATTCAAACTTTTGAACCTTTTCACTTTAAAAAACCCATTGTTTCGTCATGCTAGTGGTCTTAATTTTAAATAAATTTCTAAAACTTGAGTCATTATAAATGGATTAAATATTTGGAGTCAAAAGTATATATAAATTATAATAAGGTTAACATAGTTTTTTACAAAACTTATTAGGGAATGTAATAAAAAATTAATTCAATGATTAAGGTAAACACAAGATTACTTAGTAGGAAAACATTAATTGAAGGGGAAAAATAACCTAAAAGCATACTAAAAATCCATTGGATTGATTTTTTTAATAATATTCTCCCTTTTGTAGATAATGTGATATTATTAAAGGCACATGATATAAGTGATATCACTCAATAATGATTACCATTTTATATTTAAAATAATTCCATTCCTCTTCCACTATAAAAGCAAACCCAAAAACATCACTTATTCAAACATTTAAGCCCTTTGGATCTCCAAAAACCAACTATGCTCCCAAAATATAGTATCTCATCCTATAAGCCTTAAATTGGGAGGAAATCCAACCAAGTAATCATTTTGGTAAAAACCAAAAAAAGTTACCCAAAAAAGCTAATGTTCTTCAATGCACATTTCTGTTTTATTTCATTCTACACCCATTATACTATATTATTACATGATTATATAATAACATATGTATACTCTATATTCTTATATATTTTTTATTACAAGTTTTATACCTATACCTATAGACACTTCCATATAATGTCTAATGAACATAACATTCATGTTTATGGAAAACTACTGCCTCACGAAACGATGTCGTTTTTTTCATTACCACCTCTCATGGTATGGAATTACGATGTAAATAATATTTTTATATTACATATATGAAAATTATTTTGTATTTATACTTATTTTTATATTATATAAAACATACCTTCATGCTTCCCATTTTTTTGAAATATGATAACTTTGTTTGTGGACATATGGACTACCACATCCACGATGTGATGTGATTTATTAACACTTTGCATGAAATGTATTAATGATGAGTTTATTAAATTTATATGATATATATGAAATAATAATTACAATATAAATACAATATATATTTATAAACACATACATGTCATTTACTTTATTTTCAATATGACAATAAAACAGAAACGACGTTAATGCATACGTACAGCCTGTTGTCTCTATGAATGGTGTATTCAATTTCACAATTTTAAATTTTATACATTATTATAAATATTTATATACTAAATACATATGATATTTAAATAATGTTTTAATTTCATTAAATAATTAAATAATTATCAAATTAATATTATCATGAATAATAAGTCACAACATATTCAAAAAACAAAGCAGATATTACTCAAAAACGTAACATTAACAAGAAACTATTAATAAACGAGTAATATAAAATCATAACAAAATAATATATGGTACGATATATAAGAATATGGTTCTTTTGTTGATTTATAAAAAAACATATTCTTATTATAAATGATTTTTGAACATGTCTGAAGATAGTCAAGACTTGAGGTAAGAGATTTCTCGTCTCACTTTTATATATGTGTGAATTATGCCTTATTCACCACTAATTAATTTTGTGTGATGTATATAATGAAAATTTATGTATTATATTATTATTTTAACTAAATTTATTTATATTTAAATATCTATTTTATGATGATTCTTTCATGGGGTTTATGGTTCAAAATTTACCAAATATGTAATTTATTTTTTGGCTCAATTTTTCCTCTTTAAGATATATACCATGTTATGAACCTCTATTTTTAATGGGGTGTATGTTCTTACCTTTAAAATTTTATATCATGAATAACCGTATTTCATGATATTCTATGATTTATGTAATATTTTTCTTTCATGGGTATTATGATTCAATTCTATCAATGTGTTAACAGTTTATTGCTATAATCTAATCATTTTTCAGGATTATTTATGATTATTCATCCAATAATGAAATATTATGATCCATATCTCAATAAAAAAATTTAATTTTATTATAATATGTTAATTTATTACATATTCAATTAAATGTACTATTTTCTACTCTTTTTTATTTAATACAATAAATATAAACTTTTTTTATAAAATCAGACTTTATTTATATTTTTAGTTGGAAATTTGTGTTCTTAGAAGTCTTTTTTCTATAAACATTTAAATTCTTCATTATATGTTTTAAAATATATTTTCAAATAAATGGTTTTAAAAAAATTTCAAAATTATTTTATATGTGTTCAATGTTATTTTCAAATAAATGGTTTTAAAATGTTTTAAAGCTTCATTTTTGAGCATTCATGTTTATTTTCAAAAAAAATGTCTGAAAATGTTTTCTATTTTAAAAATAAATTTTCGATGAATAATGTTTATTTTATTCAAGAAATTATTTAAAAGGTTTTAAAAATCTTCCACAATAATTTTTTTTAAAGTGGTTTTAATTGAATGGAATTTGGAAATGATTCATGTTTTAAAAATTGATTTTCAAAGGATGAATATTTTCCTTTAGAAATGTTCTTAGTGATATATTAAAATCCATCCCCGTCTATATTGGAATCCTTTCATATAGTTTATTCTTTACTAGGTAAATTATCCAAGGTAACCATTCTTATTATTTCTTTTCATGGTTTATGTTAAGAAAACTTGTTCATTATGAAACATGCTTATCATAAATAGCATATACCATGATAAAATGATTATGAAACCCACTTACATTCCAGGGTTATTCTATAATGAAATGATTATGAAACGTATATCATTTTAAAAAGTTAGGATATGATGAATGTTTTTTTATCTTGTGGCACATGCATGTTTCATTTCATCATGTGATGGTTGTGACCTATATCTCCTTCTAATGCATTGGGTAAGGATAAATTTTTTATGAGGTAAAAGAGTATAGGGGATAGTATCGTGGTCCTTGAAAAAAAGAGGGTATATGGTAGGGAATCCCATTCCTAAAACAAGAGGGTAAAAGGGAGGGCATACCAAGCCCGAAAGACGAGGGTAAACATTATGAAATCCAAAGATCAGGATAAGATGGTACATGAGAGGGAATACAATTCCCAAAACAAGAGGGTAAATAGAAGGGAATTCCAATCCTGAAATAAGAGGATACAAAGGAGTGAATCCCAAGACCGCTACAAGAAGGTACACATGAGGGAATCCCAATCATGAAATAAGAGGGTACATATAATGGAATACCAAGATGAAAATAAGAGGGTACAAAAGAGGTAATCCCAAGCCCAAAGCAAGTACACATTTGAATATCCAAATCCTTACTTGTGACTAAGGTATTGATTGTTATCCCTGAACTAGGATTTTCTATACTTATTTGTTTACAACAATTCTGTTTCATATACCTTTTTTGTGATCTCATGGGTTTTTCTCATGATTCTATTATGATTCATTTCTTATAAACATGAAATATTTTTTCCACAACTCCTGATTATGATCAATGATATGCAGTGTATGATCTTATAATGTGATGATCAGGTTCTCATACCCTTATTCACATCTTGTGATTACATATATCCATTGTTTACCCTTACTAAACATGTGAACTCACCACTTTATTATTTTCCTCGTCTCCATGTTATAAATAAAGTATTTAATAAGAGGTTATAAAAGGGGAAGGAATTTAAGTGATATATTGATGATTTTCACAAAGTTAGAAGATTCTGTTTCAATGTTTCCAAAGACACTAAACGGTTATGGTCCTCGGGCATGTTTTTTCTCAATGTGACATATATTTAACTAAAATAATGTAATATACATGTATGTTAATCCCGATTCATTATAATTAATGTAGTGTAGTTAAAATAACACACAATTTTTATCATACTTCTATTGGGCTAGAGTTTACACGTAGATGAAAATTTCACTTGCATTATGAATAATTTCAAAGACCATATGAACTGCTGATGGGTGATTAGTGTGTATCGTGGAGGGAAAATGAGCATAGACATTTAGAAGAGCACAAGAATAGACAAAGTAAATGAGAATGACCCTATACTTTTACACAACTTGGTATCTTGAATGGCCTAAACAGAATGATAATTGGTAGATGTACACAAGTACAGTCATGCAATACACCGAGTATATTCTTGAACTGTACACACCACACACACCTAAAGGACACACCATGTATATTGAGGATTACATTACATGTGATATGGTGAGTCTTGAGTAAACCCATGGTAGGAAAGACACAATATGTACCCCTAAGTACAAACAATGCAATTTTTTGAAGGCCATTGGGAGGACCTATTTGTCTTTAGATTAGAATAGATCAGTTGAGAGTAAACCCTACATCTGACCCCTTGAGGGTAAATTATGGGATTATGTTATAATTATAGGATTTTGATCACTTATATGGGTTTTCACTTGGATAGTGTTCATGGTAACCCTCTTTGAGTCCCATGGTGGGATCAACTATCATATATTCTTCCCTATGTAGGGTTGTAGTATTGGCATAGTCACTATAAACATATCATTGATCCCATACATGGTTGATTGATCTCTAAGTGTTTCTCGTGTCCTCCAAAGGTCATGTATGTGATCCCCTATATATATATCAATAACTTTTGATTTACAATAAGTAATTCCTGAAAAACACCCAAATATAATGAATTGTTGGATGAGCGCTATCAGTGAAAGCATAGCTCATGGAGTGAGTTATCCAAAATGAGTGTTACCTTAAATCCTTGAGCAGAATCCTATTACTGGAAGTGGTTGAGACCTATTTAAGACTAGGATTATATCATGATTATATCTGGGTTCTTCGAATTATTTTTAATACTTGTAATTATATATTGAACTGCATTCATTTGAGTTGATGAATTGTATTCTCTTAATGTTTTATGTTTAATGATTTTGCAGTTCCCTAAGGGGTATTGCTACTCACAATGGAATTGAATCTTCTCAAACATGTCATGCCTTATATAGAATATGGAAATTTTGCAATAGTATTATGAGGACTGGTAGTAGGTGAAACATAGTTTGGGATAAAATGACCATGATTATACCAGGTGTTTCATTTGACAATAGTTTCCACCTTACTATAGGGTTAGAATCCTTTGGAATTTCTGTGGAATTACATTTGGACCTTTTTATTTATTTTTAGTACATATTCATATTCCACAATGGGATATATTTTATGCATTAATTATTGTATCATTTGAATTTAAATCTTATCATTTTAAGAGTAATTTGATATGCGTGCATGTGTACAGACACATTAGGATAATGCCTCCCATTTTGTGATATACCTACATGGAATTGGATTCCAATCCCTAGACTATTGGATCTGGGCTTGGGATATCACACTCATATTATCACAATATAGGAAGTCCCTAGTTGGTATGGTTGTGATAGAGTGTTATTAGGGTTTGAAATATCTAAAGACCATATTTTTCAAATTTAATATGTATGAGGATATGGTTGGGAACTAAGGAAATAATATTAATCTATTTTGAATTTATCTCATAGGATAGGGACTATAATGTTGTTGCGTATGCCAAAATATCCATTCACCAAGACTCTGAATACCTCATTACTGACTCGATACATGTTGACACTAGTTATAATGAATAAATTGGTGTATTGATCATATAATAATGTGTTTCAGTTTCCATTTTCGTCTAGATTAAGCTCCCCATATATGCTAAATGATAGTGGTACATAATTATTTTATTTTAGCATGCCTCCATGATGATTTCTGGCCAATATAACACGATAATATCATAAGAAATATTCAACTATTAATGAGGATTCATTATAGGGTCATGTTAAGTAGGTGGTACCTTTGGCATGTTTACCATTTTTTCAACCAATCATTGAGAAATATATTGCAATCGTAGTATATACTATTATTGTGTGTAGGTTGACCATTCTCCACATGTTTTATAGGATGTTACATCCTAGGTTTTAGGTTCCTCTGGACCCCAAGGTAGCTAAGGACTGGATAGATGTAGCTCTCATAGTTTTCTATATTATGAAGAATCATGATGATCAGATGGTGGTCCTGGCCGTCAGTATCCTTCTTGGATCTATTGAGTGATGGATGAGTTTGGTAACATCTAATCTTGATGAGACAAATCTCTCTTGGATATATTTCTAGAATCTCTTAAAGGAGTATTTCTGTCCATCCATAATGACATCACTTTAGATCGAAGAGACTCTAGAGTTATAGAATGGTAGCATAACTATGGATAAGTATTTAGAGAGTTTTACAATCCCCTCAATATACTCCATGTATATAGTTCATGATCTATTTTTCTGAGCACTTAAATTAAAGGGAGAATAACATCATGATATCAAGGATGTAGGGATATATATTTGTGTTCCCACCTATCTTGGAGTTATCATGTTGGATTTAGAAATGGAGAGAGACTTGGGAGATTATGGGACAGAGAAGACGCTTGCGATGATTTAGAGATGTTTACATGCTTTTCTTTTTTTACTTTTGTTTAGTACTCTATTCCAGCATTGTGATTTGTTTGGATGATTTTCTAGATATATGAATTATGCATCACATATATATATATATGTTTGTGCTCTAGTTGTTTATTACTTATTTTGTTTAATTATTACATGATTTTCTTCTTCCACTATTTCTATATATTTTAATTCCATCGTGTCACTCTGTCAATTAGGGAATAGTTTTCCCACTATCACACCCAAGGCCATCTTTACTAGTCGGTATCCTCTGGCATTCTAAGAAATTCACTTGTGGCAAGGTGACCAACTGGGTACGGGGCACCTCTGGGTGGATATCGGAACCAGGACATTACAAAGTGGTATCAGAGGGATTCTTTTCTTCTTGAATTACTGTTTGGATACTAGAGCCACACATAGGAAGGAATATGTACATGGTAATAAGTTTTTCCAAATATTAGATAACCCCTATACCGAGAAAAGCTTGTTTAGATCATTATTTCTTTTTTATGATTCTGTGAATTTATTGTTGATTTATTTCACCTTGAGTGATTAACATGTTTTGTGTTATTATTGTTGATATTATTAAGGTTCTATTTCTGTTACAACCTGATGAGATGCTGGAATTCCATCTCATGCATCATATAGGCACTTGTTATAGATTACATGTCATGCATTCATGCAATGACATTTAGGGTGAATTAGTGATTTCATATATTTTTTATATATATTATGCAAGATATGCATGTTGTTGTGATAGATGCCTTGATAAAATAAGTGTTATTTGATAGGGTATTGAATTGTGTAAGGTTTGTTTAAATGAACATCAAACTTTGATTCTTGAGGGGTTATGGTCCCTCATGGATCATAATTTGGTGAATCATTGAATTTTTTCCTTGTATATAACATGTATAAAATTACAATCATTGATTAGTGTGGAGTATGGGCCCTCACCGATCAGAATTTGAAACTTTAATGTTAGTTAAAATGATTTTCTATGTTCCAGAGTAGATTCAAACACTTACTGTCTAGAAAACCTCATAATACACAGTGTGTAATGATTAATACACACCATGTGTCCTTCTATTAGGGAAGAAACTCTTCTTCTATAGAACAAATCGTGTAATTTATATACATGCCGGGTAGTCTATATTTATGTGACTCACAATGTGGGATGCGACATGAGGTTTATAAATCTTTTGTGAGACAGGTCGCGTACCAGATGTACACGACGTGTTGTGTAGACCATGTGTCTTCCCATTTGACTAATGAATTTTATGAAAAAACATAGGTTATACATGTCGTGTCAAACATGAAAATATCGTGTAGTATGACCCTTGTATCTGAAAATGTGTCTAACAACATGGGTAAAAAAAATCCTTAAAGTACACAACATGTCTATCTAGAACACGCTGTGTAGAGTGAGTCGTGTAATCAGCCGTGTGACTAACAACCTGGGTCGGTGAAGTTCGCCTAGTACATGCCATATATGGGACTAACATGCTGTGTAGTCTTGTTCTAGAAAAAATGCATGGCTTATCCGTGTAAGGGAACTCAGGAAGGGGAAGAGGATTCAAGTACACGTCGTGTGTTAGGACAACACGACGAGAGTTTGGGGTGTTACATGACCTAGTTTGTCAAAAGTACACACCCATTTGAATGCTTAAGGGAACACGTAGTTTAGTGGTCATACATGCTGTGAATCCTTTTTTTTTAAAACATGAATGATTCCGTTCTCCTGTTCCCTTATTAAAATTATATATTTCATTCCTTGATAATCATGATCTATGGTGTGTGATTTACTTTGTAGATTCATGCCACCGAGATATCCTCCGGTTGTATGTTAGATTCAAGGAAGTGACCATACAATGGACATTGCCGATAAAGGACTACTGATAGATCCTCGTGTACTTCCAGTCATGGAACCAGCCATTATCCTAGATACATTTGGTTATGTATTGTTTTGAGAGGGATTTATGAGGTTTATGCAGACCTTCTAGAGAGTACTGCATCTTTCCCCATATATGGCAGAGTTGAAACGAGTTTTCCAACAGCAACATCCTGCCACCTACATAGTGGAAGGAGGACCTATGGTTGTATATTCATGGTTAGAATCACTTCTTTATATCTTAGACTTCATGGATATGCCTCAAGAGAGGAGGGTAAATCATTATACTTATATGATTTTGTATTCCTCCAATATATGGTTGGATGTGATCTCACAGGTGGGACGCTAGCATGTCATGGCTTGTGATGAGTTCCAGTATACATTCTTTGACTACTTCTATCCAAAGAAATTGAGGGCCGATCAAGCCCAAGATCTCAGGAGTCTGGGGCAGGGTAATATTTGTGTTATAGAGTATTCTTCTTGATTCACAAATCCATAGTGCTTCACACCCATCCCAGTAGGAGATGAGTTATTCATTACACGGAAATTTGGGGATGGTCTCAGGCACGACATCCAATCTCAGGTGAACATCATTAGGATGAATTCCATCAATTTTATAGTCTATTAGGCTCTAATCACAGAGTGTGATATGAGGGATTCTGGAGCTGTGATCCAGGGTGGTATGACATCCGGAGTTGGTATCCCTCCAACTAATATCAAGAAGTGGAGCATGGAGTCATTGCTTGGAGATCCAAGGAGGAGAGAGACATCTTCCGGTATCCAGGTGTTGTGAAATCAGTTCATCAAGAGTGGTCATATGAGGAAAATTTGATCGAAAGAGCCAGTGGAGTGCCGATATTTCAGTAAGATGGGCCATCTTTAGTGCTTCTGTCAGTTCTTCTCACCTGAAGATGGTGAAAGGGGTTCTTCAATGACTCCATGTTCAGGAGAACCTCCCTTAGTTTCACATTTGGCAGGGAACTAGAGTTCTTCTGGCCATTCAGGCTGAGGTGGAGATTGTGGTTTTGGTAGCCAGTCAGTAGGCATTCACCGACAATAAGTAAAATCAACTTAGGGTTGTCATAAGGGGTTGTAGGGCTGCGATACAGGTCAGACTTTTGTAGTGGACTAGACCCAATAGGAGGAAGATCCCAAACCCTCAATAGTTCAAGGTATGATTCATGTTGCCTTAGTTTTAGCTTCTAAACTCATCGATATATGGGATTCTCAAAGATTTACATCTATTGGTGTTGTGAAGAGCCTTGGGCTATGTATCATTTCTTCTGCTAATATCTTGACGATAGACACTTTGTTGGGGACTAGAATAGCTAGTATAAGTCAGTTCAAGGAGTGACCTCCTGAGATTGGTGGTTTTCACTTCATATGGGACCTCTATGTCTTAGAGATGAAAGGCATTGATTTTATTCTCGAAATGGACTGTTTAGATCCCTTCCAGGAATTTATTGATTGCTATCATTATAGGGTGACTTTCACATCACCAGATGGTAGATCATCTCTTCATAAGGGTGAAGGGGATTTCCATGACAACAGATCGGGAACTGAGTATCATGGGTGGAGAGGAGATACAACCAAGATTGATTTTCTATATATGGCTGACTAGGTGACTTCATAGAGGTAATTTCCTCTAGTGGTTGATCATTTTTGATATGTCTTTCTAGAATAATTTTTAGGTTTTCCTCAACAGAGAGAGGTAGACATTTCTATTTAGCTTGTTCCTGGAGTGGCACCAGTGTCTATTCCTCCTTATTGGAAGGCTACACTAGAGTTGCAGGAGCTGGAGAAGTATAAAGAGGAGTTGCAGGATAAGGGATTCATCCAACTATGTACTTCTCCTTGGGGTTTTCCTGCCATGTTTATGATGAAGGTGAACGATACCCTCCATCATTGTGTGGATTATCAAATGTTGAACCAGTTTTCGGTCACGAACTGATATCCCATACCAAGGATTGATGATATCTTTGATCAGCTTTGAGAAGCCTAGGAGTTATTGAAGATTGACATGAGATCCAGATACCATGATTTGCAAGTTAGATTATCTGATATACCTCTTACAGCCTTATGAATCAGGTATAGTCTATACGATTATGTGGTTATGTTGTTCGGTCTCACGAATGCGCCTGTAGTTTTCATGGCACTGATGAACCGAGTGTTCCATCCATACATGGATTATTTTAGGGTAGTTTTCATGGAAGTTATAGTATTGTACACTCACACTTGACACGACCATGCCACCCAACTAGATATCATCTTGAGTTCATTGAGGGAGAATCATTTATATGCTAATCTCTCAAAATTATACTTTTAGATGGACCAAATTAACTTCTTGGGTCATGTTATCTCAGGGACAAGAGTATCAATAGACCCAGAGAAACTGAGAGCAGTAGTTTCATGAGAGAGTCTAGAGAATGTATTTGAGATGTAGAGTTTTCTAGGGCTGGATGGATACTAAAGATTCTTCATACATGCCTTTTCATGCTTAGAAATTCCACTAATGGGCCTGACTAAGAAGGGTGAAAAGTACTAGTGGTCAGATTCTTATGAGTCAGCCTTTTAGGAGATGAAAGTGTGGCTAATATCAGCACTGATTCTGGTATTGCTAAAGCTGGGCCAAAGCTATACTATTTACTATGATACATTAGGAAACGAGCTGGGAGTAGTGCTTATGCAGGGGGAAGGGGTCATTACGTATGGGTGTCAGCAGTTGATACCACATGAGAGAAATTTCGTAATGCATGATCTCAAGATGGCAGAAGTTTTTCATGTTTTAAGAAGTTGGAGACATTATGTTCTGGGAGATCATTTTTTGGTTTTCACCGACCACAAAAGTCTTAATTATATCATCACTCAGCATGATCTAAATTTGAGGCAGTGAAGGTGGATTCAGTACCATCAGTCCTTTGACATTGAGATAGCCTATATACCTGGGAAAGGCAACGATGTAGCTGATGCGCTGAGCAACAGGACTCAGATATAGGCATTTTAAGTGGCTAGTAGTGAGTGGTAGCTTATGAATATATTCCCTGAGATTCATTTTAATGTGGACAATAGATAACGGTAGATGTTTATTTCTTCTGTAGCTATTACCATTACTCTACTTAATCGAGTGCGATTGAGGAAGATATCAGATTTTAAAGGCCTAGTCCTACAAGATTGTGTGTTATGATAGGACTATATTCCTTTATTGACCATGGGTGAGGATGATATCTTCTGTTTTCATTGGCGTGAATGAGTTTCAACAGACATTCACGAGGAGTTGATGCAAGACATCCATTCCTTAGTTTGAGCAGTTTATTCTGGTGTCATGAATACGTATCAAGATCTACACAGTCATTACTAGTGGAAATGTATGAAGAGAAATGTTTCTGGTTTCTTCATGAGGTGTTCCAATTGTTAGCAGGTGAATACGAAGCATCAGCGACCAATAGGGCTTGTGCAGAAGTTACCCATTCTCGAGTGTAAGTGGAATGATGTTTCTATTGAATTCGTGATTGGTTTATCGTGGTCTCCTCTAGGGAATGATTCTATTTGGGTTTTCATTGACAAACTCACAATGGTTTATCACTTCTTGTCGATCTAGGAGACCATTAGTGTTGATGATCTTGGGAGGTTTTATATTCAGGAGATTTTATGTTTACATGGAGTTTCACACTCTATTTTTTCAGAAAGGGGTGCTCATTTTACTTATCTTGTCTAGAAATGACATCAGAGGGCCTTGTGTAAATAGGTACTTCTGAGTACAACATACCATCCCCAAACAGATGGCTAGTTGGAGAATATGATTTAGAAGCATCGGGACATGCTTCGAGCATACATCCTGGATTTTTGAGGTTCTTGGGAGAAACACGTACCTCTTGTGGAGTTTTCTTACAACATTAGTTTTCAAGAAACTATTCAGATGTAACCTTATGTGGCTTTGTATGGTAGGAAATGACGATCACCCTTATGCTGGCTTGAGGTTGGAGAGGAAACTATGTTGGGACCTCATCCTGTCCAAGAGACCACATTGCGGAGATGGTTGATTCAAAAGAGGATGGATACTACACATTTATGGCAGAAGTCTTATAATGATCGACGAAGAAAACCTCTGAAGCTCAAGGTCGGAGATCAGGATTTCCTGCGTGTCACACCAAGGTTGGGAAATATGAGGATTAGGAGATAGGGTAAGCTTTTGTCGAGGTACATTAGGCCCTTTGATATTTTATAGAGAATCAGATTGGTTTCCTATAGGATATATTTACCTCAGAGGTACTGGGATATGCATGGTGTCTTCCACGTTTCTCAGCTTCGGCGTTACTTCTTAGACACGTCTCATGTTTTCCAACTAGAGGAGGCTGAGCTCGAGGTGGATGCCTCTCTCATAGAGCATCCTATCATGATTGTTGATCGATGTGTAAGGTTTTTCCGTGGATTTTTTATTCCTCTAGTACGAGTGTTATGGCACCACATGCAAGCATAAGATGATACCTAGGAGATGGAGGCCGTTGTACGATCATAATGGTGGGATCTGTTCGAGGATTATTCTTCTACTCCTCTTTCCTAGGGAAATTCAGGGAAGAATTTCTTTAATGGGGGAAGTTTTTATGAACCCAGATCTTCTTTTCAGGTACGTTTTTCTTTTCTGGTTTTTTTTGAAAGAGGGGAGTTTCTAGAAATTTCAGGAGTACACATCGTGTACTTATAAGTACACTCCATGTACTCAGTTGCCGTGGGTGATCGTGTGCTGGCCGGGTAATGACTGAGTACATGGTAGTGTGTGGTGACATAAATACTTCCTAAATCATATGTCAGAAAATGAAATTACACATCCTCTAATTTTAGAATACACACCATGTACTTTTATAATACAAGTTGTGTTCTTTTTTCTTTTAACGGATCTAGGTTTTTTCTAATTGATAGAACACACTCCTTCTCGACCTATCTCATCTAAGAGCATCTGTATGGCTACAAATATTCTATAAGCCCCATAATAATTTTCCATTACCTGAATCGAACTCCATTGGTTGTGTTAGAATTGCATTGGTGAGTTCACTCTTCTCCTTGAACATCATTTCTAGATTTCTCTCTCTCATGAGTAATCCTCAGTTGAACATTTTTTAATGTTTTTTTTAGATCTATGATATTATAGGGTGATTCATGGCCTATGGTTCACTTAAATTGATATCACAACACTGAGCTAGGTGGTTGGTGCCTTTCTGTATTTACTATTTGAGTTATATGTGCAAAAATGCCCAGTACCCTCATTCTGGGTGTTGTGTGTTTATGGTTTTAGCCATTCTATTTTCACATTATGCCTTGATTGTATGGAGAGAGGATAATTGTTTATGAATAGGGATAACATTTCTATGCGATGGATATTTTTTCCATATTTTCTTGTTTTGACCTTTTGGTCTAGATTTTTCTGTGAGGTTGATGCTTGATTTCAATGCCAAGTATTGTTAGGATGATGTGATTATTATCTTACATGCTATGATATTCTGTAGATTTTTTATACAAGTAGTTATTGAGGTTTACTTTGGCAGCCATTATATCGTTGTGCATGATTGACTTACACAGGGATGTGGAAACTTAGTGTAGTAGTCCATAAGGAGAATTACCATTCAGGGCTTCTCCAGAGTGTCTATTTACTTTTACGTTGTGAGACCAAAGGGGGTATGGATGTATGTTCTCCCTCAGAGTGTCTACAGTTTCCTCAATATAGGAAACATAAGGAATTGGACATTTAGTGATTCCTTATAGTTCCTATTAGTTACCAATATGAGACCACATGGGTAATTAACGGTTAGTGCTTCCATAGAGAGTCTTTGATAAAGCTGGTCCAAAGGGGTTAGACTGTGTGTACTTCCTAGAGGGTTTCTTGTGATTGTTTGATTTAACCATAGGGGTTTGGATGTGAGTACTTCATAGAGGGTTACCTCCTTTTATTAGCTACATACTTGATATATGAAAATAAATGCCATTGATTTTGTAGGATTGTTACTCTGTGTACTTCCTTGTTTACGACATCATTTTGTTTATTGCCTTCCACATACATATTCACTGACTGTTAGGCAATGATCATTGGGAGGTTGGCTACTTGTATTAGTCTAAAACTTTGTTTTGGACATGATTTTGGGTCCAAAAATATTATATTGTTGCAGGTATAGATAAAGATAAGCACCCTTCTACTTCAGGTACTAGATTGATGTGGAGCCGGGAAGCATGGGAAAAAGCTGAGGCTGGCTTTAACGGACCATACTTTACATACATTGTTATTACGTCAGAATTAAAAAATGTTTATTACAACAAATAACAAACCCATGAAAGGACCGTATAGGTATAGTGTCTTTAGAAACTGGGAAACATAAACAACTGGTTCATAAATCATCTACATTGTCTCCCATTTATTTCATCATATCTAGAGTCCCTTTTGGTATATTCTACTTAATAACCTTCTTCCTGACCAGGGGAAATAAAACATACAAAGGGGTGAGGTAAAATCATCAGTAAGGGTAAAAAAAAGAAATATCAATCACATCATATTCATAAGAACATAACATTTTGGAAAAACTATCCTGCAAAAGAGATCATAATATCATAACAATGGATAAATCATAGTAGTGAAATGTAATCCCAAATAATCATAACTTAAAAGATGATTCTTTGTGGCATACACACTTAATAATAGAGAATGAATTCTTACGAGTCAAGACTCATTGCCAAGACTATCTTAGCGGACAAAGTCCATTTCTGAACCGAGTTCACTCCTCATTTCATTCATGTTTCACTGAATCGGATTAACCTGCATTTCCAGCCATGTTTCTCTTATGAGATATAAAGATTTACCCAGTGAATTGGAGAGACATATATGTCCCACCCATCTCATAATGAAACCATTCTTATGTGTACCACAAAATCATAAATCATACATCATAGCAAAACCCATGTAATAAAAATGGGATTCATAAACATCATGCCAACATAACATAATCCATATATGATATAAGGACATCATAAAAATAATTCCACCATAACATAATAAAATAAATGTAAAAATAGTGATAGAAACAGAACCCTATATTATCTTATATTGAAAATAATTTTGATAAAACACTTGAACTTCATTCTTGAGGAAAATATCCTTTCTAATTAAAAAACATTTTTTCCTTTATTAAAATTTCATAATTTTTTTTAAAAAAAATAAGTTGATTAAAAATAAACATGAAATCTTATAAAGGAAGATTCATGGAAATAATGTTCTAAGAACCCATTCAGTCTGTATAAGTTAAGAAACAATCTTCTCGAACTCTGTCTGGAAAAGTCAAAAAGTACCTCGTACTAAAAATGAGATATGATTCCTTTCATATATTTTACTAAAAACTCAAAAAATGGTAAAATAGGATTTAAACAATTGTAGGAGGATATAAATAAAATTAAATATTGAGGAAACATGGATGTGAATGATAAATATTCCACAGTAAATTCTGAAATATAAACAATCTCGTATAAAAATTGAGATTGCGAGATTTTCCCTTAACCTAGGTCAGATTTGCTTCGTAAGTGTCTAAACCACCTATATAATGATTTAAATAATTCCATTGACTTATTCCAGAGTCATACATATTGTTATTATATCATATATGGTCATATTCTTAGCTTCTTATTAGTAATATTTAATTGGTACTTGTTATTCAGGTGTTTATTACTTTTTGTTCTTATGTGTGTTTTGTCGAATAAATTCTTATTATTCTTTTTAGGTTATAGATACCTCATTTCCAGAATGGTATTATTGTAATATAAATCATATTTATTCATTCAATTCATTTATATAATCATTATTCAATGAATATCATGTATAACCTGTCACATCACATTGTGGAGACGGTATTCCGTACATACGCGGAGCGATGATATCGTTTCCATGATCGCGGAATTGTATTTGAGTGTATTTATACTATTTTAGAATCAATATAACTTTAAAATAATCATATATAGTTATTATTTACACCATTATACCCATCCAAGTAATGTGGTGGTGGAAAATAGTTTACACCACGGCGTGGAGACGGTATTCCGTACATACGCACACACGGTGATTTCATTTTACGTAGGATGGATAGAAGGTAAAATAGGGTTGTTTCATACTTATAATAACAAATTAGTATATTATTGATACATATGTTATTACTTCATATTGAAACAACTAAAGTATAAGAAGTATAAGAAGAAATAAATTTGAAATAATCGGTAACGGACATTACCTCTTCATTGAAGCGCCTCTTCTTAACCTCTTCTTTGGGTACTAAAGATGGTCTTTGAAGAAGACTAGAACCCACAGGATGTTTCTAGGGAAGTGGAGATGAGAAATTTTCAGGGGGTGGCCGAGCTTGAAGGCTCAAATTTGTGTGAGGAAGAGAGGGAGGAGGTTCCCTTTTCTAAGGTAGGAGAGGGGCAGCTTAGGAAAACATAAAATATTATTGTATTATAAAGTCATATTTAGTTTTTAATAGCT
The DNA here is from genome assembly GCA_963277665.1 of Viscum album. Lineage (NCBI taxonomy): Eukaryota > Viridiplantae > Streptophyta > Magnoliopsida > Santalales > Viscaceae > Viscum > Viscum album. The sequence continues at coordinate 278,606,158 of OY728164.1, read as the reverse complement.
CCAAATTGATTTATTTAGAATCTAACATGGGGATGGGTCGAAATGATCTCATCCAATATAATTTAAACATGTTTAGGATTTTATTTTAACCTTATGATTTAGATTTAACATTAAGTTAAATAATTTTACTTTTACCATGTCATCATGTTGTCTTACACTATAAGGTTAACAAACATACAATAACAAGCCAAAAGAACACCAAGTTGTTTATTATTAATATATATAACCTTATCTAAGTAATTTGGCCTAACGTTATATTTTTAGGAATAAAATAACATTTAATAATATAATATTTGTTTTAAAAACTATTTTATGTCAATTTTGACAATATTTGGTAATTGATTTTTTTGAAAATCATACCAGAATTATTAGTTACAAAAAAGTTAATTAAATCATAGATAACATGTCATATTAACCTATAATATGATTTTAATTCATAAAAAGTCTCAAATTACATTTATTTGAGTATTTTTTACATCAATTATGTTAATATTTCATTAATAAGATAATTACGGCATCATCATTATGTCATAAATAAATTACATTATTTAACGTCTAAAAATTATAAATAAATTACCATTATATAGAAAATATTTTTATAGTTCTAATTAATATTTATAGTCGAATTGATCTTATGTATAACCCTATATTAAAAATGTTTTAGTTTATAAACATTGATTTTAACTATTATAACTATTCTTTAAATAAAATAATATTAAATGTCCTAATCACATCCAAGTGGGACTAAATGGTCATATTTTATTCCTAAGGTTGTTTTTGGTCGAATTAATCATATCCAATAGAATTAGGACATGTTTAGGGTAATAATAATATCATTTTTACCCTTAATTACCCTATTTACTTTTAACCGTGGTAAAAAAAATAAAAAAGTTACTATTCACCAAAAATAATTTTTATCTCATTGAACCAAATTTTAGTCTTTGATATTAACCATGTCTCTCTGATTTTTGAAATTCTACACACATAAGCGGTAAAATTATGTTTTATGTGAATCTGCAAATTGTCCTAGGAGGTGGGTAAAAGACGGTGAAAAGTTCAATAAAATTTTTATATATCTAAAATTATTATAAAATGAGTCCAATTAATTACTTTGAACTTATATAAGTATTATGTATCAGTTTTGACTTAAAATAAATTTATATAAAATAAATAATTATTTAAATAAAAAGTAGGTTTTAAATAGTAACCTAGTGTTTTCACTATTCATAAAAAATTGAAAGTTTTCAGAAAAATACCAAAATTTCACCCTAGGATAATTTCGATATTCCAAATCCAAAAATGAAGTCCATTTTGAGAGATAAAGTTTAAAAATTTTAAAATAGTGGGTATTACTATTATAACGGCTAGTTTTAATAACATTTTAATAGCATATCGTTGTTTAGTGAAACTCGGTATTGCGTACAATGCAAGCCCTTGATTAATGTCGTGGTTGCGTGTAAAGAAAGCCAAGATAGTGTTGTGTGTAGTGAAAGAATCCTTTGATGAATTATATGACATAAAAACAAAATATTTCTTATAAAAATCTCTGGTGTTACATTCTACCCCCCTTAAAATAAATTTCACCCTCGAAATTCGTCACTTTGTAACAAACAGATGAGGATACCTATCACTAATCATATCCTCAAGCTCACATGTAGCTTCTTCTAATTGGTGGTTCCCCCATAAAACATTCACTGAGCGAGTCATCTTGTTCCGTAGGAATTTTCCGCTACGATCCAGAATCTCTATCGGCTATTCTCCATAAGAAAGATCTTGCTCTAGTGGTACAACATCTGAGCTTAGTACATGTGAAGGATCATATATGTACATTCTTAGGAGTGATACATGGAGAACATCTTGAACTTGAGAGATTTTCGGTAGAAGAGCCAATCAGTAAGCTACCTTCCCAACACGATCTAGTATTTCGAAAGGACCGATATACCTAAGAATTATCTTTCCCTTCTTTCCAAGTCTCATTACTCTCTTCCAAAGAGATATTCGTAAGAACACTTTATCACCAACTTCAAACTCTAGATCTATTGTTCGGTTGTCGACATAACTTTTTTGTCGACTCTGAGCTGCTCTAATGTGTTGTTGAATAGATATGACCTTTTATGCCATCTCATCAACAAGATCAGGTCCTAATATCTTTCTTTCATCAACTTTATCATAGCAAGTTGGAGTCCTGCATATATTTCCATAGAGAGCGTCATAAGGAGCCATCTGAATACTAGAGTGAAAGGTATTATTATAAGAGAATTCCACCAAAGGTAGGTGTTGATCCCAACCACCATTGAAATCCATAGAGAAAGCTCTTAACATATCTTCTAGAGTTTGAATTGTCCTCTCAGACTGACCATCTATCTGTGGATGATAACTACTGCTGAAAATCAACTCTGTATCCAGAGTATGCTGAAGACATCACCAAAAAATTGAGGTAAACCTTAGATCGCGATCAGATATAATGGAAAGTGGAACTCCATGCAATCTTACCACTTCATTTACATATATCCTGGAAAGCTGATCCAGAGAGAAATACTCTCTAATAGCAATGATGTGTATAGAAATTGTAATGATATCAACTATGACCTAGAGAGAATTATTGCCTTTAGATGTTTTAGGAAGTCCAGTGACAAAGTCCATAGTGATGTTTTCCCATTTCCATTTGGGTATGGGTAATGGTTGTAGCATCCCCTTAGACTTATGTCTCTCTGCTTTAACTTGCTGACATGCCAAGCATCGATAGACATATTCAGCAACATATCTTTTCATGCCATCCCACCAGAAGTACTCTTTCAGGTCCCTATACATCTTCGTGCTTCTAGGATGAATATAGAATGAAGAACTATGAGCCTCATCCAGTAGGTCCTTCTTTAATTCTGGGATGGGAGGAACACAAACCCGATTTCTAAACATTATTATCCCATCATAATAAAGGTTGAATTCAGGAATATTTCTCACCTTCTTTTGTAACTCTACATCGTTTTTCTGTGCCTCTTTAATATTCACATGTATAGATGGTTGAACATTAATTTGAGAGAGATAAGATTTTTCCCCTTCCATTATAATTCCAAGATCCATCCTTTGTAAATCCATAAATATTGGATCTTTTGTGATCCTCATCATGGATAAGATAGTATGGTCTTGTCGACTTAATGCATCTTCCACCTTGTTGGCTTTCCCAGGGTGATAATGAATTGAGCAGTTGTAATCTTTAATAAACTCCAACCATCTTCTTTGGCTCATATTCAGCTCTTTTTCTGTGAAAATATACTTTAAACTTTTATGATCAGTATAACTATCACACCTTTCAAAATAAAGATAATTCCTCCAAATCTGTAATGAAAAGATTACTGCAGCTAACTCCAAATCATGATTTGGGTAATTTTTCTCATGCATTTTCAACTGTCATGAGGCATAATCTATCACCATATCAATTTTCATAAGAACACACCCCATCCCCTTCTTGGATGATTCAATGTAGTTCACAAACATTTCTCCACTATAAGGAAGTGTGAGTACACGTGCACAGGACAACCTTCTTTTCAACTCCTTGAAATTCTCTTCACGTTCCTCCATCCACACAAACATAACTCCTTTTCTAGTCAACCTGGTGAGTGGATTAGATAATCATGAAAAATCATTCACAAAACGTCGATAATATCCATCCAAACCAAGAAAACATCAGATCTCATTTATTTTTGTTGGTCTCATCCATCTTTCGATAACCTCTGTCTTTTCTAGATCCATAGATATCCCCTCTTTTGAGATTATGTGACCCAAAAATGAAACTTTTTTAAGCCAAAATTCACACTTGGTAAATTTGGAATAATGCTTATCCTTTATCATGGTCTTCAATATAATTCTCAAGTGATATTCATGTTCCTCCTTACTCTTTGAATAAACAAGAATATTGTCTATAAAGACTACCACAAACTGATCAAGATAGTCTCTAAACACTCTATTCATCAGATCCATGAAGATAGCAGGGGTATTAGTAAGACGAAATGGCATCACTATAAATTAATAGTGTCCATACCTTGTACAGAAAGCCATTTTTGGTATATCCTCCCTTTTGAACCTTAATTGATGATACCCTGAACGAAGATCAATCTTGGAAAAGTATTGAGCTCTGCGTAGTTTCTCAAATAAGACATCAATGCATGGGAGAGGATATTTGTTCTTGATAGTGATTTTGTTAAGTTCTCGATAATCAAGGCAGAGTCTCATTGATCCATCATTCTTTTTAACAAACAGAATAGGTGCTCCCCAAGGTGGCGCACTAGGGAATATGAATCCCTTATCAAGATTCTCTTGGAGTTTCTTCTTCAATTTCTGCAACTCAATTAGGGTCATTCTATAATGTAACTTTGAAATAGGAAAAGCACCCGGTATGAGTTCTATTGAAAACTCAACTTTATGATTTGGTGGAAGACCCGGAAATTCCTCCGGAAATACATCATCAAACTCCCGTACAATGGGAATATTATTAATTGTGTGTTTCTCACCAACCATTTCAGATAAATAACCTTTATTTAGTTGAATCAAGACCAATAAGATGGAGGAAATTTCCACTGGAAGGTTATGTTCATCCTTGCATCGATAGACAATCATAGATTGATCTTGAATATGAAATGTGACTTCCCTTCTTTGGAAATTGATATGAGCTCCATATAAATAATTCCAATCCATTCCAAGAATCACATCAAATTCCACTATAAGAAGGATCACACGATTTGTAAGAAGCACTTTCCCACAAACTTCAATCAGAGAATAATTATAAACTTTTGATGTGACTGTTTTTCCATTAGGGGTTTTCACAGCTAACTCAAAATCTAATTGTTAAGGTAATATAGCGATACCCTTAGAAAATTATTTAGAAATAAAAGAGTTGGTGGATCCAAAATTTAATAAAACATTTTCTACTTTAGTGTAGATGGTATGTGTACCTTTCACCACTTCGTTCTCATACTCCACACCGCTGATAGAAATTTCATGTGAGTTTCCTTTGTCTTTACCCTTAAGAATTTGTTGACATCGATCATCATCAACAACCCTTGGATTAGGGCATTGATTGGAATAATTCCCCATTTCCATGCACTTGTAACATTGAAGTGTAAGAGGTGCACTTTGTGTATCCTTTTCTTTGTTCGCATCACTAGACATCTTCTTTGCATCATTGCGGCATTCAAATGCCCGTTGACCCTCATTTCCACATTTGAAACATTTACTTGTCCCTTTAAGACAAATCCCTCCATGTTTCTTTCCACACTTTGAGCATAAGGGAAAACACATCTTCTTTCTAGTGTACTATATAGATTTTCCTTTAAATTCCATTTTTCTCTTCTTATCAAACACATATGACTGATGGGTTACTCCAATCTCTATCTCAACATTGAGATCACATCGAATGATTTCCTCGTAGCTATTGAAGTCCCTTATGGAAAACGCCCTTTGGAGACTTGGTATTAAACCACTAAATAATTGATAGATCTTACTCGTAGGTTGGATAATAATCACAGAAGTGTACCTTCCAAGTATTGTAAAATTTTCGTCGTAGGTACAATCAGATTCCTCATCCTTTTTCTTTAGTTCAAGAAACTCCTTCTCCATCTTTGTTCAAAGAATATGAGGGAAGTACTTATTGAAAAATAAGTTCTTGAACTGGTCCCATTCCATGGACTCAATTTAATCTCTTGGCCTCGTATTCTTGATATGATTCCACCATTTACCAGCTTCACCTTCCAAACAATATACTACTAAGATGAGTTTTTAATGTTCAGAACATTGAAGAACTAATAATATCTTCTGAAAAGTACTGATCCATTATTCAACAACTAATGTATCGGTAAACCCACTGAATGAGGGTGGAAGCTGCCTCATGAAGGATTCAATAGAATGTTACTCCTTCCTTTTCTCATTTGGAAGTCATGCATGATTCATAGATTGAGAAAGATGTGTGAGCATGGATACAAGATTTTCCATTCTATCTCCCATAACTTTTGGTTGCTCAGGGGGATAATCATTGCCTTGCCCGTCGCATTAAGAATTAACACGGGTCCTTCGGGTTCTAGCCAGTGACTAAAACCAAGAATAATAGTGTGGGCAATACTAAATATAATAGGAAAACCAAATAATCAAGAATTAAATTTCACTCTTTAGGTCTTATCATAGGTTATTCATGGCCATTTCTAGAAAACTAAGATTGTGTTCTATGCTTAGACTTATCCTTATGGTTCTTACTAAGGCTTTAACATCCTTGTTTCCAATGGTTGACTATACCTTTCCTCTGATACCAACTTTAACAGTCTAGAATTACATCCAGTGAACTATAATTGATACCTATCAGGGAACTCCATGGGAGACTACACCCCCTGGGTGGGACACACCACCATCCCCATTGGATGCCATTTCCTCATGAAGCCCTTGGGCAGAGATCCATGCTTCATCCAATGCTCACATGTGAGTGTTCCCAAGGATCAGATTCATTCCTACCTTCTTTTCCTCTGATACCAACTATAAAGACCCATACATTACATACATTGTTATTACTTCAGAATTGAATCATACTTATTACAACATATAACCAAACCATGAAAGGAACCCAAAGGTATAATGTATTTAGAAACTAGGAAACATAAACAACTGGTTCATAAATCATCTACATTGTCTGCCATTTATGTCATCATATCTAGAGTCCCTTTTGGCATATTCTACTTAATACCCTTCTTCATGACCTGGGGAAAGAAAACGTACAAAGGCGTGAGCTCAAATGCTCAGTATGGGTAAAAAAAAGAAATATCAATCACATCATATTCATAAGAACATAACATTTTGGAAAACATAACCTGCAAAAGAGAATATAATATCATAACATGGGATAAATCATAGTGGTGAAATGTAATCCCAAATAATCATAACATAAAACGTGAAACTTTGTGGCATAATGACATATTCATAGAGAATCATTTCTTATTAGTCAAGTCTCATTGCCAATACTATTTTAGCAGACAATGTCCATTTCTGAACCGAGTTCCCTTCTCGTTTCAGTCCTGTTTCACTGAACCAGATTAACCTTCCATTCCAGGCATGTCTATCTCATGAGATATAAATCTTTACACAATGCATTGGAGGGAGATATAGGTCCCAAACATCTCATAATGAAACCATTCTTATGTGTTCCAGAAAATCATAAATCATACATCATAGCATAACCCATGTAATAAAAATGGAATTCATAAACATCATGGCATCATAACACAGTCCATAGAAGATAAAAGAATATCATAAAAATAATTCGATCATAAAATAATCAAATCAATGTAAAAATACGGATAGAAATGAAATCCTATATTATCTTAGATGGAAGATAATTTTGATAAAACACTTGAACTTCATTCACGAGGAAAATATCCTTTCTACTTCAAAAACATTTTTCCTTTCTTAAAATGTCATACAATTTAAAAAAAATAATTTGATTAAAAATAATCTTGAAAACTTGTAAAGGAATCATCCTAGAAATAATGTTCTAAGAATCCATTCAGTATATATAAGTTAAAGAACACTCTTCTCATACTTTGTCCGGGAAAGTCAAAAAGTACCTCCTACTAAAAATGACAAAATATTCCTTTCATATCTTTTACTAAAAACTCACCAAAGGGTAAAAAAGGATTTAAAAAATTGTAGGAGGATATAAATAAAATTACATATTGAGGAAAAATGGATGTGGATAATAAATATTCTCCAATAAATTCTGAAATATAAACAATCTCGGATAAAAATTGAGATTACGAGATTTTCCCTTACCTTAGGTCTGATTTGCTTCGTATGTGTTCGAACCTCCTGTATAATGATTTAAATAATGTCATTGAATTATTCCAGAATAATACTTATTGTTATAATATCATATATGGTCATCTTCTTAGCTTCTTAAGAGTAATATTTCATTGCTACTTGTTATTTGGGGGTTTATTACTTTTTGTTCTTATGCGTGTTTTGTCGAATAAATTATTATTCTTCTTTTTAGGTTATAGATACCCCATTTATAGAATTGTATTTGTGTAATATATATCATATTTGTTCATTCAATTCAATTATATAATCATTATGAAATTAAGATCATTTAGAAGTAGTCGCATCACATCGTGGAGACAATATTCCGTACGTACGCACGCGCGATGATATCGTTCCCCTGATCGTGATATTGTATTGGAGTGTATGTATACTATTTCATAATCAATATCACATTAAAATAATCATATATAGATATTATTTACACCATTATACCCATTCAAGTAATGTGGTGGTGGAAAATAGATTACACCACGACATGGACACGGTATTCTGTAACTACGCACGCGCGGTGATTTCATTTTTCATAGGATAGATATAAGGTGAAATAGGGTTGTTTCATACTTATAATAACATATCATTATATGAGTGATACTGATGTTATTACTTCACAGTGAAACAACTAAATAAGAAGAAGTATAAGAAGAAATACATTTGAAAGAATCCGTAACAGACATTACCTCTTCTTTGAAGCGCCTCTTCTTAACCTCCTCTTTGGGCACTAACGATGGTCTTTGAAGAAGACCAGACCATATATGATGTTTCTAGGGAAGCAGAGAGGAGAAATTGGCAGGGTTTTTTCGAGCTTGAATGCTCAAATATGTGTGAGGAAGAGAGGGATGAGGTGCCCTTTTATAATGGAGGAGAGGGGCACCATAGGAAAACTTAAAATATTATTTTATTATAAAGTCATATTTGGTTTCTAATTGCTCAAAATTGATTTATTTCTATGCTAATGTGGGGATGGGTCGAAATCATATCATCCAATAGAATTTAGGCATGTTTAGGTTTCTATTTTAACCTTATCATTTAGATTTAACTTTAAGTTAAATAATTTTACTTTTACCGTGTCTTCTTGTTTTCTTACCATATAAGGTTAATAAACTTACTATAACAAGACAAAACGAACACAAAGTTGTTTATTATTAATATATATAACCTTATCTAAGTAATTTGGCCAAAACATATATTTTTAAGAATAAAATAACAATTAATAATATAATATTTTAAAAAAACAATTTTATGTCAATTTTGACACTATTTGGTAATTGATTTTTGTGAAAATCATATCAGAATGATTAGTTCTAAAAAAGTTAATTTCATCAGTACTAACATGTCATATTAACCTATAAAATTATTTTTAATTCATAAAAAGTCTCATATTACATTTATTTGAGTATTTATAACATCAATTATTTTAATATTTCATTAATAAGATAATTACTGCATCATCATTGTGTTATAAATAAATTAAATTATTTAATTTCTAAAAATTATAAATAACATACCATCATGTAGGAAATATTTTTATCTTTTAATTAATATTTATAGTAGAATTTATCTTATGTATAACCCTATATTAAAAATGTATTAGCTATTGAACTTTTATTTTAACTATTTTCACTATTCTTTAAATAAAATAATATCAAATGTCCTAATCTAATCCAAGTGGCTCCTAATCTAATCCAAGTGGGCCTAAATGGCCATATTTTATTCCTAAGGTAGTTTCTGGTCGAATAACACATATCCAATAGAATTAAGACTTGTGTTAACGTAATAATAATATCATTTTTACTCTTAATTACCCTATTTCCTTTCAACTGTGGTAAAGAAAAGTAAAAAGTTACTATTCACCCAAAATTATTTTCATCTCATTGAACCAAATTTTAGTCCTTGATATTAACTATGTCTCTCTTATTTTTGAAATTTCACTCACAAAAGTGGTAAAATTATGTTTTATATGAATTTGCAAATTCTCCTATAAGGTGGGTAAAAGACAGTGAAAAGTTCAATAAAATTTTTATATATCTAAAATTATTATAAAATGACTCCAATGAATTACATTGAAATTATGTAGTTATTATATATCAATTTTTACCTATAATAAATTTAAATAAAATAAATAATTATTTCAATAAAAAGTCGGCTTTAAATAGTAACCTAGTGTTTTCACTATTCATAAAAAATTGAATGTTTTCAGAAATATGCCAAAATTTCACCGTAGGATAATTTTGATATTCCGAATCCAAAAATGAAGTCCATTTTGAATGATATAATTTAAAAAATTTCAAAAAGTGGGTATTACTATTAATAAAGGCTAGTTTTAATAATATTTTAATAGCATGTCATTGTTTAGTGAGACTCGGTATTGCGTACAACACAAGCCATCGAGGAAGGCCATAATTGCGTGTAAAGAAAGACAAGATAGTGTTGTGTGTAGTGAAATATTCCTTTGATGAATTATGTGACATAAAAACAAAATATTTCTCATAAAAATATCGGGTGTTACACTTGCGAGGTTGTGGAGATGTTTAGTTGACTTTCTTTTTTATTTTGGTTTAGTACTATATTCCGGCATTGTGATTTTTTTGGATGATTTCCTATACATATGTAGCATTCATCAAATATATATATATGTGTGTGTGTGTGTGTGTGTGTGTCTGTGTGCTATAGTTGATTATTACATATGCTCTTTACTTATTGTATGTTTTACTGCTTCCATTATTCCTATCTGTTTTACTTCCACTGTGTTACTCTGCCAATGAGGGCATACTTTTTCCACTATCACACTGAAGGCCCATGCTTCTAGCTGGTAGCATCTGACATTCGGGGAAATTCACTTGAGGCCATGTGACCAACCAGGCATGGGGCACCTCTGGGTGGCTCCCGGAACCGAGACGTTATAATTTTTCTAAGTTAATATCAAATAGATATCGTTTTAAATATATAATTTAATCTTCTATATCATTGTATATTTTCCCTTCTATTTTTATATCCCTTAGAAATTGTGATTTTTTATTATGTATCAATAAATCAATCATCTATAAAATTAAAAAAATTCCACTTTAATGATGTTATGTTTTATAAAATGACATCATTATTTTCTTATATATCATCAAGTTGTTATAATGTATCATAGTGAACATATGTACTTTCCCAATATCCACTATCCTCATAAAATAATTTTAAAAACCAAAATTAATATCATAAATAATATTTTCATATTCTTATCTAGTCAATCATGTAGATAAACATTCTGAATTTCATCTCATGTATATATTATATTGGAAAATTCTTGAAAATATTTAGCTACAAAATTTAATTGCAACATTCATAACTCACCAAGAATTAATGAAATCCAATCAAAGTAATCTAAAATAACTTTAAAGGCATGTTCAACCACTCATAAATATTCTTAGAACATTAAAATGATCTTCATTCATAGATAATAAAAAATACATCAATGTTTTAAAAATTTCATGGGTTATTCATCAAGTATATACTTTTTTTCGTTTTATAAAATTGAAATCATAGGTTTTACATTCAAATATAATATTATCCCAATATAAAGTATGCCATTATATTACATTCATAGAATAATTCAATGGACATGAAAAAATAATTTCATATTTATAATTATTATATAATTACATGAAAAACCATAATATACTCAGTATTTATATATATAAAAACCATAGTCTCCAAAAACATCACTTTTTTACTTAGCATAAGAGAAATATCATATAAAATTATCAACAGTAGGACAAATTTTTCTTCATTTTGATAATTGATGAATTTTTATTGATTCTTGAATAATATTCATTAATTTACTTACCTATAAAAAACTAGTATAGTAACAAGAAGGACCAATCCACAATGGAAAAAAATTTATAAATTGATCCAAAAACCCATCTAAAAATCAATGTAGAACAATGAAATGAATGAAAGAAGTATATGATTTTGAATTTTAACATTTCAATAATATAATAATTAATATTAAAAATACAAGTGAAACAATATTTTATTCCATGAAACACTATAACTAATAGAGTAGTAAATATATGTTAATATGGTTTAGGAGTTAACCCTAAATTTATAAAATAAAATTAATTTATATATATCATTTTACTGAAATTTAAACTATATATGATAAAAAATTAAAGATGTAAAATTTAAAACCTTTATTAATTTACTAGATCTCAAGTTAAATATTGAATTTACTCATCAAAAGGAAAAAACGAAATTATTTTTACCAAGAGAAAATTGGCATTTCATTTTAGTGAACTTCTGGTGTAAAATTTTCATATTATTGTTTAGGAGAATCTGAACATAGGGTTCTTGAGATTTATTGAAATTAAATCATGACCAAAAATCATTTTAATTAATAGTATTATAATTTAATTAATATAAATAAAATTAAGCAGAGTAATGACCAATAAAAAATAAATTATTATGAATTTAAAAACTAAAAAAACAAATATAATTTCCCCTAGACAATTTATAAAATTGATATATTAAAAACTAAATGATGAAAAATAGTGAATTGATATATATATATATATATATATATATGAATTAAAAGTCTCTTTTTATAAGTGAAATAAGTATTCCCTATTGGTTTGACTCCCTCTCTTATAGGACCCCTTCTACACCCATGAACTACCCTGTATTGCAGCTCTTCCCTCACCAAAATTTTAGGTCTCAAATTTATTACTAAAAAATTATTGAATTCTCATTAAATAAATTGTTAATTACACTTTTAAAAAGCCTATATTCTTCCTTGAAAATTGCATAAAACATTATTACATCCACTATCATCTTTCAAGTTACATTAGGACACCACTTCCATTAAACCATTAATATAAATGAATAATGTTGTATACCGTGATGAAGTATTGCAACCAAACCAATGTTTATACTCATATGGTCTCATAATTACCAAATATTTTCCACAAACACTATATATAATTTCAATTAACATCAGATATTGTAGTCGAACAACCCAAAATTTGAATCAACATCAATACATCATTAAGTAAATGGAATCCACATGAACAAGCCCCAAAAATGTATAATATAAAAAACCAGATTAAATTACTATATGTGAATAAATATTAAATTAATGGATTTACTATTTCCATCTATATCAGAGTCTATATTTGTCCTATAATATTGTGGGTTTTCAGTTCAATACACAGTATTCATCCACTTTAAAAAGTTCTTGATAACATAAACATTTATATACATGTAAATTGTTGTCATGAAATGTACCACAATTCTTGATCCGATTGAAAATTCCTAGTATGCAAATCCTATATCCCAACCTTCTCCCTATGAAGTAATATATAGATTTTTTTTGAAAACGTAAGATAATAGGTTTGAGTAATTATCTAGTCGGCTGCAACTCATTAAACTCAAGTTATAACTATAATTATTTTCATTAAAAACCCATGTTACTCTGTAATGGATTGTATATAAATGTTACATTCTGATCATGATATATTAGTGAACTAAGAACCATTTTCCAAAAATCTCAAACAATACCAGCCTCTTATAATTAAACTATATAATATCTATACGTCTATTAAATTAATATTTAATTGTTCTATTGTCTCCTTAATCATATCAATGAGCTAAACATACCATATAGAATCACATTCAAAGATCATAATAATGAACGTGGTTTATCGATAGCTTGATTAAGATAGTTAGGATAAATTCCAAATCCTATATCCTTAGTGAATGAGCTTACCTCTAATGGCCATAAAATTTACATTAATAATCAAATGGATTCAAATTTTTTGTCCAATCCCATAAAAACAGAGGCCAATAAGTCACTTGAAATCCATGTAGTGAAAAAATGGATTATTTCTGACCAATATAAAAATATAATTGAAAAATACATTGAAATAATATAAGTAAAATTTAGAAAAATTATTCTTATTAAAACAATTTAATTAATTAGAAATTTTATAATAAAATTATAATTTTTATATCCAAATGAAAATTCTTAAATACTAAATACCCAGCCAAATAATAAATGTAGTTTATTTATTTTTTAATTAAAATTAATCTATGAAATTGCTTTGAAATATGTAAATTTTAACATAAAAACTCAACATTAATATGAATTTCCAATTTAAAAATATAGGTTAACTCAATTTAATAATTTAATAAATAAAATACCCATCTAAACTCAAAATGTACACCAAATAAAAAGATAATTCATATAAAAACATTACCAAATAGTGAACAAAAAATCCCACAAAACTAAAAACATTTTTCCCTCAAGAAATAAATATTATAAATTCAATGGAATCCAATGAATAACATTGATGTTATATTTTCATGGTCTTCTAAAGTATTATTTTTAAAAATATTTTCCCAAAAAATTGATTAAATTTTTTAAGGATAATTTATACTCTCCAATGGAATGTGTTTGGACAGAAGATGGTCACTTGTTTTATAAGGGTTATTTAATTTTGAAATTTTGAAATTAGTTGGACCAAATTATCTTTTCATTAAAATTTACTTTAAAACAACTATTTTTCTCCTTTGTGAGTAACCCAAAATAATTAGTATCTTATAATAATTAGATAAAAAATTCAGTTTTTAAGAATTTATAATTATCAAGGGATCCAAATGACAACACTCCAATAGTTTTAAAATAAAATAAAAACATTCACAGGGATCTAGAGTTCATTTCATATTTCATTTAAATAAAATTATTATTAGTTTAACTCTAGTCAATATGTTAAAATTCAAGAATAATTTTAAATATTACACATTATGCTTCCAAAAAAGGGGAGGATTAATAAAGTATGTAATTATTATTCGAATATCAAGTGAAATGTTGATTAAAAATTATTGACCAATCAAAGTGGAAGATAAAATACTAAAATTCAATAAAAATTTAAAACTACTAAAATTGAAAAATGATCCTTAAATGTAGTAAATATTAAACAAGTCAATGGATTTTTATCATGAACTCCATTAAAATAGTGTTAATTCTATAAAAGACACTTACCCCTTGAATTAACATAGAAAATGTATCCATTTTTGGAACATAATGTTGATGGTGAATTTAGATATATTGGATAACTTTTTTAGTCTTTCCAGCAGTTTAAAAAAACGAATAATGGTTGAATGATTTTCAATTACTACCATTTAAATGTAAAAGTCTCTAAAAATGAGCACATGAACAATCAAATCCAATTCAAAATAAAAATTTAGTAAAAGAATATAATGTTTTCAATTTTGTCTCAAACAATAACAATACTAACACTCTTTTTCCATTTTCTATAAGACTAAAAAATAAAACATATATCCCAAAAATTACCATACAAAGTAACCCATTTATCCAATAAGGGAGAAAAACCTATAACACATTCACTTAATAGCCATTTAGACCAAATAAACATATAAATAATTAGATATTTGAAAAATTATATCAGAAATAAATATTTAAAATTAACAACATGGGAGTCACTAATGAATTATAAATACTCTTCCAAAAAATAGATGAAACAACATACAATAAAGTGAGCAGAATTTAAAAATTTACTTCAATATTAAATTAAAAATTTAAGCACAAGAGGTACTTCTTCTTCCATGAATCCAATGTTACATCATTCAGATCTTAAACTAAAAACAATTATCTTAAAACTCTTGTTTTATTGATTTGGTTGAAAACATAGTATTTCCTTGTGAAGATAGAATTATACACCAATATTAGTTAAAAAACATCTAATTTTATCAGAAAATATACAATGTGGATTTTGAATTCATAATCATTTCTTTATTTCCATTGATATTGAAATTAATTGTTCTCATTGATTAATTATTCATTCCTATATCTCTTATTAAAATCCTATATGGAATATAGTTTAAACTATTTATTATGTTATTTAAAAATAAATATAATGTAAAGTTGTAAGATTAATGGAATTATTTGAAGGAAATTAATATCTTATGACAACTATGGGAATGTTTTGATGTTTCCATAATTAAAAAAACCATAATTATTTCAAAATGTTTTGTGGAAAAGGAGGTGGAAATTTGATGATTACAAGATACAACTCTGTAATATCCATTATTTTTAACATTAAATGTTGGTATCATGATTTATTATAAAGTAAATTAAATAAAAGAATTAGTTTAAAACATGAAATAAAAAATAATCATAGCCTATTTAGTTGATTAATGGTTAATCCATTGTATGTTAATTATAGTGGTCTAATATGTTGAAATAATAAAAATAAGTGACATATTTTTTATTAAGTTAAATGCTAAGAATTAATGAGAATTATAAGAGTTCCCAATAAAGGAATCATAAAATAATCCTCCTATTTTCTAATGGATATATTTGAAATTATATTACATCTAACTTTTTTTATACTAAACAAAATCATAAATTAGTAAATAGTGTTGGTGGAACAATTATATACTAACCCAACATCTCAATATTATATTAAAAAATATAGATTATAGTGAAGTAATCTCTCTTTACAAAACATAAAACATTAAAATAGAGTGTAATAGTGCTATAAAATATACCGGCTGGAATATCATAGCATATATGAATATAACTAATGAAAATTCTACTGATTTTCAATCTAAGATATATACATTTTAAAAAAT
Source organism: Viscum album (assembly GCA_963277665.1). NCBI lineage: Eukaryota > Viridiplantae > Streptophyta > Magnoliopsida > Santalales > Viscaceae > Viscum > Viscum album. The sequence goes on along the minus strand of OY728164.1, from coordinate 278,589,667 downwards.
CAATATGTATGCACATGAACTAAACACTAAAAAAATAGAAAAAATAAACTTATATTTTACAAAATATATAAGTATATATAGTATTCTATATTTTATTAACAAACACTAAACTAGGAAAACATCCTCAAATAATGAATTCAAAGGACTATAAAAAAGGGTAAATATAAAATTAAAGGTTTTAAAAAATTGAAAAAATAAAGGCACTACAATTTAATGAATGTGTTAAAAACCATGAAATGCTATAAGAAGTAATTTCATGTCTAATAAATATAAACTTGTGACATACTATAGAGTTAAATTCATAATTAGAATATTAAGTAGTTTTTTAATCAAAACAAAAAACAATTATTTCTAAACGAAATCGTTTTTCATTAATAAAATGGGTTTTTATGTTTTATTTTAAAATTTTAAAATTTTAATTTTACTAAAGTAATTTTATTTTTTAATCGATTAGTATTGTAGGATAATTTTTTTGTGAATTTTTTCAAAAAATATATTTTTTAAGAATTCTGAAAATTAAAGTTTTTATGGAAAATTGTATTTTATTTTATATTATTTACAAATTAAAATTATATTTTATATTATTTTTAATTTTGAATTAGTTAATTATGATTTAAAGTAACCGTATAACAGTTTTTTAAATTAAGTTTATTCTTAAATTGAAAATAAATACATTTTTATACTTAAAAAGGACATTTTTCTTAAAAGCGGTTTTCATTACATATCATTAGTTTAATTTTAAATTAAAGTATACAACTTATATGATTTAAATTTTGATAAATGGAATCCATATTCTAGAATAATGTGGTTAAATTTATTCAATAGGTCCTTTTTATTTTTTGTCAATATGAATACTAGCCTTAGTAATTTTGTTACTACGGTAAAGGGTAAATTGAGTAATTAAATTAAAAAAAATATAATTATAAAGACAAGAAAATGAAAATAAAATTAACCATTATTTTATTAGATGAGCACATTTCATTAATAATAATATAATATTTGTTTACATGGAATTATTCTATCCATTTTTATGAGATTATGACCATTATAATGTTATGTGTAAAGAAAAGTAAAAATTTCACACATTTGTTTAATAAATATAATATTTTTATCTTCATGGTAAATAGATTATATGTTTAGTTTTAAACCATAATTTCAAATCTACATGATTCATATTTAATATGATAATTTATTTTTAATTTATAGTGAATAAGTAATTACCCTAAAACTTACACAATGTTGATCTGGTAATAATTCATTAAATAGAGAAATTAAATATATTACATTAAAAATATTAAGTAAAGTATAATTTTTAACAAATAATTTGGCCCATGAATTTTATATATATAAATGAAAAATTAATGAGGTTTGGATTCATTTTATTATAATTATTGTTTTTTCTTTTTGTTATTAAAGTCAATATAAATAAATAGTTCTAAAAGTGATTTTAATGATATTTTATAATAAGGAATATTTTATTAAATGATTTAAAATTAATTAAAATATTAGATTCATCCAAATTAAATGTTACATGGTTAAATAATTAAAATATGGTCTATTTATTTGTTGTTTTACATTTTGTTGTATAATTATTGAGCCTTAAAATGTAGAAAACATTAATATTATGGTAATTGTCAACGAGATTAATGAAGGATTAAATTACAAAAATAATGGTAAAAATGTAATAAAAACTTGTAAAAAATTATTATATTAGAGTATATATACTAACAATCATATTATATTATAATATTGTCAACTTTAAATTATTTGGATCTCAAAATTAATAGATTATAATTTAGTATTTTAATAATTTCAAGAGTGCTACTCACCTCTCTTAAAAAATGGTACTTATGTTTCTTATTTACTCACACTAAAACATAATTTTATTTCATAAAAACCTACGAAAATCCATTATTAGAATCCATTAAATCATTATATATTTCTTTTTTGGAATTATAACATCCTTAGAGGGATTATGGTTTTATTCCATTCATACTTTCCAAAGAAGAGCTACGTTTTTAAACCACATGTTTTTATTTCATTTGATCCTATAACTAATTAAAATATTATTTAAATATGATAAAATAAAAACAAAAGTATAATCCATCTAATAATTTTTTATTATCATAATGGGATAACTTATATACATTTGCAACCTCTATGAAATGGTAGTGTAATATTTCATTCATGTGTACCATAGATAATGACCTCATGAACTGATCTAATTCATTTTCCCTAAGTATCTCTCATATATGGTTATAATGATGGATCCATTTTATATATATGTTATTAATTACATATTTATCATTATGAAAAAAAAGATATATAATTTAATTTCATAGCATTCAATTTTCTAAAAATTGATGACATTGTTCGTGCGTAAGTGTGGACTACCACCTCCATGAAGTGATGTGATTCATATTTCACCACCATATAAAAATGGATGATATATATATTTATTAATAAATGTATAATATAGTATTTATGATATATTGATAATTTGGGTAAGATACAATTTTTCATACCTTCTTTATGTAATGAAAATTTTACTCATGCTTGTGTAGGGACTACTATCTCGATGATTGTAACCAAAATCAACTTTCCTAACCATATCTCCTATTTAGTTTTGAATGTATATTTTTTGAATAAATACTATAATTATACAATGATTATTATTATATATTTTATGTCATAATGACCTCTTTGACTATTTTCAACCTCCCAATGTTATTTTGGACTTATAAAATAAATAAAATAGAAATAACGAACAAAAATTTTATTAATAAAATAATTATATATATCATTGTAAGAGATAAAATAAAATGAATAATTAGCAGGAAAATGATATTAGTTATATAAAAACATATCTTACATTTATTATTTAGGAATATAATGAACAAACATGATGAGTCAGACTCTTGGTAAGGGATAATCTTTTAAAAATAATCCTCTAATGTTTCCTTTAAATCACTTTTTTTTCATATACATATTTTTATAGTCGTTGAGGTTTTTATTTGTAAATAAAAGATTCATAAAGTAAATTTTATTTTTATTTTATATTTTATTTAATGTCTTTAAAATTATTATATTTATGATTTGTATGACTTTTTTAAGAAAAAGGTGAGAAAATTATTCTATTTGAATATATATGGAGACAATGACTTTTCCTACTGCTATAAAAATTATTTGATTATTGTATAAAATTATATGCTTCCCTATTTTTTAAAATAAAAATTACTTTATATTTATTCTTTGAATATCATTTTTTATGTTAAAATTCCAAGAAAAGAGATATATCAATATCCAAAAAAGCTTTCTTATAGGCACCATGAATTACTTTATAATGAATTCATTTATGTGTTACTAATATATTATGGTTCATGGAAAATAATTATTATGATGGGTGGTTACATGATAAAACAAGGCCTAGTGATCACATTATATATCTCCAATTCATTGGGTAAAGAGATAGATTTACTTGATTTGGTTTCCCATAAGAGATTATGGGAATATATTGAGATAGTTATTCTATGTAAAATTGTGATGGTAATTTTATGTGAAACTATGATTGTTAATCCACATATAACAATGATGGTTATTACATGTGTTAGTAATATTGATTTGAAAATGGAACCTCAGGTTTCTTAAATGATTTATCTATTCTTAATATGTGTTTTTACAAAAATAATTTTATTTCACAAGGATATGGAATGTATATGATAACTTTTAAGGAGTAAAATTATGTCTTTATGAAAATGTTTTTATGAGTCTTTCATGATTTAAATGAAATAATTATGACTTTTATTTTTCTATTAGGTTTTCATATGTATTGTTATAATAAAATAATTTGGTAGATAATGAGATTTCTTGGGTAAGAGAATGTTTATATTGAGGCTAATTTTTAGTTTGAAAAGAAATGTTTTTAAAAGTATTCATGGAATAATAATTTATTTCAATATTTTTAGTCCACTTATTGATCATTTGGTTATAATAACAAATTTTGAAAACAAATCATAGTATTTAAGGATGTTTAAGGGAATTTAATAAGTCAAGTTGAATATCAAGAATATTTATAATGACAATAAATCATATTTTATTTTAAAAAATATATATTGTCATAAGATGAATACTGATTATTAGTGGCAAAATGGTAAAAAAAGGTATTTTTATTTAAGATTTATGACCTTATTTTCTAAAAAACTTATCCTAAAAGTTAGTTGGGACTAGAAGATGGTGAATTATAGTCTAAATACACAATATTATGAGTTTTTAAAGGTTGTATCCTTAATGTTTGTATCAGAGAAACGTTTTTGATGATTTTGGGATTAAGATAAGGATAATAGAATCCCATTAAAATATTTAACTACATAGTTAAATTTCTATTATATAGTTTTTTATTACCGTGTTACTAAATCTAAATTATGCCTATTTAGAATGGATCCCCATCCATGAAACAGGGAGGACCAAATAAGAAGGCATAAATGGGATGATATCCTTCTGAATAAGAGACCCAAAATAGTTGTAGTTGGATTTGTAAAGTTTGTTTTTGTGATGGATCAACGGACACATGCTATAAATGTTAGTGTTATCCATTCTAGAGAGAATATAGATCTATAATATGGATATTAATGATATTAGATCATTTTTTGAGACAACATCCTTTTGTATTTTAGGGATCATTTAACCTAGTGGTAGCTAATGGATGGATTTAATCCCAAAAAATTATATTCAATTTAATGGTAGGTTCATATTTCACAAATATAAGGTTGGATATTTATAATTTTGAAGGTGAAGCTGACCAGTAATGGTCAATGGTCAATAATATCAAGGGAATAGTGGAATTTGATTCCTTCTAAGGGGATGAATTTATGAATATCTTGAGAAATATTTTCCTAATGCTTTTACAAGAATAATAGAAAGTAAAATTTTGAAATTTAAGAAAAGGTAGAAAGATTTAGTGTATTTATAGAAATAAAAATTCACTATATTGGAATAGTTCACCCCAAATTTAATCAATGATATTGATAGAAAGATAAAAATGTTTTACTTCGGGTTAGAGAGAACATATTGAAGGATAATGGATTCTATAAAAATTAAAATTTATGTAACAATTACCATGTTTACACACTAAATTTTCCCTTATTATCTTTCATATATACAACTTTTTGTTAGAATTTGTAGTTCTTATTATTCCAAAGAATGCATAGGATAAAAATAATATTTCAGGTCAATTTAACATCTTTAAATCTAAAAATTGTAAGTTATTTTTTTAAAATTTTAGAATTAAATAAGTTATTATTTAATCCATTCACATCATTTGGTTTTACTCAATTATTGTGGATTTTTATTCTGTTATTATCTAATTCATTCATATTATTTTATTCTGATGAAATTATTGATTGTTATTAATTTTTAACAAAATTGATGACCACTCATATCATAGATTTATAATTATTTTAATAGTCAGTGATGTATATCATATATTCAAAATTATTTGAATTATTTTACTTGAGTAATATGCATGTTGTGTGTGATTCTGACACTGATTTTTTTTAAATGAATTTATATTTAAATAAACTCAACAATGAAATTAATATGCTTGTTATGTTTGATTTTGACACTCAGTTTTAATGGTGAATTATTGTGGATTCAATTACTCTCTTGCATCTTTTTTTGCAAATAACATTACAGTTAAAAATGAACTTGACATAACCTAAATGTAGTATTAGTTTATTTTATTTTTATTTGATTAAAATTTATATATATATACTTTTAAATTTATATATGTTTTAATATATTCACAAATTATATTATGATCTCAGGTATTGAATGTATCGTAATTGGATAAATTGAGAACAAAAAAGTAATGCAAATGAAAAAGGAGTTAATGATTTATGGAAATTTTCTAAAAAATATATTCAAAACATGGATTTGATTTTCTGTCCATGTGTGAAGTATTTGACTATGGAAAAGTTAAATTCTAGAGAAATCAATTATTGTCCCATTATAATGGTTTTATCCTTAATTATTCATATTGGATCCAACATGGTGAAATTACTATAAATTCAACATCTAATGTGGAAGAGAATATTCATGATGACCCAAAGGACCATATTAATGAATTAATTTATGCATCTAGTGTTGAAACCATTAATAAAACTGCAACTATTAAATGATTGTATGGATATTCTGAAAAACCATTATTCCTAGGTTGTAAATATATAGAGTTATTAGCAGTTTTCAGATGGGGTAACTTGAAAGAAAAAAATAGTCGAAAGGATAAAAGTTTCTCTAACATGCATGAGATTTTAAAAAGATACTCATAGAAGGAAATGATCATATATATTCCAATTATGAGGTGAAGAAAATATTATTCCCAATGGGATTGCAGTATAAAAATATACATGATTTCCCCAATGATTGTGTGTTGTATTGGAACAATATGATTTGTTTATCACATTGTCTCACATGTGGAAAATCATGTGATAAGATGGATGAAAATGTCAATTCAGATTCATTATTAGGTACTAAAATATAACCTCATGCTAAGGAAAATAAGTTTTTCTAATAATTCATACATATAATTCTGATAAATGAACTCTGATTCATTTTGAAGTTCCAAAATCAAAGCTCCTACTAATGAAATTTGGTTCCTTCCAATAATTAGTCATTTGAAAAGTATATTTTCAAATTTAATTGATTCAAAATGGTTAAGATGGAATTTAGATGAACACATATTTGGTGGTAAACTACATTACCCTACAGACTAATCACAATAGAAATGATTTGATAAAAAATTTACGGATTTAGTAAGTGAAGTTAGAAATATCAGAATGGGAGTGTGTAGAGATGTAATTAATCCAAATTAGATTATAAGTATCTGACATATTTCATGGCCTATTTTTTTAGTTTACAACTTATCCCCACAAATATGTATAAATAAATATATGTTATGATGAGATTGATTATTTTTGGACCAAAACAGCGCGTAAAATATATAGGTTTTTATCATTCACCATTGATTGATAATTTGAAAGTTATATTGGAGGTTGGTGTTAATTTTATTGATGTATAAAAGAAATATTATTTTCTATCAAATCCTATGATAATGACTAGTATAAATAAATTTCCTGCATATAGAAACTTATCTGGATATAGTGTTATGGGACATGAAGCATGTCCAATTTCTTAAGAAGATACTTCATATAATTAAAAACATAATGGAATAAAGACAATATACATGGGGCGTTGAAGATTTTTGAAAATTGATCATCCTTATTGTATATAGAAAAAGTAATCTAACAGTTTAAAAGAAACAAATATTCCCCCACAATCTTTTTCAATTGATGAATATTACAAAAGGGTAAAAATATTGTTTCAAAATATTGAATAAAAATTAGTTCTAGTCTTTAAATTTTTTCTGGAAGAAGTAGTTAATTTTTTTAAAATACGTTATTATATATTTTTAGAGATAAAACATAACATTGATGTTACACATGTTGAGAAAAATATATTTGGTAGTTTATTTGATAATTATTAGATATAAAAGTAAATAAAAAAGATAGATTGAATAATAGATTGTACTCAATAGAAATGAGAATAAATTTGGAGTTTTCTACCACAATGAAAGGAAACAGAACATATTTACCTTCAAATGGTCACACATTATGAAATAGTGAGAATTTGAATTTTTTTTAGAATCATTATGGTTTAATAGCACACAACAGATATTATGAAAATGTGAAGAATTTTGTGTAAGTGATGGATTGAAAATTTATAGCTATGGAATCTCATGACTGTCATGTATTGATTAATAATAACTACTAGTCGCACTACATTGTATATTTCCATAAGCTATTAGAATGAATATCATCATGTTATGAAATTTTTTCAAATCCATTTTTATAAAATTTGTTGAGAAAATTTTGGTAGATGAGTTTTATAATGAAGCCACACTTATACTTTTTCAGCAAGAAATGTATTTTCCACCTATATTTCTTAATATAATAGTTCATTTGGTGATTCATCTAGTGCACGAGATAAGAATATGCAGGCCTATTTATTTACATTGGATCTATCATTTGGAAAGGTATATGAATACTATAAAGGGATATGTTAAAAATAATTATCAACCAATAGACTCTATTGTTTAAAAATACATATTAGAAGAGGTAATTGAGTTCTGTCCTAATTATTATTAAGAATTAGAGTATATTGGTCTACTTATACCTTGAAATTTGAAAGTTTGTAGTAAATGAGAGGGATTCTAGGCTTAAAGGTAATGCCCATTCGATGGGATGAAGTGATTCAGGCACATTTATATATTTTGAACAACATACATGGTGTTTAATCATTTATATCATCACATATATCAAAATTAAAGAGATAATATCCAAACAGAAATGAAATGTCATTTATGATTGAGCATAAACAGACATTTGTTTCATGATTTAATGAGAAAGTGAGGACTTATATATCTGCATCAAGAAGAATTGAAATGGTTGGAAGGGGGACCATATCTTAATGTGATAACATGTGCTGGTTTTGATATTAATGGGGACACATTTTACACAAAAAATATGGATGAAAATAATACCGTTCAAAATAGTGGTCTGATGGTTATCACTAAAGCAGTGAATTTTTCATCTCTAAAAGATAAAAACACAACATTTGCTTCAGCAACATATTTTGGAGTTCTTGAGGATATATATGAAATTTCTTATACAAAAATATGAGTCAATTTGTTTAATTATAACTGGGTTGATAGAAATAATGGTGTGAAACAAAATGATTTTTGATTTACAATGGTTGATTTGAAAAGATTTAATTAAAACGAGGAACTATTTATCATGGAGACACAAGAAAAGTAGATATTTTCTGTTGTTATTCCATAAAGTAATATGTGTTCTATCCTTTCTCAAGGAAAAATATTCCATTTGGGTAATGAGAATGATATTGGTGATGTTATTTATTTACATGAGTCTTATTCCTCTGTTAAGTGATTTCTAGATGATTATAATGATGATAAGGTAGCCTTAGTGCATGCAGTATGTAATTATCATGATTATGGAATATGGGAAAACAAAAATTTTCTCTCTTACTTTTTCTTGGTAGTTATTTAAATTTTGTTTTTTTAAACATACAAACGAATATCTTTTTCTTTACTTATATTTTTCATCCTTATTACAAAGTATTCTGTTTATCTATTTTTTCAAATTTTCAACTATTTAGTAATATACCTATTTAGAGAAATATAACGGTAAATTTATAATTTTTATAAAGGACTACTGATGTACCCTCAGTAGTAGAGACTATTCCTGTTATTAAAAAGAAATCATGTTCTCATGTTGGTAAACATGGTTCTACATGTTATCCAAAAATGTCACTTGCTCATGGATATGAGAGATTACATATTATTTCTACTGATAATAATATTGAAACTCACCCAAATGTAGTTTTATTTATTAGTTATATATAAATACAGAGTTGTAGTAGGATTTTTATTTTATATTCAAATTGGAAGTCCATAGACTGGATTTCAAAACATCATAATTGGGAGGTCGTGCTTGTAAAATATCCCACTTAATTTATTTTTTCTATTTTTTAGAATATTAAATATTTTAAATGAAATAATTATTTTATTCAATTATAGATGAAATTCAATTTTTAGGAAACAAAAAATTATGAAAATAAACGTATATTTAGTGGTAGTTCGATGATGATATTTTAAAACTAAACTAAATAATTTATGTTTTTTGAAAGAAAATGTTTGAAAACCCATACCTTATGTTTTAGTTTATAGATAAAGATACATGGAAGAAATTTGTGGACAACCATCTTGTAGAAAAATTTTAGGTATGATAATTAATTTATATTATAAAATTTATTATATATATATAATTACATATTAGTTTATTTTTATATAATAGGCGTTTAGGAGATCTCAATAAGAGATGTAGTATAAAAATCCATACCCTCATATTTTATCACATGGACGGTATCCATTATTGGGGGTGAAAATGATTGATGAAAAATTTGAAGCATTAAGAGATTGATCTAATAGTGGCTTAGGGAAGGTCATGTTTCATCATCAATCTCCTCCCACTCACTAAGAAAAATAAAAACAAGGGAGAATAAGGAAAAATAAAAAAGTATCTTACAAAGGAATCTAAGGAAGTAGATGAAAAAATTGTAAGTTAATATGATTTATTTTTCATAAATTTTTATACTTTATAAATTGTAGACACTAATATAACTTTTACAATTTTCATATTAGGATGATCTTCATCAGAAAGAATCACATGGATCTGTTATCCTTGAGAGTTGGATGGACATCCTATCCACCTCTTTTGGAAAGGAAGAACACCCAAGTCGTATTATAGGATTTCTGGTGGGTGGTAGTATTCAGAAAGTTTTTGGTCAGTGTAAGAAACCAAGAGACCAAGAAACAGAATATTCAAAATCCAAGATAAAGTATATGAAAAATTCTATGGGTCATAAAATTCAAAAAGATATTCAGAAGGCTTTGTTAGAACAGTTGACAAGGGATTCACAACCTATATAACCTTCCCAGCCTACTCATCCAATTGTGCAACCTATAAAGCCATCCTAGCCATACTACCCAACATAACCTGCCTACTTTGATCCTCCACCTCCTTACTTGGACCAAACTGTATATTGTGGGTGGTTTTATGGATATCCACATATATTAATATTTTTGTGTAAGGACTTTTTCATTTTTTGGGGAATTATATACATCACCAACCAAAGAATATGGGTCATGATAGAGTATCAATACATGTTATTATTGATCCAAATGATCTTCTACTATTTCCTATTGGAGAGATTACAAGTGTTGGGGATTGTCTGAGTCATTTTTTACCTTGTACAACTGGTATTCATTGTTATATTTCATATGAGGCTTTCAATTTTTTGATAAATAATTACATATGATTGAAATTTACTTATTATGTTTTCTGACATATAACTTATATAGGTTTATCTGAAAGAAAATGAAATTGCAAAATTGAAACAAATCATTCAGGAGTAATCGACTGTAGATACTTTTGATATTTATTATCGGATACATAGATTATCCCATGCTTCTTCTTCTTTGAAAAATATCTATGAGTTTTGGATGAAATCCGATATATATATATATATATATATTATCAATTGAGATTACTCAAACATGATATCATGCATCTAGTGGATATTGAAGATATTTTCCTGAATGTGTTGATATTATTTTCCATCTAAGTAAATTGACAATTGAATTTTTATTTCATTAATAAAATTTGATATAAATTGATTAACTATATTTCATTTTTCTATTAGGTATCTACAAATGATTCTTGTATAAAATTAATTCACAATAATTTATGATTTTATAGATCTACAATATATTTCCATGGAAGTACAAAATGTGAAGAATCCTAATATAGTTTTATATATATGAGAGAGATTATCACATACGGAGATTATATGTTGGATTTTTCCATTTCTTGATAAGTCAGAACAGAAATATAATTATGAACTAATGATTATTGTAATGTCAATAATTGTTAAATTTTTGTATTGTATAGGGAATTGGATGTTAGGTGTATTTTTCCCAAGTGAATACACCTTATATTGGATTTAATATTTATTAGTATGTGTTCATAAAAAAATATTCAACTTTTTAGACATGTATGTTTTTTTGTTTTTAATAAGCTAATTATGTTTAATTTTCATTATTTATGCATGTTTAATTAGTTTATTTATTTGAAAATGTTGTTCATGTAAAGAAATTGACAAATAACACGAGTTAAGAAAGAAACAAAACATAGTCCAATACGTGGAAGTATGGGTTATTATTTTTTATATTAGATATTATTTTTGTTGTTTGATATATATATATGTGTGTGTTTTTATTATCAAGTTATTGTTTTATAACTAATTTTTCATCGCCATAAAGGACATGTAAAATGAGGTTATTATTTTCTGCGATTCATGTACAACATAACTACAATTGGGGTAACTTCTGAATTTTATAAAGTTTGTTATATTATTATTATTTAAAATATTCTATCATAGTTTTATATTCGTTAATCTCATATCATTCAATGTTATTTTAGAAATTTAATGATTAAGAGTCTTATATTAAATTTAAACATACCCATATTTAATCTTTGTTTGGGAACTATTTTTTAAGTATTATTATGATTTGAGGTATGTTTATTCTAATGACTATGAATGATATTACATTTTCCTACTAACATGTGTTCAAAAAGATAACTATTTTTTTATAATACGTGTTTGAACATAATGATATCAAATGAATGCTTCAATAATAACCAACAATAATCTTGTTGTAAATTTCATTTGTGTATATTTTATTTTGACTTTATAATACAAATGAGTAGATAGTTTTTTGATTAACTAGATAAAATGATATATGTTTTATAGTTTTTCGTCAATAATAAAGGATGATGATTGTAGTATAATGTGTTTTTATTATAGAGATTTTTATTATATAAAATTTTCATTATTCTGAATTTTCTATTATTTTAACTTTTGGCCTTGGTTTTCAAAAAAATCCATGCCAAATCATTTAAAAAAATAAAATGTTTTCTGCATCTATTTTCATTATAACTAGTTAAAATAACCGACTAGGCTATGATTTTCCACCTCAGTTTATTATAAACCGATGTGGAAGAAAATCATTTTCTTGATTTTTGGCATTAGTTTATTTGTAAAACGAACACCGAAAACTAATCCCAGTATCAAATTCTGCATTGGTTTTTAAAAACAGACGTCGAATAACTTATTTTCTCTGTCGAATTTATAGACATATGTTAAAATATGATGTCAAAAATGAAAAACAAATATTAAATCCAACTTTTTCACTAGTTTAGAATTTGATAAGAAGGGTGTATTTCATAAATTTAACATTGAAAAAGAATGTGTTTTGATATTTGGAATGATATTATGAGTTACTTAAATTTACCAGAAAAAGAGAGAATTGTATATTCAATCTCATCATTCCCCATTTTCTATCCAACATGGATATACTAAGACATATAAAGAACTTCAGGTGTATTACTCGTGGAATTGAATGAAAGAATATATTACTAATTTTACCTAGAAACTTTTATCATGTCAACATGTTAATGAAATTAGAAAACTAATTAAGTATATACACCATTATTTTATAAAACCAGAGTGGAATTTGAAAAATATATACATGGAATTTATATTGGTATTTTAAATGATATGTCATGTTAATAATATGATTTGGTGTTTTTTAATCAATTAACTAAATCTATACATATCATTCCAATTCATGATACTCTATCTTTATGTAAAATTTCATGAATATACCTCAAGGATAATGTCATGTTACATGGAATTAATCTCTACATTGTACATAACTGCGATCCCAGGATCAATTAAAAAATTTGGAAATCACTTCAAATGACAATGAGAATAAGATTAAATATTAGCACAACACTTCATTCTCAATCAGATGGGAATCCCAAGAAAAAAAATCTGACCATGTAAGAAATGATTCATGACCTTTCAAAGGATTAACATGGAATTTGGGGACAAAATCTTTCATTGGTTTAGTTTTCATATTATAACAATTTTCATTCAAAGATATAGATGGAACATTTTGATGAATTATATAGAAAAGAAATATCAGAAACAATATTTTTTATATAATGTATTTGAATGGAAGTTGGTAGGACAATAATTGAATGGGGAAATAGTTTAAAAGGTAAAATAAATTCAAAAAAAAATATGATAATAGATAATAGTGGTTATAAATTTTATGTTGATAACTAGAGGTAAGATCTTTTTTTGAGGTTGGTGGTCATATTTTTCTTAATGTATCTCTATAGAAAAGTGTTTTTTGTTTCAAAAAATGGATGATAAATATATTCTTTAATAGATCATATAACACCTAGAGATTCATGGTTTAGTTTCATACTAAGTATCATTGTCTCTTAATTAATTTTAGATACAAAATATTTTTTATGTTAGAATGTCAAGAAATTATTTGCTTTATTTATCTCATGTTTTGATCTCGGAGGTTCTTTAGTTGGTAGATGAACATTCTTATCTAGAGAAGCATGTTCAAATTCATAAAAATAAATAGAAAGTGTTAAGGAATAAGGCAATTCACCATGTTATGTTTTTCTATAGAAACTATATGGTTGAATAAGAAATATTATTATTTGAAAATTCCATGAATGAAATGATATCCCCACTAATTTGATATGTGAATAAAAATGCAATAATTTTTTTATAAAAGTGGGGGAAGGATGTAAAAACCCTAGTAATGTTATAATAAATCATGTCCATGTCTTATATATTTTAATTATTTATATATTATAGATTAATATTAATTATAATAATATTAATTAAATTTTTAGTCAGAATGAAAATAATTTATTTCTAAACAAAATGGGTTTTCATGAATTATATTTTTTTAAAATTTTAATTTCAAAAAATTAATATCATTTTTGAAATCATCATTTCATAATTATCATATAGTGAAATTTTCATAATTTAATGAAAATAATTATTTTTAATGAATATTGAAGAAAACTGATTTTTATTGAAGATTGTTTTTCATTTTCGATTATCCAAAAATTTTAATTATATTATTTTATTACTTTTATAATTTAAATAATTAATTTTTATTTAAAATTATTCAATTATTGTCCTAGAAATGTATTTTATAATAAAAATTTTTTAAAAAAATTTATACTTTAAATGGAACTTTTAAAAAAAATTGTCACTACTGATTTCTAGTTTAATATTAAATTAATTTATTTTTCACCTATGTTTTGAATTTTAAAAAATAGATTTAATTATTTGAATCATGTGGTCCAAATTTAGTAAATATATCCCCTTTATTTTTGGTTATTATTATTATTATCATTTGTATTTTTTACCATAGTAACAGGTATATTGGGAAATTAATGTTAAAAGTAAACTGATAAGTACAATAAAAGGACCCTAAAAATTAAATTAATTTTATTTTATGCATAAAATTCATCCATACTACTCTATGATTTTTCAATATGGTAGTTTTTTCATTTTAATGTGATTATGACCTTTATAATTTTCCATATAAATTAAAGTTAAAACTATCACACTCTTATTTTTAATAATTATATAATTTTTATCATGAGGATAATCAGAGGATATTTTAGGTTATATGTATAAATTTAAAAGGTAATTAATTGAAATGGATCATGGTAATTTTTTTAAATCTTCAAGTGACAAAATAATTATCTTAAATTCATACACAATGCTGATGCAGTAATTATACAATTATTGTATAAATAAAATAATGGAAATTAAAAATATTAAAAGTAATATAATATTAAATAAATAATATTACCCATTAAATTTATATATAAAAATGATAAATTATAGTTTTTTTAATTTTATTATAATTCTATTATATTATTGACTTTATAATAGTCAAAGTAAATTAATTGTTTTTAAATTAAAATTAATGACATTCTATAATAAATAAAATTTTAATAAATGATTTTAAATTTATAATAACATTAAAATCATCAAAAGTAATGGTATATGTTTAAGGAAATTATTCATGGTCTATTTATGGGTCTTTTTCTATTTTATATTAAAATTATAAACCATTAAAGGGTTGAAAAATTTAATATAACAATAATTTCTAAAGGGGTTAACAAATGGTTAAAAAACATATAAGAAAAAATATGACCCAAAATTGTCTCAATTTTGTTTTATGATATAATTATTCTCATTAACCAATTATCATCGCACGTTATATAATTTAATTTATTTAGACTTCAAAAGTAATTTATATAAATTCAATTGTTTTTATAATTCCAACAATTCCCCTCCACTCTATTATAAAAGAGAACATATTCTTTTCTTTTATTCATGTATAAAAATCCATTTATTTTATCCAATACATTCAAATATACCTTCCTATATTTCATCCCCTCATTCCAAAGGTATTTTTTTTGGAATAATATGTAATAACCCAGGAAATGATAGAATATTTTTTTTTCATAATTATTAATATTTTTGAATTATATAAAAAATTTTAAAAAAATGGGACACTATTTTAAATATCTTATATGGTAAACCTAGTTTTATGGTGAAAAATTGTTTTTCACAAAAAGAACTTTTATCAACTTTTGATGGTGTACTTGCAATAAAACTATTTTTTTCAATTTTATATTTGTTATTCGAAAAAAATAGAAAACAAATTTTAAATATGGGTATCAAAATATAATTTGGATAAATATTTGGTATTTTTCTGATAAGTTTCATCTTTGATGAATAGTGAAAAAATACAGCATTTTAATTAAAAAAAATATTTTTAATATACAAAGTTGATGGTGAAAAATTATATTTCTAATTGGTTATAAAGTATAATTAGATCAATTTTATATAATTTATTCCAATTCAAGTCATTATAATAAATTTCATAGTAAACATGGATATAAAAACATGTCAATATGTGTAATGTTTTCACTTTAATAACTCATTTTCTTACAACATCAATGAAATTAAATTTAAATTAATTTTATCCACTTAAAAGTTTTGAATTTTGAAAATTGATTTCCATATTTAGAATTAGAATTTATAAATTTATTAAACAGGTCCCTTTTAAGTTTGGATAATATGAATAATTACTTAAGTAATATTTATTACAACGGTTATGGGTGATTCATGTAATAAAGGGTAAAAATAATATTACCAATATTATAAAATTACTGTAGAATATGTAAAAAAATTTTATATGACTTATGTTAGACCCAAATCATCCTTGGCATGATTTAATTACCCCTTGTTCCACTTTTATGACATTATTCTCACTATAGTATTGTATTTTAAAGAATAGTCAATGATCTCATACTTATGTTTTAATAACTATAAACTTTTTAATGTGGGGTAATTAATAAGATATATTTTTATATAAATATTATTTTTATAGGATAATTATTTATATTAATAATGGAAATTTATTTTTTACTTTTAGTTTAGAAATAATTACCTTATATAATTACATAACGATGATGCTGTAATTGATTAATTAATTCAAATATCAATTAATTATGTTAAAAATATTAAAATAACTATAATTGTAAATAATTAATTCCATCCATGAATCATGTCGATTAATTTGAAAAGGTAGTTATTTTTTATAAGTATTTATTCTAATTTATCTTATTTTTTAATTCTTCTATAAAACATAAAATAACTAATAGTACAAAAATTAACATTAATAATACAGTTTTCAATGAAAATATTTCTAAAATTCTAAAATTCATCCAACTGATTGGGAAAGGTCTTAAAATTTCATCAATTACTTACTTAATTGTAATTTTTCTTTTTGTAGTAATTATATTAAACCTGAAATTGTAAATTGTATGATATCACAGAAAGAGTTAAAGGTGTTAATTAAGAGTTAAACCAAAATGATAAGGATTAAAAAAATAATCAAAACATTTTTAATTTTTATTGGAAGAATTTATTTATACACATTATAGTTTTATATTTTAAATAAATATATTTAAATCCAGGTGGAATATTAAATTATTTTATATTAATTGAATATATTTTGAAGTACTCCAAGAGTGTCTGTCTCCTATCTTATAAAAGGGTACCTCTTCTTCTCTTTTATTTATTATTAAAAAAAATATTTTATTCCGAAAATATATTTCCAAATCCCTTCATATAATTCCTCCCCACATTATATATCTCTTAGTTCATGTATAACACCCCCCTTAGTGGTCTTAAGGTGTTAATAAAAGGAGAACATCCAAATTAGTTATATTATTTTAATCATGTATTCATATTTTATTTATTCTCCCAATTACTTCAAATAATCTTAAAGAAAGATTAAATAAATAATAAATTATAATCCATATAATAATATGTTATTATATTAATATCATAACCTAAATCCATCTCCACTTTTATCAAATGGGAAAATAATTATTCTTTAATTGGTAAGGTGGGCTACCACCTCATGAATAGATATAATTCATTTTCCATCCCCATCTCACATGGTTGGTTATAATTATGAAAATAATGTTTATATGTGATATTCATTTAATATTTATCCTTATAAAGTTATAATATATCGTTTTATTTCATACCTTTCCATGCACATAAAAATGATAGCATTGTTCGTGTGTACATGTAAACTATCACATCCATGAATTGATGTGATTAATTTTTCATCACCAAACCACATAGATGATATATAAAAGTATATTTAATTGTTTAATATTATATTAATTATATTATTAATATTCTTGAAATATAAAATAATACATTATTTCTCTCTATAATGACCATTGAAAAAATTGAAACATTATTCATGCGTATATATGACATATTGGCTCCATTATTATAACATAGGTCATTTTTCAGAAAAATAATTAATGGTTTGATTTAAAATTTCTGATAACATATAAAAACAATAATCATTCCCATAATATTATTATATAGATAATGGACTAATGAAAACTTTGACTATTGACAACATACAAAAGTCAGTTTTGTCTCAAGTATCGAATATCGTCAAAATATCTAACATTAACATAAATAATTATGAAATTGTTATAACATGATAATAAGTGACATTAAAGCAATAATAAAATATAAAATTATCTCAATAAAGTAAATAATTAACCTAGGTTTATTATTCTAGAAGATTAGGATTGTACGTGAGGATTCATGATGAATGTAAAAGAATTTCTTTTAAAAGAGAATTTTAATTTTACACCTTAAACTATTTTTTAAAAAATCCAAAAAGAATGATTTTTTAACATATATGGCATAAAAAGAATTTTCCAATTTCATGATGCTTCAATTATTTTATGTTTCATTTATAATTTTAAAATATAATTTTAAAATTAAGTATTTTCATTTATGAGTACACAACTTTGTAATAATTAAATGTGATTTCAAAGTAGAAAGTAATTTTTATTTTATGAATGTTTTAACCATTATTCTTATGTTATGGTTCCTGATAATTTTTTACCAGTATGTGTGGTTCCATGATAATAAATGGGTGGGTGAGCCAGTTATATCTTTCTAATACATTAGGTAATGAGATATAGTTAATTGTTAGTATTTATCATAAAAGGTTAAGTGAATATATTGTGGTTGGTATTCCAAATGTAACCAAGAAGTTCACTTCCATATATCTATGAGATCTATAGTAAATGTGAGTATGATTTGAAAATGATTCCATAAGTTACATTTATGATTTATGTCTACTATATAGTTTTATGGGAAACATGTGATTTCTTGAGGTTCGATAAAGAGTAAATGTTTTGTGGGTGATAAGTATAACTTTGAGAAATTATTTTAACCTGATTATAAGTATTCATGGAAAAATTCTTATTTATTTATTTTTATAAAACATAATATGATTTTTGTTCTCATATCATGTTTAAATTTTTGTATTGGGTATATGGATGGGTTATAGATATGAGGTAGTCAATCTGAAAGTTATGAAGACTTTTCAAGAAAATGAGATTATGTTTTATTTGAAATGTTTTATATTTTATAAAAATGGATACTATTTTATCAGTATCCATTTTTTTAATGTTGGATGTAATTTATGAGTGATGGAATAATAATATAAAACTATAAACCTGAGAAGAGACTCAATATGAAAGAACATAAATTCTTGACTAAAAGTAAATATTTTATAATGGTTAAGGTGGGTCCCTTAGAGTTTGTATCAAATGGAGGTTTAAATAAATGTAGGTACTAGTATATTTTTAATATAATATCTATAAATTATTTTTAATTTACAGTTAAGATGAAATAAAATATAATTTTAGGATTTCCATGTTTGTTTTTCTAAGATATGTCTATTCAAAATGCTTGTCCACATAAGAAATAGGGAGATTTTGGTGGGAAGGAATAAAGACAAAATTATTCTCCAAAATTTGAATCCTGAGATGGTTGGAATTAAAATTGAACACTTTTTTAATGGATAGATTAGTTTAAATGGTCTATAAATTGTGGTGGAATCCATGAATGGGATTAGTCAGATCAACTACTGAGGAATATGTCAGTAGTGGAGAATTTTATGTGGAAAAATCCTCTATGATTAGAGAATCTTATGACCATATTTTAGATAAAGGGTTTGTTAAATCCCTATTATTTTTTAATGTCCTAGGGTATTCAGACCATTAAATGTTTTGTCTTACTATTTATCATTTTGAAGTTGAAGTCGACCAATTGTGTTCCATTGTCAAGAATATCTGGGATATTGAGGATAATTATGCTTTAGAATGGGATGACATCACAAATATATTTCTATAGAAATATTTTCTTAAGCTGATTTGACCTATTTTGGAAAATGAATTCTTAGAAATGAGGAAGGAGGATGAATTAGTGGATATATATGAATCAAAATTTCCTCGATCGGCAAGGTACACTCCATATTTTTCCTAGTATATTGATAGTAAAATCAATATACTTTACTCAAGATTTAAAATGAAATCTTGAAGGGTTGGCTTCTTGTGAATTCAAAAGTTACAAAAATATTGTTTGATGTATTTAGGTAGTGTAAATGGAGTTTCTAGATGATCATGTGTTATTTGGAAACCAACAAAAATAGGTCGATGTTGTAGTAAAAAGGGACAAATGCATCAAATACATTTGATGGTATGGAAATTAATTTTATTGTTTGTTAGAATTATGGTAAAAACACTACAGAATGCCTTCTGAATTATGACAAGTGCATTCGATGTAGTATGATGGGGCATATGGCTAGTAATTGAAATGAAAAAGATTATGGAATTGGTAAGATATATTATTATATACAGTTAGTAAAATGTTTTAAATGTACTGAGATAAGTAATTATGCAAAACAGTTCCGAAAGAGAAAACCAAATGGTGGGAATAAACCTGACTATAGATACAAAGGTGTGGTAAAATCCTTTAGAACAACTTTTTCAGATTTTGGGTCGTCAAACAAAGTGGTATTATGTTCATTTTATTAATTATGCCAATTTTTTGTTTGATTCTATGTCTACACGATCATTCTTTTCTATGAATGTTTCTGATATGCTGGAAATTACACCTCAATAAATGAAGACTAAACTTTTGTTAAACAAAATAGGGGAAATATTTAGGCTAAAATATATTAGAATAATCCTATGTTTATTTTATGTGGACATAATTTATCTCTAAATTTTTTTCCCTATATTATATTGTAATATTATTCTATATATGGATTGGATTTTTGTTTACCACACTATTAAATATTGTAGAGTTGAAGATGTTTCTTTCTAATAAGAGTATCAGTTTGTGTACAAGAATGAAACCATGACATTGATAAAAAATCAGGAAGATTATAAACTATTAAAAGATAGAAAAAAATGATATCATTAACATATTATTGAGAAAATTAATTATTTTGATTAATGATGTTACAGTAGTAAATGAGTATCTGGATTGTTTTACAGATGAGTTTACCATTGATATTCTTAATAGAGAGGTTGAGTTCACTTTTGAATTATTATCAGATGCTAAAAAATATTTCTAAAAACCCTTATTGAATGGATAAAACAAAACTTCTAGAATTGAGAAAATAATTTCAAGAATTTCTAGATAAATGTTTCATAAATCCTAGCACATCACCATGGGGTTCTCCTATCATGTTTGTTAAAAATAAACATGTTTCTATGATAATTTCATTGATTATAGATCCTTTAATAACATGAATTTAAAAAAAAAGTTTCATTTGTCTCATATTAATAAATTTTTTTATTAGCTCCAGAGAGCATAGTATTTTTAAAGGCTCACCTATAGTTGGGTACCATTACGTAAAAGTAAAGGAAGAAGACATTTTGAAGACTAAATTTTATACTAGATGTGGGAATTATGAATTTTTAGTTATACAGTTTGGGTTATCTAATGAACATGTAGTATTCATAGACCATAGTAATAGAATATTTCATGATATCTCTGATAAGACTGTGGTTGTGTATATTGATGACATTTTGGAATATTTTAAATGTAATGAGGACTATGAATGGAATCTAACATATATTTTTCAAAGCATAAAATAAAACAAAATATATGATAAATTTAGTATGTTTGAATTTTGGTTACAACAAATTTCAATTCTTCTACACATTATTTATGATGATTGAATAAGTGTCTAATCTGCTAAAATGAAGTTTTTTGATTAATAGGAAAGTCCTAAAAATATGAGATTCATAGATATATTGGTTAAGGATTCTATTACCAGAGGATTATTGAATTATTTACATGGTTATCTATCCCACTAATTAATTTAAATCAAAAGGGAGTTGTGTTAATCCATAAAGAATAATGTGATGTTCTGAAATAAAGATTGGTGAATTCCCTAGTCCTTTCCCTACCTTCCGGAAATGGTAAATTTTCCATCTATAGTGATTCTTCATTGAATTTAAATTGTTGCATACTAATAAAAAATGATCAGGTAATAGATTATTCTTCATATTAGTTGAAACCTCTTGACATAAATTACCCTATAGATGAATTGGTCTTAGCTGCGGTTTTTTTATTAAAAATTTTGAGGCATCATTTTCATGTTGTAAATTATGAAATATATATTTATCACAAAACATTGGTGTATATAATAAATTAGAATGAATTAAACATGATACATTGGAGATGGAATTAATTAATTAGGAATTATTATTTTGTGATTCATTACAATATAAGAAAATAAATTAAAGGGGAAGATTCATTGAGTCCAAAAAATAATGATACATTAACCATGTTACATTTGGAACATGACCCATTGATTTATTATTTGATGAATTTTGTATTGGAGTTTTTTTGTATAGAAAATTATTATATTTTTTTGGGTGTCAGTAAAATCATCTATTCCAGATAGAATTATGAAAGAACAGAAGGAAGACTATGAGTTATTGAAAAGGTATACATTTTTTACAATGGTAAGTTTCCTAAATTTAACATTGATAAATAATTTTTTATGATATTTCAGAAGAGATTAAGTGTTCTTTGTGATTCCCTATTGAGGAGAGAGTTGTTAACTGGAGCTCATAGTTCACTCTTTTCCATTCATCAAGGAAGTACTAAAATATATAGATACCATAAAGGGTATTACTAGTGTGATGAAATGAAAATATATATTTCTGAATTTACAATGAAAATTTTGAATTCTTAGTAGGTAAAAGAAGGACAATAGTTATCGAAGTGGATTTTTAAGCCATTTCCAGTGTTACAGTGAAAACAGAAAAATATATATGATTACTTATTATTGGGATTATATAATAATTATTGAGGTAATAACGAGATATTGGTTAATTTTGATCGATTGACTAAATCTACTTATTTTCTTCCAATTAGAGACTCAATCCCTTGGTCAACTTTATTGATTTTATATTAAAGAGACAGTAAGGTTACATAGAGCTACACTCACCAATGTATCTAATCGCGTTCCTAGGTTCACATTTAATTTTTATAAAGTCCTTTAAAATTTATTGGGAACTAAATTAAAATTATTTATAACCATTTATCCTCATTCTAATAGAAAATAAGAATAAGAAATTTAGAGACTAGAGGATATATAATATGGTTATTCAATGGATTACCAAGGAAATTAAGATCAAAATATTTCATTGGTTGAGTTTTATTATAATAACACTTTCATTCTAGTGTAAATATGGAACCATTTGAGGAATTATATGTAAGGTGGTGTCGAACTCCATTATTTTTGAATGATGTAGGCGAAAATAAGTTAATCGGACCATAATTAGTAAAGGAAAAAACTGAGAAAGTTTCATTAAATTAGTGACATATGAGGACAACTCAAATCAAAAAGAAAAGTTATGTGGATATCAAGAGGAAGGATCTTTCTTTCGATGTATTTGTTCATTTCTTTCTCAATGTTTATCCATTGAAAATCAAGATGTTTTATGGAAAGAAGGGGAATATGAGTCCATAAATTATTAGACCCAATGAAATAATAGATAAAGTTGGATAAATTTTCTATTAATGGGATTTTACTATGACTTTACCCCAAGTACATAACTTATTTCATGTTATAATGATAATAAAATATGTTCCATATTTATCTCATGTTTTGAGTACAGAAGAAGTTTTGTTGGAAGAGAATATTTCTTATGAGAAACTATTATTTCATATTCTTGACCACAGAGAGAATGCATTAAAAAATATGTTGATTCATTACATTATAGTTTTATGGAAACCCATATAGTTTAACAGGAAACATGGTAATTTGAGAATGTTTTGCGGGGGAGGTGTCCCCACTTATATATTAAAAGAATAAAATTACAAGGACAAATTTTCCAAAAGGGTGTAGAAATATAACAACTCAAGTAGTGATATAATAATCCTTTTTAATATTTATTAATATTTATTAAGTAGATAAAAATGTTTAATTAAAATGGACCCTATGTTCAATAGTGTATATAATAAACATAGTTGTATGGTTAAAACTATTTTTTTCCCTAAAAAGTAGTTTTATCACCTTTTAGTGGTGAACTTATTTTAAAACTAAATTTTTTAATTTTTTAATTTTTATATGAAATAATAAAGTTAATTTTGGAAATAATAATATAAAAATTTACATTGGTTAGATTTTTGGTATTTTTTTCTGATAAGTCTCATCATTTCATGAATAGTGAAAAATACCACATTTTAATTGAAAATGGGTTTTTCATCTAAATAATTTATAGTGTTAAATTATTTTATTAATTTGGTTTAATATATAATTAGATAAATTATATATCATTTAATACAATTTAGGACATTGGAATCATTTTAACATTGAATTTGGATGTAAAAACTATTCAATATTTTGAATGTTTTTAATTTAATAACCTGTTATCTCACCTGGTAAATGAGATTAAAATTAAATTTACTTTATCAACTTATATGTTTTTAATTTTGAATTTTTTTACATATTTAGAATCATAAGGTCCATATTTATTCAATAGTTCACTATAAATTTTGTACAATATGAATAGTTACTTTAGTAATGTTTATGACAATGGTTGTTGGTAAATCTAGTTATTACGGGTAGAAATAATATTTATAAATATTATAAATATTTAAAAAATTACAATAACACTTTATATTTTTATTTTTTGATATATTTTGTACCAAAATCATAATTAGGCTAATTTTATGACCCCTTGGATCCACTAAGAGGACCTTAATCCCTTTATAGTATATTATTTTAAAGAAACTGAAAAGATTTTATACCTTTGTTTTAACTACATTAAATTTTATAATATTGTGGTTGTATAGAATATATAATCAACTATAAATATTTTATTGAAAGATAAAATACTTATATTCATAACGTATTTTCTTTAAATTTTAGTAATGAAATAATTACATTATATATGTTATGACCCCCTCCCCACAAAGTGTACCCCTCTTAGGCCCACAATGCGAGAAGAGAGATAATGACCCTTGATTCCTGCCTACAGTAGGCCCCAGGTTCGAGACTAGCACCAAGGGTATAGTAAACACAAATATGTGAGGCATTACCTTGTAAGAGAACACATGCAAAAGAGAGATATAAGACATACACCAACTAAATTCAACTCAGACAACATTATAAATCAAATCCCATGTACAAATATGTA
This sequence comes from Viscum album, assembly GCA_963277665.1. Taxonomy (NCBI): domain Eukaryota; kingdom Viridiplantae; phylum Streptophyta; class Magnoliopsida; order Santalales; family Viscaceae; genus Viscum; species Viscum album. The sequence continues at coordinate 278,564,009 of OY728164.1, read as the reverse complement.
ATGTCATGAAAAACTACGACAACAAAAGGGGGAAAACTACAAGTACCCAAAAAATTAATGAAAAACGGAAACTATGAAGCCCGAACAGCTCTTGTAACCCCAAGCTAGTAGAAACCAGCCTGATTTCCAACCTACTCTAGGTGACCTAAAAAAAATTTATATATACATCTGGTAGGTATAAAAGTATACATAGTAGGATCCTTCCCAGAGCCTCTCATGCAATAGTAATGAAGCCATGGTAAAGAAAAATGAAAAATAATTGAATATAACTCATCACCTAAATAGGTATACTAAGTTCTCATCCCCACCATCTCTACTATCACCAAGTATCGCATAAAAGGGTTTATAATGTAATAAAAAATGTCAAGGGTGCCATGTAACTACTTCTCCACTAGTTTTCTGCTTTTCTCCAATGTCGCACGTCCTAAGATTCTCTCTCTATGAAGGCTTTCACGTAGACACCTGAGAAAAGCACCACAACATGAACCTCATCAACAAAACTACTACGTCCATTTATGAAAACAACCTGGTAGTTTTTGGGATCCACCAAAACTCACATAACAGGTATCATATGTTTGGTATTAAACCTCAAGCCATTATAGTATATACCCTATGTAAGGATCCTCAAACCATCATAGCCTATACACGTTACACCTATAGTAGTCTCTAAGAGACTATATTTAGAATATATGTGTGTGAATAACCACATGCCATTACATCCCTCTATAGACATACATGGGTAAAATTAACCGTTGTTCCTAACATCAAAAGTAAAAACCAATAGAAGAGAGCGTGGCCCAGGGACTAGTCAGCTATCCATCATTCCACCAAAATGTTGGGGAAAACATCCCCTTTGTCTTAGAATCCCAAGGGTGTCAGTTTCTCTAACTTACATGTTGGTGTAGCATATAGAAACACAAAAAGTACAAAATATACAATATCTCACAACCATACTCTGGGAATAACCTAGTCATAGACACAACTGCATCTAACATCTCTCAAACTCCTGGAAGACACATTTAAGACTAGGTATCCTATAATAACACAACCATTTATAGAGATTTATTACATTACTCCATTCCCTATTTATCATTTTCACTTTACGTTAATTAATTCATTAAACATTAATTGACCATTGACAATTCCACATTGAATCTCATTAGTACCACAACTAATGGTTAATTTCCCATTAAATTGTAACCCCAACATTGCATCCCACCATGCTCTAACCACTTGGGTTAACAAATTTTATTCAATCATTTATTAACAGCATTATTACTTTTCATATTCCTCAAAATTCTAGAAAAACATTCAAATCTACTAAACACAAGGGGGATCAACTCATTTGGAATATGAACTACCTGTCAAGTCTTTTCCACCTATATAAAGAACGTAGACCCATCCTCCCTTGAGAAGATAAACACAAAAATCAAATGGAATACCCCATGGGTTATCACCCCCTTTTGGAAGGTGGGTACTCAATCCAGCTGCCATCAGCAATGGGGAATGTAAAAAAGGATAAACAACCAAAAAAAATCAAAAAACATCCAAACATTCACATATAACCCGTTTTATTATCCCCATTGTCCTCCCCAACACCCACATGTATAAATCGATGCATCTCTCCACTCTAAGCATCATCTGCTGCCATAACCAATAGGCATATCTACCCACACATATCACAACATCCTCCCAAGGTCACATCACAACAAAATCATTAGAAAAAAACCATCATATCAATTGGACAGTTGCACCATAATCAAGAAAGAGGGTCACTTAGAACCCTACAAGGAATTATCTTTTATCAAACAACCAGTTATTTAATCCATATTGGATTAACTGATTTATTATTTGTAGGTTTCAACATCGGGAAACCTAAATAGTAAGTTATGACAAATAATTAAACAATATTACTTCCCCATTTTGAGTAACATAAAATTACAACAAGAAGAACCAGATTCATTTAATTGGATTTTAATCATTAGACAAACAATTATCAATTAATTCTAGCTTTATGTTCTTTACCAATTTCCATGAAAAATGAAAATATAATAAAATAAAGTATAGATGTCACAATATCTTGCAAAATAGGTGAAAATAAAATACGATCAATATAAATTTATTTATCTGGTTCAAATATTTATTATGTCAATTCCATTGTGGTCTAGTAGGATAAAACATTTTAACTATAAAGTTTCATGTAAACAAAAAGAGATGAAATGATCCCCTACATCAAATGTTTCTTGAAATTATTTATACGATAAGAAGCCACACAACGGGTTACGATCTCCTCCCCCCGTGAAAATTGTATCCACTCGAGGATGTAGAGACACCCCCACACCAGTCATCACCAAGGAAAATCTCATTTGGAACCTGGAAAAAACATTCCAAGAAAGGGAATGGATAAACATAATGAGATGAACACAAAATAATAATGATAAATCATAACTTATATTGAATATTGATCGATAATTCTTGGTGGAATCAAAAATAGAGGGGAACCAATCCCAAGAGAAAATCTTAATTGCAAAACTCCTATGGGAAGGAATGGATGGTTTGTGTATCTCACACCTGAGAACAAGGAGGAAGATCTAGGTAGGAAGATATCTCGTCCCTTTAGAAGATTTAACAAAGCATCAGTTTAAGATATGCTGGATTTTCCATTAAAAGAGTATCGCATTAAACAACACAGTTTGACAAAGCAAAAGCATCAAATGCCTTAGGTAAAATTAATATAGGAGATATGGCCATTAAATAAGACTTAGAGTCCATAAAATGACACTTTAAATGCATTTTATGTCAAAGGAAATGTCATAGGGAAAAATATAGAAATCTGGAAACAATGTTCACGAACATGAAATTTGGAAAAGGAAATTGAAGCTACCGTTGGACCTCACCATTCTAGAAACATTATTCAAGAACTAAAAATGTGTAAAAGGAAATAGAGGAATCCATTGGACCTCACCATTTTTGAAACACTTTTCTTGAACTCAAAATTTGGAAATAGAAATAGAGTCTACCTTTGGATCTCACCATTCTAGAATCACTGTTCAAGAACTCAAAAATTGGAAATGAAAATAGAGGCTAATGTTGGACCTCAACATTTAGGAAACACTATTCCGGAACGCAAAATTTGGAAAATGAAATAGTGGCTACCATTGGACCTCGCCATTCTAGAAACGTTGTTCATGAACTCAAAATTTGGAAATGAAAATAGAGGCTACTATTAGACCTCACCATTCTTTAAACACTACTATAAAAAGAAAATTTGGAAAAGGAAATAGTGGCTACCATTGCACTATTCGCAGAACTATAAACACTGTTCACAGAACTGGAAATTTGGAAAAGTGTTGGTGATATGTAACCTTGACCTTCCCGAACAACTCCGACACCAAATATTTGCAATGGAATGGACCAGAGAGGTTCAGACCATTACATCAAATACCTCACAAAACATTCACATCCCCAATAATTTAAAACCAACCTCAAAGGAAACAGAAAAGATTTCTGAGAAACCACCCACTGAGATACCTCTCAAAAGAGAAAAAGCCTCAAGAAAAAAACCAATGAAAGTCATCACATAAACAAGAATGGTCTATAGCCACAAAGAAAGCGTCATTACATGAAAAGAGTTAAATATCAAACAAATCTAGGTACTGAGCACTTATCTGAAACTCTCATTCTTAGTTACTCTCCTGCATGCCACCGTATTTCCCAAAGACACAAACCAAGGGGATAGAACGCCCAAACAACACATTTTATTTGTGGTCTCAAATATCCATAGGCCTCTACTCAAAGGTCTCATCATCATCAACATAGATCTCCCCCTAATCTATGACGTGCGAGTATTCATGAAGACAACGACGAAGTTGTGATACATGGAAAACTTCATGTATCCGGCTCATCTGTGGGGGAAGTGCTACTAAATACACCACAACTCCAATATGAGGTAACAACTAGAAAGGACCAAAAAAACTAGGGGGAAAGCATACTCCCATGAACAAACCCTCACTGCCCATGATGGGGAGTCACCTTCAGAAACCTGTGATCCCCAACATCAAAGTCTAAGGGTCTCTTCTTTTGATTAGAATATGATTTCTAACGATCCTGTGATGTCTTCATCCTCTCAAGAAACACCTGAACCATCACTGTTGTATTATGCACTAGTTCCTGTCCAATAATTGCGGACTCTCCGACCCAAATCCAACATAATGGAGAACAGAAAGGCCAGCCATACAAGGCTTAAAACTGCGCCATACCGATGGTGGATTGAAAACTATTTTTGTATGTGAACTATACCAAGGGTAAGTGGAAAATCCCTGATACTCCAAAATCTATGACACAAGAGAGTAACATGTCATCAAGAGTTTGAATGGTCTGCTCTGTCTGGCCGTCCATCTGAGGATGAAAAGTGGTGTTATAGAATAGTAGATAAGAAAAATAATGTTGGATACCACTCTACAACCTAGAGGATAAACGAGGATCTCAATCAGAAATGATCGTCCTTGGGAATCCATGAAGTATCACTACCTCCTAAAGATTCTTCCTTAGCAAAACATCCATTGAGATGGACTCCTTGATCATTATGAAGTGGGCCGATTTTGTTAAACGATCCACAACCACCCAAATAGAATCATGTCAACCCTGATATTTAGGTAAAATAGCAAAAAAAAAGTCCCTTGAGATGTCCTCCCACTTCCACTAAGGAACATCTAATAGGTGGAGCAGCCCACCAGGAACACGGTGTTTGACCTTCATCATATGGAAGACCAAGCATTGAGACACAAACTCTGAAACTGCACACTTCAACTCATGCCACCCAAACTGGATCCTCAAGGCTTAGTACATATTTTTCACGGAAGAATTAACCGCTAAAGGATAAATATAGAACTCTTTGAGAACCATCAAGTGCATCGTCAAAGGAAGAAATATCCTTCGATGATACAACACTCAAGGTTGTTCATCCTCATACCAACCATCAGGGGCCTCACCCCAAACAACCCAGTCTCTCTAGACCTCCACCTTTAGATCCCCCCACTAGGACTCCTACACATGTTTCATGAGAGATTAATACACCATAATTTGAAAATCAGAACCTTTACCTATAACTTCTCCCATATAGATATGTAATTCTAAGAGTTCTTCCTGAACTCTCTAAGAATCACAGGGTTCACACACTTCATCACCACCCGACTTCCTGCTCAGCGCATCAGCAACAACATTCCCCTTTCTCAGGGTATGCAATATTTCGAATTTGTATTACTTTAAGAACTCCATCCACCGACGCTGTCATAATTTCATGTCACGCTGGGAGAAAACCTACCACAAATAATTATGATCGGTGAAAATCAAAACTCACTCACCAATGAGGTAATGTCTCCCAAATTAAAATAAAAAACCATAGATACCAACTAAAGGTCATGGGTGGCATAGTTAAGTTCTTGGGGATGCAACTGTCGAGACCCATAAGAGTAAACTGATCTCTGCTGCATCAGAACACAACCTAACCCCTGATGCGAAGTATCATAGAAATCATCAAACATAACTCCCTCTCTGGGAAAACAATGAAAAGGAGGACTTAATAAATTTTACTTTAGATTCTAAAAATATACCTAAAATCAATCAGTCCATATGAATGCCTGATCCTTCATAGTCAAAGAAATATGAGGAGTTTCAACTCAAGATAAATCGGTTATGAACCTCTTATAGTATCCTATGAGACCAAGGAAATATCACACCTCTGACACTGTCTTGGGGGATTCCCAAGATACAACTCCTTCTATCTTCAATGGATTCATAGGTAATCCATACCGAAACACAACATTCCCCAAGAAACAGACTCTTTGAGTCCAAAACATAGACTTCAATAACTTCCCAAACCACTTATGTTGGCGAAGAACTCCCAAAATGGTGTGTAGATCCTCTGCATGCTCCTCCTCAGATGTAGAGTACACAAGGATGTCATTGATAAAAACCACCATGAACTTGTCCAAGAACTCAGATAATATAGAATACATTAATCCCATGAACACAACAATAGAATTTTTCATGCCGAACAACATTACAATGAACTCATAATGACCATGACGACAATAGAAAGTGGTATTTAGGATATCCTCATCCTTCACACGCATCTGATGATATCCTGACCACATGTCAATCATTGAGAACCAAATTGAACCAATAAGTTTATTGAATAAATCATCAATCCATGGAAGAGGATTGCAATTCTTCACTATCATTTTGTTTATGTGATGATAATCGGTAGACAACAGCAAAATGTCATCATCCTTCTTCACGAACAAAACAGGTGCACCCCACAGTGACAGACTCGGCCAAACAAATATGCACTATAACAGACCATCACACAGTATATGTTACTCTAAAATCAAATAAGATTCCATGCTGTATGTATACATATAGATAATAGATTCTCCTAGTTGAATCTCAATCCCAAACTCGATCTCTCATCGAGGGGGTAATGCTACATCTTCTTCTACAAAGACATCAGGGTACTCTTCTACGACCATAGGAAATTCCAACTGCTGATCCTCTACAGAACATTGTGATAGCTCATACATCATAGATGATAAGGACGGAACACACCTCTACTCTATCCAAGGGTCTATTTTGGCAATGAACACCATTGGATCTCCACCCGCATTGAAGAACACAACCAGCCTACTGATGTAATCCAGAATATCCTGTATCAAATACATCCAATACATGCCAATGATGTCATAATATGGTTTTATTCATAAACATATGAAATCTTCCCAAGAGAAGTGTTGCACCAATATTATCTCACAGTCTCTACATACTTCAAACAAGACAGTTCGGCCACTAACATGCATAGTCAACGAAAAAGGTACTAGAAGCCTCTCCACCTCATGTCCCAAATCATGAACAAGGGTTGCTGATATGAAGGAGTGCATCCCTCCTAAATCAAACAAGGTATACACCAAGGTATAAAACAAGAAATGGGTACCTCGAACAACATCTGGCTCACCAAGAGTAGGCAACAATAATGAATAAATTTAACCACAACCTCCTCCATGATCTCTTTGACACTAATGAAGACCACCACCACAGATGTGATCTACTTTTTTAGGATGGGGAGAGTCATGAGACTGTCCTCTGCATACCCCATCTACCCTCTGCTAATCTAATGCTAGTGCAACACACAACTATTTTCTCGACTGGAACTGCCACAACGGAAGAACCTGGAGAGGAACACCTGGTGCACGATGACTGCTTTGAAAGGTTGGGCACTCTCACTACTAATGACCTCAACCACCACAAAAAAAGCACATGATCCATTGGTATAGGCCTGAGTGCTGCTGCCCCCGAATAAAATAGATGTTGAGGGTTGGGACCTACCCCCGGTTGAACGGAAACACATCTTCCTTGAAAACCGAGAACCCCAAACCACAACTCTACTACGTGGGGAATCATGAAAACTCCCCTCTCATGATGATCTGGTTCTAGACAGTGTACTCTCAAGGACCTCTTACCTCACCAACACCTCAGGATATGTCTTCAGGATTAATGGGGTGACCTGGCGCTCGATCTATTGACACAAATCCTCCTCAAAATTCCTCGCCCCTGGCCACCCAATCCGGTAACAGGTCTAAAGCATATCGTAAAAGGTTCCACAAATGAATTCCAAACTTTTATACAATGGAGATACTCTGTTGAAGGGTAAAAATCTCCTAGTGACTAGACTCCTTCACAATCTAAGAAAGAAACATGACTCTAAACTTGCCTTGGAACGCCTCCCATGAGATCGTTGACTCCTCACGATCCACAATGTACAAGAACCACCACCGACTTTATCCTCCACTCAACATTGTCACAACCAAGAACACCCAGTGCTCCTTCTAAGCATAGATCCAACTCTAGCCTATCTCAACCTCCTCCAACCAGTCTTCTGTGATTGCATCTAAAACAGATCCCTCATACTTCTGCAGACTTTTGCACTAAAAATCTGAGAGTTTCCTCCTCCAAGTGTCGTCGTCGTCAACCTCTATCATGTGAACATCTACTGGTACAACCTACTAGACATATTCTATGTTATCCTAATGAGGACGTCGACCTGGATCCATACCAATAAAATAACAAACATTTAGAGCTCCTAAACCCAGAATAAGGAAGACTCAACATTAATTAAATAATTTTTTTCTTTTATTCATTTTAGGTTAACCTATCCCAAGCTCTACCAACTCAAACATTGGATCAAGGAATAATGATGCATGATTCATTCCTATGTCTCTACCCTGCAACTAGTATCACCTTGTTTAGTTGACAATGTATACATAACGGTCCATAAATTAGATCATATGGGGCCCTAAACACTTATGTATCATCTGATCACTAGTGTTTACATCACTTGTTAAACCTGATTGACAATGTTTCTCTACCAACCAAAACTACCTCACCTATGCCTGACTATAAACTCCATCAAATCATTCAACCATACCTCTCATACAACTATTTCACAAACCCCTCACCACAAAGTGTACCACTCCTAGGCCGACAATGTGGGAAGGGAGATAATGACCCCTTAGTCCCTCCTCCAGTAGGCCTCGGGTTGGCGACTTGCACCGAGGGTATAATAAACATATAGATGGGAGGCATTACCCTCTAAGAGAACTCATTCGAATGAGTGATATAAGAATGACTCCAACCAACTCCTACTCAGACAACAATATAAGGAAATCCAAAGTACACATATGTAATGTCCTGTAAAACTACTACAATGGGAAAGGGAAACTACAAGTACCCAAAAGAAAGAAAAAGAAGTAATGACCATGATGCCCAAAAATCTCATGTAACCATATGCAAGTAGTAACCATATTGATCTACAACCTTCTCCATGTGACCTAAAAAATAGTTTATATATTCATTAGGTGAGTATAACAGTTTACTCAGTAGGATCCTTCCCAGAGCCTCTCATGAAAAAATAAATAAAGCATGCAAAAGTACATTGAAACTAACTCGTCACCTAAATAGGTATACTTAGTTCCCGAGCTCACCATAGATACTCTCACCACGTATCACATACAAGAGTATATAATATAATATTGAATATCAAGGGTACCCTGATACTAATTCCCCAATGGTTTTCCACTTTTCTCATACATCGCACGTCTTAAGCATCTCTTTCCAAAAAGGCTTGCCCATAGACACATGAGTGAAGCACCACAACATGCACCTCATGCCACAAAACCAACACATTCACGTAAGCAATGTAACCCCATATTTTCTGGGAGCCAAAAAACCCCGTATAACATATATCATATGTCAGGTATTAAACCTCAAGACATTATATCCCATACACCATGTAAGGATCCTCAAGCCATCATACCCTATACACCTTAAAACTATAGTAGTCCATAGGATATTATATCCAGAATATATGTGTGTGAATAACCACAATACATTACAACCCTCTACACACATATATGGGGAAAACTAACTATTGTGCCCACCAGCACAAGTAACTACCAAGAGAAGAGTGTATGGCCAAAGGGGTTAGTCAGCCATTCATAATTCCACCATAATGTTGGGGAAAACACCCCCATGGCTCAAGATCCTTAGGGTGTCAGTTTCTCTAACCGAAAGGCTGGAGCAGTGTATAGAAATAAAAAACGTACAGAATACACTATATCTTGCAACCACACTATGCACATAACCTAGACTTAGACACAACTATAGCAAAAGTCTATTGGACTCCCAGCTGCCACTTTTAATACGAGGTATCCTATAATTAGACATCCATTTGAAGAGATTTATTACACTACCTCATTACCTTTTTTTAGTTTTACTTTACAGTAAATAATTCCATAATCATTAATTAACTATTAACAATTCCACATTAAATTTCATTAGCGTCACACCCAATGTACACCATCCCTTTAAATTGTAACCTCAAAATTGCATCCCAGAAAGATCCCTATAACGACCCATACTTTACATACATTGTTATTACTTCAGAATTCAAGCAAACATATTACAACATATAACAAAACCAAGAAAGGACCATATAGGTATAGTGTCTTTAGAAACTGAGAAACATAAACAACTGGTTCATAAAGCATCTACTTTGCCTCCCATTTATTTCATCATATCTAGAGTCCCTTTTTGGCATATTCTACTTAATAACCTTCTTCCTGACCTGGGGAAATAAAACATACAAAAGGGTGATCTCAAATGCTCAGTAAGGGTAAACAAAAGAAATATCAATCACATCATATACATAAGCACATAACTTTTGGAAATCTTAACCTGCAAAAGAGATCATAATTTCATAACATGGGATAAATCATAGTAGTGAAATGTAATCCCAATAATCATAACATAAAACATGAAACTTTGTGAAATAAACACATAATCATATAGAATCATTTCTTATTAGTCAAGACTCATTTCCAAGACTATCTTAGTGGACAAAGTCCATTTCTGAACCGAGTTCACTCCTCATTTCAGTCATGTTTCACTGAACCGATATAACCTACCATTCCAGCCATGTCTATCTCATGAGATATAAAATATTTACCCAATGCATTGGAGGGAGATATAGGTCCCACCATTCTCATAATGATACCATTCTTATGTGTACCACAAAATCATAAGCCATACATCATAGCATAACCCATGTAATAAAAATGGGATTCTTAAACAACATTACATCATAAAACAATTCATATAAGATAAAGGAATTCATAAAAATAATTCCATCACAACATAATCAAATAAATGTAATAATAGGGATAGAAAGAGAACCCTTTATTATCTTAGATGGAAAATAATTTTGATAAAACACTTAAACTCCATTCTTGAGGAAAATATCCTTTCAAATTCAAAAACATTTTTCTTTCTTAACATGTCATACAATTTTAAACTAAAAGTTGATTAAAAATAAACTTGAAAATTTGTAAAGGATGCTTCTTGGAAATAATATTTTAAAAATCCATTCATGCCGTATAAGTTAAAAAAACATTCTTCATACTTTTGTCGGAAAAGTCAAAAAGTACCTCGTACGAAAAACGACAAAGATTCCTTTCATATCCTTTACTAGAAACTCACCGAAGGGTCAAATTGGATTTAATGAATTGTAGGTGGATGGAAATAATATTACATATTGAGGAAACATGGATGTGGATGATAAAATACACCCCAGTAAATACTAAATTATAAAGAATCTCGGATAAAAATGAGATTGTGATATTTCCCTTACCTTAGGTCCGATATGATTTGTACGTGTCCGAACCTCCTGTATAATGATTTAAATAATGTTATTGACATATTACAGAATCTTAATTATTTTTATGATATCATATATGGTCATATTCTTAGCTTCTTAGTAGTAATATTTCATTTCTCCTTGTCATTCGGGTGTTTATACCTTTTTGTTCATATGCGTGTTATGTCGAATAAATTCTTATTATTTTCTTTAGGTTATAGATAAATCATTTCCAGAATGGTATTAATGTACTATATATCATATTTACTCATTCAATTCATTTATATAATCATTATGCAATGACGATCATGTAGAACGAATCACATCACATCGTGGAGACGGTATTCCGTACGTACGCACGAGCAATGATATCGTTCCCATGATCGTGGAATTGTATTGGACTCTATGTATAATATTTCAGAATCAATATCACTTTATAATAGTCATATATAGTCATTATTTACACCATTATAACCATTCAAGTAAGGTGGTGGTGGAAAATAGATTACACCACGGCGTGGAGACGGTATTCCATACGTACGCACACGTGGTGATTTCTTTTTCCGTAGGATGGATAGATGGTGAAATAGGGTTGTTTAATACTTATAATAACATATTAGTATATGAGTGATACTGATGTTATTACTTCATAATGAAACAACTAAAGAAGAAGAAATAAAGATGAAGGAATCGGTAATAGACATTACCTCTTCTTTGAAGTGCTTCTTTGAGACCTTCTTTTAGGGCACTAATATTGGTCTTTGAATAATAGAAGGACCTCTAGGATGTATCTAGGGAAGTGGAGAGGATGAAGTGGAAGTGGTTTGACGAGCATGAAGGATCAATGTGGTGTGAGGAAGAGAGGGAGGAGGTGCCCTTTTATAAGGGAGGAGAGGGGCACCTTTGGAATAACTAATTATATTATTTTATTATAAAGTCAATTTCGGTTGTAAATAGCTAAAAATTGATTTATTTCGAGGATAAGGTGGGTATGGGTCGAAAGCCTCCCATCCAATATAATTTAGACAAGTTTAGGTTCCTATTTTAACCTTATCATGTACATTTAACATTAAGTTAAATAATTTTTCTTTTATCGTGTCTTCTTGTGTTCTTATACTATAAAGTTAATAAACTTACTATATCAATCCAAAAGAACCCCAAGTTGTTTATTATTAATATATATAACCTTATATCAGTCATTTTGACGATCCTTAGATTTTTAGTAATAAAATAACAATTAATAATATAATATTTGTTTTAAAAACTATTTTATGTCAATTGTGACACTATTTAGTAATTGATTTTTGTGAAATTCATAACAGAATGATAAGTTCTAACAAAGTTAATTAAATAAATACTAACATGTCATATTAACCTATAAAATAAGTTTAATTCATAAGAAGTCTCAAATTATATTTATTTGGGTATTTATAACATCAATTATGTCAATATATCATTAATAAGATAATTACTGCATAATCGTTGTGTCATAAATAAATTAACTTATTTAATGTCTAAAAATTACAAATAAAATACCATTATGTAGGAAATCATTTTTTCTTTCTAATGAATATTTATAGTCGAATTTATCTTATGTATAACCCCATATTAAAAATGATTTAGTTATTAAACTTTGATTTTAACTATTTTAACCCTTCTTTAAATAAATTAATAATAAATGTCCTAATCTAATCCAAGTAGGCCTAAATGGTCATATTTTATTCCTAAGTTTGTTTTTGGTCGAATTAAACTGGTCCAATAGAATTAGGACATGTGTTAGGGTAATAATAATATCATTTTTACCCTTAATTACATTATTTACTTTTAACCGTGGTAAAAAAAAGTAAAAAGTTTCTATTCACCAAAAATTATTTTCATCTCATTGAACCACATTTTAGTCCTTGATATTAACCGTGTCTCTCGGATTTTCGAAATTCCACTCACAGAAGCAGTAAAATTATGTTTTATGAAAAATTCAGTTTTTTTAACTACCACTTAGTGGTTTCACTATTCATCAAAAATTGAATGTTTTTAGAAAAATACCAAAATTTCACCCTAGGCTAATTTTGATATTACGAATCCAAAAATGAAGTCCATTTTGAAAAATGAAATTTATAAAATTTCAAAAGGTTGTTATTCCTATTCATAACGGTTAGTTTTAATAATATTTTAATAGTATATCATTGTTTAGTGAAACTCGGTATTGCGTACAACGCAAGCTATCGAGGAAGCTCGCGATTTCGTGTAAAGCATGACAAGCAAGTGTTGTGTGTTGAAAAAGATTCATTTGATGATTTATATAACATAAAAGTCTCAGGTGTTACATTCTACCCCCCGTAAAATGAATTGTGCCCTCCAAATTCATCACTTTGTAACAAACAGATGAGGATACCTCTCCCTCATCATATCCTCATGCTCCCATGTAGTTTCTTCTAATTGGTGGTTCCTCCATAAAACTATCACCAATCGAGTTGTCTTGTTTCGTAGGACTTTTTCACTACGATCTAGAATCTCTATCGATTGTTCTTCATAATAAAGATCTTGCTCCAGCGGTACAACTTCTGAGTTGAGTACATGTGAAGGATCAGGTATGTACTTTCTCAGGAGAGATACATAGAACACATCGTGAACTTGAGAGAGATTCGGTGGAAGCACCAATAGGTAAGCTACCTTCTCAACACGATCTAGTATTTCTAAAGGACCGATATATCTAGGTCTCAACTTCCCATTCTTTCCAAATCTCATGACCCTCTTCCAGGGAGATATTCGTAAGAACACTTTATCACCCACTTCAAACTCTAGGTCTTTTCTTCGGTTGTCGGCATAACTTTTCTGTCGACTCTGAGCTGCTCTTATGTGTTGTTGAATAGATCTGACCTTTTCTGCCATTTCATCAATGAGATCGGGTCCTAATAGCTTTCGTTCCCCAACTTCATCCCAGCAAGTTGGATTCCTGTATTTCTTTCCATAGAGATCTTCATAAGGAGCCATCTGAATACTGGAGGGAAATCTATTATTATAATAAAATTTCACCAAAGGTAGGTGTTGATCCCAACCACCTTTGAAATCCATAGAGCAAGCTCTCAATATAACTTATAGAGTTTGAATTGTTCTCTTAGACTGACCTTCTGTCTGAGGATGATAAGCAGTGCTGAATCATAACTCTGTATCCAGAGTATGCTGAATACTTCACCAGAACTTTGAGGTAAACCTCGGATCCCGATCAGATATAAGAGAAAGTGGTACTCCATGCAATCTTACCACTTCCTTTACATATATCCTAGCAAGCCGATCCAGAGAGAAATCCTCTCTAATAGAAATGAAGTGTGTAGATTTTGTAAGAAGATCAACTATGACCCAGATAGAATTATTGCCTTTGGATGTTTTAGGAAGTCATGTGACAAAGTCCATAGTGATGTTTTCCCATTTCCATTCGGGTATGGGTAATGTTTGTAACATCCCCTTAGACTTATGTCTCTCAGCTTTAACTTTTTGTCAAACCAAGCATCGAGAGACATATTCAGCAACATCTCTTTTCATGACATCCCACCATAAGTACTCTTTCAGGTCCCTATAAATCTTCGTGATTCTAGGATGAATAGAGAATGAAGAACTATGAGACTCATCCAGCAGCTCCTTCTTTAATTTGGGGATGGTAGGAACACAAACCCGATTCCTGAACATTATTATCCCATCACAATCATGGTTGATTTCAGGAACATTTATCACCTTCTTTTGTAACTCGTCATCTTCTTTCTGTGCCTCTTTAATCTTCACATGTATAGATGGTTGAACATTCATTTGAGAAAGATACGATTTCCCCCCTTCCATTATAATTCCAAGATCCATCCTTTGTAAATCCATAAATATTGGATATTTTTTTATCGTCATCATGGATAAACTAGCATGGTCTTGTCGACTTAATGTATCTGCCACATTGTTTGCTTTCCCAGGGTGGTAATGGATTGAGCAGTCGTAATCCTTAATCAGCTCCAACCATCTTCTTTGGCTCATATTCAGCTCATTTTGTGTGAAAATATACTTTAAACTTTTATGATCAATATAAATGTAACAACTTTCTCCATAAAGATAATGCCTCAAAATCGTAAATGCAAAGATTACCGCAGCTAACTCAAAATCATGATTTGGGTAATTTTTCTCATGTATTTTCAACTGTCGTGAGGCATAAGCTATCACCATATAATTTTGTATAAGAACACACCCCAATCCCTTATTGGATGCATCACTATAGATCACAAACCATTCTTCACTACAAGGAAGTGTGAGCACATGTGCACTGGATAACCTTCTTTTCAACTCCTTGAAATTCTCTTCACATTCCTCCATCCAAACAAACATAACTCCTTTCCGAGTCAACTTTGTGAGTTGATTAGATAATCGTGAAAAATCTTTCACAAAACGTTGATAATATCCATGAAAACCAAGAAAACTTTGGATCTCAGTCACTGTTGTTGGTCTCATCCATCTTTCGATAACCTCTGTTTTTGTTGGATCCACAGATATCCCCTCTTTTGGGATTATGTGACCCAAAAATGCAACTTTTTGAAGCCAAAATTCACACTCGGAAAATTTGGCATAAAGATTCTCCTTTCTCAGGGTGTTTAGTATATTTCACATGTGATCTTTATGTTCTTTTTTGATCTTTAAATATACAAGAATATAGTCTATAAAGACTACCGCAAACTAATCATGATAGTCTTTAAAGACTCTATTCATCAGATCCATGAAGATAGCAGGGGAATTAGTAAGACCAAATGGCATCACTATAAATTCATAGTGTCCATACCTTGTACGGAAAGCCGTCATTGGTATATCCTCCCTTTTGACCCCTAATTGATGATACCCTGAACAAAGATCAATCTTGGAAAAGTATTGAGCTCCGCGTAGTTGGTCAAATAGGTCATCAATGCACGAGAGAGGATATTTCTTCTTGATAGTGATCTTGTTAAGTTCTCGATGATCAATGCAAAGTCTCATTGATCCATCTTTCTTCTTAACAAACAGAACATGTGCTCCCCATGGTGACGCACTAGGGCGTATGAACCCCTTATCAAGATTCTCTTGGAGTTGCTTCTTCTATTCCTGCAACTCAATTGGGGCCATTCTATAATGTGTCTTTGAAATAGGCAAAGCACCCGGTACGAGTTCTATTGAAAACTCAACTTCACGATTCGGTGGAATACCTGGTAATTAATTCGGAAAGACATCATCAAACTCCCATACAATGGGCATATTATTAATTATGAGTTTCTCACCAACCATTTGAGATAAATAACCTTCATTTAGTGGAATCAAGACCCATAAGATGGAAGGAATTTCTACTAGAAGGTTATGTTCATCCTTGCATCAATAGAAGATCATAGATTGATCTGGAATATGAAATGTGACTTCACTTCTTTGGAAATTGATATGAGATCCATGTAGAGAAAGCCAATCCATGACAAGAATCACATCAAATTCCACTATAGGAAGGATTACAAGATTTGCAGGAAGCACTTTCCCACAAACATCAATCGGAGAAGAATTATAAACATTTGATGCGACTGTTGTGCCATTAGGGGATGTCACAGCTAACTCAACATCTTACTCTTGATGTAATATGGTGATATCCTTAGATAATTCTTTAGAAATAAAGGAGTGGGTGGATCCAGAATCAAATAAAACATTTGCTACTTTAGAGTGGATGGTAAGTGTACCTTTCACCACATAGTTGTCGTACTCCACATCGCTGATAGAAATTGCATGTGACTTTCCTTTGTCTTTAGAATGAAGAGTTTGTTGACGTCGACCATCATCATCAACCCTTGGATTTGCGCATTGATTGGAATAATGCCCCATCTCCTTACACTTGAAACATTGAAGTGTAGTAGGTTCATCTTGCGCATCCCTTCCATTGTTTTCATCATTAGACATCTTTTTCCCATCATTACGGCATTCAAATGCCCGATGACCATCCTTTCCACATTTGAAACATTTACATGTCCCTTTAAGACATCTCCCTCCATGTTTCTTTCCACAATTTGAGCATAAGGGAAAGCTCATCTTGTTTTCAGTGTGCTCTTTAGATTTTCCTTTGAATTCCATTTTCCTCTTAATATCAAACCCATATGACTGATGGGTTACTCCAATCTCCATCTCAACTTTGAGAGCACATCGAACGATTTCCTTGTAGCTATTGAAGTCCCTTATGGATAAGGCCCTTCGAAGATTTGGTTTTAAGACACTAAAGAATCGATCGATCTTACTCTCAGGTTGGATAATAATACCAGAAGTGTACCTTGCAAGTCTTGTAAAATTTTCTTCATAGGTACCAACAGATTCATTATCCTTTTGCTTCAGTTCAAGAAACTCTTTCTCCATCTTTGTTCGGAGAATACGAGGGAAGTACTTATTGAAAAATAAGTTCTTGAACTCATCCCATTCCATGGACTCAATTTCATCCATTTTCCTTGTATTCTTAATAAGATTCCACCATTTATCAGCATCACCTTCCAAACGATACACTGCTAAGATGACTTTATCATGTTCAGAACATTAAAGAACTGAAAATATCTTTTCAGTAGTACTAATCCATTGTTCAGCAACCAATGGATTAGTAGACCTGCTGAATGAAGGTGGACGCTACCTCACGAAGGATTCAACAGAATGTTGCTCCTTCCTTTTCTCGTTTGGAAGTCCCGCATGATTCATAGCTTGAGAAAGTTGGGCGATCATGGCTACAAGATTTTGAATTCCAGCTCCCATAACGTTTGGTTGCTCCGGGGGACAATCATTGCATTTCCCGTCGCATTCCGCATTAACAGAGTTCCTTCGGGTTCTAACCATTGACTAAAACCAAAAAGAATAGTGTGAGCACCACTAATTATAATAGGAAAACCACATAATCAAGAAAAAAATTTCATACATAAAATATTATCCTAGTTTATTCATGGCCATTTCTAAAACACTAAGATTGTGTTCTATGCTTAGACTTATCCATAGGGTTCTTACTAAGGATTTCACATTCTAGTTTCCAAAGGTTGACTATACCTTTCCTCGGATACCAACTATAACGACCCATGATTTACATACATTATTATTACTTCAGAATTTAAGCACACTTATTTCAACATATAAAAAAACCAAGAAAGGATCGTATAAGTATAATGTATTTAGAAACTGGGAAACATACACAACTGGTTCATAAAGCATCAACTTTTCCTCCCATTTATTTCCTCATATCTAGAGTCCCTTTTTGGCATATTCTACTTAATAACCATCTTCCTGACCTGGGAAAATAAAACATACAAAAAGGTGAGCTCAAATGATCAGTAAGGGTAATCAAAATAAATATCAATCACATCATATACATAAGCACATAACTTTTGGAAATCTTATGCTGCAAAAGAGTTCATAATTTCATAACATGAGATAAATCATACTAGTGAAATGTAATCCCAATAATCATAACTTAAAACATGAAACCTTGTGTCATACACACATAATCATATAGAATCATTTATTATTAGTCAAGACTCATTTCCAAGACTATCTTAGTGGACAAAGTCCATTTCTGAACCGAGTTCACTCCTCGTTTCAGTCATGTTTCACTGAATCGGTATAACCTACCATTCCAGCCATGTCTATCTCATGAGATATAAAATATTTACCCAATGAATTGGAGGGAGATATAGGTCCCACCCATCGTATAATGATACCATTCTTATGTGTGCCACAAAATCATAAACCATACATCATAGCATAACCCATGTAATAAAAATGGGATTCTTAAACAACACGACATCATAAAAAAATTCATATAAGATAAAGGAATTCATAAAAATAATTCCATCACAACATAATCAAATAAATGTAATAATAGGGATATAAGCAGAACCCTTTATTATAATAGATGGAAAATAATTTTGATAATACACTTGAACTCCATTCTTGAGGAAATTATCATTTCAAATTCAAAAACATTTTCCTTTCTTAACATGTCATACAATTTCAAACTAAAAGAAGTTGATTAAAAATAAACTTGAAAATTTGTAAAGGATGCTTCTTGGAAATAATGTTTTAAAAATCCATTCATGTTGTATAAGTTAAAAAAAACATTCTCCGTACTTTTGTCAGAAAAGTCAAAAAGTACCTCGTATGAAAAACAACAAAAGATTCCTTTCATATCCTTTTCTAGAAACTCACCGAAAGGTAAAATTGGATTTAAAAAATTGTAGGTGGATGGAAATAATATTACATATTGAGGAAACATGTATGTGGATGATAAAATACACCCCAGTAAATACTAAAGTATAAACAATCTCGGATAAAAACGAGATTGTGATATTTCCCTTACCTTAGGTCCAATATGCTTTGTACGTATCTGAACCTCCTGTATAATGATTTAAATAATGTTATTTACTTATTAAAAAATCATAATTACTTTTATGATATCATATATGGTCATATTATTAGCTTCTTAGTAGTAATATTTCATTGCTACTTGTTATTCGGGTGTTTATAACTTTTTGTTCTTATGCGTGTTTTGTCGAATAAATTCTTATTCTTCTCTTTAGGTTATAGATACATCATTTAAAGAATGTTATTAATGTACTATATATCATATTTATTCATTCAATTCATTTATATAATCATTATGCAATGAAGATCATGTAGAACGAATCACATCACATCATGGAGACGGTATTCCGTACGTACGCGCGAGCGATGATATTGTTCCCATGATCATGGAATTGTATTGGAGTGTATGTATACTATTTCAGAATCAATATCACTTTATAATAGTCATATATAGTCATTATTTACACCATTATACCCATCCAAGTAAGGTGGTGGTGGAAAATAGATTACCACCACGGCGTGGAGACGGTATTTCATACGTACGCACGCGCGGTGATTTCTTTTTCCGTAGGATGGATAGATGGTGAAATAGGGTTGTTTCATACATATAATAACATATCAATATATGAGTGATACTGATGTTATTACTTCATAATTAAACAAATAAAGAAGAATAAGTGGAAGAATAAATAAAGATGAAAGAATCGGTAACGGACATTACCTCTTCTTTGAAGAGTTTCTTTGAGACCTTCTTATAGGGGACTAAAATTGGTCTTTCAAGAATACCAGGACCTCTAGGATTTCTCTAGGGAATTGGAGAGAAAATAGTGTCAGGGGTTGGCCGGGCATGAAGGCTCAAAGTGGTGTGAGGAAGAGAGGGAGGAGGTTCCCTTTTATAAGGGAGGAGAGGGGCACCTTTGGAATAACTAAATATATTATTTTATTATAAAGTCAAGATCAGTTTTCAGTAGATCCAAATTGATTTAATTCGAGAATAAGGTGGGGATGGTTCGAAATCCTCTCATACAATATAATTTAGAGAAGTTTAGGTTCATTTTTTAACCTTATCATGTAGATATAACATTAAGTTAAATAATTTTACTTTTACCGTGTCTTCTTGTGTTCTTATACTATAAGGTTAATAAACTTACTATATCAAGACAAACGAACCCCAAGTTGTTTATTATTAATATATATAACCTTATCTAAGTCATTTGGCCGAACCATAGATTTTTAGGAATAAAAAACAATTAATAATATAATATTTGTTTTAAAAACTATTTTATGTGAATCTGGACACTATTTAGTAATTGATTTTTGTGAAAATCATAACAGAATTATAAGTTCGAAAAAAGTTAATTAATTAAATACTAACATGTCATATTAACCTATAAAATTAGTGGAATTCAAAAAATGTCTCAAATTATATTTATTTGTGTATTTATAACATCAATTTTGTCAATATTTCATTAATAATATAATTACTACATCACCGTTGTGTTAAAAATAAATTAAATTATTTAATGTCTAAAAATTACAAATAAAATCCCATTATGTAGGAAACCTTTTTATATTTATAATGAATATTTATAGTCGAATTTATCTTATCTATAACCCCATATTAAAAATGATTTAGTTATTAAAATTTGATTTTAACTATTTTAACCCTTCTTTAAATAAATTAATAATAAATGTCATAATCTAATCCAAGTGGGCCTAAATGGTCATATTTTATTCCTAAGTTGGTTTTTGGTCGAATTACAGTTGTCCGATAGAATTAGGACATGTGTTAGGGTAATAATAATATCATTTGTACCCTTAATTACCCTATTTACTTTTAACCGTGGTAAAAAAAGTAAAAAGTTACTATTCACCAAAAATTATTTTCATCTTATTGAACTACATTTTATTCCTTGGTATTAACCGGGTCTCTTGGATTTTCGAAATTCCACTCACAGAAGCAGTAAAATTAAGTTTTATGAAAAATTCAGTTTTTTTAACTACCACTTAGTGGTTTCACTATTCATCAAAAATTGAAAGTTTTCAGAAAAATAACAAAATTTCACCCTAGGATAATTTTGATATTACGAATCCAAAAATGAAGTCCATTTTGAAAAATAAAATTTATAAAATTTCAAAAAGTGGTTATTACTATTCATAACAGATTGTTTTAATAATATTTTAATAGTATATCATTGTTTAGTGAAACTCAGTATTGCGTACGACGCAAGCTATTGAGGAAGCTCGCGATATCGTGTAATGAAAGACAATCAAGTTTTGTGTGTAGAAAAAGATTCCTTTGAAGATTTATATAACATAAAAGTCTCGGGTGTTACAATCCCACCCATTGGGTTAAAATCCTTTATTAAATCATTTATTAACAACATTGTTACTTTCCCATATTCCTAGTCATTCTAGAAAATTATTCTAAGATACTAAACACAAGGGGGCTCAACTCAGTGAGTAGATGAACTACGCATCAAGTCTTTTCCTCCTATAGAAATATTACAAACCTATCCTACCTTGAGATGAGAAACACGGAAAGCACATGGAATTCCCCACGTGTCTTTGACCCTTTTTGGAAGGAGGGCAAGAAAACCAGCTACCTTTAGTAGTGAGGAATGTAAAGAGGATAAAATGACAACAAGAATTAGCAAGCATCCCAACATTCCCATCTAACATGTTTCATCATCCCTAGTGTCCTCCTCGATAACCACATGTATAAACTAATGCCTCTCACCACTATAGGCATCAACTACTGCCACAACCAATAGGTGTCCTTCCCCCAACATATCACAACAGCTTTCTAGGATCACATCACAAAAAAAGCAGCAGAAAAACAACCTTCATATCAATTGGGTACGTGTCCATTATATAAAAAAGAGGGTAACTAAAAAACCTACAAGGAATTAACTTCTATAAAATAACATGTTCTCTAATCTATCTTGGATTAATCTATTTATTATTCATAGGATCAATCTTTAGGAAACCTAAACAGTAATCTATCACAAATAATTAAACATTCTTACTAAACTAATTTGATTAACATCGAATTACAACGAGAAGAATTAGATTCATTTACATGCATAATTATCTTTAGCCAAACTATTATCAATTAAATCCAGCTTTACATTCTCTACCAATTTACATCAAAATCGAAAATCTAAATAAAGAAAGACAAGATGTCACACTATCTATAAAAACAAGAGGCAATAATATATGATCGATATCAATTTGTTTATCCAGTTAAAATATTTATTATGTCAAATCAACTATTATTCAGTGGGATAAAACATGCTAAGAACATAATTTCACTTAAATATAAAGAGAAGAAATGAATAACCTTCCTCTAATAGTTCTTGACGTTCTTTATATGAGAACGAGGAACCCCATAGGTTTCAATATCCACCCCCATGACAATTGAATCCACCCGTGGATGTACATACACCACCACACTAATCAAAACGTAAAAAAATCCTATTAGGAACATGGATATAGAATTCCATAAAAGGGAAAGGGAAAAAATGAGGATGAACCCAAAATAATTACAATAGATCTTACCATATATCAATGATTGATCGATACTGCTTGGATGAATCAAAAAATGTGGGGAACCAATCCAAGGAGGAAAGTATGATCGCACGAATCCTACAGGATGGAATGGAAAGTTCGAGTGTCTCACACCCGAGAATAAGGAGGAAGATCTAGGGAGGAAAATATCTCATCCCATTAGAAGATTTAAAGGAACAATGATTTAATATATTATGGATTTTCCATTAAAATTAGACTGAATTAACCCACTTTGTATGACCATGTAAAAGCATCCCGAGCATTATGAAAAAATAATATAGGAGTTATGGCCTTCGAACCGACCATGGAGTCTTTAAAAAGAGGCATTAAATGAATTTTACGTCAAAGGAGATGACAATTAGGCAACACAATAGGAAGTTGAAAACACTGCTCCAGAACAAAAAAATTAGAAAAGGGAACAAAGGCTACTGTTGGACCTCACTAATCTAGAAACACTATTAATGAACACAAAATTTGTAAAAGGAAATAGAGGCAACCATTGGACCTCACCATTCTAGAAACACTTCCAATGAACTCAAAATTTGGCTAATGAAATAAAAGATACCATTGGACCTCACCGTTCTAGAAACACTTTTAATGAACTAAAAATTTTGAAAATGAAATTGAGACTACCTTTGGACCACACCGTTCTGGAATCACTATTCAATAAATAAATATTTGGAAAAGGAATAGAGGCTACCATTGTACCTCACTATTCTGGAAACATTGTTCAAGAACTCAATATTTGGCAAAACAAATAGAGGCCACCATTGGACATCACTATTCTCAAAACATTGTTCATGAACTAAATATTTGGAAAAGGAAATAGAGGATACCATTAGACCTCCCCATTGTGGATGTACTATTCATGAACACAAAATTTGGAAAAGGAAATAGAGGCTACCGTTGAACTGTTCACAGAACTAGAAACACTGTTCACATAACTAGAAATTTAGAAAAGTCTTGGGGGGAAGTCACGTTAACCCCTTAAAATACCTCAGAGACAAGATTTTCGCAATGGAATGGAATAGAAATGTATGAGCCATTATAATATACTTACACAACAATGAAGTATTAATTCTTTAATTAATGTAAGTATAAAATAAATGATATATGAATTATTAAAATAAAAATTATATTGGATAATTATAAACATCAAGGAATTTTTTAGATTAATTTGACATGTTAGTGATGTTTTTTATGTCGTGGTTCAAATTTATCTTTTGATTTTATTTTTTTAAAAGACACAATAATGAATACTGTCAAAATTGACATTAATGATATTTTATGACAAATAATAATTAAATAAATTATATTAAATTTATAAAAAATTAAAAACAATTCCAAAATATTTGGATTATTATTTATATGTAATAAATTACTCATTTAATTGTTTTTAGAACTTTATTTTAATCATATTGTCCATCAATTTTTAAATTACATGATATCACTATAAGAGTTAATAGGGTTATATAAGGGTTAAAACAAAAAGATAAAGATTACCAATATTAAAAAAACAGTTATAATTTTCATTGGATAAATGTATTTAGACCCATACTTGACCTATCTTATAAATAACCCAATATGATTCCATTTGGAATATAAATTTACTTTATATTAATTTAATTGTCTGATGAATTCCTAGAGTGTCCCTCTCTTCTATTATAATAGGGAACCTCTTTTTCTATTTCATTTTTACATAAAATCTTATTTGATCTAGCCAATATCAATCCAAATACCTTTATATAATGCCTAAACACATTCTACAAATCGTATATTAGGAAAAAAAACTCCATTAGTGTTCTTCAGGTTTTAAGAAAAGTAAATTTTTCTAAGAAAATTTAGTGTTTTAATCATGTATTTCTGTTTTATTTCTTCTTAAACATCCTTAAAATATTCATAAAACAATTTTAAATAAAAAATAAACTATAACAAATAAACTATAATGTTATTTTGTTAATATGGGGACCTAAATCAATCTTGAATTTAATCAAATGGGAAAATAAATATTCGTTCCTCTATATGGCATACTACCACCTCACTAATTGATATAATTCATTTTCATCATCATCATCTCACAATACTATTTTTAAAGATGAAAATAATGTTTATACGTGGCATTAATGAAATATTTATCATTCTTAAAGTATAATATATTATTTTCATTCTTACCTTTCCATGCATATAAAAATGACAACATCATTCACATATACGTGTGAACTATCATCTCTACAAAGCGACATGCTTCATTTTTCATCACCTCATCATATGGTTGATATATATAGGTATATCGATAATTTTATTATGATATTAATGATATTATGATAATTATATAAAGATAATATAATAATCACCTTCTTTCTATTATGATCATTGGAAAAAATAGAAATTTTACTCATGTGTACGTACATCCTACTATTTCACTAATTTTCACGTAGTTCATTACTTATAACAATAAAAAATATTGAGATTCGAAATAAAACTTTTTGTATAAAAAATATAATCATGTAATGAATATTATTCTTTGTATAATATACTAATGACTACTTTGACTGTTAACATCAAATGAAAGATATTCTAGAATCAAGTAACAAATATCCTCAAAACATCCGACATTAACTTAAATAATTATGTAATTTTATAAAATTGTGATATGTTATATAAAATGAATAATAAAATTTAATTATTTTATCAAGAACATATATAATTAAAATATTTTGGTTATTCAGGAATATAATGATTGCAAGTAATAATTCAGACTCAATGTAAGAGACTTTATCTTACAAAATACATTTAAAGTTACTCTTTCAAATATTTTTTAAAAAAAATACCAAAGGAATGATTTTTAACATATATGGCACAAAAAAAATTTCCATCATTCCTATATCTTTTAATGAAATTATTATTCCATTAAAATTTTGCAATATTATTATCAAATAAATGGTTTTAATTTTTTAGAGTGTTACTTCGTTAAAATTAAGTGTGATTTCAATGTGGGAAAGTCATTTTTATCTTATTGATGTTTTATATTTTATGTTTTTTTTTATTTTTATAGGGAATTAATTATATGTATGGGTTATTCCATGAAAAAAATATAGGTGGGTGATCCCATTATATCTTTTTAATTCATTGAGTAATAATACTGATTTAACCGGTACGGAATTAAGTGAATATACTGTGGTGGGTATTCCAAATATAACCATAAAGGTTACTACCCATGTATCTATAAAATATACATTACATATAATATTTATTTAGAAATGATGGCATAATTTATATTTATGATTTAGGTTTTCTAGAGAGTTTTATAAGAAACTTGTGATTTCATGAGGTAATATAAATATATTATTCTTTATGGGGGAAAAGTTTAGCATTTTGAAAATGTTTTCAGGGGTCTATAACTATCCACAGACTAAAGATTTCCTTATATATTTTTATTTCCCTTACTGAAATTTTTTTGATAATCCCATTTTTTAAAATGGTTTTCATTGGGTATATGGGTGGTTATGAAAAAATAGAAATTCAAGATAAATGATATAATGATTTTCAAGAAAAGAAATACTATTTTATTTTAAATGTTTTATATTTTGTAAAAAATGGATACTGTTTTAGTAGTATCCACATTGTATGAATGTGGGACATTATGTATGAATAATAGCTTAATTCCCTAACATTAAAAACATTAAAATATCTTAAATGTGAAACAAATTAAAATTTTGATGAATGATACATATTTTTTAATTTTTAAGTCTTGGTCTTTATATAAAAAAACATAGATGGATTAAAGAGTTATTGAATTAATACAAAAAAGTTGTTTTTTAACTGTATGTTTTAGTTTTATTTATTTTTCCATATCATTCAATTTTTTTTGAACCAATATAAAATAATAATAAAAATCAGCCTCCATATACTAATATTTCGTTACATTAGTGTAATATCCTATATCTATATCAAACCCCCAGTAAATGGGAGATGAATTCATCATTCATGCAATTGGAACACTAATTCATCACAGACCCATATCTCACATATGGTTATAATTTTATAATTTATTTTTATATATGGTATTCATGAAATAATTATAATTTGGAAATGATATTTTATCAGTTATTTTCATACATTATCATTCATTAGAAAATGATAACATTATTTATGCGTACGTGTGGACTAGTAGCTTTATGTAGAAATCTGATATGTTTTTCATCACAACATCAAATGAATTTAATATAAAAATTTAAATAAAAAATTTAGTTTTTATGATATTATGATATTTTTATATATATAATATTATAATTCCCTTCGTTATATAATGAAAATGTCACTCTTCTATACATACAACCTACTATCTCTATGAATTTAACATAAATCATTTTTCATAACCATATTTAATTATTAGTTATAAAATTATATGTGATGTATAGAACATCTAATTATATCATGATTATTAGTCTGGTGATGAATTAATATTTTACACCTTGACAATTGTAAACCAATCAAAGTCACGTAGGATTTATGAAACAGATATGTTCAAAAAATCTGATGTGAAATTAATTTATTAAATAATTAAATATTGAATTTTAAGAGAATAAATAAAAATAATAATGAAAATGAAAATGGTTTTTAAGGAAGTAAATAATTAAACTAGTTTTTTCATATTTATGAAGATAAATAATAAACCTTATGATTCAGAGTCAAGGTAAGAGAATTATTTTTAAAATTCTTCTAATAATGTTTCCTGTAAAATTACTTTTTATTTCATATCCATATTTTTAAAGTTATTTATTTATTCCTATAAACATAATATACTTATAAATAAAATTTTACATGAATTTTGAAATTCATTCAGAGGTTTTCAAAAGTAACAATTTTATGGAAAATTTTGATATTATTTAGAGGAAGAAAAAAAGAATGTCGTATTTTATCATATGTGGAGATAATGACTTCTAATACCACTTTAACCCTTAGTTTATGTTTTTATTCCTTTAAAATATTCCATTTTTTCTTCAAAATAACATTTTTATTTATTTTTGGAATTTCTGTTTTTAAAACAGGTTTTAATAAAAAGATAAATATCCACAACCAAAAATGATTTATTCTAGGAGAAATAATGATGAAAGATTTTATTTGTTATTATTATTTTATGGATCAGAGAAATTATTAATTATGAAATATGGTTCAATGATAAAACAAGGCATGGTGACTCCATTTTATCCCACCAATGCATTGGGTAAAGGGATAGATTTAATCAATTTGTTTTCTCCTAAGAGATTATGAGAATATAATATGATGGTTATTCTATGTATAACCATGATGGTAATTTGAAGTACAACGATATGGGTTATTCTAAGTATAACCTTGATAGTTATTTAATGTGTAACAATAAAGTTTACCCTATGTATAACTACTATGGTTAATAAATTTCCAAATAAGAGTGATGTGAAAATGATTCCCCATGTTTCCTAAAATTGTTATCTATTCTTGATATGTATTATAATGGAAATATTATGATTTTACCAGGTAAATAAAATTATATGCTACTTTTTAGGGATGTTTCACGATCCATCCCCTGGGGCCCGTATCGTGACTACCCCAATCCTGGCTTCCATAGGCCAGGGGCTGGAGACTAGCACCAAAGGTATATCTCCCTAAAAACTGGGAAGGAATTACCTATATAAAATGTAAACATAGAAAACCACAGTAAATGCAGATGCAAACACTATGTAAAGCAGTAAAACAAGCATGTTAAAATTACAAACGGGCCGAAAATACAATCTCAACTGAATGATACAACTACAACTGAAAGAAAGTACAACTGAAAAGATGAACAACTAAATGGTGAAGCAGCTCTAGGATCGTCCTCTGGGTTTTTACCTATAGGGTAGTTACAGATGTCATCCTCATCACTCCACATCTATCGGTACACTCTGTGTGCCATCATGCAATCTATCCACCTCCAAGTACCATCCAGTCCTCTTACACTCTGTCTCGGTCAGCACTGTCTGTCATCTGCATCCAACACAACGAGTTGCAGGCATAACCCGTGACGGGGTGAGTATAACAATACTCAGAAGGGACCCCAAGATCCTCTAGGTCTCATCAAATCTAACAAGGATAAACCACAAGAAAAATATCTCAACAGATAACTTTTATTTAGGTATATGCCTATACATATACCTAAGTTATCAAGTAACCCATCTCAATCATGAGGAAAACACAAAGAAAGATCTCAACAGATAACCTTTACTTAGGTATATGACCATACATATACCTATATTATCATGTAACCCATCTTAATTGTAAATAATTTGATGTTGAAGGACAATGAGGGATAAATTTTATAATTTTAACCTTTTTTTGAATTTATTCCTTGAATAAATTCATTAAATATTAATGAAACTTGTTTATTCTCTATATATTTAGTTTATTTGTACTAATATTTTAGGTACAATTTTTTCCATTCCCTCTATTCTTTTTTGAAAATCACACAGGAGGAGAAAGGAATGATAATATGAATACTCAGTATAGAAGATATTTCCCTATGTATGGTGGAGTTAATATAAAGGAATGTTATTATAAATGATGATTTTTATGGAAGAAAATGTTTTATCATTCAAGAAATCATGAAACCCCTCGTGGTCCCTGATATCAGACCTATCATCCTCTGCAATGTCTCTTACAAGATCTTCTCAAAGATCCTTGTTAATCAGCTGCGCCCATGGTTTCCTGATATCATCTTGGAAAACAAAAGTGCTTTCGTGGCTAAGAGACTGATTATTGATAATTCCACGGTGGACCATGAAGTGTTCCACTAAATGAAAACATGCTCCACCACGAAAAGAGGAACCATGGCATGAATACGTGACATAACAAAGGCCTATGATAAAGTGGAATGACATTTCCTTAGATTCGTGATGCTGAAAATGGGCTTCTGGTCTAAATGGATAGAGATGGTCATGCTCTGTGTCTCATATGTGTCTTTCAGAATTAATATCAATGGGGTGCTCACCTGTGGCTTCTCCCCAACCTGAGGCCTTCTCCAGGGAGACCCTCATCCCCCTTTTCTTTTTATCTTAGTGGCTGATGTTTTTTCTAAACTCATGTACATGGCAACTCCCTCTCATTCAAATCATGGGGAAAGGTCTATCATGCAATCCCACCGGTTTCAAACCTCTTTTATGCCGACGATTTCATTCTTTTCTCCAATGAAACCCATAATGAGTGCCTCACTATAGGCCATGTGATCCAACAGTATGGGAGGGCCTCTGGGAAAACAATCAATCATGGAAATTCAGAAGTATCCTTCAGCTCTAGGGTCCCACTTTCCAAAAGAGAAGAGCTTTGTGACATTGCAGGCATTCATATGGTCGAGAAGCAACAAAAGCTCCCCGGTCTACCCACGCTGATCGACCGATCCAAAAAAGAAATCATTGCATCTTTTCTTAATAGGATAGAGAAAAAAAATCCAAGGATGGACCCCAAAAAGAATTTCCAAATCTCAAAAGGAAACCCTCATAAAGGCTACCCAACAATCTATTCCCAACTACTTTATGTCCCTGTTTAATCTTCTTCTTCTTCTTGTCAACTAGATCCACTAACGCGCAGCTAACATCTGGTGGGGAAAAAACAATGGCAGGAATAAAACCCACTGGATCACCTAGAAATATCCCTACCAACCAAAATCTGAGGGAGGAATGGGTTTCCGGGACCAGTTTCAAATTAATGATGAATTGTGGTAAAAGAAAAGATGGCGCCTTATTAAACACTCGTCCTCTCTGTCTTCATGAGTTCTTCATACTAAATACTTCCCCCACAAGGATTTACATGATTCCTCTCTTGGCCCACGACCTAGCTTCTTATGGAGAAGTTTCTGGGGCTCTCGTAGCCTCCTGAAGAGAGGGTGGGGTTGGAGGATTGGGAATGGTTCATCTGTTTCTATCTGGGCGGATCCATGGATGATTGATAATGATGGAAGGTGGGCATCATCCCCAGCCTAACCTGGGTTCAAAGGTGCCACCATTCGGTGCCTTTTTTCTGATCATGGGAATGTGTGATGCATGGAAAAGCTTCACTCATGGTTTAATGAAAGATACATAAGGATTATCCAGAGTGTCACCTGTGTTCCGGATGCAGGCCCCGACCACCTATTCTAGGTCAATGACATATCGGGAGCCTATACTATGAAATCCGGCTATCGACTTTCTCTTTGTTCTCTGTCATACGTAAGGGATGGGGGGCCATGGGATTCTCTGTGGATGATCAAAGTCCCCTAAAAAATCCGCCACTTCTGGTGGCAGTTGTTCTTAGGAATTCTCCATACCATGAGCCTCTTTTCCATCCGACATTTTTCCAGTGACATGTTCTGCCCCTTCTATGCGGACCTCCCAGAATCTCCCCTTCACGCTATCATCCAATGTCTGGGGGAAAAGGAGATTTGGAACAAATGGGGATCATTTGCAGATTCTCTACTGGATTTGGCCTCCGACCTCTCGTCGCTCCTAAGGCGTTGGTGCTCTTCCTCTTTGCCGACCATGGTGGGCTCACATTGCATCATGGATTGGATCATTTGGGTTATTCTTAACGACGTGACGTTCAACCATTTATTCAAACCTCCAGATTTATGGATTGAATGGGCATCATCCTAGATTGAGGGCTGGCAACATCACTCTGGTCAACAGAAGCCCATTGGAACCCTTTCTTCTTCTTCCCATTGGTGTATGCCACCAAAAGGGATCCCCATGATTAATGTGGATGCGTTTCTCCCCATGGATGGTCATGTAGGCCTTGTTCTGCTGGCCCAGGATCATTTGGGTCAAATCATTGCAGCCAACCATGAATCCCATCGCACTCTTTGAGAGCCCGTTGTTTCCAAATCCACTGCCATCCTCGTTTGGATGACATTTTCCAAACATTGCGAATAGGAGAAAATCCCCCTTGAGTCAGGCTATCTCACTATTATCAATGTCATCAACTACAATGATGATGAACTTCAATCTTTTATCCCCCTCATCTGGAAAATCCAATATCTCTATCACTGTTTCATATCCCGCACCTTCTCCTTCGTCAGAAAGGAAGGGAACAATGCTTCCCACCAGCTGGAGGCCTCTGGACCTCTTGATCAAGACCAGATCAGGCTGGACCACTTTCCGTCATGGCTTCGCGCTTGTACTTCCGATGATCTCTATTTTTAATGAATAGGTATTTTATTCAAAAAAAGAGGGATAATTTTTTTTGATGTTAATAAAAATTATATTTCTTTAGATTATTTGTAGTAAGGATGTGTTAGATTTCCAAAAAGGGTCATATTGTTGAGTCAATAAGGTTTCATTTTCACTTTTACATTCCTTTATGTTTTAAAAATCACCAACACTCTATCTCAAAGCTAAACCCCCCCCCAAGATTTATCTTATTAAGGAAAATTTTCCCTTTCCTGGAAATTTTATCCTTACCATTGTTTTCTTTTGTCATGTCATAGTTCTTATATATCTGAATTATTTTATTCCTCTATCTGAAAACCGGGTTCACATCTGAAACCTCAAAATCCTATAAATCCATTGATAAAGAGTATTCTTTTTTATTTTTCAAAAATCATTGAAATTTAGATTTCAAATTCTCTGAAATTCTGATTCTAAATTATCTTAAATTCAGACTCCGAATTTTCTGAAATTCCGATTCTGAACTCTCTAAAATTCAGATTCTAAATTCCATGGACAAGAAACTCTAAATTCCTCATAATTCATATCTCAAATTTAATCGAATTAAGACTCCTAATTCCATTGAATTCAGACTCCGAATTCTTCAGAATTCAGAATCTGAATTCCTTAGAATTCAGGCTATCAATTCCATAGAATTATGACACAAAATTTCTTAGAATTTAGACTCCAAATTCCTTATAATTCACACTCCGAATTCCTAATAATTCAGACTCTTAATGTAACACCCCAATCTTCCACGATACATTTCCCATTGAAAAGTGTAACAGCTTGCATTGTACTCAACATTTAGATTCTAACACACCACGACCAATAAAACTAGTCATTATGAATAGTAATACCCACTTATTAAAATTTGAAAAATTTTATCTTTCAAAATGGACATCATTTTTGGATTCAGAATATCAAAATTAGCTTAGGGTGATTTTTTAGTATTTTTCTGAAAAATTTAAATTTTTGATGAATAATGAAAAACACTGAGTTATAGTTTAAAAAAATTATTCAAATAATTATCTATTTCATTTAAATTTATTTTAGGTAAAAATAGATAAATAACATCTATATAATTTCAATTTATTTTATTGGAGTCAGTTTATAATTATTTTAGATATATACATATATTATGGAACTTTATAACCGTCTTTTACACACCTCCTAGGAGGATTTTCAAATTTGAATAAAACATAATTTTACCAATTCTATGAATTGAATTTCAAAAAATATGAGAGGAACAGTTGTTATTAGTATGTAAAATTCTGTTCAATGAGATAAAAATAATATTTTGTGAATAGTATCTTTTGACATTTATTTACCACAGTTAAAAGTAAACAGGTTAATTAAGGGTAAACATGTTTTTATTATTACACACACACATTTCCTAATTCTATTGGATAAGTGTAATTAGACCAACAACCCCCATATGTATAAAATATTATCCTTTAGGTCCACTTCGATTAGATTAGGACATTTATTATTATTTAATTCAAAGAAGAGATAAAAGTGTTAAATTCAAAGAGTAATAACTAAACCATTTTTAATATAGGGTTATACATTTGATAAATTCCATTATAAATATTCATTAAAAATATAAAAATATTTCCTACATAATGGTGTTTTATTTTTATATTTTAGACATTAAATAATTTAATTTATTTATAACACAATGATTATACAATAATTATCTAATTAATAAAATATTAAAATATTTGAAGTTATAAATATCCAAATAAATGTAATTTTAGATTTGTATAATAATTCATCAAATTTTCAAGGTTAATATAACATTTTAGAGTTAGTTAGATGATTTTTTTTCAATTAATAATACTTTTATGAATTTATCAAAAAAAAATACAAAATACTGTCAAAATTGACATAAAATAGTTTTTAAAACAAATTTTATATTATTAATTGATATTATATTCCTAAAAATATAACAATAGGCCAAAACACATATATAATTATAGGTGTATCATTAATGAACGACTTGGGGTTCTCTTAGAAGTATATATTAAGTTTATTAACCATATAATATAAAAATACAAAGAGACATAGTAAATATCAAATTATTTAACTAAGAGTTAAATCTAAAAGATACTGTTAAAATAGTTACCCAAACCTGTCTAAAACCTATTGGTTCAGAGGTTTTTGAGACATACCCACCTTATAATTTAAATAATTAATTTTGGAGAAATTATAAACTGAAATTGATTTTATTATAAAATAACATTTCTAACTTTTCCTAAGGTGCCCCTCACCCCTCTTATAAAAGGGCACTCCACATTCCGTCAAATTCACACACTCAAAGACTTTTTTCTCATCCAAAATCTACCCTAATACCCTCCCAATAGTCATAAATTAATCCTAGAGGCCTTCTTTAATCATAATCCATCCTAGAGATCCCTTTTAATCAAATCAAAAGGAAGAACCTCACGAAGAGGTAAATATTTCATCACCTCTATCCAGTTTCTTTTTTTTACACTTCCTCTTTCTTTGTTGATTCCATTCTAAAATAATAACTCCAATATATTCTATATACTGTGATGTTATTATAAAAATTTAACATCCATATTCATTATTCAATTCATCCTTTGAATGATATGTCACCATACGTGCATAGGTACGGCTTACGGTCTCCACGTCGTGGTGTAATTGTTATTCAATACAATATAATTTCAATGGGTATAATAATGATCTGTAATTGATTTAAATAATAAATATAGCATTATAATTATTCTTTTTATCTGATATACCATCCAATTATATATTATTTTAATATTAAAAGAACGATATTGTCGCTCGTGTGTACGTATGGATTACCGTCTCCACAAACGCGATGACTTTCATTCACCATCGTAATCCATTCATGTCTAATTTTCATTATATAAATAAAAATAATGCTTAAAGACTTAATATCATTCATAATATG
This sequence comes from Viscum album, assembly GCA_963277665.1. NCBI lineage: Eukaryota > Viridiplantae > Streptophyta > Magnoliopsida > Santalales > Viscaceae > Viscum > Viscum album. The sequence continues at coordinate 278,528,698 of OY728164.1, read as the reverse complement.
AATAAGATACACCTTATTCATAAACAACACTACTAACGAAACAAATAATATAAAGGAAAACGAATCATTTAACACCCAAAACGACTATAATACTACAAAATTATTAACAAAGAAATATTAAATGATCATATATGATATCATATTAATGTATATTATTCATGTATAATTTAGTAACAAATATTTTTCCATTATATAGGAGGTTATCCTACCCTCGACCAAGGAAAAGTACAATGTAAGGGGTTTCATATCTCACATTTAATTCTATGAGATCTCCATTATTCGCCACTTATTTATTTAATGTGGTGTATTTTTTACTATATTTTGATATAAATATTTTCAGGAATCTATTTATATGCAGGGTATTCTGTGATTTATTTGGTTGATATTAACTATTGGGAATACAACTCAATTTATTACAGCGGAGAAATGGTTTTCATCTCACTTCCTATTTATGTGAGATTCATGTCATACTACCACTATTTCCTTTTGTGTGGTGTATGTATGTCCCAATGATTGTATTATTTGTGTAATATATATTAATTTATGAGTAAATAGATATTAATTTTATGATCCATCTTTCATGGGAAGTCTTTTTCATAAGTTAAAAAATTCGTAAGGGAATTTCAAATTTAAATTTCCACCCATTCGGCTTTACGCATACCTCATTGATTATTTTACTCCATGATTATGTTTGGAATCACTATTTATTTTTTGTGTAGTAATTTCCACTCCCCTTTCTATGGATATACTTTTGATACACATAATCACTCCATTCTTAAATTCTCAATTCATTGATATGATCATGATTAGAGTAATTTTAACTCAATATCCATTTATGGAGTTAAACATTCAATTCATTGGTGTTTTTTACAAGAATATCTATGAATGTCCTATAATTGATTTACACTGAATATCCAATAATATTGAGTGTATTTTTATTTGTCACACATAATTATATCATTGATTTATCCATAACCTAGGGATACTTTCTTTATAATAGATTTCATCTCAATTTACATTCCATTGAGACTTCATTGTTTTTATCTACCAATTCACTTTATATATTGTATATAATGTACCGTGAAAAAGTTTATCATGAATATATTTATTACCCTGATATTATAATGTTTTTATTACCTTAATTATTTTAATTCAAGTGTCTCTCATTTTGTAAGGAATTCAAAATAAAATTGCATTTTAAAATGTTTTAGAGATTTCTTATTCTAAATCATTCAAATTAATGACCATTTTTTAAAAATTGTTTTAAGGATTTATTTATATGGAAATTAATGTTTTAAAATTTAAATTATGTTTAAATATTTCAAAGTGATATGGGACACTTTTATTAAAAACCTATTTTAATCGGCTTCTTGATAAATAGTGAGACTTTTAATTTTTTTCAAGAAAAAGGGCGATATTTCTCTCAAATAGTTTTAATAATTATTTTCATCTATGTCAATATCATTCATTATTATCTATTCAGGATGATCTATTATAATACAATCTTTCATATTGTATTGAATGAGTTATGTTTGACTATGGATGTGCTATTTTTATACCATTCATGGTTTGTGGTTAAAATATTGATATTTCATATGCTAGTTTTAATAAGAATGTTCAGAATATGTTTCATCCTTTTTATATGAGGAATGAATAGGACATAGTAAGTGAAGGGTGGAGCCTGATATAGATCCTCAATTCATTGGTAGGTATCATGAGAAATACTAGTGTCTTGGCACAAGGCGTTGACAAAATCATGTTTGTAGTCTTGGCACAAGGCCTTTACTTTGTGGTTATGAAAGTATGTCATTATGCATTCCATCATTATGAATTTGGATATTGATATTAAATGTAATTATTATACTAATAGAATATCCATGTGAATAAGTAAATGGAATTATTTGATTTTATCTTTTCCATATTATAATGAATTTGATGTTTAAAATGCTTTTGTTTTATTCTTATACATTACCTTAAATGTTTATGATTATTTATGAAAGTTTCTTCAATATTTTTATCTTTACTCAACATCTAAGCTCACCTCTATCTATGTTTTATTTTCCCTTGGATGCGAAGAAGTATATTATGACTAACCTGTAGGGATAGTCTATGGGATCTCAGTTTTGTCCATGGAAACAATGTTATTGTAGTTTTCTATTTTATGATGTAATGTAAACCTTATGAATGTATCTAGTACATCCAAGGCTACAAAACTAATTGGTCTTTCAAGAATTGATCTTTTGTGATCATGACAAAGACAAGTAATAATGCACCGACTCTAGGCTTCTGGGGTTGGGGTGTTACAGTTGGTATTAGAGAAGTGTAGTGAAAACCTTGGAAACTAGATTTAGATAAAATGTTATTGAGAACATAGCCCTAAGATAGAATATGAGGATTTGTATAGAATAACTCTCTAAAATTTTGGTATTGTAGAGATTTTTTGAGTTTTCCAAGCTATACATCCTTGTATAGATACGATCTGGCAGATGCGGTTCTGGCATATATTTACCTAGGGGTAAAACATGAAACACCATTTTGAGGTAGACTCGAACAGGAAATGGTGCCCGACAATGTCCCTTGCTGCACTCTTGGTTACGACACTACCAAGGTATATGCTTAGAATAATTTACATTTTCATTACAACTGATATGAAGTATTTGAATATAATATGAGAATAAATGAACTTGGTTAATCCTAAGGTTTTTCAAATTGAAAATATGGTGTCATGATATTCTCTAAATTATTTTATGACAACTGTTACTCAGACAAAGCTTTTTGGTTTTAGTCAATGAATGGATTGTAAGGATGTCATTTTAACTTTGAGAATGATGTGAAATGTGAGAATGGTGGTGGAAATGAGAAAAAAATGGAGTGTTGATAGGCATAAAAGATATAGTGTTATTGCTAAATTAGTTTTCCCAAAATATGATCAACAACATATATATTAACCAACTCCAAGACTCAACAAAGGAGATAAAGGTGATGAATGATAAGAGCTCCTATAGTGGAGACGATGGAGAAAATAATGCTTAGTTCCATCATGCAAGAAATATGGATGGAGGCACCCAGGAAAGTGCCTCAATGGAACAAATAAATGCATTAAATGTGGAAAAAAGGACATAAAGTAATGAATTACAGAGGAAAAATGAACAGTAATATAGAAGAAAATAAAAATGGTCCCAAGAATCCATTTACATTAAATTTCCAAAAATTTAGGGGACCTGGCCATTACCTGATTGAATGAACTATTCTATAGGATAATATCTTAGTCATAGAAGAAGCAATGTGGAAATAAATGGTTGGAGAAATGTTTTAAAGTATTAGTGCTCTTTGTTGATGGAATTACATTGGAATAATTTTCTCTTGTATTTATAACCTTGCAGTCTGTCATGTAAAAATGATATTTGTGGAAGAATTATCTTTTCTCTTGTGAATATAGTTATAAATAACCATTTGTTTTTATATAATCATTCAGTTTGAGGAAATTACATGTTAATAAATTTTGGGATGAAAATGGAAGGTATGAGATAACATTTTAGGTAAAATTAGATTACGGTTACTATGAGGAATTTATTTCATTTTGATAATGTAATAAAATATAGTTTTTGAAAATGGACAACATGTAGACCGTGGGACAACCCATCGTGTCGAACAAATATGTGTGAATCGAACCCACAACCAGAGTGCTATTGGGATTTATCACCTACCACTGAACTACGTGAAGTCCCTGGTTAGTGTGACTAATTATTTTTTGTTAAATGATTTTATTGATTAATAATAAGTTGATTTAGGATATAATGTCTTGTCAAATGAATACCCTTGGTATAGTAAAATGATTTTTTGATTAAGTGATTGAAGTTATTTTTGGATGACTTTCACTCTATTGTGAACAATATATTCCTAAAGAAAATAGAATACTATGGGATTTCATTTGAGAAGTAATGGAAGATTTTTATCTATTTTTGTATTGTGGACATATATTGAATTGAGTAATTTATGGAAATTATTAACCTATAATAGAGAATATGTGATTAGGTTAATTACTTTTATGTATGTGACATTAAGAGTAGTCGATGTCATTTGGAGATACAGTTTATCATGGAAGACTACATAACCAAATTACCCTATGTTTTGGGTTTCAATTTTAGTTTGGACTATATTGAAGGATTTTAAGGACAATTGATTGCTGAATGGTATTTATTTAACATTTTGGTATTGTTGGTTTAATTTTAGAAATTAATATTGTTGTTTCTTTCTGTAAAGGAATATCCTTTTGTGGGATCATCTGATCTTTTACTAACCGTTTTGGTTTTGATTAATCTCTAAAGATAAGGTAAATATATAGTTTATCCTTTTTGGATCATGTGATTCTCTAGACGTTGATTCTAGATCTTCTGGTGTTCCCAAGTCATCTTAAATATTCCTCATTTGAATTAAAAATGAGTTATTGGTAGAAATTTATAAAAGAATGAAACTCTACTTAAATAGTAACTATATCTCTTTATGTTCTTAGTCAATATCATAAATAAATTCCTCTTATTTATGAAATGAAACTAAAAACAAATAAAACATTGTCTAATTACTTTTCATGCTAGGAAACTAATGACCATTTTCCCATCAAAAGTTTGTGGTTTTCTTGTTATTATCATTCTCCTGATCATGTTTTATATCCCTCACCATCATAACTTGACACAAAGTTTATCTTCCATATCCATGTTTTCCTACGTGGAATCCTACTATGGGTTGTCTTGGGTGACCTTTGTAATTCTCTTTATTTCTTCTAAACTAATAGTTTTATTGACTCTTTTTCCGATGTGGGACTTTCAATTATGTTCCCAAGCCCAATTTTAGAAATTTTTAGGACTCAATTTCCAAAATGGGGAAGAATGTAACACCCCAAGCTTTCATGGTATGTTTCCCTTTCAATAATGTAATATCTTTCATTGTATGTAACATTAAGATTATAACACACCACAACCAATCAAACAAGCCGTTATGAATAGTAATACCCACATTTAGAAATTTTATAAATTTTACCTTTCAAAATATATTTCAATTTTGGATTCAGAATATCGAAATTATCCTAGGGTGATTTTTTTGTATTTTTCTGAAACCATTCAATTTTTTAGGAATAGTGAAAAGCACTAAGTTATAGTTTAAAACCGAATATTTATTTAAATTTATATTATGTCAAAATAGATACAAAATACCTATATATGTTCTATGTAATTCATTGCAGTCAGTTTATAATATATATATACCTTTTATTGTACTTTTAAACCGTCTTTTACCCACTTCCTATGAGCATTTTTAAATTTGAATAAAAAATAATTTTACCACTTCTGTTAGGTTAATTTAAAAAATCTAAGACAGATTGTTGATATCAGTTAGTAAAATGTGGTGAATAAGATAACAATAATTTTGGGTGAATAGTAACTGTTGACTTTTATTTTACACGGTTAAAAATAAATGGCGTGTTTATTGGTGAAAATGTTATTATTATTACCCTAACACATGTCCTTATTTTATTGGATAAGTGTAATTCAACCAAAAACAACATTAGGAAAAAAATATGATCATTTAGGTCTACTTGTATTAGATTAGTACATTGATTATAATTTATTTCAAAGAAGGGTTAAACGTGTTAAATTCAAAGCTTAATAACTATACCATTTTTAATAAAGGATTATAAATTAGATAAATTTGATTAAAAACATTCATTAGAAATATAAAAACATTTCCTACATAATGGTATTTTATTTATATTTTTTAGAGATTATATAATTTAATTTATTTATGAAACAATGATGATGTAATAATTATCTAGTTAATGAAATATTAAAATATTTGATATTATAAATATCCAAAAGAATGTAATTTGACACTTTTATTGAATTTCACTAATTTTCTAGGTTAATAGGACTTGTTAGGGTTGTTTATATGAATTTTTTTCGATGTAATAATGCTGTTATGAATTTAGAAAAAACAAAATATCAAATAGTGTAAAAATTGACATAAAAGAGTTTTTAAAAATATTATATTATTAATTGATAATATATTCATAAAAATACATGTATCAGCCAAAAAACTTATATAATGATTGTTTTATCATTAATCTATGACTTGGGGTTCTCTTGGAAGTATATAGTAAGTTTATTAACCATATATCATAAAAATACAATGAGACATTGTAAATGTCAAACTATTAACTAAGAGTTAAATCTAAAAGATAATGTCAATATAGTGACTCAAACCTGTCTAAAACCTTGTGGTTGAGTGGTTTTCTGACCATCCTTAGCTTATCCTATAAACAATTCATTTGGGATACATTATAATTAGAAAATGATTTTATTATTAAATAATATTTCTAGCTTCTTTTATGTTCCCCTCACCCCTATTATAAAAGGGAATTCCCCCTTACCTAAAATTCACACATTCAAAACCTTTTATCTCAGACAAACACTACCAATTTACCCTCCCAACTCTTCTCCCTTCATCCTATATGCCTTACTTTTGTCAGAAATCCAATCTATAGATCCATTTTGATCATATCAAAATGAATAACCCTAATAAGAATTAAATATTGCATCACCTCTTTCAAGTTCCTTTCTTCTTCCACTTACTCTTTTTTTGTTTTTTCCATTATAAAATAATAACTCCAGTATTTTCTATATATTGGGATGTTATTATAAATATGGTACATCCTTATTCGTAATTCTATCCATCCTTTATAGACTTGTCACCATACGTGCGTACGTACGTCTTACCGTATCCACGTCGTGGTGTAATTTCTATTCAATAAATTATTATTTGATGGGTATAATAATGATTTGTAATTTATTTAAATAATTAATATAACATGATAATGATACTGTATATATGATATACCATCCAATTATATATTTTTTAATATCAAAAAATGATATTGTCGCTCTCCGTACGTACAGATTACCGTCTCCATGAACACGATGAGATTCATTCACCATCTTAATCAATTCAAGAATAATTTTCATTATATGATTTAAAATAATGTTTAAAGAATTAATTTTATTATGAATATTAATAAGATACACTCTAATCATAACAAACACTACTTATGAATCAAATCATATAAAGGAAAATGAATCAATTAACACCCAAAATGACGATAATACTAAAATAATATTAACAAAGAAGTATTAAATGATCATATATAAAATTATATTAATTTATATTATTATTTAATAATTTAATAACAATTATTTCACCATTATACAGGAGGTTAATCTACCCTCGACCAAGGAAAAATACAATGATATGGGTTTCTTATCTCACTTTTAATTCTGTGAGATTTCCATTGTTTTCCACTTATTTATTAAATTTTTCATATTGTGTACTATCATTTGATATATATATTATAATTATTCTCTTTATATTCATGGTATTATGTGATTTATTTGGTTTTTATTAACTTATTTTCATATAACTCAATTTATTACAACGAAGTAAGGGTTTTCATCTCACTTCCTATTTCATTGAGATTTATCCCATTCTGCCACTATTCCATTTTGTGTGATGTATGTACTGCCCAATGATTGTATAATTTGTGTAATATACTCTAATTTATGTGTAATTACATCTTCATTTTATGATCTTTCTTTCATGGGATGTATGTTACTTATGTTTCCTAATTGGTTATGGAATTTCAATTTTCAATTTCCTCTTATTCGGATTTACACACACATCATTGATTATTTTACTCCAGGATTATGTGTGGAATCACTATTTATTATTTGTGTTATAATTTCCACTCCCCTTTCTATGGATATACTTTTGATACACATAATAACTATATTGATAAATTATAATGTCATCTATATGGACTTGATAAGAGTTATTTTAACTCAATATCCTTTTATCGAGGTAAACATTGAATTCATTGGTGTTGTTTTTTCAAGAATATGTGTGAATGTCCTTAGATTTATTCAAATAGAATATCAAATAATATTGAGTGTATTTTTTTTCACACATAATTATGTCGTTGATTTATCCTTAACCTATGGATACAATCTTTATAAGTTTTTTTATCTCAATTTACATTCCATTGAGACTTCTTTGTTGTTATATGCCAATTCACTTCTATATGGAGTATATAATGTACTCTGACATAGAATATCATAAATCCATTTCATCCCGTGATATTATTAATTTTTTATTACCTTAATTATTTGTATTCAAGTGACTCTGTATTTGTTAGGAACTCTAACTAAAATATCATTTTAAATTGTTTTTAAGATTTAATATTCTAAATAATTCTCAATAATGTCCACATTTTAAAAATGGTTTTAAGGATTTATTTATATGGAAATTAATGTTTTAAAATTAAAATTCCTTTTAAATTTTTCAAACTGGTATGGGACACATTGATTCAAAATTCTATTTTAAATTGCTTCTTGATAAATAGTTATACATTTAAATGATTTCAATAAAAGGGGGATATTTCTCTCAAATAGTATTGATGATTATTTTCATATATTCCAATATGATTCATTATTCTCTGTTGAGGTTTATCTATTATAATACAATCATCCATATTGTATTGAATTAGTTATGTTTGACTGTTGATGTGCTATTTTTGTGCCATTCAAGGTTTGTGGTTAAAATATTGACATTTCGTATGCTATTTTTAATATAAATGTTCAGATTATGTTTATACCTTTTCATATGAGGAATTCATTTGACTTTGTATGTGATGGGAGGAGCCCGCTATAGCTCCTAGATGCATTAGTAGGTCTCATGAGACAATCTTGTGTCATGGCACAAGGCCTTGACTAAATCATGTTTGTAGTCTTGGAACAAGGCCTTGACTATGTGGTTATGAATGTCTAGCATTATAAATTCCATCATTATAAAAGTGGCTATTGATATTCCATGTGATTATTCAACTAGTATAATATCCATGTGAATAAGTAAATGGAATTATTTGATTTTAACTTTGCCATATTATGCATAATTGCATGTTTAAAAGGCCTTTGTTTTAGTCTTATACATTACCTTAAACGTTTATTCTTATTTATGAATGTTTCCTCTATATTGTTATCCTTTATGAGAATCTATGCTCAGCCCTTTCTATGTTTTATTTTTACCAAGATGTGAAGATATATATTTTGAATAACGTGCATGGATAGTCTTTGGGATCTCAGTGTTGTCCATGGAAACAATGTTGTCGTATTTTTCTATTTTATGGTGTAATGAAACCCATTTGAATATATCTAGTACATTAAATGCAACAAAACTAATCGGTCATTCGGGAATTTATATTTTGTGGTCAGGACAATGATATATAATAATGAACCGACTCTGATCTTCAGGGTTCAAGTCGTTACACCTAAATTCATTGGAATTCAGACTCCTAAATCTATAGAATTCAGGTTTTGAATTCCTAGAAAAATATAATCCATATATTTATTATTTATATTCTCTTAGTTATTATTTGTTTAGACTCCAAACTATATTTCCGTAGAATCTGAAAAATAAATTTGGTTAAGCCACCATATTTTACTTACACCTGTTATAGTTATGAAACGATGTCATAGATTTTGTTTCACACTAACCATTGTTTGAGTAACAGGTGTATAGGTCCATCCAAAATTCAACAAAAAATATGACCGTTAGAGGAGTTATGTGACCAATGGAGGAATAACTATAAATAAGATCTCATTTAAACATGCTCAACACTGATCCATCAATATAGATATTACATGCTGATAGAGTAATTTATAGATAGAGAGAGACTCTCATTCCATGTGTGTATTAAACATCTTTTTCACCATGCTCCGTGCGACTCAAATTGATGTTGTGTACAATCATGGACTTCTGGGGATAGGAAGACAGAGGTTTTGACTACTATAATGTTTGAGGGATTGCGAGGATATCAAGACAGACTCAGATATTCTTATCAAGATATTACCCTGGAGTGGGTAATACAATCATTCATTAAATTATAATTCAAGGGACCTTTATCCAAGGTTGTTAATAACCTTCTCATCAGGCTAAAATATTTCATAATTTTTACTTGTTTTGTTGCAAGTTTATTTTCTGCTGTATTTTGATAGAGGAATAATGTATAATCTTCTTATAATTTCTTAGTCTTATGTACTTTGATAAGTAAGATTCTATATGCATTAAGGTAGTATCTTTTCCTTGAAATTTGTTTTCCAGATTCATTTCAAGAACGATATTTTTGGAACCTAGCAAGATTATAGAACTATGAGGTATTGTGAATTTACGTTTTTTATCTTTGTTAAGAATATTTTTTCAAAATGTAAAAAAAAGATTTTTAATCTTACAATTCACCCAACACCCCTCTTGAAATTGAGCATCTACATTCATATTTCAATCCTACACACTGAGCTCTGGCCACCCATTGAGTGGCATCCGGGTCCGTGAAGTCATAATATTACTATTTTACCTTATGATTTTCCATGTAGGATTTGATTATATTTTTTCATGTACACCATTTTGATATTTTATTTGGAATTATTATAATACCCATTTATTTACATGGGTAACCTATATTTTTATTACTTATATTTGATTGATTATGTGTACAGATAAGCATGAACATGTTACATTGGGTGCACCCAGATATCACTCCAATGCATTGAATAATTTTTATTCTCATGAGACTTCATGTATAATATTAGGGAGTAAACCTAATACCTTATGGGAATTTTTCCACCATGTGATATAGTTATCTCATTTATCCTTCACTCATGTTTATGTCATATTGTATGTTACTTCCACATTCCAATGATTCCTTGATCGAATGTTTCCCTGATCCATATGTTATGATTACATATGTCTATTCATGTTCCAAAACAGTTTATGTCATCATGTAATACCTTCTACCACATGTTGTATACTTTAATCCTTTTTTTACTACCTTATTTTGATTTTTAGCTCATCACTTTTGTCTATGAATTACGCTTATTATCCTATGAAGATGTAAGAACTCAAAGAAAGTTATGACCTCAATATGTAGAATAAATATAATATGTCTTTATTTTGGTTTCATGATTTCTAATTATGTACCTAATCATTTAAATACACTACACCATATGATCAATAGTTTTTACTCGTCAGTTAATTATATTAATATCATGTTAAAATGTGTAAATGTTTTAGGTCACATTAGTTGGTGTTAGAGCACACTGAATATACATTTGATGATTTAGACTATAAGAATATAGTAAGAACCCAAGAGATAATTCTAACACAATAGATAAACTAGATTGAATCCTATGAAATCACATGGTAAGATATATTTTCATTTAAAATGTTATCCTTATATGTTAAATGTAGTTTTTTTAATATTCTTATTAGATATGTATCCACGACCCCTAGTTAAATTTTATTTTTCATAGTTGATGGTGGAAAATAAGATAACCTCTGCCAATAATCATTGTTATTGGAAATGTGACGATTTCCCAAATGAAATACGAAATTTTATAGGAAAAAGAGGTAAAAACAACATGATAGTACTATAACTACTAGATCAAGTTATGAATAATAATATGAATTATATTGAATTCCCTCCTTCTCCTAGGAAGGAAAATGTTGTGGCAGAATAAATTATCTTACAAAGGCCTCCAATCTTTAGTGGTTCTTACGATCGCATCATTGCAGAACAATGGATTAACTCTATTAAGAATATATTTTATATCCTTCAATGCTCAAAAGAAGGGAATATATGGATAAAGGTCTATTTTTTTATGAATAATTTGTTTAATGGTTGACATTAATAAAAAAATTATAAATGTGAAATGGATTCCATGTAATGAGAAAAAATGATGAAATATTTGTCAATTATTATTTTCCCTTAAGTCTCCATCTTAAGATGGAGTGGTATTTACTCAATCTAATGAAAAAAGATGATGATACTGTCAGAGTATATGAGGGAAACGCTAGAAGGCTTGCATAATATGAATTTGGTGTTGTCTTCAACACTAAATGTTTTGTGGATCAAATTTATAGTGGGTTAAAACCAATTTTACAAAACTATATAGATATTCAAGACATGTAAACTTATTAAGATAATGATCATTATTACCTTAAAGTTGATATGTAGATCAGTGATTCTTAGTGGTCTCTTGGGACTGGAGATATGAAACTGACAATGGAATTTACCTCTAATGGTCCAATAGTGAAATATTATAGAGGAAATAAAAACAGCATCCCACTTACCAATAGTGTACGTAGAAGCGTTATAGAAACTTCTATAGAGGAACCAGAAGGTTCATAAATTTGGAATGAGTGGGTCTCTATGAAAATCAGTTCTAAATTGAAATGAGGAATCATAATAATAAATAATTTCAAATGAAGGATTATTTGAACACTATACCTGTTATAATTTGATTTATGTTTAAAAAATGTAAAAACTATGGGAGAAAATGTCATATGCCAAGGGTTTTCAAGGAAAATATAAAAATAGTATCCTCTAATGTAGTAAGGAAGGGTATATTTAATCCATACTGTGGAGTTGGAGCCCATAACGATGAGATGATATGTATGTTTTTTATTCATTCAAGAATAGTTAATGTAATATTTGATTCTTGTTTGAAAAATTATTTTATATACTAAAATTTAATTAGAACTATTCAAACATCACAAAAAAATATGATGACTGAGTTATCTATTAGAACAGAAAATGGGGAAATTATTGAATCAAAATGATATTACTCCTCCCCAATTAATTATTTGGGACTGAACATCCCATAAAATATTGTCTTAGATCCTTTGGTAGAATATTATTATATATTGGTAATATATTGTCTCTCATTATATGAGGCCAACATCAGTTTTTGGGAAAGGAATATCACTCTTCACATCTAGAGGAATCCTCTAATTCAATAAAAGTGTAATAATGAGGATTAACGGCCCTCAAAATCACTATATCTACTAGGGATATTATTACATTATGATAAAGATCATCTAGCACAAAATATTGTGACAATGGACATGCTTATGAACAAATACATACCCATTGTATGGGACTACATTGAAGTGTCCCCCAATGAATTTCCAGGTCTTCCTTATGAATGAGATTTTTAGTTCTCAATTTATCTTATACCTATATCTCTATCCATATCAAGGAATCCTTACAAGATGGCCACCATTTAGTTAGAAGAACCGAATAAGAAGTTATAAGATAATCTAGAAAAGGGTTTCATACACCTGATTGCTTCACAATAGGGTGTTCCAAACCTCTTCATCAAGAATTTGGATGGATCACTCTACCTCTTAATTAATTATTACGAGTTCAAAAAAATCATGATAAAGAACATGTATCCTCCTATATGAATAGATTCATTGTTTTATCAACAATGTGGATACAAGTATTTATCTGAGACGGGCCTTTGGTCAGGATATCTGTAACACCCCAACATTCATAAAAAGAATTATTTTTATTAATAAATAAAATTAAAAATATATTCTGATTACCATATTATTATTTCAGATTTATTATATTAATATTATCATTATTAGATTTTTAATTATGAATATATTAATAAGTCTATGATAAAATGGTAAATGAATACATATTTTTTTACTAATGAAATTCAATTAATATAATGAAAACAAATTTGTTGAAAATTATTATTATCATGTTAATTGTCTTGATATTATAAATGTATATAATTTTTTTATTATATAATTTAAATATTTTAATAGAATATTACAATTATTCATATATAAATATTATTTTTCAGATGAATTTTTTTTAATAAAAATTATTGATTTATAAATTATGATATTATAATTCTAAAAAAACACACTATATAATTATAATTATATTGGTTTATTATAATTTAACTTTCAAAATAATATATATATTGTAACGCCCCGACCCCAGTTACCCAGAGTCGGTGCATTATTACATAACATTGGCATGATCGCATGAAAGATCAAATCTCGAAAGACCGATTGGTTTAGTAGCCTTGGAAACACTAGATATATTCATAAGTTTTACATTACATCATAAAATGAAAAACTACTACAACAACATAATTTTTCCACAGTCCACACTATAATCCCCTCATAATATCCCTGCAGGTCATTCATAACTTACATCTTCACATCCTGGGAAAAATAAAACATAGAAAAGGGGTGAGCTCAAATGCCCAGTAAGGATAACAATATAGCGGAACATTCAAAAATAAGCATAAACATTTAAGGCAATTAATTACTAAATCAAAAGCCTTTTAAACTTGAACTTAAACATAGTATGGAAAAAGTAAAATGAAATAATTCCATTTACTTGTTCACATGAATATTATACTAATCTAATAATCACATGCAATATCAATAACCACTTTCATAATGTTGGAATTCATAATGCTAAACTTTAATTTCTTTTCAAGGCCTCGTCCCAATACCTTGGGGCTAACTGTAACCAGAACCCAACCCGGAGTGCCTCTAATAACCGGACACCAACCCGGAGTTCCTCTAATAACCAGAGACCAAACCGGAGGGCTTAATTTTACCAGTACCTAACCTAGAGGGCTTACTTTTAGCAGTCCCCAACCTGGAGGGCTTACTTTAACCAGTCCCCAACCTGGAACAAACTTGTCCAACACATTCATATGAAGTAAAGGTTGAAATATAACATAAACATTGTTATTGGAACTAGCATACGAAATGTAAATAATTTCACCATAAACTATGAATGGTATAAAAATAGCACATCCATAGTCAAACATATCACAAATCCTTCAAAACAATATAGATGTTTTGTATCATAATAAATCAACTTCAAATAATCTTAAAATCCATCAAAGGATGTTGACATAGATGAAATCAAAATTCTTTTTAAAGAAATATCTCCTTTTATTTTGAAATCATTTAAGATCCATATAAAATAAAACATTTTCTTTGAAAATAATCTTATAAGCTTGTAAGTGAAGCTTTGAAGATTTTATAACAGCGGAAAATATCCGCACCCGCCGTATAAGTTAAAAAAAACATTCTTACCTTAATTCTGTCGAAAAGGTTAAAAAGGACATTGTTTTGAAAACGACGGAAAGATTACTTTATAAAAGTCTTATAAAAAGTAAACTAAGGGTATAAATGACTTTAACTCAAATTCTTGTAAATAATAAATATGTTTTTAAATACATTTCGAAGAAACATGGATGTGGATGATAACGAAATCCCAGTAGATTATTACGTATAAACAACCTCAGATAATGAAGAGATTGTGAAATAACCCTTACCTTGTACTTTTCCTTGGTTGGGGTAGTTTAACCTCCTTTATAATGGTGAAATAATTGATATTAAATTATAAAAGAATCATATACATTAATATGATATCATATATGATCTTTTAATATTGATTTGATAATAATATCTTAGTATTATCGTTGTTTCGGTTGTTAACTTACTTGTTTTATTTTATATGTTTTGTTACATAAGAAATGTTTATAACGGATAGGTTGTATATTATTCATATCCAGAATTATATCAAGTCTTTAAACATCATTTTTAAATCATCAAATGATAATTATACTTGAATGGATACGATGGAGAATGAATCTCATCGCGTTCATGGAGACGGTAGTCCGTACGTACGCACGTATGGTGACATTTTATTCAAAGGGTGGATAGAATACTGAATATGGTTGTACCATATTTATAATAACATCACATTATATTTAAGATACTGGAGTTATTATTTTATAATGGTAAGAACAAAGAAAGAAGAAGTGGAAGAAGAAAGGAACTTGAAAAGGGGTGGTGAAAACATTACCTCTTCTTCGGGTTCTTCTTTTTGATTTGATCAAAAGGGATCCTTAGGTTGTCTTTCTGATCAAACTAAGGCCTCTAGGTTGTAGTGATGGATGTTGGGAGAGTATTTGGGAAGAGTTTGGCCGAACCAAAAGGCTTTGAAGGTGTGAAGAAATGAGAAGGAGGAGTGCCCTTTTATAAGAGGGGTGAGGGGCACCTTTGGAAAAGCTAGAAATATTAATTTATAATAAATTCATATTCGGTTAATAATGGCTCCAGAGTTTATTATTCAAAGGTTAAGTTGGGTATAGGTCGAAAAACACTCAACCAATTGAATTTATACAGGTTTGGGTACTTATATTAACCTTATCTTTAAGTATTAACTCTAAGTTAATTAGTTTCACTTTTACAATGTCTCTTTGTATTTTTATATAATATGGTTAATAAACTTACTATATACATCCAAGCGACCCCCAAGTGGTCCATTAATGATGAACCTATCATGATATAAGTCTCTTGGCCGAACCTTATATTTTTAGGAATTTAATATCAATTAATAATATAATATTTGTTTTAAGAATTCTTTTATGTCAATTTTGACACTATTCAATAGTTGATTTTTGTAAAACTCATAACAGATTGATTACTTCGAATAAAGTCAATTAAATCAATCCTAATATATCATATTATCCTAGAAAATTAGATTAATTCATTAAAAGTTTCATATTATATTTATTTGGGTATTTATAATATCAATTATTTTAATTTTTCACTATTATAGTAATTACTGCATCATCATTGTGTCATAAATAAAATAAATTATTTAATGTCTAAAAATTATAAATAAAATATCATTATGTAGGAAATCTTTTTATCTTTCTAATGAATATTTATAATCTAAAATCCAACATATATAACTCTTATGTAACAATTTTTTTGCTAAAAGATATATGCTTGTGTCATTTTTGTATTTATTTTAACTTAATTAAAATAAAGTGTCATTATCACTTACAAGTGGATTCATGGGGTCCAAAAATAGACCCAAAGATGCCCATGGTCGACCATGTATCAACCAATAGGGTTAATACACGTTTTAGGGTAATTTATTATTATTATAATATTATTTTTTAACCCTTATTTACAGGATTTACCCTTAACCATGGTAAATAAAATATTTACCGCAGTAATTATTCAAAATGTCTAAAAATAAAAGTTACCTATTTACACAATTTGAACATCCTGATTCCAAATATGGAATCCATTTTCCTAAATTCAAAACACAGAATTGGCAGAAATTAATTTAAAATTAATTCCCGCAGTCAAAACAAAAAGCGTGTTTTTAAGAGATAATAACTATCAAAAGATTGACACTTGTTTATGTTCGGTTTAATTATGTCCAATGACAAACATTATATTAAATGGTAAAAATATATTATAAATATACTTTAAAACCACTCAAATTCATAATTTATCAATATTAATTATTTTGATTAAAAAAGTTGTTTTTAATTAAAATTTAGTAATTTTCACTATTCATCAAAATATAAAAGTTATCCGAAAAGTACCAAAATTTCACCCTAGGCTAATTTCAATATTCCGAATCCAAAAATGAAGTCCATTCTGAAATATAAAATATATATGATTTCAAAAAGTAGGTATTACTATTCACAACGGCTAGTTTAATTAGTTGTGGTGTGTGTTAAAACTCGAGGTTCCGTACAACACACGCTATCGCATTATTCGAAGGGAAATGTACCGTGGAAGCTTGGGGTGTTACATTCTCCCCTCCTTCAAATAATTGCGTCCTGGAAATTTCTAGGGTATTACTGAATAAAAAGACTCGGGTGGTTCTTCATCATAAGTTCCTTGGGTTCCCACATTGCCTCTTCCATCTTATGATTTCTCCACAAAACTTTTACCAGACGCGTCGTCCGGTTTCTCAGTACTTGTTCTCTTGTATCAAGAATCCAGACATGCTCTTCACAATAAGACAGATCGGGTTCCAGTTCTAATTCCTCATAGGTGAGTACATGCGTTGGTTCAGGCATGTATTTCCTCAACAGAGATACATTGAACACATCGTGAACTTTGGAGAGACTTGGCGGCATTGCCAATCGGTAAGCTACAACCCCAATTCGTTCTAGAATTTCGAAAGGTCCGATGTACCTGGGACTCAATTTACCTTTCTTACCAAAACGTATGACTCCCTTCCACGGAGATACCTTCAGGAAAACATGATCACCAACTTGAAATTCCAAATCCTTCCTTCGATTATCGGTATAGCTCTTCTGCCTACTTTGAGCTGCTTTGATGTGATTTTGGATTACTTTCACATTTTCCACCGTTTCCTCCACCAGTTCTGGGCCTACAAGTTTTCTTTCACCAACGTCATCCCAACAGGTTGGTGTACGACATCTCTTTCCGTATAACGCTTCATATGGTGCCATCTGAATACTCGAATGGAATCTATTGTTATAGGAAAATTCTTCCAGAGGTAAATATTGATCCCACATACCCTGAAAGTCAAGTGAGAAAGATCTCAACATGTCTTCTAAGGTTTGAATAGTCCGTTCTGATTGTCCATCAGTCTGAGGGTGGTAAGCAGTGCTCAAATGAAGTTCAGTATCCAAGAACTTCTGAAGACTTTTCCAAAATCTTGAAGTAAAACGGGGATCATGATCAGAAACAATCGATAGGGGTACTCCATGAAGTCTCACAACTTCATTAATATATAGTTTTGCTAGACGTTCCTGGGGTAGATCTTTTCTTATAGCAAGAAAATGTGCTAACTTGGTAAGACGATCAACAATAAACCATATTGCATCGTTCCTTCTAGGAGTCTTTGGTAGCTCTATGACAAAGTCCATCGTAATATTGTCCCATTTCCACTCCGGTATGGGAAGAGGTTGCATGACTCCTCCAGGCTGTTGCCTTCCAGCTTTCACTTGTTGACAAACCATACATCTTGACACAAAATCAGCAATCTCTCTCTTCATGTTGTCCCACCAAAAATGTTCCTTCAAATCTCTATACATTTTGGTGCTCCCAGGGTGTATAGAGAAATTGGAACTATGAGCATCATCCAGCAATTCCCTTTTTAGATTAGGTAAATGGGGAACACAAAGTCTCTTCCCGAATTTCAAAATCCCATCTTCATACGCAAAGTCTCTCAATCTCCCATCATTCACAGCTTTAATCTTCTTCTGAAATTCTTCATCATCGGTCTGAGAACTCTTAATCCTTTCTAGTAAAGATGGTTTGGCAACCATTTGAAAAAGCATTGATGTTTCACCTTCCCTGATTATTCCCATGTCCATATTCACTAGATCCATGAAGATTGGATCCCTTTCAATTCTCATATTGTTCAAAACTCCATGGTCTTTTCTACTCAAAGCATCTGCCACCTTGTTTTCTTTCCCCGGGTGGTAGTGTATCGTGCAATCATAATCCTTTAGTAATTCAAGCCATCTTCTTTGCCTCATGTTGAGTTCTTTTTGTGAGAAAATATACTTCAAACTCTTGTGATCAGTATAAATTTCACATTTTTCACCATAGAGGTAGTGCCTCCATATCTTCAAAGAAAATATCATAGCTGCTAACTCAAGATCATGAGTAGGATAGTTTTGTTCATGAATTTTCAACTGTCGTGATGCATAGGCAATAACTCTATCATTCTGCATAAGGACACAACCAAGTCCTTTCTTCGATGCATCACTATAAATAACGAACCCATCATTCCCCGATGGTAGAGTCAATATAGGAGCATTGACTAATCTTTTCTTCAGTTCTTCAAAACATTCTTCACACTCTTTTGTCCAAACAAATTTAACCCCTTTACGTGTGAGCTTCGTTAATGGGTTAGCCAATCGGGAAAAATTCTGGACGAAACGTCGATAATAACCTGCCAAACCAATAAAACTGCGTACCTCAGTTATACTCGTAGGTGCTGGACATTCTTGGATTGCCTTGGTCTTAGAAGGATCAACAGAGATTCCATCTTTAGAGACAATATGGACAAGAAAAGAAATCTCCTGAAGCCAGAATTCACACTTGCTAAACGTCCCATATAACTCATGCCTCCTCAGAGTCTTCAAGATAATGCGCAAGTGATTTTCATGATCATCGTAGGTTTTGGAGTATACCAAGATATCATCAATATATACCACCACAAATTCATCGAGATACTCCTTGAAAACTCTATTCATCAGATCCATGAATACAGAGGGTGCATTAGTCAATCCAAAAGGCATTACAGTAAACTCGTAATGCCCGTACCTGGTTCGAAATGCTGTCTTCAGAATGTCTTCCTTCTTCACACACAACTGATGGTATCCATATCGAAGGTAAATCTTTGAAAAGTATTGAGCTCCATGCAGTTGGTCAGATAAATCATAAATACGAGGTAGGGGATACTTGTTCTTTATCGTTATAGCATTGATCTCCCTATAGTCGATACATAACCTCATAGATCCATCTTTCTTTTTAACAAAAAGAATAGGGGCTCCCCATGGAGAAACACTAGGGCGAATAAATCCCTTATTACTCAATTCCTCTAGTTGTTTCCTTAGTTCAACTAATTCTACAGTGACCATTCTATAAGGGGTCTTTGATATAGGCCTTGATCCAGGAATCAAATCAAATGAAAACTCAACTTCTCGTTCTGGAGGATGTCCAGGGAAATCTTCCGAAAATACATCTACAAATTCTTTCACAACAGGTACATCCTCTATTTGAACATTCCTTCCCTCACCGACAGTTATTTCATTCTCTTCCTCCCCAATAATTGAATTAAGTTGAGCTACTGGGGGTGGATCTAAATAAGAATTAGGTGGTGACGATTCTGCTCTAAAAATAAGGTGTTCCTTATCATTATCATCAAGAATCGTAACCTCTTTCTTCTTACAATAAATATTCGCATCATAGTTCGAAAGCCAGTCCATACCGAGGATTATATCAAACTCAATCATAGGTATGACGATGAGATCAGCAGATGAAGAAAATTTATGTGCTCTAAGGGGGACTGATTCACAAAACTTTGTTTCAATGATACTTCCCTTAGGAGTTTTAACTGACAACTCCCTTATTAAATAAAATTGGAAATATCTAATTTTCTTAGCAAACTGGGAAGATATGAAATAATGTGACGATCCAGAGTCAAATAATGCATTTTCTAAACTTGAGGAAACCATTAAATTACCTGCCACCACGTCTTTCGGAGCTTCTACCTCAGCAGTAGTGATATCATAAGCCTGGCCTTGACCCCTTGGCCTTTTCTGAGGTAAGTTCTCCTGACGCTTAGGACATGCATTTGCATAATGTCCCATCTCCCTGCAATTGTAGCACTGAACATTGGTAGCTTCCTTCTTCCCTTTACAATCATGAGCTTGGTGGCCTTTTTCACCACACTTATAACAGACTCCCATTCCCTTCAAGCAAGCACCTGGGTGTTTCTTCCCACATTTACCACAGGATGGATATTCAACCTTTCCTTTCTTCCCCTTATTTCCATTCCCAGATTGATCAGAAGTCCTCTTCTTCTCTTGCTTTTCTTTAAAGTCATAAGACTTAGAGAATTCCTTTTCGGTCTTGATAGCACATGAGACAATGTCTTCGTACGATGAAAAGGATTGTGAGACTAATGCTCGACGGAGAAATGGTTTTAACCCATCAAAGAAATGATCAATCTTACTTCTTTTGTTACGTATATAATCACCAGCATACCTTTCTAACCTTGTAAAGTTAGCCTCATACTTTGTGACATTCTCATCCTCCTTCTGTCTCAGACTTAGAAACTGCCTTTCTATATCTGCTCCATGGTCATGAGGAAAGTATTTTTCTAAAAACAGATCTTTGAACTCCCTCCATTCCATATTTGATACTCCATCATCTTCCTTCATATTTTGAATCAATGACCACCATTGATCAGCATCTCCAGTGAGGCGGTAATCTTCCATGATAACTTTTTCCCTTTCACTGCTCCCCAAAGCCTGAAATATTTTCTCTAGGGAATTTATCCATTGCTCAGCTACTAAGGGATTTGTACTCCCATTGAACGTTGGTGGTTGTTGCCTCATGAATCGATCAAACATTGATCATCCACGTTGCAGATCAGGGTGCTCCATACGGGTAAGGTTATTATTCATAACCTGATTAAGTTGTCCCAGTATGGTGATTAGCTGATCGGCACCAGTTGCATCACCAGCTCCACTATAATTATCTTGAGCAGGAGGGAAATCCCTACATGGAGTGCATGCATTGATACGGTTTCCATTTCTTCCACTAGGCGCCATTTCGAAACAATGGCATAAACTAGATCAGTTTATGAATCAAAATACATAATCCCATACTTATAAAATACTTAACATAAATTGAACTATTTATGGATATAATCCATAATCATAAGAATGTTTTCTTTGAGGAAGTATATACTCATAATCCCTTCAAAATGATTTGTAAAGAAAATGAGATTTATCCTAAGCATATCCCCCGGGAGTGTCGTAACCAAGAGTGCAGCAAGGCCCGTTGTCGTGCACCAGTTCCCGTTCGAGTCTAGCTCAAAGTGGTGTTTTCGGGTTTTACCCCTAGGTACATCTGTGCCAGAGCCGCCTCTACCTGCTTGTATCCAGACAGGGATGTATTGCTCGGAACACTCACAAAATCTCTACAATACCAAATTTTTTTGAAGTTCTTCTATACTAATCCTCAAAGTTCATCTTAGGTTTACATGCTCTAATCAGAGTTTATCTAAATCTAGCTTCCATGGTTTGTACTAAACTTCCTCTGATACCAACTGTAACGCCCCGACCCTAGTTACCCAGAGTTGGTGAATTATTACATAACATTGGCATGATCGCAAGAAAGATAAAATCTCGAAAGGCCGATTGGTTTAGTAGCCTTGGAAACACTAGATATATTCATAAGTTTTACATTACATCATAAAATGAAAAACTACTACAAAAACATAATGTTTCCACAGTCCACACTATAATCCCCTCATAATATCCCTGCAGGTCATTCATAACTTACATCTTCACATCCTGGGAATAATAAAACATAGAAAAGGGGTGAGCTCAAACGCCCAGTAAGGATAACAATATAGCGGAACATTCAAAAATAAGCATAAACATTTAAGGTAATGAATTACTAAATCAAAAGCCTTTTAAACTTGAACTTCAACATAGTATGGCAAAAGTAAAATGATATAATTCCATTTACTTGTTCACATGGATATTCTACTAATCGAATAATCACATGCAATATCAATAACCACTTTCATAATGTTGGAATGCATAATGCTAAACTTTAATTTCTTTTCAAGGCCTCGTCCCAAGACCTTTGGGCTAACTGTAACCGGAACCCAACCCGGTGTGCCTCTAATAACCGGACACCAACCCGGAGTGCCTCTAATAACCAGAGACCAAACCGGAGGGATTAATTTTACCAGTCCCTAACCTGGAGGGCTTACTTTTACCAGTCCCCAACCTGGAGGGCTTACTTTCACCAGTCCCCAACCTGGAACATACTTGTCCAACACATTCATATGAAGTAAAGGTTGAAATATAACATAAACATTCATATTGGAACTAGCATACGAAATGTCAATACTTTCACCATAAACTATGAATGGTATAAAAATAGCACATCCACAGTCAAACATATCACAAAACCTTCAAAACAATATAGAAGTTTTGTATCATAATAAATCAACTTCAAATAATCTTAAAATCCATCAAAGGATGTTGACATAGATGAAATCAAAATTCTTTTTAAAGAAATATCTCCTTTTATTTTGAAATCATTTAAGATCCATATAAAATAAAACATTTTCTTTGAAAATAATTTTATAAGATTGTAAGGGAAGCTTTGAAGATTTTATAACAGCGGAAAATAGCCGCACCCGCCGTATAAGTTAAAAAAACATTCTTACCTTAATTCTGTCGAAAAGGTTAAAAAGGACCTTGTTTTGAAAACGACGGAAAGATTTCTTTATAAACCTCTTATAAAAAGTCAAAAAATGGTATAAATGACTTTAACCCATATTCTTGTAAATAATAAATATGTTTTGAAATACATTTCGAAGAAACATGGATGTGGATGATAAAGAAATCCCAGTAGATTATTACGTATAAACAACCTCGGATAATGAAGAGATTGTGAAATAACCCTTAACTTGTACTTTTCCATGCTTGGGGTAGGTTAACCTCCTGTATAATGGTGAAATAATTGTTATTAAATTATAAAAGAATCATATACATTAATATGATATCATATATGATCTTTTAATATTGATTTGATAATAATATCTTAGTATTATCGTTGTTTCGGGTGTTAACTTACTTGTTTTATTTTATATGTTTTGTTACGTAAGACATGTTTGTAATGGATAGATTGTATATTATTCATATCCATAATGATATCAAGTCTTTAAACACCATTTTTAAATCATCAAATGATAATTATACTTGAATGGATATGATAGAGAATGAATCTCATCGCGTTCGTGGAGACGGTAGTCCGTACGTACGCACGTATGGTGACATGTTATTCAAAGGGTGGATAGAATACTGAATATGGTTGTACCATATTTATAATAACATCACAGTATATGTAAGATACTGGAGTTATTATTTTAGAATGGTAAGAACAAAGAAAGAAGAAGTGGAAGAAGAAAGGAACTTGAAAAGGGGTGGTGAAAACATTACCTCTTCTTTGGGTTCTTCTTTTTGATTTGATCAACAGGGATCCTTAGGTTGGCTTTCTGATCAAACTAAGGCCTCTAGGTTGTATTGAGGGATGTTGGGAGAGTATTTGGTCAGAGTTTGGCCGAAACCAAAGTCTTTGAAGTTGTTAAGAAATGAGAATGAGGAGTGCCCTTTTATAAGAGGGGTGAGGGGCACCTTTGGAAAAGCTAGAAATATTAATTTATAATAAATTCATATTCGGTTTCTAATGGCTCAAAAGTTGATTATTCAAAGGTTAAGGTGGGGATAGGTCGAAAAACACTCAACCAATTGAATTTATACAGTTTTGGGTACTTATATTAACCTTATCTTTAAGTATTAACTCTAAGTTAATTAGTTTCACTTTTACCATGTCTCTTTGTATTTTTATATAATATGGTTAATAAAATTACTATATACATCCACGAGACCCCCAAGTGGTCCATTAATGATGAACCTATCATGATATAAGTCTCTTGGCCGAACCTTAGATTTTTAGGAATTTAATATCAATTAATAATATAATATTTGTTTTAAGAATTTTTTATGTCAATTTTGACACTATTCAATAGTTTATTTTTGTGAAACTCATAACAGATTGATTACTTCGAATAAAGTCCATTAAATAAATCCTAATATATCATATTATCCTAAAAAATTATTTTAATTCATTAAAAGTTTAATATTATATTTATTTGGGTATTTATAATATAATTTATTTTAATTTTTCACTATTATAGTAATTACTGCATCATCATTGTGTCATAAATAAAATAAATTATTTAATGTATAAAAATTATAAATAAAATATCATTATGTAGGAAATATTTTTATATTTCTAATTAATATTTATAATCTAAAATCCATCATATATAACCCTATGTAACAATTGTTTTGCTAAAAGATATATGCTTGTGTCATTTTTGTATTTATTTTATCTTAATTAAAATAAAGTGTCATTATCACTTACAAGTGGATCCATGGGGTCCCAAAATAGACCCAAAGATGCCCATGGTCGACCATGTATCAAACAATAGGGTTAACACACGTTTTAGGGTAATTTATTACTATTATAATATTATTTTTTAACCCTTATTTACCGGATTTACCCTTAACCATGGTAAATAAAATATTTACCGCAGTAATTATTCAAAATGTCTAAAAATAAAAGTTACCTATTTACACAATTTGAAAATCATGATTCCAAATATGGAATCCATTTTCCTAAATTCAAAACACATAAGTGGCAGAAATTAATTTAAAATTAATTCCCGCTGTCAAAACAAAAAGCGTGTTTTTAAGAGATAATAACTATCAAAAGATTGACACTTGTTTATGTTTGGTTTAATTATTTACAATGACAAACATTATATTAAATTGTAAAAATATATTCTAAATATACTTTAAAACCACTCAAAATCATAATTTATAAATATTAATTTTTTTGATTAAAAAAAGTTGTTTTTAATTAAAATTTAGTAATTTTCACTATTCATCAAAATATAAAAGGTATCCGAAAAGTACCAAAATTTCACCCTAGGCTAATTTCAATATTCCGAATCCAAAAATGAAGTCCATTTTGAAATATAAAATATATATGATTTCCAAAAGTAGGTATTACTATTCACAACGGCTAGTTTAATTAGTTGTGGTGTGTGTTAGAACTCGAGGTTGCGTACAACACACGCTATCGCATTATTCGAAGGGAAATGTACTGTGAAAGATTGGGGTGTTACATATATATATATATATATATATTACATTTTTAATATAAATAATGATAAAATTATTACTTTTAAAATTCATTATTTTATAATTATATACCCATTTATGTATAAAATTAACAATAATAATATATTAATTTTTTGTTTTAAATAAATAGTTTTGATAAAAATAAAAAGAAATAGGTGTTGTGGTCCATGAGTCACACAAAGGGGTTCTGTTGGGGGTGTCACAACGTGAGGCATAGAGGTCAAGGGAGGACAAGTTTAGGGTTTGGAGTGTGGTGGGAAAATCAATGTCAAGCGTAGAGGGTAGTTTGAGTAGTAGGTGAGTCACAACATGTGGTCGACTCAGAGTGAAAAGTGAGAGTCAAGGAACTAGAGGGATGAGGTTAGGTGTCCTAAGTTAAGGCTGGGATCCACGACATCGATTTGAAAAATGATGATGGTGTTTGATCGTTTGGAATTAAAGGGCCATCACCGTCGTTGGGAAGTCTGTTCAAGACCAGTTTCCACCAATGAAGGAAACCTGTGTCACAGTTAGGGTTTTGGGTTGCTGATGTTGAGATGGCCTATTTTATTTTTGATTTTGACCATGGTTAAGGTGTTTTCCAAATCCATGTCATCTTCAAGTTGTTTTCATAAATTTAATTTGAGGTAGGTGACTGAATCTTTTTTAAGATTGATTTAGAAATCCATCCACATTTACATCTTTGAACTTTTTGTCTAATTTATCTTCACTAATCATGATCATTGAATTTGGTTTGATAAATTTTATTTTATTCCGATCTAATTTTTAATATAAATCTGAATTTCATATTTGATAAACGTTATTTTTTTCCTCTTATATGCATATTTCTATCAAACTGTCCTAGTTAATTTATTTTAGAATCTGTCAATTTTTCACTATTGTCTTTCTCTACCAATTTTTTCCATTCTAGACTATGTAGAAAAATATTACAATTATTGAATAGTAATTATAATTTTGTTCGGTCCATTTCAATTTCTAGTTATCTTGGAACGCTATATTTCATCACCTTTCAAATAGTAGATTTTATAGTTATAAAAACCATAGAAAAAGAAAACTTATAGCGGATTTTGAGTCTAGTTAGTGTGAGAATACATGTAAAACTACTACAGCTAAAGAAAGAATTCAATTTGTGTATCATATAAGGGTTATATTAAATTTATTATGGAATTATGTTCCTTAATATTAAAATTAGCTATATTCTTTTTATATTTCTGGTTTTCCAAAGGATAATCATATTTTTAGAATTAAGGGAGTGTATTGAACCTTTTTTCAACAAGGGATATGTTTTATTAAAATTGTGTTCGAATCTCAATGCTTCTTAATTCTACTAAAAGAGTACAATTATATTTTAATCTCTTAATTCTTGTTTTAAATTTATATGTGTTGTTTTTGGTATTTTTAATTAAACAATTTTTCAAGGTATGAATGTTTTTTATCTTCTAAGAATAAGAGAAAATGTATTATTTAAATCATGTTTATGGAAATGGGCTTTTTTTTATTTTAATTCTATGATCTTCATGCTGATGATTATATTCTTTTAATTCAAGATACAATTTCATTTTTGTTCTAATTATAAATGAAGGAATCATTCATACATGTTTATTTTCATTTTATAAATTTATAATCATTATTGTTATCACTGAAACCCCATATATTCTATATATGAGTGTTCCCATACCCATATATACATACATACAAATCTATGTGGTTAAAATGGTTATTGTGATGTTAATAATTTTGTCTCCATGATTATAAAAAAATTCACAAAACATATCATCATTTTATACTAAAATTAAATGTGTGTCATATATATATATATAATCATGGCTATGCACTTAAACAATACACTAGAATCTGTTTCATTTATAAAGAATCATGGTTTCATTTTAAAATTGAAGGTTAAAATTCTTAAAATTAATAACTACATGGGTTTCACTGAAAATGTTATATTTTAAATTTTTCTTTTATAATTTTATGTGAGGAATATCAATAATTATTATGATTATCTTAATAAGGTCAATAATTTATAATAATTAACATTGTATTTGAGGAATAAAGTATTTATTACTTGAATAGTTTATGTAAAGGATTATAGAAAGGGTTTTTGTTGTAGCCAAACCTGTAACTGTTATGAAAGTTCATATATATATACATACATACATACATATATATATATATATAAATGTACACAATTATAATGTGGGAATGTGTATTTTAATGCAGTGTCATGTTTTCACGATTAAAAACTCCAGGGAATATATATATATATATATAAATAAATCTTAAAATGTTTTCATAAAACACAAAACATGATTGTTGTAAATATGGAAGGGAATTTGGGAGTGAACTCAACCTTTTCTAAGTGGGTATTCCCAAATATCCTTCAATGATTGTAGTGGACTCAAATTAGTAATTTATTTTTAGAATCATTTGTATTGTCTTAAAAGACATTGGATTATGTCTAAGAAAATTTATAACTTAAGTATTTTATAAAATGATAAACTATTTTATGGTTATAAAAAATATCAAGAAATATTTTAAAAAGGTTATTTCTAAATGTATATAAAAAATTGTTTTCAGATGAATATTTTGTAAGGATTTATCGAAGGTTTGTAAACCTCTTACTGGGCATATTTGATGCCCAACACTATCTTTAAATTATTTTTCATAGGTAACTTTAAAGTTCAAATTTAGAAGTCATAATTTTTCTGCACACGAAATAAAAGATGGGTTTTTGTTTGTTTAATATTATTTTGACTCTAAAAAATTTTAACCCTGCATGTAATACTATAAAACCTAGATTAGTAAAAGGTCATCTTTTTTTTAATGTATAAACCTGGGTATTTATAATTCGTATCATAGGAATTGTCTATGAAAACATTGGATAGTATATGTTGTCTTCTAAACAGTAGATTCTAGATGTTTTCCAATCCTAGTGTTTCTTAATTATGAGAGAATGAAATTCAGAATTCTTGTTAGCCTAAAGAATGAATTTTAAGGGTGCTATTTTTTAGGGTGGGGACAATTTAACACCTTGGGTTTCAATGAAGAAATTATTTTGATTAATAAATGATATTATAAATAAATTTTGAAAAGTGTTTTAATATTTTAAAATTTTTATATAAATATTATCATTATAATATATTTAATTTTTAATATATTGATAAGACTGTAAAAAATGGAAAATGTATAAATATTTTTTTTACTAAAGAAATCCAGTTATTTTAACGAGAATATATTTTTAGAAAATTATTATTATAATGACTTCTGTTTTGAGATTATAAATGTATATAATTGTACTATTATATAATATAAGTAGTTAAATAGAATTTTAAAATTAATCATATATGAATGTTATTTTTGGATTAAATTTTTTTATAAAACAAGAAAGATGTTTAAATGTTGAAAATTTAATTTCTTAATAAAATAAATTATATAAATATAATTATGATGGTTTTATAATATTTATTTATCAAAATATATTATATATATATATACTTGTTTTGAAATATAAATAATGATTAAATTAATTCATATAAAATTAATACATTTTAAAATCATCATTTTACAATTGAATACCAATTTTAATTCAAAAGTAAGAGTAAAAATATATTAATGTTTTGTTTTAAAATAATAATTTTGATTAAAAAAATAAATAGGGGTCGTAGTTTGTAATTCGCACAAAGGGGGTGTCGCGTCATGATCTAGAGGAGTCAAGGGAGGCTGAACGTAAGGTTTTTAGTGCTAATGGGAAATATAGGTCGAGGATAGAGGGGAGTTTGAGCAGTAGGTGAGTCACAACCTATGATTCAGTCCGAGTATAGAGAGGATGTCGAGGCACTCTAGGGTCAATGTCGGGTTTCTTGAGTTGATTTTGGGAGCAACAACTCAGAGTTGAGAAGGGCTGAAGGAGTTCGACCATCGTGTGGTCGAGGGTCGTTTCCACCGTTGAGAAGAATGTGTGAGAACAGTTACATCCAATGAAGGAAACATGAGTCACGATTAGAGTTTTGGGATGCATACATTAAGATGGCCCATCTTCTATTACAGTTCGACCATGTTAAATGTGTGGCACACATCCTTGTATTCTTTAATATTATGTCATAGATCTAATTTTGGGGTAGGAGATTGAATATTTTTAGGATAAATTTCAAATTTTATCCACCTATTAATCATTAACTTTATTGTATAGATTATATGATTTAGTAAAGATTAGTGAATATGGATTTGTAAATGTTATTTGATTTAGATCTACATTGTCATATACAACTATGTTTCATATTTGACAAAAGATATTGTTTTTCTAATGGTATTCATTTTTCTTTCCAACTGTCTCCACTAATTCATTTATGAATCTTCCAATTTTACACTATTGTCTTTCTCTATTAATGTTGTACATTCTAGTTCACGTATAAAGTTATTCCACATAATGAATACAAATTATAATTATTATTTTCTATTTCAATTTCCATCATACTTGGTATTCTTGATTTAAAATATATTTAAACAGTTGATTTTATTGCTATAAAAACAATAACAAATGTAAAGATCTACAGGATTGTCAGTCTGGTCAGTGTGAGAATGTATGAAAAACTACTAGATCTCAAGAAGGTCTTCAGTTTTTTTATCTATTAATGGTTATATTAAATTTATTTTAGAATTATGGTCTTTGATTTTAAAATTATCTATATTCATTTTATAATTAAAGATTAAGAAGGGATAATCATATTTTTTTTCATTAAGGCATTGTGTTTATTCTTGTCACAACAAGGGATATGTTTTATTAAAATTGTGTTTGAATTTCATTGCATCTTAATTCTACTTCATTATTATGATTATAATTTCATCTCTTAATTCATGTTATAAATTTATGTGATGTGTTTTGTTTAATTTTGATAAAACAATATTTTCTAGCTACAATTTTTTAGTTTATCTTTTAAAAACAGGAAAAAGTTTCTTCTTTAAATCATGTTTATCCAAAGGAAATACATTTTATATTATGTCCTTGTTCATCATGTTGATTGTTTTATATATTTTTAAGTGTGATGGAATTTTTTTCTAATTATAAAATAAGAAAACATTCATGCATGTATATTTTCTTTTTATGAAATTATACATCATGATGGATATCACTTAAAACCTATATATTCAATATATGAGGGTTCGCAAACATTTATATACATATATATATAGGGATGAAATGGTTATTTTTAGGTTTATAATGTTATCTTCATGATTCTAAAAAATGTTCATAACATGTCATCATTGTATACTAAAAATATATACATCGAATCTCTATACAATCATGGCCATGTGTTTATGCATTATACTGACATCCATTTCATTTATAATGAATCATGGCCACAAATTAAATTTTAAAGTTTAAATTCCAAAATTAATAAGTAAATGGGTTTCATTTAAAATGATATAATTTAAATGTTTGTTTTATAATTTTATGGCAGTAACATCACTAATTATTATTATTATCATAAGAAGATCTGTCATTTATAAGAATTAAAAATATATTTCAAAAAAGTAGGATTGATTACATGAACAACTCATAAAAATTATTATGGTAAGTGTTTTGGTTGTAACCAAACCTACAAGTGTTATGAAAGTGCATATATGTATATATATGTACACTCTTATATATGTTGGAATGTATATTTTAATGAATATCTTGTTTTCATGGGTAAAATCTCATGTGAATATATATATAAGTAATGAAATCATAAAATGTTTAAAGAAAATCTTAAACTTGATCGTTGCAAATATGGAAGGGAATTAGGGAGTGAACCCAACCTTCACTAAGTGGGTAGGCCTGGAAAATAATAAAATATTCATGTTGCCTCAAAATAGTGTTTTGTTTTTATAATATTGTGTATTGTATTAAAGAAAACCCTTTATTATGTTGAATAAAATTTTGAATGTATGTATTTTCTATAATGATAGGGAATTTTAAAGTCATATGGAATTTCAAGAAATATTTTAATAATGGTATTATTAAATGTTTTGAAAAATTATTTTCAAAAGAATACTTTATTAGGATTTATAAAATGTTTTTAAACCCCGAATGGATATATTTAATGCTCTCCCTATGCTTTAAATTTTTTTCGTAGGTGACTTTGATGTCCAATGTTGGATGTCATCATTTTTTCACACACAGAAGTGATGTTGGATTGGTTTTTTGTTTAATTTTATGGAAACTATGATAAATTTCATACTTGTATTTAATCCTCCAGAACATAGATCAATAAATCTTCCTCTTTGGTTTAATTTGTAATGATGGGTCTTTACAATATCACCAATTAAAGGCGGAGAAGGATGATATTCCCAATAACACTAATGAGGTATGAACACTATGAGTTCATAGTGATTCCCTTATCTCTCACTAATTCTCTAGAAATTTTCATGGGCCTAATAAATATTTTCTTTGGATATTTCAACAAAAAAATTGTTGTAGTTATTATAGAAGATATTTTGATATACTCTAAGATAAAGGAAGAATATGTGGAAGATTTGAATACTGTACTAAATCCCTTGTGAAGGGAGAAATTATATGAAAATTATAGTAAATGCGAGTATTGGATTAATGAAGAAACATTATTAGGACATTTTATCACTAGAAAAGGGATAATTATGGACCCTTATAAAATAAATGAAATTGAGGGGTGGACCAAGCCTAGATCTGTAATGGAGATCCATATTTTTATTATATTAAAGGGGTACTACTGAATTATTTTGAGGAATTTTTCTCAATTGTACAATCCACTAACGATGAGACCATAGAATGGGAAAAGTAGTTCTTGATTGATGAATGTGAAGAATAATTTACGGAGCTCAATAAAAGGCTAATCACTACACCTTAACTCAAACTACTAATAACTAGAGATGATTTTTTCGATATATCGACATTCTTTGAGGAATGGTTTGGGTTCTGTACTCATGCCGAATGATTAGGTGATAGACCGAGCTTCATGATAGTTGAAGATCCATGTAAATAACAACCTGATGCATAATTTGGAGAATTAGCTATGATTTTTCCCTTTAAAATCGGGTGGAACTACCTCTATGGGGAGAAGATCGACATATATACTTCTCAAAAGTTCCAAAAGAATATATTCAAATAAAAGGATATCAACATGGGACAGATGATATGGTTATATCTAATCGTGGAAAATGATTTCTTTTTTCACTATCATTATATGAAGGAAAATAGGGTAGCTGATCCTCTTAGAAGAAAAGAACCTACCACTAAATCCATGATGCTTATTGAGAAAGACCCTATTTTCATGGAAATAGAAAGGATGGATATAGAAATCATAATTTTAGGGAATATATCCTATACTGTACAAAAGTATTTTTCCAACCATCTATCCATGATTATATCCAAGAGGAAAAAATGGAAGATTTAGAGCCAAAGAAGAAGTTGAAAGTAGTAATGGAATTGACGCTATATGAGATCCACATCAATGATGATGGTGTAATTTAAATTGGAACTAGGCGTTGTATGCCTTCACCAACTATGATAATGAAGGGACTACTTGATAATTTAGGTATATCATATTTATCCATCCTTCCTAGACATACCGGGACATACCATGACCATTGATAACACTTATTATGGGACAATATGAAGAAGGAGATTGCAGATTATATTTCAAGGTGTTTTGTATGTAAGTATGTTAATATATAGTGAAAAAATTCAAAAGTAATGACTCAACAATTTTGTATACAAACATGGAAACGGGAGAATGTCACAATTTACTTTTTCACTAGTATCCTGAAAACAACTAACGAAAATAGTGTGATATGGGTTGGGGTGGATCGAATCACCAACACATCCCTCCACATTGCTATTCTATAAGATTTATCACTTGAAAAACAAGCCATGTTATATACGAAGGAAGTTGTGAGGCAACGTAGAGTTACAATTTCAGATATATCTGATTGAGATCCAAGATTAACATTAAATTTGGGGTAATTATTCAACATTCATTATATAGTAAATGTTACATCAGCATGAACTACACCCCCAAGCTGATGTCCAATCTTATAAAACTATTTAGATGCTCAAGGAAATGATAAGAGCCTACTCAATGTAATTTAATGGTTACTGGGATCAATATATCCCATTAGTTGTATTCTCATATAACTATAATTTCCACCTGAGTATTCAAATTGATATATATGATGTTATGTATGAGAATTAATGTAAAACTCCAACATATTTGGATGAAGTTTGTGAAGAAAATATATGAGGACCAGATCATGTGAAAGAGATGACATAGAAGGATAAATCCATTCCATAACATGTAAAATATTATAATAATTTGACAAAGAGCTATGATGACAACCATCAAAGGGATTTGGAGTTTGAAGAATGAGACAAAGTCTTCCTTTGAATATCACTATAGAAGAGTGTCATTTATTTTGGAAAAGAAGAGAATATTAACCCATGGTACACTGTCATCATTGAGATATATGATCACATAGGATAGGTGTCCTAACATCTTCCACTTCAACCAATTATGAATCATTATCTTTACATGTTCTATATATGTCTCATGAGGAATTACATACCTCCCCCCTCACATGTACTGAATCCAGAGGTGGTATAATTGCAGAAAAACCAATCATTTGAAGATTATCTTGTAATGATATTAGACCACAGAGACAAATTCCTTGAAATATGATGGTTCATATTATTAATTTTTTATGGAGGAATCATAATAATGGAGAGGTGTAATGGGAATAGGTTGAAATGAGGAGGAGAAACACCCTCACTTGTTTTTAGTTTAAATTATAAAATGAAATTTTGTGTGAGAAATTTCAAAAGGGGGGATGAATGTAATGATCTAAATTATATAAATGGAACT
Source organism: Viscum album (assembly GCA_963277665.1). Classification (NCBI taxonomy): domain Eukaryota; kingdom Viridiplantae; phylum Streptophyta; class Magnoliopsida; order Santalales; family Viscaceae; genus Viscum; species Viscum album. Next base: position 278,493,582 of record OY728164.1, on the reverse strand, counting down.
CTAAAACTTATTTTTTATCTTTTAAAATACAGATAAAACATATATAATCAAATAAAACAACTTCCCAAATATTAATAATGAAATAAGATGTATTTATAGAAACTATTTAACCTATACAAATAAAATAGTAACCTGGCCGTTAGAATATTAATATCACCACTAAGAATAGAAATCCTCACAAGAAAATAGAAACCAAACTTTTGAAAGTATAAATTAAAATTAGGCATATTATAAATGAAATTATGATATTATTATATCCTTGAACAAGTAAATAAATCTTTTAAAAATCATAAGTTAAGTATTGATATTTTTTAAATAAACAAAAATATTTAATTACAATATTATAATTAATATACTAGTCTAATAGAAATATTATTTTAATAAAATTGATTCATAAATTAGTATTAATTTTTATTATAATTATTAGATATTTTTTTAGGCAATAATATTTTTCAATGGGCCAAAATATAATTTATAATATTGAAATCGATTTTTGATTAATAAATGATGATTTAAATTAAAAATTAAATTTATTATATTTAGAAAATAATTTTCATAATGTAGAGTATATTTTTCAAATCTACATATTGAAGAAACATTAGGGTTAGTTTTGGGGTTTTTCTAATGTAGTGGGATTTTTAGTGAATAATGAGATGTGATAATTTAAGATATAAGCTATATTGATGTATTTTTGAGTCGTGGATAATTTATGGCCGATATAAGAACCATTATCTTGAAATAAAATTCACTAGTTAATTTATTTGGTGATATCTATCAACACGATTGATAGTTTTGTCCGAAAACAATAATAAAAGTGAATAAAATAATAAAAAACACTCATCTCCCCTATAAATACCACCCCTCAACACCATTTTCTCCTCCCACAATGAAATCCATATAACATGTATTGATTATAACATATTCCCATATGTATCCTCATCCCCAAGTATTTGTCTTTAATGTTTCAAAAAATGACATATTCCATGTTCCTTAAGGTTGTTCTTAAGTAGACTATATTCAATAGGAAATGTCTTCTTTCTTTCTCATTTAATTTATTCTCATTTCTTATCCTCCCTCAACACCCATATCCAACACAGAATGATAAATCTATTATCACATATATATTCATAAATTTTATATTATTAATTTAATACCCATAATAAAACCAATTTGTTTCACATTAATCTTAAAAACAAAAACATCATTCTTGGTATATTGATTTACCGCTATTGTGGACGATGGGTTTTCATTTTTCATTAACACCTTCGAGGATGGTGATAAATTCATTATAATGATTAAAAAAATAGTAAAATTTATTTTATATCATTCTTTATCTTATGTCACCAATATATATACATAATAGCTAATGATAAATAGAAAATATTTTGTGGTGAATGAAAATATCTTAAGTAAACTAAACAGTTATCAACAAAACATTATCTATTTAATCAATATCATATATGAAAACAAAATGATATATTAGACCATTTAAAATTAATGATTTATATTAACACCCTTTCATCCAACATATATAGTTTTTTTTTAACTTGATAATAACTCTCATAATTATACTAAATGGAACTCACTATAAAACCATGGAATGAATGCTCCAAAATGACAAAATTAAAAATTATAACTCAAAAAATGGCTGTAAATGAAGTTAATAAACACATAATTAATTAAATAATTATATAATAGTTTATAAATTTTATTAATTAATGAATCAAATTTGATTATATATGGCATTAAGTGTAAGTTTAGAGTGCTTTCAGACCTAAGATAAGGGATTCTCCTCGAACCTCCATTTTGTCGTCAAGTTATGCTTCCCCTCTCTTTACACCAATGTATTTCATTATTATTATTTAATAATTTTTTTAAATTTTATTTACAAGTACAAAAACTATTTACCCATATCAATTCTTTCTTATTTTATGGTGAAATACCTATTGTATAAGGTTACCATCTCAATTCCTCCCAATAAGAAAGATTCATTAAATGGAACATCTCAATTTCTTACAAAGTAGTAAGTACACCAAATTATTGATTTTAAGCCATCCTTATTTTTCTAAAATAAGTCACTTTATTAGGAAAAATTTTCTTATATAATATCTATATTTATTTAAAAAATTATTACATTTTTCTCCTTAAATACTCATTAATATTTTCCATTAAACCGCAAAAAATTGGATCATATCTAAAGATTCTTAAAAACTCTATTTACATATTTTCACATCATTTGGAAATAATTTATCATTAAATATGAATTTTCCTATTTTTAATGTCCATTTATGATTTAAAACCTTTCTTTAATTGACACCATTATGATATTTCTATTAACATTATTATGATACACATTTATTTTCATGGGTCACCCTAATGTTTATTTCTTATGTTAGATTTGTTATGAGTCACACATATGCATGAGAGTGTTATGATGGGTGCCCTTGGGTAGCACTCTTATTCTCTAGGTAATATATTGTCTCACTTAAATTCAGGTATGGGATTAGTAAGTAACCCAAATCTATTATGGTACTTTTTCTACCATGTGATACAGTCTTGGTAGTTTTCCTTGAATCATGCTTATGTATGGCTTTATGTAACTTTTATATTAATATGTATCCATGATCACGTGATTTTATGTTTCTTATGTTATTATTCCATATATTTATTCATGTTAAATTATTTCTTATTTCATCACGTTATTCCTTCCAACCCACATGTTATAGTTTATTCCTATGTTTAATCACTTTTTGGAATTTATTTCCCATCCCATTTTTCTTTGTACTGCACAGGTTATCCAATACAGATATTGGAGTTTAAAGGAAGTTAGGTTCTAGCTGTGGATTTTTTTTGGTTTTATTATTTCTAATTATGTACATAATCATCCAAATAAAGTACAACTTATAATCCTTGGTTTTCATTTAATGGTTATTTATGCATCAAATCATGTCATAATATCTGTAAAAGGTTATTTTTCTTTAGTTTTAATTTGATGTTTCTATAATACGAACATAAAATATTATTTTTGTTGAATATTATATATATAATTCTATTATATCTTATATAATACCTTTTAAAAATGGGGTGGATGGTTTTTTGTGTGGAATAATATATATTCAATAGAGAAAGTGAATGATTTAAATTTAATAAAAGTGGAGTAATTAATTTTTCTAATTCGATGTTTCTACCAATAATACCAATTAGGTTATGTATATTCTATAGTATAACATGATTTAATAATTAAAACATGAAAATTATATAAATTTTAATTGACTAAAAAATTATGTCACTTTTTACAATTATTTGTTTTTTTAAGTCAATGTATAAGCTGGAGGAAGATCACATCCTTATTTGAGCATTGGAAAATAATTATACATGGTTAATTGAAAAATATAATGATTTATGTTGATTAATATAAATCTAAATATATAACCACTATTGATGAAATTAATATTTTTTTACTTATGGACCCTTTTAATGGATAACCAGAGGTATACATGTGTATTTTTATAGATGATGAATTTCATATATTATTTATATGGAATATAAAAATGTTGACCCTGGAAAATTAAAAATAGTGGTGATGTATTCATAAACAGATACCTGAGATAATTTATATATATATATAATTCTTATATTATCATCATTTATGAGTGATACTATTGTTGAACTATATTTTATCAGGGAACCTACAGTTCATAAGAAATAAATCTTCTTGTTTTTGGTTATTCATTATTTTTTAGAAGCTCATATGAGGGTCCTAAATTTAAATGAATTTTCTAAGTCTATTATTTCAATATTTGTTTGGATAGGAAAAATTAGGGGGTTATAATAGGTTATTTCTGCGATCTCTACATAATCTCTTATATTGACCAAACTATGCACTACTAATTGGTACATCAACACATTATTGGAGGACGATCCTTAGATCTTGACTTGGTGAACTGAGTAAAATAAGCACTTCAACAAATTTCCATTCCCTGGAGTTTATGATTTATATTTGTTCTTAATATTGAAATGTTTATTGGTTTAATTCTAATAAAGTAAAACTATTTGTTTGTGGTATGAATGAAAAATGATAGTCTAATCCATACCCATAGTTTCTTTCAGATTATAGTTTCCAAAAATGGTTTTATAAGAATATAGTTATACATGAAAAATATTTTTTGAAAATATATGGAATATAATGAATAATTTAAATGGAAATGGTACTCCAATATTTAATGGATTCAATTATTTTGTTTTGAATAAAATAATTATATCACATATATGGTATATTAGACAGTTCATTTTCTACAATACTATAATTTTAATTTAAATCATTAATTTTATAGAGACATCTCTAAATACAAGAAAAAATAAGTTTATTAATCCTATTAAATATCAAAAAATAATTTTTTTTATAATTTATCAACTCATTTATTCATTATGTTTATTTTTTCGACATAAGATTATGTGATTATAAAAAAATAAAACATCATCTACAAAGGGAACAAATTTTTTAATGAATTGATGTTATAGTTTTTACACAACAAGTTAGATTATTTTATACTGAATCTATATGAATATAATAATTGTTGCTTCATTGAAAAAAATAATTTTATTTTACCCATCCATTTAAAACGTGTTATAATAAAGGGTGGACATATTTTTAATAAGATCCCAATGATATGACCAACATTATAAAATATAAAATTGTTAAATATTAATGATCTAAATATATAATATCACTATTTATATAATTTGAAAATATATTTAGTTGATTAAATTATTTGAGTCAAACTAGATGTTATGATGAGTAATTCATCTAAGGGGATGAAACTCAAAGTTGAATAGGAACATTAAATAGTCAATTTTTGAAATATTTTATTATATGTAAGGGATATATTATTATAACTTGTTGAAAGAATAATATATATGAAACACAAATATTTATGATAAGATACATCTCACCGGAATTAATTTCATAATGATTTAAAACATAATTGAATGATTTCTAGATAAAATATATGGAGTTGAAAATTCAAAATAACCAAAAAATTGGAAAATTTACACCTTAAGAAATAATTACATGTGAAAATAAATATATAATGTAGTTTTAGTGTAAGATAATGGTGAGTATAGTGGATGGATAAGATGGTGATTTTTCCATTTTTGAAGGTGAAATAGATTTTAAATTACTTTTATCATGCTATATGATTTTAACAGTCATGGAAACTCAATCTATAGCTAATGATGAAAAACTACCATGCGGATTTTTTATCTCAATATTTAACTCAAAGGTAACTGATAAGTGAATGTAATAAATAAAATTAGAAAAGTCCTGGAATGTTGTAGAAATTATCAATGTACATTGACCAAATTAAATTGAAATTACGTTATTTACTTAATGTTATAAAATATATAAGTATTTTTCTACGAAATAAAAAACAATTTGTGGGTTTAAATATCAAAATTTATGATAATTATATGGTAATTTGTATCATAATTATTGTACGATAGAGCCTATAATGAAATTTATAAACATAATGAGTACATATATACATAGATAAATAATTTTAAACCTAAAATGAAAATATTGATTTCAAATAACATGGTGAAGATTACACATTTCAGGAATGATTCTTTAATAGGGAGACCTAAAAGATATATGAGGAGTTTTGAGATTTTATTAAATGATGAAGAAAAAAATTTCATGTGAATGATTATAATTCGTATTATTGTATAATTATGTAAAGTATGGATAAAAATTTATAAGAAAAATGAAAATTTTATTGAAAGTGATAACTCACAATCCTTTAGGGATTATAAAAGGAAGTGATCTAATTGTTGGTTAAAAACATGTGAAGTGAAGGTTATAGGATATTTATCTAGACAAATATCTAATTTTTTACTTTTAGGTCATTTTAGGAATGTTTTTAATAAAATAGAATATTGTATAAAAGGAGTTGTTCTTAAAAGGTAAAAAATTAGAATAAAAATATATATTTCACCCCAAAGAAGAAATCCCTTTAATTAATTTTTTGATCTATCATAATTCTGGTAATATGAGTTGTTATTGTGAGATATTATTTTTTCAATATAATTAATATTTAAATCATTCTGGAATAGATATCTGAATGATTAATACACTTCAATTGGGGAAAAATCTCCCCATTAGAATATGAAGAGAATATTTATACCAGTTGAAATTTATCTAAATCTAATGAATACCACTAACATATGGATTTATGATATTCATGATCAAGCCATATGTCCAGGTGCAATATCATATTGAAAAATAATAATAAATATGTTCCAAGGACACAATAGTTTGGGAAATTTGTTTTAAAAATTAATGGTCCTAAAAAAATGAATATTTCTAGATAGGAATTCAGAAATTAATGTACATTATGTTTATTGAGATTCATCCAAATTCACACTCATAGATCTAGTGAAAAACTTATATACATTTCGTACATGGATTGACAATTTATTATAATAACCAATCTGATAATACATAGTTCATTGTCTCTATTAAAATGAACCAAATTATAAAATCTTCCTATATGAAAGCATTCACCGATATCGACATGATAAATTATTTTAATCAATTATTTTCAATAAAAACATCTTAATTCTCTCAATAATGTGAGGGCATACATGAATGAATTGGTTTTTAAATTAAAATTATTATTATTATAAGGGAAACATGTGTAGACAAATCCATGTCAGATACCAAGAAAATAATTAGTAACCCACAAAGTATATCATAATTTCAAAATAAGGATTTTAATTATGAATTAATTAGGAATAACATATAATAATAATTTGAAACAAAAGATAATAAGAGATATGTTATCCCTAGTACATGGGTGAAAAAACACATCATATAACTATCAAAATAAAAGGATCAACATAAAAAATATTGATGGAATCATTTAAAAACATCATTGAATTTAAAATGTGGATAATAATAAAACCTCATAACATTTTAATCAAATCAAACACATTTGTTATAAGGAAAGATGAAATCATGTTCAGGCATTAAATATATGTACAAACAACCATTTATAAAATGTTAAAAAATATATGATTACATTGACAAATAATACATATAATATCTAGCGCTATTTCAATTCACCCAATTCATAAAAGGGATATATAATTCTTGGAGCACCATTGTAAGGTTTTGGATCCTTATTGTTGGACCCATTGTTTTTTTCTGATGTCTGTGGTGCTCAGAGGCGGCCTAGACAAGGTTAACAGTTATTTGGATACAAAAAGGTGGGATCCTAAATTTTATACGACATTTGAGTATTTCATGTCATAAATAATGAATATATTGAAAGTGAAATTGAATACACGGATCCTTTCACTATATAAAACCATCAGTTGCTGGACTGGATCAATTATGTGGTTGGATTGGCTATGCGGATGGATCAACAACATGACCAGATTGACTACGTGAATGAATCATCTATGTGGATGGATCCGCTACATGGATTAGCTAAAAGAATGATCTGCTACATGAATCAGGTATGTGTTTATATTGGCTACATGAATTGGGTACATGGTTGAATCAGCACAAGGATTCAGGTATGTGAGTGTTCAACTACTTGAGAGATCAACTACAAGAAACAAATATATGGATGGATTAGCTATATGGATTAGCTGTATGGAAATTGTAGCTATGTGGGAAATTCAGCAATGTGGGGATTTTTCTATATGGGGAGTTCAACTACATAGAATCAACCACATGGAGTTTTCCACTAGTTTCATGATAATTGTAATGTAGACCTTTTTGAGGCTTGAATCATGTTCCTTAAAAGGTGAATTTTTGAAGGATAATTATATCCTTGTTTATTTAATGAATAATATTATAAAACAATCCTTTCATTTTTAATTTAATGAGATCCCCATCAGTTGGAATTAAGTAATATACAATCTAGAAAATCTGAATGTCCCATCTCTATGGAGTCAAAAAATAATGTTCATTCCCTTAATTCCATCAATGTTACATTATATTGAGACAAGGTGTACCAGAACCCTTCCCTTAGAGACATGAAAATATATAGCTTTTGGATTATGTTTTTTCCAATAGCGATTCATACTTCTGTGTGACCTTGTTTTGGTGTAGTGAGTCATGAAAATATTATTTATTCAATGTACGAGATTCATTGCTTCTCTTATTTGTTAATGTAAAATTTTAGAGTTATTGTGTTTTAAACCTTTGGATGGAAATGTAATTAACCAAATTAATATTGAACTGTATTAATGTAGAATTGTATTGGGATTATTTCTTATTTAATTCTGTCATGATAAGGTTTTGCCTCATGGTTTTCTAGATAGTGTTCAGTCTATTATATTCTTTTGTATCTTTCCTTTATGATCATTTTATCACGTTTTTCTTAATGGAAAATGGAAAATGTCATTAATACGGAATCAATATATAATGAATCGTATAGGAAATAATGATTCATTTTTAAAGAATTTATTGTTTGATTTATTTTATTAATGATCAAAAGGATGCAAATCACAGGTTTAATTGAAAAATTAATTCCATGTGCTGATGGGATTTGATAAATAACATTAATTTTGTTGATTCTTTTTTATGATAATAATTAAAGGCATGTTAATAGAATGTAATTAAATTAATTAGTTGAAATTAGAATGTGTTCTTGGAATCTTGTTTAAATCAATTAATTAATTAATTAGTTAAGTTACATGAAATTGTTTGATGCCTTTTATTTTCCAAAGATGTAACCAGTGAATAATGAATTAGTTAATTAAATATCGAATAAAAACTAGTTGTTGGATAGACATAATTATTTAGTCCTATGTTATCTATATTCTTGAGAATGTTGAATGCTTTTTGTTTGGAGATGTGAGAGTTAATTTATTTTTGAAGGATGAATACCTTGTTTTATTACCTAGATTTACCTATTTTCTATTATTGTTTATTTCCTGATGCATTAATGATATGTCCTAGATATGAGATTAACTATACGATGTGATATAGTGTAGGGAAACCCAAATGATATATAATCATGGGATGATTGAGCTTGTGATAAATGAAGTTATTTTTTAGGGTATTCCTATATGATATCGTTGTAGTTGATGCATGTGAAGGTGAGATGCATCAGGATATACATGTGAGTGTTGAGGATGGTACTAGAGAGGATGAAACATGTTTAATATGTGATTAACCATTGATGTGAAAAATATCGATTCTTCCTCTATAGGAATATTTATAATGGATTTTGGATAGGTTTCTGGTTTATGTACAATGATTTTTTAACTCCTTGAGGAAACATGATGTTCTTGGTTTCATGTTTCCTCTTGGTGATATCTTGGGATATTTTTTTCTTGAGTTTTGGGATTATGGAATGGTTATTATAATAATCGAATAATTATTTACCCATCAGGTTGGTGTTGATGGAATGAAAATGTTAAAAATATGTTAAAATTGAGAAACTGTGGACTCAATTTTTATTATTCTCCTATGGAATGGAATTTACATTAATGATTGTCATAATGTAACTTGGAATAAGGTTAATGATTAATTTAATCTTTAATTAATTAATTACTTTTAGGTAATGATAAAAATATAATAACTAATTAATGTATATTTTTTATATTCTTATGTTCTTATAGGATATTTGTTCTTAGGAGTGGAATCCAGGAGTCTGAGCAACTTTGTTAAAGATGTGTCTATGAATAGGTTATTCCAATAGTGTGGATTTAAGATGAATGTTATATTTTATATTAAATTATTTTATTTTCTATCCCACCCATTTTGGTTAGGGTGATTGACATTCAATGGCCTTTGGGATGGTGTTTTCCCCAACATCCTAGCGGGAGGATGGATGGATGACTAACCCCTCTAGCCTCACACTCTTATCTGGTTGATACCTATGGTAGAATCCCTGATATTTAGCTTTCCAATATATGAGTGTAGAAGGATGTGATGTCTTATGGTTATTTCATACATATGTATATTTGGATATAGTATCCAAAAAATTATTATAGGTAGAATGTGTTTACATTATGCTGGCTTGATGTACATACTCAGTGTGTGGGCTGTAATGGATTACTGTATAATACTCTATATATGATACACATAATACCGGCTTTGGTGGCTATCATATACTATAGGTCTATAATATATATTGATGTGATATGTGATGATGTGAGGATGTGTTTTAAGAGGTGGTTTTTGCGATACCTTTACTAGTTCCCTTCGTGCTGGCTTATTTTGGAGAGAGATATCACTTGACATGAGACACTGGGGAAGAGCTGCAAACTAGTGGGGAAGCAGTAGTGGGGTACCATTAATGTTTCATTACTATACTATATTCTCTCTTTTATATGACACTTGGTGATATTTATACATGGTGAGGATGTAAACATTGAATACCAATTTAGGTTAAAGGTTAGTTTCAATTTTTTTACTATGGTTTACCATGATTTCCATATATTGTGCATGAGAATATTTGGGGAGGGTCCCACTGTGTAGAATATTATGCTCAAACTATGTATGTATAAACTAGTTTTCAGTTTAATTGTAGAATTTTGGATGTTAGGATAGATATTAGTAGCTTTTTGTATTGCAAAAGATTTTTGGGATTCATGATCGCTAATGTTTTTACCTTTTTTGTACCTTTAGTTTCTCTTCAAGTTGGTTCTTTACTATATGACTTTTCATGTATGAAATTGGCATTTTCTTATATATGTATGTGTGTGTGTGTTTACGTATGTATGTGATGGTTTTTATGGGTGTATCTATCTTATCTCTCCACTCTGTAGGATTTCTTAGAGGGTAATTCCACCCACTTAATTATTATTATACACTCAGTGATAGTCTCCAAATAAGGGCCAACTAGAGGAAGGACCCAAAAAGTCACTATCTCCCTTCTCTAATTTCCATGAAAGGATGTGTACACTTCATAGGGGGAAGGGTTATGATAGATTGGTATAAATTTTATAGTTTAAGGGATAAGATAGTGTTTGGAACCATATGTGAGTTTATATGGGGTTGTTGGAGAAAATGTCAACTATTTTTTTGAAAGAGAAGTAAACAAAGGAGACCAAATTAGTGATGGGTATTTAGGAAGGCATTTGATATTATTAATGGATCCTTAAGTTTACTTAGCCTACTAAATGAATTGATATTAATTTCTTGGTATATACCTTTGAATTAATCATGATTTATTCTTATTTTCACCCACGTTTGAAATGTGTTGACCTTAATATAGGTTAAAATATTAACAATATAACATAAAATTAATTATTTATTATGAGATATTTTATATTCATGGTTTACAAGTCAAATTTGTTTTCTTCTAAGTGTATTGATCTAGGAAATAATAATCATTAGGTTAATGCCAAATAAGTTTAGTAGGATGAGCCAGTAGGTTTCCAGACTATATAGATCGATTATGATGACACATGGAGGAATAAAATTTTAGAGTTTCAATGCCATCATTTATAGATGTTTGAGGGAACCATTTCCTATTTTGTCAGTGAAGACCCATTTTAAGAGATTGTGATATATTTCAATTTGATTTATGCTTATAGGTATCACTGGGTTTTATTATCTGTGAAGATATTGCATGGAGTAGTGATGCAGTGGTGGTTTTTCATTAATAAGGATAACATGGAGTTAATTTTATAATGTGAGATGTTTGGAGACAAGTTCTGAGTGTAATTGAATTCTTTTACCGTAATGGAGTTAAATCTCCAAGATCTAATTATCCTTTGGAAGGGTAGTTCTAATGTGTGAGATTTTCGGATCCTTTTTAGGACCCTTATATCATACGGTTCAGACATATTTTAGAAGAGGGGGCGAGCACAAGGGATTTTGAGAATTATCTAGGTCTATAGATCAAGTTCTAGGTCACCCCGTTTATGTTGAAGTTTTATCCTGAGGTGTTTTAGAGTGTATATGTTAATGAGATGATTCTATCCCAAATCAGATCGTTATGAGAGGGGAGTCATAAATTCTCATCACAAAGTAGTGTTGTGGTCAAGGGTTCTTAGTTACCTAGATATAAGATCTTTTGGATTGCTATGGGTAGTTACCTACCCTAACAATAATTTCTCTCCTAGGATAGAGGATTTCAGAAAAATTCAAATGTATTCAGACAATTTTTTCATAAGGAGGTTGAGATCATCAGTGGTGGGAGTGACTCACCGCTCTAAGAAGTCAACAAGAGTCAGGTATTCCATTGAAGTAGTTCATACAAAAATAGTTGAAGTATGGTGTTCTAGTTTTGGATAAGTATAAAAGAGATGGATTTGGTAGGGTACAACCTTGAAATGATACTCATCTTCATATAACATATTTCTTCCATGGAAGTTCTCATCAGTAGGGTTCGAGAGTCCTTGGATAAGGTCGTTATCAGCTTCAAGATTTATCATTTCTAGGGTCGGGTGAGCCAAATGTCTTTCTAGGTACCCTTTTCTTATTTTCTGCATGGGTTCATGATTTTTTTTGATTCAGTAGATACACACTACATTATATCACATGTCCCTTTACATGATCTGGGAGTTGAGGTAGAGAGGATTCTAGTGTCCTTAGCATTGACTATTCTGTAGTTCTAGATAAATATTTCTCCAAGAAATATTTCCTATGTTTATAGATATAACCACATGACATCATGCTCATTATAGATTAGTTCTATTTAGTCTAGAATATATTGGATTACTTTATGAGGCATGATATGTGGTTTTCTACTGATGGAGACCCAATAAAATTTGTTGGTGAGTTATACCCTCATATGGGATATATGCATGTTCATTCATTATCATCCTTGATGGGAAATTTGATACAGAGTACATTAGAAGATTTGTAAACAATATTTCCTAGGGTTCTGGAAGTATACTTGGATGTCTTTACTGAAGACATTGTGGAATTATCCCTTCAATGGGAGATAATATTTGGGATTGATCTATACTTGGGAAAGTCATCTATATCTATGTCTCTATATAGTTTTGAGACTTATGAGTTTTGAGACCAGTGAGAATAAATTGATGATCATTTATAATGAGGTTTCTCCCAATCGAGTATGTCCCATTGGTGTGAACATGTTTTTTTTCATAATGAAGGATGATAGAATTTTGAAGCTTTGTATTTATTATCTTCATCTAAATAATATGAAAGTCCAAATACATTATCATCTTACATAGATTAATTATTTATTAAATTATGTGATGGTAGAAATTTGGTTCATAATGATATATTTATGGTCATGATATCATCATACGCGGGTAAAATATGATGATATTTAGAATACTACATTCCATTTTTTAATTGGAATTACGTGTTTTTCATGAATAAGTACAGTGTTACAAATTCCGTAGTCATGTTTATGGGGCTGATTAATTCATTGATTTGAGAGTTACTGAATAAGTTTTTTGTGGTTTTTATTGGTGACATCCTTGTGTAATCTGTGTTGGAGTAGGAGCATGTAGAGAATTTTCATGCAATTTTTAGAGTTCTATGTCATTATAATCTATTCTAGAAATTTTATAAGTGTGATTTCTTTGATCAAGAATTCTATTTCTTATGGAATGCCTTGTATCATCATCGAGTCGCTATGGATATTTAAAAAATATAGGTGGTTGATTCATGGGAAACCACCAAGATACCAGGATAGGTGTAGATTTTCCCTAATCATGTGGGCTTTTATAAAAGGTTCATATCCAATTTATCTTGTGTTGTGACTCCAATGATATCCTTTAGTAGGTAAGATTAGGAATTATCATGGACTGACTAGGGTTAGGAATCGTTACAGTACCTCAAAGAAAATCTGGTCAGCACTATTGTTCTTTGTTTTCTAGAAGAAAGAGTTCAGTTTTAGGTTTCCTATGAACCATCACATCTAGGGTTGGGGTGTGTGTTGATGCATTTGATATCGGGTTTTTCTTATCTGTATTGACAGTTACATCTAGCTGAGTGTAACTATGCCACCCATGATCTCGAGTTGTTGGTAGTTTTGTCTACTTTTATATTATGGTGACATTACTTCATCGGTGTGCGAGTTTTGGTTTTTATCGACTACAAGAGACTGAAGTTATCCTTTTCCCATTGTTATATGAATGTGAATCAATGATGGGGATATAATTATTATAGGATTAAAACATTGATATTTAATATATTTGATTAAAGTGAAAAAATTTAGCTAATGTAATGAGCATGAATTCACAGTGTGATGTTGTTCATTAATATAATGATTCCTATATATTAATAGAATAATTCATAGTTATTCATCTAGATATGGGATACTTTAGAGGTAGAGGTCTTTTTATAGATGATAATGTAGTCATCTTTGGTGTAGCATCTGGTGGATTCCCAACTAGGAGATTCTAATGTGGAGGTCTGGAGAGACCAAGTTATTTTTTGTGATTCCCATGATGGTGGTTTTGAGGTTATATTACACTAGGTGTTTTTGTAGGTATTTATTTTTATTTCATTAGTGATGTATAATGTAGTTCTCCATGTTTTACATATCTCTACCTTAGTGGTATATTTCAATGTGAAAAATATTGACAATGATTTATGACGTCAGTTTTGGTCGCCTTGGTTGAAGCATGTTGTTGTAGAGTTTTTATCTCAATGTATGATCTAAAATAAGTATAAGGATGATTATTGTGTTCTCAATGGTTTTATCCATTTATAAGATGTTCCCCAATAGAATAGGGTAGACAATTCGATGGGATTCATTATTAGTTTTCTGATGGATCAAAGGGATATGATTCTATATGGTTGATAATGGATATTTTGACAATATTATCCCACATTATAGTGACTAAGGAGTCAAGATCAGTAGAGGTTTTCCATATAAATATCTATAAGAATAGGATTGAGTCCTTAAATCCTCAAAAAAGATCTTATATGATAGGGATCTCCATTTTATCTCTAGGGTGTTGATAGTTCTCCAGCTTGTTTTCGGCTCTTAGTTATGCCTCATCGCAACAATTTATCTATAGATGGAAGGTTAGACAGGGAAGACCATTCAAACTCTTGAAGACATGTTGTTGTCTTATGTCTTGGATTTTAGAGGTTCGTGGATGAAGAACCTTCCCTTGGTCATTTTTTCCTAATGTAATAGTTTTCACTCCACCATTAGTATAACTTTTTTAATGATTTGTGTGCCCAACATTTCCATTCTGTAATGCATTGGATTTGGGTTAGAAAGGGCGTAAATGTTGGGTCAAAACTAGTAATAAATATGATATATATGGTACGCATAATTCAAAATAATATTAAGGGTGTTATAGATAATTTTAAATACTACGATGATCGTATGAGGATACCTCTAGAGTTAGACCTTGTCGGGACCACTTTGTGTATGAAGATTGTATTTGTTGTCAACAGTTGTCAATACTCGTCAAAATGAATAAGGATATGAAAAATATCTAAAAAGTAAGTGGAGATTGGCTAAAGTGAGGTTTCCTAGATAATTGTTATGGAATCATATCATTGGATTTCAAACCTGGGCAATTCTCTACGAAGATCAATTCAGACGTTTGTTGAACTGAACCTAAGTTCAAAGAACTTGTGTCAAAGGTGACACATTGTTTACAAAAATGCAGAATGGTGAAATATCATCTATCTAAGGATTGTTGAAGAAGAATTAGGATTTGAAGAAGACACTTCCATGCTTCATGATTTCATGAGAACCTTTCAAGATCTTACTTGAAGAAACGAATCATACAATTTTAATGAAGTAGTGAATGATGGCTGAACATGAAGAGAGAGCGTGGAAGGACTTCAAATTCTAAGAAGGTCATGAATTACACATTTACTTGTAATTAGATTATTGTTTCACTATTATTTAATGTTCTAAATACATGTATCAAAGGTGATACATTGTCTTCAACATTGAAGGTGTTTGAAGAATCCATAAGCCTTCAACATTGGAAGAGAGATAAATGGAGTGCTTTAGAATTACCACTTCAAAAGGAATTGAGTATTTGAAGTGAGGTTGAAAGAAGTACTTTGGAATTAATATTGTTAAAAGAATGTATTAAATCAGACGATGCTTTGCTGGTTTGTATTTTACAATCATCAATAGTTAAGAGAACTTGTGGTGCAAGCCTTTTTAAGGATAAAGAGAGTAAAGAATTGTTTTTGGAAAAACACAATCCAACATCATACTATAAAAAACAAAGACAATGGAAAGAAAAAGGTGGGGCAAAAGTGGTAGCGTGAAGGTGGCAGTGCATAAGTGGCGGCACACATGTGGAATTATTTTTGAAATATGGAAAATGAAAGAAAGTGGTTCCCATGTATTGGCACGCAGGTGGTGGTGCGCAATTGGCGGCATAAAAGTGGCATTATTTCAAAAATATGGAAGAGGAAAGAAATTTCCGTGTAGGTATTAGTTTGCAGGTGGTGTCATGCAAGGGTTGGCGCGCAGGTATTGGCTCACAAGTATTAGTGCGCATGTCTAGGTCATGCATGTCATCAAAATTCCTATAAATAGATGAATAGAAACCTAATTTCTTAAGGATCAACACTTGAGAATTATATTTGAGCTCTAGGCGTGTAGGTTGAGATTTGGGTGTGCAGGTTGATAGTTTTTTGGAGGTGCGCAGGTTGGGGGCACGCAGGTGGGGGCGCAGGTGTCGGCGTGCCGGTTACACGATGGTTGCACGTTTGATGGGCAGTGTGCAGGTCTCGGTCGTGCAGGTCAATGTGGGAGCACATTCTTCTTTGCTCTACGGGTTCCTCCCAGCTTCTGGGTATGAAAGAATAAGAAGAGGCGTGTAGGTATAAGGAATCCATGTATAGGTCTCACAGGTCAACCATAAGGTGCACAGGTCAAAGAGCTCTGTGTAGCTGGTTTTTCATTGATGAAGCTGAAGAAGAAGAAGGGTGTTCAACTTACTGGTTTGATACATAGAAAGAATATAAGAAGAAGAAGAACAAATCATGCCCAATTGAATCCCACAATTTTTTAGGGAAGTTCAATTCAGACGATGCTATGTGAGCTGATCTTCAGTGTTTGAAAAATCACATTGGTATATGTGATTCTAGCCAAGAAGAGAGAAGAAGTTTTAGTGCAGTTGGTTGTTTCACTAAGAAGAAGAAAGAAAAGGCCTATTGTAGTTGGTGTTGCACTATAAAATAAGCGAAGGAAAGAAGGAAGAATTTTTTGTCTACTGCTTCTCAAGTAATCAAGTGAAGAGAACTAAAGAAGACCAATATCAGAACCTACCTTATCATGAAGTAAGAAGACCGTCTCCATAGGCAGTATAAAGAACCAGCTAGAAACTGGAAGATGGACTAGCATTTCACCAGTCTAGGGAAGAGGATTGTTTCCCACCCCCCTCCAATGTGTAGGGACTCACACTGGCTAGAGGATTGTTTTCCTAGACACTCCATTTTAACCGCATTTTACATTATAGTGGAGAATCCATGCACTGGTCATTCACATGCATGACAAGGACATAGCTACTCTTATTAAGTGGTGAACATTGTAAAAATATCGTGTGCATATTTTTACTACTTTCTATTATTTCATGCGACAGGGAAAATAGAATAAAAGAATCAATATCCTACCAGTTCTAGAGGTATATGGATAAAAGTTGTAATTGGTTTAAAAAGTTGCCAACACTGATTCCCCCATCTAATTGTTAGGCATATCCCAAAATGGTCCTCTCAATTGATATCAGAGGGACAGGTTCACCTCTGTTGGATTATCTATAGTAATGTAATTCTCGTTTGAATAACATGAGATCCTTTCCTAAGTCAACAATGAAGAGCTGCATTTTTAAAGATCAATCTATCTTTGAGCAGAAAGATATATCCAAAAAGACCATGATGAACAGGAAAAATAAAGAGAAGATAAAATTGAAGAAGAATTCCATATTATCTAAAGAAGAGGAAGCATATGGTTCTCCATATTTGGTTGACGTTGAAGAAACAACAGACTTGGAAAGTAATGACAAGGTGGATCAAGTCCCCCCAATAATATGGACAACCTTCCTACCTCAACTGATCAAGAGGTATGCGTTAATACATTTGGAAACTATCCTCATGATGAAAATTCTAGCACAAGTGGTGATGATCAATATTCAACATTCCAAGAAATATCAGTTGATAGATTAAGAATGATTCTAAATGGTATTCCTGAAGAAAGTACATCCCTGGTTTGTGGAGTATTTCGAAGTATGCAAGAAAATATCACTAAGTTGGAAGAATAAACTGATGTTTTGGAAAAAGGCTTACAAGAAAAAATTGTTGAATGTTTAAATCACTCCAGACAGGTTGGAGCCTTTGAAGCAACCAAGAGAAGATTTGAAGTAAACTCTTCAAAGTGGCTCAATGATTTTGAAGAAAAATAGAAAGACAAAAAACTCTAGAAGAGAAGATCTATGCCCTTGAAGACGAGATGAAAGAAAGAAATGATGTCAAGGCGTTATGTTTGGAAAAATAATCAAAGAAGATCAATGAACTTGACTCTTTGTTACAAAACAAAGTAAATATGCATGAAGATGAAGTTGAAAAATTAAAGAAGGCTTGTGAAGATAATATGACTATGATTTAAAACCAAAATGGCATCCTCAATATGAGATGTCTACAGTTCGACGATCAATTGACCAATATTGAGAAGACACATATTGAGTCTTCACAAAAGAAGGAAACAATTACTTCTAGAACCCAATGTTCACTGGAGGATTCTTCTATCAAAAGACTTCAAAAAATGTGATAAAAAGATCACGACTTCACTCATTGATCCCCCACAAGGAACTGATAAAGTAAAGGAATCATCCATACCAACTTGATTTAATTTTTCTAAAATTGATTCTAAAAAAATGGTAGGTTGGAAGAAAAATTCTAAACAAGTTTGGGTGAAGAAAAGAGAGATGAAACCTATCACCATAGATAGGGTGGATAGGGGAAATAGAATGGAAGATAGATCCCCACAGAAAGCACAACACACCAAGAAGAATACCCAGAAACCTTCTCAAGAATATGAAATGAAGTCATGGATTTTTGTTCAATGCTGGTGCTGTATTAGGTTCGGACATTGTTCACTAGATTTTTGGTAAAATCTTTTAAATGTAAAAGCACAGAGATATCCCATCTCAAGGGGGATAAATCCAGAGAATAAGAAGAAAAATCCACAGATCCAGAAACATATGAATACTGCAAATTGATTTATAATGTTAGATAACCTATGTGATGTATGCAATAGGATTGGTAATTTGAATGGGGCATGTTACTATAAGAAAAGAATATCATGGAAGCTGGGAAAGAATGAAGAATCATCCTTGGGAAGAAATCAGACAAATAATAAAAAAAAATCTCCCAAGAAGATTTCAAGAAGGAAAGATGAGAAGTCCTTGGATTCTAAATTCAAAAAGATTAAGGGTGGTGCATCCAAAAGAACAAGAAGGGAAGAAGACACTCATAATAATCCATGTAGAAGATCCAATCTTAATGCCTCAATCCATAATGATATATTGGTGGTTTGGCTAGAAGATTTGGATAAAATGAGGAAAATGGAAGATGCACAAGCAAAGGTGAGTGCTAAATGAAAAAAGAAGATTCTACATGAAGACAACGAAGTTCTGTGTATGAGGTGCAACAAAGCTAGTCATACTATGAGAAAATGATTTGAATTTATTCCAGAACAACAAGAATTCATGAAGAGGATGAAAGTTGCACTGGGAGATTCTAGTGCTTGGAAATCTCATAAAGAAAGGAGATTCACACACAAAGAGATGGAAGAAGTATTGACAACCACATAGCCACAATCAAAATTAAATATCAAATGTAAATGTGTGAGGAGTGGAGAAAATGGAGCATATTGGTTGAGAAAATCATCTCAGCCATCCAGCTCACATCGATGAAGGATGGAGGATCCACCTTATTCCCTTAAATCTTTGTGTATTTTATTTGTTCTTTAAATACATGGAATTGAAGGTGATGCAAGATCTTAGGGGGATAACCTAAGATTCAATGATGAGAAGTGTTCTTTTTAGAGAGAGGAACTTGAATAATCTTTCAGATTCATTATCTCAATATGTATCAACTTCAGTTGGTACTAAATTAAACCACTCTGAAGATTTTCTGAGGACTATTTCATTGGAAAAGGTATTTCATTTCTTAATCTCTCATCTATGGTTACTCAAAATAAATATATTTTTACAAGAGGGGGGTAACTAGGTCAATCAGTGACATAAGAATAATGAAAGTACCCCAAGGCCACTTATCCATCTAATTGCACTTGAATTTTTTTGATCCTTTTGTTGAAGTGAGTGCAGGAATTTGAAGATTGATTATTTCATATCACATTCAATATCATTGTCCTGGAATGAAAGTGGAAAAACCCTTGAAGAAAAGTATATGAGATCTCATCTCATAAGGTATCACGATTAGTGGATAATAGATAGCTTTGTTTTGTAAATAAAATTCTCTTGTTTTCTACATCAATCTTTTCTCAAGTAGACTTAGAGTGAAATGATTGATGGCACATGGCTTAAGTAAGGACTGATACCCTCTTTACCATGAACATTGTATTTCTTGTAAATAAGGGGGAGTTAATGTTAAATGAATGTTTGAAATGAAAGGTGGAGATAAACGAGTAAAGGGGAGCGAGAAGATTCTTATTCTGACATTGACATATTCATTTGAGGAGACATTGTGGTATTGACAACAAAATAGAAAGGAGGAGATTGTTGGGACCACATTGTGTATGAAGATTTTATTTTTTGTCAATAGTTGTCAATACTCGTCAAAATAAAGAAGTAGATGAAGAAGAACTAAAAAGTAAGTGGAGATTGGTTGAAGTTAGGTTTCCTAGAGAATTCTTATGGAATCATATCATTGGATGTCATAATTGGGAAATTCTCTAAGAAGATAAATTCAGACGATTGTTGAACTGACCCAATGTTTAAAGAACTTATGTCAAAGGTGACACATTGTTTACAAAAAAGTAGAATGGTGAAATATCATCTATCTAAGGATGGTTTAAGAAGAATGAGGATTTGAAGAATACAATGTCATGCTTCATGATATCATGAGAACCATTCAAGAGCTTACTTGAAGAAAATAATCATACAATTTGAATGAAGCATATAATGATGGCTGAAAATGAAGAGAGTGTGTGGAAGGACTTGGAATTCTAATAAGGTCATGAATAACACATCTCCATGAATTATATGATTGTTGCACTATTCTTTAATGTTCTAAATACATGTATCAATGGTGATACATTGTCTGCAACATTGAAGGTGTTTCAAAAAGCCTTAACCCTCCACTTTTGGAAGAGAGATAAATGGAGTTCTTTGGAATTAACACTCCAAAAGGAATTGAGGATTTGATGTCACGACCCATCCTTGGGACCCGTGCCGTGACTACCCCAAGCCCACCTTCCATAGGCCAGTGGCTAGTGACTATCACCAAAGGCGTAAATCCAGATAAAAAGGGGAATGCATTGCCTTAAAGAGTAAACAAACACCATAGAGTAAGCTAGTAGAAGTAAACACTAAGTAAAACTGGGTACAATAGTAAGTGCAGAAAGTAAATGATCCATAATAAAAACCCAAAATAAAAGTAAAGTACAAATGGAAAGAAAGTACAATAAATGAAAGTAAAGCAGCAACGTCGGGTCGTCCACTGGAAGTCTCACATAAAGGGTGGGTACAGATAGCCTCCTCAGCTCCTCGGGTCCAGCCGTCCGTTCCGTGTACCTCCCGCCCGGTGGTCTACCTCTAGGTACCGACCTGCTCCATAGGCCTCAACCACGATCAGCGTTGTCCATCGTCTATATCCAACACTACATAGTGCGGGCATAGCCCTTGCAGGGGTGAGTATAAGCTACTCAGTAGGGACCCCGATACCCCCGAAGGTCTCCACGAATCAACAAAGGATAATCCAAAAAGGAAAGATACAATCACGAAGTAACATCCAACACTACCTAGGTATATGCCCATACAAATACCTAAGTCATCAATTCCAGTTCGGCTCGAACATCTGAGCCCAAGTTCGATCACGTCCACACAGGATAGTACAACCCAATCCACACAAGAAAGAATAACACAATCTACATAGGAAAGAAATGCAATCGTATCGAAGATAATGATTGAATGTAAAGACTCATATCACACATGTATACTTCTTTGTAAGATAAAAGAGATGATCAGATGTAGCCACTGATTCATCTATGCTGGGACCCACGTAGGATACTAAACCAGCTAAGCTCTCGGACCCACATAGGATATAGACCAGCTACTCTGCCAGACCCACGTAGGATACAAGAACAAAGTCAAACACTGCCGGACCCACATAGGATACAAGAACAATAGTACTATCGGACCCACATAGGATACATGAACAGTAGTCATCGTCGTCGAACCCACAGAGGATTTCAGTATGGTATTCATTGATGCCGAACCCACAGAGGATTACAGTGAAGTCTTCATCGCTATCGAACCCTCAGAGGATTTCATTTCACTCGTCATCGCTGCAGAACCCACACAGGATTTCAATGTAGTCATGATCGTCGTCACAGTCGCAACCAGTTTGAGGGTTCTCGCACATAGCATGGTCTTTTCCGAGAGGGTCCTCTCCAAAAGACAAGGGGGCGATGCATAAACAGACCCATAGTCCAGAGTTGATGTATCCCAAAGTTCCGTCTCAACAAAAGGAACTCAATACGACAGACGACACGTCAATCGGACGTCCGGTCTGAGAGTTATTGGCTTTTTCGTTCTAGGGGCCCGGTTGGTTTTTAATTCAAAACCAACCCGACTGTACTCCATCTGCGTCCAATGCTCGAGCAGAGTAAGTCAAAATGTCCGTATCACTAAGAGAAATCCAACAAAGTCAACGGAACGTCAATCGGACGTCTAGAGCTCAAGTTATTAGTATTTTCGCTCCGAGGCCCCGGTTGGTTTCGTGTTCGAACCAACCCGTTTGTAGACAAATTTCCTTTAATCCTTGAGTGTAATATACTGAAACGCCCTTCTCGATCCAAGGATCACATTACAACTGAAAGTGCGTCGATCGGAGGTCTATATCCCATGATACGGGCATTTGAACAGAACTGTACGAAGATAGGGGGTTTTGGGCCCGGACTGACCCGGCCCAAGACCTCCTGGGTCGTCCCGAACCGAGTCGACACAAACTGGGTCCGGGTCTGGCCCATTTGGGTGCGGCCTAGTCCGGTCGGCGTGGCCCGGCCCCACCGGCGCGGCCCCGCCCAACCTGGGCGGCCCGGCCAGGTGCGGTTGGTGCGGCCTGGGCGGCCGGTTGGCCTGGCGCGGGAGCGGCCCGGTGTGGCCAGCTCGACTCTAGTCGAGCCGATCAGAAAGGGGGAGGGGGCTACCCCCCTGATTTAAACCACGGCCCCACGTGGGGCCGCTCCTTTTCCAGCCGGGGGTTACGACCCCTGGTCTTCCTTCTGAAACGGCCGTGCCGGTCCGGCCGGCCGGTGCTGCCACCGCGGGACCCCGTGGTCCCGCCCCTCCGAGGTGCCGGCGGCCGGACCCCCGGTTGGCAAAGGAGCGTCCCCACGTGGGGAAAAGTAGCGGCCCCGCCTTGATCCGTCATGGCTTTCAGCCACAGCCTTGTCTGACAGGCACGACGCGACGGCTCCGCGCCCCTCCGTCGCGACCCCACTCTGGCAGCGGCCCCTTCGTGGTTCTCTGGCGCAGCGTTACAGCGTTGTGGCTTTGTTCAGCCTCAACGGCGTGGCGAGACGGCGCCACACTTCTTCACCCATTCTTCTTTGTTTTTGCGCGGTGTCGTTGCACCGTGCTACCTTTGTCCGTGCCGCGAAAAACACATCATCAAAGGGGGAGGAGGGTCGGCCGTGTTCATGCGGTCCGGCCCCCTCCCGTTAATCCAAAATGAAGCGGCTAAGAAATTGACGTTTAGATGGACAATGAATATTCATGAACCAAAATGAAACCCCTTCCTCGATGAAGTCGTTGAACAAGGTTTGTCGCGGGAAAGGGGCGTTACGGAAGACGGCGTCGTGGAGAAGAGGACCATCAGCGTCATGGTACATACCGTCGTGTGGTCGATCTCCGAGGAATCAGCGTTATTCATCATTCTTCATTGGAGGTCGGCATTCTTCATCAGTGACGGTGCGTTCTTCACATTATTCAAGGAGGAAGATAAAGATTCCAAGGCTTGAGTAATTCCTCTCCAACCTTCTCGCATGACGAAATAATCCTTAAAGAAATAAGACTTTGTCTTATTTAATTAACACACTCAAGACAGCATTCAATTAGAAATTCAAAATGAATTCAAGAAATGATTACATTGAATAACTTAATTCAATTCATTAATTAAGAGAGTTGACTTGACATTTAAAATGGGGTTGCGGGTGGGTTACAAAATTAAAATGTATGTGGGAGGTTAAAAGGAAATAAAGTTGGTGGGGATCGTGTGGGACCCCCTCACTAATATCCTACCTAGTTGAGTTAGGATATTAGTGGGTCTCACTCCAACCACCATGCCTAGGTTATCACTACTTAGAATAAAAAAAAATTGTAGCACAATATTTTATTTTATTCTTTAGTTAACACATTTAATTAATAATCTCACCCGAACCAATGCAACTCTGAAAAAGGGGTTCTTAAGCAATTATCGGCACTGTGGTTTCATTGGTGTCCTCAGATTTCGATTCTGAGCACCATTTCAAAATCTAGGAAAACCCACTCGTTCGTTCACTGAACGTACCCAAGCTAAACTTCGGAACACGATTCTAGGCACACCGGGCCTCGGAATCAGGTGCCGTCAGAAGCTGCGTACTCGTAAAATCCCAAAGAAAAATTCGAAAAAAATTTCCCTTGAAATTTAACAGTATTTACATTACCCCCACCTTAGATCTTTACGTCCCCATAAAGATACATCACAAACTAGGGGAACAAATGAGGGTACAAAGCATGCATTTGAGCCTCCTGCTCCCAACTGCTCTCTTGGAGGTTCCCATACTGCCATCAAATGCACACTAGAGGAATTGACCGCCCACGTAGGACCCGCTCTTGTTGATCCTCGATCTCCACTGGGTCCTCTGCAATGGTCGCCCCATCGTTAAGGTCTAGATCCCCATTGTCAATGATATGCGTCGGGTCGTGAACGTATCTCTTCAGCCGAGATACGTGGAAGAAATCATGCACCCGGTTCAACTAAGGTGGTAGTGCCAGGCGGTAATCCACCTCTCCTACCCTAATGAGGACCTATAATGGTCCGATGAAGCATGGAGATAACTTTTCGCCCCTTCCAAATCTCCGTAATCCACGTCAAGGCGAGGCCCGCAAGAAAACGTGGTCTCCATCGTCGAACTCTAGTGGCCTCTTCCTCCTGTCAGCATAAGTCTTCTGCCGGCTATGATCTATCCTCATCTACTCCTGGATGTCCTGGACCTTCTCTATCAGGGGCTGGACCATCTCTGGTCCCACAAGTGCGGACCCCCTAGGGTCTGTCCAGCATAGAGGTGATTTGAAAGGTCGTTCGTACAATTCCTCGTATGGTGCCATCCCAATGGTTGAGTTGTAGCTATTTTTGTACGCGAAGTCCACCAGGGTAGGTGGTCCTCCCATCTATGAACAATGTCAAGGACACATGCACGGAGCATGTCATTGAGAGTCTGAATGGTCCTCTCCGTCTGACCATCCGTCTGAGGGTAAAAGGCAGTTCTGAGGCGTAGCTTCGTCGCGAATGTCTCATGCAACCCCTTCCAAAGCTGGTAAGTAAAGCGAGCATCTCGATCAGAGACGATAGATGATGGAACACCATGAAGCCGTACAATATCCTGAACATAGAGGCATCCCAAGCTCTTCACTGAGCCCTACTCTCAGATGGGTAAGAAGCGGGCTGACATGGTGAGTCGGTCGACAATCACCCAAATGGATTCGTGACCTCTGGAAGTAAGTGGAATTCCAGTCAAAAAATCCATATATATCCCATCCCACTTCCACTCCAGGACCTCCAAGGGATGTACCAATCCTACTGGTACCTAGTGCTCCGCCTTCACCTGCTGGAAGGTGAGTCATCGAGTAACGAACTCTGCTACAACCTTCTTCATACCCGGCCACCAGTGCTGACGTCTTAGATCCTGGTACATCTTCGCAACTTCTGGATGTACCGCTAAATGGGATGTGTGAAACTCCCTCATCACCTCTTCCTGTAAATTATCTGGTACCATGGTACATCCTCTGAAAAGAAAATCGTTCTCTCCTTCTATAGAGAATCCATCAGGTGCCTGTCTTGAGGATATCTGTGCACGCCGCGTCTCACAGTCAACATCCCAACGCTGTGCCTCTCTGACCCGCTACAGCAGTTGAGAAGTGACTGTGAGTGACTGAAGAAAGGCTCCTCCATCTCGATCCACGAAGGATACCTACAATGTGGCTAGCTGCTTCGTCGCCTCCCTGAGTAGTTGAATGCCCGTCCTCCTGCTGAGAGCATCGGCTACTATGTTCCCCTTTCCATGAGTATAGAATATCTCAAATTCATAGTCCTGGAGGATCTCGAGCCATCGTCGCTGTCTCAGATTCAGGTCCTTATATGAGATGATGTACCTAAGACTTGGGGGGTCAGAGTAGACTGTAAACCGCTTGCCCATCAGATAGTGTCGCCACATCTTCAGAGCGAAGACCACTACTGCTAACTCCAGGTCATAGGTAGCATAGTTCTGCTCATTCTGCCTCAACTGATGTGTTCAATTGGTGATCACTAACCACTCCTGTATCAGGACACATCCGATTCCAGTCCCTGATGCATCGCAGAAGACTACGTACCCTAATCCCTTCTCTGGTAGCCTCAAGATAGGTGTGCTAGTCAATCTCTGTCTCAGCTCCTGGAAGCTCTGCTGACATATGTCTAACCACACGAAGGGTTTCCCTTTCATTGTCAATGATGAGAGTGGTGCCACAACTCTAGAGAAGTCTGGCACAGACCTTTGGTAGTACCTAGCTAGCCCCAAGAAAATTCGCACCTCCGTCACGCTCCTGGGTTTATTCCAAGCTAGCACTACCTCGATCTTCATAGGGTCCACTGCAACTCCCACCTCAGAGATGACGTGTC